>JADMNL010000029.1:35385000-36765000 GCA_016271365.2 Neoceratodus forsteri | reverse complement strand
TCCTTCACATTTCCTCTTGATCCCTTCCACTCTTTCCCATCCCCCCTCCCCCCGTTATATCTCCTGAGCTCCCTTTAAATTGCTTTGTCCCATACCTTCTCACCTCTGACGAGGCCCCTGGGCTGATGCCATCCCTCACCTTGTTGAGTATTAGATATTAGGCTGAGTCTGTTCTCATTTTCCTGTAAAGGGTAGTTTCATAAGACCCCACCCCCTCTAATATGACCCTTTGAATTCCAGGTTTTAATCAAATATGCACCATGGCATACCTTGTACAATGCCACATGTATTGCAACTTCTCTAGTTTTACAGTCTTGTAAAGTCTTGTATAATTCATTGTTTTGTTTGTTCTCTGTCTCATACTTTTCCAATATGTATTGTTCGTCTGATATGGAACCTATGAAATGAGCTTGTTCTCAAAGGTGTTATCTGAAATTTCAATAAAATAAAAAATAGATACATTTCCTCTTTGATCCACTACCCCCCACTGCAGCCGCTCAGTGTCCCTTCGACTCTCCAGTGTGGCCCCACATCTAGTAAATAGGAGAGAAATGCAGAAAAAAAAACATTTTTCTTTCCACAATAAAACTCAACAGCTACAGAGAGATAAGAGGCATTTCAAAAAGGAAAAAAAAAGTTCATGGGCCACCACAACTGCCGTAACTCCTGTTGGCAAAGATCCAGCGCATGGCTTCCTGACTTCATTTTTCAAAAGTCAAAACATCATTTAATGTAAACAGTCATTTATAAAGTAACCAAAAATGTTACTTAGTGCAGCTTGCTCTTTTTCACTTTTAGCTGCTAAGCAAGACTGCCATTTTTTTCCATAAATATTTCGAGAGCACACGTTACTCTGTCAATCCCAGGCAATGTTTCCAGGACGACACAATGTTCTGACATCTAGGCCATAGCAATGGCTCTTCTAAAGATGCAGTAACTTGGCAAACCACCAAAAAGACTTACAAAAAATTTCAAAAAGTTTCTTTTTTATTGTTACTGTTTGTTCGTTATCTTTCTGGTTGTTGCATAAATGTCAATACAGTATATTTAATTAATATATATTTTTTTTTTAAAGTAAATTTGCAAACAAATGATGCCAGACTAACAGTACGCACAAGCTCATTCCCTACTGAATAAATGAAATATGCAATGGGGGGCATGTATGATGCATGATTTACCTGCACACTTGGCAGTTCACCCTCGGACACATCACTCATGGCTTATGCCACTCGTGAGGCTACCCAAGGTCAAACTGCCCTTGTGCTGATAAATCCTGTATCACACAGCTCCCCACTGTATCTCCCTTCTTAATATGTAGAGGATATGTCGTGACCTAACTGAAGATGTAATATTTAGCTTCATGAGAGGTCAATGATATGATATCTCGCAAGTGGTGAAGCCTCGAGTGAGATCTTAATATCATTGGCCTCTCATGAAAAAAAAATATGATGCCTTCAGTCGGGCTATGTCATGTTCTGTTTACAGACACATGTTTTGGGATAAACACGATTGGAAACGTGTAAGCAAAAAAAGTGCTTGTGACTTTGTGACTAACTTTCGGCTTCTTTTACAATACTTGTTTGGAAGTGGTTTCCAAGATTTACTACTACTTTTGTATAACTCGCTGAGCCCTATGGCTAGGACATATTAAAAAAAGTTGGATAATATCTTTTGTTTTTGCTTTTTCTGGAGTATTTGTTCTTCAAAAATGTGAATAAAATGCATTTTATGCTGTTTTTGCAGATGATAAAAGCTTCTGAAAGGTATCGGTAAATGAAACACCGCTTTATTTGTATGCTGAACAACCGTTATGCTCACAGTACCATGCTATCATTTTTTTGTTTTAAAGTTATTTGCATTTGTTTCTCTAAAAACTGGGGGGGGGGGGGATTTTTCTGCCTTGTTTTTTTGCTGATTATAAAAAATCTAACTGGTATTTATAAATGAAAGACGACTCATTTTATAGATATTTTTGTGCAGAATAACGTTCATGCTTACAGTACCGCACTATAATTTTTCGTTTTAGTTATTCAAATTTGAATTTGGTTAGTGTTGCTACTGAGGCTGAGCATTCTGAATGTACGACATAGTGATAGAAAGAGAGATAACAGTATGACGACATGCATCATGAAAAAATATCTTCATGTTTAGAAAGATATCACTTGGCCAGCCTGGTGGCACTGAGGGTTGAGGCGCTGGATGCCACACTGGCGACCTGGGTTCGGTAGTGAGCTCGGGGGTGCCTGGGGTCTGCAGGGGAGGGAGAGGATTGAGCGTCCGATGGACTGCACTCTTCTCCCGGGGGAAGGTATTGGAGCTGTCCGGCGTTCCCAGCGACCCGCGTTGGAGAGCGGGGGAGTTGCAGGATGTGAACTGGATCTGTGGGTGAGCGTGGCGACACCGGCAGGGCTGCAGTGCGCCATGGCGTCATTACACGCCACATTCAGGAGGAGGGAGCTCGGAGGAACAGCTACAAGGGGGGCATGTGCCCTTCCGGCCCAGATAGGTGACGGCTCCACAGTCTCCACCCACCCAACGCTGGACCTCTACCTCTGCCCCTTCGATCTCCTGGTGGGGCTTGGGGCCCAGGGCTCCATGGGAGAAAGTAATGTCTCTGAGGTGGGGGGGGGGTCACTGCAGGCGGTAGAGCGGGGGACATGTTGGGAGCCTGAGAGAGTTCCGGAAGTGATAAAAAGAGATATGTATTATTAAAAAAAAAAAAAAATCACATTTTATATGTGGCCAGTTATCTCAAAACATGCATGTATATTTACACACACCTTTCTGCGTGGAAGCTGATGTCTGCCAGCTGAGAATGCAGCTGGACAGAAAAAGGCAACTATTTTAAATGAAAACCTTTAAAAATTGTCAAAATAGTCAGTGTCAGTGGCTCAGCAGGTAGCACACTCGCCTCTGAGGCCGGGAGATCAGAGGGCTGTGGGTTCAGCTCCCACATCTGGCACTTGGGTTAATATCCCAGTACTGACACTGTAGTGCAGCATGAGAGTGGTGCTGCACTTCTGAGGTGCCGTCTTTCCGATGAGACGTTAAACCGAGGTCCCATCTGCCTGGATTGGTGGTAGTTCAGTTGGATGTTAAGGATCCCATGGCACTTCTCAGAAAAAGTAGGGGAATTTCCCCGGTGTCCTGGCCAAATTTCCCTCATTCACTAAAAATACCACCAAACAGCTTAATCTGGTTCAAGGTCAGTTGGCATTCATCTGTATCCCCCTCTCCCGGGTCATGCCTGAAAATAGGCAGGATTTGTCTAGTGCACTTACCCGGTCAACAAAAACTAAATAAATAAAAATAAATAAAATGGTGGCAGAGTTTGTGGATCATTGAAAGATGTGTGCAGTCTTTATTGTAAGAAAAAACTCAGATGTGCTCCCATGCTGAGCTGCACGACCTCTCTACTAAGAACATCAACTGAAAGTCACCTGAATGTTATTTACTTCCAGCTAGGATTGTGCCAGTTGCCTGCTAATCCATGCAATGAAGTGCAGTCCTCCTAGAACATGGGTGTTGGGGGCTATCCCGCATACAGCTTTCAGAGCTGCATTTGTTCCTTGTTTGCAGTACGTTTTCTCTGGGCATAAGCATAATAGTGTATTCTCATTACGTTTATATAAATGTGCTTTTTTTTTTTTTGTGTGTGTGGTATGTGTTGTTGCTTCTCCATCTAGCAGGGTGAATATACAGTGTTCTAGCCTTCATGCTGTATACAGACAGAGAGGATTAACCCCCCTGGTTCCCCAGCTGCTTTTTCCCCTCCCTGTGGGAACTTCGTGCATGGATGACTGCCCCAGAGGAAGTGCGGGCATTTGTGAGCGCCGCCATGTGTTTCGCAAAGTCCCCTTCCTTCCCTGTGCTCCACCGATAGCATTGTTGCCCTGCAAGATGACACAGCTTCTCCCTTCCTAAATGAGAAGTCAACCCTTCTCCCCTGACTGGCCCACAGTGTCCCAGGCTCATTCTTGAACCTGGGTCACTAGCATTGCGAGCAGTACTGCTACCGTTCCACTATCAGGCTGGCTCATACAAACTTTTTTAAGCCCAGGATCGCTCAACCGAGATGCAACTTTGTGTTTTTATTCTGGGGTCCTGATTCTACCCAGTTTCACAGCTCATGGGACTGAAATTTTAGGAAGCTCGGTGATTTTGCTCACCATCCCACAGCGAGTCTGGCTGTAGTGAGATTTGAACCTATGATCTGTTTCAGGTCACTGCTCTAACCACTGTAGCACAATGCCTTCCAGTGTTACATCCCTCATTTCCTCTGCCATCGGCATTGCCTCAGTTGGTCAACCTCCCAGCCGCATCACCACTAACCTGTTGGCTATTTTCCTCCATAGCTTAGCCCCAGGAGCAGAGTCAGCAGTAGTTCCCCTAGTTCTCGCTCCCTCTGGCTTCATTTGTAATGTTATGTGGAAGTAGGACCTCACTGACTGTAAATAACTTATTGAATCAGAATTGGGGGGGGGGATTGGGAAACCATTTTGTAACGGTATAAATTGGCTGCCTAATTCCACTTCTCCAAGCTCTGATATTAAATTACAATCCTATAATGGTGCTGATGGTGGCAATGTTCAAAATGAGTTTTGCTGCCAGTATTTACTTTGCTAATGCCCTGGGCTAAGGTGCAGGATTAGTACCGGGAGCAACTTCCTTAGGTGCCTAATCGCATTCAGTGTGGAAGTTAAATCTGTTGGAGAGGGGTGAGGTGAGACAAGAGTCACTGATGTTGCGAGGCAGCTCATATCATCTCTAACTTGCTTGCAAAATACTGTAATCTGCAGGACGTTTCTTTCCATGGCTTGGCAGTAGACTGGCACAGACAGACTAGTCTTGGCTGCCTAGCAAACTAAACTTGACAGTCTTGTATTGGCTCTCGCACGGGCACCAATCTTGGAAGTGGTGTGCTGGAGTGGATTGAAGTCCGTTGCCGGGTGGGAGCTGCTGACTCCCAGCTGCAACAGCAGAGGACAGGATAGATGCACAAATGGGTGGGAAACTGAAGCCACAAGATGGCCCAATGCTTCAGATGCAGTCTTCATCTAGGGGCGGGGTCTTGCTGGCCTGGGTCCTTTTATACTTGGGATTATCAAAGCACAGTGGAGAGGGTTCCTTACATTTTCTATGTATGTGACATTGTTTTACCTACTCCAGTCCTGTTTTTACTCTGCTACCTGTTCCAATCCTGTCTGTCGCCCAACTTCATGGTCCAGTCCTGTCATTTGTCCTTTTTCTGTGCTCTAATCCTGTCCATTATCCCACTCTATGCTCCAGTCCTGTTCTTTTCCCCTCATTGTGCTGTAATCCATCCTTGTTCCACTTCATGCTGCAGTCCAGTCCTCAGCCCCACTTCATGCTCCAGTCCTACTCCTCTGTACCACTCCATGCTTTAGTCCCAGCATTTGCCTTGCTTCATGCTCCAATCCATTCTTCCCCCACTCTGTGCAGTAGTACTATTCTTTGCCATATTCCATGTTACATTCACACCTTTTATCCCAGTTTGTGCTCCAGTTTCATCTTTTGCTCCATTTCATGCACCAGTCCCATGTTTTGCTACACTTCCTGCTCTAATTCTGCCCTTTACCCAACTTCTTGCTTAAAGCCCATCCTGTGCCCCATTCCATGCTCCATTTACATTCTGTGCCCCACTCTGTGCCCTGGTTATATTCTGTGCCCTATTTCATGCTCCAGTTATGTCCTGTGCCCTACTTCATGCTTCGGTTACATTGTGTGCCCCACTTTATGCTCTGGTGACATCCTATGCCCGACTCCATGCTCTGGTCTCATCCGGTGCCCCACTCTATGCTCCGGTCTTGTCCGGTGCCCCACTCTATGCTCCGGTCTCGTCCGGTGCCCCACTCTATGCTCCGGTCTCGTCCGGTGCCCCACTCTATGCTCCGGTCTCGTCCGGTGCCCCACTCTATGCTCCGGTCTCGTCCGGTGCCCCACTCTATGCTCCGGTCTCGTCCGGTGCCCCACTCTATGCTCCAGTCTCGTCTCGTCTGGTGCCCCACTCTATGCTCCAGTCTCGCCTCATCTGGTGCCCCACTCTATGCTCCAGTCTCGTCTCGTGCCCCACTCTATGCTCCGGTCTCATCTCGTCTGGTGCCCCACTCTATGCTCCGGTCTCATCTCGTCTGGTGCCCCACTCTATGCTCCGGTCTCATCTCGTCCGGTGCCCCAGTTTCCTTTCTCCATGCTCCAGACTTGTCTTTTGCCCATGTCATACTCCAGTCTCATCCTTTGCCTCACTCCATGCCACAGTCGTGCTTCTTTGCCCCACATCATCCTTCAGTCCTGTCTTTCACCCTCTCTGTGCACTAGTCCCTTCCTTTGTCCCACTCATGTTTTAGTTCCATCCTTTGCCTGACTCATGCTTCAATCCCATCCTCTGTCCCACTCCATGCTCCAATTCCATTTTGTTGCCTTATTTCATAAAATTAGAGCAAGGTGGTTAATGGCTGTAAAACTCTGAGCTTTGGCCCTTTCAGTTGTATGAAGTGCTTTTGACCCATCCTGTGATAGTCTCATCCAAGATCAGTATTGCTGATTGTTCTGCCAGGGTTGCAGCATCCTGTAAAGAACCGTGCTTGATAACTGTGTAGTAGAATTTGCATAAGGTTTTATTTGAGTGGTTTAATTTCTCACACAAGCTTAGGTGGCATCTGATTCTGATAAATGTGTTCTCCATGTCTTGACTTGGAGACTGAGTAGATCCCCTGGTGTACTGTGAGCAACATGTTCAAAAGCAGACATTGTACCATAAATATGATAGATCCCCCACTGGCAGGCAGAACAAATGTGTTGTCTCCTGGGTGTGGTACATGAGGTTGTTTTTTTTTTTTTTTTTTTTGCCTTGGCTAGCTGTCCCTCGGTCTGCCATCCCTACCACCTCACCCCATCCACCAAGAATTGCCTGTGGTCACCAGAGTGCTCCCTGGCTTACCCCCCAGGGTGGAGCCAATGGGAAACCCTCCCAGCATGACTACCCGAGCGTGTCACATTGAGATCCAGTGGCACAGAGCATCGGACAGCTGCATGGAGCTCAGTGGGGGAGGTAGAGGACCTCTGTGCCACAGCCGGGATTCTTTCCCCATTATTAGGAGGTGTGGCATGCAGCGATGTAAGGCGCATACCGTACTGATGTTTTGCACAACTCCCAGACCCAGAAAGCCTCGGTCGTGACATCCCTGAGTGCCACCAGGGGTCAGTCTGGCACTGAATGCTAGCCTACCCCCCCCCCCACACACCTGGAGGAAGGAGAGCAGTCCTTCGGATGCTCAATCCTCCCATCCCAGCTGGCCATCCGAACCCGGGATGTCTATGTCACAGGCTGAAGTCAAATTGCTGTGCCGGTGGGTTGGCCTAATGGCACAGGATCTTGAGATAACCTTCACTTACCAGTGCCTACTTTTTTTTTGTTTTGTTTTTGGGGGGTGGAAGAGAATTATGTTTTGCATTTTATAAATGTGATTTTGTCACCCTTTCTTCGTCTGTCTTCTAATATACAGCTGCCCCACCCAGGCTCCATGCTGTGTTTTAAGATGCCCCAGTCGGATCGTTCTGGGTCTGTCTGGCTGTGGTGTTTCACCCTGGCCTTCTGTCAAAGACGGGTGTTTTGCATTTGTAATGTCTTCCCCCTCGCACAGTAGGCACCACGCCAAACAGTGGTTTCATTTCAACTCTTAAGGAGTTTTACCAAGATCAGTGTTGCATTGTAAGAAGGGCATTTATCTAGAGAAAGTACCAAAACAAAGACACCATCCCAAAGTGCAGGCAAATGCAATGAGCCAGCAGTCCGTTTCTGCTCGGGCTTGGAGACTTCTGATATTTGGTGCAGAGCTATGACAGAGTTAGTCTCCTAGCTTACAGGTGAAGCAAATTCTTACTTCATGAGTTAGTCACACCGCAAATTAACTCGAAGATAGTCAAGTCTGAAATTTTATGTTAGAATTTTAGAATTATTTTTAAAGAGGGCCAAAATTGTAGTGGGAGCATGGGAAATCTGTAACTGAGAGAAGCTATAGGTGGGGAAAAAAGGATCAATTGATTGAGAAAGATGTAATTTAGTGACTACTGTAGCACATATATATTTTATCATTAATGAAATGCTCTCTCTTTTTAAGATTCCAGTGTTAAATGTTCAAACGAAAATCGTGCCTGCCCTCTGCACACTCGTAGGCACAATCTTCACCTGTGCAAATTATTTCAGAGTGATCTTAACAGGAGGTGTTGGGAAGAATGGCTCCACAATAGCAGTAAGTACGCTTGCCTTGTGACTGAAGATATTCATTTGTTTGCTGAACCATTAGCTCTCTGTCACTGCAGTACTTTCTCTGTGGCTCTTTGGCAGAGAGCTCAGCCAGCAGTGTTACAGTAAAAGAATGCCTCTAGATTGCAGCAGTAGCATTTCACATTTCAGGTCCGCATTAAAATATATTCTGTTTTAACTGTTCGTGAAGCACATGCATTAAAGTATCCCTGCGAGGCATGAACTATACCAGAAATACCAGTTCAGCAAATATTTGTCCAACCCTGCCAGCATATTTGGATAGTTTGCAGTATTTGGCCAATATTCAAAGTTTAAAACAAAATGTTTTACAGACACACAGAAAACACATTTAAAAACTGGTCCACCTTCTCTCAGTTGAAGAAACTTTTAATTTTCTCATTGTCAGTCTCCCAGAGAAGCTGGTACCACACGAAACACCTAGTAGCCTCATTTGTGGGTCACCATGGGGGCTAGCCTAAATGTAGCCCTGACCCTACCCCCTCATAATGGCTGCTGGAGAGGCCAGTTGCAGCCCTGGCAGTCAGTAAGCTGCCCCCCCCCCGCCCCACACTGTACAGGCCACTCGGATCACATGTTGTAACATTCCCTCCAGCACATCCTTCCAGCTGTAGGATACACCCCTCCTTCTGTTAGTGGTAGAGCAAGGAGCCAAATGCACACACGTGCTATGTTGCCTTGTTTGCTGCTGACCAAGCCTTCAGTGACGCTGTAGTTCTTAGCTGGGCAGGGCTGTTATACAGGCACTCGTTTGTTGGACACATTTACAGCATTTGTGCTCCTGTCCATCCCAGCCTGAAGATTCACGGCCATTGAGGGCTCATTCAGTGAGCAGCAGGCCAGATGGTACAGCACATTGATGTGTGACACCACTGGCAACAACGAATAGAAATCTCAACGGTGCTGAGGAGGTTGGATATTGCAGCTGTGGGTGGGATTGAATATGAGAGATGGGTAGTGTGTACGGGGAGGGAACCTTGCTGACTGATGCCACTGAGACTCTGGGGGTGCCCCCCCCCCCCGGTCGAACCATGGGGCTGGTAAGATGTTCTGAAGGTTAACAAGGGTGGGACCCCAACACCTGCACCCCCTACAGTGAAGGGTTCTTGTCTTGGCTTTGAAAAACAGTATCTAGACAATTTAGTTCGCATTTCATACTCGTTCTGTATTTGGCTAGCCTTTTTTTTTTTTTTTTTTTTTATATGAAGAACAATATCATGAAAATAAAATGTTTTTTCCTAAATGGATTCATCCGCTTTATAAGCAGCAACCCACAACAGGGCATGGGGTTATGGGGAATTAATGACACCCCATGTACGTTGTGAGGCATGAGGCTGAAGGCTGAGGAATCCATAGACGGAGCACTGGATTAATGGTCTAAAGGTGGAACACTTCAGAGGAAAGTGACTTGGGTTATTAGTAACTGTCTAAAATCCTCTTCTAAACCTAGCATAGTATATGGGAGGGCAGACAGGATGCTGGGTTGCATTAGGTGGAGTGTCACCAGTCTTAGGATGGCGGTGATTAGTTGCTGGTTAAACCACATCTGGAATATTGTGTGGTGTTCTGCAGTCTTTGCTTGAGGAAGGACCAAGCCAAACTGGAGACTGTCCAAAGAAGGGCGACAGAAATGACAATGGCCAACGGAGTAAGACCAACTGGAGGACCTTGACATGTACCCACTGGAGGCTAGAAGGGTAAATATAACATATATATGTATGTACAGTAGGGTGGAACATACAGAATTGTTCAGAATGAAGAACAATTCAGCCACTAGTGGTCCCTTCCTCAGGCTGGCAGGGGGGAAGGGGAGTTTAGGAAAGATACCAGGAGTAACATTTTTATGACGAGGGTGGTGGACAGATGGAACAGCATGTCCAGCGATGCGGTTAATGCAGGGAGTATAGATGGTTTCACAACACAGTAGGACAATGTCAAGGAAGTCATCGGCCAGTTTTGGGGGTAAACACTGGAAGAAAAACATTTGGTGGAAGTGGAGCAATAGTACTGGAGATTAGTGTAAGGTAGGGGTCCTGGGGCAGATTTAATGGACCACGGCCCCCATATTCAAACAATGCAGCGCTAATTGGGTTAGCGCAGGGCTATCCATGTATAGCGGCAGTGGTCAGGGCAGGGGCCATATTCAGATTCTTACGGTGAAGTGCCCTATCCCAACAGTGTGAACATGTGAATATACCACAGTGTCTGCACAAGTGAGTGCTCGCTCTTGCATAAACAGTGCAGCGGTATATTCAGCAGTGATAAACAGCTGCCATTGCAGTGCTGTTCAGCACTGGCGAAACCCTGCCATTCACTGAGCGCAGTGGCTGGGACCCCTAATCATAATCCATATTTTACCTGGCATCCAGTGCCCCCCCCCCCCAAACACACCCATATCACAAATGCTGGTACTAATTCTTCTCTTCCCTGGCATCCTGTGGTCCCTCCACCCCCTGTTACCTATGCTGGTATTAATCCTCATTTCTCCAGTTAGATAGTGGTCCCCTTACCCCCCAATAAAGTACTAATCCTACCTCCTGACCTGCTCACTTTGTACTTGCCGTCCAGCTGACCAATTGCGAGTATTTTGCACTTGCGATTGCACACTGACAGACAGTAGTCAGTTGCGGAGGTGAGATTAGGATTGTGCTGGTTACCATTGCTCTGCTAAATATGGACCAGTGTCCTCTGTGACGGGAGGAGGAGGTGGTGCGGGGCGTTGGACATGGAACCAGCAGGCTGAGTGGGGAGATTGGCATCAGTTTGGGGGGGTAGGGGGACCAGTAGCCACCATCAGAAATGAGGATTAATACCAGCATGGGTGATTGGGTGGGAAGGGTAGAGACCACAGGGTGCTATGAAGGATGAGTATTAGTACCAGGACTAGAGGACTTTCAGTGACGTCAGCGGGTGAATGGCAGCTTAAGCCTGTGCTCCACATTGCCCTAAGAGAAATCCAAAGGCATCCAGCAAAGAAAGTAATGCAATCCCCAGCTAAGGCAACTTGATCTAAGGTGTTCCTCACCAGGAACCAACAGACACCTGTACAGAAGCTATATTTAATGTTACAGCAACAGAAAAAAGGTGCCTGCACAGGAAGCTGTGGGAGAAGAGGTTGGGATGGAACTGTCCGGCTCGGAGGTTGAAGAATGATCTCAGTTGGTGGTCTCTCTACTTCAAATGGGCCGGACAGTCAAAAAGATAGACGCTACCTTAATGGAGATGAGACAACATAAGCAGAATTGAACACAGACCGGACCAGATCAAAGTGGGCCTGACTAATGTATCAGAACAGGCAGACTGGCATGATCGTTTAATGCTGTACTTGCTGGCAAGGGAAAGGGAGCTCACAACCAAATTAGATGACTTTGAAGGAAGGAGCCGTTGACAAAATATCAGGGTCTATGGTATACCGGAGGGCTCTGAAGATGGAGCCGTGGATCCAGTAACTTTTTTGCAGAAAGTTCTCCGAGAAGCCTTGAAATTGCCCCCCGGACTTTGACTTGAGCATGGACAGGGCCCACTGCTTTTTAGTCCGCAAACCTACCAATCCTGGAGCCCATTATCGATCCTTTGTTGCTAAGCTCACATCTTATAGCACAAAGGAAGAAATTCTGAAACAAGCCTGGAGAATGAAAGCAGTCATGTATGGCGACCACTGACTGCAAGTCGATAACGATTACATTACTTTAGTCCATGACAGCAGAAAGGCCTTGTGGCCCATCATGAAACGGTTGCGAGTAAAGAATATTAAGGCCCAGATCTTGTACCTGGCTTGGCTAAAAATAGAAGTGGATGGAAGAACTAAGATATACGAAGACCTAGTGACTGCTTCCACATACCTCGAAGACATTGGGATCCTTGTTCTGAACCTGACAAAGGAAAGATTAGAATAATAATAATAATACATTTTTATTTATAAAGCGCCTTTCAAGTTTTCAAGGCACTGTACAAACATATATAAAAGACAAGCATTATAATTCGATATAAAACACAAATAAAACTTCAGTCTCATCAACAACATAACACAGTCAATAATGCAAGAAGGCAATTTGATAAAAGTGAGTTTTTAAACCCCTCTTAAATTCCTCCTTGGAGGTGCACTGCCGCAGCCGACGGGGTATAGAAATCCAAAGAGTGGGAGCAGCATAAGAAAAAGCTGTACATCCAGATGAATTTAGACTCACTCTTGGAACCTCTAGCAACCCCGCTCGGCCTGGACAGTGGCCCGAAGAGGAACTCCTGCATCCAGCCAGTCCAGCGAGAACTACTCCTCGACACTTCGAGCAGACATCTGTACCACCTTAAAACACAACTCTCCAGTACAGATTGAGTCCATTATGGCGTGGGAGAAAAGGAACCGGACACAGAAGAACCAGGACAGCACCGCTGATTCAATTTCCTGAGCTCCGATGATTTTTATGAGACAGGGGCAATAGCAGGTAGCCCCAAGGAGATCACTAAGCGTGCGTTTAAAAGTACTGTACTGTGCTGATTCGGGCCAGGGTCCGGACTGGGGTGTTGGGGGTTCAAAGGGTGGGAGGCAGTAAGGACTGAAGAAATAAAAGTAGGAACAGCGTTGCTGTGCTTTCCCCAACGCGCAGGCTCCACTTGGCCTATGTGCAGAGGGGCCACTCATTGTCAACATTGCTTTTCCTGATAGTAAACCCGGAATGCTAATAGTCTAATTCAGAAGGCCAGTACAAAAGACCTGGCAGTTTGGTTAACATAAATGTCCAGATCATACGGGGGGATTTCATGCGGGGATTGAAGTCGGTCACTGCAGCTGTTTCAATAGTTTTCCTGATAAGCTGTCTTAAAAGAGACAAATACAACGGCACTGGCCTTGAAGGGAAACGGACTTTTGAGAGACAAAAATGAAACTATTGTTGCTTGCCATAGAACAAAATAAGGGGAAAGGTTTTAAGAGAGAATAAAGTATGAGGGATGCGCACATGCTGTGGGGGGAAAATTTGAAAAGTTATGAAAAAATGTGTAACGATATATTTCTGTACCCCCCAGTGCCTATCTAATTTTAAAATTAGGGCACATGAGAAGAAACGTTTAATAGAGATGTTCAGCAGGGTTTGGGCGCAAATTCTGCTGCTGACTTTGGTTAATTGCCATTGGGGTGAGCACAGACCCAGGATTGCTCCCAGTACTTGGCAAAGCCTACTACTTCACCAAGGGCTAACAGTCCGAGAAAGGACAACACCCGGCACAGATGAGACTTCCCGCACCAATCTAGGAAGGGGAAAAATGATATGGCGGGCTTTTTCCATCACAGATGGCATGCAGTACAATGGGGGAGGAGCCTTCTAACCCAGCTGTGGCCTGATTTAGGGTATTTGGCTGGGCAGGGAGACACTCTCCAAGATGATGATGGGAGAAAAAGGAGGGAGAGGAGGGAAATGGTTTATTATGTTATTGAAAACAGTTGTATGTTAAAGTTCTAAACTTTTATTTTGACTAGATGAAACTAGTGGATGGTTTCTTAAGGGTCTACTCCCATCTTATGGAGAAAGTTTGAATTACATGTTTAGATCACAGAAATGCAGGCTTACCTATTTACAAATTTAAGTGTTTAAAAAATGAGGCACATAAAGGCAGATGTGGGGGATAGTACAGTTTTAAATAACAAAAATAGAAGGCATATTGATGCTCTAAGCCGGAATAGAACAGAAGATGGATAGAGGAACGAGTGAAAAGTGAGGATAAGCTGGGGAGAGCTGGGGGGGCCCCGAAACAGAATGCAGACCCCGCCAAGAAATAAGAATGGCTACAACGAATACTAAAGTCTTATCTTAAAACGTTAATAGGATTACCCACCCCATAAAAAGAAAACAAATACAGAAATGTATTTGAAGTCAAAAATGTGATATCAGTTTTTTGCAAGAGACTCGCCTGTCCTCCAACGAACCTTTAAAGCTTAAAACAAGAGGCTTTCCAGTTTTTTACCAAGCCTTCTTGGACAAAGAAAGAGAGAGGGGGGAGTTGTGGTTTTACTGTCGGGTGACATACCATTCCAAGAAGTGGAGGTGGTTGCGGACCCAGGGGCCAGATATGTAATGGTGGTGGGACAGGTGTAAGATGCCTGGCTGACCCTGGTTAATGTTTATGCTCCACCAGGGTCCTCGGCCGCCTTCTGCTCTGATCTGATACAGTTGGTAGTGCAGAAAGCAAGGGGTCTGGTAATGGCTGGATGGGGGTGGACTGGAATCTGATTTTAGACAGAAGGTTAGACACTACTTCAGGGATCCCTGCCCCAGAACTCGGAGTGGCAGCACAATTCAGCAGACTTATGGAGGACTCAAGGTTGACGGATGTTTGAAGGAAAAAGTACCCTACAGCTAAAGAGTATACCTACTATTCACCTCTGCATAAGATATACTCCAGATTGGATTCCTTTTTAACTTACAGTAGGGATGTTCAGTTAATCCAAGCAGTTTGGGTAGGTACAGCTACTTTGTCTGACCACCAACCAGTTGTTCTGGAAGTAGACTTACCGCTGCCTAAAAAACCCACACACTGGAGGCTCAGTGTTAGCTTACTGAGGGATGAGGAAGTTGGAAGGAGGTGAAAAAAGTAATTGAACAGACAATAGAATTCATTGACAAAACACATATTGCACCGAAAATTAAGTGGGACACAATAAAAAGTATGGCCAGGGAAACTGATTTCTCTCTCTTCCTATAAGAAGGAGGAGAGGGTAAAATAAATGCAAACCCTAATAGATCAATTGAGGGTACAAGAGACACAGCAGAAGGAGCACTGGAGTAAAGAAAGGGACACCAAAATTAAAGAAATTAGGAATAAAATCCAAAAGCGAAATACTATAGAAACGGAAAGGGCCCTACACTACGTAAAGCAGACATACTATGAAGAGGGGGCCAAGGTGGCGAAACTGTTGGCATACTGTCTAAAACAAAGAGCAGCCAAAGCATCCATTAAAGGGATCAAAGATCCAAGGACAGGGGAATTGAAGTTTAATTGGGATCAAATGGCTGGCTCATTTGTCTCTTATTATAACACTTTGTATAAAGCCCAGGAGCAGGTGCTGGATGAGGACATTTCCAAATTTTTAAGAGACCTAGGGTTACCCAGGTTAAATAAGACCCAGACACAGCTACTGATGGCCCCGATCTCCACTGAGGAAATGACCACCACAATTAAGAATCTCAAATCTGGTAAATGCCCAGGAACTGATGGTTACAGTGGGGAGTTATACAAATCCTTTGCCTCAGCAGTAATCCCATTACTGAGAAATGTCTTCAATAAGATTTGGCTAGAGGGGGAACCAGTCCCACCCTCGTGGAACTACACCACGATAACAGTAATACTTAAGGAGGGAAAGATCCTAAGGAATGCAGTTCCTATAGACTTATATCACTGCTAAATACAGCTTACAAAATATACAGCCATTTTGGCAAAGAGAATTAACCCACTCTTATCTCAGATTATACAACCAGATTAAACAGGATTCATCGAGGGGAGACAGGCCCAGGAAGGGGTCAGAAGAACAATCAGTATAGTAGACCTGATAGACATCGTACACCGGCATCCTCCTTGGACTCAATGCCGAAAAGGCATTTGACAGAGTCAACTGGAAATTTCTCTTTGCTGTGCTGGAAGATGGGGCTTCCCAGGGCTTTATGGGCATAATTAAATCCTTATGCGCTACCACAGGCGTATGTTTGGGTCAGTGGGGGTATCTCCCAGAGGTTTACGCTGGGGAGGGGAACCAGGCAGGGCTGCCATATGTCCCTTTTATTATTTGCAATCTACATCAAACCCCTGACCCAAGCAATTAGGCAAGACCCTGGCATAAGAGGATTTAGGATGGGTGAGTCAGAACAAAAAATGTCTTTGTATGCTGATTATTTGATATTGTATTTGACAAACCCAGAGGAGTCCATACCATACCTAGGGTCTGGGAACTATTAAAATTTGGTAGTCTATCAGGATATGCTCTGCATAAAAATAAAACAGAAATACTAAAGTTCTACTACTCCCCATCTGGTAGAATCTGCCAAATGTTACCACTAAAATGGGACTCCTCCAAAATAAAAAAATCTGGGTTCGTATATCACCAAAAATCTCCAACACCTCATTGCAGCCAACTTCGAACCCCTCTTTACACAAATAAAACAAGACATCAAAAATGGGAGCGTCTGAATCTCCCTTTATACTCTAGGGTGGAAGCAGTAACTATGAACGTGTTGCCTAGGTATTTGTATCTGTTCCAGTGTCTCACTGTTAAAATACACCCTGTGCAATTTGTTATTTGACAGAAAGGGGTCATGAAGTTTATTTGGGGCAACAAAAAAGCAAGAGGAAAAGGCTCCGTTATGCAAACAAACAAAAATTTGGCGGAAGAGCTGTCCCAAATCTGGAAGACTGTTGCCTTGCTGCTCAATTGAGAAGCACCCTCCTCTGGTTAACACTGGGATATGGAGCTCTCTGAAATAAAATAAAGAAGGAAGACACAGAAGTCCCACCACTGGAGGCGAGGGTCTTTTCGCCAAGGTTCCTTTCTGCAGATAAGAGACCAACTTTGTACTCTGTTAGGAATACCCTGAGAGCAGTGCATAGAATATGGACAAAGCATAGATGTCAAAAAGAGATTTGGTCTTCAAGGTGGTTTGCCTGGGATCAGGACTTCGAGACGGCGATACTAGATCTCACATTTAAAAGATGGAGTAGCTTGGGGCTGAGGACATTAGGACAGCTTCTGAATGGCAATATAGTTTGGGACTTCATATACAGAAAGGCTCAGTATCAATTAAGAAATATAGACCAGTACAGATACCTCCAAATCAGGACTCCTATTCTAATACTACAAAAAAAAAAAAGGTCCTCTGACAGAACAAACAGGACTACAGACCACTGTAGAGGAAATTTTGAGCCACCAATAGGGAAGAGGGCATATCTCTGCCCTTTATGGGGCTCTTAGGGACAGAGGAAAGGGGCCAGCTGCCCCTCTTAAGAAGAGATTGGAGGTGGAGCTAGAGGAGCAACTATCGGAAAAGGATTGGGATACACTCTTTACCCTAGCTCACAGGACCACATATTCTCAAAGATGGAAGGATTTTGAATGGAAGATTAGGATACACTTTTTTATCACCCTGGTGATAAAACACAAGTGGGATGGAATGCATACTTCTAGCTGCTGGAGGGAGTGTGGGGAGGAGAAGGCAGGGCACTTACACATCTTGAGTGAAAATGTCCTAAATTGGCCGGGTTTTGGTGGGGGGGGGCAACAGAAGCTTTGGAAAATATGTTCCCCCTGACAGAAACTCTGACTGACACACACAGTGCTGGGGCTGACTCCCAGAGTCCTGAAAAGCAATGATCTATATATATATCTATATATATATTTGTCCTCATAACAGCAGCACACAAGGCCATCACTAGGTGGTGGCTCTCACCAGTTCCACCAATACTAAGGTAGTGGGGAGTAGTTAGAGAGATAAGGGGTATGGAGGAGCTGACGCATAAGATTAATTCCAGGACCCCACTATTCATAAACAGATGGACGAGATGGGTCATGTGGGAGGAGGGCTAGAGAGAAGAACAGAGGGGAAGGAGCACGCCAGAAGAAGAAAGTGTTAGGGCACCTGATACAAGAGATGTCTAATGAAGGTCGGATTGTTTGATCTCCACTGATTCAAACTAATAAAAAGATGTGTGGGATGTTTTGCAGTGAGAGGTCACCTTCCAGGATTCCTGAGAATAAGAATATTCTGCTAAAATGAGTGATCAATTGTGGCATATTGTAAAGAACACTTGGTAACTTATGAGGAAAAATAGAAAACTGTACCTGAGATACACTAGCTGATGTTTGTCGATAAATTCAACAAACATGAATAAAAAAAAAAAAAACCAGTGCCAGCATGTGTTGCCGGGGGAGGTGGGGGACCACTGGATGCCAGGGATAATACGGACTATGAATAACATGGATGATTGGGGTATGACTAGACACCAGGGAATCATTGATTCTTAAGCCCAGCATGGGTGCTAAAAGGCTGCGCTTCACACTGATGAGCCCATGATGGGCATGCTGACAGCCCTTTAGTGCCTTGCATACTAGTGGGCTCACTAGCATTCTAGGGTTGAATATGGTCCACAGGAGCCCTGGCGCAGTCCTGTTTGGGTAGTGCTGTCTCCCGTAGTCAGCCTTGGGTTTTGTCAGCGCAGTGCATGTTTACTGTGCTCTGTGCTGGCATGGCCCCCTAGACGGTGCACTCTGGTCTGAACTCACTGTCTGAATACTGCACAGTGTCAGATGTGCATTATTTGGTGCTGCCAGCCAACTCTGAATATGGGGGCCTAAGTTGTCTTCTGTCCTTAACTCCTGACTCTGTGGAGCACTTTTTGGTGTCTGAGCTTTCCATTGCTTATCCTTGATACAGATTGGACATGTTGGTAGAGCCCAGTTATTGTCTATGTGTATGTCACAGTCATTCCCGAGTTACAACTTCAAGTGGAGAATAATCAACAGGAGCTGATGAACTCCAAAGAGATAAAGATCCCTTTTTCATGCAAATGGCCTATGTAATGGTGACAGGCCAACTATCGAAGATGCACGAAGCTTAAGCTGAATTAAGTGCCAGTATTGTGCTGTTTTTTGTTTGTTTGTTTGTTTGTTTTTCCAGAGTTTTCCCCAAGGTGCTAGCTGCTCTTTGAATGGAGTGTGGGGACTGCTTTGTTTATTCCCTTGGGCATAAGGCAATATTTTTTTTTTTATTGCCTATGGACTAGGGCCAGCCAGTCCAGAATAAGGGCCTGATATTTTAGAAAGTCCCCAAGACTGGGGTGGGGGTTCCAATATGTTTTTTGGAGGATGGTAGGAGAGTCGAATACTGAATATCTGAATATGGATGGTTATTCAACAAGCACATGGTATTTGGTATATTTCAGTGGCTGATTGGGATTGGGTGCACACCGCAACTCCCTACAGACGTTGCAGTTTGCCGTTCTGACAGTTAACATGGATGTAATATTTTGTATTTTTACACTGCAGTAATGGAATTTGTGCTTTGGTGCACAAGCTGAGAATTAATGTCCTTGCTTTTTCCTCCCTCTGCAGGGAACAAGTGTGCTTTCCCCATTCTTGCACATTGGGTCAGTGATAATATTGGCTATTATGATCTACAAGAAATCTGCTGTTCAGATTTTTGGAAAACATCCGTGTCTGTACATCCTCACATTTGGTTGCGTCTCTGCAAAAATAACAAACAAGTTAGTGGTAAGAACGTCTTTGGTTTCCTCATTAGTTTTCTTCAACTTTCGTAGCTCTGGTTTCCCAGCACTGGGAAGGGATTAGATTTAACAGAAGATGTTTAAGCCATGCCTTGCTGAAAGTATGATTAATCAGTTTTACCCTGCATTAGAATATTTTGAAAAAACTGTTTGCTCCGAAGGGGTCTAAATTAACTTGTGCCACTACTAGACAACAGGGTTATTGACTAAGAAAACCCTCAGACACCACTGGCTTTTTCACTGGCTGAACTGGTATACTTCTTGAAATGTTTCCTTTTCCAGTATAAACCAGCAGGACTTGTCTACCAGCATGTGGCTAATAGAATCTCAATACAGAAAGTGATGTCACTGAAGGAGCACACTGTATGTTGTTAATTACAGTTTGCCCCATCGGTGACTTCAGTTTTTGTTTCAAGATTTCATTAACTTGGCTGCTCCCTTGGTTTAATTTGCAGATGATTTAATAATAATAATTGTATTTATAAGGAGCCTTTCGATTACCAAGGTGCTGTACATAGATAACAAATCAAAACAGTAAAAAGATTTATGTATCTATATTGCTCTACATTATCTGTTTGAGGGGGGGCATATGGGTAATGTGCTCCCCCAGTGGGGTAATGGTAGCTCAAAGGCTGTGACCTCAACACAGACCCCAAGGGACGCAGAACATTCATCTGCACAGTAACCCCCGGTTCAGCGGAACCACTGCAGAGGTAGCAGCATAAGGAGAACCCTTTGGATTTCTTCAGTTTGAGTATTATTTGTTATTTTGTGTAGTATTGTGTGACTTCTAGCAGGGAGCACCCCTAAATTTAGGGATCATACCTGTTAAGCTGAGGCTTTCAAATTGAATAACCTGCTTACTGAACTTTCATTTCCAGTGCCTGGATGGAGACCACTTGCCTTGTAGGGCGTTTCCTCTGATAGGTCTGCAAGAAATCAAAATATCTAGCCTGGTGCCTCATGCAAGTTATTTTTTATTTAACTTTCGGGGGTGGGGTGTCAGCCAGGCTGTTTGTGGAGTTATTGCTGTTTTGATCTCCCTTCCCCCTCCCAGCATCTGCCTCCTTATTTTTTTTTTTGCTTTCTGTTTTTTGGTGTTTTTGTTGTCTTTCATTGTATGGATTCTTGTGCTGCTCTTCTATTGCGTTTTTGTTTTGTTTTCCACAGAGTTCCACTTGTGGTTACATCCTTTCCACTTGTGGTTATGCCCCCCCCCCCACTTCCAAAACACATATCTGTTCTGTGGTATGGGAGGGGTAGCCACATCACTGGAGCATCGTTCTCGTCTTTTAAAACAAGTCTGTGTCTTCTGCCTTTTTGCTGGGCACTTTTGTTTTGGCCCAGTACTGTATGCAGCATGATGTGGCCTTCACTACCCCCAATTCAGCGGTGGACGATCATCTAATTGTTGGATGGAGGGGGGTGTGATTAACTACTTCAGGTGACAGTAAAGGGGCGGCTTCACTCCTTGGCACAGTACATGTATACATAAGATCAATATTTTGTTTGGAAGGTCTTTTCATGGGCCTTTGGAATTTGAGTGCTACAGCACACTTCTCTTCCCCTTTAAATGACTAGGGCCCCATTCATGATCTCAAGCAGTGGGGCTGGCTACCTTATGCCTCCTCAGCCATTGTGACCGTATCAGGTTATGCTCAGTAAGGTCACACACCCCTCCTCACCACCACCTAAGTCCCCGCAAAAGCCTTTATGAGCACCGAGGAAAGGGTGGGATATCATTCAGATAACCTGCAGGGTTATTCACAAAGGAATGGCAGGCCTCATTGGCCCAGTCACAGCCACATGTGGCTCCTGCTGGTTACTGCCTGCAGTTAAAAGCAAGCAGTGGGGGCTGCCCTGGACTGTCTGGGTTTGGGAATGAATGCGGTGCATTATGGCGGGATTCAGATCTGGCTAAGCCAGCTGCTGTGCAGCAGGACGTCTCGGCCAGGGTGGGCTGGTGGTGAGTTCTGCCATCACAGCGACCCCTGTGGCTGGACCAGGGAGCTTGCTCCTTCTGCAGTGGGGGTGCTATGAGTGGCAAGGTCAACATAGGCATTGCCCACACATTGTGTGGTGTGGGTGACCACAGAAAAAATTGGGAGGAAAAATCCTGTTGCCATTTATATGAAAGCCAGGATTTCTTAACCTGACCAGGCCACGCAATAAATAAAATACATATGGGGAGAAAAAAGAAACGCTGGCAGTGGTGGCAGGGCAGGTATGGTGCTGTTACAGAAGGCTCAAGCCCAACAGTTGAGCCATGTCTCTTTTGGTGAAGACCCTCTAGACCACCAGGTAAGGTTGGATACAGAGGCTGGGGATGAGGAACTGCAGGACCACAAGGCGCAACACATTTCGGGGGAGGAGGTCCACTGCACTACCAGGGAATCACCAACGTACTGTGAGGCTGCGGCTGAATGGAGAACTAGGGCCCATCTATCTAATGGTGGGCTAGTAAGTAGGTGCCACTTTTAGATGAGATGCCTGTTTGCCTAATGCTGGCCTGGTTGAAGCTTGGCTTTTCTTGTGGTGTGTGATGGCATTTCACCATGCACATGGCACATTGCCATACTCTGACCTTGTCAAAAGTGAACGCTAGCCAGTTAGTAGATGTTAATAGCTGGATTTCTATGACATTTATTTGTTTTTTATTGAAGTATTAGCCACTGCTAAGCAATTTAGATCCCAAATTGTCATGGGAAAGAAATAATGTGACCTACCGGGAATTGAACCCAGGCCCCCAGAATACTGAAACCGGACACCAGCCAATTTCCAGTAGGTCACATTATTTCTTTCTCATAACAATTCGAGCTGGATTGCTAGTTTGCATTGTGATGTTGTCATGGGATAGGGGGGAACATGTGTCCATTTCTGTGTACAGCACTTTTGGGTGGTGGCGCAAGACTGCCTCCAAAACTTGCACAACTTGCACTTCCTCACTAGCAGATGTAAACTAGGCCCCTAGTGTTGCATTCTAGTAGGGTAGAAATAGGTTTATCAGTTCTTCTGATGTAAGTAAAGTGCACACCTGGGCTTTTTAGTAGACTTAAAATGTTATTCAGGCTTTCAGACTGAAAGACTGTTCTAGTGAAACTGGGTTTTGCTCATCAGTCACTACAGCAGCCTGTCAGGAGAAACGTTGCTTTCATTTTTGCAACACCATGGGAAAGTAGACAGACTTCTCACAGAGCGTCAAAAATGCAGAACTTGTTCTGTTCTACTGTATCTCTTAGTGGCCCCCTAGACCCTATCTTTAGGGGGGAAATTAACTTTATATAGGTTGTAAGGACAACTGATGTAAAAGCGGAGATCCTGAATTTTCAAATCTGTTTTGAACTGCTGTGGCACCAGCAAGTTGTCCGTGTTGCAGTGCAAATTAATACTGCCACAGTGAAAGTTTTTGGCATTGAGCTGAGCGTAATATTCTGTACAAATCCACGTAGGTTAGAATGATACTGAATAAAGCAAGGTGGGCAGTTTCTGATTGCTTGTAACCCTTTTTGTGTTTGTTTAGGTCGCTCACATGACAAAAAGTGAAATGCATTTGCATGATTCTGCATTCATTGGACCCGGCCTCTTGTTTCTGGATCAGTATTTCAATAGTTTTATTGATGAATATGTTGTTCTCTGGATTGCTCTGGTAAGTCTTTGTGTCCAGTTTCACAATTTCCTATTCCTCTTCTAGCTGTAAATGATGAACTTCTCTTTGCGGACATCTCCCTCCATAAAGCGACACATTTGTAACTGCAAGCTGTCAGCGTTCGGACCACTCAGAAACTTGTGCCTAGCTGGGTCTGCCCATGGTGACATATGACAACGCTACCTACATAAAATGGGTGTCCTAATACCTCCTTAGTTTTTTTCTCCCACCGTCAACTGCTCGTCATATCATAGAAAGTGCCTTCATCAATTTTGGTCAACTAAAGTTGAGTTTCTCTGCGTTTACATACTGTTATCCTTATTGCACGCCATTGGCCATTCCTCTGATGAGGCCTCTGCTTTTTTTTCCCTCTCTGTGCGGCATGAAGATATTTAAGGCTTTAGAGAACTTCCTGCAGAAAACGGGAACCATCAAGTGGCCAGCTTCAACGACTGCCCTCTGGCTCATTGCACCTGATCTTGTGAATAGTGTACCCTATAGATCTTCTCATCAGGCAACCACACTGTCTCTTTTGTGAGGAGAGATGGCATTCATTGAGGAGAATTCAAAAAAAAGCCTCTCCGATGGCATATCACCATGAACATTCCAAATCACCCTCCTGGTTTAGGTTGCCACTGAATCCCTGTGAGGATAAGTCATGGACCACTGTCTCTGGCTCGACCATTATTCAGATACTAAGGTCTTGCCCAGGCTGTGGCTGTTCTGCTGTCATTGGTGTACAGCTTATTCCTAGTGCGTCATCACTTTCTTTTTAGATTCTTGCTGGCAGGTGCTGTTGACGCTGGTGCTGTGGTTTTGGTTACTGTCTCTGAACAAGTTTTGTCATCCTTGCCATCGATGATTACTATCGTCCACTCTTTCATTTCCATTTCTTCCATTGATATCCACTATGGGTACCTTTCAGACTATGGTCCCTGACCCTGTGCTGTCCTTGCTACTGCTTCAGCAGCTGGCTGTCTTCTTTGTCCTTCTATCTCTTTCTCCGCCAGAGGACAAGGAAGGTGAATATAATCCTGACCTCCTAGATCTGGAAGAAGCCAGGGATGTTGAGGAAGAACAACCTGTTAATGGGTTTGACTCTGGTTCCATTGTCTCCTCCTGTAGTGAAGACACTGTGGTCTGTACACCCCGGTCTCCCCCTGATGATATCTCATTTCATATTTTACTTCATCTCATGCACTACAAACTAGGCTTTACTGCTGAAGAAGTGGACTCCATTAAGGAGAATTTGTATATATTTTCTGGAGGTCCCCTCCTCTCCTTCAGTGACCATTCCTCACATTTACCCTGCTTTAGAGGATGCTACTGTGGCTGCCTGGCACAGACCCAGTACATTACCTGCTTTCCTTTTCAGAGAGGTTAAACAGTATCTTGCTTCCTTTACCAAGGGGTTTCATGCTACCCAGCCTGAAATGGACTTGGGTCATTATGGCCGCTCGTGATAGGTCCCCAGCTCCCCATCATATAAGCTTTTCCAGTTGGCAGAGAATCGAGCAGACTGGATAGTAAAGGCATACAGACCTGTGCATCTTCCTCACTGGCCTTCTGCCTCATCAGTTACCAAGCATACATGATTAAATATCAGAATAGCCTGTGGAAGGCTTGATCTGTTATTGTGGATACATTGCCCAAAGGCAGCGTTAAGACTAAAGTCCAGCAATGTGTGTGATGCACAGACTGCAGGACAGTAAGCATTTACTGCCTTCCATGTATGATGTTTCTGATTCTTCCACTGGTGCAGTTGCATCTGGCATCTGCGTTCGCTGATTTTTCATGTTTTCATTGCTTATTTTGCCACCGATGTCCAGCAGTCTGTCATTAGCTTGCCCTTTCATGGCCAGAAATTGCTTGGTCATGACATGCAGCTCACATTGAAGGAGCTATAGTCTTCAAAAATGATTCTTTGATCTTTGAAATGTCTTACTTCTCAGTCTTTATGTGGACATGGTGGAACAGGGGCTCCCGTGCTTACCACGCACTTGGTCCTGATCAGTATACTGCTGTGGCCTCACCCCCACCTCTCATTTTAAGACCTCTGAAGGTCTATGTGCTGTCAGTACCCCTACTATCCCATCCACCTTCTGTCTTCAATCCCCCCCCCCTTTCCTGGAGATTCAGTTTCTGACAAAATGGTGGAAGATATCATCTGATGAGTGGCTGCTTGATATTATTTGAGAAGGTCTTGTGCTGGAATTGATAGCACCCCTACTGTGCATCCTCCCAGCTCTTGCCACTACCTTCCCAGGCACTTAATGTTGACCGAAGTACATACTTTCTTGGGCAAACAGGCTGGTATTCACCATGTGCAAAACAAAACAAAAAAGATAGGTCTGTGCACACTGCCCGCCACTAAAGGTGCAACCACAACTCAGTAATACTGAAGAGTAGAAGGCAGAGGAAGAAATGGCACATACAACGCTGCTGAAGGTACTAAAGTGATTTATTAAAGCAACCACTCCAAAGTCAACACACCCCTACATAGTGCCTTCAGCAGGCTTCATCATGAAAGCCTTTTGAAGGCACTATGTAGGGGTGTGTTGACTTTGGAGTGGTTGCTTTAATCCTTTTTAGTACTTTCAGCAGCAGTCTGTGTGCCATTTCTTTCTCTGCCTGCCTATTCAGCATGTGCCTCTGGCTGAAATAAACAAGGGTTTCTATTCAAGATATTTCCAGGTCCGAAAGAAAGGTGGAGGATGTACACCCTATCTCGGACCTCAGAGGCCTGAACAGATGCATTGTGTACAAAATATATTACATGGTCTCTCTTCAGTTCCTCCTCCTTCTGCCCTCGCAAGGGGACTGGTTTTGCACTCTGAATATGCAAGATGCATATCTGAACATTATGATTCAGCACAGCCAATGGCATTACCTGAAATTTATTTTTGAGGGACTGCACTACTGGTTTCCTGTCTTTTCCTTTGGCTTGTCCTTGGCACCGAGGGTCTTTACCATGTGCTCAGTTGTAGTGACTTTGGCCTTATGCTGAATAACCTAATATGTATTTCATTACCTGGATGCTGACTCCTAAAGGCACTATTGAGGACAGTGGCTCTACAGGCTTCATACTAGTTATTTGACCAGCTGGGTGTCCTGGTCAGTGAACTCAAATCCATTCTAACTCCTTTCCAGTTTCCATTTAGTTTATCAGGGCTGCCTTGGACATGACTCTGGCATTCCTTCTGGACTCTCTTGCCAAAACGTTGATAGCTCAAGTGATGATAATCACCTCCAGCACCCTAGTCCCTGTGAGATCCAATCTTTGACTCCTGGTCCCATTGTGACTGTTTCCATGGCCCAGCTCCACATGCACATTGCCCAGCAGATGCTTCTTGCCCATTGGGCTCAGGCTTCCCAATCCCTAAATCACCCTGTGCCCGTCAGGACATCTTATTCATGGCTGTTTGCTAGTGGCAAGACTGCTCCCCTCTGCCTTAGAGGGCTCCCATTTTTTCATCCATCCCCATGGAAGGTCCTCATCACAGATGCCTGCAGAATGGGCTGTGGGACCCATTTAGGCCCACTCAAGACCCAGGGTGTGTAGTAGTGCCCGCCCCCCACCGATCACTGTCTCCACATCAACATTCTGGAGATGAGGGCTGTTTTTCTTGGGCTGGGAGGCTTTCCCCTTTTATTCAGGGCCATCCTCTAATTGTGTGGAAGGACAACATTTGTGTTATGCACTTCCTCAACAAACAAGGAGGTGCACACTCTTACCTCCCCTACAGAGAAGCCATCCAAGTAAGGGGGTGGGACCTGGCACATGACGTATGGATCTTTGCATGTTTCTGCCTGACTTTCTGAATGTCTGGGGGTGGGGGGGGAATGCGTTCTCAGCAGGTCGTTTGCTCAGTCTCATGAGTGGCAGCTCCTGGATGACGTGGTTGAGGACCTTTTCTCCCCTTGGGATCATCCAGTGTTGGACCTTTTTGCGTCCCCACACAATGCAAAATGGTTAAGATTTTGCTTGCTCACTCCAGGACCTGGAGTTTTAGGGTGAGTTGAGATGTCCCTGTCATGAAAGGGGAGGTTTCCGTTTGCCTTTCCTACTGTCCCTTTGATTCAGCTCGTATTGGTCAAGATTTGTTCGGACGGGACCACAGTAGTTAATGGAGGTCCCCTTCTAGGTCAAACAAGTTGTTACCTTTGCTCTGGCAGATTACTCCCTCTACGAGTGGTACTGCTTTCACAGGACAACAGCAGTCTGTTGCACTTGGACCTTTGACCCCAACAGCTTCACATCTGGCCTCTGAGGACATATGTCTGTCCTGCTTTGGGGTCTTCTGGGTGGTTTTGGATGTTCTACTGGCAGCTCATAAGCTGTCTACCTAGCACACTTCTCCCTGAAATAGAAACATTTCAGTA
This sequence comes from Neoceratodus forsteri, assembly GCA_016271365.2. Classification (NCBI taxonomy): domain Eukaryota; kingdom Metazoa; phylum Chordata; order Ceratodontiformes; family Ceratodontidae; genus Neoceratodus; species Neoceratodus forsteri. Next base: position 36,737,404 of record JADMNL010000029.1, on the reverse strand, counting down.
TTTGGTGTGCCTCTCGTTTCCTGAGCCCTTCTTTGTGCTGCATGTCTTCGATTACTTCCTGTTCAACTCTGGCCTCCTGCACTCTTCTGGGAAGGTACACCATTTGGCCGTTTCCGCCTTTCATGTCCTCTTAAGGGGGCATGACTGTTGCCCAGTTGGAGGTGTTTTGTGGGTTTCTCAAAGGGCTTCTGCATCCATAGGTGAGTTCTGGAGTCTCTTTCACAGGCTCCTGTGGAACCTGCTGCCACTTGTGACATGCATTTCCTGACATGAAAAACACTTTTTGTGGTGGTGAATACCTGTGCTCGGAGAATTTCCAAGCTGTAGGCTTTGATTGTGAATCCCCTGCACCTTGTTTTTTTCACCGTGATCAGGGTTTCATTATGTACTAGTTCTAGGTTCCTTCCTAAAGCAGTTTCAAAGTTCACATTGAACCAGACTATCCCCCTTTCTGTGGATTCCCTTCCCCTTAGAATACAGGTTATCCTGCATTCTGTCAGTGTTCATAGTGCTTTATGCTTCAGCTTGGACCACACAAAGGACTGCAGAAAGTCCTTGCAGCTTTTTGTTTATTTTTGTTTTTCGCCCACAGGATGTTGGGTGCCCCTGTCTCTAAGCAGTGCCCTTCCAAATGCTTGGCATTCTGCAGTTCTTTTTGTTACTGGAAGGCCAGTAAGGAGTGCTGAGTCCTGGGCTTGCCACCCATGGCATGGCCACTTCTATGGCTTGTTTTCCTTCAGCCTTGGCAGTTGACATATTATGCCACCACTAAGAACTACAGTCTGCATCTGGTGTCCAGTGGATGGGCTGATTTTGGGCCGGCATTTGCCTTGCCGTCCTCCAAGGCCTTCTCTCTTAATGGTCTTCTATGTCTCTACTGTCTGACCTTCCTAATGCCCTGCTGTTTTGTTCTGCTTGGGAATTGTTTCAAATGTGTAGCTGTATGGAGCGAGGTGTCCTCAAAAAAAAAAAAAAAAAGATAGTTCCATTACTTAACCAGTAACAATAGATCTGAGGATCTCCCCCATATAACTGAAGCTTGCTCTGCCACCTACCTCCTTCTGTATTTCAGGTGTAGTACTCTAGAAGACGTATCCATTACTGCATGCTTGGTCTTCTCCTTTTCTGCACCCTTTCAAATAGGGTTTTTCTTTCCGGAATCAACACCTCTATTGTCAGCCTGGCCAGGGTTCTGGTCTCCCATCCCTGTCAATATTGTACAACTCCAAGCTTGTTTCGGGCAGGAAACTGAGGAGGTAGGGACTGCTCATGTATGTCAACATGGTTGGCCCCAGCTAGGCAAAGATTTACCACTGGTTCTGTTACCAACGGCTTATAATTCCCACAGGGTTGCTCTATGCAGTAAGTTTTCTCAAAGATCTGCTGGTGTTGGTAGGTACTATGAAATGTTTAGTTAAAGACAGTACTTACAGGCAAGACACTGAAAATTTCACCAAAAGGATTGTCTTAGCTACAGATGCCATCTTTATTTTTATTTAGAGAGGCAGGACTGTAGCGAGTAGAGTTGTGAACTTGGATGGAGGGAGACTCTAGTTTGAATCCCACTACTGCTACTTGCTCACACATTCTGTGCCAGCATCTCATACTATGGAGTTACCTGCCCAGAGAGCTAATTTTGCCTATTATTGAATTCTTTCTTTAAAGTAATTAAATCACAACTTACATTTCAAAGCCTGGCTTGTAACTTCCAAGTACGAGTCGAACAGGCACGGAGCTTTGCAGCTTCCCCCTTAAAAAAAAAAAAAAAAAAATATATATATAAATACACACACTGCAAAAAGCATTGTTAATACAGCTTTAATACAGCTAAGGACAGACTGACATGGGAGACTTCAGGAAACCGAATTTCCAGGTATGGAATTCTCCATTTTCTTTTCTGGGGAAACCTCAGACCCTAAAGTCGTTTGCGGCATTTACTTGTAAGCCAATATCCTAGATGCTGAGTTTTGCAGTTGAGTGTTAGTCCAGAAATTAGATAATTGTCAAGACTCTAGCCGTGTTTACATGGCGGCAGCGCTGTCTCATATGCGCTGCTCCCTTTTGCTCTCTTTCCGATGCGCCAGCTCAGCTCTCGTTCACACAGCCTGCCCTCGCAGTGCTGCAGGTTGCTCCGAGGAGGGGCTGCGAAGTCATTAGTTTGTATGAAAAAATGGCCTTTTGTAACGGAGCGAGCTCAGCAAAGCGTTCACATCACCACTTAATGCACTTCGCTCCACTACTGATCCATAGCTTCGTCGGATCAAAAAAAATGATCCGATTGGTAACATGGCATCCCTGACAGGGTTTACTGCCGAATTTGCAGCACATCAGCTGGCGCGCATGGGTTGATGTGCTGCAAAGTGGGCAGTGTAAACAGGGCTCATGACTTTAGTGGTTCATGTGGGATTGTCTCCTCACTGTGCTAGTAATTCAAGGTTCATTGAGTTTCTGTATCTCGTTTGCAAGCAGGAAGAAAATGTTGGTGGGTTTCCTTTGGTGCTGTGCATAGCAGTTATTTTCAGTCTGGTTGATGGCTTCCTTTAACAGACTAAGGAGGAGCCTACAGTAGGCATTTTAAGTCAGGACCCTATTGAAAACATGTTTCTTCTCAATAGGGCTACCCTGGATAAAAATGATCTTTCCATCTCTCTCTCCTAGTCCATCTGAAATTCAACATGTGTTTGTACAGATAGAGTGAGTGAGGGATTTTATTCATTTATGTATTTAGTTAAGTTGTTTTCCAGACAAGGCACCTTAAGCCTGGAGCTCGTTTCCAGGTGCAACCTGGGGGAGCTTGTTTGATAAGAGACAAAACAAAATGACTATTAAGATGCTGAATTACAAAAATAGGACTGACAGGCAAAGAGCTTACGGCAGCAGTGTGAACTGCAGATACGTAAAAAGGAAAAGGACTATGGGATAACATTGAAACAATACAGTAACCATGAACAATATCAGTACAGGAGAGGTAGCAGTGTTACTGGGCCCCAGTATGTATAGATTATGTACCAGTCTGAAAAATTTAACAGCACGAGCCATTCTTTAATGGGCTTCATCTGAGCTGGAAAATAGCTAAAAGCAAAGAATGTAGAAGTATGTACTGTTTGCACTGAAGGACAGTAGCTCATTCTCATGGGAACCAGTCACACTGCCACCTTCTGTGCAATTCCCAGTACTGCAGCATTCTGTTTTTATTGGCGTTTTGAATTTGCATGTGTATACCCATTTACAAGGCCCTGTATGCTGGGTTACCCACTAGATGTTACATTTTTAAAGAATGAAGTAGTCTTGTTTAAGCTGGAGTCATGACATTATAAACTCAACTTTTCTCCCTTCCTGCAGGTCATTTCACTTCTCGACTTGGTCCGGTATTGTGTCAGTGTCTGCAATCAGATTGCCTCCCACCTTCACATCCACGTGTTCAAAATCAAGACGGACGCAACACTCTCCAACCAGCAGGGACAAAATCACCATTAGTGACTTGACTGTGATCATGGTGAGCACACAACATGCGAGGGTTGGATAAGGAGTAAACACATCCACAAGAAGAGCAAAAGAGGAAAAAAAATCTGAAAAATCTGGAAAATATAGATTAACTTATAATTTAATCAATGTTATGTCATTTGTTTTACAACCTTGGTCTGTGTCGAGACTAGCACTCCTGAAGCAGCCTTCTCCGTTGAGGAGCTTGGTTGTTGTCCAGCACAGTACTTGACCGTAGCAGTGCTAACTCTCTTAACTTGAAAAGCATATTTACAAAAACCGAGCATGCTGACAGCTGTTTTACCTCTAACATAACTGAATTCACAGTAAGATTTAGTAAATTCAGCCATACATCTTACATGCTATTTTTTTGGTGCTTCTATAAGTCAAATGCAGTTCATCAGAACTAGATGTTTTTCATTTTTATAAGAAGATGGTCCGTATTTTGAGATGAGATGGCCTGCTGTTTTGTAGAGTTGGAGTGAATGTACTAGCTAGCGCTAATGACTGTCTAGTTATTTACAGACATATTTTGAGCCCTGGATTTTTTTTTTAATTATCTCAAATGCTGACTCTTGGTTAGCCTTTTGTTACTGTTGACTGCTGCTTCTATTTTTTTTTGGTCCACTAAATTTCTTTAAAAAAAAAAAAAAAAAAGTGTTTTATCTACAAAGGCAAGTTCCTCTCAGTTTGCCCTTACTTCACTTTGCTTATTAATCAATTTTTGATGTTCATTACATTTTTATATGAAATATTAGTTATTGTCTAACTTGAATTAGGCTAAGGAAATCCTTACAGCTGCATAGAGGTGCATGTTTCATTATTCGTGCTGCGCAACTTAAACATCGAAAGTCACTGCTCGCAACAATGCATTCAAAACTCACAATTTTTGTGTAGTTTTGATAATTGATAAAAATGTTTCTGGGCTGGTTGTACAGCCTTTCGGAGGCTGGCTGTGGCACTTAGTTGAATTCCCAAACCTGTCAATCGGATGATTTCTTTGAGAATGCAGTTGCGTTCACTTCTGTCTTACCTAGATAAACATATTGGTGACATTGGTCAGCCCAACTAGCTGTGCCCCTTCCCTTTCCCCAAAAAATGTGCCCTTATACTTCAGGAGGCACAGGGAAATAAAGGAATGATAATGATATGTCGCTTGTGAAAGATTTTGATTTGAATATATAACATTGGTAGGACGCATTTCCTGTCTTCCTTTGATCATTTTTTTTGTTCAGTTTTGCTGGGAACTTGTTTATTATACAGCTTCTTACCATTCTTGACTATTGTAACATTAGCTGCACAGTACCATGAGATACTGACCCTGGTAATTTGTGATACCTAATTTTTTTTTCTTCATTATAACACTGTACTTGATAGCTGTACGACTGTAGTATTTTTGTTGTTGGTCAGTTTTAATGCTCTTTTCAGAATACATGAGGCCAGCAAGAAGTTCTTCCGCATGTGCGGTGCCGAAGAACCATCTTTTCATCATTTGTGTTAAATAATGTTTTGTACCTTTGGGCTGCCATTTGGTAGTGTGCTGCCAACCTGTGATCTGGGTTCTGAAGCGGGCTGGAGACACATGGCATGAGCTGCCAGGCTGGGAAGGTGCTGCCAAGCCAGTGTCTTGGGTTTGGTAGCAGACTTGGGACATGCGGCATTGGCTGCCAAGCTGGGAGGGTGCTGCCAAGACAGTATCCTGGGTTCTGAAGTGGAGTTGGGACACAGCTGCCAGGCTGGGAGGGTGCTGCCAAGCCATTGTCTTTGGTTCAGAAGCAGACTTTGGATGCACGGCACAGGCTACCAGGCTGGAAAGGTGCTGTCAAGCCTGTGATCTGGGTTCCGAAGTGGACTTGAGACACATGGCATGAGCTGCCAAGCCAGTGTCCTGTGTTCAGAAGTGGACTTGGGATGCGGGGCATGGGCTGCCAGGTTGGGAGGGTGCTGCCAAGCCAGTATACTGGGTTCAGAAATGAACTTGAGACATGGGGCATGAGCAGCCAAGCTGGGAGGGTGCTTCTGAGCCAGTGACCTGGGTTCAGAAGTGGGCATGGGCTACCAAGCTGGGAGTGTGCATCTGAGCCAGTGACCTGGGTTTGGAAGTGGACTTGGGATGTGGGGCATGGGCTACCAGTCTGGGAGGGTGATGCTGAGCCAGTGACCTAGGTTCAGAAGCAGACTTGGATGTGTGACATGGGCTACCCAGTTGGGAAGGTGCTACAGTGTTGTCAAGCCCAGGAAGGGGTGGCATCACACACCGCCACCACAGTAACCCCTCCATGTGGCAGACCAGGGAGCTTGCTTCCCCAGAAAGTGTATTCATGCAAGGCCATTGCTGCACTATGTGGAACCCCCACCTGAGCATAGGTTGAAGGGAGGGTGGAAGACAAATTTTTTGGGGGGGGGGGGATCTTGACCACTGCCTGCATGAGATCCACCATTACACCCGAGGCCCCACTTTGTGGAGCCTGCAGCAGATCCACCAGTGTTCATCATTGGGCATGCAGCCATGGGGGTACAGCGATGAGGGTAGAGCTGGGTGGTAGCCAGGCCTAGTGGAGGACAGACATGTATTTCAGCAGAGAGAAATATGTATTGTGTTGTCTTCCTGGCTGGTACTGGGCAGTCTTGATAGGCCATTGGGCCTTTTTCTGGGGGGCATGTCAATTTTTCCCGGTCATTTCACTCTGCGGCAGCTCTCCCCGGGCTGTTAGCTCCAGCATCACGCAGCTCCCATGTCAGTTCATCCCTGGACAGTTTACTCCCACTACATATTGTACAGTATGCCAACAGCAATTATAGTACAACTTCTACAACCCTCAAGCAGATTGCCTCATTTGATGGGTGAATTGCACCCACCTGGAGTTTATTTGAATAATATTTATAACATTTGCCCTTGGCGCAAATTATCTGGGGATGAATTGCCACGGGAGCTGATTGACACCTGAGCTAATAGTCCCAAGCAAGTTGTTGTGGAGCGAAATGACCAGGACAAATTGTCATATAGCACTTTTTCTCGTGTCAATATCTTTCCTCACTTTCTCCAGCTGCATTTATTCGGCTAGAATGTGATAGTGTATCACGCAAACCGACACATGCACATTTGCATAAATGTGCATATGATATATATATTGCTTCATTTATTAATGTTAAAGAAAATAACCTTTGACTGTATTGGTGTCTGACAACTGAGTTTCAGTACGGTAACAATTTTTTCTCTTTCTTTAGTGAGGCCTTTCAAGCTTTCTGATGTGCATTTTCTTTTTCAGCTCAGTTCAAAGAACTCTTCAAACAATAACTTTTGTTTTCAACAATATCCCATGACTTCTTCCCAGAATTATTGCCAAGTTTAGTCCAATATACACCCTGCTACATTAGCATTTAAATACCTTACCACATAGGACAAGTAGCCCCTTTAGTTTCTTGCCGTAAGATTCCAGACTCGCTGTGGATTGCTGCAGGTTTTGTCTGATGGTTGCACCTGGACTGCACAAATTACGATAGTGCTATAGCATGCTACCGACATTATTGACAAGTGAGGAGCCTGCTCAGTAGAACTAAGTGGGAAGCCTGCGTTGTGGTATTACGCACTAATATGGCATCCACCCTTTTTTTTTTTTTTTTAAATCTCCTGATTCTTTCGCAGGCATAGCCTGTTAAAAGCATTTCTTAAGATGGGGTAAAATGAAGATTTGATATAACATGATTAAGCCATTTTAAAAATGCTTTGTCTTGCCAAAATGTATAATCAGAAAATGTTGAAAAGTCTTAAAAAGAAGTTATACCATATGCTAAGTTGTTGCATCGATTTAATGTATTGCTGTACTGTATATTGCGACTGTACATGCAACTCGTGCTATACCTTATCTAAAAGGTAGGGGTCCGGCCTTTGCAGTGGTGTATAGCATAAGGCTTTAGCATGTCAGATTGAAAAGATATTTGCTTTGAAGTTGAATTGTCATTATCGATGTCCAGGCAAAAGCCAACGCTGCTTTTATTTCTACAGTGAACAACTTCTGAAGTCCTCAGGGTGCCATACAGTTAACAAAGCAAGTGAATATATTCAGGGTGCCGTACAGTTAACAAAGCAAGTGAATATATAAATGATATCAAAAAACCCATGCGTACTGTGGGAAATAAACAAAGCACAATACGAAAGGCAATACATTGATACGAATGTTATTGTATTAATACATAAACACTTCATCAATACGGCACAGCTGTGTCGACTTGACACCAAGCTTTCATTTAAAAAACAAAAACAAATTTCCTAGCCCTAACAGTTCAAAAGTTAGTTGATCCTAAAAATAATTTCTTTGAAAAGGGCCAGTTGTGATTTGTTCTGCTGCACAACATGAGATTTCCTCTGTGATTGTTTTTCTCTTCTTCTATACACATTTTTCCCCCCGATCACTCCTGGCACTCTGTCATCTGTCCAGTCTCCCCAGCCCCCTCACCTTGTTTTTTTCAGGACTCACCTTCACACCGATGTCCTGGCTGCCGAACTGTGACAGGGATGCCTGGTATGGATCTAGTGAGGGCCCAGATGTCATCCTGCGGCCAGAGGGGGTTTTCCTTTGTGGTTTGGTTCCCTTGGACACAACTGTATAGTTCCATGATGGATGAGCTCAGAGTCTACAGAGGCATCCTGAGAATGCCTATCTCTCGAGTCCCCAGACCTGCACTGACACCGGGAATCCTTTAGATGGCAGTATTGCAGTGGGTTACATTAATCCCCCTCCTCGGCTGAGGAGAACTGTCCTCTAGACACTCGATCCTTCCTTCCCTGGCCAGCCCCCAAGTGACCCGCGTGTATTCCCGAACCCAGGTCACCGGTGTGGCAGGAGGTAAGGTGCCAGCACCTCAGCCCTCCATGCCATGGGGCCCGTTTCCTGTGTGGTTTTGATGTTGGACTTGTACAACTGACAGAAACTTTACTTTTTTTGTATTGAATAATATGGATTGGTTAATATTTTTCATAAATATTAAAATACGGAGAGGTGCGGGTGGGGGGAAAAGTACTACCAATTTATGTCTAATTGTTGCCAGAAAATCACATATAAATCTCTGGCGCCATTATTGTACAGCAGAAACGGCATCTGCTCCCTAACTGCAACTGTTTGGGCTACATACTTCATTTGTGTGCTTTGTTTGTTTAATGAAACCTTGGGAGTGAAGCTGACATAGTCATGTTCTTTCGATATGGTTTTCATGCATCCCTGCACATCAAGTCAGGTGTCATATTGTTAAATAGAGGTGGATAACGCTTAATATAACACTGGCTGCTGCATCAGAAGATACTAGTGGTATTCCGTCAAGGAAAACCCCAGCCTGTGTCTAGTTAATGAGCACTTCATTCATAGATGTCCTAAATGCACACCCTAATTTAAAGAGCAGGTGTTCGCTCATTTTATCATATTTTAATTTCCATTTTTAGATGATTGACTAAAGTATGTCTTGCAAATACTTGTCTCCCTGTGGTTCATTTTCATAGTTTGTTGCTATTTCGTACAGCTCTGTAATAAGTGAACAAATGGTTCTCCGAGGCACTATGTAGCCAGAGTCAGTATGATGTTGGTTCCAGTACTTGACATCATTCAGACTTTGGCTTCACAGGAAAACACACTCCCATTTACCAAGTTCCTTGCTCCCAAGCAGAGTCGGATATGCATATCTACAAACATGAATCCAGCACTTTGTCAGTGGGAAGGTGTGTAGGCGGGAACTGTGTGAATGCTGGAAACAGAGGTTTTCTTGTACTGGGGCTGACAGAGTGAAATGAGCTGCCGTTTTGTAAAGTCTGCCACATTTACTGGCTGCACAATACTTGTACTCTATTTTGTAACTTAAAGTAGGAATTTTTTTACGCATCTTTATCAAACCTATACTGTACATATTCTGAAAATGTTGTTCTGACAGGCTGCAGTGCACAAGTGAACGAAATTTACTCAAGCTGACAGCCTCACTTCACACTGCATGATAGCGCTTACTCTCATATCAGATATTAGGGAATCACAATAAACGTATTTTTTTTTCTACTCTACTATAATATATTTACTGCTTTCACGCAGATTTAGTGTAACACAGTTGATTATTTAGATATTCATAGATGCGTATTTATGGAATGGCATGCAGCATTCAGATTGTTCCATTTAAGGAAACGGATTGACTGCAGCACGTGCATCAAAAGGATTTAGCTGTGCTGCAGCACTGTCACTTCCCACTCCAGCATGCCTCTCTTGAGTTGAACCGATTGCAATCTCACAAATTAAAAAAAAAAAAAAAAAAGTTGATTTGAAATGTGACCAATTATATAAATAACTTGGTCTGTGTCCGTGACAGAATGAGATTCAAGCATGCAGGAACAGAGTACCTCATTGACAAAAAAAAATTTAAAGTAAGACACATTCAAGTAAGACATTACAAGCTGACAGTAAAGTGAATAGCATTCAGTCAGCTGCTGCAGTTATATGAAGAGTAGCAATGCAGGAATTCTTGGATTCATTTTTTCAAGTGGGTTGAAAATAGTTGCCCGTCACTTCAGTTTTATTGTTTATACTTGTAAGTAAGATAAGCATTACTGCCCGTTTTCCCAAGCGACAAATTTTACATAAATAAGAGTCAAATACATAATATAAGTTCACAGATAATAAGTAAAAGGCATATGAACAGGATCAGACAGGATCTCATCTGACAAACAAGGGGTATAGATGGCAGGCTGTCAGCATGATTGACTCTCATTCAGTCTTATGCTGTAGATTGTCATCGACACAGACCGAGGTTTTTACATAACTGGTCACAGTTCAAATTAAATTTTTTTTTTTTTTTGAGTTGTCAGATTGCAGTAGGCTGAACTCGAGACCTGCTGGAGTGAGAAGTGACAGTGTTGCAGTGGAACTAAATTGTTTTGTCCCATGTGCTGCAATCAGTCTGTGTCACTAAATGGAACAATCTGAATGCTGTTCCACAAATACAGATTTATTAATTCTTGTGTGCTTAACGCAGTAGGATCTGCTCTGACGCTTGAAAGAGAAACTGGAGTGAGATGAGACGTTCACAGTATATGAGAATCTCCGTGTCTCTCATGCTTTAACCTGCCAGTTGCATACTGCAATAAAAAACATTTATCTAATTCATCAACTCTGTTACACTAAATCTGTGTGAAGGCAGTAAATATATAATACTAGATTAGAAAAATATGCTTATCATGATTCTATAATATCTTACATGAGAGTAAGAGCTATCGTGCAGTGTGAAGTGACAGGTTGTCAGTTTGAGTGAGTCTTGTTCACTCGTGCACTGTAGCCTGTCAGAACATTTGCAGAATATGTACAGTATGGGTTTTGATGGACATTAAAAAAAACAACAAAACTTTTGTTACAAAATAGAATACAAGTATTGTGCAGCCAGTAAAACTGCCAGACTTAACAAAACAGAAGCTTCTTTCACTCTGTCATCCCAGGTACAAGAAAACCTCTGTTCCCAGCACTCACACAGTTCCTGCCCACACACCTTCCCACTGACAAAGTGCTGGGTTCATGCGTGTGGACATGTATATCTATCTGCTCAGAAGTGAGGAGCCTAACAAATGGGAGTGTGTTTTCCAATTAAGTCAGAGTCTCTATGATGTCAGGTATTGGAACTGTCGTTATACAGACTCTGGTGCAATGGAGAACCAAAAACAAAAATCAGTGGATCTCTTCATTTGTTCATTGACTATAGAGCCATCTGAAATGGCAACAAAATATGAAAAAGAACCACAGGGAGATGGGTATTTGCAAGACATGCTTTGGTCAATTGTCTAACAATAGAAATGAAAATATGATAAAATAAGTGAATACCTACTCTTTTTAAAGGGTTTAAATTGGCCTGTGTGTTATAGGGAGGAAAGGGTCCAGGTCCCTTTGAAACCATGCTAGCCTAAAACTGTTTGTGGTAATTTGCATGTTATACATTGCCCATGATGCTTTGCACTTGGTACTGTGTGTGTTTCTGTGCTTTGTTTTAAGCTTTACCATTAGTACACTTCACCTGTACCCCAGTGTTTTTGCATTGATGGTAGTGTGCTTCACTCTTTACCCCAGTGTTTTTCCATTGAGTTGCTTTTGTGTTATTTTAAAATCATTTAGTACTTTGGACTCCCCATCACCCAAAACATTGTCGCTGGTGGGCAGAGGCAATGGCAACATTTCAGTGAGAAGATCCAAATGATGCCCCACGCCTGTTGTGTACTTTTTCAGCTTTTGGCACCTTACCACTTAACATAGAGCCACTCTAAAGTACTTACATGGTAATTTGTATAATTGTTCATGATGCATTAAATTAAAGGGGTATAGAGCTAATGAGAGGTGAAATATGGTCATTCTGCAGTTAGACATTTTATCCCCTGCTTTGTCACAACCTTCCCATCCCCACCACCGGAACCCCAGAGACTTACCTTTCTACACGGCTTACACCCCTTCCCCTCGTGATGAGGTTCATCAGGGGCACATAGTGAGATGTGGACTTTGTCCCAGGTGTAATAGCTGCAGGTGAGTTGTGTAACATTTTGTTCATTTGTGGGCTACATTCCACAGCTCACTGAAACCAGTGGTTTTGTTAATAAAGAGTCTCTGAAAGGAAACTATGGCACTTTTTAGCAGTTTCATTTGCAGGAATTACCACTTTGGAATGTGGTATAGTATTATAAATTATCATTGTGTTATGATTGACTATATGGTTTGATAACATCCTGTGTGGGTGTCTAAGAAGTGTATATGTGTGTGTGTTTCCATTTATGGGTATTTATAGTGTTTTTACCTGGAACAATGTGAAAGGCTGGGGTGTACTTCAAGTGTCAGATGCACAAGACATGCTCATTCTTTGCCTGGTTTGTAATCGATATTCCTTTTTCTTTGCATGTCGTTGTGCTTTTGTTTTGCACTTTAGTGTTTTTCTCCTTCTCTTTGGCAGTATGAAGTATGGTGCCATTTGAAAACACATGGGACCTGAAAATAAGAAAAGGACGTGCACATGTGGGGTGTTATGTATATACATTGTGAATGTAAATGATACACCACAATGTGTGTTTGTATACTTTGATATTCACACAACAAACTGGACAGGGTGAAGTTGAAATGTGCAGTCAGTAACACTCCTTGAAACTAAACCTAAGGGGTTCAGTTAATAGGAGTGTCACGAACTGCATGTAGTTGTAAATAAATGTAGCAATGTTTTTTGGCTTTTGAGTTGCTGACCTCTTGTGTTCCTTTGTGGTTATTCTATGGATCAGCATCACAGATGGGCAGTGCATTTGTGGTTTTGTTTCTGATTGGAGCTAAAGCATAACAAAGTGCATTAGCACTTTCAGAGTAAGTGTTATCACCTGTAAAAAAATGGATGTGTGTGGAAACATAGAATTTGCTGGCAGATGAGGACTACTTGGCCCACCTAGTCTGCCCATTTTTCCCTGCCGATCCTACTTGATCTTGAGGCTCATTCACCCCCCCTTCCCTGTCCCTAAGATTCCCTCATGCCTATTCCATACATTCTTGAACCCACCACTGCGCTCTCTCTCTCTCTGTCTCTCTCATTTTTACCTGGCAGGCCCTTCTGTTGGTCTTCACCCTGGTCACAGCCCCTGGAGCTCCCACCTCCTATCTATGGCCAGCATCTCCCATTTAACCCCGGCTTACCCCCCCCGGAGGGTGGGGCCGCGGCACTTGTCCCCTATCCAGAGCTGCGGGACCAGTATCTAATCAGGAGAGCTAGGCGATGGTGGCTAATTATAGCTTCAGAAAGGGCTTCATGGAGCCAGAGGACCCACGCGCCTTCCTTTTTCCACCATTTTTCTTGGAGGTGGGGATGTGCAATGATGCCAACATCCGCCCACCTCCCATCGTCTTGATGCCCGGTGGCTTGAGTGACTCCTGGCTTCTGCAAGGTGTCTCCCCATGGCCCGGACACTTCCCCGCCCTCCTCCCTGGAGAAGGAGAGCAATCCATGGGACACTCCATCCTTTTCCCCCGGCTGGCCCTCCAGCGAACCGGACCTGTTCCCAAACTCGGGTCGCCGGCATCGCAAGCGGAAATCCAACCACTGTGCCAACAGGCTGGCCTCACCACTGTTTTCTCCCCCACCACGTCTGCTGGAAGACTATTCCAGGAATCCACTACTCTCTTCTTTTTTTTTTCCTTTCCCATTTATAGTCTACAGGATTTTTCTTAGTTTTGTTCCCCTCTCTCCCCGGGCACTGCGTACACATGCGTGTATGTGCCATACCAGGATCGGTGGCCCTTCACCCTCCCTGACTTATGTCACTGCCTACACACCCACGGGACCTCCACCAGTGCGGGACTACGAGACCAGACGAGCAGCCACCACCCCATTGGAGGGAGATCCATGGCTAAATCAGCCAGCCCGAGCTGGCACCCCGGGTGACCCGAGGTCATTTTCGAACCCAGGTCACCAGCGTAGCGTGAGGTAAGGCACCAGCACCTCAGCCCTGTGTGCTACTGGGCCTGCATATCCACCACTCTTTCTGTGAAAAAGTACTTCCTCACATCTCTTCTAAATCTACCCCCTCCAGCTCCTTATCATGCTCCCTTGTCCTAGAGTACTCTTTTTTTTTGTAAAATACTTACCCGCCCTGTTTACCCCCTGAGGTATTTAAAGATCTCTATCATATCTCTCCCCCTTTTCCAGGGTGCACATGTTTAGGTCTTTTAATCTCTCCTTGTAAGGCTTCTGATACAGACCATGCAGTATTTTAGCTCCCTTCTCTGGACCGCTTCCACTGTGTCTGTGTCCTTTCTGAGATGTGGTCTCCAGAACCGGACACAGTACTCTGGGTGGGGTCTTATCGGCCACCTCCATCTCTCTGCTGGTGATCCCCTTCCCTCTGCACCCCAGCATCCTGCTCATCTTCCCAACTGCCTTGGCCACCTATAGGTCATCCAGTATGATCATCCCCAAGTCTCTTTCTTGCTTGGTTGTCATCAGTACCACTCCCCCGGTTTGTACTATGCCCCTTGATTTCTGTGCCCCATGTGCATTATTTTGCAGTTTTTCACATTGAAACCCAGCTGCCATATCTTCGACCGCTCCTAAGTTTTTTCAGGTCGCTGCTTATCCTTTCCACCCCCCCGCCCCCAAAGTATCCACCGTATTGCAGAGTTTGGTGTCATCTGCAAACAGGCTGACCTTGGGTAAAAAGGGAAAATAGAAGGATATTCTTAACTGTGGTTATATCATGAGATATACCTCTGTCATGTGATCAGATTCCATCAATAACAAGGTGTGTATGTAGATGTTTGTTTATATAGTGACGGTGAGAATAACATTTTGTAAATGCATTCATTTTCATGTGTGACAGGTCTGCAGTGGAAATAAATCATTTATTTCAGTCTTAGGTGGGTCATCAGCATTAATTTCCACTTTAGGCTGATCACAAAGGAGCTTTTAACCAGTGGGAGAAAAGCTTGAACAGTGCCTGGTAACATCACAGTGGCATCTGCTGCAGTTCAAAACAGAGCAGTGAAATCAAACCGAGTAAAATCGTCACTGAAAGAACTAATCTTGCCAGAGAGGCACTGCCATTGCATAAATTACATATGTCATAGGCTGGCTAAAAATATCACATTTATTTTTATCTGCAGGGTTTGACCTTTGCAAACCTCACTCATGGCTCGGCCACTCGTGAGGTCGTAGAGGTCGAAACCTGCAGATAAAAATCTGATATTTTTAGCCAGCTCATGGGATAGCCTATATTTATGCAAGATCTGTGGGGATATTTTATGGCACTTATAAGGAATATTTGTGCTCCCTCTGGACCTAGAGTGAGAATATCACAGTATTCTCACTGTAGGTCCCCAAGGACAAACATATTCTCACTGGAGGTTGCCATTGGTTGGTTCTTTGGAGCCAGCAACACAAGCAGCACAATTAGCCATCCTGAGACTCCATGCAATCATCTGAAACTGCACATTTAAACAAAAACAAAGCAACTAGAAAAAGACCCTAAAAGTACAAAAAAGGAAACAGTGTTGCTTAAATTAAATTTGTCACAACTGGCACAGGAATATCCCTGATATTTGTCCCTCGTGCAGTTTGACCTTTGACGTTACTCGTGGCTTCGCCGCTCATGATGTCGTAAGGTCAAACAGCATTCGGGGGAAGGGAATATCAAGGATATTTCTGTGATGCGCATGGCATATCCCTTATAGATGCAGAGATAGATTGATAGATGCACACACATAGATATATTGCCTATTGCTACAGTGTCTACACATCCTAAGTGGGTTGTGCAACACTAGACAAAGCAGAATGCCTGTAACCAGGCAGGCTCATATCTTTGGCCTTTCTTATAGACTGTAATTGTTTAAAGTGTAGCTAGCTGAGTAATTTCATTGTAATTTGCATGTATTGTCCATGATGCAGTATGTAAGAGGTGTATGCAGTTTACTTTTTATATATTCTATGTATTCCAGTATTTATTTGTTTTTTGGTTTTTTACTTTGTTAATGAGTTAACCTAAATCTTGACTTCCTTTTGATTGTGAGCTCTGTAAATGGCAGTTTGTTCTGTGTGAGCTGCTACACAACGTTCGGTATGAATCACATTCACCTGCTCAGCATTTCAAGTAGTCATCAGTTTCTTCTCCTACAATTAAGAGCTTTTCACGAAATGTTTCACACGTTGTCTACTGCTGTCTTTTGTGTTGCTGTCATTTCTCTACAGCCTTTTTTTTTAATATCTATAAAACCTCCCCTTAGGAAACTGTGCATGGACTCTTGCTTATGGAAAGCATGGCAGTCAAACTCGCGTGGCGAGCCCGATTGTCACCATCACGTTTGTACTGACATCTCCATGCCAGATTAACATATTCTCTACTTGTCCTCGACAGGTCTGTCTCTAGAAGCCGCAGTTCATTTTGTAGATAAAATGTACCTGGTTTGCTGCTGACGTGGCTGTTCTGCTGCTAATCGTTTGACTGAATGGTCAGACATTGATTCTGGACTGGAAAGGATCAAAGACGCACCAGTGCAGCACTGACTTTGGTCTCAGGTTTTACAAAAAATGCAAAGCGTTTTCCTGTTGTTTTTAGGTACCTCATTTAACGCTTACAGGTATCTTTTAACTTTTTACCTGTCCCCAAGCAATCTCCCTCTTACATTTGCAATTATGATTTCAACTGCCTTGCGTGGAAACTGGTTTAATAAAGTGAAAAAGTTGATTATTCGTGTTTGAGTTTATAGCACATCTTCATTTTTAGAGAAAACCTAACCTATCCTTTCAAAGTTGTGTATTCCTTGGTTTACAAAATGCTAGTGGCATCCTCATTTCAGTCTTACATTGAAATTCCAATTACTGCTGCAGCTGTCAATCAGTAGTGGGCGCAACAAGGCTTGATGGCTTCAGGTCTGAACAATCGTTTACAGGCATTTGTTGTAGAATAAATCGTATTGTCTTCTACACCGGTAGGTTGTTGAGTGGTGATATGCATAATATAGTACTCCTTATTTATAGCCTTGTAATTCCTCTCTAAATGTATTATAAACATGGTATTACATTAACAGTACATTAATATGGCTTATGTCATAGGTATCTGTTCTTACTTTTCTTGATTAAAAGTTTTATACATATGTATTGTTTCTGCTGTGACCTTACTATATGGGTAACAGAAATAAAAATAAACACCTATTATTTAAGCTACTGTGACTATTAAATACAAACATAGCCTTCAGCAGCATAGTAGATCTGCTCTCTGAACAGGTTGCTGAAGCTTTGTTATGCCAGTTTCATCAGGTGTAGATCTGGATAGATGAATCGGATGTTAGGCCAGTTGCATTGTTTACTGTTTAAAAACAAACTGGAGCTGTCAAGAACAGTCAGCTGTGTACGGATGTGCGTGTGTGTTTTATATAGCTATAAATATACACATATACATATAAATACAGTGTGTGTATATATAATGTATATATGTGTATATGTAAGTCTCTGTGTACTGCTCTTTATTTTGTATGTACTTGGTTAGCAAAGGTGGGGTGACTGTTAATGCAGTGATGGGGATTATTGTAGTATTCCAGTGCACCTCCATATTTCCAGAAGTTTAGTAAAATGCTTTGCAAATGCCTACTACGTACACCACAGAAAAGCTTACCACATTAAGATACCCCAATACTGCACCCCTCACATGGCAGTATCATTTAAGGTACCACATAAGCTGAGGTGTTGGCTTACTGTGCTTTGTCGGCACAATAAGGTAACTGTTCAGCTAATGTACTTCGAAAAATATTGCCCTAAGGGGCGAATGCAGTATTGCAGTACCATAACATGGTAAATGTTTTTGTGGTAAAGCGGATGAGTAGAATGGCTAGCAACGTACATTTGGGGTTGCCGAAGAATTGCACAGGTTTTCATGATCTTTACTTCATTAAATGTGGAATGAACAAACCAGCTTTCAAAGATAATGCATATTTAGGATTTTCTGTTCTGTTTATGGTATTTTTTTTCCCCTCAGTTGCGTTGTCCCTCATATTCCTCCCCTGATCCTCCTGTTGCTACATTTCTCCATGACAACACACCTGACCCCACAACACAGCCGTCCCTACCCTCCTCATAGAGGACAGGGGTAAGAACCAAGCCAGGTGTCAGTCTGTGCTAAGCATGTTTAAGGAGCCACGCATGATGACAGCACTAGGCTTGGGGCCACGTTCACAGTCCGAGCCGTTCTATATACTACATCAGCAAGGAAAGGGGTCCCAAAGAGGCCAGTGCATTTTCTCAGTCTCTCACCCTGCTGGCTGGCCGGCCACTACAAAATGTAATTTTGACCCCATGCAGGGGAGGTAGACGAACACTGATGGACTCTCTGGCCTGAGAAGCTGGCTTCCACCACACCTGATGAAGCGTTTTCAAAATCTTTTACTGAAACTCTTTGGTTAGTCGGAGAAAAAGGCATCACCCAGCCCCCGTGATTTGCCCTTAGTTTTCCTTTTAATCCCTCCGCTGTGTGTGTGCAGCTCCAGATTTCTGTTGAACCTGGTAGTTACCAGAACAATTTACCCATTGTAACTGAATATGTTAAGTCACAGTCTGCCTTTATAATTCTAAATAAAACCAAAGCTTTATTTATTCAGCTTGCATGTTTGTGCACGTGTACTCTGTTGCAAAGAGGAAATGCCAAAACCCCTGAGAGATAATGAGCTACTTTGATTTGGTACTAAGCAACATGTTAAAACCTTGCTGTTTTTTGCAGATTTTCAGTGTAATTTGCAAATGTTTTAATTGCTTTCTGCCTTTTAGTTTAATTGCTTTGATTTTTATATTTGCAACTTTCTTCTGTACGACCTTTCATTTTTAAGTAGAATATGATCTATAATGCTTAAGTTTAATAAAGATTGCAATATTTATGATACAATGTTTCTGATTTTCTTTTATAGAGTCAGAACTTTGAGATGAATGCTTTATTTTAGCCACTGAAGCATTCTAAATTAAATCATGTATTGCAGTGGTAGGTGGTTCATCAGCATTCATTGGCACTTAAAGGAGTATTGTACCCTCGTATTGTGTAAACGTTATTTGTTTCCTTGTCAACAGGCAACTCTTTTCATGTAGCTGTTGGGGATATATGTGTTTGCCTTACTGTATTTTCACTGTTCGTGCCAGTCCCCATAACTATCCTAGGGGGTCTCCATTTTCTGGTTGTTGAAATGTCATTGTGCCTGACAGCTGCATTTACATATGAGAACATGTCTCAGCACCCTTTAGACTCAACAGTATGCCTGTCTGCTTGCTTAGAATTCCACAAAACAAGTTGCAGCAAGGAGTGAAATAACACATTGCCTTCAATTACGGTTAGCTTTGTAAACTGTCTTAGATGTAATGCAGGATTTTACTTCGGGTGGGAGCTCTTGCAGCAGGCTATTACAATTAGGACTATGCCGCAGGCACTAGGACCCATCAGAAACCTTTAGCTAGCAGTCTTCAGTGGGGGCCGGCCCTGATGTCCGCTCCGCCCTGATATCGCCCAGTGGTATACCAGGGTGCGGTCCCCAGCCCCACCTCAGTTCTTTTCCCGCTGCAGACCCGCTTCCATTGGCTCTTCGGTTGCCTTTAGAATGAAGTCTTCTTGTTTCTAGCGAATGTTATCATTTTTCTTGTTTAACTCTCAAAGTCCGCTTTTTGTTTCTTCACGACCTACTACTGCATGTTGACCTCACCGTCATTGGTCTCCTCCAAAAAAAAAGGGGACGAAGTGCGCCTGTGGCCGCCAGATCCCGGCGAAGGACACCCATGAGGCCTGCGTCTTTTGCCTTGGGCCGGACCATGACACCAAGGCCTGCTCAGTTTGCAGCGGCTTTACAGGCAGGACCAGAATCTGCCACCTTAAGGCTCTCAAGGTCCATCTTCTTGAACAACAGGTGGCCATGATGCAGAGCTCGCCAGCGAAGTCCTCTTCCTCTTCCCAGTCCACTAAGCACAAAGAAAAGATATGGGACTCAGACCAACATAAGTCCTGTGAAAAAGAACCGGGGCCGGTTAAAGGGGCGTTCATGCTACCGGTCGCCCTGTAAGAAAAAGTCCTCCTCTGGGTCAGGCAGTTTGGATCATTCCCTCCACTCCCAGCACTCCACAGGGTGGCAAGACACTACCACTCCCGCCAAGCCACCGATGTCAGGCAGCGGTGGTCAGGGCCCCGGTCTCCGTGCTGGCCTCGTCCACCCCGGAGGTGAAGGTAGCACCCTTGCAGCCACCCTCCACCTTAGGAGTCAGGACCTCTGGTTCTTCTTCCAGGGCTTTGGCCCCACCGAGGAAAATCCCGACTTTGGTCGTTCCCGAGGCTCTGGGCAAGGCCTCTGAACACAGGGAGTGGGAGCCAGGTTCAAAGCCGGCATCAGCTCACTGCCCTTCTGTGGATCGGCCTTCAAACAGAAGCTGATGATGGTTTTCAAGCGGGCGGCTCCAAACCACCAGTGCAAGAAAGGCGGACATCAGCTAATGCATTGTCCGAAGCGTTCACAGTCCGCAGGGGCCTCCACCCGAGGATCAGGAAGATGATTCCTCTCCCAGGGACCTACCTGACCTTCCATCCTGTTCTATAGCTCCTCATACGGCGGACAAACCCAGCCTTCCGGCGGGGTCTGCCACCGCCCAGTTTATCAAGGAGAAGCTCACAGAACTTTTCCAGTTCTGGTGGGGTCAGGTTAAAAAAGATGTACTCTCACCACAGCTGGACCCAACTCCGGCGGCTCTGGAGGAAGTAAGGGACAAAGTCCGTGTCAAAAAACCATCTTCTCCCACACCTAATAGATCCTCTCGTAAACCAAAGCACAAGTCTCTGTCACGCACTCCAGTGGATACCCGTGGCTGGACTTTATGCAAGGAACGTCGGCACCCACTATTTCTGTCTAGTAGCCACAGTCGCTCCCCCAGCAGGAGATGGTCCCATTGCTGACTCCGGTCTGAAAGCTGTCCTCTGTGCTCGACCATCCGTCGTCAGTCCCATAGCCTATGTCTGTCTGCCAGCAGGCGACGTTCATATGAGAGGAGCAGATCCCCCACTCATTCAAGATCAGCCTCCCCGTCCTCTAAAGGCCACGGTTTGCATCCCAGTTCCTCTGGGTCCCACCATTCAGTCTCACAGGAAAGGCCAGTGTCCCCCAACGAGAAGGAGACTCCAAGATCTCCTCCTGATGATCCGACCTTCATGGATGTTGTGAGGCACATCCAGTCCTCCAACGGATGGGAGACAGGGGACTTGGATCTGGAGCGCCGGAGGTTGGCAAAATACCTGAGGCAGAAAGAGCCAAAGCCTTTGGTGGTAGTTCCTCTTGTGGATACCTTCCAGGACCTTACTAGGATCACTTGGAAGCATCCCTTTACCACCCTGGCAGTTCCCAAGAAATTGGATAGGCTGTATCGAGCCCCAAGGGAGGAGCCTGTCCTAGTGGAACACCCTCAGGTGGACTGTATGGTGATTATGGCTGCTCATGATAAATCTAAAAAGCCTAAACTCTTCAGCTCCCAGACTCCTGATGCTGAGTCCAGATTCTTGTTTCAGGTGGGCAAGGAGGTTTATTCTACCTCCTCCTGTTCCATCCATTCTCTGAACTTCCTCATGCATATGGACCAGTACCAGAATGTTATGTGGGAGAAGGGCCTAGAAGTGGCTCAAGCCTTACCAGATTCGGCACAAAAGGCTGAACTTCTGGACTTATTGAAGTCAGGTTCGAACGTAGGCAGTCATGTTTTGAGAGCCTCTTATGACACTGCATATACTGCCTCGAGGGCAGCAGCTTCCGGCGTTTTGCCTTTGGTGCCACACCTGTCTTAGAGTCTCAGAATTCTCCCAGGATCTGCAGTCCAGAATCCTGGACCTTCCATTCCAAGGTTTCGTCCTTTTTGGGGAGGAGACTGGGAAACTTATCTCTCACCTCCAAGACTCCAGGGAGTCCGTCTGGTCCATCCAAAATCTATATAAAGAGGACCAGAAACCTTTCTGCAAACATCCATTTTGTAAGCCCTCAGGGCAAAATACCCACGGCCAATTCCCGCAGAGAGGTGGCTTTAAGAGAAAAGCTACAACCCAAGCTTCTGGGAGCTCGAGCTCTCGAGGTCTTAAGTCCTCCCAGCCCTCTCTGCCGGTTCCCAGATCTACCCAATGACTCGCTACCAACCTCCCTCCTCTGACAGAGGCAATGGGGGAGTCAGTATGGGGTCGCTACTCCCTCTACCAAGAGGGATGGAGCAGTGTCACAACAGACTTCTGGGTTCTAGCCCTGATAAGGAGAGGACATACTCTCGAGTTCACCCAGATCCCTCCAGAAAAACCACCAGGGTACTCCCATTATCTTCCTTTGCACATTCCTATGATAGGAGAGATCCAGACCCTTTTGCTGAAACGGGCGATAGAGCCAGTCCCCCAGGGACAACAGGGAAGGGGCTATTCCATTTTTTCCTGGTTCCAGAAAAGACCAGGGACCTTCAGCCCATCCTGGACCTCAGTTCCCTAAATCTTTTCATAGAGTACAAATGGCTCAGGATGGTCACCTGCCAGGCCTTCTTCCCCCTCTTGCACTAAGGGGACGGTCTCTGCTCCCTGGATATGCAGGACGCCTGTATGCACATAAGGGTCTTTCCTCCCCATTGGAAGTTTCTGAGGTTCCCCTTCCAGGGGAGAGATTATCGATGAGCCACATAGAGGCTGAAAGAGAGAACAGAAAGTAAATAATTAATGCAAGCAATACAAAACTATATGCTCCTGTATTATTCCTAATTACATATTGCTTCTTCTTGAGGAACGGCTTCAGATCCCAGTCAGTGCTGAGCCCGTTAGGTTGCAGTGTGTCTAGTGAGAAGATCCCCCTCTGCAGCAGTTGAAGAAAAAACACCCTCCTATTTTGTAAATTTTGTTCCCATGTCAACAGACAACTCTTTTGGTGTAGCTGTTAAGGATATAAGTGATTGCTTTAGTTTGTTTTCACTGTCATACTAGTCCCTGTGACTATCCTGGGGGTTCTCTATTTGTTGGTTGTTGAGATCTCATCGTCCCTGAGAGCTGCATTGCATATGAGGACATGATGTGTCAATACCCTTTAGACTCCACAATATGCCTGTCCCTTAATTAGAATTCAGCAAAATGAGTTACAGCAAGGTGTGAAATACCACATTATTCTTCAGTTAGCTTTGCAAACCGAGTTGAAATGCATGTTTTTTTTCCTTTTAAATTGCATTGTTTGTGTTTCTCTAGAGGGTTTTTTTTTTTTTCAGGCTAGTTGTACCTTCAGCATAGAGATGCATGGTATGAATGATTGGTGTGACGTCATGTTCTCATGCTAATGCAGCTGTCATGAACAATGAGATTTCAACAACCATAACATGGACCCCGGATAGCTACAGGGGACTAGCATGAGCAGTGAAAACAGACTAAAGCTAACCTGTATATCCCAACAGCTACATGAAAAGCATTGTCTGTTGCCATAGAAACAAGTACAATTTACAAGATATGATGGTGTAGTTTTCCTTCAAGTTGATCACTACCACTGGGGTTTCTTCTCACAAGTTCAAGGACCAAGGGTACCTGCTAGTATGTATTGCTGTACCTTCAAATAGAAACATAGACTTTGACGGCAGATAAGGACCGCTAGGCCCATCTAGTCTGCCCATTTCCCTACCTACAGGATAGGCCGCAGATCCTAGTTAACCAACAGCCTATATCTTCCTGCCCCCCACAAGAATTGCCTTATGTCTGTCCCATGCATTCTTGAATTCTCCCACAGTTTTAGACCCCACAACTTCCTCAGGAAGGCTCTTCCATCCATCCACTACCCTCTCTGTGAAATAATACTTCCTCATTGCCCTGAACACGCCCTCCTTCTATCTTTAAATTGTGTCCCCTTGTTCTTGCAAGTCTCTTTTTCTGAAAGATGCTACCCTCTTGGACTTTGTTGATTCCTTGAGGTACTTGAAAGTTTCTATCATGTCCCCCTCTCCCTTCTTTCCTCAAGGGTATACATATTAAGCTCCTTTAGTCTCTCCTCATATGGCTTCTCTTGCAGACCCTGCACCATTTTAGTTGCCCTCCTCTGGACTGCGTCTATCCTGTCTATGTCCTTGCGGAGATGGGGTCTCCAGAACTGGACACAGTACTCCAGATGGGGTCTCACCAACTGTCTGTACAGAGGGATAACAACTTCCTGTTTTCTGCTGCTGATGCCTCTCCCTATACATCCCAGTATACCCCAGCCCTCCTACTGCCTTCTCACATTGCTTATAACCTTAAGGTCATCTGATATGATTACCCCAGGTCCCTTTCCTGTTTTGTTGTTGTTACTACCTCCCCACCCATTGTGTATTCTTCCCTGGGTTCTTGTTTCCCAGGTGCATTATTTGCACTTTTTGCATTGAATCCTAGCTGCCATCGTCTGACCATTCCTCCAACCTTGCCAAGTCCCTTTTCATCCTTTCCACGCTTCCTTGTGTGTCAACCCTGTTGCAGATCTTTGTGTCATCTGCAAAAGGCATACTTTTCCTTCAGTCCCTCTGCAATGTCACTGATGAAGACATTAAAAAGGACTGGACCCAATACTGAACCCTGCGGTACCCCACTAGTAACCGCCCTTTCTTCAGAGTGAACTCCATTTACAATTACCTTCTGTGTCCTGTTGTCCAGCCAATGTTTTACCCAGGCTACCACCCTGGGACCCACTCCCAGGCTGGTTAATTTGACTAATAAATAGCTCTTGTTTGGAACTTACATGTGTCTGTGCTATACTGAGACCAGGTACATAGTGGCAGGCATGCTGCCAGTATGTAACTGGTGTTGGAATAGCATAGACAGATGTCGGCTCCAAACCAGAGCCATTGGAAACTACAGGACTACAGTAGTCCTACAGAGGCACCCAGGCTGTTCCCCGCACAACACATCATGCTGGGGGCAGCCGCAGGTGGTTGTGGGTGCACTGGGAGGGAACTGCAATCATAAAATGCCAGCTGGGAGGGTGCAGGATCAACCAGATACTGTGACATTTTATATTTAAAATTGTAAGTCAAACATTTTATACTAATTAAATAGCTAATTGGGCCCTGCTTCTCACGGAGGTGGGACCCCCTCAAACATGGAAATTTCCCTTTAAATAATATTGGCCAATGTTTCCTGATAATGGCCCCTATCTGTCCTGATGCCCTAATGTATTTTGTCTCAAAACATAGGGGTTGCTTACTTTTGGGTACATGAGTTTTAGGTTTAACTAAGGAGCTCCTTTCTTGAGACTGGTCCTGGAGCTTTGGTAGTGTCCAGTACCCTGCACCTGTACTGTCTGCAGGTACGCGGTCCCTACCAGCTCCTTTTCAGGGTTCTCTGGCCACCTTTCAGCTGAAGTGTTGGTCTCTGACTTGGCCTTCTGGAAGTCCGGGGGCCAACGGGATGTGTACAAGCTCCCCCCCCCAACAAGAAGTCTAAGAAGCTTGGCCACATGGCCGAGAAGGTCTATGCTGCTTCTTCTCTTGGTCTGTCAGGTGAGTTGCACTCAGATGATGGCCAGCTTTGGTCACTCCCTATTGGGAGTGATGGGTAATGTCCTCCCTCATCCTCCTGCGGACCGGCAGCTCGAGGAGAAGTTGATCAGGGACCAGGGACAAGCATTGGCTAAACACCAGCTCCAGACGGCTTTGGACATGGGCGTCTCTTGTGCCCATGCCATGGCATTAGCCATTGTGATGCATTGCAGGCCATGGCTGTGTCATTCCACCTTCACAGTGGATACCCAGCATGTTCTGAGCAGAGACCGGTTTGGCTCTGGGTTTCAGGGGCATCTCACCAGGATCGAGAAGTCCTAGCACCACCCTAGATTCTGTGGCATCATCCCAGAAGGATCCTAAGACTCAAAAGCCTAAGAAAAATACCTTCCAATATTTGTCCTTTCTGCCACAGCAGCCTCAGTAGGGGCAATGCCAAGCCTAGCACAGAAGCCCAGGTTCTGCGACCAGTGGCCAAAAAGAGACTGGGTAAGGGAAGTTGTGCTCCAGCGGCCGGTGCTCCTCCAAAACTGCTCAGTGATGGGTTGGAGGTGTCATCCTCCCACCTGTCTAGTCCCTAATGCTGCTTCCAGTAGGAGATCAGCTACACCAATTCTGGCCACATTAATCCATCATTTCTATGGACAAGTGGGCACTGGAAGTGGTAGGTATAGGGATGCCTCCAGATTTTGAGGCTCTGCACCTTACCACTCCATGCTCCTAGAGAGTCCTCAGTGTCACAGGACATGCTGTACCCCCTCAGGGAAGACAGTGCTCAACTCCTTAATGGGGTGAGTACCCCTAGGAAGAGTCTGCCCCCAATTTGCTTTAGGAGTGGGGTTGGAAACCCTAAAGCCATATTTCCCTACTTTTGTCACTTTAGCCTGAACCCTAAGTGTTGCATTAATACAGGTTTTTGCAAAGAATTTCCTTACTTTTTGAGACAGTATAATCATATCCTTATTTGCCTATGGGAGCGCAGGGCCCATGCATATTTTTTCAGATTATGAAATTGCATCATTTGTCTGATGGAGGGCAGGCACATCTGGGACCTGTGCTTCCATCCCGCTGTAGATGTGTATATGTATGTTTATGTGAAGGAGGGCCCTGTGCTTCCATTTGTAAGGGCAACACCAACCAACTTGTCAACATAGCCTTCTTGTTACACCACCTCATAAATTCAGTACTAAAAATTGTCAAATCCCCCTCTGAAACGTCATTCTGCACCTAAGGCATGAAAAGACATTTTGGCCAAGATTTGAAAAATGACACTAGTCACATTCATGAGATGGTGTAAAGAAATAGCTATACTGACAATATTGAAAATTATGAAAGTTACGAGCGAGTGTAGTGAAATGTCAAGAGATGTACACAACTTTGCCATTTTAAAAGCCTTTTAAAGCCATCGCTCAACTAATAGGGCCCCTGTTAGTTGAGCGATGGCTTTAATTTTCCTCTCGAAGTGCCTAAAGTTACTAAAAAAGCAAAAAAAAAGAATTTAAAAAAGTCCCCATTGACTTGTATGGGGCTCGCCCCTGCACGCTCCCTGCTCAACCATCAAAATCTGTGAATGTGCGGGTGGAGGGGGCTCACCAGGAAGTGGGAAGGGATCGGCTAGCCATGGGTTCAGCACCAGTTACGATCCCTTCCCGTATTAAACGGAGGCACTTATAAATTAAAATGTTGGCATCCATAAGCTCACGCTGCCATAAGGTATTGGTCTGTGAAGCCCAATACCTTATGCCAGCAGGTCTGAACTTAACTTTAACATATTTTGACCCCACATTTTCAGCATACACTTCGTATGACCCTATATCTTGAACAAGTACAGTGAAAAAGTTTGAAATCCATCCTGAAAGGAAAGTTCATCAACTGACTGCGAACTCACCTTTTGGGCAGGCATTGCAAAATACCACCAAAATTGTTCATGAGTTGGAGTCTCAAAAAGGGTATTTTGAAAATTTGGTGTCAAAATCTTTAAAAATGACAAAGTTATGCATCAAAGTTGAAAACCCCACTGAAATGCATTGAACCGCACTTACCTCATATTGCAGTTGGCGGTTCTAGCAGCAAGACGTGTCTTTGATTGGAGAGTGGATCTCCAGCCTAAGAGCTGTTCAGGTGAGTGAGGACGCATGTGTGGGTGGGGGTGCTCAGTGGCGGGGGGGGAGTTTGAATCACAGAGGGACTGTCTTCTTTGTTACAGGGTTTACAAAACAACCCCCCCCCCCAAATAAAAAGACACTGAGGGACCATTTTCTTTATGTCAGGGAATACTTCAGTTGGAGGGTGGGGATGCCACTAGACACCAGGGAAAACTGCAATTGCAACAGGTACAGTGATCAGAGGAAGGGAGGTGCCACTAGACACAAGGGAGAATTACACTAATGATGGATGGGCACGGTGATTGGAGGTGGGGGTGTGCCACTGGACACCAGGGAAAACTGTACAACGGGGACAGCTATCGGAGGGGGGGGGCCACTAGACACCAGGGAAAACTGCAATTGCAACAGGTACAGTGATCAGAGGAAGGGAGGTGCCACAGACACAAGGGAGAATTACACTAATGATGGATGGGCACGGTGATTGGAGGTGGGGTGTGCCACTGGACACCAGGAAAAACTGCTAGCAGGGACAGCTATCCGGAGGGTGGGGGGGCCACTAGACACCAGGGAAAACTGCAATTGCAACAGGTACAGTGATCAGAGGAAGGGAGGTGCCACTAGACACAAGGGAGAATTACACTAATGATGGATGGGCACGGTGATTGGAGGTGGGGGTGTGCCACTGGACACCAGGGAAAACTGTACAACAGGGACAGCTATCGGAGGTGGGGGGCCACTAGACACCAGGAAAATGATCATTAATGGGGATGGCCATGGAGGGTATGGTGGGGAGGGGTGCCACTAGACACCAGAGAAAATTGTAGCAATGGTGATGGGAGGATGGGGGGGGGGGAGAGATATCCAGGGAATGGATTTTGCCCTCACGAAAAATAATCTTCTTCTCATCAGTCATGATACAAAAAAAGATTCTTTTTTTTTTGTGTGTCACAAAATATGAAAAAAAAAAATGTTTTAAGTTAAAAACAAAGAGGGCATTTATTTAACAGTGAGGTGCAGAATCCAGCAAAGGGTATCCTGATAAGGAAGCTACATGTGTGAGCTGCTCCCTAGAATGTCAATTTTTAAAAGGGGGGGGGGGGGTCCAAACTTAAATTTTTATGAAATATGGAAAACAAGATGGTGGCCAAATGAAAAAAAAGATTTTTAGTCATGAAAAAGGACAAGGTCAATATGAAAAAATAATTATTTTTTCATTTGATGCTGCTATCTTGAGGTGCTTACTGAGTATGCTCGGAACCAGTTTATAAACATTTTTAACATTAAATAACTTTGGAACGGATTACTGGTTTTTTTTTTTTTCACACCAAACCAGCAAAAGGCACATCTGTGGGTCAGCTCCTTTCTACCCTGAAAATTTCAGACCAAAATTCCAAACCGTCTGGGTGATTCAAGCCAGATTCAAGAAAACCCATTCAACCCAATGGGAAAAAAGTTATGAAACATTCACTTTTTGCACTATCCAGAACTCTGAATCTGTACATCTGAAATGAATGAAACTTGGCACATCCAGAGATCTGCCCCATGAGACCACGTATGCAAACTTTCATGCAAATCTGTTGAACGATTGCAAAGTTATTAAAGTGCAAAAATTGTGGTCTAACATAGAAACCCAAGTTCCCTAAATATAAGAAGTGTGTGTGTGTATAAAGAATTACTCCAAAAGGATTTAAACACTTTAACATCTTGGTCAGCTGGGGTTTCATTTCAATGTCAAGAAATGTAGTGTCATGCATCTAGACCCTAGCAACCCTGAACACAACTACTTCTTAAACTGTATTCTGCTCAACAAAACTTCTTGTGAAAAAGATTTAGGAGTATTCATGACAAAACAATTCTCATTTGATAAATATGTAACCCCTAGGAGACGCTATCCCCAGAGTTACACCCCTGCCTACTACCCTGGATGATAGGCTAAGGAGTTTGGGTTCGCTAACTGATAACACTTTTAAACAATGCGCAGTGCCTCCACTCAGTGTGTGCTTTAGGTGGGCTAGCTGTTAACAGGTATAACCCCCCGAGATGTTGTACCACCCACATATGCCATTTACCTTACCCAGACATGCCCCAATAAACATTTCCCCACATTTCAACATTTCATATTTAAAGACGCTAATAATATGCTGAGGCACAGAATTTCAAAAACAGTAACCATCAATTTATTTAGGGGACATAGGAGTTAGGAACGGGGAGCTGGAATAGAGGTTATCTGATTGGCTATTTACATATGTACACAGGTTTTGATTTTGGCTTTTGATGGTGAACCCCCCCCCCCCAGCTGGGTGGCTGCATTACTAATAGAAAAAAAGGCAATCACATTTCTCAATTCGACAAATGATACCCAGAGCCCTAGCTATCTAGCTGCTGAAAAATCTGATGTTACATTCACAGTTATTTTCCCCACCCTGATACCAGTCCCGGATACAGGTGAAGCGCCGCAATCTCATACCATACGCTGGGTACCCAGATACAACAGTCCTGTATGTTGTAGGCCTGGTGGACATTGCAGCTGGTCAAGTTGGCCGGCTTTTGATTCGAAGGGAGGGGCAAACTTGGAAGAGCATTGTCTCAACAGTGGCTGTTGATCCTAAACGATACAAAGTAGGCAGGGATTGCCCTGCATATGATACAAAGTAGGCAGAGATTGCCCTGCATATGATACAAAGTAGGCAGGGATTGCCCTGCAGTCGATACAAAGTAGGCAGGGATTGCACTGCATTCAATACAAAGTAGGCAGGGATTGCACTGCATATGATACAAAGTAGGCAGGGATTGCCCTGCATTCGATACAAAGTAGGCAGGGATTGCACTGCATTCGATACAAAGTAGGCAGGGATTGCCCTGCATTCGATACAAAGTAGGCAGGGATTGCACTGCATTCGAAACAAAGTAGGCAGGGATTGCCCTGCATTCGATATAAAGTAGGCAGGGATTGCACTGCATTCGATACAAAGTAGGCAGGGATTGCCCTGAATTTGATACAAAGTAGGCAATTAGGCAGGGATTGCCCTGCATATGATACAAAGTAGGCAGGGATTGCTCTGCATTCGATACAAAGTAGGCAGGGATTGCACTGCATTCGATACAAAGTAGGCAGGGATTGCCCTGCATTTGATACAAAGTAGGCAATTAGGCAGGGATTGCCTTGCATTCGATACAAAGTAGGCAGGGATTGCCCTGCATTCGATACAAAGTAGGCAGGGATTGCCCTGCATTTGATACAAAGTAGGCAGGGATTGACCCTGGTGGTCACAGAAAGACTGGGATTGCCCTGCGCATCACAAAAAACAAGTATTCCAGGACAAGCTGCTTGGCTAGATCTTGGATTTCACATCCTGAACATTCAGCACAATAATTCAAAGTCCCATCCAGTATAGTTAGAAGGCAACACTTTTATCAAGCATCCATAGTCACTAGTACAAAGTCACATCCAGTACATTTAAATACCAAACAAGGCTTCCTTAGCAAAGTCTCATCCAGCACGTCTGGATATTAACACTGTTATCAAGTATTCTCGGGCAAAATCCGGCAAAGACAGAAATAGGTATTCTCCAGAATAGATTGACACAGTAAGCTCTAGGGCCTCCTGTCCCATGAAGTGACGAATGCGACTTGGCTGGCAACTCCACAAGGGTAGAAACTAACCCATAGAGCACAGTCAAATATCAGCACGTTCATATGATTATCAAACATCTTGATGCACCTGCAATGGGCCATTTAGGCAGCAGGCAAAATGCATTCGCACAGTTTCCAAAACAACGCAGTCTGTCTTGTGGCTTAGTGGCCCAGACTGGTAGCTCTAAGATCTCATCGCAAATTCAGCAGAAAATTATCTAGTAGCGTGGCTTGAGGCCCCAAGGTTACATGTAGCACTTCCCCCTTATACTGGGGTGGTACAAAGGTACTCACACAGGTCCTCCATGGGTCACATCTGTAATCGAAGGCATCCTGTTGTTCTTCAGTCCTCTCACAACTGGCGCATTGGTAGCTGGTCTTTCCACATCTTTCCCCAACATGGGAGAGAGGGCTAGCACTTGGAGGACAATTCTGACAACCTCCAGACTAGCAGTTACAGCACAACTAAAATTAACTTTACCCTTTATCTAGAAAATAGGAAACACCCCCTCCAGGCTAGAGGGGCTTAACTAAGTGGCCCAGGCCCGGAAGCATAGCAGGAGCCTGAGCCCCCACCCCGGTAGGGGCTCCCAGCAGGCTGGAGCCTGCTCTCCTCTTCTCACTCTGGCAAAATGCTGGCAGACACACTCTCTTATAGGGCTCTTTTACGATTCCTGATTGGCTGAGATGATGGGGTGACAGATCTCTGAGTGGCTGTAAGACCCGTCAATCACAGAACTCAAGGCACAGTTGGTCTGGTGTATTGGCACCTAAAATGATGTCCCTGTAAGTCCCCATGAGAACCTGGTGTTTACCCATGAGATGTATTGAATGTCCCACAAGTCCTGGCTTTCCGATTGACTGTGGCTGCTTAACCCACTGTCCCTTTAGCAGATTAGATACAGTCCTGAAATAATGTCCTAGTGCAGCCAGAGAATAAAAGATATTTGCCCCAATCTGTAGCCCAGCTTCATCCCCATAATTACACATAGGGTTACCTTGAAACAGTTAACTCCATTCATAGGGTAATAAGTCACACTCACTGGTGTCAGATTTAGACTGACAGTCACTGTCATTTCGAGTCTGCTGGAGGGTAGGGGCCTTGGCTCTTGGGCAACAGGAGAAGGCTGACTCTCTCTTTTTAGCAGCAGCACAAGACACTGGCTCAGGAGGGGCAACATTTGATGGTTTAGCATCAATAATTACTTGGCCAGTAGGCAGCAGGTGGGTCCTGTGCATGGTTTTGACAGCTCGAGAGTCATTTTTGGGATGTACTGTATACACAAAGGTGCTTTTCGTGCCTATGTGATTCCCGCTGCCTTTGGGGAAGCACTGTTATAGCGGGAGATGGCAATGGCGGTTTTAAGCCCTGAGGGGCTAGTTTTTCATTCGGGCTGAATAATGGGGCAGCAGAGGAGTAAAACAAGACCTGGGGGACCAGAAAACATGCTAGCAGGATCAGGAGAAGCCCAAGAGAGACAGCAAAAAAAAGGAGACCGATAATGCAAGGCTAAGGTGGCAGGTAAGCACAGGCTGGCATTTTAGTAACCTCCATTGGCAGGGGGGTTACAGACAAATCTCAGAAAAACTAGCTAATACTAACAAAGTATGGTGGTCAATAAAACGTAATTCAAATCAAGAGACGAAACAATACTCCCACTGTACAGAGCTTACGTTTTTCCCGTCCTCAACCACGCCACTCAACTTTAGTGCCCCTACAAAAAAAAAAAAAGACAAAAGAAAAACTCCATCATAAAGTTACAAAATATGTGAAGGGTGCCATTAACCTTCTTCATGAAGACAGGCTTAATAAATCTAGTTTGTCATTAAAAAACAGGTTGAGAGGTGACCTAATGTTAGCTAGAGAGGTTATAAATGACGAAAACCTTATGTCTGAGTTAGGTCTTGAATTCAAATAAATTAATATAAACACCAGAGCGCATCCTCTTCAATTGAAATGCAATTTATCATCCTCCAAAAAAATGTGCATATTTCTATTCCCAAAGTATTATTAAACCATGGAACTCACTGCCATTAGAGATTGTAGTAAGTGAAAACACATTCAAAAATAGAATTGACAGTTTGCTGTTGGATAACAGCACTTTAGACTGTTATGGGTGAATGACATAAGTATTATATGGGCTTTAGCCTTCTGCTTCTTACTTTCCTAGTGAATCCTAGTATATGTATATAAAAAGTGTGTGTGTTCATTCTTTGATGGATAGCTTTGGGGTGGAGTCATGCAGTTCTATTTGATTACATACTTATGTTTGGGGATGCATTATTGTTTGTCATTATAATGGCAAGAAAGAATCCTGGCTTCTGATTGGTCAGTTGGCCATCACAGCAGGGATGTTATCCTGGCATAACATCCCTGTTGATTGTTCCTGCAGCACTATCCTTATCCATCTTCTCTTAAGAAGCAAAAATATTTTTCTAGACTAACAAAAACATTCTTTAATTGTTTTTTTAATTCTGTATATAACAACAAGCCATTGTAGAATAGGAATAATGCCCTCCAAGGTGGGTGTTATAGCGGGATAACATCCCTTCTCGGGGTTGGATGTCCTCAACCATTGGCCTTGGACCCAACCACCCAAGACAGGATGTTATCCCAGCATAACACCCACCCTGTCGGGCATTATTCCTTTAGTATGAAACGGATACTGAAAATACTGGCTCCTGATTGGTCCATGGCGACTTTCATTCAGACCGTTTTCACAGCACAACAGCCCAACTGAAAGTACTCCCAGAGGAATAGGCTCAGCATGAAGCTTTGGAGCTGTCTGTGCCAGCAGATCATCAAGCTACCCACCACACACACTGGATCGATTGCACCTATTTAAAAAAAAAAAGTAATCAAGTAGCCCCCGATGGTGTGGCATATATGGTGAGCAATGGAGATTCCATTAAGCAGCCGCAGCCTTCCCTTTTAAACTCAGCCTTTCTTAAAAAAATATTACCTTTCTTTTTGCAACTTTGCCTTCATCCTACTCTCCGATGTGAATGGTGATATTTCAAACTGCCACCAAATGGGTTCTTCTTCAGATGCCCCGGTGGCCATTATAAATTCGCTGGCTGTGTTGCCTGAAAGTACTGCTGTGCACGGCTTATTTGAAACTGCCGCCCAGTGTGGCTCTTCCTCAATTGCCCCGATGGGACTGCAGTGTCTGAAACTGCCAAGGAACGCTGACAGCCCCTTAACTGCCAAAGAAAAAACAGTAGCCATTAACAATTCATGGCCCTTGTCAGATTCTTCCACTTTGCTTCATCTACTGTCTGGCAATGTTCACCCCAATCCTGGCCCAGCAGCGCTCCCCCAACTGCGGTCACCCACGGGGCTTCGAATAGCCGCTATGAATATCTGCAGCCTGCCTGAAAAAAATGGCACCTCTGCATTGCTGGACGGCACAGCACCAACCAGACATTCTGGCTTTAACAGAAATTTGGCTGTCTGCCAAGACCCCAGACTCATTTGTCTCTATTCCTGGCTACTCTCTCATTAGGCTTGATCATAGTGGCAAGAGAGGCGGTGGCTGCGCCTTCTATGTAAATGACTCACTGCATTACCCAGCCCTGCTTACGCCCTTCCTAGACCATGGTGACCAAGCCCTCTCAATAAAACTCTCCCCTGACCCAAACCGTGCTCCTCTTACTCTCACAGTCACCTACATCCCACCCCACAGCCAATCCCCTTCCTGTAAAGCACTCTCTGACTACCTAGCCAGCCACCCTCACAAAATGGAACAAATTCTAGTTGGAGATCTCAACATAAACTGGCTGGTGAGTTCATCAACAAACACCAAAGATACCTTTGCTGCATTAGATATGACCCAACTGGTATCCCAGCCTACCAGGGCCAACCCCACTAATGGAACCCACACCCTACTAGATATCCTGCTCACTAATCGTCCCTGCCATATTACCGACCTGGTGTCCTACCCAATTCCTTAAGCGACCACTCCCCAATCATCTTCAGCTGGTCCTGTCAGCTGCCCAAACCACCACCAACATCACTCGTCGATCACGCCCAGGAGGCGCAGCCGAACTCAAACGATACATCTAATCAACTGGGACCAGTCCTCATTTCCAAGCCCAGCACATAGATGATGCATTGCACTACTTCACCACCACCTTTAATACCGCCTGTGATGCTTTTACACCGACCATCAAAGTGACCACTAAGAAACGTAGTGCCCCCGGATCACCCCAGAACTCCTACAACAGTTCAAAATGTCTGACAACTTCTGGCATCATGCCACTGCCTCCGGTTTGCTAAGCGATAGGCAGGCCTATAATGCTGCCTGCAATAAGTGTACCTGGGCAATCCGCAAGGCCAAGATGGAGCACTACAGAACCAACCTAGCCACCTCCTGGGGTAGCACAAGAAAGTTCTGGGATAACATCAAGGAGCTTAATGGTAAATCCCGCTCTCCCCCCCACAACTTAGTGTTAATGGTACTACCACCACAGACACACTTCACATAGCTAACTGTCTCAACTCCACCTTCTCAGACCTCAGCTCAGTCCTCCCTAGCAACTTTTTCGATCCAATTCAGCCTACCTCACCACCTGAGCTCCTTCACCCCCTTCAAACTCAGTCATTACCCCTACTGAAGCAAAAGCCTATCTGTCCAAATCCCTTTAGAGCTCAATTACTGCAAAGACGCCTTTGATATGCGTATACTATACCTTGCGCTAGACTCAGTTATCTCCCCACTCACAGACTACCTAAATCTGTCACTGGGCCAGTTCCCAACCTCATGGAAAATGGCAGTGATAACACAAATATTGAAAAGTGGCGACAGCTCCCTGCCAAACATCTACTGGTCCATCTCGATTCCCCCCCACTCTCTAAAGCCCTTGAAAAGATAATGGCCAGTCAGATCACTGACTACCTCCTCGCACACAACCTCTTATGTAGGGAGCAGCATGGTTTCAGAACTGGTCATAGTACTACAACCACCCTCACAGAATTCGCTAACTCTCTGCACTCCACGCTTAACAAGGGGCACCTCGCAGGGCCCGTGTTTATAGACCTCTCAAAGGCCTTCGACACGGTTTCTCACTCCCTCCTTCTTAACACATTACCACAAATTGGGGTCTCTCATTGTCCACTCTCATGGTTCTCTGGCTGTCTTTCATCTAGAACCCAATGTGTTAAAATTAATAATACCATATCTACTATGCTGCCTGTGCTCTCAGGAGTTCCCCAGGGATCTATCCTGGGTCCCCTGCTATTCAGCATCTACCTCAACGCCCTGCCTAAATCCTGCCCTGGCAACCTTCTCCTCTACGCGGACAACGCTGTTCTTTACGCTGCACATCCTGATCCTCTCTCTCCAGCGTACCTTACAAAACTCCTCTCAGATTGAACACTGGTTTGCTGAACACAGATTGGTGGTCAACATTAAAAAACACTAAGACAATGCTCTATGCCCACTGCCAAAACAGATCAAAGGAATTCCTCCTGGGAATACTCTCCACCTCTCTCATCCCACTGGAACAGGTCAAGAAGTATAAGTATCTAGGTATTACATTTGACTTTTCCCTCTCATTCCATGAATACATAAAATCTCACCTCCTCCACCAACAACAACCGCATTGGTCTCTTTACAGACATAAAGACTGCCTGCCACCTGAAGCACTTCACCTAGCCATTACCTCCTCAGTCTTATCGCTGGTGGACTACGGCCTCACAATCTATGCTGCCGCCGACCCTACGGCACTTCATCAAATACAAGTAGTTATCAATAAGGCCTGCTGGCTCCTCTCTGGTGCCGACAGAAATACACATACCTGCACCCTATAAGAGCTCACCAATATCCTCTCTCTTGAGGAAAGACTATTATACCAGACCTGTCTCTTCACCAAAAAAATCCACCTGGGTTTAACCCCAATAGGTGTCATGGCTTCTCTTCAGGCAGCCACCATCTCAGCGTCCACACAGACCACCCCAAAAACTATCTGGAAGGTGTCTAGGGTCAGAACCACCCTGGCCGAGCGATCCTTCCCCCTTAGAGCTCCATCCTGTTTCAGTGCCCTCCCACGGGCCGTCACATCAATCACCAATCTAGGTCCTTTTAAAGCTGCCTTAAGGGCCTATATTCTCTCCTCACATCAATGCCAGTGTAACTGGTAACCTGTGGATCCTGCACCACGCCTCTAGGCCATGCACCCGCCCTTGGCCTGGCAGTGGAGAACCCTCGCTATTTCTAGCCTACAGGCTCCTCACCTCCCTCGGTTACCATATAGTTGCACTGGAATATGAATGCATTGTATTATGTATAAGACAAGGCCTCCCTGAGGCGGCTTACTACCAACTCATATCATGTATTGCTTTAGCTACCAATTGTATAGGTCTTAATCACTCATTAGGTAAATATGTCGATAGCTCTGCCCTGTTTTAGCTACCAAATGTATAGGCATTAACCTGTGCTCATTGTACTTATACTCCGTATGATTGCTCACCAACATTTATTCTGCATGTGTACTGTATGAATGTCTATGTTTATGGAAATGAAAAACACGTTTTTATATTGTAGCTGAGAAGTTACTACCACTAGATGGGGCTATTCTCCAGAAGAAACTTTTTTTTTTCCCCAGCTATCTGATGTACCTCATTGCTGTTGCTCTTTTTCTTTGGTGCCCTCACAATAGCAACACAGAAAACAACTTCCTGTCGGTGTTCCAGTAAAGAGTACCTGAAAGAATAACGTATTGTTAGAAAAACTTGAGTGGGCTTCAGTATTAGCAATAAATACCTAATATACGCATATTTAAAAAGGCAGACAAAATAAACCCTCTGCACATATGAATCGGAGAGATGGGTTTAGACAACTTACAAGGAAGTTGCTGCAATGTATGGTAATGTGACGATCAGTCCACAAAAGTTACTCAGGTCTGACTAAGCTGTTGCACTGTCTGACAGGAGAATAAATCCCATTTTATTTCACTGTGTATCAACACATCTAGTAGTGAGTGAGTGGGTGGGCTGGCAGGGCTTCTGGAAGCCAGAGTTCCTGACACGAAAGACAAGACAACAGGAGCTGAAAAAATGAGAGGATTGAAAAAGAGGAGCCTGGAAAAAGGTAGGATGATCTGGATCCCCAATCCACACACCAAAGACAATAATTAAATAAACTGTTACAGTGAAATGGCAGTTCATAATTCAGAGCAAACTGCTACTTATAGCTTTATAATGACAGTATGCAGCACTGTCTGTCTTGCATGCCAGAGTTGAATGCTGAGATGTGAATTTCATTTTTAAAAAATAAAGCTATCTGTGGTATATCGGAACAGTGGAATTCAGAAGTTGGGAGTCTGGAGCTTTATTCTCCAGGTGCACAAGTACAGATATGCAGTCACCATCTTTATAGTCTTTGTCCCTGGGCACTGGGGAGCATATTCGCTGTAGCTTCAGTGTTACTAAAGGCAAAAATACTTATCCCCACTATGGCCACAAGGTGGCATCCTCTAGCTACTGCAATTCATAATCTCTATTTACAGTACTGCAGCATTCTTCAAATTAGCTTAGAATATTTTTTTGTGATTTTGGTTACCAGGTGGGTACACTGATCCAAAGGACCATCTTCAGGCATGACTTGGATCACAGGAGTGGCACAGTAATGACAAGAAAAATACATACGTACAGGATTATATACTGTACCTGATAATGAGCTACTATATAGTGTATGATAATTGTGTAGAAAGAGTACAGTTGGTACAGGACATGATAATTATATACCATGAGTACAGGAGGAACAGGATGTGATACTGGTAGAAGTGAGTAATCAGTAACTTTACAAAATGCAGTTAAGATGAGTTGACAAGGATCACAGACATACAGTGCATACGCACATGATAATTATCTATAGTACAAAACATAATCTATCATTTTCACCGAGTGCAGTCGGTGCAGTTATAATGAGATACTAGTTGAAAATGAAAGAAATAACTTTACAAGTGTAACTCAAGAGCTGACAGGTACAATAAAGCGTAAAACCAACTAGTCAACAGATTGGTGGCAGAGGTAGTGAAAATGAGGTAGCAGTAGGCGGTTACCATCAGGACTGCAGCTTGGCCACCCCCCTGGCTAGGTAACCACTGAAGTATAGGTGCAGGAGAGGGTAGAGGCACAGGTGCAGCAGAAAAAGAAAGAAAGAGGGATACATCCCACAGGGGTGGGGTTGGGGCTACCTGGGCAAGCAGTTACAGCGAAAATCCCCAAGCAGCCAGGTTTTGAAACTGGTTCTGAAGGTGAGGTGAGAGGAGGCTGATCTGAGGGATGGGGGTAGGCTGTTCCACAGGGTGTAGGCTGCGATCGATAATGCTTTACTTCCCATACAAGTTACACCTCTGGGAACTTCAAGGGGTAGTACAATCAAGGAACAAAGGGTTCTGGAAGAATGCCTAATCTTGAGGAGGGAGGAGAGTGGGGACCTGTCCCCAGTCCTGAGGGTGCTATTGATGATGCAGCCAAGGGCAAAGTCAAAGTGACCTTTGAGCGTTAGCCAGCCGAGGGAACGGTATAGGTCACAGTGGTGGGTAGAGAATGGGGCAAGTAGGGAAAATCGGCAAACGTTGTTGTAGACAGATTTGAGTCGAGCTTGAAGGGCGGTGGATACTCGTGCATATATATGAGTACAGTAGTCTAAGTTGGGAAGGAGATTTCCTATCGCGATAGCCAGTCGGGCCTCCGTAGACAAGTAGTGTTTGATACGATAGGCCGCCCCAAGTTTCTGATTCACTCTGCGAGCAGCAAGGTTAATGTGTTCAGCAAAGGAGATGGAAGGGTCCAAGGTCACCCCCAAGTATTTAAAAGAGGGGACATTCACCTGTGGGCAGAGTAATAGTTATGTGTGAGGACAGAGGGCATAAGAGGGATAGACTTCACAGTGAAATAGAACAAGATTGTCCGAATAGAGAGGGGGGTCGCAGCTAAGGCTAACAGCAGGGAGGGTATTTCTAAAGATGGAAAAGAGAAGGAGTTCAAGAACGGAGCCCTTTGGAACACCTGTAGTAACTGATAGGGCAGGGCCAATGCAAACAGTTTGGGAGCAGTCAGAGAGATAGCTCCGAAACCAAGTTGTGCTCTCCAGGGAGCAGCCAATCTGGAGTGCTTTGGACAGGAGAAGGCCATGGTTTACCATATCAATATATCTTTGTCTAGAGTGCCTGGTTTGTTATCCATTAGACCCGCAGTACCCTGGAATTCATATTTTATGCTGTTTAGTGCGAGTGTGTGTGTGCAAATGCTCAGAAAGTTCTTTTGAAAGAGAGCATTTCATTAGATTTTATAGGATGGAAATGAATATGGCTTTGAATAGCACCTTTCATACACAGTGTATCCTGAAATGCTTTACAAGCCATGAACAGCTACGTCAGCCACTAGAGACATGTAGCAGCCATGCACACCCACTACTGCCTGCCTACCTGCCTCCATCTAGTTGTGTTAACTTCCTTGGGACTGCATGTCTAACAGTTATACAGTCCACAGCTTGAAATAGGGGAAGGAAG
Source organism: Neoceratodus forsteri (assembly GCA_016271365.2). Lineage (NCBI taxonomy): Eukaryota > Metazoa > Chordata > Ceratodontiformes > Ceratodontidae > Neoceratodus > Neoceratodus forsteri. The sequence continues at coordinate 36,696,665 of JADMNL010000029.1, read as the reverse complement.
GGAGGCAAGCATCCTTTAGATCTGCAAATCTTAGTAGGGCAAGCAAATCGTGTTGTTACAGTCTCTGCAGGCCAACATATGTGTTGGGTCTAGGGGCTGGTTTGGAGCTTTTTTTTAAATTAATAGGAAACAATTTCCATACATTTTTTTTTAATTGCCCTTCTGTTCTCCTTTTAGTGTTTTTCATATAGTCAAAGCATTTGCCTTTTATTGAAACATAAATAATATATATTTTTTTTATTGCCTACATGCCCCCTCCCTATATACGAACATATGAAGAAGCCAGCAGAAGAAGGCCATTTGGTCTATCAAGTCTGCTCGAATTGCAGGGTCCACAGCTTGAGCTACTGTCCCTGCCCCCTCCCCTCCTCCCATCCTCCCTACCCATGATTCTTACTTCCCCCCATGCCTATCCCAGCCTCTCTTAAAGTTGCCCACTGTCTTCAACGGGATTACCTCTTCCGGCAGCACATTCCAAGTGTCCACCACCCTTTCTTTGAAGAAGTGCTTCCTAACCTCTGGCTAAACCTCCCACCCTCCAGCTTTAGACTGTGCCCCTTGTGTTATGGTTAACACTCAGCTTAAAGAGACTCTCCTTATCAACCTTATTTATCCCTTTCAAGTACTTGAAGGTCCCAAACATGTCCTCTCTCTCTCTCTCTCTCTCTCTCTCTCTCTTTCTCTTGTCTTCCAGGGAGTACATGTTCAATGCCCTCGGATTCTCCTCCTTGACTGGAGTGCATTTGCTGCAGCCACATCAAAGAATGGGGTCATTTTAGATGTCATTCTAGATGCCCTGCAGGGAGCATGCCTTAGACAACTAGTATTTGGACCCACTCAGGAGGGAGCAATCTTAGACCTGGTACTCTCAAATGGAGATGCAGAGAGGATTACAGATGTAGAAGTGGGTAGTCATCTGGGAACTAGCGACCATCGAACAGTATGGTTCACGATAAACACAGCAGTAGAGTCAAGCCATACAAAGGCAAAGGTCCTGGACTTTAGGAGGGCTGACTTTGCCAAAATGGGTGCGTGCCTAAGGAATGCACTAGCAAATTGGGCAGGAAGGAGGGGCGCAAGAACAATGGGGAATAATCAAAACTTCCATCACTAAAGCAACAAGCCTCTGTGTGAAGCAAATAAGCAAAACAAAATGATGTAAAAAAACACTATGGTTCTCAAAAGAGGTGGCAGGGAAGGTTAGGGAGAAAAAGATAGCATTCAGGAAGTACAAGGAATCACAGAAGGAGCAGGACAGAGAACTGTATCAGGTAAAGCAGAAGGAAGCAGGAAAGGCAGTCAGAACAGCAAAGGTCCAAACTGAGGAAAAGATAGCCAACTCAGTTAAGAAAGGGGATAAAACATTTTATAGGTACAACAGGGAGTGAAGGAAGACCAAGGGAGGGATAGAGAGGTTTAATAAAGGGAGGGAGGAGGGTGGGCAGAGGGTGACTGTGAAAAGGCAGCGATACTAAACAAATATTTTTGCTCAGTATTCACAAGTGAAGAAGGGGAGGTACCTAACCCAAACAACAGAAACACTCTGGATAGGGGTTGATACCAGCCCATTCACAGAAGAAAGAGTTCTCAAAGAACTCTTAAAACTGAAAGTGGACAAAGCAATAGGACCTGATGGGATTCATCCCAGAATTCTAAAACAACTAAGGGTAGAACTAGTGACACCACTAACTACCCTCTTCAACAAATCATGGGAGGATGGGGTGGTACCTGAGGACTGGAGGAGGGCAGTTGTGATTCCACTTCACAAAAGTGGAAGCAGAGCAGAGGCAGGAAACTACAGACCTGTTAGTTTGACCTCAGTGACAGGGAAAATAATGGAACCACTTCTGAAGGAAAGAACTGTTTAGTACTTAGAGGCCAGAGGGGCACAGGACACAAGGCAGCATGGATTCACAGCAAGACGGTTGTGTCAGACGAATCTAGTAGATTTCTTTGACTGGGTGTCCAAAGTAGTAGATCAGGGAGGGGTTGTGGACATGGCCTACCTAGACTTTAGCAAGGCATTTGGCAGAATCCCACACAAAAGATTAATATACAAGTTAGCCAGCCTGGGAGTGGGTCCCAAGATGGTAGCCTGGGTAAAACATTGGCTGGAGAACAGGACACAGAGGGTAATAGTAAACAGAGTCCACTCTGTAGAAAGGGGGTTACTAGTGTGGTACCACAGGGTTCAGTTCTAGGACCGGTCCTCTTCAATGTCTTTTAAGTGACATTGCAGAGGGACTGGAAGGGAAAGTATGTCTCTTTGCAGATGACACAAAGATCTGCAGCAGGGTTGATACACAAGGTGGGGTGGAAAGGATAAGAAGAGACTTGGCAAGGTTGGAGGAATGGTCAAATGTATGGCAGCTTAGATTCAAAGCTAAGAAGTGCAAAATAATACACCTGGGAAATAAAAATCCAGGGGAAGAGTACACTATGGGGGTGAGATACTTACAACAACAAAAATAGAAAGGGACCTGGGGGTAGTCATACCAGATGACCTAAAGTTGGGCAAACAATGTGAGAGGGCAGTAAGGAGGGCTGAGGAGATACTGGGGTGTATAGGAAGAGGCAACACCAGTAGAAAACAGGAAGTTATTATCCCTCTGTACAGACAGCTGGTGAGACCCCATCAGGAGTACTGCGTGCAGTTCTGGTGACCCAGTCTCCGCAAGGACATAGACAGGATGGAGGCAGTCCAGAAGAGGGTAACTAAAATGGTGCAAGGTCTGCACCAGAACACATATGAAAACAGACTTAAGGATCTTAATATGTATACCCTCGAAGAAAGGAGGGATGGGGGCATGATAGAAACTTTCAAGTACCTCAAGGGAATCAACAAAGTCCAAGAGAGTAGCATCTTTCAGAAAAAGAGATGCACAAGGGGGCACAATTTGAAGATAGAAGGAGGACAGCTCAGAGTTAATGTGAAGAAGTATTTTTTTCATGGAGAGGGTTGTGGATGCATGGAACTGCCTTCCTGTGGAGGTTGTGAAGTCAAAAACAGTGGGAAAATTCATAAATGCATGGGACAGGCATACGGCAATTCTAGGAGTTGGGGGTAGGAGGAAGTAGGCTGTTGGTTAACTAGGTCTGCAGCTTATCCATTAGGTAGGGAAATGGGCAGACTGGGTGGGCCAGGCGGTCCTTATCTGTTGTCAGATTCTATGTTTCTATGTATACTTTACCCTGCTGATCCACTGTTATCTTTGTAGCCCTCCTCTGGACCTTCTCCAGTAGGTTAATGTCCTTTTTGAGGTGTGGGCACCAGTATTGAACTCCATATTCTAGATGTGGCCTTACCAGTGACCTGTACAAGGGCATTATAACCTCCTCTCTCCTATTACTGATTCCCCCAGCTATGCATCCCAGCATCTAGTTTGCCTTTGCTGCTGCTTTCTTGCACTGCGTGGAGTGCTTCTGGTCACTAGTGATCATCACTCCCAGGTCCTTCTCCTCCTCTGATGCAGATACTCAGACTCCACCCAGATAGTACTCTGTCCTGGGATTCAAGTTCAAGTTTATTGCAGAAAAACTCCATTGAGCAAGGTCATTCACAAGAAGGTCCTAAACCATGTAAACAGTCAATGAGACATTGCATAAAGAGGCAACACAGAAAAGGCAAAATGAAACAATATACAAATAAGATTAATGTGCACCAATACATGGAAGTACATCATAGTACAATGAGGTACAGTTAGGGTTCATATAATACATAGTGTTCAATTAAGACAGGACAAGGTAAGGATTATTAGCATAAGCTGGTGAGAAGCAAGAAATGTGGGAAGTGTACAGTGACAGGAGAGAATAGTTAAAATAAGAAGGAGGAGCTAAAAATGAGGGGTGAGTGGAGGAGGAAGAGGGCTAAAGAGAGTAGGGGAACAAGATATAGATAAAGAAGGCGAGGGTAGGAGGTTTTGAGAATAACTGGAGAGATCATTTAGATAATTTCATGTCCTGACAACAGCTAGTTCCAGGTGGATGGGGGAGCGTCATAAGGACATAGGGGCAGGGAAGAGGCTTAAAAACAGCTACAAATATATTTTATTTTAGATGTGGCTAACTCTTTGTAGAAATTAACCAAGACCATGCTGCATAGTTTGAGGATTCTTGTCTTCAGTATGCATAACTTTGCATTTCTTGGCATTGAAGCCAAGCTGCCAGATCCTGGACTACCTCCCTGGCTTTTCCATAACTTCTTGTAGGTCTTGTATCTCTTTAGCAGTGTCCACTCTACCGAAGAGCTTTGTGTCATCTGCAAATAGGCACATTTTGCCCTTAATGCCATCCCCAATGTCACTGATGAAGACATTGAACAACACCGGCCCCAGCACCGAGCCCTGTGGGATCCCACTGGTTACCTCTCTGGTGCCAGATAACTCTTTCCCCAACAACCACCCTCTGGGTTCTGTTCCTCAGCCAGTTTTCCACCAATTTGGCTATATTTTCCCCAACCCCAAGATGCACCAACTTCCTGATCAACCTTTTGTGGGGCACAGAGTCAAAGGCCTTGCTGAAATCAACATACAGGATGTCTACCGCTTGGCCGCTGTCTACTGTCTTAGTGACACAGTCAAAGAAGTCAATCAGATTTGTTTGACATGATCCCCCCCCCCCAAAGAACCCATGCTGCCTCACATCCTGGAGACCATGCTCTTCTAGATAGTCCACCAACCTCTCCTTTAGTATGGTCTCCATGAGCTTGCCCACAGTGGAGGTCAGATGGACTGGTCTGTAATTCCCTGGGTCATCCTTGGGACAGCTTTTGTGGAGGGGCACTACATATGCTGTTCTCCAGTCCTGTGGTACCATGCCTGACTAGTGAACTATTAAATAGGTCTGCCCGTGGCTCTGCCATCTCCTCAGCCATTCCTTTAGTACCCTTCAATTTACTTTGACAGGGCCCAGTGATTTGTCCACCTTCAATGCTAGCAGCCTCTCCCTCACTCTATTCTCCTGTATCACTACATCTGTGTTCCCCTCCCCTCACTCCTCTTTTCCATCCTGTAGGCACTGATCCACCCTTCTCCCTGGTGAAGACAGGACAGAACAGAAGTAATCATTTAGTATCTCCGCTTTTCCCCCATTATCCTCCACCCACTCCACCCCTTTCTTAAGCCTAACAATCCCTTCCTTCTTGTACCTTTTTTCACTTTTATAGGGAAAGAAAGCCTTCTCCCCCTTCCTAATTCCTTCAGCTATCTGCAACTCCTTCTGTGCCTTTGTTCGCCGGACTTCCTTACTTCCCTCACTAGCCAACTTTAAGTAATTTTCCCTATCCACCTTTCTCTTGGTCTTCCCAAATTTTCTAGGCCAACCTCTTTTCCCTTACTCCCTGACCATTATTTCATGTATGTGCTCCCCACTTGTGAACACTATATCAAGAATTGCCTCAGCTCTTGTTGGTTCAGTAATGCCCAGAGTCAGGAACCCACTTTGCAGTCCTTCCAGGATCCCCTGACTACTAGCACATGTTGTAGATGGTATGCTCCAGTCCACTTTGGGCAGGTTGAAATCCCCCACAGTTACCACCTCTCCTTTACCCGCAACTTCCATTATTTATGAGCTCAGTTCCCCATTCCCTCTCCTCATCCAGGTTGGGTGATCTCTAAACCACCCCCAACCAGACCTTTCTCCCTCTACCGGACCTTAACTGAACCCATAATGCCTCTACCTTTCCTTCCTCCGACTCCTCCCTTGTGCAAGTAATTCCCTCCCTGATATAAACTGCCACCCCTCCCCCCTTCCTGACTACCCTGTCCTTCCTGTATAGTTTATATCAAGGGATCGCACGGTTCCAGTCAGAGTCATGGTGTGATGTTGCCCAAGTCTTGGTTACTGCAGCTATGCCCACCCTCCTGTCTGCTAATAGTGCCTGCAGATCACCCATCTTATTTCTAAGGCTCCACTCATTCAGAGACACCACCCTCTGCCTAGAATCTGACCCTTCTTCTCTTCCCTCTATTCTTTTATTCACATTTATTCCCTCTGTGTGCACCCCTTCACGTACCCTTGTTATGTGTTCCACTCCCCTTCCACCCTTTGCTGTGTTCTCACCCTTTCCACCTCCTCCCTTCAAACTTTTCCATTACTGTGGGGAGGGGGGGAGTTCGCTGACCTCCTCATCTCAGAGTCTGCACGCCTGCTGCCCCTCCTGTAGTTTAAATTAAATGTAGAGGTTATGTATTCTCCCAGTTTGTCCCTGTGTACCCTGAAACCCTCCCTACTGAGGTATATCCTGTGTGGTGAAAAGAGCGCTTTGTTTGACCAGGTCTCCTTCCAGTCCCTAGTACAAATAAACATCTCCTCCCTACACTGTTTCCTCAGCCCATCATTAAAGTCCTCTATTCTTCTTTTCCTGGCTGTGCTGGCCCTTGGTACTGGTATCACCTCTGAGAAGGCCAGCAAACATCCTTCCTCCCTGCAGATCTTCGCTACTTCCCTAAACCTTCTTTGCATTACCTCAACCTCCTCCCCAGCTCGGTCTTTGGTTCCCAAATGTATAATTAAATTAGGTTTTCCTCCAATATCCCTTACTATTTCCCTTATTCTTGTGTCCACCTTCCCCGCTGTCATCCCTGGCACACAACCCACCCTCCTGCTTGCATTTGGGTCCCCTTTCCTTCCCCAATGAATACCCCTAATTATGGAGTCCTCTATGATTGCTGCCTTTCCATCCCCTGCACCCATGATCCCTGTCCTTCCTTTCTTACCTTTGGTACTAGCTGCTTCCCCACCTAACTGCTCCCTCTGCACCCTGGTGAACTTATCTCCACATCCACAGTTTTTCTCCTTAATTGTTTTTCCATCTCCCACCCTGCCCTCCCTTCTGACTATCTGTATCTGCTTTCAGTTTTCCCTCCCTTCTTCCTTTCTCTCCCCCCATCCTCCACTCCATTTTGCCTGCTGCCTCTTCCTGCCCACCTGATTAGTTCTCTCTCCCTCCCTGTACTCCTACTCTCAGCCCTGGCTCAACCTGACCTCCTACCTCACCTCCTGCTGCCCCCTCTGTCCTTCCAGACAGTGATGCAAGTCTATTCAATACCAATATCAATAAAGGCACCCCTTTAGAATTTCCCACCCATGATGCAACTCTCACATTCCCAAACCTTCCCCTCACCACTTGCCATTCTTCCACCCTGGGATCCCTAGTCCTCTGAGGAAGAGACACTCCTGTATACTGGGTGCTTCTTGCCACTCCCATCCCCTGCCTGATGCCGTCACTCCCCTGGCCATCACCCCTCTGCCTTTCCCTCCACTGCTCTGCTCCTCTGACTTCCCACACCATCCTCCCCAGCTCCCATCTGAGCAGCCTTTTTTCAGCCCTTAGCTGCTCTAGGCTGTTACACACAGGACATCCCCCTTTACTCCACAACACCCCCAGAAAGACTGCTGCCCCACAGCTATTGCAGTTTACCACTCTCCTGCTTCCCATACATGTACCTATTCCCCCACATCCTCCCAGCCCAGTTTCTCCTAGCCTCCAGTTATACATAACTATAAAATAACTATAACATTCAAATATATATAAATTTCTATCTCACTTTACCATCAAAATCATAACATGCTCTCCTCGGCAGCCACAAGTCATCCTTTCCATATTGTTTGGACATTCTGCGCCATCTGTTGCTCAATTCCATGCTATTCAGCTGAATGGCATGGAATGGTGGAACTGATGTCGTGGAATGCCAAAGCAGTGTTGAAAGGGAGTGCAGTAACCTCTGATCAGAGAAGGGTATACAGAGTGGGCTAAAAAAAATGAAAGACAAAGAACCTCTGTGCACAAGCACTGAGGTAATGGTTGACCCAAAGGGCATTTGTCCGGGAAGCCAAGTTTCAAAGAAATACAAAATTCACATGCCCCCACAATGCGAACCAGCATAACATTCTGTAGTGATCTGCATATGCAGCCCATGATACTTTGCATTGTGGGGGCATGTGTGATTTTGTATTTCTTTAAAAAAAAATAGATACATAGTGTAGGAAAAAGGTCCTAGCTGATCAGAATGCAGGATGAACACAAGAAGGAATACATTAAAGGAGTGGGCATTGCTACCTGTCATCTTTAAAGGGGAAAAGGGGGTCCAGAGTCTCCTACATTGTGAAAGTCAACCCGTGAAAGCCTCTTTCAAATGAGGTATTGGGTTTCCTTTTTTTTTGTTGTTTCTAATTTGTAGTTTTCCCCCCTTCATCTTCAGCCCCCATCCCCATCTCCTACAGGAGCCCCAAGGCATAGAGCAATATCCCCTGTGACCTTTGACCACAGTCACCTGACTCCATGCTGCATCTAGATACCCCCAAGCAGGTTTTGGGTAAGGATTTACTCTGCCAGTGGCTGGTGTCAGGTGGTGGAGTAGAGAGACGTGGAGCCCAGATTTATAGAGCTGCTGACGCCTCAAAGCAAACTTGGAAAAACATGATGTTTAGTACAATTCAGCTTGCATTCCATATATATTCTATACATTTTTCCTCCCCATTATATATTACCGTGGAAATCTGCATGAATACCCTGGAGTTCATCTGCCTCTTTAGCTTTCTCCCTACATCAAGTCATAATCCTGTGTTATGACATCACAATCTGTTGCCATGGGAGTAACTGTGATGTCACAAAGAGTGTATTATGACCCCAGTGAGAAAAAAGCAGCGAATATATGAAATCTTTAGGAGCACAGATCCTGTTTTCATGCAAATTACAGCAGTAATAAATAATGGGGAGGAGGAATACAGAACTAATGTGAAATACAAGAAGCAGACTGTAGTCTAACCATTATGTTTCATTAAACTCTCCTGACGTCAGCTGCTCTTTAATAGAGTCTGTCATTGCAGGCATCATTGAACAGTTTCCTCCTTCTTTGCTCCCTCCCACTGTGCTGCTGATTCCATGATGTCAAGTGCATGCACACAGAGTGTGAAGCTGTGCTGTTATTCACATTCCCGTTGGGTGCCCTGTCTGTAGTACCAGCTGTGGTCACCCAAATGGCCGATACTCTTAGCACCTTCATGCAGCCACCCTCCTGTGAAGGGGGGCATCTCCTGAGATGCTCAATCCTTCTGCTGCACCGGCCAGCCCCGATGACTAATGTCTGCTCATAAACCCTGGTCACCGATGTCGTGAACAGTAACAGTACCATTATGTGCCAACATGGGTTTCCTTGTTGGTGTCAGCAGTCCAGAGATATCCATGTCATAGCCATCCTGATAGGAAATCAGGCCAGCAGCCATTTCTTGGAACCTTGAGATAAAAAGTGATGCCACTGAGGTAGAAGCTGCATGCTATTGAACACAGCTTCCCCATCCATGACATCACTTTCTATCTGAAGGTTTCATGGGGGCTAATGCTGTGGGTCTGGTCCTGACCTAGTTACACTGGATGGCTTGACTGTGGATTTCTTTTTAGTTTTTGAGTGCTGTCTATATGTGCTTTTCTCTATGTGTTTTTAGGCTAGCACCCACTCGTCTTCCGAGAGCGTGCTTCCATTCGTGTTGTTGGCTTCCTTCAATCAGTGTAGGGCAGATGTAGCTGCTGTCACCTACAGATTGGTCTAGTACTTAATTTGAAAGAGCTTTTTGTGGTCTTAAAGACTAGTACTTCCTTTTTTTTTTTTGTTTCTGCTCCTCTGTCCCCTCATCCCTGCAGCACTCCACCCCAGCCCATCACCAACCTTCTCATAGACTCACTAGTAAAACACCACTTACCTCGGACCACATGGTGATGGGTGGCTTGCCATTTCAGTCATGCAGTGCCTGCAGGGGAGCCAGATAGGGGCTCAGGCATTTGCTCCAATTTTCTCCCTTGAGTGCCAGTGTCTGTCAGTAGCTATTCCCTTTTTAGCACCCTCACATGCACTACCACATAGCCTCCGCCTAGTGGCAGTCTCACAGCGAGAAGCAGAGTCCCCCACATCCCGAGAGAAGGGGTAGCTGTCCCTGGGATTTTGAATCCTCCAACCCCAACTGCCCCCTGCAACCCAAGCTTGTTCCTGAACTCAGGTTGCCGGAGACTCAAGTGGTAGCCAAACCACTGCACTGTCGAACTGGTCACACACGAGGATTTTTAAACTGTTTTAAACAGCAACTAACCCCTTGGGGTAGGCAGTTTATGACTAAGAGATGCCTGCCACAGGATCTAAATAATCCATACATTAATTTGTTTTTTTAGCAAAGGGTTTTTGTAGGAATTTAACATACCGTCATTGTGATCTCACTTCCTCATTGTTCAGCTGGCGCTAAGCACCCACCACAATCGTGCCAACAAAACTGTGTTATAATTATGTGAAGTAGAAAAGGGGCTGAGGGCTGTAAATAGTATTATAATGCTATTTGGGGTAGCAGTGACCTTTACGAGATACTTATGTGAGGACTGTACGCGGTATACATGCAGCAACTATTAAATCAACTAAAACCAGACGTGGCCATATTGCATTAGAAGCTGTTATTAAGGGGGTGGGTGGCCAAGACACCAGGGACAACACCCCTACTTCTTAAAAAATGAACAGACTCTTAACCTTCCTCCAGACATGGGCAGAATGGGGGGTAGAGTCTAGAAACTGACTCATAAAAACTTGGATTGCAGCATGTGTCATAATGACACTACAACATCGGTGTTCCTAGGCTAGTATGGTGCAGCTCTTGTGCAGTCAGACTACAGATGTGGACTACTGAAACTAGAAGACTGATGAGCGGGACAAGGTGAGGGAGGCTTCAAGGACTTTGTCTCACCAATAAACAAATGCTGGCATCCTCACACCATGGACTGATATAATGGTTGTGGATATGAGATTTTGTAGACAAGATTTACTAAACAATCTTGTCTGCCATTTTTCTGTGAGGCAGAGTCTGTAATCACTTTCAGAAGGTATCACGGTTTACCATTGAATCCAAAGGAGAGCACCCCTAGGGGTGCAGTATTAGTGTTGCGCATTAACCCAAAGGAGAGTGCCCCAACATGCAGCACTGCAGTATCAGTGGTCGGTACTAGCCCAGAGAAGCGCACCCCTAAGTGCAGTACTGCAGAATCCGTGTTAGGTATTAGCACTGAGGAGAACACCCTGAGGTGCAGTATCAGTGTTGGGTATTAGCACTGAGGAGAACACCCTGAGGTGCAGTATCAGTGTTAGGTATTAGCACTGAGGAGAACACCCTGAGGTGCAGTATCAGTGTTGTGTATTGCACCAAAGGAAAGCATCTCCCAATGCAGTACTACAGGATCAGTATTATTAGCCTAGAGGAGCGTGCCCCCAACTGCCGTACTACAATATTAGTGTTAGGTATATACACAGTACAGAGCACCCCCAGCTGCAGAACTGCAGTATCAGTGTCGTGTATTAACCAAAAGGAGATCGCCCCAGCATGCAGCACTGCAGTATCAGTGGTCAGTATTAGCCCCGAGGAGAGCACCCCCAAGTTCGGTACTGCAGTATTAGTGTCGGGTATTATCCCTGAGGAGACACCTCCAAGTGCAGTACTGCAGTGTCAATGTTGGGTATTGCCCCAAAGGCAAGCACCCCCCAATTGCAGCAGTGAAGTATAAGTTCTGAGTATTAGCCAAGAGGGGAGCACCCCAAGAACAGCACTACAGTATCAGTATTGGGTATTAGCCAAGAGGAATGTGTCCCCAGGTGCAGTACTGCAGTATCAGTACTGGGTATTATCCCAAAGCAGAGCGCCTCCACATGCAGTACTGCATGTTTGCCCCGAGGAGAGCATTCTCAAGTGCAGTACTACAGTATCAATGCTGGGTATTCGCCCAGAGAAGAGCACCCCAAATGCAGTACTGCAGTATCAGTGTTGGGTATTAGCCTAAAGTAGAGCAGAGCACCCCAGGTGCAGTGCTGCAGTATCAGTGTTGGGTATTAGCCCAAAGGAGAGTGCCCCCAAGTGCAGTAATGCAGTATCAGTGTTGGGTATTAGCCCAAAGGAGAGTGACCCCAAGTTCATTACTGCAGTATCAGTGTTGGGTATTAGCCTAAAGTAGAGCAGAGCACCCCAGGTGCAGTGCTGCAGTATCAGTGTTGGGTATTAGCCCAAAGGAGAGTGCCCCCAAGTGCAGTAATGCAGTATCGGTGTTGGTATTGGCCCAAAGGAAGTGACCCCAAGTTCATTACTGCAGTATCAGTGTTGGGTATTAGCCTAAAGTAGAGCAGAGCACCCCAGGTGCAGTGCTGCAGTATCAGTGTTGGGTATTAGCCCAAAGGAGAGTGCCCCCAAGTGCAGTAATGCAGTATCAGTGTTGGGTATTAGCCCAAAGGAGAGTGACCCCAAGTTCATTACTGCAGTATCAGTGTTGATTAGCCTAAAGTGAGAGCAGAGCACCCCAGGTGCAGTGCTGCAATATCAGTGTTGGGTATTAGCCCAAAGGAGAGTGCCCCCAAGTGCAGTAATGCAGTATCAGTGTTGGGTATTAGCCCAAAGGAGAGTGACCCCAAGTTCATTACTGCAGTATCAGTGTTGGGTTTTAGCCTAAAGTAGAGCAGAGCACCCCAGGTGCAGTGCTGCAGTATCAGTGTTGGGTATTAGCCCAAAGGAGAGTGCCCCCAAGTGCAGTAATGCAGTATCAGTGTTGGGTATTAGCCCAAAGGAGAGTGACCCCAAGTTCTTTACTGCAGTATCAGTGTTGGGTATTAGCCCAGAGTAAAGCACCTCAACTGCAGTACTGCACTATCAGTTTTGGGTATTAGCCCAGAATAGAGCACCTCAACTGCAGTATCAGTGTTGGGTATTAGCTTAGAGTAGAGCACCCCAGGTGCAGTACTGCAGAATCAGTGTTGGGTATTAGTCTAGAGTAGAGCACCCTAGATGCAGTACGGCATGTCAGTGTTGGGTATTAGCTCCAAACAGAGCACTGCTAAGTGCAGTACTGCAGTATCAGAGTTGGGTATTATCCCAAAAGAGAGCACTGTTAGGTACTGTACTGTAGTATCAGTGCTGGGTATGAACCCTATGTCTGGTTCTTTAACCCATAGCCATCAGATTTTTCTGGACCAGAGTGGGGAGTGCTACCAACAGAGTCACTGGCTGTTATCATCACTTCGTAGCAAGAAGTGCATCACAGCTCAGGCCATAGCTTCAGACTTTGGCTTGTTACCACCTGCTACTTTGAAGCTGGTTAAATATTCACAGAAACGTTTCCTCTGCCACTGCACTAACAGCAGTAACATTGCCTTACTTTAACACTGTTTGAGAAAGTGTCATTGATAAAGGAATATACATAGCACGTTATAGGGCACTTTGGTGCCAGAGGTGAGTCCAGTATTTACTGTTGTAATGCTGGCTTGTGCCACAAAGCATTCTGGTGAGCACTGCCATTCACCTGCATGTACTGTGACTATCTGGAGATGAATAAATAGAGAATAATATATGGGGTAGCCTGTGTAATGAGATTTTACACACACCCGAGTTGTGGGATGCTACATAAACTGAGGGGTTTGTGAAAAGCATCCCACAATGAGGGTAAACAAATCGAGTTTGGACATTAAAAGTCACCCCTTATTTTATTTTTTTATAATTGCTTACGCACTTTTGCCTCAGCAATTATAGAAAATAAAATAAAGGACGTGGAAAGCAAATTCAGACAGCCATGGAGCAGTCCGGTTTCTGTGCAGTCCCTAAGTTACAGTACCCCATTTATTCCAGGGATAAAGAAATGGGCTTTTAATTTAAAACATTGATTAGATGTATTTATTTTTATTTTGAAACTGGCTGCCCAGCGGCAGTTGTGGTGAGGTGGCGCATCATTGCTGAGAGGGCTCTCCAGCGCGGGCGAAGTTTCCATTTTTTTTTTATTTTTTATTGCAGGGTCAGAGGTAGAGATTTTTTTTCATAAAAAGCAACTTACCACCAAGATCGAGGGGCGGTGAAGTCTGTGGCCAGAGTAAGGTACCCTGAGAGAAATTCAGCGACTGCTGCGTAATAAGTGCTCGAGGAAACCCAGCATGTGTTTGCCGTTATATTATGAGCCAGCTGGTTATAACAGCAAATTATAACCGGGTTTCTCTATGGGAAAAAGTGCGTGTCAGTAATTATCTGAAGTTAACGTATGTTAGTTGTCAGTAGTAATGTGTCTCTATTACATACATAGAATCTTCGTTTTCTAGCTTTGAATTTGTTCTGGCTGGTTGTTGGCTGTCATTCCAGGCTAATTAGATGGTGACTGACAGGGAGGCTGGCAAGCTGGTTATTGATTGGTAAAAAAAAAATGCCTTGCTAGCTAGTGACTGACAGACAGCTAGGTTTGCTGGCTGATGACTAGAAGACTGGCTTGCTGGCTGGTGCCATGTCAGGCTGGTTTGCTGGTTGGTGACCGGCAGCTGAGAGCGCTGTGTAATGAATGGAAATCTGGTGTGCCAGCTCATGACTGGCTGACTGTTTTGCAAGCTGGTGACTCGCTGAATGGTTTGTCAGCCTTTGACCAGCAGACTGGTTTGCCAGTTGTTGATTGATTGGCTGATTGGTTTTTTGGCTGGTGACTGGCAGTCTGGTTTGCATCCTGGGTGGTTGGTAATCTAATTTGTCAACTAGTAACTTTCAGCCTGTTGGTGCCAGCTGGTGACTGGCAGTTTGGTTCACCTGCTGGTGACTGGTAGTCTGTGTTGGCAGGTGACTGACAGTCTGGTTTGCTGGGTGGTGGTTTGCCATCTTGTTTGCTGCCTGGTGTTCTGCAGTCTGGTTTGTCAGCTGTCTACTGGCAGGTTTGTTTGCTGGCTGTTGACTGGTAAGCGAGTGCTTGGTAAGCTGTTTGTTAGCTGTCAGACAACTGGATAACTAGATGGTAGCTAACAGGCTGATTATTAGCCATTTGGTTACAGGCTACTCGATAAGCCAATTATCTAGCGAGTGCAGTTAGCCAGTGTCATTTCCTAGCTGTTGCTAACTGCTTTTGTACTCAAAATAGATCAACAAGTTCAAGTTCAAGTTTATCGCAGGAAAACTCCATTGAGCAAGCTCATTCACAAGGAGGTCCTGTGACATAAACACTTAAAGTATAAACACAGATAGGTAATAACAGTATATACATGAAATGCACGTTGCATGATACAGGCTGGATATACATACAAGGGTACCACATAGGGTGACCGCAGGTGGTAAACATTGATATGAGACAGGGAAGCGACTTACAGGTTGCATACTGATAAATGAAACATGATGACTGGTGTCAATACATATATTTTGGCAGCTAGAACAAACAACAGACTACAACTGATATGGGGAAGGGTGATTTGATAGAGTAGCAGTGGAGCGTAAGCATAGATAAAGCCAGGAGTAGAAGGGAAGGAAAGCAGTTAATATGACAAATCAATTATACCCTACCAGTGGATAAATATGGCACACATGGGGAAGGAAGAGACTTAATGACAGTTACAGGTGTCTTTTATTTTGGCTGAACTTAGCGATTTGTAGAAGTTTGTTGAAACTGTGCTAGTTAGTTTCAATGCAAGTTTGTAATTGGTTCCAAATGGAGAAGGGCATATGCAATATACGTTTACCAAAGGAAGTCCACGTCCTTGGTATGTCAAGCATAATAAAGTCAGATTTTCTTAACAGTATGCACTATGTGAGATACTAATAAGGAAGAGAGATAGCGTGGCAATTTCTGCAGGAGCAGTTTAAGAGTCCATAGCCCAGCATGGAGCAAGCGTCTAGTAGTAAGGATGTCAACCAACAGCTGCATATAAGTCACAGTAGTGCGAGCAGGTAAGGAGTTGGTAATGGAACCGTAGCACGGTGATAAAGGATGTCCAGTTTACTAGATTTGCAAGAGTGGTGGAGGAATAGATTACATCGCCATAGTCGAGTAGGGGGAGAAAAGTGGCCTGTACAAGCTTGTTTGAGAGTTTCAAGGGAAAAGGGCCTATTTCTGTGAAGAAACCTAACCTTGCTTTTAACCTTCTAGAGACATCTTCGACGTGGTCATTGAAAGATAATTTATTGTCGATCAGATACCCAGATATTTAAATTTGGTTACAACTTCCAGAGGCCCGTTTAGCTTGGTGACAATGAAGTCTTGGGCATGGGTATTGGGGGCCTGTGACAGCACTGGGAGAATATCATCGCTTAGTCTTCTTAGCATTGAGCAGAAGCTTTGCCTTTATTAGATTATGCTCAAGTTATGCGAAGTCTGAAGCACTCCCTTGACTTCAGATAACGATGAGCCAAAGTATACAACACAGTATCATCTGCAAAAAGTGCAGATTGGACTGAATATGTTAGCATCTAAGTCATTAATGTACAAAGAAAACAAGATAGGGCCTAAGATGGATCCTTGGGGACTCCTCTTGCAACTGGCAAGCAGCAGAAAAAAAGCCTTCCGCCTTTACTTTTTGGAATCTTCCAGTTAGGTAGCTAGAGAACCACTGGGTGGTATGGTATGTGGCACCCAACTTTGCAAGGCAATTGACTAATAGTTTGTGATCAACAGTATCAAAAGCTTTGCTAAGGTCCAAAAAGACTGCACCAGTCAGTATTTATACTGCTGGAGTTATCCTGCTCTGACCTTACAAAGCAGGGTGGAATTAGCTGGTATAACAGTAAAGCACAACACATGTGGTAACAATGCTAACCCCTTCCAGAAATGCATTGCTGTAGACAGCGAAATGTTTTAAGGGTGTACATGACAACGGGTGTGTCATCAAACAAAAAGACTTTCTGTTTTTGAGTAATGGATACTCAAATGGTATCAGAAGAACCGAGACATTTTAATCAAAAGAAGATCTGTTTTCCCTTTAAATGTCAGACGCACACGTTGCTTATACACACCATGAAGTCATAATTCCTTTCCTTATGACATCACAGCCTGTTGTCACAGAAATTATTATGATGTCACAAGCAGAGGATTATGACTTAAAGGAGAACCGCACTGGACCATTAAGACATTTTTCCCAGTAAAAGCTGTTTTTTTTTTTTTTTACATACTGGTTCCAGTTAAGTATTGTTCCTTTTGTATGGCTTTTTGGTAACCTAAGTGGTTGTTTCTGATTTATACTCTGGTGGTAAGTACCATTTTAGAACTGTATAATGTAGTTTATGTAACAACAGAGTGTTGTATTAGAACAGTAATGTATTGCTGTGACATAAACTACATCATACATTTCTGAAACGGTACTCACCACCAGAATGTAGATCAGAAACACCCACAGGGATAACCGAAATGCTTGTATTTATTTATTTATTTATTGAAATCTAGGATTCAAACCTTTGAGCAGCAGCTCTTTACATAGGTTCCACGTCAGAGGACAAATACAGTGCATACAGACAAGTCATTGCTATAGGTAAATTATATCAAGTCAATTACAGGAGTAAAAATACTGGGAGTTACAAATAGGTTACATAACATTCGTCAATCAGGTACAGTGTATACCACTGTCAGGTAGAACTGGGTAACAATTAGGCCAGAGGAGGCAGAGAGTGTAGGGGACAGGCTGGACAGAACTTGCCAGGATGGGAGTAGAGGGTGACAGGGAGAGAGGGAGGAGGAGGGGGGGGGGTGTTGTAGGGTCTGAGTAGAGCGAAAGGAGGGGTAGGAGGTAGAAGAGAAGGAAGAGGTAAGTGCTAGGAGTGACCTGCAGGGTCAGATGATAGCAGGGGGAGCAAGCTAAGTGCAGGTTGAACTGAGAACTACAGAGGGCTTAGCAGTAGCATTCACAAGTGGCGCTAGTAAGAAGTCATCGTCGTAGTTTGCACTTGAAGGGGCTTATTGTAGTGGTAGTAGTTATTTCAGGCTGAAGTGAGTTCATCCAAAGCAGAGCTCGGTAAGCAGAGGCATGTTATGCTACGGCTGTGTGGCACCTAGGGACATTGGAAACTTGTTAGAACTTCTGGTGTTTCAAGAGGGCTGATGAAGACTTAGTAGGCTCCGGACCCTGATGGACAACATTTCAAGACGGATCTTCTTAGCTAGCAGACAGGTTTGGTAGTAGCTTATTTCCTTTAATTGAAGACAGTTCACTTGAAAGTAAAGATCACAAGTGTGTGTTAGTCATACAGCACCGGTGAGAAGTCGACATGTCTTGTTCAAGGCCGTCGAGAGGTGTAGGAGGGCTGTGTCTGTGGCTGACCTATAAATGACCAGACCGTAGTCAATGAGTGCAAATACTGAGCTGTGTACTGCCATGCTCAGGGCATCAGGTGTAAGGCAGTGTTTTTGCTGATAGAGCATGCCTATTCCCACATCAGTCGCTTTAGCAACATTGTCAGTGTGTAAAGCATATGAAAGAGTGGAGTCAGTTGTAATGCCCAGCTATCTGAAGTGCTGTACAAGATTGAGGGAGGAGCCCTTGTTGTTCTTAATAGATAGCGGGAAGGCTTAATGTCTGCTTAGGGAGCTGGTGACCAACATGGACTTGTTTTTTTTGTAGTTCATCATGCGTTTATGATCCTCAAACCATTTCTCAGCAGAAGTAAAACCTAGTTGTAGAGCCTCCACCAGATGTTCAGGGTGAGGATCACTAGTAAAAATGACTGTGTCGTCTGCGTAGAGGAGTATGTGACCATGGTAAGTGTCAGGGAGTTTGTTAATGAATATACTGAAAAGGAGTAGACTCAAGATGACAGACCCTTGTGAAACACCTGAACTGACATGTCTGGATTCTGAAAGGACATCTCTTATCTCGACTTGTGATCTGTTGCTTAGGTAGCGGCTGATTGGCCTCTATAGAGAGCCTCAAGATAGTGAGCTGATCGAGAAGAAGGTATGATTCACTGTATCAAAGGCCTTGGATACGTCTATAAATGTAGCCCCTACCAGGTTCCTTTGATCAAGTGCACAGTGAATGTAGCCAGTGAACTCCAGTAAGGCTGTAACAGTACTGTGTGCACTCCTAAACCCATGTTGCTGGGAATTTAGGAGATTATAGTTGTCCAGGTACTCAACCAGTTGGTCTGTCACTATTCTTTCAAGCTCCTTGGAGAGTGGAGGGAGGATGGATATTGGTCTGTAGTTACTGTGCAGAGTCCGGTCACCATTTTTGTGCACAGGGGTTGCAGTTGCACATTTCCATCTTTGGGTAAATTGTGAGTGGCAGAGAGACAAGTTGATTATCTTGGACAGGGGTTCTAGGATTTTATCCAAAGACAGGTATAAGAATTTTAGGTCCAGGGAGTCCCCACTATATCTTGACTTCCCTTGGACTTTTTCAAGGTATATTCTGGCTTCTCCTTTAGATATAGACTTAAAAAAGAATGATGGATGCCCATGGGTATTTTCATGGGTTCCTAAGTGGTCCGCTGGAGTGGTGAGATTGAAAAAGTCAGCTGGGAGGACGCTGCTCAGGTCTGTAAATGCATTGTTAAAGGCATTTGCTATGAGCTGTGAATCCAGTGTTGGGGTGCCTTCGATATTGAGCATTGTTGCGACAGTTTTTTTTGGCTTTTCCTGTGATATCTTTGAGGTTGGACCAGAACAATTTATTGTTACTCCAGGATCTGGCGAGAGCGTCCTTGTAGTAGTTACTTTTAGCAGTTCGTATTGCTCTAGTACAGTCATTTCTTGCTTCCTATAGCTCTGAATGTTGGCTTGGGTCCCATTGGCCCGTGACTTGTACCAGAGTTGGTCTCTCAATTTGAGTAACTTGGTTAGGTTGGGTGTGATCCACGGATTGTGGACTCCTTTGATCTTCCTCGTTCTTAAGGGTGCGTGCTTGCTGTATGAATAGAGTAGTAGCAGAACTGGAAGGAAAAATACATTTACAGGTTCAACACAGTTCTCCTTTTAGGGCAGGAAAAGCAGGAACTGATCAAATCCAAGGAGCCAAAAACCTGTTTTCTTGCAAATGTCTTCTGTAATAGAGACCGGAATATTCAAAAATTAAACTTTTCCTTTGGAAGACGCGGGTTCAAATCTCACTCAATCCTCTTACATACTTGGCATCCTTGATCAAGTCTCTGACATTGTAGTGCGGGGGGGCTGCACTTTGGATTTCCATCCTTCGAATGAGATGTTGAACCAAGGTCTCATCTGCACATCTCTGGTGTCTGACCTGGTAAAAGATCATCCCGTGGCACTTAACTGTATGAGTAGGCAAATTTTCCACAGTGTCCTGGTCAGCATATTTCATAATTAAAACAGGTCCCTCTAACTCATCCCCCCAACCCTCCCATAGGCTATAACTGGAAAAGAACTGTCATAGCTCAGTGTGCCTTTACTGGTCAAAAATTGCATAAGGTATAGCCCACACCCAATGTTACATTGGAAGGCTGTAAAGCTGTTAAGAGGTTCTGTTGTTTGAGCATACCTCTAACCCTTTGTCTCACAAATCGTGGACAAGACAAAAAAAAATAACTGGCAAATGACTAAAATAAGGGGCACTTCTTAAAAAACCTGACTACCAGCTCATAAAGCTGTTACATTATGGGACGAAAGTAGGAAAAACATTTTGAGAAGAACTAGACTGAAATAGTGATGCCTGACAGTATTTTATACTGCAAACCCCTACTCTCCAGCAACAGACATACCAAAATTAGGAGGATCTAATGAAATCTTTGAAGCAAAACCAGAGGCATACCTAAAAATCCAGGACCCTTGAGAGGTGTGTGTTTGCGTGGCTTATATTTGTCACTAGACGCCGAGATCCTTTTTACGCCCTTATTTATGTACAGGCAGGTGTAGTTGATCTGTTTCATTCTTTTATTTCATATTAGTCAACAGTGGCTCCGCTAACTGAGAAAGACGTGAGCAGAAGCCACCAATCGTCTATATTAACAGCCACGCTCACTTCTGTCTGAGCTAGTAGAGCTGTTGCTGACAGATTCAGAAAGAAATCAGAATCAGCAGTAGTTATTTTTTACAAATATGAAAGTATGAGGGAACAGGCTCAGGGAGGGGTTTGTGCAGCTCGATGGGTACAGAGGGTAGCAAAGTAAAAGGCAAGGGGGCAGTAAAACGGGCTCCACCTGGAGGGATGCAGGCCTATACAGGCGCGATGGTCTGCATCTATCCTGGAGGGGAACCAGGATCCTAAGTGATAGGTTTAAATATTTCAGTGGCAAGCATTTAAACTAGCCAGGAGAGGCACTAAAGAGGAGGGTGAAATCCTAACCCCCAAAATCAGGGTAATTAGTGAGGTAAACACCAAAATAGAGCAGTCGATAGGGAGAAGGCCAGGGGTAAATGGAGAAAAAGACAAAGGCAGTAAGGACAGAGATGGGGCCAAAAGAAATAAAGCCATAAAAAAAATGGAGGGTAATGAGTACCAATGCCCGTAGTCTAGGTAAAAAGCTCCCTGAAGTGGTGGTCTTGATGGAAGAGGGATGCCTGGATATTGTGACAGTCACAGAAACATGGTACACAGAGAACCACGACTGGGATGTCAACATACCAAGGTACACAACCTACAGGAGGGACAGGGAGGGAAGAAGAGGAGGAGGAGTAGCTCTCTATGTAAGGGAAGGGATCAAAGCGACAGAACTAAAGGGTAAACAGGGAGGAGAGAAGGTACTGTGGGTCACCCTGGAGACTGGAAATGGCTCCACAATCCGCACAGGGGTTGTATACAGACCCCCGTCTCAGGGGGAGGAAATGGACAAGGACATAATATAATAATATAATAATATTTTTTATTTATATTGTGCCTTTCAAATGTCAAGGCGCATTCCAATAAAATAAGATAAAAATACTAGAATACAAAAACAGAAATACAAAAAGCAATATTATAAAAAACACACAAAGGCAAATCAATAAACAGTAAAACCATATGCCTTTTCCCACAGAAAGGTTTTAAGAGCCTGTTTAAAACTCCCCACGGTCGTACACTCCCTAGTCCGATGGGGTAGAGAGTTCCAAAGGGAAGGGGCCGCAAACATAAAAGCTCGGGCCCCAGCAGATTTTAACATCACCCTTGGAATCTCTAGCAACCCCTCATCAGCTGAGCGGAGCGATCTCATAGGCCAATAAGGAATCAGGAGTTCTTTCAGGTAATCAGGGCCCAGATCATGCAGGGTTTTAAAAATCAGTAATCCGACTTTGAAGGTGATCCGCCACTGAGCTGGCAGCCAGTGCAGTTCCCGCAGCACCAGTGTAATATGGGAAGATCTAGGGGTACCCATCAACACCCAGGCTATGGAATTCTGCACCAGCTGCAAGCGGCGGATATCAACCCCCGGAAGCCCAAGGTAAAGCGAGTTGCAGTAGTCCAGGCGTGAGGTCACAAAGGCATGGATCAAAGTTGGCAGATCACTGGACGGAACAAGGTGCTTGATCCTGGCAATGTTTCTTAGATGGTAAAAAGATGACTTTACCACCACTGACACCTGGTACTGAAGAGTTAGCCCCGCATCTAATATCACCCCCAGATCTCACACCCGTTCAGAGACCTGTAGCTCGACATCCTCAAAAAACAATCCAGATGGGGTGCCGGCTGCAGGTCCCCCTATCCAGCGATCCGGATCCAATACCAACACTTTCGTCTTTCCAGAGTTCAACTTCAGCCAGCTGGACCTCATCCAATCCTGGATTTCATTTAGGCAGCTGTTAAATACCGAGATAGCTCCTTCCTGGTCGGGTACAAAGGACAGGTACAGCTGGGTATCATCTGCATAACAGTGAAACCCTAGCCAATACCATCTCACAATGTCTCCGAGGGGAAACATGTACACTGCAAACAACGTGGGGGACAATACAGAGCCCTGAGGAACCCCACAAAGTAGAGAGATGGGATCAGAGGAAAAAAAAAACTGACACCACCCTCTGAGTTCTTCCGGTGAGGTATGAAGTGAACCATCTGAGAACAATCCCAGAGAGCCTACAAATACATCTCAGGTGCTCAAGTAGGACCCCATGGTCAGTGGTGTCAAATGCTGATGACAGATCTAATAGTACCAAAATGGACCGTTTTCTCTGGTCTCTCACCATCAGTAGATCATTGAGTACCCGAACCAGCGCAGTCTCGGTACTGCGCCTCTTTTGAAAACCTGATTGGAGAGGTTTGTAGATGCTATGGATGGTCAAATGGTTCAAATGATAGAAGGCATCCTTGGGATGGCAGAGAAAGGGGAGATATTGCTGATGGGGACCTGAATATGCCAGATGTTGACTGGAGCACCTTTGCTGCAGCCACATCCAAGAGCAGGGCCATGCTCGATGCCCTACAGGGGGCATGCCTCAGACAGCTAGTTTTGGAACCCACTCGGGAGAGAGCAATCTTAGACCTGGTGCTCTCAAATGGGGATGGAGAGAGAATCTCTGATCTTGAAGTGGGTAGCCATCTGGGAACAAGAGACCACCAAACAGTGTGGTTCATGCTAAACTTAGCTGTAGAGTCAAGCCACACAAAAGTGAAGGTACTGGACTTCAGGAGGGCTGATTTAGACAAAATGGGAGAGTGCCTCAGAAAAGCACTAGCAAACAGGCAAGAAGGTGGGGTGGAGCAACAATGGGGAAACATCAAAACCGCCATCACAGAGGCAACAAGTCTTTGTGTGAAGCAAATAAACAAATCAAAATGAAAGAAAAAACCACTATGGTTCTCAAAAGAAGTGGCGGGGGCGGTAAGGGAAAAAAAGATAGCATTCAGGAAGTATAAGGAAACACAGAAGGAGCAGGACAGAGAACTGTACCAGTTAAAGCAGAAGGAAGCAGGTAAGGCAGTGAGAACAGCAAAGGCCCAAACCGAGGAAAAGATAGCCAACTCAGCTAAGAAGGGGGATAAAACCTTTTATAGGTACATTAGGGAGCAAAGAAAGACTAAGGCAGGGATACTCAGGCTGAACAAAGAGGAAGGTGGTTGGGCAGAGAGCGACAGTGAAAAAGCAGGGATACTGAATGAATACTTCTGCTCAATATTCACAATAGAAAAGCAAGGGGAGATACCTAATCCAGTCAATAGAAGCATTCTGGATAGGGGGGTTGATATTAGTCCTTTTACAGAAGAAAGGGTTCTTAATGAACTCTTAAAACTGAAGGTGGATAAAGCAATGGGGCCTGATGGGATTCACCCCAGAATTCTAAAGGAACTAAGGTAAGAACTAGTAACACCACTGACTACCCTTTTTAATAAATCATGGGAGGATGGAGTGGTACCTGAGGACTGGAGGAGGGCAGATGTGATTCCCATTCACAAAAGTGGGAGCAAGACAGAGGCAGGAAACAACAGACCTGTCAGTTTGACCTCAGTGGTAGGGAAAATGATGGAATCACTTCTGAAGGAAAGAATTGTTGAGTACCTAGAGCCAGTGGGCTGGGACCCAAGGCAGCATGGATTCACAGTGGGAAGGTCATGTCAGACCAAATCTAATTGATTTCTTTGACTGGGTGACCAAAGCAGTAGACCAGGGAGGGCTGTGGACATGGCCTACCTAGACTTTAGCAAGGCATTGACACAGTCCCACAAAGATTAATAAACAAATTAGCCAGCCTGGGAGTGGGTCCTAGGGTGGTAGCCTGGGTAAAACACTGGTCGGACAACAGGACACAACAGGTAATACTAAATGGAATCCACAGTGAAGAAAGGAGGGTTACTAGTGGGTACTGCAGGGTTCAGTACTGGGGCAGTCCTTTTTAATGTCTTTATAAGTGACATTGCAGAGGAACTGGAAGGAAAAGTATGTCTCTTTGCAGATGACACAAGGATCTGCAACAGGGTTGATACACAAGGTGGGGTGGAAAGGATGAAAAGGGACTTGGCAAGGTTGGAGGAATGGTCAAATGTATGGCAGCTTAGATTCAATGCAAAGAAGTGCAAAGTAATGCACATGGGAAACAAACACCTAGGGAAAGAGTACACAATGGGGGGTGAGATACTGACAACAACAAAAATGGAAAGGGACCGGGGTTAGTCATATCAGACGACCTAAAGGTGGGCCAGCAATGTGAGAAGGCAGTAAGGAGGGCTGGGGGGATACTGGGATGTATAGGGAGAGGCATCACAAGAAGAAAACAGGAAGTTGTTGGCCCTCTGTACAGACAGTTGGTAAGACCACATCTGGAGTACTGTGTACAGTTCTGGAGACCCCATCTCTGCAAAGATATAGACAGGGTGGAGGCTGTCCAGAGGAGGGCGACCAAAATGATGCAGGGTCTGCATCAGAAGACATATGAAGAAATGCTAAAGGAACTAAAGATGTATAGCCTCGAGGAAAGGGGGGTGGACATGATAGAAACTTTCAAATACCTCAAGGGAATCAACAAAGTCCAAGAGGGTAGCATCTTTCAGAAAAAGAGATGTGCAAAAACAAGGGGGCACAATTTGAAGATAGAAGGAGGCGGCTCAGAGGTAATGTGAGGAAGTATTTCTTCCCAGAGAGGGTTGTGGATACATGGAACAGCCTTCCTGAGGAGGTCATGGAGTCAAAAACAGTGGGGGAATTCAAGAATGCATGGGACAGACATAAGTCAGTTCTAGTGGGGGGTAGGAGGAAGTAGGCTGTTGGTTAACTGGGATCTGCAGCTTATCCATTAGGCAGGGAAATGGGCAGACTAGGTGGGCCAAGCAGTTCTTATCTGCCGTCAAATTCTATGTTTCTATGTGTGAGGGGAGGACAGGAGAGGAAATCAAAATGGCAATTAACGATTTAGAGCTGTCACTTCTTGATTTGATTAAAAACACCGAATGATAATAAAACTATGATGTACTGTAGTTTATAAGAAATTAAAGTTTGCTACATTTATTATATATAGAATAATGGCTTGGTAGGTGGTTATAACGAGAATTTATTAAGGCATCCCACACCGAGGGTGTGTGTAAAATTTGAGTTTTACACACCTACCCAGCCTTTATTTTATATAATTGCTGGGGATCATTTTTTCGTCACAGCAATTACATAAATAAACAAAAATCCACTGTAGAGTCATGGACTCGTCTGGTTTCAATGCAATCTGCAGTCAGAAGGGACTGGAAGGAAGAAACATTTCTTTAAAAAAAAAAAAAGCAGCCCAGTTTAAAAGTTAGAAAAGCATTTTTGTAGCCCAGTTTTTTTTTAATCTACTAACCACTGACTTCCGAATGGCGGTGAAGTATCAAGCAGTAAAGAAAGGTAGCCAGCACAAACAAAGGGAAGAGCGCCAACTGGCGCTTGTACAGATCAAGGGGAAACCCAGCATGTGTTCGCTGTTATACCCCGTGGGTTATAATGGGTGAATAATTACTGGGTTTCCCTGTGGTAGAACTTGCTAACCAGTTTTTATAATTAAATTATTAAATAATAAATAAGAGAACTTCACAGTATTTCAGTCTGCCACCCGTATAAATGGGCAGAAGCATGGCCCCACTAAATATGATACACATTGCATCTCAGCTGGACTACCCTCGGTAAATAAATTGTAAGAAAAAAGCTTGAACTTGTGCCGTAAGGTTTCTGTTTCTTGTAAATTCTTATAGGTGAGAGGGTATTACAGTATGTGGCCTTAAATCACTTCTAAATTGCTTCATCTTTAAAGAGCTAGTGGTACCAAAAAGTAGCGGACAGAAACTGGTATTAATTTTTATTATAAAGCTTTTCTTTGTTCCTCTTTCCATTGGAGTGAATGAGAGGTGCTGCAGCACGTGGAGACGCTTTATATATTGCAATGAGATATTCACCTGCAGCAACTTCACTGTTCACAGCATAGAGCATACTGGATTGGCAGCTATGCACAACTAGTATATTCTGCCACAGAAGGGTTCCGTTTCCCTCTGACTTTGACAGCGAACCTCAAGAGATATGTGGGAATCAGAACCCTGAGGTGGCAGAACACATTGACTGAGCATGGAGTAGCACATCCAGTATGTTTTATAGTGTATGGTGCCCGGTCATTATTGCTCAGGCTTGTCCCTGGGCTTGGAGAGAACCACTGCGGCCATCTCTGAAGTGAGGTCTCTGTTAG
Source organism: Neoceratodus forsteri (assembly GCA_016271365.2). Taxonomy (NCBI): domain Eukaryota; kingdom Metazoa; phylum Chordata; order Ceratodontiformes; family Ceratodontidae; genus Neoceratodus; species Neoceratodus forsteri. The sequence continues at coordinate 36,669,874 of JADMNL010000029.1, read as the reverse complement.
GCTTTGATGTTTGCGCAATGGTTCTCTTAGCTGGGTTCAGATCACTGTATCTCATGTGCTGTCCAAATCATCTGGAATGCTGTTGTACCATAGAAGGGTATGATTGCATTCGATGACCTTTGCACTATGGTACAACAGCAGTTCAGCTGATATGGAAATCAATGTAGAACAGGCACTAACCATGCACAATTATCTAGATTCTGAATTCTGTCCTGAATCTCAAAATGCTCATTTCTATCTGATTGCTGCTACTCATTACGGAACTAGATACTCTGTAATTTTGTGACTGATCACCCTTTCCCCCACTTTTCCTCCAAGCCATTAAAAAAAAAAATAGGCAATATTTATCCTTACTATAGATTGAAGGAGTGCTCCCGACTAATCAGTGCTCCTTTCCTCTGCACATGAGACAGTCTTATTCTGTGAAGCATGTCTCATGCACAGATGCCCTGGAAATGGGCACGTTCTGGGACAGTTTTTTTTTTTTTTTTTTTTTATCGTACTGTTGTTTCTACCTCCTCGGCAGAGCAGCCCCCACGATCTCCGGCTGCCGGCTCTGCACCCCCGGACCCAGTCGTGCGTGCGGGCCACACGAACACGCTCCCCCAGTAGGCCGGCCTTTCATCGCTCTTGCACCCACTGGGTACACACCCCTCTCAGGTCTCTCCAGGGGTGCAAGGCGCAGCAATCAGCAATGAAGATCGCCCTCCACATTTTTTCCACATTTTCTACCTTATGGGTAGCCAGACGTGCAATGGCGTCCAAGCATGTAGTGCTGACGCCTGCCACACTCTCCCCCTGCTTTTTTGCATGCCACTGTAGTGTGGCTGGCCTCCGCCAGTCGCTGCTACAGGGCGATGCAAGCCCCACTACCCACCCCAGAGAGAACAGAACAGTCATCGGACGCTCAATCCTCCTCCTCCTCTGCCAGGCCCTGGCAGCCGAGTCCATTACCGAACCCGGGTTGCTGGCGTGGCATCCAGCACCTCAACCCTCAGTGCCACCAGGCCTCTGGGACAGTTTTAAAAAAAAATATATATATATATTATTGATTGGGCTCGACTTTTTTTCCTCTTTGCTATGATCTGTGGCATCATTTTTATGGTGATACTGCTGTGGATAGCACTCTTGTCGTTGTAAGAGTGGTCTCACTCTCACTTACATTCTTAGGGTATCAGAATCGCTCACCTTCAGTCCTTGCAACCGGAAAAGTGGTCTCCGCAGTGGTATTAACATAGAAATAATGCCTTCGATCACAGCAAAGAGGGGAAAAATTCAAGAAGTTGCCAGAAAAAGAAGTAGCACAACTTCAGTTTTTTTTCAGAAGCTGTTCTCTTGCTTACCACTCTGATACCACAACATCAAAACACCCTGATGTTTAGAGTAACTGATATTTTTCAGACTAGTTAACGGCTTTTACAATCCATTTTCAGTTGAATTGATGCACATTCCTTACGCTTGTTATCTTTTACTGAAAAGAAGCCCGAGTATACACCAATGAAATAGGAATTCAAAGGTGGGACATGTGGAGGGGGTATGGCGAGATGGTCCTCACACATTTGATCTGCCTAAACATTGTGCCAGTGTGTCCCTCATGTTTGTATATGGGAGAACAGGATGTAGTTTTCCATGTGCTGATTTTTTAAACAAAACATATGATTTACGGTGCAAAGTACATGCACATCGTAATCAGTGTAAAATGTGTTACAGTACGTATTATAAAAAGGGTCTCGGAAATGCTCCATTCTGATTGGCAGTTAACATTCCATCAGCAGTACAATAATTAATAAGACATGACAGGGTGCATTGTGGTGGGATAATGGGACACCTCGGGTGTGTTGTGAGGCACAATGCTTCGCTGAGTGCCTTAAGCCACCCGAGCAGTGCCTTTATCCCACCACAGTGCACATCCTGGAGTGTATTACTGCGATTATAAAATGAGGCCAAGAGTTTTTTGGGGGAGTGAAGAAATGTACTACAATCAAAAAAGAAACATTTATATGACTTTTTTTTTAACAAAAAGTTCATCCACCTCAACAAAATAGTCCCAGCACATCCCAGCACTGACATGCCATCTCGGGTTCAAATATTATGCACAGCACAATACATGTATTTTTAATTAGCTCTTAAACCCTTTATTTTCACCAACCCATCCCCATTTACCCATTCCCTCACCTTTCTTTCATTTTCTTTATATTATTCCCTCCCTTTTCCCTATCTTGGTTATTTTCTGTCTTGCCTACATTCAAGAGATGGAATGTTCACTACGAACGGAGCTCAAGAATTCAGATCTGTGCTCAGTTCTACTGGCAGAATGTTCACCCCACGCTATCACGCAGCAGAAGGCCTCAGATGGAACCAGGGCTTTGTTTTATCTGTAGCAGGTTAAACCAAATCCTGGCCCTGTCTCATCCAGTTCTACTAATATTGCCAAATCAGACGGGGGGGGGGGGGTCTCACCATCGCCACACTAAATATCTGCAGTCTTCTTCCAAAACTGGCCTCCCGTCAAATCTTTGCCAGCCAACACAACCCTGACATTCTAGCCATTACTGAAACCTGGCTGACACCAAACACTCCCGATCATGCAATCTCTCTCTGCAAGGCTACAATATTCTCAGATTGGATAGGACTTCTAAAAGGGGTGGTGGTTGTGCAATCTACATAAAGGACTACCTCACCAGTCACCTTGTCAGTTATCCCTCCACAGACACCTCAGTGCAACTCCTTCCTATTAAATTACTCCTTGGTGCCCAAAACAAAGTTCTCACTGTTGTTGCTGTCTATATCCCACCTAAAGACCCTGGACCTGGCCTTCAGACTGTCCTCGAATTCGTAAGATCGCAATCTCCTGACACCGAGCTCCTTCTCCTTGGTGACTTTAATATCAACTGGCTCGCCTCTGACGTAGGGTCCCACAAGGATGCTATCCTAGCTACAAACCTAACGCAGATGGTAAGCTCCCACCAGGAAAAACTACAAATCGGGACCAGCACCTCAGACTGGATCTCATAAGCCACCCAGCCCGCATAAGCAATGCAGCTGTTCTCCGGACTCTCTCAGTGACCACTCCCTGTCATCTGTACATGGTCAAATAAGTTCCAGCCACCTCAAAAACCATATTTGCAGAGCACTACCTTATGGCAACCTTACTCATCTCAAGGCATGTCTCAGGCAGCAAGACTGGTCTCTAATATACAATACTCAAGATGTTGACTCAGCCCTTGACTACTTTATCACTACTTTCAATGCCGCCTGTGACATCTATGCTCCCGTAAAAAAGCGCAAAATCAAAGCGCTCTCAAACCCCTCGGTCATGGGCAAGCTCTTGGTGCAACTCAAAGGTCGGGACCACCTCTGGCTATTGCAAGAGCCACAGGCTCTCCAACGAACTTTCAAAATTATAAACAGTCTGCAAATCACTGCACTAAGCAAATCCGATTGATGAAGAGCTCCTACTACACGAATGCCCTCTCCAGCTCCTGGGGTGACGGGAAATCCTTCTGGGACAACATTAGAAATGTCACGGGTAAACAGACTAAGTCCTCTCCCACTATAATGACTGTTGATGGAGTCACTACCCTAGACCCAATGGTCATGGCAAAGACCCTTAATGAAACCTTCACAGACCTCAGCGGGGTTCTCCCTACGGATTTCTTCTCTGACTCTGTCTCATCAAAACAAACGTCTCCTACTACCTCTCCAAACAAACCCCCTTTCCACTTCAAATTAGTCAAGGCTCATGAAGTCTACAAATATATTAAGAAGGCTATCTCCAAGTCCCGAGTAAGTAGCGATACTATTGACCTCAAACTTCTGTCACTTACTCAGGATGAGGTGCTGCTCCCACTTACAAAAATTTTCAATCTCTCCCTCTGCCTCAGTCAATTTCCCAGCAAATGGAAAGCTGCACTTGTCACCCCTGTGTTCAAAAATGGTGACAAGTCCCTACCTGGTAACTATCGACCCATATCTATACTCCCACCCCTCTCCAAGGCCCTTGAATGTATAGTGGCGGACCAACTCACTGACTACCTTCAAAAGTATAACATCTTCTGCATTCAGCAACATGGATTCAGGAAAGGGCACAGCACATCGACTGCCCTACTGGAGTTCTCAGGAGCAATCCACAATGCTTTGGACAAAGGTTACCAAACCGGAGCTGTTTTCATTGACTTAACTAAGGCCTTTGATACTGTTCACCATGGCTTACTCGTCAAACAACTACAATCCCTTGGCCTCTCTCAAAGCTCTGGTGCCTGGGTCAAAAGTTATCTCTCACAAGCCGTACTCAAGCTGTAAAAATCACAGGAGCTGTCTCTGACTCAAAACCGGTTCTCTCAGGTGTTCCCCAGGGATCCATTTTGGGCCCTCTTCTTTTCAGCATTTTTCTAAACTCACTTCCCAAATCATGCCCAGAACAAATAATCCTATATGCTGATGATGCCATAATTCTATCCTCTCATAAAGACCCGAAACCCTTACTCCACAGCCTTCAACTTGCTTTTACCAAAGTTGAGAAGTGGTTCCTTGATCATAAATTGGTCCTAAACCACAAAAAAACAAAATCCATGCTCTTCTCCAGCCCGCAAAACAAGAAAAGGCAACTACCACTCACTATCAATACGTACCTGGGAAGTACTCTCGTACAAGTGACTACCTTTAAATATCTTGGAATCACCTTTGATCAAGGCCCAACCTTTGCAACCCACATCGATAAGACAGCGAAAGTGGCAAATCAGCGTATTGGTATCCTGTTCCGGAACCAGCAGTTCCTCACCCAATCTGCATTAAGGATTGCTATTCAAAGCTCTGTCATCTTAATCATTGACTATGGCTTAATTATATGGGTCTGCCTCAACCACCTCTCTTAGCGCATTACAACCTCCTTAACAAGGCCTGTCGAGCTGCTCACCGGTGCTCATAGATGCATTTGCACATGTGAGCTCTACACTGAAACTGGTTGGTTGCAACTATCTAACCGCTTAAAGTACCTCACCTGCTTGATGGTGAAAAAATCCAGCATAGGTCTTACCCCTCCGTGTATCCAAGACCTGCTACGCCCGAATCCCTGCATCCGTCTCACCAGAGGATCGAATCATCAACCTCTCCAGGTTCCCCGATGCTGGACTACTCAGGGTCAATGATCATTTGTTTATCGTGCCCCCAGCTGGCGAAATGCCATCAATACTCTCATCTCCCCCTCCACCCCACTAGGAGTCTTCAAATCTCAGCTTCACTCTCACCTCGCTGCCTCCATCTCCTGTGACTGCCTTGATTAAATCATTTTTTAATTTTTCTCTTCCTTACTAAATTACTTGACAAAGGCATATGAGAAACTCTTTTCTTACTATTGTCTTCTCCTCTTACCTCCTCTTACTCTTCCACTAGTACATTTTCTCTAGAGTCTTTTCCCCATAATCTATTTTGTTTTTGTTATATGAAAAGTATTTTGTTTCCCTTGTCTTATACTAAGTTTGTCAATTTAAGGTTATGTGTCATTTCTGGCAATTTGTCATAACTTAACTTATTTTGCCTTTCTATGTAACTACACTTGTTTGTACTCAATTGACGTGGAACCTTTGTAAAAGAGCCTTGGCTCAAAGGTATTAATTCCTAGAACAATAAACTAAACTAAACAGCACAGATTTCCCCAGTATGGAGGTGAGGATGAGGTCATGGGCAGCAAAGAAACACCAGAAATTAAAGATTGTAAATACTGTAGTACTTCATTTTTTAAGTTGTGTATGTGTGCGTGAGAAGAGGAAAGAGGATTATGAGAGCAAATACCATTTAATTATTATGTTTTAAATGTAAGGCAATTTTTATTTTTAGGGCCTAGTTGAAGGTTTTTACTGAGTAAAGGTGACTTCCATGTTATGATGGCAAACAGAGATGTGCAGAAGTATTGATTTTAGTGTGAAGAGGCTACTGGATCTTATTTATATATTTATTGAAATGTTTCACCAGGAAGGCATACTGAGCAACAGGTTGCTCGTCTCCCGGAGCAACCTGGGGGGAAGGGGAACATGAGGATAGCATACAGAGATTTGGAGCACTAACAAAGATTTACATATAACTGTAATGACACGATGAAATCGCAGGGTGCTAACAGTTTTGAACTAGACAGGTACAATGATAACAGTTTAGAACTTGGTAAATACATTAGCACAAAATGACATTTAATGGTAAACTCTAAGTGACACAAATGAGTGGGATGATTATGGCTGAATTGAGTTCTAGTAGTTGATCTAGGGCATATCTAGTAGGGAGTAACACAGACAATACAGGTTAGCTAAGGCAAGACAACCATACAAGTTAGCTAAGGTAGGACATAAGTGCAAATTTGTTTAGGAGTGCAAAAGATTAGGGTTAGCCAGAGCTAAGGCTAAGTGGGGGGGGGTGAAGTGGAGTGGGGAAAGGGAGGTGAGAGGCAATTTAAGATTCATGTCTTAAAGGAAAATAAGAACCCAGCCAGAGGACAATTTAGAGCAAGGGTAGGGGAGCTAAGACCCTAGTGGAGCTGAGAAACCCCCTCTGGGGACAGGCAAAAGAGGGAGGAGGAGGAGAGAGGTCTGTGGGGGCCTGACCACTCCAGGATGCTGAGAACCCTGCAGTGAGGATGAGACAGAGGGCTTGACCCGATTCTGACCAGTTCCAGATGTTGAGAACCCTGCCAGGGGATGGTGCAAGGCGAGCGTTAGGGCAAAGTGGTGGAGGAAGAAGGAGGATGGGGAAGGAGGTAAATAGAGAAAGGGGGGAGAGAGGTAAGGGCTTAACAAGAGCTAAGACCCTTGGGGAGCAGAGGACCCCTTCAGGGGACAGGCAGTGAAGGAGGAGGGGAAGGAAGAGGGAGAAGGAGAGAGGTCTGCTGGGGCCTGACCACTCCAGTATGCTGAGAACCCTGCCTGCACAAGGCATTGGTGGAGTATGATAGGAGGAAGCAGACTGTTAGACAGTGAGGCTGAGTATGCTTCAGGATGCTGGGAGCCCGATAAGGTTTGAGGAAGGTCAGAAGAGAGGTTATGGTGAGAGAGAAGAGAGGCCAGGTCCATTTTTAGCCTTTACAGCATGCAGAGAAACCCTGGAAGGGAACAGGGATGGCAGGAGATTCTTTTTGGGATGTGTGTAGGGTAGAGTGGGGACAAGCTGTTGATAGAACTTTGGGTGCAGAGAAACACAGTGAAAGAGCAAGGGAGGCCAGTAGGGGAGGGAGTTGGAGGAAGGGGAGGAGAGCTGGAATTTGGGGGTGGGGGTGCATCAAGGTCAGAGTGAGGGTACTGACAGGGAGTAGGGGGTTTGTCCTGGGCTTAGAGGGGGGAATTAGGGAGGGTCATGGCAGGAACAGCTTGGTGCAAGGTAGTTATTGAGGGCAGAGCTGATGGAGGAGGAGGAAGAGGATGAGTGATGGATTTGAAGGGGGAAGGAATTCCAAATTTTTGGGAGGTGGTGAGAGTAACCAGATTGGCCGATAAGGATGGATCTGCGGTGGACTACCAGGGTGTGGTAGTCATCTGATTTAAGGGAATGGGAGGGTGGGGAGGTGTTATAAAGGAGGAAGTGAGGTAGGAAGGGAGCTCACCCAACCAGTGCTTGGAGGGAATTTAGTGCAGTGGGAGAGTCGCCTGTCTGTAAGAGAGGGGAAGGATAGGGCACGATAAAGATCACAGTGGTGGGTGCGAGAGGGAGCATCCAGGGCAAAGTGACAGAAGGAATTGAAGAGGGTGTCCAATCTGGCCAGGGAGGACTTGGGAGCAGCACCGTAGACTATGTCACAGTAGTCAAAAATGGGCAGTATCATCTGGACAAGTTCATGCCTAGCCGTAGGAGGAATGCAAGTACGTTTCCTGAACAGGGCACCAAGTTTGGGGCGCAGTTTTTTCTGGATGGTGTTAATATGTACAGTTTGGTCCAACCAAACACCTAGGTACCTGAAGGAGGATGTGTCCTCAAGTAAAGTCCTATCAAGAATGTGGAAAGTGGACAGGGAGGGAAGCCTAAAGAGTCTCTCCCTTGTGCCAAAGGTCATGGAGACAGTATTCTTGCCATTGAGGAAGAGTTAATGGTTAACAAACCAGAGCTGAACCTTGTCGAAGTCTTGCTGCAAGCTGGTTGTAACCTCAGCAGGACAGGGGCCAGATGCATACAGGACCATATCATCGGCATGCATGTGTATAACGGAGGAGGGGGGCAAACAGAGGGAAGGTCATTTAAGAAGATGGAGAATAGGAGTGGCACTAGTATAGAGCCCTAGGGGATGCCAGGGAGGGGAAATGACGTCTGAGATCTTTACTGATTGGGTTCAGCCAGTAAGGTAGGCCTTGAACCAGTTAGTGGTGGAGGGAGGGAGACCAGCTGTTGGAAGGGAATCAAAGAGAAGGGAGTGGGAGACGGTGTCAAAGGCCTTGGTCAGGTCGACAAAAACAGCAGAGGTGATTTGGCCATTGTCCATCCCAGTTTGGATGGAGTCAGTGAGCCATAGGAGAGAGGTGGTGGTTGAGTGTTTTTTCCTGAATCCAGATTGGAAAGGGTTGAAAAAGGAGGTGCCTGATAGAAAAGTGGGGAGCTGGGAGAGGACAATATGTTCTTGTAACTTGGAAAGGGTAGGGAGGAGAAAAATGGGGCAATACTTGCCAGGGGATGAGGGATTACCCCCTTTGGGTAGAGGGAGGGCCACAGCATGTTTCCATGGAGAGGGGACAGAGGCAGTAGAGAATGAGAGATTTAGGATTATTGAGAGGGGATAGGCAATGGCCGAGAGGGAGAGGGAGAGGAGTTTTGGGTCAAGGCCAGCGGGAGGCACTTTTGGGGTTGATGGTGAGGAGGGTGCTTAGGGCATCATTTGGGGTTACAGTAGCGAAGGAGGCGGGAGGTGGGAGGGTGGTGGGAGGGACACTCCATTAGAGGGTAGGAGGGAAGGGACTTCAGTAGCTCAGTGGAACAGGAAGTATAATAGAGTTAAATTCCACAGCTACGGCAGATGGGTCGGCCACTAGTGAGCCATTTACTTTAAGCACGGGGGGGCAAGATGGGGGTAAATAGGGCGTAAATAGGGTGTGGACCACCTTCCAGAACTTTGAAGGGGAATTTATGTTACTGATAAAGGTGGATTTGAAATATTCAGACTTCTAAATCATGACATCGGCATATCTGGATGCCAATACACAAGGCTATGCCCCCCTAGGAAACAGTGCATAAACAGCCCACACAGTCCTGTCCCCCAAGCATGTGACACAGTAAGTAATGGCAGCCCCCAAACCATGAAATGCAGTTCAGACAAATAATTTATTTAGAAGGGATGGTATGGAAAGAACAAGTGGGAAACCAGGCGAGGTGGAAATGATGGAGGTAGCAGTAAAATCAATCACTTTATGTAGCAAAATATTAATGCTTTATGCAGCCAAGAAAACAGGTCAACTATTTGCCCCACAGAATGTGCCTACCCCCCTAGCAGTCCTCAACCCCAGTGCAGGTACACCCAACAATTTCCCAGAAGGCCATGAGTGACAGCTGTCTTTTTATGTTGCAGTGGGTACCACACTGGGGACGTTGAAGCTGATAGCTTGGTGGAGCTCAGTGGTGCACTTTAAAAGGCTGCAGATAAAATACTCTTTAAACACATCTGTTGCAGAACACAAACAGTAACCAGTTAAGTTGATAGAAACAAGTTGCAAAGGAGCCCCCGTTTATAGTCCAGAGGATGGGTGGCTGGGTGGTCTTCACAGGTCTCTTGCTTGAGCTTCTCACACTGGCACAGTCCTGCCCAGAACTTCTCCCTCAGTCCCTGGCACAGTGAACTTTCTCCCAGTTGCAGGGCAAAAACCCTGGCATTTACTGACGGTTTGATGCCACATTCGCTACCTCTGGTGCAGGTTGCTAGGACAGGCTGGATGGAGGCAGTTGCTTCCAGCTGGGACACAGGCTTCCCCAGGCTTGCTGGTGACTTCTTGCAGCTTCACTTCTCTTTCTGGCTACCTCTCTGAGGCTCGGGACCTGGAATCAGGCAGTGGCTTTCTCAGATTATACATACTGCAGGAGCTTGTCCCCATGATAGAAAACTGGGTGGTGGGGCAGGAAAACCCCAGCTCAAAACATGCATTCCAACTGTAACTTTGTTTAAAAATTTCTCCTCACACAAACACTTCCACTGGGATCCCAGACTCTTTGGGTCTGCCAGGTCTGCAGTGCTTGAACAGACATTGGTACACCGGCCCACACCTTAACACACAGTCGCTCACTTGGCAGTCTGACTGAATTTTCCTGATCTCTGGGAGCAGCCCCTTCTATCTGGTGCAAAACTTGACACCTGATTGGTCAGGCTTGTTCCAGGCAAACAACAGCACAAATCTTGCTCCTGATTGGCCAAAATATGCAGGCAAAGTTTGTTCTGACCTAGGACCTCTTTCCATGAGGTTTTACAGGCTGTGGAGTAGTGGGGGCCACCATATTTGTTTACTTTCTGTGTCCTGCTTCGGCAGCTTGCTGACATTTCATTTTAAGTCCCCCACCCCCCCCAAGTGCTACTTTTACATTTCCTGGCCTCGCTGTTCCTGGCCCACTGCCTGCCCTGAGCCTGGAAAATCTTTTGCTGTGCGCCTAGTGACATGTTGTACTGCTGGTCCTACAAAGAAGTGGGGCACGGCCCGATAGTTGGCACAGAGGGTATCACCCTATATGGGCGAGTATTATAGAGCCACTCAATATGGACAAGTCAGTAATACCACTCGTGTGTAGGGTGACTATTGAAAGAGAGCGAAAGAGTGCTATTTTTAGGGGTGGGGCTGCAGCACTCTGCGGCCGCTCGTCTTGTACTTGGAAGTTAAGAGCCAGGCTTACGAATGTAAGTTTTACTTTTATTACTGTGCCAAGCAATTCTAATGTTGGCTAGATTAGCTCCTCAGACAGGTGTATGAGTTTTCTGCCCAAGACTGCAGATCATGTCAGTTGTTCTTTAACTTGCCCTTCCAGCTGGGACTCGCCATGACCCAAATAAATAAAATCACAAAGCAGGTCTGTTGTCCATGAAGTGACATAATAGGGGCTGTATAATTCCTTACAATGGTGTGGGCTGTGGTTCAGGGGCACACAGAGCCCCCTGAACTACCACTCACAAAACTGCCATACACAAACTGGTGTTGGTTGCCGGGGGCATACACTCCCTTGTGAAAGCAGTGCTGCACTTACGCAGATCATCTGTCCAGATGTTAGTGGTTGCATATAGAAACATAGAAACATAGAAACATAGAATTTGACGGCAGATAAGGACCGCTTGGCCCACCCAGTCTGCCCATTTCCCTACCTGATGGATAAGCTGCAGATCCTAGTTAACCAGCAGCCTACTTCTTCCTACCCCCACCCCCTAGAATTGCCTTATGACTGTCCCATGCATGCTTGGAATTCCACCACTGTTTTGACTCACAACCTCCTCTGGAGAGCTGTTCCATGCATCCACAACCCTCTCTGTGAAAAATACTTCCTTAAATTACCTCTGAGCCGCCCCCTTCTATCTTCAAATTGTCCCCCTTGTTCTTGCACACTCTTTTTTGAAAGATGCTACCCTCTTGGACTTTGTTGATTCCTTGAGGTATGAAAGTTCTATCATGACCCCTCGTCCTCCTTTCCTCGAAGCTATACATAGTAAGCTCCTTAAGTCTCACTTTATATGTCTTCCGGTGCAGACCCTGCCATTTTGATTACCCTCCACTGGACAGCTTCCATCCTGTCTATGTCTTTGCGGAGATTGGGTCTCCAGAACTGCACGCAGTACTCCAGATGTGGTCTCACCAGCTGTCTGTACAGAGGGATAATAACTTCTTGTTTTCTGCTGGTTATGCCTCTCCCTATGCATCCCAGTATCCCCCCAGCCCTCCTTGCTGCCCTCTCACATTGCTTGCCCACCTTTAGGTCATCTGATATGACTACCCCCAGGTCCCTTTCCATTTTTGTTGTTGTTAGTATCTCACCCCCCATTGTGTACTCTTCCCCTGGGTTTTTGTTTCCCAGGTGCATTACCTTGCACTTCTTAGCATTGAATCTAAGCTGCCATACATTTGACCATTCCTCTAACCTTGCCAAGTCCCTTCTCATCCTTTCCACCCCACCTTGTGCATCAACTCTGTTGCAGATCTTTGTGTCATCTGCAAAGAGACATACTTTCCTTCCAGTCCCTCTGCAATGTTGCTTATAAAGACATTGAAGAGGACAGATCTAATACTGAACCCTGTGGTACCCCACTGCTAACCTTTTTTCAGAGTGGACTCCATTTACTATTACTCTCTGTGTCCTATTCTCCAGCCAATTCTTTACCAGGCTGTCATCTTGGGACCCACTCCCAGGCTGGCTAACTGTATATTAATCTTTTGTGTGGGACTGTGTCAAATGCCTTGCTAAAGTCTAGGTAGGCCATGTCCACAGCCCCTCCTGATCTACTACTTTGGTCACCCAGTCAAAGAAATCTATCAGATTTGTCTGGCATGACCTTCCGCTGTGAATCCATGCTGCCTTGGGTCCTGTGCCCTCTGGCCTCTAGATCATAACAATTCTTTCCTTCAAGTGATTCCAACATTTTTCCTACCACTGAGGTTAAACTAACAGGTCTGTAGTTTCCTGCTTCTGCCTTGCTCCCACTTTTGTGAGGGAATCACATCTGCCCTCCTCCAGTCCTCAGGTACCACCCCATCCTCCCATGATTTGTTAAAGAGGGTAGTCAGTGGTGTCACTAGTTCTATCCTTAGTTCTTTTAGAATTCTGGGATGAATCCCATCAGGCCCCATTGCTTTGTCCACCTTCAGTTTTAAGAGCTCTTTCAGAACTCTTTCTTCTGTAAATGGCTGGTATCAACTTCTGTATCCAGAGTGTTTCTACTGTTTGTTTTAGGTACCTCCCCCTCTTCCTTTGTAAATACTGAGCAAAAATATTTGTTTAGTATCTCTCCCTTTTCACAGTCACCCTCTGCCCACCTCCCTCCCCTTTATTAAGCCTCACTATCCCTCCCTTGGTCTTCCTTTGCTCCCTGATGTACCTATAAAAGGTTTTGTCCCCCTTCTTAACTGAGTTGGCTATCTTTTCCTCAGTTTGGGCCTTTGCTGTTCTGACTGCCTTTCCAGCTTCCTTTTGCTTTAACTGATACAGTTCTCTGTCCTGTTCCTTCTGTGATTCCTTGTACTTCCTGAATGCTTTCTTTTTCTCTTGAACCTTCACTGCCACTTCCTTTGAGAACCACAGTGGTTTCTTACCTCGTTTCATTTTGTTTATTTGCTTTACACAAAGGCTTGTTACCTCTGTGATGGCAGTTTTTATTATTCCCCATTGTTCTTCCACCCTCCTCCTGCCCATTTGCTAGTGCATTCTTAGGCACTCACCCATTTTAGCAAAATCAGCCTCCTAAAATCCAGTACCTTTGTCTTTGTATGACTTGACTCTATTGCTGTGTTTATTGTGAACTATACTGTTCGATGGTCACTAGTTCCAGATGGCTACCCACTTCTACATCTGTGATCCTCTCTTCATCTCCGTTTGAGAGAAGCAGGTCTAAGTTGCTCCCTCTCAGTGGGCTCCAATACTAGTTGTCTAAGGCATGCCCCTGTAGGGCATCCAGAATAACCCCACTCTTAGAAGTGGCTGCTGCAACTGCACTCCAGTTAACATCTGGCATATTCAGATCACCCATCAGCAATATCTCCCCTTATCTGCCATTCTAAGTATACTTTCTATCATTTCCTTGTCCATTTCCTCCCCTGAGAGAGGTCTATGTCTATCTAACCCCATGCGGATTGTGGTGCCATTGCCTGCCTCCAAATTGACCCACAGTGCTTCTTCTCCTCCCTGTTTACCCTTTTGTTCTGTTGCTTTGATTTCTTCTCTTATGTGAGAGCTACTCCTCCTCCTCTTTTACCCTCCCTGTCCCTCCTGTAGATAGTGTATCCTGGTATGTTTACGTCCCAGTCATGGTTCTGTGTGTACCATGTTTCTGTGACTGCCACAATATCCAGATCTTCCTTCTCCATCAAGGCCACTAATTCAGGAAGCTTGTTACCCAAACTACGTGCATTGGTACTCATTGCTCTCCATTTTTTGATGGCTTTACCTTCTGTAGCGGCAACCCCCACTGACCTTTCTACCTTGGTCTTTTTCTCATTTAGTACCCTGTTTTGTAGGGGGAGGCTGGGATTTTCCTTCTGCTTATCAGTGCCTCCCCCCTTGACTAGTTTAAAGGCTTGCCAATGAAGCATTTAAACCGATTGCCCAAAAGACTTGTTCCCTTCCTGGACAGATGCAGACCATCCTGCCAGTATAGGCTGGTGTCCCTCCAGGTGGAACCCCAGTCCCCAATGAAGCCAAACCCCTGTGCTCCACACCATTTTTTAACCATTTGTTAAACTGCATGGTGCAAAGTACCTCGCCTCACTCATGCCACTGACAGGCAGCACCTCTGAGAAGGATACTGTGTGTGCTACTTGTCTTAAGCCCCTCCCAACTCTACAAAGTCCTTTTGCACTGCTCTAATCTCATGATGAGCCAAGTCATTTGTCCCTAGGTGGACAATGATGTCCAGCTCAGACTCCGTGCAACTGTTCTCGTGATCCTAAGGATCGCTTCCTGTCCCTCAAGCCATGGTACCAGGCAGGCTGCTACTTCAGTTTTCCTGCTCCCCAGTTCTATCCCCTAATAATTGAGTCCCCCACCAGGAGCTGCTTTCTTTCCCTGTGGTGCCCTCTGCCTCCTTCCTGAGGGCCTCCCTTGTGACAGTTGTCTGCACCCTCCTTAGTCTCCTCTGCGGGTGCATCCATAGGGGAACTATGCTCCCCCAGAATGGTGTATGGATTGTGGAGTGTAACAACTGACTGGGTGTGCCTCTGTTCCACCACCCTTACCCTCCCTGAACCCACTGTGGTCCAACTGCTGTGCTTTCTTCGCAACCTCTGAGGTAGTGGTGGTGGCTGTGGTGCTCCCTGGATGGGGGAGGTTCCCTTGCCACTGTCCAGTGCGGCCTGAAGATGGGCAATTTCCTCCCTCAGGGCAGATAGTTGTCTGCAAACAGGGCAGCATCTCAGCCTCCAGAAAGACTCCTGGAAGACTGCTGCCCCACAGCCATTACATTGTACTACTCCCCACATAACTGTCTACCTTGTTTAGTTTTTTTTTTTTTTTGTGTGTGTGTGATTGGTGCGTTATATAGAAATATACGTATTTATATAATGCGTATGCTTATATTGTCAGTGCAGTGTGCTAGACAGGATATGACAGTGATGTGTACCTTGCCCTCTTGAGGAAATGATGTCAGAACCCCAGGTATAATTACTAGGAAGAAGGATTTTTGAAACTGCAGTCTGAAAATCCTGCTTCCAAAATGAAAGACTAAAACACGTTTTCACATAGGAAATTAGAATTAGAATCGCCAGTCTTCCTTGGTGGTCCAGTAGCCCTGGAATATTACGAATTGATTGTCCATGTCCCTGTCAACCATTGAGTCCCCCCTCCATACCCCCGTTCCGTTCTGTTACTCTTGCCGATGGCACCTAATCCGAACCCCACCTCCACTACCACCACTGCAACAAATGTTCCAGGTCACAGAGTATATTTTACAAGAAAATGTTAGAGCTGCCATTCTTGGCTGCAGCCAACTCTTGTTCTTCTTAGGGTCACATGGCTCCTGGACCTTATTTCTTTCCATCTTGGTATAACGCCATGTGACTTTCACTGTACCATCCTGCAACTCCATTTGGAGTCGCTAACCAACATTTAGTCGTACAACCCTGTTTGCATCCACTAACATCTAGTAGGTGGGCAGACCCATTTGCGTTGGAACCGAGTTGTGGGGCTCTCTTCCCTGTGAAACTTTAGAGCAAGAGTGGTGTAAGGTGCTGAGGTGGAGATGATTGGAACTGTCCAGTTTCTATCCAGTTTTACTGTTTAGGACTTTAGGATCTTCCAATTCCGAATCCCATTTCCTGTTTGATTCCGAAAAGAACCTCAGAAGTGGAACTGATTTGGAATCCTGATTCCTAAATTCTAATTTCCTATGTGAAAACGTGTTTTAGTCTTTCATTTTGGAAGCAGGATTTTCAGACTGCAGTTTCAAAAATCCTTCTTCCTAAATTCGTGTCAGAATGAATCTAATTCTGTGACTCGGAATTCGAGCAACCCAACACCAAAGAGTGGCAACACAGTGGAAAAACAATTAGACCCTGGTTTGCGCCACCACCCTGTGTGACTGAAACTGAGATCTCAAATATTCTAAAAGTAAGGGACTTGCTGAAATCTGGACCAGCAGAACCAGGCTGGAGCGCCACTTGTGGTCGACAGTAAGTTTATAGCGTCCACACAGTGACAGCACAATACCAACACCGGCATCGTGCTGTCACAAAATAAAGTGTTTTACCCGTGTTGGGGGGGGGGGACTCTGCTCCCTGCATTTACATATAATCAACTCCAAGTCAGAGTTGTTTTGGGGAGGGGGAAGAACACTGGGAGAAGCAGAGTCGGTGAAAACAGACCATTACAGCGACTGCCGCTGTAATGGTGTGTTTTTGAGTTTCGCTGTCATGATGTCACTGTAAAGTGGGCCATCGGACCAGGCTGGATCAAATCAGTAAAAGCCAGGCCAGCCAGTGTGGCCAGACTGAATGCAAGTTTCAAGCTGTGCATATTTTGTCAGTCCAGCTTTTACCAATCTGGTTAGGTCTGGTCCTGGCAGTCCAGTTTTCCCCCCGACCTTGAATTTGGTGAAAATAGGCTAATGGGACTGGACTGATAAAAGCCAGAGGAACAACATTTGAGTGACTTGCACGCCGCCTGACTTTTACTAATGTGACTTGAATAGCGTAGCAGGGGCCCGGTGCTTGCAGCACTGGGGAGGGGTGACACTGATCTGTTGATACACAGCGGTCCTGATACAGAAGCGTGAAGGCTGATGTCACAGGGCAGCACAATGTCTCGAGTAGATAGAAGGACAATGGGTGGATGTAACAGGGAAAAGAGGTGAGCAAAATGAAGGGAAAAGGAATACTGCCCCCAAGCATGGTCCTTAGATCCTGCCTCATGGTCCCCCCCCCCCCCCACCAATTCATGCCCCATACAATGAGGACTAGGCTAGAGACTGAGGCACAAGCCTTCCCTGGAGCTCAAACGTCACCTTAAAAGGGCAACAGTTAGCACAAAGGGCACAATGTGCACTGTGTGGGCAAAAACATTTTGCTTTACTTAACTGTTTACTGCAGTAAACTAGATTGTATCAGACAATTTTGCTTAGTTCTAGGCTGACATCTTCAGTTACTAAAAATCCTAGAATCCCCTGCAGTTGACATCAGAGCAGCAGGCAGCAGTCCTCCAGTACATGTTAGAGCTTTTATAATCTCCAATCAGATGTTTTCCAGGTCTGCTTTTCTCCAGGGGCTAAGCACAGTCCTCTGTAGCCCAGTAAGGACAGTGGGACCAGCAAACAAGAGATCAAAACTTACATAAACTCTAACATGCACTGCAGGCTGTTGAATCTCCCACTGCTGCCTACTGCTCTGATGTCAGCTGCAGGGGATTCTGGGCCTTGTAGTAACAGAAGATGTCAGCCTAGAACTATTTATTTAATTTTTTAGATTTTGGTAACCGGGTAAGCCCCCTGAGACCAGAGATCCTTTTTTCAGGGGCGACCCGGGAACTAAGCAAAATTAGTCTGTTACAATCTGCTATGCTACAGTAAGCAAACCAAAATATTTTTGCACACAAAATGCATGTTGGCACCAACCCCACACTTAAGTATGGGGACTGTGGTACTGCCTATTCCCCTTTAACCCGAATATTTAAAATAAAAACTCACCTACCAGTCTTGATACTGAATCACTGTAAAAAGCTGTGAACTAACTGTTAAGAAAATACTTAAAAATTCCCTTTAGGGCTAGAGTACCAATCCTGGGTGGGTTTCTTTCTTTATCTCTCAGTGCAGACACATTCTGTACCAGCACTGCAGAGACGTGCATTCGTATCTGAACTGTTTGGGCATGTTCACTCAGCCCTGAACTTAACTTCCTAATCTGACCAACAAAAGCAGTTCCCAAAACGAGAAAGGAAGTTAAATCTGAAGATGTGAGAGCAGGCTCCAAACCGTAGATGACATGGTGAGTTACTACATTTTCAGAGAATCTGATGTCTACATTTATAAACTTGAACTTGAACTCAGACTCTGGTAATTGAAGTGTTCTTTAGATTTTGGCTGACACCCACACACTCGAGCGGGTGGGGTGGAGGTTGGGAACAGAAAGTAAAATCTCGTGTGCAGATTACAGTAACAAAGTTTCACTTCTTTGTAATGTGTGTCAGAACATCATCCCCCTCAGCTCTGCTTCAGTAGTGGCTTTCTCTTGAGGCTGCACTTCAATCTCCAGAGGTGGTACAGACACAAGTCTATGGTGTCATCACCTTGTGCTTTCTTATAGCTACCCTGTGCTGCGCAATCTGCACTGGCTGCCGATTCAGTGGCGGATCATCTTTAAAGTTGGATTACTGACTTACAAAGCCCTACACGGACTTGGTCCTGACTACTTGAAAGTGCTCCTTGTACTTTACTGCCCCGAGCAACAGCTCCGTTCGACTGACAAGGGGTTGCTGGAGATTCCAAGGGTGTCTTTAAAATCTTCTGGGACCCATGCATTTATGTACGTGGCCCCTACCATCTGGAATTATTTACCCCATCAGCTGCGGGAGTGTGCGACTGGGGGAGATTTAAACAGGCATTGAAAACATTTTTATGGCCTTCAGTGTAATGGATTGAAGGGACCCCGCTAGATTATTTTATTGTTCTGTTGTTGATTTTATTGTTGCTGTTTTAACCTTACTGTACAGTGCCTTGATATTTTGAAAGGCGCTTAATTTAAATAAAGATTATTATTTATTATTATTACCCATGAAGAATGTTGGATCAGTGCTTCCTGTGTTCAGAAGTGTTCAGCCATATATAAAATAAACTGAGGGGTGCTTCAGGAATGACAAAAGTAAACATAAGGGGGGTTTAACAGTAGTTTACAATAGGGTGACCAGATGTCTCCGTTAGACCAGGATAGCCCCGATTTTTGCTGCCCTGTCCCAGTATCCTGACTTTTAAAAAAAATTGTTTTGTCCAGTTTTTATGGCAGACTGGGTGTTTCTGTCCCAACTCCCAGCTGACATCTGCCCTTATGGCAGTGAGGTGTTTCCGAGGACCTCCTGGCCCCTTAAAAAATGTTTTTTTTCTGTTGGCTATGTTTCAGCAGCCCGACCCTCCTGGCGGCACACCACAGTAATGGTACATGCACACACATACACTCCACCGCTAACACAGATGCCAGTGACGAGACAGGCCAGACTGTGTTAGCGCAGACTTGGTGCATGGTGTGTGTAATGTTGTATGCAGGCACTGTGTGCATGTTGCCGTTGTTCACAGCATTCAGCTTTTTATGGCTGTTGATGCGTCCGACTCTCTTGTTTGTCGGGGTCTGGATCAGGACTGACTTTTTTCTGTCTACTGGGTCTGAGGAGGGTCAGCGATGGAGTCTAAAGAGGAGAGTCTGGGAGGCAGCACCGCCGGGAGGGAGCTAGAAGGTGCCCAAGGGTGAATGCCTGACCTGAATCTAGTTGAGGAGAAAGATAGGTGAGAATACTTTTAAAAAGGTCTTTTTTTTTTTTTCATGGGCTGGACCTGACTGATTGTTTCTCAAAAAAACCAAAAATGAAATAACTAACCCCCCCAAAACAAAACAGCCCTGACCAAGGCCCTGGGGTGAGGGAAGCCTGCCTGTCACCTGAAGCAAGCCCTGCTGCAGCTGAGTTGATGGATTACATGGTTTGGATGTGGTCTGTTGGTGGTCTGGCACCTAGCATAAGTACTTTTTCATGGAGAGGGTGATAGACCCATGGAATAGCCTTCCACCAGAGGCGGTTGCAGCAAAGACCATTCTGCTCTTATTGCTGCTTTGCTCAGGAAATATAGAGCTTAACCCTGGCCCTCTGTCACCGATTACCGCACCCTCTGACCTCCCTAAAAGGACTTAGCTTCTTACATATAAACGCCTGTAACATCCTGAAAAAAAAAAGATCTTATCCAGGCCTGGGCCTGTCACACCAAACCTGACATTCTAGTAATTTCAGAGTCCTGGTTAAAAAGTTATACACCAGATCATGCTATTAGTATTCTGTCATATATCATCTTTAGGACTGATAGCGGTACAGTAGTAGAGGTGGGGGGAGGGTGGTTGCTATCTATGTGCTGGACAAATACTCAGTCTCCATTACCGACTCCACTTCAGTGCCAAAAGGTTTTGAAAATCTGACCTTGAGGCTATCCCTGCCCTCTAATGAGTCTATTCTTATCACAGGCTGCTACAGACCTCCCTCAGGGGGCCTCGATGTAGTTTCTCATCTGTGCAAATTACTGGAGGCGTCCAACTCTGAGATGATTATCCTGGGGGATCTAAGTCTCAACATTGCTGTCCCCGTGTTCCAAACTTCACAGGGACCTTTCTGAGAAATATGGCCTTTCACAACTTATTCAGGAACCCATTAGACCCAATGCAAAAATTCCTGTCAAATAGTTCTCTTCTAGACATAATTTTAGTCAACAAGCCACACAAATTCACCTAATCAGGCGTCTTTCACAATGATGTAAGTGACCACAGGGTGGTAGCTTGTGTAAGGACCATCCCAAAGACTACCTCTTCACCCAAATTTACTTTCAAAAGGAGCTTCTGAAATTCAATCCCGCTGCCTTCTTATCTGACCTAGCCCTGATTAGATGGCAAGACTTCTACCTCGCCAATTCCATAAATGAGGCCTGCACACTATTCCAAGACCTTGTCCTAACGGTCATTGACAAACATGCCCCCCCGAATAAAACGTAGAGTTGGTAACAGAGCATGCCTGTGGTTTACTCCACTCCTTAAATCAGCATTCCACATCAGATGCAAAAAACAAACTACCAGTAGACTAGGTGTCCATCAGAGCATCCAGGAACCACTGTACCAAACTCATCCGATAAGTTAAAGTCAACTATTTCCAATCCGCCCTGGACTGTTCTGGCAGATTTTGAAAGATATCAAAGCCCGTAGCCTTGCTTCATCTCTACCCTCGAAAATTGTTAAATACAGCCATACCTTCACTGATGAGCAGGACATTCTAGCTCAGTTAAATAACCACTTTGCTGCTGCGGGATTAGCATTTGATACCTCACCCACCAGCAATCCGTTCGTCCGATTGGATGGTTCAGCCCCCACTTCCCTGTCCTCAGCCACCATATGTGCTAATAATTTTTCCTTTAGCCCAGTCACATACAAACAGGTAGAAGACCTCCTACTGGCTCTGGACACCAAAAAAAGCACTGGAGCAGACCTAATTGAGCCTTTCTTCCTAAAGTTGGGCCACCATGCCCTGGTTGCTCCTATCACCCACCTATTTAAGTGGTCCCTCTCCCAAGGCACCCTTCCACAGCAATGGAAAATAGCACATGTCATTCCCCTTTTTAAATCCGGGGACCCAAGTGACCAGTTCCCTGTTGCCAATCCTATCAAAACTTCTCAAGAAAGTCATCATTTCCCAACTTAGAGAATTCCTTGAATCCAACAATATCCTAGTCCACTGCAATCTGGCTTCAGGCTGAATCATAGTACTACCTCAGTGCTGGCCAAAGTCATGAATGATTGGCAACTTGCCCTGGATACCAAGCAATATGTCTGTACCTTATTCCTGGACCTAAGTAAGGCCTTTGATGCTGTGGATCACGACTTACTCCTAGCCATGCTACCTAACCTCAGACTTGATGACACGTCCACTAAATGGTTCAATGGCTACCTGGTTGGCAGGCAGCAGTACGTAAGATCCAAGGACATTGCTTCCCCCGTAAAACTCTACTAAGAGGAGTACCATAAGGGTCGACATTGGAGCCCCTATTATTTGCTATCTGCATAAATAATATTAATGCTGAGCTTAACAAAACTAGTGTTCACCTTTTCATAGACGATACCGTGCTCTATGTCACCAGACACTCCACGAAGCAAGCGTGCTTGGACCTTTTGTATGATTTCAATACTCTTCAACTTAACCGCCTCCATCTGAAACCGCTTCTTAATGCCAAAAAAGCAAAGCCATGTTCCTCTCCCCTCGCACCCACTTGGTAAATGTTCTTCCTGAACTCCAAAAGCTGCAGCTCCAGACCCTATTGGGGAGCCGCTAGAACTAATGGACAAGTTCAAATATCTAGGTTTCTGGCTTGACCACAAACTTTCCTTTGCTGTCCACCTAGAAGAGCTTTCAAAGAAACTCACGTAAAGGCTGGGACTTTTCTATCGTATCAAACACCTGCTAACACATTATGCCAAAATGAGATTGGTACAAACTACCTTCCTCCCCCTGCTAGATTACGCAGACATTATATATGGCCACTGCCCACTGGCTTCCTTAAATAAGCTGGTTACGCTATACCACAGGGCTATCCGATTCATAACGAATGCCCCCCACAATACACATCACTGTTCCCGCTACACCCAAATCGGGTGGCAATCATTGAACACTAGGAGAATACAAAATGCTGTCCTTTGGATGTTCAGAACCCTTATCGGCAAGCTTCCAAAATACATGACTGACCTCCTTACGCTCACTGAGGGACCTTATTCTCTCTGAAGACTCTCCTATCTTCTGCTCGAGGTCCCAGGAATCAGAACACGCCACGGTGAATCCTCCATTAGTCATGTCCTTCCCACCCTTTGGACTAACTTCCAAAGCACTCTAAGACTTCCTAAATTACTCGCGTTGTCCACCTTTAAAACTCTTCTGAATCGCTCTCTCAAAGGTACTTGCTCTTGTCTTTCATAACCTGCCTCCCCACCCTTTCTCGGCAGGTGCACCCATCCATAGACCCAAAATCTTAATGGTAAGCACTTGTTATTTATTCCTGCATAGTCCCATCCCCGCCTCCTTCTCCTTCTCCCCTCCCACCTGTCTACAGGTCCTGCCACCTTCCACTCCCCTACAGTGTCCCTCACACACCCTTATACATGGCCCCCTACCCTTGCCCCCCAGCTTTCCTCAGACTTCCACCCAATCCCTCTACCCTTTTTAGGCTAGCGCTGCTCCTGAATGACTGCAAGCCAAGTACTGTCGAGTCATGTTTACTTTCAGTGCTTAATTAGTTGACCAGTTGGTCATAGATAATAGTTGATGTATATTGTTCTTCATGTCTGTGTACCTGCATCTTTTGAACCAATGTTAAGCTGTCCATACAATGTTCATTGTGCATTTTGCATATACTGTATTACCGATTCCTGTGTACTGTAGTACTGATCTTTTGTTTCTCTTAATATTGCCTTGATGTTCCTCTGTGTATCTATGTACTCCCAGAACCACCTTGTAAATGAATCCTCTCAATGGTGTTTTCTCCTGGTAAAATAAAGAATTGAACTGAATGAATTTAAACATGCATGGGACCGACACTATGGTAAAAGCAAAACAAGCAACCTATAGGGGCGGGGGTAGGATTCACGGGCAGACTAGGTGGATCACAAGGTCCCCATCTGCCGTCATCTTCTTATGTTCTTAACTAAAAATACCATATGTGAGTCAGGGAGTCATGTGGGCAGATACATAAAAAAAAGTTTATTTTCCCCCAAAATGTACCAGAAACCCTCTCAAAACACCAGAGCTTCGGATGTAAACATTTTTTGTGCATGCTTCAGCATTTCTACTTAAGGATTAAGCCACTCAAAAGGATAGGTTTACTGTGGAATTAATCCATGGTTGTGGGGTTCATCCGAGTGCCTCCAATGACCCAACCATGGATTAATTCCACAGTACACCCATCCTTTCGAGTGACTTAATCCTCTTGTAACGTGGCATTGAATGTATGAGTAGTGGTGTTTCAAGAAATGAAAAGTGAGACATGATTTTGCTTTCAAATACTTTATGTTCAGCAGTAGAACATGCTGAAACATAGAAACATAGAATTTGACGTCAGATAGGGACCGCTTGCCCCACCTAGTCTGCCCATTTTCCTACCTAACAGATAAGCTGCAGATCCTAGTTAACCAACAGCTTACTTCCTCCTACCCCCCACTAGGACTGCCTTATGTCTGTCCCATCATTCTTGAATTCCCCCACTGTTCTTGACTCCACGACCTCCTCAGGGAGGCTGTTCCATGCATCCACAACCCTCTCCATGAAAAAATGCTTCCTCACATTACCTCTGAGCCGTCCCCCCTCTATCTTCAAAGAAATATTGCACAAATATTAGAACACATCTATTGGACATATCGCGGGGATTACACATGTTCCGAAGAAATATCTGGCGTCACAGCTTTTCACCTTTGTAAATCACAAAATATCTTTTAAAACTGTGCAAAAATGTACAGCTATCTTTCTACGCTGCTTGTAACTGCTGCTTCTCGATTGCTAATATGCTGCATTGTGGGAAGGGTACTCATGATATAAAAATTCTGCATACAGCCACAGTAGTAAGGAAGAGTTAGCCAAGAAAACACTCGGCAGTTTCTAAATTTTTAATAAAACACTTTTTAAATGACTTTTAAACATTTCTAACATTTTAAAATGGGTTTTAACTGTGGATTTGGCAACATTTGCACTATATAAAGAAACATGGCACATTATACTTGGCTACTAATTTATACTCAAAACAGTTTTTAACTAACTTTTAAACATTTTTCACATTGTGAGGAGGTTTCTAACTGTGGATTATATAACATTTGCACTACATGAAGAGACATGGTCTTAGCTGCTGTTGATGTACTTTGTGTAGCTGTGTTTGTTTTCTTCCCACATTGGGTGTCCACCCAATGGGTTATTCCTGCTACTCCGCAGATACAAAATGGAAGTTTACTCACCTGGTAAAGGTGATTATAGGAGCACCTTCTTACAGCACTCCCAGTCTCCACACATGGGTAATCTCGGGCACTCCTCTCAGGCTCATGCACAAAAGAACTTCAGGATCGAAATCCGATCCCTCTCCTCCCCTGCTTCTGTCTCTTCCCCTGTAGTTCCCAGACTCCTCAGTACGAGATCTTCCCGAGATTTTGGAACCTTCTGAATGTATGAATTGACAGTAAAGAGGCCCGGTGGTCTCCCTGAGGAGTGCCACCTGTAGAAAAGACATACCACACATTGTGATTTATGTAAACAGTTTATCATTTACTCTGTTTTTTTGGTGGCACACAGTGTACATAAATGAAGCTGTTACTGCCTACGCTTCTCTGCGTAGTGTACAATCTTGTAATCACAACATTGTTTAAAATCAGCATTAATGAACGCATCATTGCATTCTTCAGAATCCTTATTCATGGATTTGCTAATGTGTGTTCCTCCTCAGTGGGTGGGCTACGGAGTGCTGTAACAAGGTGCTCCTATAATCACCTTTACCAGGTGAGTAAACCTCCATCATCTATCGCACCTTCTTGCAACACTCCCAGTCTCCACATATCAGTGATTATACAGCAGTATTGGAGTTGACGTGGGAGGAAGGAGGAACCTGACTCAAGACTGTTTGAATTACTTTCGCCCAAATTTGGAATTACCTGTCAACCCTGTATCCAATCGGTAGTACCTGGTAAACGTGTGGTGGGGGGAGAATGACCAAGTAGCCGCCTGGTAGATCTCCCTTACTGACACAAAGCTTCTTTCCACCCAGGAGGTGGCTATTGCCCTAGTAGAGTGGGCCTTGATGATGGTCGGTGGTTTGGTCTCCCTTGCCTTATAAGCCTGGGAGATGGTGTCTCGCAACCATCTGGCAACAGTAGCCCTAGAGGCCAGTAAGCCCCTCTTTTGTCCTTGATGGAGGACAAAGAGTCTATCTGACTGTCGGAAAGATTCTGTCTTGTCTAGGTAGGTGAGAAGGGCTCTAGCTGGGTCTAGAAAGATGAGGGTGTCCCTGTTAGGGTCCTGTTCAGTTGGACAAATGGTTGGGACTATAATTTCCTGACCCGTGTGAAAAGCCGTCACCACCTTTGGGATGAAGGATGGTATGGTTCTTAGGACCACCCAATCCGTGAGGAAAGTGAGAAAAGATTCTCTACATGATAGGGCCTGTATCTCACTGGTTCTCCTAGCTAAAGATATTGCTACCAGAAGGACTGTTTTCATGGTTAAGA
The DNA here is from genome assembly GCA_016271365.2 of Neoceratodus forsteri. Taxonomy (NCBI): domain Eukaryota; kingdom Metazoa; phylum Chordata; order Ceratodontiformes; family Ceratodontidae; genus Neoceratodus; species Neoceratodus forsteri. The sequence continues at coordinate 36,643,763 of JADMNL010000029.1, read as the reverse complement.
AGGGTAGGGGGGCTGAATCCAGAGGTTCGAAAGGTTCCTCAGTTAAGGCATCCAACACTAAGTTAAGCTACCAGGGGGCAGTAACTGGCCTAGGGGGATGAGTGATGTTGGTGGCTGCTTTTAGGAAGGATTGTACTAATGGGTGTGCACCAGGTAACTGTCCATCTGTTTCCCCCCGTATTGCTCCTATGGCGGTTGTTTGTACCTTTAAGGATAACGCTGTCAACCCTTGATCTAAACCATCCTGCAGAAACTCTAACACATGTAAAATACTGCAATTTGAAGCCTGAAGTTGTTTACAGTTACACCAATAAACAAATGTCCCCCAGTGTCTGTTATATGTCTTGTTAGTGGAGTGTCTTCTGGCCTGTAGCAGAGTATCTGCTACCTTACCCGACACCCCTAGGTTCAGCAGTCTGACTCTCTGAGTGACCATGCCATCAGCCTCAGTGGTCGTGCGTCCTTATGCCAGATTGGCCCATGTTTGAGTAATGTCTGTTACGGGGTGAGTTTCATAGGCCTGTCCATCAACATCTTTTTGATGAGCACATACCATGTCCGTCTTGGCCAGTCCGGGGCGATTAGAATCACTGTGGTGCCCGTGTCCCTGATTTTTTGTAGAATTGCAGGTATCATGGATATTGGGAGAAATGCATAAGCTTTCTGGAATTGCCATGGGGTCGAGAGAACATCCATTCCCGCCGCGTTCTTGTCCTTGTACCTGGATATATATATATTGGTAGCTGAGCATTCATTGCAGATGCCATGAGGTCTACTTGAAAAGGGCCCCATCTCCTTTGTAGTTTGTTGAATATGGCTGGGTTGAGTTGCCACTCTACCTGCTGTAGGGCTTGCCTGCTCAGCCAGTCTGCCCTGGTGTTTTGCACGCCTGCTAGATGTACCACTGTGAGGTTGAGAAGGTGTCTTTCTGACCACAGCATTAGGGATTCTGTCTCCCGAGCAATGGCTCTGCTTTTTGTTCCTCCTTGCTTGTTTATGTAAGACATTGCTACCTTGCTGTCTGTGCGCACCTTTATGTGGTGTCTTGTTACTTGTGATTTGAAGTATTGTAGAGCTAGTCATATTGCTCTGGTCTCCAGGATGTTGATCGGCAGTTTAGTTTCTGATCCTGTCCACTTTCCTTGGACTGATCACCTGTCCATTACAGCACCCCAGCCTTGGAGGCTTGCGTCTGTTTCTAGGATTCTTGTTGCTCCTTTTTTCCAATCTTGCTCCCTGTTTTAGATTGTGTGGGTTTGCCCACCATCTCAGTGACCTTTGTACTTGCATAGGAATGGTCACCCTTTGGTTGTAATTTTGTAGATTATAATTCCAATTGTCGAGGAGCAGACATTTGAGTTGCCTCATGTGTGCTCTGGCCCAGTTGGGTAGGTCTGTGAAAGCCGCCATTAGACCTAACAACTGCACAAGGTGCCACAGTGTCGTCATTTTGCAGTGCAGTATGTGCCTGCATTGGTTCACTAACACGTTGATGCATGTTTCTGAAGGTTTGACTGTCCCAGTGGCTATGTTGAACACCGCCCCTAGGTGCTCTATAGTTGGGGTCGGTGTCAGGTGGCTTTTGGAGGTGTTGATAATCCATCCGTGTTGGTTGAGCAACTGTAGCACTCTCCGTGTTGCTGCTTGGGACTCCTCCTGATCTTGCCCAAATTAGCCAGTCGTCCAGGTAAGGGATTACATGGACTCCCTCCATGCGGAGTGTGGCTGCTAGTGGTGCCATGACCTTGGTGAAAACTCGAGGCGCTGATGCCAAACTGAAGGGTAGGCATTGATACTGGAGATGATACCCCAGGATGCTGAACCTGAGAAATCCTGGTGGGATGGTCTGATTGGAATGTGGAGGTAGGCATCCCTCAGGTCTATGGACGTTAGTAGGTCTCCCTTGCGGACTGCCGCAATGGTAGATCGTAGGGTCTCCATTTTGAACCTTTGGTACTTCACAAATTTGTTCACAAATTTGAGATCCAGTATTGGACGTAAATCTCCTGTCTCTTTTGGGACCAGAAAGAACACTGAGTAGATGCCTGAGTATCACTTGTGGTTTGGAACCGGTTTTATGGCTTTGCTGTTGAGCAGCTGGTGTAGTATTGCTCTGACTTGTGTAGGTGTCATCTGTCTTTCGTAACGTGAGAGTCCATGTATCTGTCTTGTCTTGGCAAGGAGTTGAACTCGATGGCGTATCTGTGTTTGATTATTTCTTTGACCCATTGGTCCTTGACTGTTTCGACCCAGGTTCCGGAGAAGAGCTGTAGTCTTCCCCCCTCTGCATCCGCATTGTCCTGGGCCTGGGGATTCTCATTGCCGAAAGCCTCTGTTTTGCCTGTTGGGTTTGTAGCCTTGCTTGGGGTTGAAGTGGCTACCGCGGTCCTGGTTTGAATGATATTGGAGCGTTTGACTGAAGAAATTCGGTTTGAGCCTGAAGGCGCGCCTGTCTTGGCCAGGGTACCTAGGACCCTTCTTTCCTCTGTTTGAATAGGGACAAAATCTATTGCTCCAAAAGGAAGGTAGGGTGCTCTGACCCCCTTGGTTGTCCTTGTCGTCCCCCTTCTTGACGGTAAATTCCTCTATGCTTGGGCCGAGCACCTTGTCCCCCGAGAAGTGAAGCTTCATGACCCTGGACTTCGATTCTTGGTCAGCGTTCCAGAGTTTTAGCCAAATTAGTCTTCTGGCTCTGCTTACTGATGCTGCTGATCTGGATGCCATTTTAAAAGTGTCAATAGTGGCATCTGCCAAGTACTTTATTGCTTGAATAGCGTAATCCATAGTGGCCCCATGGGTGCTGGTTTCTGGTATATCTAGTCGAGCTGCTTCCAGCCATCTGAGAACAGCTCTGGAGGAGTATGTGGCTACCATGGAAGCTCTCATGTTCATGGTTAACATGTCGTCAACCTTCCGAACTATATTGTCTACTTTCCTGTCCATGGGGTCTGTTAATGTGGATGCTGGCTCAGAAGGTAAAACCATCTTACTGCTCAGGGCCGAGACTTCAGAATCAACTTTTGGGGCTGTAGACCAAGCCTTCTGTTTCTCCTGTGCTAGGGGGTATCTCTTCTCGAAGGTGCCCTTCTCCCTGGTCTTTATTGGGTCTGGAGCCTCCCACTCCCTTGCCAGGATGTTTTCCAAGGCTGGGCAAAAGGGGAAATAGGTGGTGGAATGTTTTCTATCACGCACTAAGGGGTCCAGTCTGTTCTCTGGTTCTTGTGTGTGCCCATTAATTCTGAGTGTTTCACACACTGCCCTGATGATCTCTGGGATGGAGTCGAAGGGGCATAGCCTGGCGGCCATGTCTTCCTTGGCCTCCTGCTCCTCAGGGTCTTCGTCCCCCAAGTATGGAGATTCCGACCTGTCATCTGGGATAGGAATCAGGGCACACCTCTGACGTTTTGGGGGAGGGGGGTTCTCTGGGGACCAGGGCCGTTTATCTGCTCCCAATGCGTCCATTCTGTCCAACAGTTTTTGGAAAAGCTGAACTACCACGCTCTAAGATGAGGTGGAAGTGCTATCTTGTAGGATGTCCTCTTCTGGGGACACCGAATTTGAATTGAAAATATTTGGTTCTGCATCAACCCATGTATAGGGAGCAGAGGTCTCCCAAGTTGGAGGTTAAAAGAATATGGGGACATTTTCTGCAAATCCATCTGGAAGTCACTTTGTCTCCTCTGAAAAGCATAATAGAGTAGGGGAGGAGATGTAACTGTTGTTCAGCACCTTAACATAACTATTAAAAAACTGTACACATACTAGCCAGAAGCGTGGAGCTGACACCTGGTTCAGCTTCTGTAGTAAGGGCCAAGCAATATGACTGTACCCTGTAGAACAGATGCCCATGGCATTAAAAACAATGGAGCCTTGTTACATGCAAAATAAGCCTTAAACAGTTTCTCTGCTTCCACTGAAGAGCCTCAGTATGCATCCTTGTGTCCCCTTATAACCAGTCAAAAATCGCTGGTTTGGAAAAGTTAAGCGTTTCCCTTTTAATTGGAAAGGACATGGCCCCTTTAAGAACTGCCTGCCTTGCGCCGCCATTTTAGGTAAGGGGAGAGTACCACAGGGTGCCGCCATCTTAGGTGGGGATATAATGAAGCTGTGATAGGTTGGCTAAGTTCTCATGAGAGGAAGGGCTCTCGAGAAAATGGAGGAAGAGAGAAGGCATGGCTTGTCTCGCAGTGCGGAGAACACCGAGCAAGGGAAGCCGCCTAAAGGTGCTTGGGATGGAGGAGCTGAGCGAGCGTGGTCGCACCAATGCCGTGAGGAAGGTAGGCCGATTAAGGGGGGGAACAGACATCCATTGAGTACAACGTCGCCCTCGCGGTTGAACAAGGTGAACTGCAAGGAGCGCATCCAGTGTCCTGTTGCTGAGGCACCAAATAAAACATAGTTAGTGTAGCTTCTGCCCACCGGCTGAACAAGGTGAGCTGGTGGGAAGCTGGGCGCATAGATGTTATCCTGCTCTCGATGTGCACCTGTATCCTTTCCTCAGCAGAACAAGGTATACTGAGGAAGGAGTGAGACAGAGAGTCTCATACAATTCTGCCTGTGCACAATTTTTATAAAATACACTAGTCCCTGATGGTCCCTGAAGCTCTTCGATTTGCTAACTAATTCTGCAACAACAGTAAATATGCTGGCTGAATTTTGGAAGTATAATGTAGGGGTTTGTGAAAAAATCTTACCTTTCTTGGCACAAAGCCAACAATCTATGACCAGCCTGGAGAGATGCACAAAAGAAACTGGAGAGTCTGGGAACTACAGGGGAGGAGACAGAAGCAGGGGAAGGGAGGAGAGGGATCAGATTTCGATCCTGAAGTTCTTTTGTGCATCTGCCTGAGAGGAGTGCCAGAGATTACCCATGTGTGGAGACTGGGAGTGCTGTAAGAAGGTGCGATAGATAATGCAACTTCGAGCTGCTCCATTTTCTTTGAAGTCTGGCGGGTGGGTGGGAAAGACCAAAACTTTGTATACTGCTTTTACTGGAGTGGATCGTGAAGGTACTACATCAGCAACTGTGGTCTACTTAGGAATTAGACCATGGTTAGTACAGTACCAGCTGTTACATTTCAACCAATAGAAATAGTATATTTTAGTATGAAGTTTTATGCCATGTTACAATATAAATTAATAGAACCTCTGTTGGATGTCTGTTATGGCATGAGAAACTCCAAGCTTGAGGTTTGGGGGAGAGAACCGTGAAGCAAAGGTGAGTGGTTCTGTCTGCCTAAACCTCACAAGAGGATTCTCTTATACCATATGAGACATAGCTCAGGTGATTTATATTAAGTTTAGAGCATTTTATTTTTTATTTTAGTGTGCCGTCCATCCCCTTGGGTCCAAAGTGGAGCACTCCGTCATAGTGCTTCTGGAAAGGAACACACTGTGCTGTACTGTGTGTGCATAAGTACAGTTACTGTGTCTCTTATGGTTATAAGAGTGCCTTCTCAAGTTCTTTGAGGAGAGAACTGTGAAGAGAAGCTGAACAGTTCTGGCACATAAAGGACTAGAGAAGAAACTTTTATAACCGTAAGAGACACAGAAAGTGTCCATATAAACATAAATTATGTTGAAGATTGCATTTAAAAAAAAAGTAAACTCGAAATCAGATGTTTTGCTATATGGGAAATAATATAAACCCCTGTGAGCGGATATGGACTATTGCTAACTGAACTTAGAACATCAGAATTTTAGAACTATGTGCATGAGACACCTTTTTATGTATGTTAATAGCACCGTCGAGACAATTCTTACAGTTGAAGAAGTGGTCTCACATGCATTCGTAGGGTTTTAGAACCACAACCTGAAGGTGAGCGGTTCTGATACCCTAAGAACGTAAGTGAGACCACTCTTACAGCCGTAATAGTTGTCTCAGCAGTAGTATTAATATATTATCAATCAAGCTTGAGCGATAATATATTTATTTAAAAAAAAAAAGCTGCCTACAACGTTTCCAGTGTAGCTGTGCATGAGACGCTCTTCACAGAATAAGAGTGTTTCATGTGCAGAGGAAAGAAGCGCTGTGATTGGCCGGGAGCGCTCTCTGGATCTATAATGGTTATAAGAGTACCTGGAATGTTTAGAAATGAACAATTCTGATTGGCCAAGAACGATTTATGATCAGAATAAGAGGTAAAGTGGCTTTGCGTGCTGATTGGCTGAATTCACATTAGTGATTTATAATTGAAAAAATATGGTCTTCCTATCATAATCTACAAGTTACGTGCCAGCAGCAGTAAAATAATGTCAGCAAGAAGGTGACTGGCTGTTTGCCATTCTATTGTAACATTGGCAGCTGACAAGCTTTGCTCGATTGTCTTGTGACTGCTGTGAGTTCAGGAGACTACAAATCTATTAAGGCACAGTCTGTTGTCTTTCTCACCAGATTGTGCAATGCCCATCAGATTAAAACTGATTCATTTTGTGTCTTTAGTAATCATGATCTTAGACCCAAAAAATTCAAACAGAAATAAATAAAAGACATTGGTAAACATTCCAACGTTCAAACGTACAGTTCTGCAAAAAACACTTTGCTGTTCTTTGTCACTGGATGAGAGACATAGCCCAATTTGAAACCCAGTTTCTGACCTATGCCCCAATATGTTCAAAGCTGTAGTACAATCAACAGTATTTCCCCAAAAAAGTTAATTTCAGCTGCAATTAAAATATTAGCATGTCTGTCTAATCTACTTTTCTAGGTACCGCCCATGCTGCCTGCCATGAGTTTTTTAATTGTTCTCGATCCTAACTCTTGCCAGGTCTACAACACTATTTCTAAGTCAAATGTGGCAGACATCTTTTCTCTTGAGAAAAAATAAATTAAACATTTATAAAATACTCAAATTCTGGTGGAACAAACTAGACAGGTTTCCCTTCCAATAAAACTGGAAGATGCCTGGAATATTTTACAGTAAGAAAGGCAGGGCCTTTGCCCACCGTCAGAGTCCTCATCGTGATTTCCCACTGACCATCATTAACTCACTAGGATCCCCGCTTGAGCTAGTTGATTCGTTCAGATATCTAGGTGTCACCCTAGACACGTCCCTTCACCTACCATGCACATATCCAACAACTGTCCTCCGCTATCAGCTCCAGACTGGGGTTTCTGTACCATCACAAATACTGCCTTCTCCCAGTGGCTATCCACCTGGCTGTTACCTCTTTTGCCCTCTTCCTGGTAGCTTACAGCATCGTGATCTATGGCACTGCTGACCCCACTGCACTACGATACATCAAAGTTGCCCTCAACAAAGCGTGCAGACTGGTCACAGGTTGTGACAGATTGACACACTCCTGTGATCTCTACAAGTCTGCTGAATGGTTGCCATTTGACGCCCGTCCTAGGTACCATACTTGCCTCCTGGCCAAGAAAATCCACCTTGGTCAAGCCCCACCTGGTCTGCATAGCCTCATCCAACCCACCTCATTGGTCAGAACCTCCCATAGTTCTAAGTTCTACTGGGACCTCCCTAGTAGTCCCCCACTGCTGAACTTCCCTTGGTCAAAAAGCCTTTTTATACAGAGCACCCCGTTGGCTCAACGACAACCCCCCCCCCATCTCCCTGGAGCCCAGGATCTGTCCCTTCAAGACCAGTCTCAAAGCTCATCTGCTAGAATCTTCAGCCTGTGACTGTCTCTAACCTTCTCTTCCTCCTGCTCCCCCCTCTAGGTGGGGCTCTGTAGTATAAATCTACCTCATAAATGTCATGATATATATATGGAAAACAAAATGTGTATTCATGCACTACCTAAATATTATGCATATTATGGATAACGCTGGGTCCTTCTCTCCCAAAGACTATTGTTCTGTATCCCCGTCTGTGTGGTTTTGTGTACTGTTTTTCTTTCGTGATCACTGTATTTATGATATTGTATAATTTTTGTATGCGTAATTTCCAATCCTTGTTTCTCTTACCCGAACACTGTACTGCTTAATGCTATTTTGTTTGACATGGAGCCTTTGTAAAGGAGTCTATGACTCAAAGGGTTGTAATTCTAAATGTTATTAAATAAATAAAAATAAATAAAAAGGGTCTAATTGTTTGGCCAGTGATGATGCACTGGTGTTTTCTAAGAGATATCCCATAGAATTCCACCTCTACCAACCCAATGTTTGGCTGCCTTTTCCAGCATTGATTCTCAGCTGGCGTTTGTAATTCCATGCAGTCCACTACTGCTGTATATAGCATGTAAATATTTGTTTTGCATTTTGTTTTCCTACTAGTACAGATATAAGCCTAGTGGATCTATGTATTACAAACCTTGTATCATTGTGGAACTCTGCCCTCAAGCTACCCTGTATTCTTGTATACCATTGTTACCCATTTATTGTAAACTGTACATTATTTGTAATCATGTGTTATTTGTCAAACTGTCTACATTCTCATGCTTTGCTGTTGTAAATCTGTGCCACTGTATGGTGGTCCCTGGGATCAGTGCACTTACCCGGTTACCAAAGTCATAAATAACAAAATAAATAAAAATACAAAGTATCACTTTCAGTGGCTCTGCTGACAAAGGAGTGCCTTTGTCAACCTGCTAAGGATGTCATGACATCAAATTTTTATTATATCACAATATTTGTGTAAAAAATATCACAATGTACTGATTATCACGATAATCTGCAGCATTTGTAATTTGATGACAGTTTGCAAAAATGTGATTGGAGGAAACTGGGGGAAGTGGGAATCGTGGTTGCACCCGGAGAGGGACACGCTGCCAGAGCAGCAAGCTAAGACACGTTATCACAGTATATCGTGGTGTATCATGCTACACGATAATGGTAATATTGTTTTTTTTGCAACAATACATTATCCACGGTAATTATTGTGCTAAGTTGCTCTATTGTGACATCCCTACAAACCTCTTCAACTGGGAGTGAAATCCCATTCTACTAGAGTGATGGCAGCTTCCTGCGTTAAATGGAAAGACTCATTCTACTGTACATGGGCATTTGTAAGGCTGCCCCCTGGTCCTCACTGCACACTTTTACTAGACGCTATAAACTGGATATAGTTGCTTCTGTCGATACGGCTATGGTCTGCGAGGTGCTTCAAGCTATCATGGTCTCATTGGCTAGTGTGTTGAGTTACACTACTTATGCATCTGTTTCTTACCTGATTACTAATCTTTCCCTCCCTAACTGGAATTACTGTCACGTAAAAATGAAAGGAATGAACAAGGTAAATTGTGAGGAACTATTTAGCATAAGTATTGGATCAAGAACATGGGGGCATGAGTGGAAACTGATGGGGGAGAGGTTCAGGAGAGAAGTGAGAATGTTTTACAAAGGGTGGTGAAGCCATGGAATAATCTGCCAGTTGATGTAGTGGGTGCCAAAACTATAAATAGTTTCAAAGACAACTGGGACGGTGTAAAGGGCTTAGTGGCTGCTCTGGATAGTAGTGGCAGGGTGGGGAGCATGAGAGTGGACAGTGTGGGTTAGAACCCTGTATGGACAGTAGGTCATGTTTTTTTAGGGTTTCATGGGCAGACTGGATGGACTTGTGGTCTTTTTCTGCCCTCATTATCTATGTTTCTGTACACTCATAGGAGTGACAGCTGCATCCCTTGCATTGGAGAAACAGAACCTTCCTTTGTCTAATTCTCTTTTGGCTGTACACAGTTCTACTGTTATTATGTGATGGTTGAGGTTGATTATGTTTGTGGTCAATTTGTAGTTTGAGTCTAATTTGCAATGGAAGTCCTTGAACAGGGAAGTTACGGAAGCCACCTAGGGACATCATATGGGGTGTCAGCTGGTTTCCTGCTGCCAGCAGCAGAAGGTGAAGCTACCCGCGTGTAGGCATGCCAGCTGCACAGCTGGGAGAAAAACTTACCCAGTGCTAAGACAGTTTAATTTTAACTGGTACAGCATTTCAGAAATGTTAATAGCATTGCTAAATGTGTGGAATCTCACTGTATGCAGATGCACCAGAAAGGGTTAATGCAAAGGTTGCTTAGAAGCCAAAATAAAATAAAAAAAGTTTCCCTGTGTGGGTATTGGATATGTCAAAGAGGAATCGAAACTGACTACTTTCAACACAAGTAGAGTGAACCTCCCGTTCAGCCAGCTGGAAATGTGAATGCAGGCTAGATTAAAAAATCCTTTATCAGAACTTTAGTGCATGTCGCAGAACTAATCAACAAAATTCTGCGTAACAGAATCACGGATTCCTAATTCAAGTTACCAAGGAGACAAGAAGAAACTGCTGCTGGACTCTCTTTCTGTCTGCAGAGCAACGGTCTGACTTACTTCTGTTTCTGTTGCAGTTTGGAGAGGCTGAATCCAGTTTGGGCAGTGAACTGTTTGTCCTTGTACGCCAGCCTGCAATGTGGTGGTTTCAGCAGGGTCTCTGTGCCCTGCCAGCTGCACTGGTTGTCTGGTCCTCTGCTGCCTTTATCTTCTCCTACATCACCGCAGTGGAGCTGGGCGATGTCGACCCCTTTGTGCCATACATCAGGTTAGTAATGCTGACTTTTTGGACTCTTGTCTTCTTCTGGGGGTGTTTATTGTTAGTTGAAAGTATTTTACTATTCCCAGGCCTCCCAGTAATACTTTTTAGGCAGACTGCTCACAACTGTTGTGGTGGGGGATCAACTCCAAGTCAACTTTTGGGGGCTTCAGCATCCCAGCAACATTAGGTCAATGCATATGGTGTGTGTGTGTGGCGGGGCGTGGTCTCCTCTGGGACTACACCAATTCCATTTGTTCTGTCATATGTGTGTGTGTGTGGGGAGGGGTCTGCAGAATGCATTCAGAGACCCTGAGATTCTGGATGGTGGGCTCTTCCCAGGCTCAGTGTGTGGGGAAATATCCTTGAGAGGTAGTCTAGCACCCCCAAACTCTACAATATTATAATATAACATCCGTTTCCCTGGTAGTCTAATGGCCCCGGACTGTACATTATATTAATTCAAATGATCCTATTTCCCTGGTAGTCCAGTGGCCCCCAACACAGCCGTGCCAACCCACTAGCACCCCCACCCATCCCCAGCGGCGACTGGCACAGCCCACCTATCAACTCCACGGCCAGTCGCCGACTGAGTGCAGTATTAGCGCTACTGCACAGACACGCTCAGAAATTAATGTACAGTTCAGGGTGGGGGCCACTAGACTACCAGGAAATGGGATCTGTTTTATTATAATAATGTATAGTTTGGGGGGCAATAGACTACCAGGGTAATGGGACCTTTGTATTATAATAATGTACAGTTCTGGGGGGGGGCACTAGACTACCAGGGACACTGGATCATTTTTAATTATAGTAATGTACAGTTTCCTATTGTTGCATATGCAACAGGCGACTCGCGGTTCAGGGCACGGGGCACGGGTGGGGGGATGGCAGCGCCACCCTGTGGGGCTTCTGCCAATGACTGTTTCAGGGGGCTGTGGTTATGGGTAGCCCTGTGGGGCCCTGCTGGGGTGTGCTGGGCATGGGGGGAAGGAAACTGTGCACTATCCACTGGACAGCCGATGAGTCTGCAGGACCCCCGGGGGCATCCACAAGTTATACCAGCTAATTGCTGGTATAACTTACATTGCCGGATCTCTTCCGGGGGTTCTTGTAGAATCCTGATGTGGACCCTTTGTGGCTTCCCTTCTAGAATGGGGCACAACTGCTGCCGTAAACCCCCTAGCGCCATGTCACAAGGGGTTTATGCGGCATAACAGCTGTTTGGTGCAAGTGGCATGTGACATGTCGCAGGTCACTTTGTAGAATTGCGCATGTCGCAACTGCTGGTGTAAGTTGCTATGTGCACAATTCTGCTTGGCACAACTGCTGTTACGCCTGGCGTAACCCTTCTAGAATTGGGCCCTCAGGATTCATCTTGCACCGTCAGACTAGCATTAGCATTAAAGTGATTTTTCAACTTGGATGAGGGCAGCTACCACTCACATACCCTCAGCGTTAGTTATTCTAGCCAGGATTGAAGTAAAAATAGCAGCCCATACCTTAGTTATATCCTTTGTAACTTGTATTTATGTATTGGCTGCCCAATCAATTCTGAGTCACCGGTCCCGCTGACATGCCCCCGTGCTCAAGCACATAATGACGTGTGACCAGGGAGAGCCCGGGGTCGTGCCCCATTGAAATGAATGGGGCTTGATTTGCCTTCCGTTTTTCAGCTAATGAATGGCTTTTTAGTGATTAAGGATGGGCACCGCTCGACTAACAGTTTTCTTGTTGTAGGACAGTTCAAAGGTCACAAGAAGTTTCAATATAGGAATGACGTGGCACGGGGTCATAATGTCGCACAACATTATGCTGCATGGCAAGATCGCTGCCAATACAGTGCTATTGTTGCTATGTGGCATACCTCTTTCTCAAGGGGGCTCTGCCCACATCCCCTGTTATAGAGGCTGCATTCACCCCCCACTATAGATTCTAAACCCGGGGTGGTCGGGAGTGCACAACTTGAAAACATTAGAAAACCTGGACCGAATCAAACCCGTCCCAGAAGCACTGCCTGAGCTCTCGCCGCTGTGGCTCAGTCCGCTGAGCCACAGCAGCTGGTCGGTAGGAAATCCACTCCCAGCAGAGGTCTTATCCTCTGCCTGGGAGAGTGTGAATGGTGCAATACCACGATGGCAGTATATGCCATTGTAAAATTATTCGGCCATTGGTGTGCAGTTGTACTGGTAAGCCATAATGTCGTATGCTATTGCCGCAACATTATTACCCAGTATGGAGGACGTCACTGCTATTACTATTTACTTTTCACTTTAAGTTTGTCCCAACAGTCTCTCCTCATGATGTTCCCCTGACCAGCACCCTTACCTGAAACACAAATCTGCCATTCATATTTTAGATTTTCAAAGTACATTTTTCCTTGTTTTTACTAAGAACAGAAGTACTACAAGCCACTCCATTTTATTTACTCATATACTATAAAACTTTTATACTATGAAGAATAATATATGGGCAGCCAAAAGACCACCCTGCATGTGCTTCCATCTCAGGGTTGAAATGAAATCAGAGACCTCTCAAGCTTTGCTCTGAGATTGGAGGTGAGAGGTGTATTAGCTTGAAGGTGGCGCAGTATACTGGGAGGTTAAGTCTGGCCTTGAAAGATGGCCGACCCAGTTGTTCAGCACCTCACAGTGATGGGCGCGAGCTGGGGCCTTAATAGCACATCGGGCAATTCTGTGATAGGCCATTTTGAGTTTCTTCAGAAGTGTAGTCTTAGAGGAGTGGGTTATAGATGTGCCATAGAAGAGGCCTGGGAGAAGGGTGGCAGAGGCAATAGTGCTTCTTCACTACTTGAGAGGTAGGGAGCAGTGCGATATAGAAGGCCTAGTTTCTGATTAGTAGCCTTAGTGACACAGGTTATGTGCTCATCAAAGGGTAGATACTTGTCAAGTACTACACCCAGGTATCTGCGCCCAAGGGCATTTTTCATTTATAACCCTCCTATCTTCACCTATAACACCCTGTTGGATAGTTCCTTCCTAATTATGTTTCTCTTCTCCCTCTTTTTTCCCTCTATTTTAACTATAACTGCAATCTGCATCACTTTCTATTGTCTGCTGCCTTACCTATATTTATTATTGCACTGTGTTATGTTTCCCATTATATCTGTCACCTTGTTAACTGCTGCTTACTCCAGTGTGAGTGCACAATGTCCTATCTGATTGTATGTTATGTTTACCGTTTTGTATTTACTTTTACTGATTCAGTAATACCTGTAACTACTATACTGTACATGATGTTCCGGCACTGATGTAATGCACTTGTCTTACCACTCTTTTTGTACTCTCCTGGGTCGTGCCTGAAAATAGTGATTGTTTGGCTAGTGTACTCACCTGGTTAACAAAAACTAAATAAAGGAGGGAACATTTTCGAGTTGAATGTTAGTGGATGTTTTGATAACCGGGGGGACTGTGAGGTTATGTCAAAGCAGGTATGGTGGAACAACATGGATTTAGTCTTTTTTGTGTTCAGAACTAGTAGGTTATTTTTAAACCATGTTTCTAGAGTCTGAAAGTCATTTGTTAGGTCAGAGTTAATACTTGAGATGTCACAGGAGGATCTATATAAGATGGCATCATTCGCATATAGCTGAACCGTTGCCCCCTCCACAATTCAGAGGAAGGTCATTAATGAATATTGAAAATAGGAGAGGCCCTGGGATTGGTCCCTGGGGAACTCCGTCAGTGATAGGAGATAAGGTTGAGATGGTACCAGCCCGTTTGACACATTGAAACCTATTCTCTAAGTAGTTAGAGACCCAAGAAAGAGAGTTTTTGTCAAGACCAAGGTGGTTAAGCTTACAGATGAGAAGTGAGTAGTTGACTAGGTCAAATGCCTTTGTTAGGTTGACAAAGACTGCACCAGTGGCTTTGCCCTGGTCCATAGCCTGGAATATATCAGTGGTGACCCTCAGGAGAGCAGTTTCTGTCCCATGCGATTTCCGAAAGCCATGCTGGTTACTAGTGAGGGCATTGGTCTGTTCAAGTTAGGATAATAGCTGATTATAAAGTATTCTTTCTTGGATTTTAGCAATTGGACACAAGATAGATATGGGTCTATAGGTTTCGATAAGATTGGTTGGACTACTTTTATGTACTGGGACAACAACTACGGTTTTCTGTTTGTCCGGGATGATTTGCGGGAGGAAGGATCTATTGATTAGGCAGTAGATCGGGTAGGCAAGAGCAGGTGCACCTATTTTAAGAAATTTGGGTGGTAGGGGGTCAAACACTGGTGAGCTGTCAGGGTTAAGTCCCCTTAGCAATTTAAAGACCTCTTCTGGGAGGTAGTTTTTAAGAGGAAGAGTAGGTGTTGAAATTTCAGGCAGCCAGCTGGTGGTACAGAACAATTCACAGGAAGGTTGGTTTTGTAGGCATCAAGGTCCGTAAAGAAGTGGTTTGTCCCTGCCGCTATCTCCATGGGTGAGGACAGTGTGGAGCCTTTTGCTGTCATTGATTGGGGAAGAGCCTTCCATTACCCTTTAGGAGCGCATTGATTTCCTTCCAGAAACATTTGAGGTCGGAGAGGTGTTGTTCCTGTAGTGATAGGAGATGCTCCCTTTTGGCTTTGCCTATCTTAAATTTACAAAAATTACGTAGCTGGTGGTAGGTGTTCCAGTCAGAGTGGAGTCTAGAGATTTTGAAGGCATGCCGTGCTTTGTCATTAGAGCGCATGAGGTGCCTCAGTTCCTGTGTGAGCCAGGGAGAGGGGGGTGTCTTTTGATCTTCTTCATCTGTGGGGAGCATAGTGGTCAAGGATGGAGGTGAAGGTATTGACCAGATATTCTAATGCTAGGTTTATATCAGGAAGAGAGGCTACTGGTGACCAATCAGCTGTGGCGATACTTGAGCAGAAGGCTTCCACAACAAAGTTGGTTAGGTCCCTATTTTTATGGATTTTTTGGGGGGAGGGGTGCGGAGAATTATTCTCCCAGATGCAAAAATTCAGAGAATGGTCACTGAGTGCATCAGGGAGGGTTCCAGTGGCCTTAACAGAATTTGGATTATTAGTTAGTATCCAGTCTAGGAGAGCATGCTTGCCTGACTTCGTATTCAGTCTTGTGGGATTGTCGAGGAGTTGCTCCAGTTTAGCATCCAGTAGGGCAGCTTGGTACTGTGTTTTAAGAGGCCGAAACTAATTCAGGTTAAAGTCACTGCATATTATAGTGTCTTTCTTAGTGAATGAGTCCAGACTAGCGAGGAATTCGGCATAGGAGGACGCTTGTTTCGGGGGTAGGTAGATAGATGCACCCTACTGTTACATTCTTGACTTGGCCAAGGGTGACTATGATAAAGACGTACTCTGCAGCCGAGTTGATCTTTAAGTCAGTTAATTCATTGACTACCACTCCATCTCTAGCATAAATTACCCCCCATCCCTTTCTGGGGACCCATTCCTGTCTGTAGTAGGTATAGCTAGGAAGGGCGACCTCGTGAGGTAGTATGGATGGTTTTAACCACAATCTGGTAATGCAGAGGATGTCTGGTTTGTAATACAGTATCCAGGATTCCAGTTCTGCCATTTTCCCCCTAATGCTCTGTATATTCATATGAGCTATATTGAGACCTTTGGAGTTAAGCCAGTTAGGGCAGGAGGTTAGGGAGTCAGGAGTGGCCCTCATTGTGTGGTTCGGTTTTTGCCTCTTACGGGGTCCCGGGTT
Source organism: Neoceratodus forsteri (assembly GCA_016271365.2). NCBI lineage: Eukaryota > Metazoa > Chordata > Ceratodontiformes > Ceratodontidae > Neoceratodus > Neoceratodus forsteri. The sequence goes on along the minus strand of JADMNL010000029.1, from coordinate 36,627,620 downwards.
TAGTTCGACATCGCCTGACAACTTTTTGTGGTCTAGCATGTGGCATTCCCATGGGCCTTTTTTTACAGAGCTTGCGCCAGATATTTGGCGCGGCATGCTGTAAATCGAAGAAACTTTCACAACTGCGCCTGGGATTGTAAAATTGGGCGCAGTTGTAGTGAGGTGTTTGGCGACTGCCAGAACCTAAGTGTTGTTGCGCCATGTTTTGAAAATCCAGCCCTGTGTCTTTACAAAATACATCAACAAAAACGATTAAGGTGAAGCTGATAAAATCAAAGTTGGGGGAAAGATCCTTTTCTTATTATGGACCTAAAGTACTAAATCAACTATTACTGCAGGATCTTGATTTGCCTGTTAAACATGCGGTGTTTAAATGACACTTAAAGAGCACCTTTTCTGCTCTTTTTGAAAGTCCCCTCCAGAAGCACACTAGGAGCCTTACCTGCCCCAAATTTCAGTGGTACAGAAATTATAATTTTATTATTGCCAGAGTTTGAGAGGGAAGGGATCGTAATTTGGCTCCGTGGAGCCAAGAGCCCGACCCCTTCCACTTCCCACTTTGGAGACATCTCCCATTTTGTAACGTAAAAGTATGGAGAGCATTGGGGCACATTCCATAGGGTTGTGTAGGGACCCTTTTATAAGTTCTTTTTTTTAACACTTGAGGGTGCCGATTTCAACAAATCAAGGCCACTGCTCAGCTGCGTTTCTCTACCCTTTGTTCCTTGCTCACTGAGATTTGCATGGAAACGTGATCCTTGTCCCCCTAGAGTTCATCTGTTTCTGCTGTTTAATCCATTGCTGAAGTTACAATCCTCTCTTTGTGACATCACAAGTTTATTGCTAGGGAAAGGATTATGGTGTTACAAACAGAGGACTGTGACTTCAGCAACGGATTAACCAGCAGTGCTACAAAACTGGGCAAAAAAATTTGACCCCATCTTTTTTCACTATAAAAGATTCTAGGCATCTTCTAGTTTTATTTGGTGGCTAAATGTTCCAATTCCACCAAAATCTGAGTATTTTGTAAATCTTTTAATTTTGTTTGTTTTTTTTTTTTCCTCAAGAAAACACTACAGCCGCCACATTTGACTTAGAAATAGCATTGTAGACCTGGCAAGGGGCAAGGGTTAGGACCAAGAAAAAAAACCAGCATAGGAGGTACACAGAAAAGTAAATTTGACAGGCATACTAACAACTGCAGCTGAAACTAGCTTTTTGGAGAAACAGTTTTCGTTGCACTGCTGCTTTAAACAGCGAAAGCTGATCAACAGTAGAGGACAAGGATTCTGTTTCCATGTAAATGAAACATTGAAACATAGAATGTGACGGCAGATAAGGACCGCTTGGCCCACCTAGTCTTCCCATTTTCCTACCTAACAGACAAGCTGCAGATCCTAGTTAACCAACAGCCGACTTCCTCCTACCCCCCATTAGGACTGCCTTATGTCTGTCCTATGCATTCTTGAATTCCCCCACTGTTCTTGACTCCACGACCTCCTCAGGGAGACTGTTTCATGCATCCACAACCCTCTTTGTGAAAAAAATACTTCCTCACATTACCTCTGAGCAGTCCCCCCTCTATCTTCAAATTGTTCCCCTTGTTCTTGCACATCTCTTTTCTGAAAGATGCTACCTTCTTGGACTTTGTTGATTCCCTTGAGGTACTTGAAAGTTTCTATCATGTCCCCCTCTCCCTTCTTTCCTCAAGGGTATACATATTAAACATATAAATATATATATATTATACATATAAATGAAATTTGTAAGGGAGGATAAAAGGAGCAAAAATGTAGAACACATATAAAAGATTAGCTTAATCGTGTCTAAGGAACATGTTTTTCAAAGTTTCATTAAAAGGAACAAACCCACTTTACGCAATACTAGTTGTTTGCCTTTTTCCACTGCGATTTGTTACGGCACATTCCTGCAGCCTTGATACGGAGTTGTCTTTTGATCAGGCTTGTTTGGAAATTAGGTACATTCTGGATGATGTGAAAAAAGTGTTAAAAATTTAAAAACACATAGATGTCAGGCTGCACAGTAGATTCTGCGTATCAATGTAGCTGGGATGCTGCAGTTATTTGATTAACCCAGTGCACAGAGTGCTGAAGATATGCAAACATATGTCTGTATTTGCATGAATTTCCAAATTTCCATTACCATTTCCACATGTAATATATGAGTCACTCACTATCATGAGGAGATCAGCACTGCCTCCAACTACGTTAACGATGGGGAGGAATTAACTGTTTCCTCTCTGTTTGCTGTTTAAAAGTAAGCATTGAAGTTGAAGAAATACAACGGTAACATTAAGATCCAGTCATCTCATATTTCTCAGAAAGCTGTTTGACCTTGTTTGCACCCTTGGGCCGGTTTAACTAAGCACACTTTTCTTAAACATATACTAGGCCCTATCCAGCAGCAGTTTTTATGATTTATGCTCCCCTGCCCTGCAATTTTATTTTATTTTTTTTTATCAACTGTATTAACTTTCATGGACTGCTGCCACTCTCAGCTTCTGCTTTGTCTCCCAGTCTTAAACAACTGCAGCCTCTCCAGGAGCCTGACACAGGATCCACTTCTCCAGTGCCCCTGCAGCTCCCCAGCTACACATACACACACACACACACATATGTGTTCCATAAAATATGCACACCACACTCCTGTGTGATTGTTACAGGTAAATATCGGTGTTACCATTGGGTTGTGTATTTGAGAAAGGATAATGTGCTCGGGGATGGCCCAGGCTCCAGTTGTCTCAGTGGTGCAGCTGGTTAGTGCAATCAGAATGGTATTCCTGGCAGCCTGGGTTCAAGCCCCAGCTGAGGCACTTATTCTTTCTCGCCTCTGTCTGTGTGTGCATATATATATATATATAGGTGGCTGTCTAGTGTAAAGAGGCTTAGTCTGGGCCAGTAGTAACCTTCTAACCTCTCATTCCACGGGGGCAGGACGTCAACCACCATACCCCCACTCTGCCCACATCCCACACTGGCTCCTTGCCCCAGATACCTTCACTGGTCTGTCTCCTCCCTTCTCCAACCCAGCTTCAACCGCCACCTTTGTAGGCATCATGATTCAGAGGGGGACGTCTGTTGGTGGCTCTATGCCAAAGTCTCACTCCTCTCAACAGGTGGACGGGTAATATGGAGTTGGCAAAGGTGAAGGGTTGTTTGCAGGCTGAGGGAAGAAGCAATGATGGGAAGAGGTCAACAATGACTGACAAGACAAGTGCAGGAGAAGCAAAAAGGTAAAAGTGCAGCTGGGGGGCTGTTTACTATGTTTCTTTGAATAAGATGGAAACTTTCTTGAGAAGTGAAATAAACTTACTGTGTGATTAACGGAAACAAGAGAGAACGAGGGCAGTGATTCTGTAAAATGAAAGTTTCTGACTTTGTGACTCAGCTGGCCTTGGCAGAAGAATACTTGATGAATCCCATTTCCTTATTGGCTGTTTGCCAACCTGGGGCTGATAATAAGATCTGGCTTTTACTGCTGTGTGTGTGGGTCATGGAGTGCCAGAAAACCTCTAAGGTGCGAAAGTGCACAAAGCGAACGCGGAGGGCTGCCTTAACTAGAAAGCAGTAGTGTATTACGCTCTTGTGTAGGTGACCTGGACCCGAGAGTAAGCCTGGGATCTCCGCTGGGACACTGTGACATAATAGGGCCTCCTCAGGGTGTCTGTCATGATGTCTGAGACTCTGAGCGTGTGTTTTGGTCAGGAGGACCGTGAACCAAAGCTGAGAGATTCTGGCTGCCCTTACCTCATGAGAGGAGTATCTTATAGAACTTCATATGGATGGTAAGGGAGGTTCTTATGGATATGAGTGTCATCTCACGTGTCCTTAGGGCAAGATAACTGTGAACCAAAGGTGAGCATTAATAGCACCCTAAGGACACAAAAAGCAACACTCTTATTATATTCATAAGAGGCCCTATATAATTATAGATTGTGTACAATATTTCTTTATCTAATTACCTTTTCTATCTATACATTAGTCCCTTTCTGTGCATCGTAAGCAGTGCTAGCGAGAAGCCCATTCTTATGGCACAGCAACTGAAACACTCATATGGAAATGAAAGTATCTCACACCCCACTGAAAGAAGCGCAGTGATTGGTTAGGAGCATCACATGATGTTCCAACGATCAATAATAGCACATGAGACACTCTGCTGAGGCCCAATTAACTTATAAATCACTTGAGTTAGCTGGAGTGATTTGAAGTTTTAAGAATTGTTTTTTTTTATTTCAAAGTTAAAATGATGCTGCCCTCCCCCTGGCTGTGAAGTTTGGCAACGCTCGTGTCCTAATGATCTTGCATGAGAGACCACTGTACACAGAATACGAGGTACAGTGGCTCTGTGCCCAGATTGGCTGAAATCATGTAAGCAGTTTTTTTTAATTTAAAGTTTATTGTTTTTAGCATCATACAACATTTAACCAACACACATTTACATTCTCTGTGTTAGTATTTGGTTATAGATTGCTGGAGCATCATGTGATGCTCCTGACCAATCACAACACTTCTTTCAGTGGGGTGTGAGATACTTTCATTTCCATACGAGTGTTTCAGGTGCTGTACCCTAAGAATGGGCTTCTCGCTAGCGCTGCTTATGATGCACATTTTGGTTAGAGCATACATGGTTCTCACAGTTAGAATTGTAGGACATCCTGGAGGGTACAATGAGTGCAGTTTATGTATTTCTGGACCCCGTCGGTGTTGCTTTCTTTTATTTATTTATTTATTTATTAAAATCTTGGATTACAATACCTTTGAGCTGTCAAACTCTTTTACAGTGGTTCCACATCATAAGTGTAGTACATAAACAAACATGCAGGAAGTTGTTATCCCTCTGTACAGACAGTTGGTAAGACCCCATCTGGAGTACTATGTGCAATTCTGGATACCCCATCTCCACAAAGACATAGACAGAGTGGAGGCTGTTCAGAGGAGGGCAACCAAAATGGTGCAGGGTCTGCACCAGAAGAAATACGAGGAGAGACTAAAGCAGCTTAATATGTATATTCTTGAGGAAAGGAGGGAGAGGGGGGACATAATAGAAACGTTCAAGTATCTCAAGGGAATTAACAAAGTACAAGAGGGTAGCATCTTTCAGAGGAAGAGATGTGCAAGAACAGGCGGGCACAATTTGAAGATAGAGGGTGGACGGCTCAGAGGTAATGTTAGAAAGTATTTTTTCACAGAGAGGGTTGTGGATGCATGGAACAGCCTTCCTGGCGAGGTTGTGGAGTCGGGAACAGTGGGAGAATTCAAAGAATGCATGGGACAGACATAAAGGCAATTATAGTGGGGGGTAGGAGAGTAAGCTGTTGATTAACTAGAATCTGCAGCTTATCCATCAGGTAGTGAAATGGGCAGACTAGGTGGGCCAAGTGGTCCTTATCTGCTATCAAATTCTGTGTTTCTATCGTAACAACACGTAAAGTAGCTAGTGCAAAACATAAAGAAAAATACATTGAAACTAAAAACAATCTGAGTAATCTGCTTGATCACTGCGTGTTATTCAAATATAAGAGTAAAGTGGGAGAAGAAAGAAGGGGTGATAATAATCTGATGGAGAGGGCAGCCTAGAAGGCCTTGTCGAAACCTGAGAGAGTAGGTAATTGGGGAGAAGGGTAGATGGGAGGAGGAGGAGAAGAAAGAGTTGTGGGAGAGGTGACAAGGGGTAAAGAGAAGGGGAGGGGGGGAGATGAGGAGTAGGGGAGGAGCGCAGAAAGGAGTGAAACAAGGGAGGAGGGAGAAAGGCTAGTATATTGGATTGAGATTAAGTGCTGTGAGGAAAATGATCGAAAATAGATATCTCTGCATGAGCGACAGTCACATGTGCTGTTTGCTAGTAGGTGATGCCGGAGCTCGTGTTTGAACGGGCCCAGTTTTGATTCAGGGGTGATATCCCTATTCAGGGTGTTGAGCTAGGGGGGCTTCTGACTGTAAGATAGATATGGTTGTACATCCAACAACCCTAGGATAGTCAAAGGGGTTAATATGGGCCTATTTTTATTAGTAGCAGGGGCTCTCATTAAAGCAGTCAGTGGGTGTCCACCTGTAATGTATAGATGAAGTGCTTCTTGCTTGTGAATGTCAAACACATGAACCAAGTGATACATGCAACAACAGTCCTGTACTCTGAGGCAGTTCATGTCTCCCTTAAGGCCAACTGGCCTGGGCCTGGGTGTAAGTTAATTAATATGCCATTAATTTAACTGAACATACGTAGTTTATAATGCCAACTGAAGCACTTTCTGTTCGGGGTAGGGAGGCACTGTGGTCTCTTCCCACAGTGCCCCCTTTGATTAGTCAAAGGAGGTCAGCTTCCTCCACGGGAACACTGTGGACATAAGGCATGTCCATGGCAAAAGCAGGAGATAGGAGGGCAGAGAAAAAAATGGAATAACCCTTTCCGTCCACCGGCCGCAAGAGGATCTCCCCTGCTTAACATTGCCTGACAAGGCTGGAGGCTTGTGTGTGTGTGTATATGTTGTGTGTGTGTGTGTTTCTTCATTACCTTCCTAGAACCTACCTGTGAGCATATCACCTGAGGAGGCCCAGTGTGACCAGTTAATGTCTGAAAAAATATAATTAGATTTTAAAGCAGCAGTGTTTGTTAGTCGATAAAACATTTCATCATACAGTTTGTTAGCAAAAGCATGTATTTCTAGCATCCTTAGGTTCATCGTCAGTATATTTAAATTTTTTATGGATATTTTTAAAACATTTTTAAAGCTAGTTTTATAATTAATGACCAAGTCATTAAAGATGGCCACCATGCACAATTTTTAAAAATCTCTTCCTTTGAAGTTACTTGTTGAATGTACGTACTAGATTAATACTGTAGATGTATAGGATGGTGCTACCAGCTGACAAGTTCTGTCTGGCTTTACAAGCCTGGAAAACTTCTAAATGCCCAAAAAACTGATGCAGTGATGCAAGTGCATTGAAAAAACTGATAAAAAGTGGGTTAAATAGCTAAACAAGGAGAAACATAAAGTAGCAAGTAATAATCCATTTTTCCAAGGCATACTCCTGTCTGCATCAACAGCAACAAGAGATTGGCCACCTAATAATGGAAGGGCTGCCACACCTCCCATCACTGCTTCACCCCATCGACCCGGCTCGATCGTCATGATCTCTGTCATCCCTGGGTTGAGTCATAGCCAGTTTAAGGCCATCGAGATATTGCCCTAGCACTGAAATCACATGATTCCCACCAGAGAACAACAGGTACAGCTGAGTATCATCTGCACAGCAGTGAAACCCAATGCCGTACCATCTAATGATCTCCTTCAAGGGCAACATGTGCATAGAGAACAACACAGGAGCAAGGACTGAGCCTTGGGGAATCCCACAGGAGGGCGCAGAAGGCCCGGGGTGAAACTACCTTGGGCAGGTTGCTGCATTTTTCTGGTTACATAGGACTCAATCCAACGTAGTGCAGTGCTGATGAGACCCACATAGTTCCTCAGGCGATCCAGTAGCACCCCATGGTCAGCTGTGTCAAATGCTGATGAGCGGTCATGGAGGACCATGATGGAACAAAGTCCTCGATCCCTCGCCAGGAGTAGAGGGATCCCTCAATCCCTTGCCAAGAACAACAGCAGTTCTCCTCCCCCAACCCCAAAACACACATCCCCAGCATTCCTGTGCCATTGGGAGCTTCATCATCCCATGCTTTCTCACCACCAGATGTCCAATAAGAGGGTGACATTCGAATCCAAGTGGCAGGGTTAAAAAAGCCTGCCGAAATGGAGTGAAACAAAGGACTAGTGCTATTTCCTCCCGTACTATTCCAGCACCTGCATGGGGTCTCCAAGGCGTCCTGAAGGGGAGCCAAGACCACCAGTAGCTCTCCTTCCCCTCCAGCAATCACCTTTCCTGCATTACTGTGTTGTCAGGAGCCCAAGGGTGGCATTCCAATCCAAGAGGCAGGGCTAAGAAAGCCTGCAGAAATGGAGCCAAACAAAGGTCTAGTGTTGTTTTCTCCTGCACCATTCCAGCACCTGCACTGGGTCTCCAAGGGGTCATTATGGGGAGCCGAGACTACCAGCAGCTCTCCCCCCCATGATTGCCTCGCATTTCTATGCCATCGGGAGCCCCAGCAAGCCATGCCTACTCCCTGCCAGGTGACTGGTGGGAGGGTAGCGTTTGACTCCTCTTCCACCTACAAAGGGATATTTGTACTAGTGGTTCTCCATGCTGCGGTCTGGAGCACAAAGGACTACAGCACAAAGGACGTCATAGAGGGAGTCTGCCAGAGGTAGGCCACCTCAGAAGGCAGCCGGAGGCCAGTCATGCTGCTCCCCATGTAGAGCTACCTTTCTAGGACATGTGAGTACTGGACATGTGAGTACTGTAAGCAGTCTTGCACTCTGCATCTTGTACTAGCTAATGGGTTAGCCATACTTTAAACTACCAGCTATGTTTTTCTTATACCCTATGTACATGTGCTAACATTCCCTGCTGATACCATACCTGGATGAGCACTAACTGTAACTTTTCAGATACTGTTCCCTGCTGACACCCTGTCTGGATGAGTGTTGAATGTAACTTTTCAGACACCATTCCCTGCTGACATCCTGTCTGGGTGAGTGCTGAATGTAACTTTTCAGACACTGTTCCCTGCTGACATCCTGTCTGGGTGAGCACTGAATGTAACTTTTCAGACACTGTTCCCTGTGGACACCCTGCCTGAGTGAATGTTAAATCGCTGTTTGCTGCTACTTGATTTACGTTTGCTGCTAGTATTTCCCAATTATTCGCATTCTGGGTGTTAATTTAGGGTTGTACACCTGCTGGTGTTTCCTGCCTATGCTGCATCTGGGTTTTTCCGAATTACTGGGACTGTCTACCATATGGCTACCATGAGCAGGGTAAACTGGTTACTGTTGCTTTGTACCTTACTTTGCTGTAACCTCCAGTAGGTACGACTGCCCACAGGATCAGTCATCATTATAGCTTTATTAGTCTCTGCCTTGCAGGTTGGTGCATTTTTACCCCAGCCCCAAGCAAGGGCCGAATAGCTAGTATTTTTGTTACATAACCTCTGTTTTAGTATGGGATCCCTAAAGTACATACTGGCTCTTGCCAGCCTGCTTTCCTGCCTACTGATGATGGCTGACACCCTGCCTCCCAATCAGATCTTCTATACTGGCCCCTCAACTTTCTCTGATTTCACAATGTCTAATGTACTGATAATAGAAAATGGAGTTAAAAATTTATGTTTCGACCTTAGGTCTTCTTCAGGAACTATGTAAAAGAGAAAAAACAAAGTTAGTGAAGAGGGGAGATAAAATAAGGAATACATGTACATATATATATATATATGTGTGGGGAAGAAGAAAGGGAAAGGCTGAGGGAGAAGTGATAAAAGGCAAGATTAAGAAAGAATCTGTGAAACAAAAGGGTGGTGATGAGAAAGACAAGGCATAATAGGAGAAAATGAGCTGGAGAAACTGGAGCTGGAATATATATATATTCAAGGCCCCTGGAATTCTGCAGTTCTGCGGTTGCGGAATTTGCTGCAGAATTTGTATCATGCCGTAGAATATATATAGTGCCACAGAATTCATTGTTTTTGGTGAATTTTCATATAAATATTCTGTTTTTTCATAGTGTCAGGCTTTCTTTCCCACCTTGTTTATCCTGAAGCCCTTCCTCTATGCTCAGCATATGATGTCATCGATGACATCACATCATATTTAGCCAATGACAGGACTGCATTCTGCCAGAGAAATAAATAAATCATGCCACAGAAATCAGAAAATGCTGCTGCAGAAGTCAAGGAGCTCTGCTGCAGAAATCAGAAAATTCTGCCGCAGAACACCAGGGGCCCTGTATATATTCCTTATTTTACCTCCCGTCTTCACTACTTTTGTTTTTTCCTCTTTTAGATATTTCCTGAAGACCTAAGGTTGAAACATAGATTTTTAACTCCATTTTCTATTTTCAGCGTGCATTTAATATAACCATTTTGTTTTGCTTTCAGACCACATGCTGACACAGCAGCTTGTCTTTGTTTTTACATTTATTGCACTGATAACCCATAACATGAGAAGTACGGCAATTATCACCACCTTGTGTCCAGGGATTTTTATCAAGCTATAGTGCACCTCCTTAGGCTACACTGGAGAGGCTGCTTAATACCTCTGTAACTAAGGTTCGCTCCCTCAACCAGCGAATACTATCTCTCCTTCTGCTGGCTGGTGATATTAAGCCAAATCCACTGCCCAATCTGCAGCACCTCCAAGTCTTATGCAGCCCCCCCCCCATACTTTGTTAAGGGACTAAAAATTGCTCACATTACTATAAGGAGGCTAACCAAAAATCTTAACAAGCTCACAGCATGGATTAAATATTACAACCCTGACATACTTAGCATAACCAAAACCTGGATGAAGTTGAACGATTAAACATACCTGATAACTTTTGTGCTCTGCTGGGTTGCAACTTTATTAGATCTGACCATGCTGCAATTAAGAGTGGTGGGGGGGGACTGTGATATACTATAAGGATCATCCACAAATCTCTGCGTCTAGTTGTCTTCTCATCTCCAGTCCTCTGTTTGAACTTTGTTATGCAATCCTCCTACTGGGGAGTTCCAAAAAGTTGTATGTTCTCTGTGTATACAGTCCACCAGCTGTCAGTCAACAGGCTCTTCCCGTATTTCTGAGCTCTCTTGACCCACTGCTCCAGAACAATGAGTTTCTTTAGTGGCGATTTTAACGTTGATTGGCTTGGCAGCAAAGCAAAAAATGCAGAATTGACCCTAAACAAGCTTCAGCTTCACCAGCTAATCTCGGAGTCCACTAGAAGTGCTACAAACAACAGCTGGAGCTTTACCCTAATCGACTGGATTATCATCCCCAGATCTGACAGAATTTCCTGCTCTGGTGTCCTTCCAGATGTGATTAGTGATCACTCTTCCCTCTATTGTGTCTGGAGGGCAAAGACCCCCAAGGTCCCCCAAGGCTCATACACTTCTGTGATATCTCAAAGCTTGACTCTGCGTAACTTATACAGGAGGTTGCAAGCACAGACTGGTCACAGCTGTGGGTCACTAGTGATGTAAACCAGGCCTTTTCTGTTGTCAGGGAGGTCATACTTGGTGTACAAGAAAAATATACACCTAAGACCACAAGGCAAATATGTGGCCCATTCACGCGGGAGTGATTTGGGGTCGAGAGCAAAATAAACATAGCAGCACAAGAAATTAGTACTGTGTGGTTATGCCACAAAGTAAAGTACAGTACCGTTGACCACTGCCTAGAAACATTTTCAAAAAACAGTCCTACCAGTTTTTTATTTTTGATTATGACCAACCACGAACTCTCGTGATCACAGGGAGGACTCAGAGAGGCCAAAGTATCGAAGAAGTAACGTGAAGTGAGTGGACACAAAAAATGAACAAAAATGAACAAAAAACTCAAATTATATGCCGTGTGCACTTTATTCATCAAGATAAAACTTGTGAGGTTTTATGAGAATATTTATTTAATACACTAACTTGAAATTTTCGGGGATTTCGGCAGCCATAACGCCATGTGCGTGCGATGTTGCAGACACAGCCGATGTCATGGAACTGGATGGCAGACAACAGAGGGTGGATTACCCAGGGAAAATACAGCATGTACACTGCAAGGACCAGGTGAATGGTAGGCATGGAGGGTGGTGGATAAATGAGGGAAATAACAGGGCAGCCGATTGGTACAAAAGGTAAAGCTGGCGGTAAGGGAGGGTAGCGGATAAAAGAGGGGGCGGATAATTAAGGGCGCACTTAGAAACATAGAAACATAGACTTTGACAGCAGATAAGGACCGCTTGGCCCACCTAGTCTGCCCATTTTCCTACCTAGCTGGATTGTCTCCTTTCTGGCACAAATAAAACAAAGGAATGTCCATTGGTCTGCCGTTACAGTCTCTAAGTTTACCATTGGTTGGGCAAAATACAGGGAAGTCAGAAAAAGAGTGTAAAAGGGCCATCCGGAGAAGCAACAACCTGTATTACAAGACATTCAATCCTCATCTGGCAATCCAGGCCAATTCTGGAAAAAACATTAAGCAGGCGTATAACAACTCACTTAGCCCAAAGAAAATTGCTCCCAGTTGTTATATAAATATATATTTATTTGGTACCATGCATTCCTTTTGTCACTTTTTCTTTATTGTATTTCTTATCGCTTTGTACCCCCCCCCCCCGGGGTCATACCTAGCCCCAGCTCAGCATGTCCCTCTTGGTCAACAAATTGTGAATAAATAGCTAGAGAATAACCTGAACTCCTGCAGTGAACTAGCAGGTGTGGTCACGAGAAGCCAAGCAAAATGGAAACAGGAAGAAAATGCAAGCCAAGAGGGTGCAGCTGAACTGAGGTCACAGGCCTTGTGACTAGCAGCTGCTCCTCAACAGCAAAATGAGTGCACCGATCACGGGGAGGGACTAAGGGCAGCAATACCACAGTGTCCACATCCTATTTAAATGTCTAATTTCCAGAATCGATAGAAACAAATCTGCAAACCAAGAAAAAAAAAAATGAAAGTTAAAAGTGGAAAGATATAGTCTGGGGTTAGTGGCAGGGTTGACTGGGCACTTGGCGCAATAGTGAGTATTGTGTGACGCTGCGGTGATGGATGAACAAAAAGTACACATTTTAAACCTATAATACTGTTTTCTTAATTGTTTAGAAACATTAGACAGTGAATAATAAAGTAAGGAAACAGTGCAGAATGACAAACAGAACCTGCAAGGTAGGGCATGTGCATTACAAATGTTTTAAAGCAAAAACAGCAACTACAGGACCTAAAGCTAGAGGCCCATAAGCCTACAGTACATTTTTTCCCATATCTAGAACACTCCCTGAAGAAGCCTTAGGAGGCAAAATGTTGGGACACTGTGGAACCTAAATAAAACAAGCAAACACATTCTGAGACAGCTGTTGCCTTTTTCAGAAAAGCGATGTGAGGACCCCCCACCCACACAAGGGGGAATCTGCTGCCAGATTACTCATATTTAAGAATATTGCTGTTTCTTGCATCTACCCCCCTTTGAACTCCTGCACATCCACCCTGTATGGGAGGGATAGAGTGCTACGTCACTGGTGGGTACCAAAGTGTTAATGTGGAAAGAAGAAAGATTTGTCCTGACAGTATGCCAAAACCTAATTGTGACAGGGAGGAATTAGCTCTGAGTGTCATTCATTGGGGGGTTGGGGGTGAAGTGAGACAGCGTTGGATCTGCCAGAAGAGAGTAGAAGGGGAGCCTTCAGTGGGGGCATTCAAACTGCCTTCCCATGTATTCCCTGTACAGGGACAAAGCAGGCAGAAAAATAGGAAACCCCATGCATTATTGCTTACAGGAAAGACTAGTTTCACAAAACTGAAAGTAAAATAGTGATGGAAGCTCTTTTTTTAGTCAGTCAATAAAGTACATACATGCACACACACACACACACACACACACACACACGTTCTTTTTAGGGGCTGCATATGTTCTTAACTAAAATAACATGTTTTATCATAGAATATTGATCTTCACGTGCGCGTGTGTGTGTGTAATGCAGTTTTACTAGTAGGAGTAGTCCACTGACCAAACTGCTAAAGCAGTGTGTAGACAGTTACTGCTCTGTCTCTGTATTTTGCTCTGAGATCCTCTAACCCAATGTGTTTCTCCTCTGTCTACCTGCAAGCTTAACAACATTACTGCTCGGCATGACAATCAGTGTTCATCATGAGAGTACCATTCTGTTATTTCTACCTGCTGCCGGCTATGTAAACCCCTGTTGTTTCTTGTATTGACCTTGTTGCTTGATGCACTTAAATGTGGCATTTACTTGTTCTGTCTGATGTTCATGAATGTACCTTGTAATCTCCCGGGTCGCACCTGAAAATAGGCACTTGGCTGTCTAGCGTGCTCACCCGGTTAACAAAAGCAAATAAATAAATAATGGCTGCTTATCCCATGACATGAAGGGGATAATGCAGTCACCGCCCAGCAGCTGAATCCAAGGATGTCCTGCGGGAGTTTAGCAGCAGGGCAGGGCATCCATTTGGACGCCCTGTGCTCAGCCATCTCCATGTCTGCAACAGCCCATAGTGCAGAACTCTCCGCTGGTGTGTGGGCATGGCTGGGTTCCATGCATGCCCTGCAGCATCCTGGTGCAGGCTACCACATGCTGGCACCTTTGGTGCAGAGGGTCACTTGTAAATAATTCCCTGGTGTCCACCTTGTTTATCTTGTGAAGAAACTTGAAAGTTGCATTTCCCTTCCTGGTCTCCAATGCATACATGTTGAGGTCTTTGAGCCTCTGCATGTAGGATTTCTCGTTTCCGTCCACACTGTACTCAAAATGTTCAGCTAAGAATCATGGCCCGAAACCTCTTTGTGTTTGACTGGACCAGTGAGTGGATCTGTTAACTCACATATTCAAGGATCATGTTGAAGTGAATCATGTGGTGGTGGTGTGTGTGTGTGGGCGGGGGGCAGGGTATCGTTGTTATGAAAATTCATCCTATGAATGCGTTGTTTTTTGTCGCTTTTCCTTGTCAATCGAACACTGAATGTACTGTGTATGCCATCTACAGGGTGAGTTAGAACTCAAACCTCTCATCTCACTTTGCACGTACCCTTATTACAACTATATCCCTTCCTTTATTACTCTGTACTGTCATCAGGACTCTGTGGTAGCACCGCTGCCTCTCAGGTAGAAGGTTAAGTCTCGCATGAGAGATTCAAGCTCATATTCAAAGCCGACACTACAGTGCAATACCAGGGTGTTTTGCTGGTGTTTTGGGAGTGCGATTCTTCAGATGAAACATTAGTTGTCCATCTCTAGTGGACGTATAGATGAAAATGAAAGATCCTATCACGTAGGCTGGCCCACGGCATTGCCGCAGCAGTGTTGCCATTCGAGACACTGGTAACCTGGGTTCAGCAGTGAGTGTGAAAGGCCGGAGGGCAGGTGGAGGGGAGAGGCTCATGTGTCAGAGATGATGCTTGTCCCATCCGGGGAGGGAGAGCACTTAAATCTGCCTCACACCTAAACCTCCTGCCATCCAAATCAGGGACAGGGCTTGCAAAAATCAGGGACAAGTGACCAATGGAAACATCAGCTCAAGAAAGCTCTCTGTATTATGGAGCTTAGAGTGAAAAGCATTTTCTGAAGGAGAAAAGCACTTTCACATTAATTCCTGGCAATATGTTATGCTTCAGATCTCTCTTTTCAGTGAGTGAAATGCCAAATTTACTAAGAAATTTTTGAGGCAAAATCAAGAACATCCCTAAAAAGCAGGGATAATTGAGAGGTATGCTGGGCCTTGTGATCTCCACCTGGGTGTCTGCAGGTCTGCAGACAGAACATCTGGGGATGGGTGATGTTGGCTAGCACTGCGGAAGAACACCTGTGTGCATGCATGAGCCTTGGGGCCCTTGGTGTCGATGCCCCAGGGTGTGAGGAAGAAACGGGAAGTGCCTGGGCCCATGGATGACACTATCGGTATTCTAGGACCCCACATGATCACCAACCCTAAACAAGCCCTGGAACTGGACACCAGAGAGGCTTGGGGAGCCCCAGTGACCTCGTGGCAGGGTAAGCCATTGGAGGTCAACTCCATGGGGCAAGGATAACTGACCAGGCTGGGAGATAGTTTAAGTTTGATGGGGAGGGCTCAAGAAGGAAAGAGAATAAAGAATACTTAAATCAGCTAATAAAAAACATGAAACAAATAATTAAAAAATAAAAATCCCATCACAGTTTTTAAGGTAGATTTCCCTGATGTCTGAGTCCGTGTTCCCTTATACTAAGGTAAGTTGTGCAGTTCTCGCAGGTTGTGATGATATGATGTTGCGCAATTGACGGCTGCCATGTCTGTCTGTATACATTTCCTGAACAAGTAGTATCGTTTTTTTATCATCTATTTCTGCCCCAACCAGCCCTCTTCGTATGGTGTCCCGTCATTTATGTTCTCCAGGACTTGACCCGCTTCTTTACCAAAACCATTGTGTGGTGGGTGGGTGTCTTGGTCAGTATTTCAGAGCCTGTGGGGTCACCATCACCATCCTGCCAGCTGGGAGGCTTTCATCTGTTTGCACCCCATGCTTCAGGTCTGCATCACGTGCTAGGCCATGCGTGCTCATGCTCGCATGCGACACTCTGTTGGTGACTGCATCAGGGCCCTCTGAGTGGGGTGTCGACTGCTGTACTACCCAGCCTCCACCACGTGGTCAGCATGTGGTGGTATATGCTGTCTGCCCTTTCTTGAAGGATTGGAGAGCTATCTGTGGAATGCTGAATCCTGCTTACCCCAGCTGGTCCTGAGTGATCCAAGTCCATTTACGAAACCGGGTCGCTGGTGTAGCAAGGAATAGCGCTACTGTTATACTACTGGATCTGCTCACTGTCAGTATATAACTTCGTCTGTGAAAGGTTTAGTGATACTGGGCGGCATTTTCAAGCATCCACGTCCATTTTTCAGGACACGGGTGTCAAAATCAGCCCAGAGAGTTAGACCAAGAAAAGTTGGTCTAACTTCCCAGATGGAATTCTACACTTGTGTCCAAAAAAACATATACAATTCCTGCAGTTGTGGCATATGTTACCACAAAGTATGGGAACTGTCACGGATGCATCCAGATGTCTGTAAGTAGGACACAGACATTACCTCTGGATGCATCTACATGACCCCAGTATGTCTGAAATATGGACACAAGTGTTGCATCCAGTTTTTCAAATATCTTGCCCATATTACTTTGTGTATGAAAGGTGTATTTTATTTAGTTATTTATTTAACAAATTGGAAAGACCTTTGAGCCAAAGGCTCTTTTACAGAGGTTCCAAGTCAAATCACAAAAATAGCAAATTACAATGGTTTCAGTAAGTAGTACAACATGAGGAAAGTAATTACATAAACAAAAGAACAATATGACAAGATAAATATTGTGTCAAATACAGCCAGTGGCCTTGTCTGAAGAGGGGTGAAAGGGCTTACAAGGAGAGAAAGTACAGAGGGTGAACTGGGGGTGAAAGGAAGCGAAAAAAGAGCAAGGAGGAGATTCCACAATGAAACTTGAGCAGGAAAGACCCACGGGGGTAGTAGAGGGGAGAACAAGGTGAGAAACAGAGAGAGAGAGTGGGGAAGTGTGAGTGGAGGGGTAAGGGCACTATAAGCATAAGTGTATTATAAAAAAAAATGTATTCTTTATTACCTGACTCATTCTTTTCTTTCCTAGTGACACAGGAACAGTTCCTCCAGAAAGATGTTTGTTTGGAATCATGTTAAACATATCGAGTTTATTAGGTAAGTGCACTGTGTTTTCTTATCAACACAGATGACAGTTGAATCCCATGCTGATGCCAGCTTGGGGCCGGGTGGGATGTGGAAATTAGATGCTTAGCTCCTGGGCAAGGAGGGGGCAGGTGGCCCTGCAGTCATTCACCCCTTACTGGCCAATCATGGGGCAGCAACAGCATTGTTTGTGAAGGCCATCACTTGCTCGTCCGCCATCCCAGACAGAGGAAGGGTGCAGACATTCTGGTGGCTCTGACTGTCAGTGCCGGGGACAAGGGGACCAGAGAAAAAACAACTGGGGGACAAAACATTGATGGGGTGGGTTGTACACTTCTTTTTTCAAAACTGTTTTGGTAATTATGGAAGCAATAAGGGCACAGTAGGTGGGAGGGGGGTTACCGCCATTGAGTATCGCTAACTATTGCGGGAGGAGTGATTAGCAAAAGGTACTCCCCCTGGAGTGCCTTACTGGATCTGTCAGACTGTCCAGAAGTAGTGCATCACACAACCATGTGGATGAGAGCTAACCCTGTGCTCCTCATGTCAGGGACCAGGATGGGGAAGTGCTACTGGCCACAGTGCTCTCGTACAGTAGAAACAAAAAACACAGAAAATGATGGCAGAAAAAGACCATTGATCTATTCAGTCTGCCCATAAAACCCAAACAAACCCAGGACCTGTTTTCCATACAGGGTTCTAACCCACATTGTGAAATAGGTAGAAAGCATGTTGACTCCTGATTGGCTGAGAGGTACTTTCAGCTGGGCCATTATCACAGCAGAACAGCCCTACCAAAAGTAGCTCAACAAAAATATGTTTGAAAATACAATCAATTTATACTAAAAAGGACCCGTTTCATAATCACAATAAGGCATTCCAGAGGTGTGTTAAGGTGGGCTAACAGCCCTTTTCCGGTGGTGGAAGCACTTGGCTTCACCTCATGCCTCGACTCACCCAAGGCTGGCCGTTATCCTACCATATGCACCCCCTGTCATGCCTTATTGCTTAATTATGAAATGGGTAGAAAGAATGCTGGCTCCTGATTGGCTAGGTGGTACTTTCAACCGGGCTATTATCCTAGCATAACAGCTCGGCTGAAAGTAACTCAACAGAAATATGTTTAAAAATACATTCAGTTTACTAAAAATGACCCATTTCATAATCACGATAAGGCACTCCACAGGGTGTGTTATGATGGGCTAACAACCCTCTTGGGTGGAGGAAGCACTCGGGTTTGCCTTGTGCTTCCTTCCACCCAAGGTGGGCTGTTAACCCACCGTAATGCACCCCTTGTCATGCCATATTGCTTAACTATCCAACCCCATGCTCCCTGCCCTGCTGCTACCACCCTGCGCAATCACTAAGCCCTTCACTCTGTCCCAGCCATGACTGAAACCACTGATAGTTTTGGCATCCACCACATCAGCTGCCAGATTATTCCACGTCTCCACTGCTCTTTCTGTAAAATAAAACTTCCTCACTTCCCTCTTGAACCTCCCCCATCAGTTTCCACTCATGCCCCCGTGCTTCTGATCCACCATTTATGTTAAATAATTCCTCACAATTTACCTTGTTCATTCCCTTAAGGAACTTAAGGGTCTCTGTCATATCTCTCCTCTTCTCTCTCGTCTGGCCTCCAGCAAGTGCACGTTCAGTACCTTAAGACAATCCTCATAAGATTTGCCCTGCTGGCCCTGAATCATTTTGATCGCCCTACATTGCACTGTCTTCAGCTTGTCTTTATTGAAATAATATCCACAGGATCACCTCGTAAACAGGGCTGACACGGCCCTAATTGTGATATTTGCTTGTCAAATTAACACTTGTTAAATAAAAATATTTACTACCACTACTTAAGTTTCCTTATGTGAGGACTCCAGAACTGGGTACAGTATGCCAGGTGGGGCCTCACCAGTGATCTGCAGAGAGATAGTAATACCTCCTTCCTTCTGTTGTCACTGGATCTTCCTGTGCACCCCAGCATTGTGTTTACCTTACTGTAGACCTTGTTACACTGGTATCATTGTTTTAGGGAGTCACTGATGATGACCCCTAGGTCTTTTTCTTCAGAAGTCGTGCCTAGCTTTACCCCCTTCCCCTATCCAGTACTCTGTCCTAGGGTGCATCACCTTGCACTTTTTGGCACTGAACTTCAACTGCCAAACCTTTAGCCAGTTCTCTGGTCTTTGCGAGTCTCTTTTCATACCCCTAACCCCCTCCTCGCCATCTAGCCTGCCACATAGCTTAGTGTCATCTGCGAAGAGACACATCTGGCCCTGGATTTCTTCTTCTGTGTCACCGATGGACATATTGAACATATTGAAAAGGACTGGACCCAGGACCGATTTATGGCACCCCACTGGTGACTTCCCTTCCTTCTGATTTGACTTTGTTAACCACAGCCCTCTGCTGTCTCACTTCCAACCAGTGTCTCACCCATATAGCTGTATCATCAGCTACACCCAGATCCTCTAGTTTCTTCAGCAACCTTACATGAGGCATCAAGCCGAAAGCCTTGCTGAAATTGAAGTAGAGTAAATCCACAGCATGGGCTTTATTCTTCCCATGTTACCCAGTCAAAGAATACTATCAGGTTGGTCTGAAAATACCTTCCTGCCATGAAACCTGTCTGTTTACTATCCTGGAGTCCACTGCTCTCCAGGTAGTCCATGAGGTCCTCTGAATAATGTCTCCATCAGTTTACCCACAATACATCTCCTTATCTGCTCAACTGTACCCCAAGGATCCAGCTTAGCCCTATTCTATTTTTTATATTCCTGAATGACCTTACCTCTTCCTGTTTCTCTCTGTCCATTCACATGTATGCAGATGCCACGACCTCTATGCCTCTGACCTCATGGCCCAGCTACAACTGGATTTTACTAACATCCAGCACTGGTTCTGGGATAATCAGCTATCCATCAATGGCAAAAAAAACATCTCCATGACTTTTGGCACAAGGCAGAGACTAGCTAGGCTAAGCCCCACCCCCTCCTTCCATACCCTTGATGGTGTTGCATTTGAAGATGTTTTCTCCATTAAATACCTCAGGGTCTGGTGGATCATCACCTCAATTTGTCTATTTATGTGGATGCCACCTACCAAAAGCTTCATCCCCAAACTTGGAGCACTTTACAGGAATACAATGAGTATCCTGCTCCCTGCCCACAGAGAGATTGTCTCAAAGATGATTTACCCTACCTCTTCAACTACAGCGACATTGTTCGTAGTGCTGCTCCCAAATCCACCCTAGCCAGACTGATCACCCTGCTCCATTTCTTCTGCTGCTGTGCCCTCAACCCCCCTCCCCCCGAATCCACCACTGCTCCTTTAATCCTCCCTCTCCTTTCCCTCCTTTAATGCCAGGCACCTCTTTTATTACACTACTTTCATCTCCAGAGTCTAGCCTAGGTTTCTCGCTTCTTATCTTTCCTCTCTTCTCAATCCCCACCTTCTACCTTAGGCTCCTACACCCTTTGCAGTTCTGGCCCTCACTCTCTTGTGCTCCTCTCCATAAAATCTTCTGCTGGCCAAGCTGCCTTTTCCGACCGGTTCCCTAAACTATGGGGCTCTCTTTCCATTACCTGCTCCTTCCTCCCACTCACGCTAATCTCTCCTCCGTGAATTCACTACTCACTCCTGCTGTTGTCTCTGATCCAGTGCTGTATGTTACTGCCCTACAATTCCTTCCCCCACTGCTCCTGCCCCCCAGTTTCCCCTGCCCCCAGTTTCCTCCTGTCCCCTCAGTTTCCCCCTGCCCCCAGTTCCCGTCCCTCAGTTTCCTCCTGCCCCAGTTTCCCCTGCCCCAAGTTCCTCCTGCCCCAGTTCCCCCTGCCCCAGTTTCCTCTTGCCCCCAGTTTCCCCCTGCCCCAGTTCCCCTGCCCCAATTCCCCCTGCCCCCCCAGTTTCCCTCTGCCCCCAGTTTCCCCTGCCCCAATTCCCCTGCCCAGTTCCCCTGCCCCAGTTTTCCCCTGCCCCCAGTTTCCTCCTGCCCCAGTTTCCCCTGCCCCCCCAGTTTCCCCTGCCCCAATTTCCTCCTGCCCCCAGTTCCCCTGCCCCCAGTTTCCCCTGCTCCCCAGTTCCCCCCTGCACCCCAGTTTCCCCTGCCAATTTCCTGCCCCCAGTTTCCCCCCTGCCCCCAGTTTCCCCTGCCCCCAGTTTCCTCCATCCATCCCTGCAGAAAGAAGCACCAGCAGCTTCATTCTCCCTTCGAGCTGCACTCCTCTGCACTGCCTTTTCCATACGCCCGTTGTGTTCCAATTTCCACGTATATTACTTGTTGCTCTTCAGAAGCTCTGCCTCGCTCATCTTTTTCATTCTGTTGCTTCTTAACTGTATAACTTATATTTTTGATTTGTGCAACTGTCTGTTGTGACTTATTGCTGTAGTCTCCTCTGTCCCCTGCCCCCAGGATGCATTTGGAAACTAGCTATTTCAACTCAGTATGTCTTTCCTGGTTAATCTTTTGAAATAAATAAACAAATGAATGAATGAATATATAAATCGATCCTTTCTGCACTTGTATTTAATCATCATACGCACCTTGGAATCTTGCTGTTTTCTTTTCTTTATTACTGTCAGCATACTGTTACAACACCAGACAAAATATTTCTTTGTATCCTTCTGTCTTATGCAGGAATTGCCACCATGTATGTACGATATAAGCAAGCGGAAGCACTTACCTTTCAAGAGCCCCGAATCGTCAAGTGGAACAAGGCTGGGTTAGGACTTGGTTGCATCAGCTGCTTTGGACTTTTAATTGTGGCCAATTTCCAGGTTTGCACTTTCTTGGAGTTATCTGCAAGTTACTAGGGCAGTGACTCTTTTCCTGAATCCGTGCACATCAGAACACTGTAGGACACTTGATCACTAGGCCAGCGGAAGGCAGGCACATCTAGGTGGTGATATGCGCTCATAGTCTGGGTAGGGGGGTGGGCATTGGGTTGGGAGGCTAGAGAGTAGTTCACTCTCTAGCGCCTCCTGTGGATGACTTGTTAGCAGAACATGAGAAAGTGTTGGTGGAAACTACTGCCTGAACCACCGCGCAGCTGAGGTTGGTTACTGCAGTGTGCTCTTTGAGCATGGTGGGGGGGGGGGGGCAGGAAAAAAGGAAACATTTTTAAGACATTAGTGATATGAAAAGCAAGTGCATGATACAGAGCAATATGATAACAATGTTGCATCGTATAAGTTTTTTGTGTAATTATTATGTATCATATCATATAGTGTTTGAATATTTTATTTTTTGTTTCATTGTATTTTTACTCCTCCCCTTTTTTTTAACCAGGAGAGAGACACTAAGCTGAAGCTTGTTTACAGGTGTGACCTGGGAGCACGAGGAAATTAAGTGATTTGCTCAGGGTCACACAGTATACAAGTGGGGTCTGTGGGATTCAAACCCAGGTCTCCAGGTTTGCAGACCAGAGTCTTAGGCCAGTCAGTTGTTCCACACCACAATCCATAAACCATTCTGGGGGAGCATAGCTCCCCTATGGATGCACCCACAGAGGAGACTAAGGAGGCTGAGGACAACTGTCACAAGGGAGGCCCACAGGAAGGAGGCAGAGGACACCACAAGGAAAGGAAGCAGCTCCTGGTGGGGGACTCCAATTATTGGGGATGAGAACTGGGGGAGCAGGAAACTGAAGTAAGGTGCCTGCCTGGTCATGGCTGGAGAGACAGGAAGCTACATCCTCAGGATCACGAGAACAGCCTACTGGAGTTCGAGCTGGACGCCATTGTCCACCTAGGGACAAATGACTTGGCTAATCATGAGATTAGAGCAGTGTAGAAGGACTTTGTAGAATTGGGGAGGGGCCTAAGATAAGTAGCACACACAATATCCTTCTCTGAGGTGCTGCCTGTCAGTGGCATGACTGAGGCGAGGGTACTTTGCGCCATGCAGTTTAATGAATGGTTGAAAAAATGGTGTGGATCACAGGGGTTTGGCTTCATTGGGGACTGGGGTTCCACCTGGAGGACACCACCCTATACTGGCAGGATGGTCTGCATCTGTCCAGGAAGGGAACAAGTCTTTTGAGCAATCGGTTTAAATGCTTCATTGGCAAGCTTTTAAACTAGTCAAGGGGGGAAGCACTGATAAGCAGCAGAAAAATCCCAGCCTCTCCCTACAAAACAGGGTACTAAATGAGAAAAAGACTGAGGTAGACAGGTCAGTGGAGGATGCTGCAAAAGAAGGTAAAGCCATTAAAATGGAGAGCAATGAGTACCAATGCCCGTAGTCTGAGTAACAAGCTTCCTGAATTAGTGGCATTGATGGAGGAGGAACACCTGGATATCGTGGCAGTCACAGAAACATGGTACACAAAAACCATGACTGGGACATAAACATACCAGGATACACTATCTACAGGAGGGACAGGGAGGGTAAAGAGAGGAGAGCTCTTTACATAAGGGAAGGAATCAAAGCAACAGAACAAAACGGAAAACAGGGAGGAGAAGAAGCACTGTGGGTAAATTTGGAGACTGGCAATGGCACCACAATCCGCACAGGGGTTGAGCACAGATTTCCTCAGGGAGGAAATGGACAAGGAAGTGATAGAAAGAATATTAGAATGGCAGAAAAGGGAGATATTGCTGATGGGTGATCTGAATATGCCAGATGTTAACTGGAGTGCAGTTGCAGCAGCCACTTCAAAGAGTGGGGTTATTCTAGATGCCCTTAAGGGCATGCTGCCTAGACAACTAGTATTGGAGCCCACTCGAGAGGGAGCAATCTTAGACCTGGTTCTCTCAAATGGAGATGAAGAGAATCACAGATGTAGAAGTGGGTAGCCATCTGGGAACTAGCGACCATCGAACAGTATGGTTCACAATAAACACAACAATAGAGTCAAGTCATACAAAGGCAAAAGTACTGGACTTTAGGAGGCTGACTTTACCAAAATGGGTGAGTGCCTAAGGAATGCATTAGCAAATGGGCAGGAAGGAGGTGGAAGAACAATGGGGAATAATAAAACTGCCATCACAGAGGTAACAAGCCTTTGTGTGAAGCAAATTAACAAACGAAGCGATGTAAGAAACCACTATGGTTCTCAAAGGAAGTGGCAGTGAAGGTTCAAGAGAAAAAAGCATTCAGGAAGTACAAGGAATCACAGAAGGAGCGGACAGGGAACTGTATCAGTTAAAGCAAAGGAAGCTGGGAAGGCAGTCAGAACAGCAAAGGCCCAAACCGAGAAAAAGATAGCCAACTCAGTTAAGAAGGGGATAACACCTTTATAGGTACATCAGGAGCCGAAGGAAGACCAAGGGAGGCTAGTGAGGCTTAATAAAGAGGAGGGAGGGTGGGCAGAGGGTGACTGTGAAAAGGCAGAGATACTAAACAAATATTTTTGCTCAGTATTTACAAAGGAAGTGGGGGAGGTACTTAAAACAAACAGTAGAAACACTCTGGATACAGAAGTTGATACCAGCCCATTTACAGAAGAAAGGATTCTGAAAGAACTCTTAAAACTGAAGGTGGACAAAGCAATGGGGCCTGATGGGATTCATCTCAGAATTCTAAAAGAACTAAGGGTAGAACTAGTGACACCACTGACTACCCTCTTTAACAAATCATGGGAGAATGGGGTGGTACCCAAGAACTGGAGAAGGGCAGATGTGATTCCCCTTCACAAAAGTGGGAGCAAGGCAGAAGCAGAAAACTACAGACCTGTTAGTTTAACCTCAGTGGTAGGAAATGATGGAATCACTTCTGAAGGAAAGAATTGTTGAGTATCTAGAGGCCAGAGGGCTCAGGACCCAAGGCAGCATGGATTCACAGCGGAAGGTCATGCCAGACAAATCTGATAGATTTCTTTGACTGGGTGACCAAAGTAGTAGATCAGGGAGGGGCTGTGGACATGGACTACCTAGACTTTAGCAAGGCATTTGACACAGTCCACACAAAAGAATATAAGTTAGCCAGCCTGGGAGTGGGTCCCAAGATGACAGCCTGGGTAAAGAATTGGCTGGAGAATAGGACACAGAGGTAATAGTAAATGGAGTCCACTCTGAAGAAGGGGGTTACTAGTGAATGTCGCAGGGGTTCAGTATTGGACCGGTTCTCTTCAATGTCTTTATAAGTGACATTGCAGAGGGACTGGAAGGAAAGTATATCTCTTTGCAGATGACACAAAGATCTGCAATAGAGTTGATGCACAAGGTGGGGTGGAAAGGATGAGAAGGGACTGGCAAGGTTAGAGGAATGGTCAAATGTATGGCAGCTTAGATTCAATGCTAAGAAGTGCAAGGTAATACACCTGGGAAACAAAACCCAGGGAAGAGTACACAATGGGGGTGAGATACTAACAACAACAAAAATGGAAAGGGACCTGGGGTGGTCATATCAGATGACCTAAAGGTGGGCAAACAATGTGAGAGGGCAGCAAGGAGGGCTGGGAGGATACTGGGATGCATAGGAGAGGCATCACCAGTGAAAACAGGAAGTTATTATCCCTCTGTACAGACAGTTGGTGAGACCCCATCTGGAGTACTGCATGCAGTTCTGGGCCCAATCTCCGCAAGGACATAGACAGGATAGAGGCTGTCCAGAGGAGGGCAACTAAAATGGTGCAGGGTCTGCACCGGAAGACATATGAAGAGAGACTTAAGGAGCTGAATATGTATAGCCTCGAGGAAAGGAGGGAGAGGGGGGACATGATAGAAACTTTCAAGTATCTCAAGGGAATCAACAAAGTCCAAGAGGGTAGCATCTTTCAAAAAGAGGTGTGCAAGAACAAGGGGCACAATTTGAAGATAGAAGAGGCGGCTCAGAGGTAATTTAGAAGTATTTTTCACAGAGAGGGTTGTGGATGCATGGGCAGCCTTCCAGAGGAGTTGTGGAGTCAAAAACAGTGGTGGAATTCAAGCATGCATGGGACAGTCATAAGAGCAATTCTAGGGGGTGGGGTAGGAAGAAGTA
The DNA here is from genome assembly GCA_016271365.2 of Neoceratodus forsteri. Lineage (NCBI taxonomy): Eukaryota > Metazoa > Chordata > Ceratodontiformes > Ceratodontidae > Neoceratodus > Neoceratodus forsteri. Next base: position 36,601,398 of record JADMNL010000029.1, on the reverse strand, counting down.
GGCTGCTGGTTAACTAGGATCTGCAGCTTGTCCAATAGGTAGGGAAATGGGCAGACTTGGTGGGCCAGGCAGTCCTTATCTGCCGTCAAAATCTATGTTTCTATGTTTCTATGTTAAACCACTGCGCTATACTGCCTCCCTTGCTCCTTGGCAGCCTACTCCTTCAGAGCCCTCAAGCACTGCTGCCTACTCGACTCTCATCATGCTTTTGCTTGTGGTCTCCAGGTTACCCTGGTCTTCCACTATCCCTGGGTTACAGAGTAAACCTTCCTGGGGCCACTTGCATTCAGGGGAGGAAGTGCCTTGTTATCAGGACATTGGCTGGGGCAACCATGGCAATGTGCAGGGTATAGGTTGGGTGGCATAGGGGATGCAAGAACTCTATCATTTGGCACATGAGGCTGGGGTTCTGTTTTCCATGTTTTGGTCCCTTCCTCTCCCTGCCCCACAGAAGCAAACCCACGTTGTCACCCAGGGGAGGCACCGGCCAACTATTGCTCATCCATGCCGTCCAAAGCACCACCCTCCAGGAATCACCCTCTATACCATGCACAGCTACTTGTTCCCCTCACTAATGCCCTCCTGCTGGCCTTTGCTTCTGTTATTCAGGGTCTGAAGCATGAACCTTGGTCGCCCGTGTGCCGTGTGAATGCCTCACCACTCCACGCCACAGAGCCAGCTGAATTCCTTTTTAATTGTTTTATTTATACTTAAAGCTACAGTAATGTGCCTTTCTGTGTCTATAACCATGGAATCAGTACTCTAGTGCTTTAAGAACATCACTTCTGTTGGGCAGGGCTGGTTGAGAATCAGTCCAAGAGGAGATATGTGGGGAATGGGTCAACGGAGTTTCTTCACGGCAGTCACTGTGTTAGATACAATGTTTGCTGAGACTAGGGAGAATGTGTTCCACTGGGGGAGAGGGGATCATGTCAGTGTCAGTGGCTCAGTAGGTAGCACACTCGCCTCTGAGGCCGGGAGATCAGAGGGCTGCGGGTTCAGTTCCCACATCTGGCACTTGGGTTACTATCCCAGTACTGACACTGTAATGCAGCATGAGAGGGGTGCTGCATTTCTGAGGTGCCATCTTCCGGATGAGACGTTAAACCGGTCCCATCTGCCTGGATTGGTGGTAGTTCAGGTGGATGTTAAAGATCCCATGGCACTTCTCGAAAAGAGTAGGGAATTTCCCGGTGTCCTGGCCAAATTTCCTCATTCACTAAAAAATACCACCAACAGCTTAATCTGGTTCAAGGTCAGTTGGCATTCATCTGTATCCCCCTTCCCCGGGTCGTGCCTGAAAATAGGCAGGATTTGTCTAGTGCACTTACCCGGTCAACAAAAGCTAAATAAAATAAATAAATAAATAAATGACTGCAGGTCAAACAGTCTAGTAGAGAGCTCACAGCCATGCTGACCTCTGACGTGACAACTTCCATGACTAGTATCATGAATTCTGCAGTGGAAGTCATTTAAAACTCTTTACCGTTTGTGGCTAAGAAAGGAGTGGGGCCAGCAGTCTGTTGGGGTGGCAAATGGAGGTGATGGCCTTGAAGAGAAACCCCAGGTTACTGACAGCATCAGTGATAAATATGACAATGAACTGTCATGATGATGATAATGAAAGTGATAATTATGATGTTGATAATAAGGATGAATCTGATGATGATGATTATGGTGCTGTTAAAACAGCAATATTTGTTCGTCACCATATAGTTTTTTTTTTCAGCAATAATATTTGGCTGGCAAAAATATCAATATACCCATTTTTTTCTTTTTGTTTTCTTTTATTCCTGAACCAAGATACGGGATTTGGAAGTTTTTAAAAGTTCCCACTCCCGTTGCAAGCCTGCCATAAAAAATGTAATATCTTGGTGCAGTGCTGTGCTGTTTACCATCAGAGACATATGGTAACACCATCCTTATACTTACCGACTATGAATCTACCATGTAATTTCAACAGGTAACTGAATGGAATAGATTTTTAAAAATTGCGAGTGATCGACATCTTAAATGAAACGAGTCATTAATTACGAAATTAGCTATTAAAGCTGCTTCAGCGATATCTGAGAAAACTGAAACTATATGGAGCTTGAAGCTAAGGATGTCAAAAATAAATTTTGGCCCCCAAAAAATATATAATTAAATTTTTTGCCAACTAACAAATACTGCTGTGTGCTGCTGAGGAGAAGGATGATGATAACATAGTTCATAGTTTTATTTATTTATAATTTGCATCAAATAGATCACTGGATGGCCCATAAGATACAAAATATTAATTTCTGTGGGTGTTCGTTGGCACAGCAAGGTACAAAACATATGCACCCATGTATATACTTGCCTGTAAGTTGACCTTACATATAAGTTGACCCCCCTTTTCTAAGTAAATTTAAGTAAAAATAGAAAGTCGTCACTTATAATAACTCGACACCCTCATGCATAAATCTCTGTACATCCTTCTTAATTGCTGTGCCCCACGTCCGTCCCAGATAATGGAAAGGTGTGGCTGACACGGAGCTGGTGCTGTAAATGTAAACTTATAAGCAGAAATGTATAATGTGTTATATCAGTTCAATTACACTTTGCATGAAGAAAGGCAAGTGGTTCCACAATGCTATGAGTTTCTATCTTTGTTTTTGATGATATACCCCATATTAAGAGGGCAAGTGTGTATGTCCCTACATTTTTAGTCCATGCACCCCATTTCAGTGTCAAAAGGCTGAAAGTTACTGGTATGCCAAAGTCTAGTAATAGCACCAGCGGGACACAGTTTAGCCAGTCAATTCACGGAGCTCTTCATCTTCAGTTCAGCCATGCTTTTGATTTTTTTAAAGGTCTGTGTGAGTCCAGAGTTGAAGGAGGCATTAGCATCCTGGTACTTCACTGGAAGAGCAGCAGAAGGGGGCAGGGAGCACCCAGATCAATGCAGTAGGGCTCGAAGGAAGAGCAGACTAATCTGTTGAGTGGGGAGTGGAGATGGGAGTGGCCTGATTCGTGACACGGGGAAGTAACAAGGGAGGTATATAGGGGATGGGAAGCGGAGAGGGATACTGGGCTGCTCAAAACACAAACAAACCAACACCACCACCTGCACATAAGTTGCACGTATAAAATGAGTCCCCTTTTTGGCAGAAAATTGTGGGGATGAAAAAACTTGACATTTGTGAGTATGCAAGGTAGTTTGCAGTGCAGTAGGATACTGATGGGCTAGTTCCAAAATGCTAAACAAATGCAAATTACTTACACAGTACAAGATCATGAGAACAGCGGAGGACAGTTATACATACAGTAGCTCAGCAGATGATTGTTATAGTTGATGAGGCTTTCCTGTTTGTACATACCATGTTTGCTATTATTCCGTATAAGTCAGCAAATATAGGGAAGTGGAGAAGAATGGCCAGTTAGGTTGGAGGGCAGATGATGGATCTTTGGGTTTCCTTTTACCTTAAGCCTCTCTATTTAAAGAGCAGCTGACACCATATTCAGTCTCGGGCAGGCAAATCAGACTAAGGAGCTGCCTGCTCGAGGAGCTAATCTAGACCAAAATAATTTTTTGTGCAGTAATTAAAAGAGGACTTTTGTTTAAAAGCCTGGCTCGTAACTTCTGAGTACAAGCTGAGTCGCCGTCGAGTGCTGCAGCACCACCCCAAAAAAATAGCACTTTGATGACGTGCAGCAAGGAACAGGGATGTAGGCATGCTATACATATATAAAACACATTGAGACTGTGGCAGGGGGGATGTCTAAATATACATACAGTACCTTTGATTGCAGTTTTACATGTATACAGTCCTATACATTAAAAATTTCAATCAAAGGTATGTATATTTACACGTCCCCCCTTCCCCAATCTCAATGTTCCATATATAGCGCGCTTGCAGCCCTGTTCCCTACTGTACATCGTTAAGGTGCTGTTTTAGGGGCAGGGCTGCAGCGTGATGGCACCGGCTTGGTCTGTACTTGGAAGTTATGAGTTGGCCATGTCATAACTCCTTTTAATTACTGCACTAAAAGTTATATTTTGGTCTAGATTAGTTCCTTGTGGGCAGCTCCTCAGTATGAGCTGCCTGGGGAGCACGCCACGCTTCATGCAGGGCAACTGTACTGGGAGAGTTTGCTCTTTCTCGTCAAAACGAAATGCCACAGCATGACTTTATTTATAATTTTTGATCCCCTAAATTAATAACCTTACCTTACACTGGGAAATGTTCAATTTCCTGTGACAGTTCACAAGACCTGGAGGGAGCAAACTGTCGCGGGGCTAATTTATTTATTTTATTTAAACATTTGATAACCGGGAAGGCACACTGAGCCGAGGCTCATTTCCAGATGTGACCCGGGGAAGAGGGAAAGAGATATTTATTTATTTAAGTCTCGGATTACATATACCTTTGAGCTAAGAGCTCTTTTACTATAACTTGGATACAAAGCAGAAAACACAGAATCGATACATAAGATAAATATACGGTTGCATAAGTTATACAGCAAAGTATTGTACATTCAGATGGACTATATACAAACAGTATCATACAATTCTGAGGATTAGAGTACTATCCACTAAAAACATTTGGCATGAGGCTGGGCCTGTGAGTAGCTAGGAGCAAGTGCCAAGTGCCAGTGGGGAGTGGAAGTTGTTGGATTTGGTATTTGAAGCAGTTGTGAGAGGGTGAGTTTCTTAGGAGAGGTGGAAGTTGGTTCTGCAAAGAGGGGAGTCTGTAGGTGAAGGTGGATTTGCCAGTGGATGAGGAAGGGAGAAAGAACGGGAGTCCCTTGAGTGCAGTGAGTATGGGGGAAATGGCAGCTGGTGTTAGCCTCTCTGCCAGGTAAGGAGGGGAAGCGGGTTGAACCAGAATTTGGATATGAAGGAGATGGAGTGGCTGGAACGATGATGAGATAGGGGTGGTATCCCAAGGGAAGAAGGGAGAGTGCAGTGGTGGGTTCTGAGAGGGGAGTTTGTGGCAAAGCAGCAGAAAGCATGGAGGAGGGAGTCGAGCCTGGATAACGAGGAGGAGGGGGCAGTGCATACACTATGTCAGCACAGTCAAAGATGGAAGTGATCATTTTTGTTAATAATATGCATCTAACAGGTAGTGCGAGGGCATCACGATTTCTGTACAGTAGGCCTAGCTTAGGGCAGAGCTTCCATGTGATGGCATTGATGTGATCTGAGAAGTTTAACTAGGGGTCGAGCCATACTCCTGGATATTTGTAGCCCATAACAGGTTGTTATGTAGCCAGTTGCCTGCCTCCAGCATGTCAGCTACTCTTTAAAGAGCGAGTGTACTACCTACAACTAATAGTAGTTTTCAAAAGCGGCTAAGTTACCTTTTATATTTGAGGTACTTTTGATTAATTGGAAGATTTTTTACATAACGATAATAGATGTGATGTGTTGATCAGCACTCTGCCTGACAACTGACATATGTAGCTATGTTCCTCTTATTACATCATTAGGATTGTGACTTCACTGACTGTGACATCACAGCTGCTCAGAAGAGTCCCTCAGTAGCTGCCAGGTCAGTCACCTGTGATTTCACTGTCAGTGAGGTCACAGTGCTGATGACTTAGCGTGAGGAATATAACGTGACAAGTCAGCTGCCAGGCAGAGGGCAGGTCCACATGTCCAGCATAATACTATCACACAGAAAACTTTCTAATGAGCAAAAGGAGAAAGAAGAAATACTTCAGAAGTCAAAAGTTACTGCTGACTACTTCTTAACATTTGTAAAATGTACTTGTATGCTGTTTTTGATTCTGCTATCTCTTTAACTGTGCTAACTCATGTCATCTTTATAGCACACAAATGCCCGCCCATGAGAAACCTAAAGCTACTATGTTTTTTTCTTTCTGTTTTAGAAAAGTATTCTGATCCAGATGCACGTACTAGGAGCCATACTGACCTTTGGAGTTGGTGGACTGTACATTCTGGTCCAAACTATCATCTCATACTTGATGCAGCCACATATTCATGGGAAGAAAATCTTCTGGATAAGACTTTTGGTGGTGATCTGGTGTTTCGCCAGCATATTAACCAGTATCTTTTATATTGTGAAGGAACATGAATACAAAGCTTTCACCCACTGTTATGGGAGGCAAGGCAAATTTTATTTCTATGGGGCCCATTACCGCAGGCTCTGGGCACCTAACAATAAAAACAATATAAGTAATGCAAAGCACGAAACATTCATAAATATATATAAAATACTAAACATTCACAATCACAGTTGACCGTAGGGTGTTAATGATTACTCAAATGGTTGGGCAAAGAATATTTATTCCAGATAAGTCAGGCGGAAGAGGTGAGCTTTTAGCCTCTGTTTGAACACCTCAATCGAGGTGGCCTCCTGGACTGCCGGTGGTAGCGAGTTCCACAGGTTCAATCCAGTGACACTGAAAGCACGTTCACCAAATGTCTTGAGCTGGACCCTGGGAACATCCAGGAGGCCCCTAGATGAGGAGCGGAGGGAGTGGACAGAGGTTGCAGGTGACAGGAGCTTACTCAGGCAGCCAGAGCCCAGTGCATATAGGCCTTAAAGGTGAGCAAACCAACCTTGAAAAGGACCCTCCACCTGATAGGCAGCCAGTGCAGAGTGTGCAGGACTGGGGTCACATGACTGGACCTACACAGGCCTGTCAGTAACTGAGCTGCTGCATTCTGCACTGGCTGTAACCTGCGGATGGTCCCTCCCATGACCCTGAAGTAAAGAGAGTTACAGAAGTCAAGCCTAGAGGTTACAAAGGCATGCACTAGTGTTGGCAGGTCTTCGGGTGGAATGAGGGTCTTGAGCCTGGTGATGTTCCTCAAGTGGTAAAAAACACTTTTGACAACAGAAGACACCTGATCTTCAAATGTCAATATGCTGTCCAGGATCACACCAAGATCATGCATCCTCAGGGAGGCTACCTGCGGAGCAGACCCCAGAAAAAGTCCTGGGCTGGCTCCAGGTGCCCTCCCATCATGCCTGCACCACCGGCTCGATCACCAGCACTTCTGTTTTATCTGGGTTGAGTCACAACCAGCTGGAGGACATCTAGTCATTGATTTTTGCCAGGCAGGTGTTAAGCATGTCTACAGCGTTGGATGTTCCAGGAGCAAATGACAAATACAGCTGAGTGTCATCTGCTTAGCAGTGAAACTCCACACTGAACTGCCGAATGATCTCACCTAAGGGCAGCGTATACACTGCAAACAACATCTGCGACAAGATCGAGCCCTGGGGTACTCCACATGACTGGGGCAGTGGGGAGAAGGAGAACTTTCCCATCACTACCCGTTGCACCCTGTCAGAAAGATAGGACTCAAACCATTTGATGACAACACCAGCGAGTCCACAGTACTCACAGAGTGAATTGAGAAGCATGAAGTGGTCCACAGTGTCGAAAGCTGAAGAGGGATCGAGGAGAACCAGAACTGACTTGTCTCCTCTATCTCTAGCCCTGAGCAGATCATCATGCACCGTAACTAATGCTGTTTCAGTGCTGTGTTGGCCCTAAAACCTGACTGGAATGGCTCATAGATGTCAAAAGACACAAGGTGATCCTCGAGCTGTTGTGGCACAAGTTTCTCAACAACCTTGCTCAGAAATGGCAGGTTGGAGATGGGACGGTAATTTGCCAGGAAGCAGAATGTCAGCTTGGCTTTGCTGGCAGCACAGCTATCTCTGGGCTAGAGGGTCATGTGTTCTAGCCCCACACCGGACATGGGTTTATACCATAAATGCTGGCACCTGACTGCAGTCCTAGGGGGATGCTGTACTGTCGCAGGGTATGTTGTCTTTTGGATGAAACATTAAACTGTGGTCTTGTCTGCATTACCTGATGTTTGTTTACGTGGATGTTAAAGGTCCCATGAAGGTCTTGAGAAGAGTAGGGCAATTATCCAGGTGCCCTGGTCATGTTTTCCCCATTCAGTAAAAGTACCACCAACAGCTTAATCTGGTTCAATATCAGTTAGTTTGCATCTGCATATCCCACCCTTCTCTGGGGATGAGACTAGAAATATGCAGTATTGTCTAGCCTTCCCATCCTGATTAACAAAAACTAATAAAATAAAGGAAATAATAAACCCGTACATTTTCAGTAAAAGGGAATGGAGGTGTGCAGAGTCAATCTTAGTCTGACAGCCCATGAAAACTCATCTTTTTACTCATTCAGTTCACAGCTGCCATTTTGAATCAGGTTTAGCCTATGTTTCGACTAGTATTTACATTCCCTGAGGGAATGAGTTGTCAAATGAGGTAGCTGGCCAGCCCGTATGTGTCAGCAGTTGTGGGATATCTTTCTATAACTCTTTTCAGTCTTAAATCAATGATGTCACAGTTATGCAAGCTTTGCTTACAGGAAAATTGTGTTGAACTGGACAATCATTTTTCCTGTACAAGCTGATTCCCATTTTGTTACAGTTGTGTCATTACTGACTTTTCAGTAATGTCAGGTTCAATTTTATTTACAGGAAAGCTCCACTGAGCATGCTCATTTACAAGGAGGTCCTGATAGGACAGTGCACTTCATAGTCTATACAATACATAGTCTATACAATGAGTATCTTACAATGCGTGTAACCAGTACAATACAATGAGTAAAAAGAAAACATACAAGCATGATAAGAGACAGGAATTTCAGTTCAGTATATTGACATAGGAATACTATTTTGGGAGGATGCAATAAGAGAGGAATATTGAAAGAGTTGTGGTATAAAAAGACAACAGTATGGGTCGGGTATATGGGGGAGAGGGTGGACCAGGTGCTGATTGATCAGCCCTTGGGTTTAACGCATCAATGTGTTCATTACAGAACAATCAAGCAAAAAGGGGTCATAGGACTGGAAGCTGAGAAGGGCCAGAGCAGCCAGGGTGGTGGGTACTACTGCTGATTGAATTGAAAGGGGGAGGTGGAGAAGCCAGGGTGGTAAGTGCTACTACTGGCTAAAACAAAAGGGGGAGGGTGAGAAGGTGGGAGGAGAAAGGCAGGGTGGTAAGTGCTGAAAACTGGTTAGCTGGAGCAGGCAGGCCTACCCACTGTGGCAGCAGTAGGTTTCCTTGTGCAGCTTGTTGAACAAGGATTTAAAGGCGTTAACAGGGACTGGTTCAGTAAGCTTGGGGAAGGTTTATATTTCGTTGGCTACTTCAACAGATGATTTACACAGTGTTGATAAGTACCGTGTTAGAACCGCGTGATGTAGTTTATGTCTTTGCGCCACCCTTCTGGCACAATGCATCAGTGTTCTACTATAGAACTCTGGTTATAAGTGACACTACATCCCACAGTTCTAAAATGGTACTCACCACCAGCGTACAAGTCAGAAACACCGACTGAGTTTGCTAAAAGGCCAGTAGGGATGGAATAGTAACAGAACTGAAACCAGTAGTAAAAAGAAAACTAACCTTGCACTGGGAAAAATGATTTGCAAATTCAATGCAGTTCTCCCTTAAAGAGCTAATAGCAGCACAAAACAGCAGACAGGAAATTCGAGACATTTTTAAAATTAGTCCCTTAGCTCGTTTTATTTCTGAATTGTTTTTCCTTTTCTGTGTGCTCATTGGATGGTTTCTACCCAATAGTATTGGGTGTGATGTAATAAGCAGTGCTTTAGCTGGCAGCAGACATTTCTAGCTCTGTTGCTACTACTGCATCATCATCATGTGACCTTACTCACTGTTGCATCACAAGCCTTGTTGCTTGATTGGTAGTATGTGTCACAAGTTACCAATCAAGCAACAGGAGATTGTCCTTTGTTGGTTACTAGTGATGTAACAGACAGTCAGGTCACAATGCTAGTGATGTGTAGGGAGGAATAGAACTGACTACCGTATATACTTGCATGTAAGTTGGCCTCCAAGTTCCATGGGATTACTGGTGATGTCACAGTCAGTGAGGTCACAATGCTGATGACATATAGGGAGGAATAGAACTGACTACCGTATATATGCGTGTATAAGTCGACCTCCGATTTTTATGAGATTTTAGCAAATTTATAGATATTCCTCCCATATAGGTTGATCCCCCTTACCATGCGTACCATACTGTCAAGCTATTAATGGCACTCATCAGAGTACCTTCTGAAAATGTTTATTTCCTGAGCTGTGATTGAGGTTGCCGCATACAGAGAAAAAGCTATGGAGCAGTGGATTAATACTGAGACATAAAAGATAAAACAAAGTGGTTCTTTCCAGATCAGACTCACATACAAGTCCGACCTCATGTTTAGGTCAAGTCCTATATGACAGCAGTGAAAACTCCAGGGATAAGTCAACCTCAACTGTAAGTCAAGCCCTCTATCTTTAGTGCCTATTTTGGCACTAAAAACACAATTTATACGTGAGTATATGTGGTATGTCATCCTCCAGGTAGAGTGCTGTTCCACACATCACACCTAGTACTGTGAGGTAGAAAAATCTTCTAATTCGCAAAACAGTAAAGAAAAAAAAAACTTCAAAAATAAGAAGTAGTAGCTGACTACTTCTGAAAGTTACTATTAAATAAAGGCAGTACGCAATCTCTTTAGTGACCAACAGCTTAACAAACTGTGACATCACTTTCAAAGTGCTCACCTTTCTTTGGAGCGTCAGCCTATAGAAAAATGTGATCGGCATCAGGAGCAGCACTTACTGATACTTCAGCAACCAATGAGGTCACTAGTTGGAGCATCAGCGACACAGTAGTAGTTGAGCCCAGGGCAAGAGTACATAATGGGGGGTGAGATACTGACAACAGTAAAAATGGAAAGGGACCTGGGGGTAATTATATCAGATGACCTAAAGGTGGGCAAGCAATGTGAGAAGGCAGTAAGGAAGGCTGGGGGGATACTGGGATGCATAGGGAGAGGCATCAATAGTAGAAAACAGGAAGTTGCTGGCCCTCTGTACAGACAGTTGGTGAGACCCCATCTGGAGTACTGTGTGCAATTCTGGAGACCCAGTCTCCGCAAAGACATAGACAGAGTGGAGGCTGTCAGAGGAGGCAACCAAAATGGTGCAGGGTCTGCACCAGAAGACATCTGAAGAAGACTAAAGGAGCTTAATATGTATACCCTTGAAGAAAGGAGGAGAGGGGACATGATAGAAACTTTCAAGTACCTCAAGGGAATCGACAAAGTCCAAGAGGTGGCATCTTTCAGAAAAGAGATTAGCAAGAACAAGGGGCACAATTTGAAGATAGAGGAAGATGGCTCAGAGGTAATGTGAGAAGTATTTTTCACAGAGAGTGTTGTGGATACATGGAACAGCCTCCCTGAGGAGGTAGTGGAGTCAAAAACTGTGGGGAATTGAAGAATGCATGGGACAGGCATAAGGCAGTCCTAGTGGGTGGTAGGAGGAAGTAGGCTGTTGGTTAACTAGGATCTGCAGCTTATCTGTTAGGTAGGAAAATGGGCAGACTAGGTGGGCCAAGCGGTCCTTATCTGTCGTCAAATTCTATGTTTCTAGCTACACATATGGAATGATATTTCTTAAAAGACCTGTGTCCATTTTTCGGATGTGAGTGCAGAATTCCACCCGAGAAGTTAGACCATAAAAAGTTGGTCCAACTTCCCAGACAGGATTCAGCAGTTAACATACTAACATACTATTTGCCAGCAGATTAGGCCTTATGGTCTATCGAGTGTGCTCGAACCTTAGATCCTTAGTTGGGTCTGAAAAATGGACATTTGTCCCACAGTTGCAGCAGAAATTACCGTAAACTGCGAGAATTGTCACAGATGTATTCAGATGTCTGTGAACAGGATGCAGACATCTGGACATATTTGCTTGAATGCAGCATGTATCTGAAATACAGAAGCAAGTGCTACGTCCATCCCATCGAAAATCCTGCCCTCATACTTTAAGAGCTTGTTCTAAAGATCAGGGAGGCAGAAATCAAATAGAGAGAGGGGTATGAGACCAGAGGGTAAGTAGCTATGAATTGGGGATACTGCATACATAGATACATAGACTGTATTGGTAGAAAAAGACCTGAAAGCCACGTAGTTTGCCCTTAAAGGGAACATAAACCCTGTTGTTTACATTTTTTAATATAATCATACATTTGGGTGTAAAGTCTGCTTCATCACTTCCATTTATTGTTTTGTGAATTTTGTTTCAAAATAGTCCTATTATTTCCTTATTTAGAGCCCCATAGTAATGCAGCCCTTTTTGAATTACTTGACAGTTCCGGAACCTGGTGACATCACTTGAGCTGAAGCTTACAATGAAACTTTTCATGCAGGGCTTCCACTCAACTGATATCCTAGGATTCCAAAACCACTAATTAATTTAAAAAGATGAATATTAGGAGTGAAGATCTAGCACTATTTTGTCTGTTACATGGTCACTTGTTTTGCCTTAATGGAGTGGACTGGACATGATTGTAAACAAACTCTGCTCACTGGTTTTTATCCTGAAATGTTGGCCAAAGACCCTGAAAACTGATACGCCAAATGTGTTAAGTGACAGATTGGTAAAGGTTCAGAATGTTAAATCTCTTCACAAAACATCAGTAAAACCTTACATAGAAAATAAAATTTTTGCATCACATTATGGTCCTAGACTGTTAAATAAGGCAGTCGGAACAGACTTAGTTTAAACTCTAAAGTGCAAATATTTAAAATAAAATTAAGGGGACAATTGAAGGTACTCTCGGTGTGCAGTTGTTTTGAGAATACCTGAAAGTTTGATTTTTTTTTGGGGGGGGGTTACAGTTACTGCTATCTTGTATTGCATGAAAATATTTATCTACATATGTAAATATATTGTACCCAGCTCTTTTTATAGCATGACTGTTTTTTTTATCCATCTGTGATGTGTATTGTAAGGAAGTACTGTTTTTCCTATCGTAATCTCCCAAATCCCTTGGCACAATTGAAAATGGCTGATTGATGCAGACCACCTTCCTGATAAAATGAAATAAATAAAATAAAAATAAAAATGTAAAGGCTTCTCCTCAGTAGTTAAAAACAGTAGGTGGTGACCCTGATGCCCTGGAGAAAATACCTGTCGCCACAATCAGTGTCACTGGCTCAGTAGACTTCATGCTGAACTCGGGGGCTGGAAGCTCAAACAGTCACTGGTTTCAGTTCCACACCAGGAAGATGGGCAAATACCAAATATTGACACTGTAGTGCAGCACTAGGGGGGCTGCTGCATTGCCGAGGTGCTGTCCTTTGGATGGGACATTAAACCGAGGTTCCCCTCTACCCACCTCTGGTGGCTGTCCTTGTAAAAGTTAAAAGTCTCTTGACACTCATTGTAAGAGATGGGGAGTTTCTGTGGTGTCCTGCCCACTGTTACCACTGTCACTGTAACAGATCCATGTTACCCTTCCCTCCATGATGCCCGAGAAATGGGCTGTCACAGCTCAGTGGTCCATCCCTGATCACAAATTACAAATAAATAAATGATAACAAGGGTATCCCCTACTCTTTACTGTGGTATTTCTAATGCACCAAGAACTCGATGTATCTGAATTGTGTCTCTAGAGCTTCCTTAACTTCTTTCCTCAGTGTTTGTCTCCTCAGTAATTCTGTACAGTGGATTCAATGGAGCTGATCTGGCAAAAAAGTTACATTGGAACCCTGATGAACATGTAAGTTCCTCTTCTTTCTTTTTCTTGCTTTCTGTTATTCTTAATCTCCCAAATTGCCTTTCATTCTAGCTCAGTCTGCCTTCCCATTGCACTGTGTGACTGTCACCAGCACTCCTCCAGTAGCTTGGAAAACAGAGCAAGTACCCTGCTCCTGGGGTTGACTACCCGTGGATGCTGCAGAATAAGGTACAGTAATCGGGTGTCCACTACCCAAAGGTGCTAAGCATATCAACTTCACGATGTGCCCTATCTTCTGCCCGGCATGAGTCAGGGCCTCTCAGGTCTCATGACACTGGTGCCATGACAGCTAGTCAAGTTATGAATCTAGGTCCCCAGGTCTTGATGCATTGGTGTCACAACAGTAAGTCCAGTCATGAAGCAGTCTTCCATGTCTCAGTGCACTGGTGTTGAAACAGTAAGTTCAGTTATGAATCAGAGTCTCCCAGGTCTTGATTCGCCAGTGTCACAACAGTAAGTCCAGTCATGAACCAGTCTCCCATGTCTCAGTGCGCTGGTGTCGCAACAATGTCTAGTTGTGAACCTGAGTCTCACAGGTCGTGTTGTGCTGGTGTCATAACAGTAAATCTAGTGGTCATGAGCCAGAGTCTCCCAGGTCTCAGTGTGCCGGCATTAAGACACTGACTCTAGACATGAATTCTTTTCTTCATATAGCTGTTTGGCCTTCCAAACCACCAACTATGCCTCCAGTCAGGTCACTTCCAGTTCTGTTAGAAGCTTCCTCCACCATCAAAGCTGTTGGGAATCCACGTGGAGCAGGCCTAAAGGTTCTGGCGACTGTCATGTAGGTGGCACAGAGTATATATTTTGGTTTTCTGTTTTTTCCCATCCTTCTGCAAGTTCCACCCAGCTCTGCTGATGTCAGGCATTGCCTCAGGCAGCTTTGAACGCTGCTGTGTGCTGTGGACATGAGCCAACTCTTGCAAGGGAGCTGGCTCCCTGGCCTAGCACAAGGGGCTGCTGCAACTCTGGAACCCAGACATCACCCTCTCCTGGCTGACTTGCGCAGCAGTTGGCAGCACTTTCCAGCCCTGGCTGCTTCAATCTCGGAGCTTCATCTTGCCACTAGGGTCTGCTACGACTCCAGGACCTGGGCATCACCTTCTCCCAGCTGGCTCAGGTAACACTCATCAGAACGTTCCAGCCCTGGCTTCTGTGAACTCGGCTCCCAAGTCTGTTCTTAAACTTTGGTCACTGGCAAGGAAGTGTGACACACTTCAGCTAAGCCACTGGGTGATTCCTTCAGACATTAATTTTAACTTTTCATTTGATATTTTAGCCCATCTGTAGCATATGTGGAACACAGACATATTTCTGTTGTACCGTTTTCTTCCCACTCACCCAGGACCCACATATAAATTAAGCATTGAGCCTAATGTGGGAACTCCTGATGGGCAAGTGAGCCAATGATATCAATATAAAACACAAACTATTGGACATTTCCATATAGGAAGACCTGTCTGCTGTTAAAAAACCCAGACTTCCCCCTTGTTAAAACTAGTCTTTATGTGATATTTACCAAATGCTTAAAATCACCAAAAGTCTGTTCAGCTTTCATGAAGCTTAAAGGTTACCTGCTTCCAGCTGCTGCCAAAAAAGGTTGTTATAATTAAACAGACCTGCAGCCTTGTGTTTGCTCTTGTAACAGTTCCAGTATTGAAAGGGATAAATGTTTGCTGCTGGTCTTCTGCCCCTTTTTACGAGTCTATCAGATACATTTTTGGGACTAATGCTGGTAAAGGTGTTTTGGACCCCGTGTCCTAAATTTGTCATTTGTTTGCTGGTATTAGTGTAGAAATTACAAATGCTGGTGCCGTTGTCATCCAGAAAGCTATACCAATAAGACTGCCAGAATGACCTTTGACCCTGTAAAGAAGTGCTACTAGTTGCTCGTGGGTTCTGATTATTCCTGTACTTGTGCCCTAGAGCCGCAGTGGCACTGTGGATCTGATCTTGTACAGCAAAGACATACTGTATGTGGGCTTCTTTGGAAGTTCCCATTTTACAGGAACATTTTCCTCTTATCCATGGCATCCACATGGGCTGGAAAGGACAGAATCATTTACATCTGAGGTTGCAGGGCGGCTGCCTTGGTTATCCCTGCATGTCTTCATCAAGCACTGCAGGATTAACATTTATCATTCAGCTGATGTTGCATTGGAGTAAGGGGTGCTGCTTTCAGTTCTCATAAATGGCTTAAAAACAATATTGTCCTGACTGGTTCCAATATAGATCAATATTTTCCCATGCCCAGTTTGTGGCTGGGTGCTACTTTTATAACCAATGTGTAAAAATTACAAATTGACAACGTGAAACAACACAAAAAGATGAAATTCTATCAGACTTACCATACTTTCTTTTTCTGTTAGCTCCAATGTTGTCAGTGGAGCCACATCCAAGAGTAGTATTCTCTCTGGGAGAATGTTGTCCAATATTTACAGCTGTATATCGGGAGGTGGGGGATTGAAGAATTTCACCTTGTCCTAAGTATCACCACTATTTGGAGTGTATAGTGCTGGCCCATCTGTGCACCAGTAGTGTTATTACTCAAGAGCCAGATTCAGAAACAGGCCTAGGGTGTCGGGAATCAGCCAGGGTGGAAGAGGGTGGAGCATCAAAGAGGGGTTCTCTGCCAGGGAGATAGAAATGTTACTTTGCTGCAGCACTGCCACCTGGGTGGCTGCAGGCAGTAGTGCAGCTGGAGGGACCTGTAGGGAGCAGGAGGCTGTTGCGTGCTTCATCCGCACACATCATGACAGTGTCACTTGCACCATCTCTGGACACCAGGTTATGGGATACAGGGCCCTGGCATCAGGGGCTAGCAGCCCTGGTACATCCAGCCCTCCAGCCTCGACCAGAACATCCCCATAAGGGCCTAAAATGCAGATCCTGTCGGAGGGGTTCCTGCCACCCCAACCATGACTGGAGGTGACCGTGGTTACGTAGTGGCCTGGGGACTTCTACTGGTAAGAGGCAATGGAGGGTCTGATGTCAGAGGTAAAAGGTGCATAAATGGAGTGAAAAAAGAATGTATAGTTTTATGTTTTTAAGTGTGTGTGTGTGTGTGAGAGTGTTTGCATTTTTGACCCATCAGTAAATGACACTGCACTGCACCTAGTCATAGACCAAAACAAGGATGCTCGGAAGTGGCCAAATCTGATCCGAATGGACTATTTAGGAATTTAGAATTTTTTTATTCTGAATCAGATTCCTAATTGATTCTGAACAGGACCTCTAAATTGGATTTAGAATCCTAAAACCCTATGTGAAAACATGTTTACATTTCAAAAACAGAATTTTTTAGATTGCAAGATATAGTTGAAGTTTGTGACTCATCCAATAAGGCGTCAACAGTTAACATACTCAAAAAATTGCAAATGTGATGATGCCCCCAATTTATTTATTTCTTTTTTCGTAGAGCTGTTTCCTGTCCATGTCCCAGCCACTTCCTTTGTGCTGGCTGCCCTGCCCATCACCCCAACTTCTCTAAGGACTTACCTTCACCGCACTGTTCCCCCGAGGCTTACCCTCCTGGTGGGGTCATTGGATTTCTCCGCTGAGGCACTGATTTGGTCAGTGGTGGTGCCTCATTCGTTGGGTGTGGGGCTTGAAGGCAGTTTGCCAATTGGGGGGCGGGGAGGGAGGATTCCTTCTCATGTTTCTCCCCTGTCCGTGAGGTTGGTGCATGTGCACTGTGGTGGGCGTGTGGCTTGAAGACACAGCTCGTACTTGTACGTCTGCATCCAGCCCTCTGAGAGGTGGCTGCATGCTGTGCCGCCTAGCCTCCACTGGGTGGCAGCAAAACACAGGCTGGCACTGTCCCCCCTCCCTGAAGCAGGAGAGCGGCCTGTGGAAGCTCAGTCCTTCTTACTCTGGCTGGCTTCTGAATGACTCTGGTCTGTTGCTGTGCCTCAGCCAACCACACCACTGGGCCAGCATGACCGCACCCCCCCCTCCCAATTTTTGACCACTTATATCATGGCCATTGCAAGAGCAAAAAGGTTGACTTTTTCAGGTTACCGCTTCATGATGGAGACTCGGGGCCCAGTTGCCTTGATATATATCTGGGACAGATGCTCACTGTGTGCCGCTGGGTCTAGCTGGAAGGGAAAATATTTCTCCCACATCATGGGACTACAGCAGAATTGCCTTACTGGCAGTGATTCAACCCATGTTGCCATTTCTACAGAAAAAGGCGTAGATATTCAAAGAAGGAAAGTTACCTACTGTGCAAGTCTTCCAAAAACTGGAAGGTTTGACTGATGTAAAACTGTAGCTGAGGTGGGGAGGGGTATCATAAGCTTAGGGGATTTTCCTGGGAACTCTGTCCAACATTCCCCTGCCAATAAAACAGGACCATGTCACCCACTCTAAGGACATACCTGGAAATGGGTTGCTACAGCTTATCCTGGTGAAAAATTACAAATTAAATTAATTTATAAATAAAGAGATAAAGAAATAATAGTCAGAACCCCACTGAAAATGAGATGCTGCATCTCATTTGGACTGGCCTCAGTAAATGAATAGTTACATTAGAAAGCAGAACCATTGGGAGTGGTCTGCATTGCCTTCCTCCATCTGGCCTGTACCCAGAAATATAAACAAATCACTTTGTCATTCATTTCCTTTCTGTCTGCCTTTTTCCTGTTGTTTTTCCCTGCTGCATCGATATATCCTGCAGTTGTTGGTCTTTATTCTCCAGTACATGTTCTTAATTTTGTTTTTATTCAGCCTTTTTTGGCACTACTTTTGCTGTGGGTTTTATTTCATATTCAAATAGAGTTTTGAGGCAAAGTGTCGTTCCTGTGCAAAGCTACGGGTCAGGGTGGGGGTGGGAATAAATGATTTTGATGAGACTTATATCAGCAGTAGGGATGGGAGGGATGGCTCCGCTGTGATGCGGTTCTGACTCTGACTCTAATCTTTTTCCAAAATGTTCTGATATACTCCGGTTTTCCAAAACAGGTACATTTTTCAGACTGGTTCTGTGAGTCGAAGGTAGATATGGACTGAGTCAAATGGCAGAATTGGGTTACCCTTCACAGTCTTCATAAGTCCTGTCTTCATGTAATTTAATAGTTAAAATAGTTATTTTATTTTATTTTTTCAACTGATTTCTCACTGTTAATAGGAGTGAAGCTCCAGAATCACTTACATTATCAGGACAGGTCAGAACCATGTCACTTAAAAATCTGAACCCAGTCAAAATCAGAGTCGAGTCACAAATGACTCTGCTTTCCAGAGTTGGGTCAAAGTAAGGCATTCAGTGTGTGTGTGTGGGGGGGGGTTCTGATTCGACATACAGTCTGTCCTCCCAACCCTAATCGGTAGTGAATTCAAGCGTACCAGTTAGAAACCTTAGGCTAGCTTGCTAGTGCAGTGGGGAAGGACTCCGCTGCCTGGGCTGAAGACCTGGGTTCACATCCTGTGTTTGGCACGTGCTGTAGCTGGAGGGGTTCATTTAACTGATTATTTTTTTTTTTGGAATTCAAAAAACTTCCATGAATCCAAATTTGGAAGTCATTCCCATCTTGTGCAATTCAGACTACTTCCCAGGTTTCACATTTTTGAAAGCAGTATTCGGACAGAAACTAATTGAATGAAAGTTATACAAATATTACAGGTAAAATACCTGACCTTTCAGGAAAATCAGCCACTTTTTTACTTATATATCTACAACATTGGATGTCACCAAATTTTCTTTTCCTTTTTAACCTGGGAATCAATTACTTCGCCCCGTATTTTGGAGGTTTTTACCTTTGGAACCCAAATACTTCTGGAATGGAGTTAAGCCCTGCATAACTGTAAATGTGCAGGAGGAGAGAAGAATGGAACTCAGCTATCCTGAAGGACACGTTCCTTCCCCAGGAAGAAAGGAAGGGTTCCATGCTGCTTTGCTGTCCCCTAGTGGACAGGAAGGTGGTTTGTAGATGCTGTTCCAGATTACACTTAGGGAGCCAGGATGATCGGAGCTTGCCCAACAGCGTAGTAAAACCCCTTCTGACTCTGCCCCTAGTAATGGGGGGTGCTGGAAGAAAACAGTAAAAAGGATCTGGGGCTCAGTGGATGCACCCCTACTACCTGATGACCCCCCCCCCCAAGACTGGACAACACCTGCTTCTACTCCTCCCTCCCTCCGGCCACCAAATATCACTTCCTTCCATAGGCAGCATTGAGGGAATACCCCCGCAGAGATGGTAACCTGTGGGGGGGACAGAGCAGTGGAGGTCAGAGCAATGTATAGGCGGACAGACTGCATGCCGACCTTGACAGGGGAGAGGCAGGTGGGTTAGCAAAGAACTGACAGAGCTGGGATCCTTAGGGAAGGAGCAAACAACAGACTCATACAAAGACATGAAAAACAAGGCAATCCCTGTACATTAGTTTGCACTTATTTTGTTGTGCTTGATGTGTGTGTGTGTGTGTGTGTGTGTGTGTGTGTTGTGTGTGTGTGTTTTCACAAGCGTCCTGACATGAGGGTTTTAGAGGATCTTGAGACCAACCATCTTGTATCTTGAAATCAAACGATTGTACTTCCTCTAAAATGAAATGTTGCTTTTCCCATGTTTAGGGTTACACCTCTCACATGATAAGTACTGTAGCTGAGTGGTCGCTTGCCTTCTCCTTTGTAAGTTTCTTTCTGACTTATATTCAGGATTTCAAGGTAAGGATGATGTAATATTGACAATTTTGTAAGATACTTGGGAGTGCCTTTTTTTTTAAATCAAAATGTTTTTTCCCCAGGAGACCCCTGGGGTATCTTCAGTCATCATTGCTTTCTCTTATCCCTAAACCAAGGACACTTCTGCAAACTGCCAGCAAGCTTCACTGCCACAGCAGGGTTAAACCTAAACATCTAAACTACCCCAGATCCAACATGTAGCAGGTACATCTGGGACTGGCATGGGCCAGTGGGGGGAGGGGGGCTCTTCTTTCATCCTTCCCTGGGCCTGTCCAGTCCCCCCCCCACATATTAGTCCCACCCATGTTCTTTCACTGGCCCCACTCCAGCCATGCCTGTCCTTGCAAGGGGAGAGCCGACGCTATGTGGTCACCCACAACATTGGGCCTGTCTCGGATTCCTGCCCAACGAGGTGCCATTGTGGTAGGGAAAGTGACCCCCCCCTTCCCCTGGATTCTCACGAGGCTTCTGCTGCTGCCTGTTGATGAGAGCTGGAATTGTAAAATGAACCTTGGTTTCCTAGATCCACAAAATGCACTACCATCATCATCACCAGGCCAGGCGTTGAGGGGTCTTTAGAAGAAATATGTATTTTTTTATTTTTTATTTATTGAAGAGATCAGTTTTACAACCTTTGAGTCAGGGACTCGTTTACAAAGGTACCTCATCATTTGGGGGATACAACAATTAAGTGAGGTTAGGACAGGGATGACGTACGGGTGAGATACATAAATACACACGTGGAGATTACAGGCAGCAATTGTACAGGTACAAACATATGTTGAGTTACACGCATTGTTATATACATGTAAGCAATAAGGTATGATAAGTTGTGAGCTATTCTGACCTAAGTGCCTAGCATACTTGAGAAGTGCCACTATCCCACAATTATACACACTCAAAAGAGTTCCCTATTGTGATTACAAAGAGTTTCCTCTAGTTTTTAATGTTTAGAAAGTTGAGTGTTTCTCTCCGGGCTGTTGTACTGGAATAGTGCACAGTCATATAATCACATTTGACCAATCACATTTCATGGTTTATCTTACCCATTAAATAGTTAAGCAATAATACTCAACAGGGTGTAGTACATCATGGGATATCATTGTACCTAGGGTGATTTGTGAGGCATGAGACAAAGCCGAGTTACTTCAACCATTTCAATGGCTGCCTGCACCCATGGTGACCTTTAAATGACGATTACATTTTTAGCTACAGACACAGAAAAATGACAAACAAAAACATAGCTTGTTCTGTTTTACATCTTGTTACAATTGAATGTTGCATGTCAACTAAGAGAAGGAGATTATCTTGAGCAAAGTAGGTAAGGAAAGAAGAGAGGAAGTCAAGGATGATGTCTAGTTTAGTCCGGTGGAGGGGGTGGTGGTAATTAGATTACTCTGACACAGATAGGGAGAGAGGAGAGAAATGGGAGTTTACACAGGAGCAGTTTAGGGGAGGAGGGAGAGGCAGCCCAGTGAAAAAACTCACAGGAGAGAATGTTATGAATTCTCAAGTTTACAGTGATGTAGGAGGGCAGCAACTTTTCAGTGCGGGGCAAAGCAATTTTGAGGGGGTAGAATTAGGGACAGTTGAGAGGTATGGCACTGACACATCCCTTGCTGTCTGACCTAGGAGTCACCTTGGCATTGGCTGTGAAGACAGCCCTCTGTCTACCTGTCTAGTCAGAAGACGATGACTGCAGTTGCAGCAGCCCCCTGTACAGTAGTAGGGGCAGGGACTAGTATGAGAAACGGGGTGCAGTATTGACTTTTCTTCCAATGTTCTTCACTGGAGTTGGAGTGAACCAAAGATGTTAAAGCAGCCATCCTTGACTGTTCATGAGATGTCTGACTGTTGTTTTTGCACACAGTCTCTACGTTTATTTTGTATCCAGTTTGTTACTTTGTAAGTATAAAGTACTTTCTGATACTGCGATGTGCATAGAAGAGAGACCGTATCAATCCAAACTCAGTTTTCTTAACTATAACTCCCCATTTGGATTAGTGAGGTTGACACGGTTGACATGATAGTGTGGTGGACGAGCTGTGGTGGTTCATATCCCTATAGTTTAGGGTGATGCCAGCTAAATCTGGAAGGAGAGGCTGGAGACGTACGTACTCTAGAGCCAAGATGCAAGGTTTACTAGCCACAGTTGGAGCACACAGAAAAGTCTTAGCATTCACTAACACTATACACATGAGAAAGAGTGAATAAGGTTACCCGGACCACAAACTGGCCCCACTAATGTCCTACAAAAGTCCAGGTTATTCAAGTCTTAAAGGTGTAGCAATCCGATGCACTAAGATTGGGTTTCTAGTATTTTGGTCGGCTGACTGCTGAGGGTGAACCTAAGGAAGCACTTCCTACACAGGCCATAAAATGGGACGTCCCCCAGTGAACCAAAAACCAAGTAAAACACTGTAGGCCTCCTGGCCCTGGGAAGAAGGTGACTCCTGGCATCGCTGAGGCAATGTTGACAGGGCAGCACCTGGTCGAGGATGGGTGTTGATGCTAGGTTGTAGGGGAAGAGAACCTTCTTGGGATGTTGGCTGCGGTGACCTCAGGCAGGTGATCTCCAGTCGAGGAAAGGATACTGGGTGTGATGATCCACTGGACGACCTCTGGGCAGGTCCCCAGAACCCTTACCACCTCATCCCTGCAGCTTCAGAATCTGACAATCTTCGGTGTGTCCTCTTAATGCATCACTGGAACATGAACCACCTATGTGCAGTACAATGAAGAGTGTGGCAACCCTTGGTGTGGCCTCTTGCGTGGGCCACCGGTACTTATGCCACCTCAAGGAATGGGGCACAGAGCCTGGCAGTCCTCGATAAGGCCTTGGTATAGGCCACCGGTACTGTTGCCATCTTAGGACAATGTCTATTCAGCAGAATGGGCAATGTGACTCCGAGTTTGGCAGACGACTTAAGTCCCTCAAGCTAGAGCCGGGGTGGCCCCTAATCTGACTCACTTTGCTGGGCCCTAGCTACCAGCTGGCTACCACTTACAACCCGCAACTCAAACCTGGGGCGTTGTGGTGAACACTTGGAGTTGTTGGAGTTCATTGGAAGAGAGTGCAGGTGATACTGGGCTTCCCGGTGACCTTGGGTCGAAGAAGAGACACCGGAGGACTTCTGGATGAGGTGTGAGGTGTGTGCAGGAGCCTGGAAAATAACAAAAATTAAAAACCTAAAAGGCAGTCCCCCCTTCCCCTTGTATGACAGAGAGCCCTGCCATTTGGGATGGGGTGGCCCCAGATGTCTTCAGAGGAAGTAGCAGTAGGCAAGTGCAGTCATCAATTCCTCAGGGCAGTGCAGTCACACAGGACAATTGAGAAAATAAGGCAGTGCAGTCATTTAAACTCCTCAATTGAATATAGCAGTTCAGTCATAGCAAGCAGTTCAACAATTTAAAACAGTTTTATTAAATACAGCAGTTTAGACACAGCAAGCAGTGGGTCCAGGCAACCATACCTCTTCACCTCCCTCATCACAGGGCAGGGACAAATGACCAAAATCAGGAACACATCAGATAAAATAGTAATATTAGTTCCAGAAGCTGTATACCACATGTTTCTTAGTGTGAATAGCATTTTCTTAATGAGAATGAGACTGCAACATCAATGGCTGGCATTATTCTGTAATCCCAATCCCTACTCTTTAGTGCCAGAAATGCCAGACTTAGGAGGGACAGAAGAAATTTCTGAGGCAAAATCAGGGACACCCCTGAAAATCAGGAACAGCTGAGGGGTAGGCAAGCAACAGGAAATTGCAGGCAGATAAAGAAAATACAGTTTGCTTCATGGCCATTGAGACAGTTTGATGACCCACCCCCTTCTGAATATGGAGGCCAGGGTACCTAGTGTCTCTGTCCCAGCTATGGGCTGCCACGCCCTTCTACTACATGGACAAAGGACTATGTTTTTTCATTACTTGGGCTTAGATTACCCTAGAACTCTGAGCAAAGCATGCAATAAGGCTCTGCCAGGCTTTTAGTATTTAGCTTCTTACAGCTAAACAATTAGAAATTCAGCAGAAAATGCACATTCTCACCAATAATACTTTGACCTGGCTTTACCTAGCACTTCTTTGATTCTTGGCTAAGAGGGAGTGCCCAAGTCTCTCTATATGGACCACAGACTGCTTAGAATAAGTTAAACTAGCAGAGATTCTTTCAAGGTAGGAGTTCACAAACACCTTTAATCTTGGTCCAACAATTATTTGGTTTGAACCCCTCTAGCGTCTGCTTTTTTGGTTCTTATTTCTCTCTCTGTCTCTATACAATTGGACAAGGTAGCAGCTTTCCTCCACTGGGGGGAGGGGGGGCTACAGTGGAAGCAATTTAACAATTCTAAACAATAATTACACAGTGCAACAATACAATTGTAAACAAACAATCCTTCCCCTGGCTGGGGCAGGTCTAGCTAGGACTAATTATTAAAGGAAATGCTGGCCAACAGCCTACTTTCCCCTGGAGTTCAACCAAGATTTCTGTCCTTTGGGGAGTGCACAACCAAGAAGGAGTGATAAGGCTTCTTCTCCTGGAGACTGCTGCATGAAAGATGCACTGGGTCTGTTTCCCGGCCAAATGAACTGACTCGACACACTTGGGGACCCGACTAGATGGCAGATTTCTGCAAAAACCAACCGAGGCTGCTACTGGGGGTCTTCTGGAGGGAGTTACACCGAAGGGGCCCAGGGGATTCGCTTCAACCTCCTAACAGGGAAGCCAACATCCATTGCCTTGCTGTCCTTCACCCCCCCCGGTCAAACTCTCTCTCCCCTCCCTCCAGCCTGGCAGAGCCTACCCTAGGCTGGGGCAGTCCTGGCTACCTGCCAGGGGATTGGCTCCTGCATCCAGAGGTCAGCCTCCTGAAGCTGGGTCAGTGGCTTAAAAAAAAAAATCTCCTGATTTGAATCTACCCTGGCCACAGGGATTGGCTGAGAGGGCTCAGCCTGGCTTCCTTCTCCACTGGGGACAGGAATGTTGCCCACTGGTTTGGCTGGCTGGGTGTCGGGCTTGAGCAGGGGGAAGGGGGAGGAAAGAAAAAAAAATGGTTTTCTTTTAAAACCCAATTTAGACTACTAGGACTGTCTGCTGGAGTTGGGCCTGTTCTGTGTTTCAGAGGGTCACCAAAGCTTTCAAGGGTTCCCCATTAAGCTGCCGGGTCCCCATAACTGTCTGACCCCTCATATCTCTGAGGATCCCCCATTTTCTGTGGTGCTCCCAATTTCCTGGGGCACTACAATAGCCAGACTCTTATAAACCCACAAGCGACCTCACTGCACTCTCATTTATAAAAATAGTGACTTCTGTGTAAGGTACATTTTGCATACTAAGCACACCTTTCACCGTGAACTGAAATTCTGCTGGTGTCTGCAACCTACGCATGTAGCATTATGAATTGTTGAACAGAAAGTGCAT
Organism: Neoceratodus forsteri; assembly: GCA_016271365.2. Classification (NCBI taxonomy): domain Eukaryota; kingdom Metazoa; phylum Chordata; order Ceratodontiformes; family Ceratodontidae; genus Neoceratodus; species Neoceratodus forsteri. Next base: position 36,575,717 of record JADMNL010000029.1, on the reverse strand, counting down.
TTCTGTTTTTACTTCCTACACCAAGCATCAGAAAAATCTGACGAAGAAACATTGAATTTGACGGCAGATGAGGACCGATTTGGCCCATCCAGTCTGCCCATTTCTCCCTACCTACACTATTACCGCAGACCGTGCCCAATCTACAGCTTTCTCTCTCCCCCCATTCCTTTCCACTATGAATCCCTTGTGCTTATCCCATGCATTCTTGAACCCCACCACTGTCTACTCTTCGCTCTCACCACCTCGGCTGGAAGGCTGTTCCGGGAATCTACCACCCTTTCTGTGAAGAAGTACTTCCTCACATCCCTCCTGAATTACCCTCCAACTTCATAGCATGTCCCCTTGTTCCTAAGCACCTTTTCTTCTGAAAAATGCTCCCTCCTGTACCTTATTTACCCCCTGGGAGGTATTTAAAGGTCTCTATCATCTTCCCCCTCTCCCTTCCTCTGTTCCAGGATGTATATGTTGAGGTCCTTTAGTCTTTCCTCATAGGGCTTTTGATGCAGACCCTGCACCATTGTAGTTGCTCTCCTCTAGACCACCTCCATTCTATCTCCTTCTAGAGATGTGGTCTCCAGAACTGGACACAACACTCTAGGTGGGGTCTTACTAGTGATTTATATAGATAGAGGCAACACCACCTCCCTCTTTCTGCTGGTGATACCCCTTCCTCTGCTCTCCAGCATCCCATTAGCCCTTCCTACTGCCTTATTGCACTGCCTGCACATCTTTAGATCATCTTTATTTATTTAAGAGTTTCACCAGGAAGGCATGCTGAGCAAAATGCTCCTTTCCAGATGCATCCTGGGGGGAAGGGGTACAGTGGTATTAATGCAGTCTTAGTTTACACAAACACATAAACATTATTTTACATAGGTAAAAGTCTATACATAGGCAAGTAGAAACATTTGAAAACATAGGCTTTACACAGATACAAGTAACTTAAATAGAATAGAGACTTTAAAGTATGGAGTACGTACAATTAGTGCAATTAGTGCAAAGTCCAATATGATTACCGCCGGGTCTCTTTCCTGCTTGATGGTCGTCAGTGTCACTCCACCCATTTTGTACTCTTCCCCTGTGTTTCTGTGCCCTAAGTGCATTGTTTTGCACTTTTTCACATTGAAACCCAGCTGCCAAACCCTTGATCATTCCTCTAGTCTTCTCAGATCTCTGCTCACCCCGGAGTGTCCACCTATATTGCAGATTTTGCTCTTGTTCATCTTCCTTCTGGTGTCAAAAAAGGGGAGGCATTTTTAAGGCTGGTTAGTGAAGTTAAAAGCAGGCTTCTTGGTAGTAGACTGGTGAGAGTGGCCAAAACAGGAAAAGGCAAATTACTCTCCTTTGCTCCCTCTAATGGGTAGCAGCTCAGCTGGAGGTGACCTGTGTGCAGCCTGTTATGCAAAGCTATAGAAAGTGTAGGGATCTATAGCACTATACTGCTGGAAATTGAACTATTTGTGGAAAAATGTTGCTAGGTGCTGTAATGTTTTCCCTTTGCAGCAAATGGCATTGTATTTGGTCACATAACTACCTTTTCCCAGAATGTTGCTTGTTTTTCCTACGCTCTAACGAATGTGATCCTGTATTGGCCTGGACTTATCTGATTGTCTTGACAACTTGATTACGTAAATAGCCAGTGTCTGTCACCTCTTAAATGCTTTTTCTGTACAAAAGACATTTTATTACATATGCAATAAGACAAGATGGGGCATGTCAGAGGTCTCTTCTCATTCTCCCATAGCATATCTGACTTCCTGCCAGTCCCCCCCCAAAGACATTTACTAACAGTCCCCCTCCTTAACCCCACACCTAAAGGAAAAAGTATCAGTTTTACATCACCTTTCATATAGGCTATATCCCAAAGTGTTTTGCCAAGCAGTGAGTAGGATACTGGTAGTGCAGAGACTGTTGAACAGAATATAGTTCAGTTTTATACATGGCATTTCACACAAACTCTGCTCCAAAATACTTTACAGTTCTGGAAAAGGAGGACAGATAAAGTCACTGCCATTAAGTGTGCAAGATTCAAACAGTAGACAGAGAGATTAAGCAAAGGGCAGATAAGTGAGTTGCTCAGGGTCATACAGTAAGTGTCTGCGGTGGGATTCAAATCTGGGTCTCTGGATTCAGAACTGTTTTTTTTTTCATCATTTCTTTATCCACCTTACATGGTGGCAGTCCCCTTTCAGCAACAACCCTCAGCCCCATCACCTACCCTGCCTAGGATTTACCTTCTACCTCTTGAAACAACATGGGTGGGTGGGTGCCTTGGTGGGTGGTATGGAGCCAGCCCCCCCCTGGACCGGCATGCATGCCATGGCATGCATACACTGCATGAAGACACAGTTTGCCTCAGAGCCCACACCCGACCAGTCAGGTCGGCAACCACTGCTGTGCCACCTAGCTTCCACTAGTTGGCCATCAAGCAGTGATATGCCCTGTCTCCCCTCCCTGAAGGAAGAAGCGATCACAGGATACTCTGTCTTCCTTCCCCTGGTCAGCCATCAAGCAACCCTGGTTCATTTCTTTACCTCGGTTGCTGGCATTGCAGGCAGCAAGGCACCCCTGCCTCAGCTCACCACGTCACTGGGCCTGCCCAGAGCTCCGTTTTAACCTTTAGACCAATGTGCCATCACTGGGCAACCTCGTTTCCCAATCTGCCTTTACTGGGTGCCCCCCCAACAACTAAGATGTATAACCAGTCTCCTGCCAGCCTTCCCTACCTCCTGAAAAATGTTTGACCCTCCTCTCTCTGCAGCCATCCTGCCCCCTGTACCTTTTGGGCAAGAGCCCCTGCAGCATCTTCACCCAGCCACCTCCTTGATCACCAATAGTTGATTGGGGGAGGATCTGGTGATGAGCGGCAAGAGTTGAACGCCAGGAGTTTCCTGCACCTCACACCTGCATTTTCTTTTACGGTCACACATACAAACTACCTTGTCTCACTCAGTTGGTACACTGCAGTTGGAGGAGGAGGGACCCCACCAGAAAGCCTGACCCCAAACTGTACTGTAAATGCATGGGTGAGACCTCCACTTGCTACCACCACTGGAGGCTTCCAGTAGCCCACCAGTATGCCCCAGTCCTCAGTTGCTGGCCACTTTTCTTTGCTGAGCCCAGCACAGAAAATATGGCAGTAGAGTGAGAATCCCCCTCTGGCCCCCTCTCATGGCGTCGGGGAGGAAAATAAAACCCTCCTCCAAGATGTAGCTGAAGTTGCTACACAAATTTAAAAAAAAAAGTGCTACTTTGGTGTGCAGGCTGAAAACAAAACAAAAAGGTAATATTACATGCATGCTGAAAATAGAATTGATGTTTTGACTATAGGTCTTCTTCAGGAATTTCCTATGGAGAGAAAATTAGGCAAAGTTAGTGAATCAGGCAATAGTTTTAAAGTTAAGAGTTTAAGGCAGTTCTGCCAAAACAAAATACAGCTCCTGATTTTCATAAATCAGTGTGTACTGTAGAGTAAGTGGAACATTCGGACAGCTTGAATGATGCAGGCGTTCAGACAAAAAAAGTCATAAAGCATGGTAAGTTACAAGATTTCAGATGTCACAACTCAGCGACAACAAACAATGTGAGTTATCTGTGAATTACAAGGGGGTAACAATTGATTATAAAACTCACTTCTAATCTTGCGTCTTCTAGTTGCATAACTGGCTGCTTTTTAATTTCCTGCCTCCTCCTAAAAGCCCTCATTTTAATCCTCTTTATACAATACTTTCTCATTACAGAATGTCACATTGCATGTGGATGCCATTTTACTGAATCACCACCTCTTCAATGAACCACGGTGCAGTGCTCTGGATACTGAAAGAACACCGCTGCTGGCTGGCAACATATGACATTCTATGCTGCCTACAACCTGACCACAAAGGGCTGCAGCAGCACGGACTCCTACAAACTGACCATGAAGGGCTGCAGTAGCACTGACCCCCACAGACTGACCACAAAGGACCGCAGTAGCACTGACTGAGGAAACTGTCAATTTTAATCCCAGACTGTCCAGAAGTAGTTGGGGTTAGCACTGAAAAAAAGGAAATTATAAATGTTAACCCATGCAAGAAAAAAAGAAAGTTAACTTCTTATAGAGCACAATACTATTGTTTACAATGTTTAATATGATTTATTTGGGCAGGTATGACGTGTGATGAATAACCCTTGTGTATTATTTTGTGTGCTTGTTTTGAAATAGATCTCTTATCCCTTCCTCAGGGTCCTTTTCTAATGCAGTCTTTTCCTTGCTGAATATTTATTTTCTAATTAATGAACAATTCCAGGATCCAGTGACGTCAGCATGCTGAAGCCAACATTGACGCTTTCCTTGCAGGACTTCTGCTCTACTGCTGTCACGGGATTCTGGAACTGCTCACTAATTAAAAGAATGCAGGCTGGATTTTTAGCCCATCCCAAGACTATGTCCCGCTCTGCAACAGCTGATGCGAACTGAAATCTCCGCACCTACAGAGTTCCATGTTTTCAGCCAGCGCAGCTGTGGGGGATGCAAGACCAGGTCCCACCAGATGTGACTTTTCCCCACAGCTGCACCGAAATATCGGCTGCAAGCTGCCGTTAACTGGGGAGTCAGTCATAAACCGGCTGCCCCTTTAAAAATACGGAGCCTTCGGGAAAAAATGCAGCTCCACAAGTGGAGACCTATTTGCACACGGTTTTTCCCACAGCCACGGGACTCACAGGGGCTTTGAAAATCTAGCCCAGTGAATGTTGGGCAGGAAAAAGGCTGCAATAAGAAAAGACTCTAAATAAGAAAAAAAGGACTAGTTCTAAACAAACACACAGACCAGTAAATTGGGGAATTTATTATTTTTTTATTTTAAATTCCGTTTGTTATGTTTGTAATACACATCATTACAAATATCCCACAGAAGGCTAACAGATAGGCACTTGACAGTTAATAGTTACTTACATAAAACAGACTTCACACATGCCCAAATTTACAATTATATTAAAAATGTAAACTGGGTTTGTGCTTCCTGTGTGAAAAATGCATTCTATTTTTAACACATATCCTGCTTGTGAGCTGTTTTATTTCTCAGTCCGTCCCTTTATAATGGCTCAGCCCTCAAGCTGGTAAATCGAGAAGTCCGCACGTTGCTGCTTCAGTACATTCTTGGACCTTTCCCCAGATTTTCTCCCGAATGGCGTAGAAGCAGGGTGCAAGACTTTTACAGTGCAAGGAAAGACACTTGCTGCTTCCAAAATGGACAGCTGGGAACAAGAGTCACACAAACTAGAGGCGAGCCATTAAATGAAGGAGCACTTTCAGCATGGTCAAGGAATGCAGGCAACCAGTACTACTATAAGAAGCCATATGTTTAAACCTTGTAGTTTCATAATAAGAAGTGATTTTGAAAATTCTGTTTTTTACTACACTTCACATACTGACAGTATACCAAGCCATAACCGCATTAACTCTCAAAACGTCCATTTAAACTGCAGCATAATGAGATCCTGCTTTAGAACAGGGCATAGACAATTATGGACTTGGGAGCTGACAGTGGTTATGCAGGTGCCATCTTGTGCTTTATTCTTGCTGTTCTTGCACCGTGGGTCCTTCTCAGGTCTTGATTCCAAGATTATCGAACCAGCAAACACAGAAGGGGCAAGGGGCAGTGTTTTCTTTCTTCTCCTCTTTTTACACTAGCAAAACAAACAAGCCAGAAAGTACCCAACAAAAAGCTGTTTCAGGAAGTTTGGACGTGGAGGCACTGGATTGGAAATTGAGGGGACATTTTGTCCTGGACAGGAATGGTTGAGAAGAACGAGGCAACAAACAAAAGCATTGTGAATGTGCCAAAGGGCTAGAACAAGAAGAGCAAAAATGACGACCGACTGCCAAGCCCTGTATGTGCTGTGCGCTTTGTTATTTTATTCAAAGACAAATGAATCATTAGCCAAATAAACTGGCGTTAAAGCAGAAGTACAATGAAACTGGACAAAACACTGGACCCTGCTTTTTTCACTATAAAACATTCCAAGTGTCTTCCAGTGTTATTTGGTGGTAAAATGTTGTATCTCCTTCAAAATATGAGTATCTTTTTAAGTCTTTTAATTTGTTTTTCTCAAGAGAAAGAGATGGCCACCACAATTGGCAGAGAAATAGCATTGTAGGCCTGACAAGGGTTAGGATCCCCCCCAAAAATTCTACTACAAAGGTCATACAAATCACTAATCCTTGCCTCCTTCCTGGAAGACCTAGCTCACTCTAACTGGGACTTTCTCCTTAGTAGTAATAACATGGATGAAGCCCTTACATATTTCCAAAATACCTTCCTCAGCGTCTGGGACAAACATGCCCCCCGTGTCACGTTAGGGTCCGTGGGTCTCATCTCCCCTGGATCTCCCCTGAGCTAATTGCATACCAAAATGCCCGGGACTAGGCGTGGTGAATGTACAAATCTACGCTCCTCCCATGTGACATCTCCTACTGCATGCTCTGAAACAAGTGAACCAAGGCCACCCGTTTAGCCAAGGCCAAATGTTTTAACAACACCCTAAACACTAACCTCGGTAGGCCATCTAAATTCTGGAAAGTTATAAACTCCCTTTTCTCCCCTCCATCTACAAATCCCACCCCTCATCTACTCACACAAGGGACTCTCCTCACAGATCCCCTTTCGGTCGCCTCTGAATTCAACACCTACTTCACCATTTGTGCTACAACCCTCCTTGCCCCTCTTTCAAAAATAATCTCATCCTCTCAACAAACTGAAATCCTTAAACTGTCCAGCCAGAACTTCTTCACATTCAAACACATTGCTCCCACGGAAATGATGCCCTACTCACCCTGAACCCCTGAAAAGGGTAAATCACTTGATGGGTTAGACACCAAACTCCTCTTCTTATCTGCCCACACCATTGCATCTCCCCTCGCTGCCCTCCTAAACCTCTCGTTTACCTCTGAATCAATTCCCAAGGAGTGGAAGCATGCCACAGTTATTCCACTACCAAAAGACGGTGACCCCACCACTGCAGCAAATTTCTGACCCATCTCCCTGCTCCCCGCCCTCGCGAAGCTGCAGGAGCACCTCGTAATCTCACAACTCTCTCACTTCCTCTCTGAATCTAACTTCCTCACACCTTTCCGTCTGGTTTTAGAAAAAAAACACCATCGCCACCTCCCTACTTAAACTCACCGATTCCATCCTTTCAGGGATGGACAAAGGCCAAATTACATCAGTCATCTTCGTCGACTTAGCTAAAGCTTTCGACACAGTATCACACCCTCTATTACTTCCTTGCCTATCCGCTGCTGGGTTCTCCATGTCGGCCAATAACTGTTTCAGAGCCCAGCTGCAAGATAGAACTCAGTCTGTAAAAATAGCCTATTCCACCTCACCCCCACTCCCTATCATCACTGGCGTTCCTCAGGGCTCAGTTCTCGGCCCCCTTCTCTTTTCCATCCTGCTAAATGGCCTGCCAAAAACCTGCTCTACTACCTCTATACATATGTATGCAGATGACACTGTCGTCTTTACCTCCGGACAGACCCAAGAAGTCACTTCCACTCTCCAGGCTGACTTCAGCAAGGTACAGCTCTGGTTTAACTCCCACCAACTCTCCCTCAGTGTCAAGAAGACAGTCTCCATGACTTTCGGCTCTAGGCAGAGACTATCCAGACTCACCTCACAACCGATTTTCCACACTCTTGATGGAACAATCCTAGAGGACGTGCCCTCCTTTAGGTACCTAGGAGTCTGGCTTGACCATCACCTGTCATTCTCCACCCATGTGGATGCTATCCAGAAAATACTATGCCCTAAGCTTGGTGCTCTCTATAGAAATTGCAGTTGTCTCCCACTACCGGTGAGACGCGAAATTGTTCAGAAAATGATACTACCTTCTTTTGACTGCTGTGACAGAGTCTACAGCTCAGCCCCAAATTCCACCCTATCCAGACTGGACCCCCTTTTCAGTGCTTTCTGCCATTTTGCTCTAGAGGCCCCCCCCCCGTACCCACTGCTGTGAGCTTTACCACTCACTGGCCCTCCCATCCCTGAGCAACCGGCGGCTACGTCACAGTATTACATTTGCTTACAACTTCTGGCTTGGTTCCCTTCCTCCCTACCTCACCAACATCCTCTCATGCCCTTAGGTCTACTGAGTCCCACCTATTGGTAATCCCTTACTGGCGGACCTCTACAGGCCAATCGGCCTTCTCCTACTATCTCCCTAAGATGTGGAACGACCTGCCGGCCCAAATCCGCCATTCCTCCTCTAGGCATTCTATATCCTCTGCCCTCGTTAACTACTACGCTACAAACTGTTCTTGGCCCCTCCCCCCTACCTGCTACTACCTACTTATCATCTCCCCCATCTTCTTATACGGCCTGACCAGCGGCTCTAGCAATCTACCTCTCATGCTGGCATGAAATTTCCACCAACCTTTGCACTGCCTTTACTGCACTTGAAACTCAGAATTCATTTCAGTGTAATCTTTGTAAGCACACACGTATGTATTTATGTCTGTAAACTATGCATGATATGCCACTCTTTCCCTGTATGTATCTGCCACTCTGTAATCCTGTACGTAAGCAATGTATGCTAACTCACCCTTACTCCAAGACCCAAATGTGTAATTCAATGTTATGTATCATGTACACTCAATGTAATGTATCATGTACACTCAATGTTATGTATTATGGACACCAATGTGTAACTCTATGTAATGTAGCATGTACTCTCCTCTGTATCCCCCCAGGTCACACCATGAGACAAGCATTTTGTTGCTCAGTGTGCCCTTCCTGGTGAAACATTTCAATAAATAAATAAAAAAGGATTCAGAAAGTAAAAAAAAACAAAACATGGTGCACAGCACAGGAGGTACCCAGAAAAGTAGACTTGACAGGCATGCAAAAATTTTTATTAATTGTAGCTGAAACCAGATTTTTGGAAAAACATTTTTTGCTGCATTGCTGCTTTAAATGAATTCAGCACCAGTTTTGGATTCCAGGATCGCTGGCATAGGTAAAAGGAAGTATTGTGCAGAAGAATGCATTTTGAACTGGGCATTTCCAGGGGTGGGAAGATTTCTATAATTAGGCAGACTCCATATTATAAAAAGCCTCGTTGGGGAGGGGATTTCTGAAAGGTATACCTCATTCTCCACAGTGCCCCCTACTGCTCTTATAAAAGCTGTTAAATGTACTTTCTTTTACCCCCACCCAAATTGTCCTGCAGCTGTTCAGCAGTGGTGAAACGCAATTAAAACAGCAAGTGAAAACACCTGAGCCTGAAAGGGGCAAGTGTACCATGCCAGTGTTTCTCCCATCACGAGTGTTCTGATGGTGATTGTTCTTTTCATGAGAGTGGCAAGACAGGGTTCCCCTCTTGCAAAAAACTGTAGACAGTTGCACTTTTTATGGTGTAGAATTTTTAGGTTTTAAAGAAGTCCTGAGCTTCAAAAATGTTGCCATCCCTGTAGTCTTCAACAGAGGGTATGAGGTGGTTATACCAGTTCATTAAACCATGATCTCTTTCTTTTTCCTAGCACTTAATTTGGTTTACTTTTCTTCCCATCTGCCAGCCATCTGTCTGGGAGTGTCATTCAGGGGTGTGTCTGTGAGGTTACATTGAAGAGCCCCCGAAGATTTCTTTGTAACCCTTATGATGTCCATTGTGACCCCCTAGGACTCCTGACATAATATTTCCCCAGGATTTGCTTGTATAAAATTTGGTGTGTTCCCTCCTGTGATCCTGCTGGAATGGGGCTTCGTTACTCCTATTATTTTGGTGTAATGACCCCACTACATCCATCCTTTTAACTGCTTAAGTATACACTTTATTTCGATTACAGTATATTGAATATTGTTGATTTGATACACTGAAACCTGTTGAAAATTTACAAACCCATCCTGGTTGCAGGGTTGGACTGGGATATAGGAGGCCCACCTGGAAAATCAGTTGGGAAGGGCCCAGGGTGACACACTTTTTGCTTGCATCTTACGTTTACCTATAGTACCCCAAAAGCTCTAATTAATTAGGACAAAGATGATAAACACAAATATTTTCAGAGTTCAGGAAGTGGGCAGGTGCCCAACACAGGGGGGCCCACCTGGAAATTTCCAGGTGTCCTGGTGGGCCAGTCCAACTTTGCTGGTTTGCCTTGGCAACAGCTGCCTCTCACTTACTGTCAGCTGTGAGCTCAGAAATGTGGGGCGGAAGACAAAACACTTTGATTTCTTTTCTCAAGCATTGCTAAACCAGTTCCTTTCAATTGTCATGATGATACATAACACATGACAAAGAGAAGCTACTTTGTCCAAGAGGCAGAGCTCTTGTTTCACAGTTTTTGAAGGTTGACTGTAACATGAAGAGCATGACAAGCCCAGACATCACTGTCTACTGGTACATGTCTGCCAACTGTATTCTACGTGCATGGTTTCATTGTTTGCATGGATCTGCCCTGTTTGTTTGTTTAATGCTGTTTTCCCAAGCCCCTCATGAAGACGAGGTGTTGTCTCATGGGGCTGTTCTGGTGCACAACATTTTAAATGACATCCAAAAAAAGTCCACGTGCACAGTGGTAATGGGAGCCAGTGCTCAACATGGGGGCGGCTAACCCTACATCATGTATACAGGTCCAACGAAGCCAAGCACTTGAGGATTAATCCTTGTAAAGTACAAAATACTACTGGCAGCCACCAGCTGCAAAATAAAATATAATAATTTTCAAAGCAAGAAAAGTGCACAGGATAGTGGGACTGAACTCCTAGGGTGTGTAAGTGTGGCAGAGTTCGAGTCCCACTATCCTGTGCACTTTTCGTGCTTTAACATTATTATATTTTATCTGCAGCTTGTGGCTGCCAGCAGTATTTTGTACCTTTCCAGGATTAATTCTGGAGTTCTTAACATTTCAAATAATGGTACACAGTGGGGTGGGTTAAGCAGGTACAGATGCCTCCAGGAACACTTAATTCCTGTTTCCATGCCAGTGTCATTACTGTGCAAAATATGTACAGATAGTGGAAGATGAATGTAGGCAATCTGTGAAATGGTAGTTGAATTGTACCTATACAACCATTTTCTTGTAGTACCAGTAGCCCATTCCACCCCATATTCTCCCCTGATCTCACATCAGGGTCACCACAGCTACACCCTTCCTCTGGCCAAAAGAGTATGTGAGCAGTCGCCTACACTGCTATCAGCAGTGCCACACCTCGCCTGGTTGGCAGGAGATGCACAAATGTTGGGGTGGTCCGAGAACGCTCACTTCTCAGAAGCTGAAGGCATTTTCACCACAATGCACTCAGGGGTATGGGTAAAATCTTAATCACTGGACTGGACCCAAAACAGTAAAAACTGTATTGGTTGGCCCTGCCCGGCCAGCTGGACCAGGCACAACTTCCAGTCAGTCCATTTTTTATCATTTTAGTCCATTCCAGCTGGTACAGAGTTCAAGTAGGCCTAGGTATGGGTGAAATCTGGACAGCTGGACTCATATCAGACCAAAACGGTGAAAGTTCTGTCCAGGTCCAATGGTCTGGATTTCCTCCATACCCTGGATGAAATCCGGACCAACTGAAATGGTTGGACTAAAATGGAAAAAACTGATCTAAATGGTCCAGCCGCTCAAGTTGCATCTGGTCCGTCCAGACCATCCTGTGTGATTTTTACTGCTATGGGTACAGTCTGGTCCAGCAGTCTAGATTTTACCAAGTCCCTGCACTCGGCCTTTTTTCAGCCTCAGAGTGCAGTTCTAGAGCTCAAACATGAATCACTAGTCTCTCAGGGGCAGTAAGACATGCTGACCCCATGCAACTATTAGAAACACATTTAATTATTTTTTTCAGTGTTGTGAGGCCATTTGCCCATAATCCACAGCTGTCCTCAGTTTCGTTCCATCATCTGGGTACTGGTAGCATGAAGACAGGCAGTACTTGCCAAATGACTGCCAACTTTACTGTAACACTGCCTGCCATAAGGCTGCCAGTATCCAGATTACAAAGTGTAATTGGTGACAGGCACTGATTATATGTTATAGTTTCTATATTAAACATATTATAATTAACTCACAAGATTTTAGCCAATCAGCTTCGAGAACCCCAGGACCTCTTATTCGGTATATAGTTGGCATTCCATGTGGTGGCTTCAAGTGAAACACTCCCCTTCAGCAGAGCGGGGGAGCAATGATACATTGATTAAAAAAATATATCACCCTAGGAAACGTTAAGTTATTTGTACGTTAATAGGTCTAGTGCTGGGTGTCTTACTGAAAAATAATGTCCTCTTCCGCTTTTTGAATTGACAGGATATACTTAGCTTTGCTTTGCAGCTGTCTCATCCAAACAGCATGAGAGAATGTTATGTAGAGAATAACTAACCCCTGAGTGTGAAGAACAAGCAGGTTTTCACACCAAGTAGGTGTAGTGACATCATAAAGCACAAGAGTGGAGCTTGAGCTCCCCGTGATGGCACTGTGCTTACTGGGTGTGAGAACCAAGCTTGTTCTTCACACTCTGGCTTTTGGTTTACCATTTTTTTTTTATATAATGCAAACTGAGCATCTTTTTCTCCTTTTTTTTTGAAGGGGAGCAGTGTTTGGCGTTACTGGTTCCCTACTAGTATTTCACCCAGACAAAATACCAGTATTTGAATATCAGCGTGTCTGCTTTCGTGTTCACTTTTTAAAGCAGAGAGGGTGAGCGGCTCCCATTTGCAGGTGCTGCTGATTAACAGTCAAAGGTGTTCTCTACCATTCTAAGATTGACAGCAACTTTTTAGAAACACTGGAAAAAGATGCTCATAGTGTATTATATTTCAATAAGATCCACTCCACTCTTTAGTTATAAGCATGTAGTATTTCTACTTTTAAAGAGGCAGTTAACTGAACAAATACTTTCTGGTTAAAAACCTTCATTGAGAGCTGTGTGTGCTTATGTACTGCAGGTGTTTCCGTAGTGGCGGGGCTGCAGGAACTGAGGTGCCTGTATCTCATTTACTTCATTTGAGCTGGATAATACATTCATGCTATGCACTATTTCCTGAGCACCCTTTACTATAGAATAATAAGGTTAATGGAGATGTATAGGGTGACATTTTAACATAACATTATAGACTGTACACTGCCAAAAAAAAAACTGTTGAACTGTCTGTCCTTACATGAAAACTCTGGTCTTCTGTACACACTGCAAAAGAAACAGAAAGAAAAAACTGCTGAACTGTCTGTCCTTACATGAAGATTCTGGTCTTTCTCACATCTGCGTTAGCTGGGGAGGGGAGCAGGTTCACAGTCACTAAATAACATTACACCTGGTAAACCAGTAGCCTCTTCAGAATGTTAAGCTGTGCTGGTAATCTATTGGATGCAGATAGCGTGGTCTAGTGTGTAAGACACAGGCTTGAGAACCTGAAAACTCGGGTTTAGACTCCACTGGAGGCCCTCACGCACTGTATCACCTCCTAGAGCGGGTCACTTAGCCTGCCAGTGCCCCAGGTGACACAGCTATGGGTAGAACAAAAATGGGCTAGCGCATCTCATTTGGTTTGTCCTGGGTAACTTAACTTGGGTAGATACCCAAGATGATGGCCAGCTACAGCACAGATCGGGGCAATCCGCTAGCCAGGCCATTATCCAGACTACCCATTTAAGTGATTCATTGCCTGCATATATCTGCCTGGATTCAGATTCCTGAGGAATCCACAGATAGGGATCCCAGATCAAACTGATTGTGCACTGTCCAATCAAGCCTGTTTAGAGTGCACTTCCTAACTTCTCCAAAACTGAATACATTTGCAGCCTTCCCATATCCTGTGCTGGAAGAAAGTACGGACCCTACCCGCCCATATCGTCCTATGCTTGAGAACCATTCTTCTCTAAGGTCCAACAAGCACTGTCCAGACAGGCAGCCTCTCATAACCCCCCACCTCTTCTTGGTGGAAGAAAACAATTTGGCTGTAGATGTCAGAAGGTCCCAACACATTCAGAGTCAATTTTAACTTGAATAAATTATCTGTAAGAGCCAAAAGAAATGACTTTGGTAGCCCAAAATAATTCCATAATTCCAGTATATCCTCCGTAGCTAAGGCTGGGCAAATGGGGGCCAGACTTCATATTTCTAAGATGCTGAACACTTTGGATTTGAGTGACTTTCCTTTAGTCAGACCCTAGATGGCGCCAGTTGTCTGCCTACCTGGTGCTAGGCCTGGCCTGCAAGAAGAAGTAGCAGCGAACCCTGAAAGCCAATTTCAAGGAGTCAGGAAAACGTTTTTTATTTATTGCGTTCAGAAGACCTTTGAGCTCAAGAGCCCTTTTTCAAAGGTGTCCAAGTGAAGCAAGTTACATAAAATGTCAGGCCAGTACAATAAACAACAGGTAAAAAGGAAGATTAACATATTACAGGAGGTTTTAGCAATGGGTTAAAGAGCAACTTACGCATCTCAGCAGAGATATGCCAGGTGTGCCCGACGCAGCGTACCTGTCAGGATGGGATGGGGACTGGCAAAATACCCTTTCGTGGGCATAAGTGCCACAGAATTGGCATTTCGACGGTGAAAGTGACAGTTTGCCAGCGAAATTACTGTGAAATGCCAATTCCGTAGCACTTATGCCTGTGAAAGGGTATTTTGTCAGGTCCCCATCCTGACCTGACGTCATCTTCAAGCTTGGATGGAAATGGGGACCTGAAGCAGCAGCAGGGGGTGCACATTCCTTCCCCACCACTATTTTAGTATATATTTCTGCCTTACAGTACCTCAGTTTAGCAGTACTTTCTATGCGGGGAGGTACCTGTAGGCAACATAGGGCATACCTGGCATGCCTGCCGAGACGCGTGTCAGTTGCTCTTTAAAACAGGAGAGATTTGCATAAGCAGGAGGAATCTACAGCAGACAAAGCCTGGAACTCCATGCCCAAGGGTAGTGCCAGTCTTCCCAGCCTCTCCCCTTCAAGACCCAAGTCATCGCCCACCGTTTCCAGCAACTAGACTGCATGCGTGCTTAGTCCATATTTTCCAGAATCTTGCCTCCTCCTCCACCACCCGAGACCCTGTCTCCTGTAGAGTCCCCCCACTTATGCAAATGAAACTCCTGTAATATGTTAATGCTCGTTTTTACCTGTCGTTTATTGTACTGGCCTGACATTTTGTGTAACTTGTTTATAGTGTATGGAAGGAACCCAGATATGAATGGAATTCCATGCCTGAAATATGCTTGTTGTGCTGCACTAGTGACATCATTGTGTTGTGCTGCAGTAGTGATGTTACTACTGCAGCACAACAACTTAGAATCCTGCCACTTCGTTGCTTTTCTCTATCCAGTCAAGCTAGACAGCTGTTTTTAACTTAAACTTAGAGAAAAAGCTGCAGCACATTGAAGCAGTAATTTGAGCCAGCCACCAACCCTCAAGTGCCTCCCCCTAGAATCTCGAGTTCACTGAAAGGTAGTAGAGTGTCTGAAATGAGTGTGGATGCCCATACACTATAAAAGCTAATGTATGGCATCCATAAACAGACAGGCCTGTGTTCTCGTCTCAAGTTTTCTATGGCAACCAGTGAACCTCTCGAGCTTCACTGTCAGTGTTCCTGGTTGCCATAGACACCTCTCAATGCAGACACAGGCCTGTTGTGTATGGCTGTCCATACAGTATCCTCTATGATGCATCTATCATACAAATACCTACCTACAAATTAAAGAACAATGCATGATGGGGTGCATTATGGTGGGATAATGGCACGCCTCAGGTGAGTTGAAGCATGAGGCAAAGCCGAGTGCTTCCTAACAGGAAGGGCCATGCGCCCCGCGCATCCTTGGGTGCCTTATCGTGATTATGAAATGGGTCCTTTTGGTAAGTTGGATGTATTTTTTAAACATATTTTTATTGAGCTACTTTCAGCTGTGCTGTTGTGCTGGGTTAATAGCCTGGCTGAAAGTACCTCTTGGCCAATAAGCAGCCAGCATTCTTTCTACCCATTTCATAATTCAAAGTAATTTCCTACCCTCTTAAAGTACCGTAAAGGGACCCCCTTTATTCTTTCCTTTCACATGTACTGGATCCACTCCTCTGATTTGCTGTGGCTTTCGTATGTGTTCAATAGTTTTTTTATTAGAGCTGTGGGGAAAGTGGAATTTTGCCAGCAGAACTGACTTTTGGAAAAATGTATGAATTCTGTGGAATTCCAAAAGCATTTCCTTGTAAACAGTGAAATAAATTCCCATGGATTACAGAAAAGGAATCTGCAGTTTATACAGGGACAAAAAAAGGCTTTTGAAATTTTGGAATTCTGCTACCAATGGAATTCTACGGAATTAGGCAGAATGTTCTGAAATTCTGCAGAATTCTGTTTTGTCAGAATTTTAAAATTCTACTTGGCACTAGTTTTCTATGGCTTTTTTTGCTTCCACAGAGTCAGTCTTGCATAGAGGATAGTGTATGAGAGCCCATACACAACAACGCTATTCTCATACTGAATAGTTACCATGACGCCGAGGACCTCGACAGCGAAGCTTGAAAGGTCCCACTGTCATCATGGTAACCAAGAGGTTTTAGAATAGCGATGCTGTGTATTTGGGCTGTTGTACGCTATTCTATATAGTGTATGGTCCCAAAAAACCACAATCTCTTACTTTTTCTAGTTCAAGCAGTCTGTGCCATCCGTGACCCACACTTCTTGGCCATCCGCCTGCTGGCCAGCCCATGCACCTGATGCTTCAACCGCCCCTGTCCTAGGAACTTGCTGATGGGGGCAGTTGCACTGTGACACAGCTACTAATGCAGAATGAAAAGTCATTCTGTGTTAGTAGCTATGTCACTACTGCAGCAGAACAACCTTTTACAGTGTATGGATCTCCATACACAATGACGTTCCACCATACACTGTAGTTGCCCTCTCAGCTGTTTTACTGTGGGCTGTTTCTGGGCTTCAAGAGCATTCTGTGGTACCCATTCCACCACTTCACACCGTGGCATGAATAGCACTGAATGGTGGAACAAATGACATCATAGACTGTCCACTGAACTTTGAAATGGACAGCAGTAAATAGTGACGAGTGGAAATAGCAGAAAGACTCGGTGAATGTGGAAAAGTCTTTGCAACACATAGAATGCCCAAAGCACCTTAGAAGTACGGATCCAGCTGAATTGAAGAAACAGTAGTATATTCAAAGGGGATATGAGGTTCTACGGAAAAAAAAAATTCAACAGCTTACATAAACATTATAACATAGCAAGAAAACAAAATCTAGAAACTTCATTTAGCAAGAGATGTCCCCTGACTATGCATTAAATTCCTAGCACTGTATAGCCAGGTGCCTGGTCTTATTATGAAGGCAAAACATCATTACCTTTAAAATCAGGGACTATTTCATGTGCAGCACTCCCTCTTTTATCTTCCAGCCTCCATACATCTTAAATTTTGGTGGATAAGACAGGGTGGCAGATAACAGGGCATGATGGTTAAAGGGGGAGATAATATTTCTGGAAAATGGGGCAGGAAGTCACACTGGTGTTAATCAAGGGTGGTGGATAGGGGAGGGAGCACTGTATATATTTTGTTATTTAAAATGTAAAACAAATGATTTATGTAGAAAACATTAAAAATGTTTCACTTTACCTATAATACAAAAGAGCAGTGAGCCATTTTATAAGCACAATATGCTACTCCAGGATGTGCATTAAAGTATTTAAATGAACTTCCAAGAGAAAAAGGACACTCAGATTTTGGCCCTGTGCCTCACTTTCCTAGAGCATGCGTTAAAATTCTATAATAACTGGGTATTGTTTTTTTCCCTATAGGGAAACCCATTACATAATTTACCGTTATAAAGGAGTGTTCATATAATGGCAAACACGTGCTGGGTTTCCCTTGTCCTGCACATGTGCCAGCAGATGCGCTTCCCTCCCTTCCTCACTGCTGGATGCCCTGACTTACTACCGGAGGTTACATGGCCACTCAGACTCATCGGTAGGGTAATTAAAAAAACACACACATGCTAGGAAAAAAACTGAAGTATTTAAAAAAAAAAAAACAATTGGAAAAAAGTTGTCTTCAACAGCCATGTCTGACCATAGAACCCGTTGAAACCTGGTTAGACCATGGCACAGCTGCACAGAGATGTCTTCTTATTTTATAAAATTGCTGTGGCGAAAAAACAATACCCAGCAATTATATAAAATAAGACATGGGGTGGTGTGTAAAACTCAAATTTTACACACACCCTTGCTGTTGGATGCTTAGATAAACCCCTTGAGCTTTGCTCTCAGGGGTTCATGTAGTATCCAACACCTCGGGTGTGTGTAAAATTCTTGTTACAAACCCCGCTCCATATATTATTTTATATATAATGACTGGTGAGCTCATTTATTGACTGGACTGACCCCACTTTCTAACCCCATAATAACCAGCCAGTTATTACAGTGCGAGTCTCAGCCAGTCATACTGAAAGTGAAGCCACTGCTATCTCGTGCTCACAGGAAAAAAAAAAAACAGAAAGGAAAACAGACTTTTTTTAACACACAGCACTGAACCAACCTGTAATTATATAAAATAAAGAATGGGGTATTACATTATTTGTTTTGTTACATGCCCTCGGTGTGTAATGCATCACAAACCACTCATGCTTTGCACTGGTGGTTTATGTAGTATCACACACCTGAGTGTAAAAAAAAACTCATAATGTATAACACCACATCCATCATGTAAGCATTAAGCCATGATAAAGGAGGCTTCTACTGGGGAATTAATGCATGGTTGGGTGGGGGGTTGTGGTGCAAGGCCAAGCAGTGCCCAACCACTCAACCATGCAATAATTCCCCAGTAGAAGCCTCCTTCAGAGTGGTTTAATGCGCTTGTAACAAAACAATATTACAGTACATATTGGGTAATGTGGTGAAAAAAATATGAACAAAATTAGTTTTATGCATGCAGTACTTTACTGTGTTGCAAACAACATCCACAACACCACGTTATTGACTTCAGCTGCTGCAGTAATATTCGGTTATGTACTTATGCTGGAAAACACATACAGCAATTATTTCCTTGCTTATGTGGTACATTAACATTGTAATGTAGTTTTACAAACTTACAAGCAGTAGATTTTTCGAGAAACAATTCGTCAATACAGTCGTGCTTCCTCTCTTCGGCGCCATCTCTCTCTGTTCACTTGCATTGTGGGATTTTACACAGGCAACTTTGTAGAACTAAAAGTGTCTGGGTCATCTTATTCAGTTACCTGATCTGCATGTTGCAGTTTGTTATCCATGCTACTGAATTTGCTGTCAACCCACATAGGCTCTCTACATTTTTCAAAAGTAAGTGTGGCTTTCTCCATGTTTTTAGTTTTAAACTCAGCCACTTTGTACATTACTGTGCTACGTTTTTTCTCTAACTTTTGCTACGATCATCACTGACCAGTGGGTGGGTGGATGGTTTACTGAAAAAGTGTTTTTTTATACGCTTCAGCCACATAGCACTTCTATAGTGGTCACAGATGGTATTTCAGCTTGGAGTGGGCATTGCTACTGATTAATGCTGTCTCCAACTTTGGTCAGTTGGTGTGTTTTATCCAGTCGTTATTCTTTGTTACATCAGCTGTATTATTGTCATGTTACAAACTGTATTTAATGCACATCCTGTCATGGCTTATTGCTTACATAAGACAAGACAGGGTGTGCATCATTGTGGGATAATGTCTCACCTTGGGAATTAGTTGCCTCATGCCTTCTGCACCCGCAAAGTGCCTTTATCCCATAATTACGGACACCCTGGAGTGCCTTATTGTGATTGTGAAATGGTTCCTCTGATTTTTGTTTTAAAACAGAGAGAATACTGGATGGGCAACTATATACAACCAGTGTGTTCTGCCACAGAGGGGTTCTGATTCCCTCTGACCTTGAGAGTGAAGCTTGAGAAGTCTATGAGACTCAGAACCCCGAGGTGACAGAACACACTGCTTATGCATAAAGCTACTCATCCTGTATTTTTTTATAGTGTATAGTATTATGTGAAATATGTGCATTGTGTTTTTTTTCTCTTTCACAATGAAACTGTCTTGTGAAGACTCTAGTGGTTCTAGAATGCTGTGCTACCACAGAATTGGATAGAGGAAAGCAAATATGTGGCAGCATTCCAAGTTGTTCTGCTGCAGTAGTGACATCACTACTGCAGCAGAACAACATTCTGATGTCACTACTGCAGCAGAACAAGCATATTCCAGGCATGGAATTCCATGCATAACAGCATTCCACTATACATTATTGAGTTATAGTGTACAGTAGAACATTGTTCTGTATAGAATTCCTTCCCTTTCAAAAGGCTGTTGTACCACAGTTTAAAGGTCATGGAATGTGATTCTTTGGTATAACAGCATTCTGGAACTTCTAGAGACTGCACAAGTCAGTTTCCTTCTGAAAGCCAAAGAACTGCTGTGTGCACATTTCCAATAAAACATTACGCTACACAGTATGGGCAATTTTATGCACAACCAGTGTGTTCTGCCACCTCAGGGTTCAGAGTCCCATGGACCTGTCGAGCTTCGCTGTCGAGGTCAGAGGGAATCAGAACCCTTCTGTGGCAGAACGCACTGGTTATGCATAGTTGCCCAGCCAGTATTCTTTATCTGTGGTTTAGAAAGTTAAGTATTTCCGACCTGTGCTGTTATACTGGAATAATGCATGGTCATGTGATTACATCCGACTAATTACAGGTCTTGGTTTCTCTTACCCAGTTTATAGATACATCAGCATCTGCACCCTGTTTTCTGAAAATACTCTGTTCAGCTGCAAGCAAACATACGTTTCCTAGCCCTGTACCTATGGTGCTGTGCAGCCGCCTGGTTTGCATTTTCAGAACACATAAAAAAATGGTCTGCCTTGTTTGCTGTTTTATTTGACTTTATCTGGTTTATTCTGCTGGCTTCCCTGTTCTGACGTCTTATGACAGTAGCTGCTTGGGTGGGGGTGGATGAATCCCAGAGTCTCTTGTAGCTTACGTCATGGTCAGAGATCAGCTGTGAGAGATGTATTTAGGGTAACTGCTATATGAGCATTTAAAAGTGCCAATTTACCAGTTGCCAGTCTGGTTGGAACTCTGAAGCCAAGTATAGGTCACAGGAGCCTTTGTATCATCATCGGATCATAGGACCTGACTGGTAAAATGGAGCTTTTTTTTTAGTTGTTTAACCAGGAGTAGCACACTAAGCTGAAAGCTTTTTTACAGGTGCAACCTGGGAACACAGGGAAGTTAAGTGACTTGCTCAGGGTCATACAGTATGCAAGTGGAAGCTGTGGGATTCAAATCCAGGTCTGGTCTGTTGGATGTTACCAGATTTGCAGCTTAGAGCCTTAAACCACTGCGCTATACTGCCTCCCCTTTTAAAAGTTCATATTAGCATTTGCCCTAATTGAATCTCCTGCAGCTAATCCCCAGCCATGACATCAGCTGTAGGGGACTCTGGGATACCATGCAAGCAGCTACTATCATAAAACATTGGAGGCAGGGAAATTGTGATTAAGTGCAAACTGGCAGGAGGACACGGACGTTCCCCTTTAAACCGTGCTTCCAGGGGGCTGCCATCTTCCTTTTTTCACATACAATAATATTATAATTATGAGAGTGGCTCATTATGATGATGTCACTCCACTGATATCATCCAGGATTCCCATACAGTAACATCCCATTGCTTTCTGTAGAGTGGTGTAGTTTCAGAAAACTCAGTACTTTAATTTATGTTTGGTGTCTTGAATTTTCTTGTTTTCTGTAGGTCATGTCCCCTTTTTAAAGGTACACATTCACAGTGGTTTCCTACCACATTTTTAAGTTTATCATGCACCTGCTGAGGTATCCAGCAGATTCTTACAGATGGAGATACAGAGACAGAGAGTAAAATCTCTATCTGCAAGTTCACGGAATACGAACATATGAAAATGCCAGCAGAAACAGGCCTCATGGTCTATCGAGTCTGCTCAAGTGTACAGATAGCACCTTATAATTCTGCTGCCCCTCCCTTCCCCCACCCTATTACCCCTTACCCTATCCCAGCCCCTCTTTAAGCTGTCTACCATCTTGAAGGCCACTACCTCACCCGGCAAGGAGTTCCACTTGTCCACCACTCTTTCCGTGAAAAAATGTCTCCTCATCTCTCACCTGAATCTACCCCCCCCCAATCTCAGTTGGTGTCCTCTCGTGTCCCTTCCCTTTCTCCTCTGGGAAATCCTCTCTGTATTATTCTTGTTTATTCCCTTCAGGTACTTAAAGGTCTCAGTCATATCTCCCCTGTCCCTCCTCTCTTCCAGAGAATACATATTCAACTCCCCCAGCCTTTCCTCGTGTGGCTTGCCCTCCAATCCCTGGATCATCTTTGTGGCTCTACGCTATACCCATCCAACAAAAATAACTGCTTGCCTTCTGTAAATGTACTTGGACATGATAAAAAGATTATCAGCAGCTCATGAAAATGCTGGATTGAACAGGTTTGCTTAAAAGAAAGTTGGACCATTTGTGTCTGAATCTTGGAAATAAAAGTTTTGATATATTCTCTGCCACAACTGACTCATTTGTTTTGACCAACCCTTTTAAATGAGCCAGAACATCTGGGTTCTGTGAATGTTTTGTGAAAGATATTGTAATGTACTCCCACAGACACACATTTATGGGATGGAAAGAATATCACGTGTCCATCAAGTTTCTCCCTGTCACCACATAAATGGGAGTACTGTATTGGCCCCTTTTCTGTAATATGGCAAAAGAACCTTATTGTCCGACATATAGTTAATCAATCAATCAATCAAATTCTTTATTTATCCAGGCGAACACCATTGAGAAGCTCATTTACAAGGTGGACCTGCATTACACAAGTCAAGTAACAATGCATTTATATACAGACAAACAGACAGTAGATGCAGGAGTACAACAGTACAGGTAGGCCTGCAATAGAAAGGGTAAGCAAAAATACATGTGGGTTCAGGTAAAAAAACAGTCGGTAAGGGTATACATAACAATAGGGTAGCAAGTCAGTTTAAATTTATACCATATACAATATACATGGTTTAGTATTCCTGTAAGGTAAAGGCATTATAGTCCAGCGAAGAGATTAGTTGAAGTGGATGCTACAAGCAAAGAGACATACAGTCAGTTTAAAAGACCCAGGCATACCAAAAGGAGACATGTATCAGGAGAAGTGGGCAGCCAGTGGGGGGTCTGGAACTGGGATAATACTAGGAGCAAAGGAATGAGATGCTGTGGGTATACAAGGAATAGGTGGGTGAGGAGGGTGAGATTTAGGGCGGTAGAGAAGTAGGTGGCTCAGGGCAAGTTATGCACTGATACAAGAAGGAAGGAGGATGAGAAAAGCAGGGAGGATGTGGAAGGGGGGTGTAAGTAAGCTAGGATCATTGGAAGCAGTTGCAGGCTTCTGTAATGTATTTTGAGTATAAGGTCTTAAACACAGTGAGACTAACAGGAGTCCTCAGTTTCAGTGATTTCTGTAGCACATTCCAGAGTGACGGTAGAACGAATCCTATGGCAGCTCTCCCAAAATGCGTTAGGGCTTTGGGCACTTTCAGAGAAACCCGTGAACAGCTTCTTAGGGCATAGGTTCCAGGCATATTGAGAGTCAGGCAATCAACAATGTACTGTGGAAGTTTACCAGTGATAGCTTTGTATGTCCAGAGAGCCGCATTTTTATTTCATCTGTAGTGTAGGGTGGTCCAACCTATGGCCGCATATAAAGAGCGGTGATGGGTGGAGAAGGGGAGACCAGTGATGAAGTGCAGGGCTCTGTGGTAAAGTATATCCAATTTACAGAGGTATGAAGTAGCACATTGGCTGTATATAAAATCGGCGTAATCAATTAGGGAAAGGAACGTAGACTGAACTAGCTGTCTCTTGGCCTCTGTAGTTAGTAGGTGGTTTAACCTGAAGAAGAGACCTAGTCTCTGCCTCAGTTTTTTTAACAAATCCTCCAGGTGGTCTGCAAAGGAGAGTTTGAAGTCTAGCCAGACCCCCAGGTATTTGAATTTTGGCACAGATTCCAGGGTTTCTCCTAGGAGGATGGTGATGGGGGGGTGGAGCAGGGTAGGCTGCATGGTTAATAGGCGAAAACAGCATCGCCTTTGTCTTTTTGGCATTAAGTAGCAATTGTTTACTAAGGAGCTGGTATTGAGGTATGTTGAAGTCAGCTTGCAGGTCGCTACAGGCAGTTTCAGGAGTTGTACGGCTTAGGTAGATCACTATCATCTGCGAACAGATGAATTTTCGCCTCATTGATGCCTGAGTCTATATTGTTGATATAGATGGCAAATAGGAGTGGCCCCAGGATGGATCCCTGCGGGACGCCTCTTTTTAACAGATTTGAGGGGGAGAGTTCACCTTCGGCATTGACCTGTTGGTGCCTATCAGAAAGGTAGTTGTGGAACCAATGCAAGGAAGTAGAAGCTAGACCAATAGCTTTTAATGAAGAAAGAAGGAGGCTGTGGTTGACAGTGTCGAAGGCCTTACTTAGGTCTAGAAAAATGGCACAGACAAATTTTTTGTTCTCTAGCTCGCACTGCTAGTCATTTGTCACCTTGGCCAGGGCTGTGATTGTACTATGTTCAGTTCTGAAACCAGATTGCATTGGGTTTAGCAGGTTAGTATCATCTATGAAAGATTTCAGCTGGGCATTCATGATTTTTTCCAGAAGTTTTGGTAGTACTGGGAGAAGGGAGATGGGCCTGTAGTTGTTTAGATCACAGGGGTCTCCGGATTTAAACAACGGAATAACATGTGCAGTCTTCCACAGTTTGGAGAGGGTCCTTTGAGAAAGGGACAAGTTAAATAGATGCGTAATAGGTAAGGCCAAGACATGATAGGCAATCTTTAGGTAATATGGATCGAAGGTGTCAGCGCCAGCACTTTTTCTGGTGTCCAACTGGAGGAGGAGATCTTTGACCTCTTTTAGTGAGGCAGGAGAGAATGAAAAGACTGCATCTGAGGGACTAGATTCTGAAGGTTGCGTGGTAAGCTGGGAGCATAGGTTGCGTGCAGGTGAGATATCAAAAGCTAGCCCTGCAGTAGCAAAGTAATTGTTGAAGGCTTGTAGTATCTCGTTATTGTTGTTAATAGTTACATTGTCAAAAATAATTTTTCAGGGGAGAGTGTTTCCTGTGGTATTACCAGAAAGTTCTTTTACTGTGGACCAGAACTTGGTAGGGCAGTTGGAGGCAATGTCGAGTTCAGAGCGATAGAAGTTGGACTTGGTTTCCCGAATTAGCTTTGCACAGTGGTTTCTGGCTGTTCTGAAAAGATGACAGTCTTGGGCTTTGTGGGATTTGTGTGCTAGCTTCCAGAGCTTGTCTCTTTTTAATAGTGCTGCCTTGATGTCTGCTGTAAACCAACTAGCCTTTATGCAGGTTTTGACTAAGGGTGCGTGGGTGTTAAGAGCGCCGGATACAATTTTGTGGAAAATGGCATATGCTGTTTCTACTGATTTGGCTAAATAAAAGGTCTGCCAAAGCAGGGAGGCTTTCAGGTCACTGATATATGCAAGGGGTCAAAATTCCGTTTTGATCTTTTGGTAGAGAACTTTGCTGAGGCTGTTGGTTTAGGGACTGCTCTTATGCCAGCAATAAAGCAATGGTCACTAACATCGGCAGAAAAGATCCCAGCATGGGAGAAGAAATGGGGTTTGCTTACTCGAAGTACATCTAATAGTGTACTTTTCATAGGGTTTTTCTTATTGATATGAGTAGGTTCATTAATAAGTAGAGTGAGCACATGAGAGTCACAGAAGTTCATTAATAAATACAGTGAGCCCATGAGAGTCACAGAAGGATTTAAGTGGAAGAGATGCGCTTGACAGCCAGTCGTAGTTAAGGTCCCCTAGTATAATTGTTTCCATTGTGTCGGTACTCATAGTAGATGATAGGTGGGACAGGAGCTGTGACCCCGAGGACGGGGGTCTATAACATCTTATGACATGGAGGGCCATTGATGTAGATATTTTGATTTTTAAGGACAGGCATTCAAAGGCATTGGCAATTGAGGTAGTTTCGAGGGTTGCAACCGTAAACTTGTCCTTAACATAGATGGCTACACCACCGCCTCTGGTTAGTCTATCGGCTCTGAATAACAGATAGTTGGGGATATTGACCTCTTTGTCTGGCGTGGATGGACGAAGCCAGGATTCAGATATGACAAGTACATCCAGCTCCATGTGGATAGCCCAAGCCTGTATTGAGGCAGTGTTTATCGGCTGTTGCCTTTGTAATGACCCAAAGCAGCATTATTTGTTAATCACCATGTAGTATTTCAGTAATAATGTTTTCCTGTCAAAAACATAAATATACACGTTTTTCTTTTCATTTTCTTTCATTCCTGCAGAAAGCTACTGGACTTTGACGTTGTTAAAAGTTCCTGCTACTGCCCCATGCCCTTTGTGTAAAAATTACATTATCTTAGCACACAGTGTTATGCTGTTTACCTTTAGAAACACATGGCAGCCCTGTTTAAATACATCCACAGTATGAATTTAGTCATTACATTCAACAGGTTCTTTCAACAGAAGAGATTTTTAAAAATTGTGACTAGTCACTAAAGGGACACTGTCGGCCACTTTAGGCCTCAAACTGTCCCTAGTTTAAACAAGATATTTTTGGATTGCTCTCATTCTGTAGAATGTGCTGATGTGGCTGGTAGTTTGATTCTGATTGTTTTGCAGACTTCCCACCATACTAGTGTTACCACACCCAAATGTGTTTGTTTACATTCCTTAATCAAGTCCCACTGCACCTTTGCTGGACTTGGGAACACCCCCAGCACTGTCTAGCCACTCAAGATGCAGAGGGAGCAGTGGAGACTCTTGCATCATGAGTGGCTGCACTGCTTGGGGGTGTTCCTAATGTTCAGGAAGTGAGTAACAAGAGTAGGCAAAGGACTAGAAACAAAACAGGGCTGGGTAGAGTTCTACAAGTAGCATGCATATCAGTTCTATTAAGAAAGGAGGCAGATTAAACCACCAGTAACACCAATGAATGTTAGAGGAGGTAAGCAATCTGAAAATGTGGGTTTTCAACTTGAAATAGTATGATGCAAAAAAGTTGACAGTGTGCCTGTAATTACAAAAGCTATTTTAAAAATATCTCAAAAAATTAAAACTTCATTGAGGATGATTCTAAGGATGTCAGAAATACATTTTCACCAGAAAACTACGTGATGAAATGTTCTGTCGACTAACAAATACTGCTGTTTTAATAATCACAGTGAATCATGGCACGCTCAATCTGTTTGAATGGCTAAAAAACTTCTCTAAGCAAGGCTAAACAAATTCTTTAATAGGCTCATTGTAATTCTTATAACTACTGTATGCACACCGAACTGCTACAGGTCACATATGCTTTGCTGCAGCTAAATGCCAGGACAGCAGCAGGAAAGCACTGGATGAGAGGGGCGAAGAGGCAAGAAGCGGGATGCCCTGAGCAGCAGACGCACAGCAAACCGGGAAAAGATAGGTGAGGAGTGCGGGCAGGAGTGCTAGCAGCTCTGCGGCTGCAGCCAACAAGAACATGAGCACCTGAAGGATGCTTGGGGCACATGTGTTTAAGTAGTGCTCGGTGGGGGCATGGCCAGTGTTGTCTGCTGTGCCACCACGCTCCCGGAATAGTCTTGCAAGTACCACTGAAATATTATGTAAGGCCCCTTTTGGGCAGTTGTCCCCCCAATTGGCTCAAGGGCAAAGCATCCCTACATTACATGGCAACTGGGTTGCCACAGATGTTTGTGGTGGATCTTGGGTCCTTTTTACTCACCACTTTTTTTTGGGGGGGGGCATATCCAGCTAGAAAGAAATGTGCAGTGCCTCCACCAGGAGAAAAATTTAAGTGGGCCTCGTGACAGGTCGGTGCAACCCCCTGGGATGCTGTACCTGGCCACCTCCCACTGTGGTCACTGATTCCACAGACTCTGGCCCCCCCCCCTTAGCGTGCGCAGTAGTATGGCAGCAAATAATGAAAAATGGCTAAATAACAAATCACAACTTTACTTCAGGAACAAACCGGAAAAGGAAAAGATGAAGGCAGACTATTTAAATCCTCGTCTCTTTAGGCGCCCTATAAGGTGGGGCAATACTATGCACTGACACATGGCCACATTTAGGCAAGCCCTCAGCAGGTGTGACTACAGCAGTATTCCCAAGCTGTCACGAACAAAAGCCTGATCAGGCAAAGCTCGCACTCCCCAAAGCAGTACAGCTTAAAAATGGCCCTAGGGTACTAGAAGATACTACCCTCTTCTAAACAAGTTGAGACTATGTGCAGTGGTACAGAGAAATGGTGCAGTTAAGGTAGGGGCTAGCCTTGGTGCAACCAGATTTTTCTAATTTATTTTAGTAACTGGGTAAGGCCCACTAGGCACAAGTGCCTGTTTTCAGGGGCGACTTGGCAGCACTGGGCGGTTAAGTGACTTGCTCAGAGTCACACAGTATGCAAGTGGAGGTTGTGAGAATCAAACCCAGGTCTGGTCTGCTGGATGTACCAAGCTCATTCACACCTCGTTACTCTAACCTGTAGGCTACACTACCAGCCCAAATATCCAGAAACTTGTCTCCCACTTAAAACTGAAGGACTGCCATGACTCCCGGTGCTGCACGAGTTACATAGCCTTGGGGCAGGTGGCCTTTCTCAGGCTGCTGTTTATTGGTATCTTTTGGATTGATCAAGCTGTCTTGCTTTAAATAAAAGTTGTAACTCTTTTGGCACTGAGAGTCATTGCTACCCTCTCCTACCTGGTACCAGTGATATAATATGACTATGGGAGTTCCCTAAATAGAGTTACCAGATGATGCCATGGGTCGAATTGATGCATGCCCAATGAAGTTGCCATGGTAACTGAAAACAGTGCAACATGTTCAAGTATAAACCCCCTCTTCCAAAGGCCATACAACTGCTTTGGCATTAACACACCTCAAACAGGAGGTATTTGTAATCTGGCCTCATGGCGAACTTGCAAAGGACATATCCCCCACAAACAGTCAACTTCCACTTAAACAGGGTAAGCTCTGATCTCATGGTTCCCTCAGTCGGACAGCTCCTTCTTGTACTGCAGGCCTCTGGAACACTGATCTCCCATGGTACCATGGGATCAGCTGAGCCCTTCTTCCAGCCTCCTCCCCGGGAGCTGGCATTTCTGGATCCCTTCTGGTGGTTCGGATGGTTCTCTTGTACATGTGCTGCTGCTATAATGTACTGACGTACATGTCTTGACTTCTGATCCCTCTAGGTAATCATAGCCCAACACCTGATGGTAGTGCCTGCTATGGAACTTGCACAGCAGCCCTACTCTGGTGTTTGTGCTCTTTTCTCCTTGTTGTGCTCTAGTTCTCTTAGATTTGTCTTTTGTGCTGGCTAGCATGCAAAAGCCACTCTTTCCTCAGCAGGAATTAGCAGTCAAAACTCATAGTTAGCCTTACAGATGCATGGTACGTCACGCTGGCTTGAGCTCCCCACCCCGACAGCAGATCCAGTCTCTCCAAGATCTCTCACAGATCTTCCAGTCTCCAGCACAGTCCCCTCTTATGGTACCAGCACAGGTCCAGCTCTAATTGGCTCAAGTGGCTGTCACTTAAGCTGTTTCCCTCCTTGGAGTCCTTACTCAACAGTCTATTTGCCCACTAAAATGAATGCCAAGATCCGTAGTCCTCTTGCATCTCAGAGGCCTTCTGGGTCAGTGGTTAACAAGATGGTGGCTGCCACAAATTCCAGGTGCACTGGCCCCAATGTTCTGTTTTTCAACATTGCACACACCCTGGGGTTCAGGTGGCAAGGGTGGGCAGTAGCATCCAGTGAGGCGGAGCAGTGGTTGGAGCTTCACCTCATCACTGGGCGCCTATCTTTCATGTGCTGCTGGGGCCATGATCCAACATGGCACAGAGGGCACAGATAAGCCGATCTTCTATAAGCGTCCCACTGTCGCCTGCTGCACAGTCAGAGTTCCAGGGGCGGAAGGAACAAATAAAGGCAGCAGCAGTTCGGTCACAGTCCAAAGGAAAACTTCGCACTTGGGGGAGGAGGGGAGAGACAGTGTTACATATATAATTTGATTTCTGTTTTCATAGTGGATGTAACTTTGCTCATTTTCTTGGCTGGACAGATAGAATAAATATTTTTAGTTGAACTAATTTATACCCACTGATAACCAATGAATTTCTTTCATTCAGGTGATATGTTCCCTTATACCCCCCTCTCTGGTTATTACCTAGGTGGAAATTATTTTTTATTTATTTTATTTATTTAGTAATTTGGAAACGATCTTTGAGCATAGGCTCTTTTACAAAGGTTCCATGTCAAATTACAGTTAACAGGCACAATACAGTACAGATACGCAGTAATACATAAAGGAGTTGGTTTACAAATAATAGACATAGTTTCAACAGTTGATCTCCAATGGGTGTTGGAGGGGGCCAAAAGTGCTAAGTTCAGAATGAGCCCTCCCCCAGAGGAGGGAAGGCTAGGGGTAGGGAGCAGCCTTGGGCCAGAGGCCTTGTCGATAACACATTAGGTGGGGGAGCTAGGTGGGCAGGGCATGTTTGGGAGGGGCAGGTGAGCATCAAGAGACTAGGAGATGGCAGAGAGAAGGTGAGGGAGAATGGAGATGGAATGGGATGACAGGGAGGAGAGACAGGGCAAGGTAAGGGAGAACTGTAAACAGCCCCGGGCAAGTAGGGGCAACTCGTGGAAGAGCAGGTATCTAGTAAAGTGAAATGTTAAAAATAATTGGGCTCTATGTGCAACCGGAATTTGAGAATTCTGTACTGCTCTATGTATGATCAGTCTTGACTAGCAATTGCATCAAGCCACACTGAGTTATTTACATTTGAAACATTATGTGCATAAGTGAAATAGGTTCTAGTTGTACCATCTTAGCACTCCAGTTACAGAATATAGGCCATGATCACTAAGTGTGTCTGCTACTACTGCAGAGGCCTTGATTCAATCTGGTTTAGAGACTAAGACCTACTCAATAAGGGCGGACTTGTTTGTTCTGTAGTCCATACGTGCAGTACTGCAGATAATTTGACTTTTATTGAGATTATTAACCATATCTCAAATTTTGTAGCTTCCACACCAGTTCTGTTCAAGTCCCCAAGATTATTTTTCATAATATCCCTTCCACTGCTTAGATAATGTGTCTGTTCTTTTCCTTTACACGGAGGAATATTAACAGTTCCAAACACATCATCATATCAGAAGACTGACAGTTTTACAGCTTGCATTGTAGTCACTGGGAACAACTGAGGTGACTGTAATGCAATTTTTATGTTTGCTTGCAGAATGCAAGGAAACACTTGTATTGTGTTAGTGGCAGAAAGGGGACTCTGGAGGAGTATCAGGCTGCAAGCCAATGATACATCTGGAAATGAGCCTACAGCCAATGATGTGAGACCTGATTGATTAAACAGGTCTACATTTGCATGCACACATTTGAAAGGGGTCATCTGCACCTATCGCTGTAATTAATAGCTATTTCTGCTGACACAGCATTAGGCTCTGTCCTGCCCTCCCAGAGAATGCCCTTGCTAGCCTTTTTATGTGTGTTCTTTCCTTGGGAGTGGTGCCTGCCCTGCTCTGAGAAACCAGTCTGATTGCTTTTCTTCAATTCTGTCCTCAGGGCATGGCTTGCCTGCTCCTGTAACAAAGCCAATAATTTAGTCCTTTCCCCCATCTTTAAGCCACCCAGTCACAGTCCTTGGTATCTAGTAGACCCCTTTCTCTCTCCAATCCTGACTGCATTCTGGGATACCTAGTGGCTTCCCCTTCCTTTACCTGGCCTCAGTCACACTCCCTCACCACTCCTTCCTCCTGCCACACCTGTAAAATGATGTTTTTTATTTTATGTCTTTCTTACATGTTAATTACATTAGTTTTTGCACTAAGGGTTTAATAGGGGCAACGTAGTATTTTCTAATTTAAATAGAAGCAACTTAACCCTTACTGCGTTGCTTACTGATATATCAGTCCAGAATTCCTATGCTTTCTAATTCTGTTGGCAGCCTAAGGGTTAAATATATTGATTGTGTCTTTGCCTTATTGTCTGTGCCTCTGTCCAAGTCTATACTCCTTTAATTGAAGGATATATAAAAGCAGACACTAGGTGGCGCAAAAGTAACCTCTTGAGAAAACCCAGTGAGAGTGAAAATTGTCAGGGTGATTTTTTTGCCTGGTGGGTACCTGTATCTTTTTGAAATGGACGTAAGGTGCAGTACTTTTAATCATTTATGATAATAATATAATGAGCACAATTATATGTGCATGACGTTTTTTCTGCAGTGTTGGTGCCAGCCTTTGCTTTTTTGGTTTTCAAACAGAAAATAGTCCCAAGTTCTAATTTCCTGGTCAACAAAAACGGACTAACTAAACTTATTAAGCATAACAATTACATTATTAATACGTGCAAATGACAGCCAGCCCAACAGTGTAGCAGTCGCTTGCTGTTATCATGTGATTGTTCAACCTCTCCATTAGCTCGGGTACTGTGCCCTTCACCTGAAAAAATGCCAGGGTTATCCCAGTCTTCAAAAAGGGTGATCCAAAAAACCTAACAAACTACAGTCCTATTGCGCTCCTGCCGACCCTCAGTAAACTCCTGGAGAAGCTTATCCATCACCAGGTGTCTAACTTCATGGCCAACTTTAACCTGCAGTCTCCTGCTCAGCACGGCTTTAGGCCAAACCACAGCACCACGACAGCCCTAGTGCAACTCACCAGTGACATCAAATCTGCTATGGACCAAGGCCAGCTTACTGGGGCTGTTTTTATTGACATGTCAAAGGCGTTTGACTCAATTAACCACAACCTGATCCTGCATCAACTAGGCTCTATTGGTGCCTCCCAATCCACACTTGCCTGGTTTGCCAGCTATCTGAGGAGCCACTCCCAGTCTGTCTCCTGTCATAAAATTCTCTCTCTGCCCCTGCCCTGCTTCGTTCGGACATCCCACACGGTTCCATACATGGGCCCCTGCTCTTTTCTTTGTTCATCAATAACATACCTTTGGTGCTCTCCCACAGTCTCTCCTTACTCTATGCCGATGACTTGGTTCTCTATGTCTCCTCCAGCTCTATTCATGAAATTAACTCCCACCTCTCCTTTGATCTTCATCGTATCCAAATTGACTTATGTTCCACTGCCTGGTGCTAAATGCTGCCAAGACCCAGGCTATGCTCCTTGGGTCACAAAGAAAATCTGTCACTTCAACTCCACGTCTCCAGATTTGTTGTCTTGATTGCTCCCTTGTGGAAGTAACTCAGTCCTTCAAATACTTACGGGTCACACTGGATCTCTCTCTTAACTTCTTTCTGCATGTCAAAGCTGTCTGCAAATCAGTCAATGCTAAAACTGGTCTGGCTTACCGAGTCCGTCAGTGTCTGACCCCTTCCGCCAGGATCTCTTGTTGCCTTCTCCTCCCTGGACTCTGCTACGCTCTGCCTGTCTTCACTATGGCACAGGCAAGCATCTTGCAAATGTGGGGATGTTGCCTACAACAATGTCTGTAGAATTGTGCTATCTGCTTCTTGTCTTAAGCAACACTGTACTCTCTACTCTGACCTCCACTGATTGTCTCCTTCCTTGTGTCGGGCTTATTTATTAGGTTGTCTGACTGATAACATTATTTATTCTTCTGTCCCCTCCACACTCGCTGCTATGCTCACCCCCATGGACTGCCCTCGTTCCCTTCGTTTCATGTCTTTAGCTCTGTTATCTGTCCCAAAATGCTGTACCAGGATGGGTGAACTTGCATTCTCCTATGTCCCCAAATTTTGGAACTTTCTCCCACTTGATCTCAGGCACTTCAAATCCCACCCCCCTTTCAAGAAAGGCCTCTCCAATTACCTCGCCTCCCTTGACATTTGCAAATGTCCCTAGCCTCATGAGACATGCAAATCTACCATTGTCCTGCACTTAAATTTCATACTAACATACTAAAATGCCAGCAGAATAGGCCTAATGGTCTTTCGTGTCTGCTCGTTTGGTCAGCCCCCACCCTGGGTGCTGACCTTGCTGTCCCCCTCGCCTTCTCTGGCTTCTCCCTTCCCAGTTCCGGATATTCTTGCTGCATTGGATTTTGCTTCCTGAACCCTTCCCCTGTACCTGTCCCACCCCTCTTGAACCCCTCCACTGTCTCTTCACAGCCCTGGTAGTACATTCCATGGCTCTCACCCTCTCAGTGAAGTAGCACCTCCTCCTTTCTCCCCTGAATCTTCCCCCCTCCAGCTTCCACCCATGCCCTCTAGTGGCCCCTCCTCCTTCCTTCGAAGCACCCTCACTGTTCCTCCCCTATTTACCCTCTTCATGTACCTGAAGACCTCTATCATGTCCCCCCAGTCCCTTCTCTCTTCCAAAGTGTACATATTTAGCTCTTCGAGCCTCTCCTCATAGGTCCTGTCCCCCAAGCCCCAAATCATTTTGGTTGCCCTCCTCTGGACCCTCTCCAGGAGGTTAATGTCCCTCTTTAAGTGCGGCCTCCAAAACTGCATGCAGTACTCCAGGTGGCCTCACCAAGCAGTTATACAGAGGAGTATCACTTCCTCCTTCTGAGGTGATCCCCTAGCGATGCATCCCAGCATCCTGTTGGCCTTGGCTGCTGCCCTCCTACAAGTCTCAGGTTGTTCATCTTGACATCCACCACCACCCCAGGTCCTCTCAGCCATTGAGACTTGTAGTATTCCCCAGGGTGTACACTTGGCCTGGGTTTCTGCCCCAGGTGGAGTACCTTGCATTTCCCTGCATTAAACCTCAGCTTCCACTTTCTAGACCATCTTTCCAGAGCCTCCAGGTCCCCTGCAGGCCACCCTCCCCTCCCCATCCACCATCACCCCAGTTTGAGTCATCTGCAAAGAGACTCATCTCACTCCTGATTCCTGTCCTTATGTCAGATCGTGGCGTTGAACAGAAGGGCCCAGGACTGATCCTGTGGGACCCACTAATGACCCTCCTTGGGAAGAGACTATCCCACCAACTCGACCTCTGGGTCGGTCCTGGAGCCAATTGCCTATCCACCGGATCATCTGGTTCCACCCCATTTCTCCTAGTTTATCCAACAGGCCCACGTGAGAACAGAGTCAAATGCCTTGCTGAAGTCTAGAAACAGGACATCCACTGGTCTACCCAGGTCCAAGGCACTTGTCACCCAGTCATAGAACTCCACCAGGTTTGTCTGACATGATTTCCCGGGATGAATCCATGCTGTCTATCGTCCAGGCAACCCTGACTTATCCAGGTCCCCTAGCCTCTCCTTGACAATGCCCTCCATCACCTTGCCCACCACTGATGTCAGGCTGACAGGCCTGTAGTTCCCTACCACCTCCCTTGACCCCCCTTGTGGATGGGCACTACATCGCCACCTTCCAGTCTTGGGGCACCACCCTGTCCTCAGAGATGGTGAAAAGCTCTGCCAGGGGTTTCTCAGGACATCTGCAAGTTCCTTCAGCACTCTAGGATGTAATTTATCGGCCCAGTGCTTTCTCCGTCTTAAAGGGGCTGAGGGCTTCCTCACTCTCTCTGCTGTGATTTCCACTTCAGTACCTCTTCTCCTGCTTAGCCCTCCCCCACCTGCCAGTGATGCCCCCCTCCCCAGACCTGCCCGATTGGTAAGGGCCCCCCTCCTCATTATCTCCGTCTCCTCCCATGTATGATGCAGCATCCCCATTTTCCCTGGTGAAAACTGAGGTGAAGTACTCATTTAGTACCTCAGCCTGCTCCTCTGGGTCTTGTGCCCATCTCTTCCGATTTAATCCTGCTAATCTGCCCCTTCACCCTTCGTCTTTCCCCAATGTATCTAAAGAACCCCTTTTTCCCTCTCCTAATTTCCCTGGCCAGGTTCTGCTCCTTCCTTGCCTTAGCCACCCTCACCACTCTAGTGGCCCTTCTAGCCATCAGCTCTTCTCCTCGATCCCTTTCACTCCTTGGCACTTGAATTTCTTATAGTGCTTTCTTTCCCTGCACCACCTCCTGGACCTCCTGGTCCACCAACAGGGTTTTGGGCCCTACGCATTTCGTCTTACTCTTGCACAGGTGCTGGTAGCATCCTGCACCCCTCTCCTGATGATTTCCCACCTACTATCAGCGTCCATGTCTGACCCAATCCCATCCAAATGCTCCTTAAGGATCCTTCCATTTCATTAAATCCACCCCTGAAGTCGGTTACTTCCGTCTTTGTGCAACCTTCTACCCTCCTAGGTCCAAGCAGAACCGAACGTGGCATGGTCACTCCCGCCAATGGGTCCCTTACCTCCAGGCCCCAATCTGGTCACTGTCTGCCAGGACCACATCCAGTACCATGCCTCCCTGGTCGGTTCCCTCACCTGCTGAGTTAGGAGCATCTTGAAGACATCCAACAACCTCTGTTCCCTGGTCACAGAAGGATGTCATAGTCTCCCAGTCTGTTCCTGGCATGTTTAAGTCCCTAACACCACCACCTTTCCTCTGCCCAGTCTGCAGTGTCTCCTAACATCTGCCACCAGACTGTCCTCCAGCTCCTCCGCCAGGGCAGGGGTCTATACACCACTCCTATTTTTACTCTTGCCCCTTGTTATCAGGGACTAAATCGCCTCCACGGTTCCCTCCGCCTCCTCTACTCCCCTATGCCAATGCAGTTTTGACTATCATTGCTGCCTCCTCCCTTCCCTCTCCCTGTCCTTCCTGAACATAGTGTATCCCTCCAGGTTCAGGTCCCAGTCATGTCTTGCAGTGGCCCAAGTCTCAGTGACGCTGCCACATCCCTCTCCTCAGTTAACATCACCTGGAGCTCAGGCATTTTATTGCCCAAGCTCCTGGCATTCAACAGGACTACCTTCACCCCTTTCCCTATAGTTCCATTTCCCTGCTCGTGTTCCCATGGATTCTGTTTTCTCCTGGTCTGCACTTTTGCCAGTTGGTCTTTTCCTGCAATCCTTCTGGTCCCCAGGGAGTGGAGACAGAGTCCCTCCTTATCGGCATCCCCTTGACTGCCTTTTCTCCCATCGCCCCCTTCAAAGTTTAAACCCCACTTTTCACCAATGAACTCCTCTATTTTCAACTTAAGGATCCCTCCCCTCAAATGAGATGGAGTCTATCTCTAGCATCAGCTCCTTATCCTCCCAGGTCTCCCCAATCCCCCATCAACCCTGCCCTCTGGCCTCACACCACTCCTGAGCCACTGGTTTATCTCCCTAATTTTTCTTTTGTGTTCCCCACTGGCCCTTGGCACTGGCAGGATTTCTAGAAGGAAACTGTGCATCCTATGTCATGACAGACCCTGGCAACTCCCTGAATCTTGCCTGTATCTCCTAGCTCTTTTCCCTCAATGTCATTTGTGCCCAGGTGGACCAGTATGTCTGGGAACCCCCACAGTCCTTTGCCAGCTGATATACCTCGTGCTTAGCTCTGTGCACGTTAGTCCAGGGAAGCATCTTGTTCTAACTGGCAGGCTTCTCCCTCCCTATCCCACATTTGATGCACGATCATAGATCCCCCAGCAGGGAGCACTCTGGCCACTCCTTTTCCTCCATTTCCCCCCTTCCATGTCCCTCATCCTTTCTACAGGCCCTTCCACCCAGCTGGCTCCTTGTTCCTCCCCTATCTGTTGTGCCATGCCACCCGCTCCTTATTTACCATGGCCACCCCTCCTCAATCCTGTACTCCTCCTCCTGGAAGTATCCTTCTGTTCCTTGCTAATTCCCCCCTCACTGCTGCATCTAGTCCTTCTCCCCATCTGCTAAACTAGCTGGCTCATCCTCCCTTCCTTCCTGTCTCCATTTTAGTTCCTCCTTGCTCAATCGTAGCTTCCGGCCTACCCCTCAGCTCTCTTTACTGAATCCTCCTTGTACTTCTGGTCCTTCTTTACCTTTCCTCCCAACTGGTCCTTCTCCTTGCACTTTCCTCCTCTTCCCCTGCCCCTCCTGCTCCGATTCCTGCTCCCCATTCTCCTGCATTCAGGTCCCCCCTGTTCTTCCTGCTATCTCCCTGCCTCTGCCTCCCACTCCCACTCCCTTTCCGTCTCTAACCACCTCTGTAGTGGCTACATCCCCCTCATCCTTGAGCAGAAGAAGAATTGAGCGGTTACTAAGTATAAGGTCTGATCCACCTCCCTGCCTTGCTTCCTTCTGTCCAGCACTGGCTATCCGCCTACTTCCCTGAGAATGTTGTCCCTCCGTCCCCCCTTTGTGAGGGTCCCCAGTTACCTGCCTGCTTCCTTGGTAGTGTCCTTTTGGGCCCCCTCTGCCAGGGTCCCTATGTGACCCCTGAATATTCTCCTGCACTCCTTTCCCTATACCCCCGCCCCCAGTGCTTGGTGCAACCCTGTGGGAGATTTCCAGCCCCCTTCCCCAACCATACCACCCCCCTTCCCCCAGCTTTCTCCTCATCCCCGCAACCTCCTCCCTAAGCTGTGCTAGCTGGTAGCACACTGGGCAACCACCAAACTTCAAGCCCAGTCCAGTATCATGGCTGCTCCACACCCTTGCACCCCACCACCCTCCCAAAGTGCGGCCCCTAATGATGTGTGGTTCCATCCCTTTCAAATAGGTTTTCCTTGGGTGAGCCACCAGGTTCTCCCTATTCCAAGATACCCTACTGCCTAATCAGGTCACCCACTAATCCTAGAGACAGTCCCACTGTCACCAGTAACTCTGTTACTAGGTGCAGTACACACATTAAACATGTAAGGAAATGAACAACTCCCTAAGCTCCTCTCCCGGCTACTAAATTCAACCCCAAGTGGCTAGAACTACATAGAGCTGCACCAGCAGCCTTTTCCCTCAATTGCAGGGCAGGTCTTCCCCTATAAATTTGCAGACACCTGACAAGAGAGAGTGTATCAGCCTGTGTCTCCCTCCAAGCCTGCAGCTAAAGGAACCAGGCCAAGCAAATCCCACCAAACAGGTTTTAAATCAGAAGAAATAGGCCTCTACCAGCGCAGCCTGTTACAAAGTGAAACATTCACAAAAACAGCCCCACTTACAGCCACTAAATCAGTTTACAAACATCCAGGATCCCCCAGAACAATACCCTGCTAGCCCCTTAGAAGCAAGAAAGAAAAGAACTAACCTACCAAGTAAAATCCACAAGAACCCTGTGAAAACAGCAGCAGCTACTGTCCTGGAACACAACTGATCCTGCCCCCTTCCAGTTCTTTCTGTGGCCTGTGGCCTTTTGATTTCTCCCATCCCCAATCTTCCTCAGCTGCTGCTACGCACTTTGTTCCCTGTCTTTGCGTGGAAATTTTCTTCTTGCTGACTTACCAACAGCCCTATCATGTTTTGTACATTATTAACAGTAAATTGTACCTTTTTGTCTGTTTTGTTCTTATTATACCGTGTGATATGTACCTCCTCTATGCACTATGTAACTTGCACCTCTGTATAACTGTTTGTAATCTCCTGTTGTACAACACTGTAAACGTATTTGATGTTTACCTGTTCCTTGATTTGTACTCTCCTGGGTCATGCATGAAAATAGGCAGTTCTGTCTAGTGTACTTGCCCAGTTACCAAAAGCAAATAAATAAATAAAATACAAAATCACACATGCCCCCATAATGCAAAGCATCATGGGCTGCATATGCAAATCACCACAGAATGTTATGCTGGTCCAACTTTATTAAATAATAACTAAATAAATAAATGTATGCTGTGGACCCGGGTTTGAAAATGAACTTAGGTCACTTGGGGGTCAGCCGAGTGAGGGAGTGTTGTGCATCCCAAGGACAGCTTTCCTCTTCAAAGTAGGGCTGCTGTGATTCCCTCTTGGACTGCCCCCTGGTGGAAATCAGGTGGTACTGCAGAGGACACAGCCCAGATGGAGGGGGTGACCCCGAACGACAGGCACACCTGCAAACTTCTGCACACATGCATGTGCATCATTACATGCTGGTACCTTACATCGGGATTAAAAATGGAGGAGAAAACTCTGATCTACCAGGCCACTGATGACACCTTCCCACCCTGTAGGCCCACACTCAACCGGCAGAGCAGCCAACCCCTCATGTTTCTGGCCCTGGGTAAATGGTGCAGTAGTAACCCCTCAAGAAAGTCATTGTCAGGGCTGGGGTAGTGCCACTGAATGGCTGGAGGTGGACTGGGGCAGGAGGATTAAAACAGATATAAAAAAAACGTGCAAGCAAACATTATTGGCATTGACCTAGCCAGTGCTTGTTTATATAGTAGCACAGTATCCCCTTCCCTCCACCTGTCACTGCAGAATTAATGCTGTGCCTTGCCACTGTAATGTTATGTCATTGTCTGTTCCAAAACGTAATCAAATTTGAGTATTAAAAAAAGTGTATGACCCTAGTGCAATTGCTGAGTTGCTGATGTAAGAGTTCAGCCATCTTTCTCACACTGTTATGTTTTTAGCCCATGCAGTATATTCAGTCAGTTTAGAATACATTCAGACAATTCAGAGTGCAGGTTGTCAATGTGAATCTTGCTAGTGCTCTATTTGTAACTTAGGCCGTTTTTATCACAGTAATATGGATGGTGGGCCGTGGGTTAATTTGAATATTAACCTGACACTAAACGCAGTCAATAAATGATTATTATGTTCCTAACCTTTATGAACAGAAACCTTTTGTTCATATGCAGGACAATTCTACGGGGAGAGTTAGAAACGGTGCAAACTGCAGCCATTTAACCTGCTGGAGAAAGTCCAGAGGAGGGCTACAAAGATGATAGCTGGTTTGCAGGGTAAGGCATATGAGGAGAGGTTGAGGGCAGTGAACGTATAGTCCCTGGAAGACAGAAGAGAGGGGACATGATTGGGACCTTCAAGTACTTGAAAGGGATAAATAAGGTTAATAAGGAGAGTCTCTTTAAGCTAAGTAGCAACAATAACATGAGGGGGCACATTCTTAAGCTGGAGGGTCGGAGGTTTAGGAGGGAGGTCAGGAAGAACTTCTTCACAGAGAGGGTGGTGGACACTTGGAATACACTGCTGGAAGAGGTCATCTCATTGAAGACGAGGGGCAGCTTTAAGAGAGACTGGGATAGGCATAGGGGGAAGGTAAGGATCATGGGTAGGGAGGATGAGAGGAGTGGGAGGGAGGGGACATACTCAATCAGTCAGTATCGATATTTATCCAGGCGATCACCATTGAGCAGGGTTCATTTACAAGATGGACCTGGACATTAGCTCAAGCTGTGGACCATGCAATCTGAGACAGACTTGATAGACCAAATGGCTTTCTTCTGCTGGCTTCTTCATCTGTTTGTATGTATTTAAGGTATTCTATTAAGTCATATGAAAAGTACTACAACTTAACTAATTTCAACATTGGGGTATGGTATAACATAATAATTATAAAACATTTATTTTTTTTTTTGCAACAGTTGAGCTGAGATGTGTCATTTGGTTTCCAGTGGGGCTCTACTTCTACCTATTTCCACAGCTGGATGGACTGGAGAACTGCAGGGTGTAGTGATGTGTCTAAGGTCACACAGTCAGTGTTTGGCTCTAGCAGGATTTGAACCTATAATCTCCTGGTTCTCAGCCAGTGCTCCAACCACTAGGCCCCCACTGCCTCCCCAGTCTCTTTCTCTCTAAAAACCTCAAACCTGAGCAAAGCATCATGGGTATACCAATCTTGTGCTAGGGAGGGGACAGAGTTGGTTGGGACAGCAACTGTACTACCCATCAACCTAGCAGTGCCTCTACCTTTGTGATTTCTCTGTGAAGAAAACACAGAACACTGTACCCTGAAAGAGAAGGCACACCCGTTGCTGGATTTGCTGCTACAGATGATACACTCTATATTGATGAAATGGAGGTTGCCTACTCTCCCCACGATCTCCTACTGGCGGGCAGCAATGGCTCGGCTGGCCACATTTGAAAGACTTTCCACGATCGGGAAAGGCTGTCTTTCCAGATTTCACGAGAAATGGGATGCATATCTGCACTCACACATCTGTGCGGTCCCACCCCCCCACTCAAAACCGCCATTATTGTAAACCATGGTGCCTCCTCTCTTTCTCCCTATTTTTCCTTTATATCTACTCCCTATTCAGACTATTGCTGCCCAGTGTCTGTATAGATTGTGTACTTACCTCACAGTGTCCATACTATAGTCAACCTACTTTTACTAGCTATCCATGTGTCATACTAGGGTTGCCACCTGTCAGGTTTTTTACCTGGTGATCAGGTTTTCAGGGTCCCTGTCAAGTAATCCAGTTTTGCTCTGTGCTGGTCAGATTTTTGAGCCATTTTAAGTGCTCACATACTTTTGAAACATATTTTGCCATCTCATTAATTGTTTCAGCTACATGTCCAGGTTACTAACAAGTTCTGTTGTCAATATAGCCTTTTGTTTGTGAAAGCAGTCAACCTGGGAGGTGCAAAGTATATCCATTAACACCTACTTAACCCAGTCTTTTCCATTGCATCTTGAAGTGGCATAGCAGCAAAGCTGCCCCCACCTTTTGTAACAGCAACACAGCCAGTTGTCTTCCACTTTCATTTGCTGGTAAACATTTTCATCTCTAACAGAATTTAGGCATTTTAAATGTCTTAAATTAATTTTTTTCCTCAAGAAAACAGTATAGGTCACTTCTTTGGCTTTGAAATAGTAGTGTGGACATGAAAAGGAAATGGAACCAGAAAAATATATAAAGTACACTTTATAGGAAACAGTTTCTTTATTATGTATTATTATATACCATGTGTACTGTTGTATACTATTTACAGTATGTCCCTTGTCTCCCCCAGATCATATCTGTAAATGAGATTGATTTTATCTCTGTATGTTTATCAATATGTATACCCTTGATGAAAGGAGGGACAGGGGGGACATGATAGAAACTTTTAAGTACCTCAAGGGAATCAACAAAGTCCAGGAGGGTAGCATCTTTCAGAAAAAGAGATGTGTAAGAACAAGGGGGCACAATGTAAAGTTAGAGGGGGGACGGCTCGGGGTAATGTGAGGAAATTCTTTTTCACGGAGAGAGTGGTGGACGCATGGAACCGCCTTCCTGTAGAGGTTGTGGGGTCTAAAACAGTGGAGGAATTCAAACATGCATGGGACAGACATAAGGCAATTATAGTGGGGGGTTGCAGGAAATAGGCTGTTGGTTAACTAGAATCTGCAGCTTATCCAGTAGGTAGGGAAAGGGGCAGACTGGGTGGGCCAAATGGTCCTTATCTGCCGTCAAAATCTATGGTGAAGCATTGTCAATAAATAAATACACACATAAGTAAATAAATAAATAAATAACTAGTAGGAAGAACTTGGGAAAGTAATTTTAACAGGTACAGTACAACATTTGCAAATGGCTTTCTAGGAGGAGCAATGCATGATGAGCCATGAAAAGGGGCGGAGCTAGGGGCGGGGCTTAGGATCCGGTTTTTGCCTCATCCAAAGGTGGCAACCCTAGATAGGTCTCAGATGTCCATTTTGAAGTGACTTAGGCAGTCCGACTAATAAGGCATGAGGACTCTGACCTATGATACTTATGACTATCCTCTGAGCAGTTAGTTTTTGAAGATTTCCCTGGTTGAAGGAGGTATTAATTTAAACAATGCCTGCTATATTTAGATATGCATAAAACTAGCTTAAGCAGAATGTAAGTTTATATGGTCCATAAAAGTGATGGGAGGAAATATGCAAATCCTT
Source organism: Neoceratodus forsteri (assembly GCA_016271365.2). Classification (NCBI taxonomy): domain Eukaryota; kingdom Metazoa; phylum Chordata; order Ceratodontiformes; family Ceratodontidae; genus Neoceratodus; species Neoceratodus forsteri. The sequence continues at coordinate 36,532,147 of JADMNL010000029.1, read as the reverse complement.
CCCTAGCAGCTGTAGTTATGGAATGTTCCAAACATGGCTATGGTATTCTTGTTTACTTGTATGATGAATGCCTGGGTGTTTCTACCTTGGTTGGTGGTACTTGGAAAAACTAATAAAATCTTATATGATGATAAAAAAACAAATGATGCCACACAGGATGATTACAGAAGACTGGCCTGAATCAAAGTCACATGGAGTTAAATTTTTAGTTAGCCACATTTAAGAAGTCCATTAAAACAGCCTACTGTACAAGAGCAGCCTCTGACTGGAGCGTTTACTGTCTTTCCTACAGTAGTTTGGACAACAGACCATAGTTTTAAACATCTGAGGGCAAAGTGTTGTTTGAGGCTGACTGCATAGTTGGTGGGGGGGCTGTGGAATGGAGTGGGGGGATTGTAAATGCATACCTAGTGCCCTTCTCTGACCCAGTGTACGTTTAATCAGTTATTCTTTACACAGGTAACAACACGTCGAGACACATATGTCTAGACTTGCAAAATGATAAATAGACAAGAAGGTCACTGTGCCAAGGGTTCACAATTCTCTCACCCAAAGAATTCAAGAATGTTCTTGTACAATGCTTGAAACACAGTACTTTAAATATAGACACATATAAATCATGTTAAAGATGCCTGTTCTTAAAAACTAAAAAAAAAAAAAATGTAATCAAAATGTTTTCTAGGGCCAAAAGAAAGGAATTAGGGAAACTCTTGCGTGGGAAATGGCTTGCCAACTGAACTGATAACTTTAAAAGTTTAGAGGTATTAGCACGAGGCACCCTCTTATAGATACTGTAAATCACTTAAGCAATTTTACATAACTTACGCAATTTTAACCAATCAGTGCTCAGAAAAGCAAGAAATCTTATCCTGTGTCTAGCCATCATCTAGTGTGGCAGCTTGAAAACTAAGCATTCCACTTCAGAGGTGGGAAGGGAGGGTAACATCCAGTTTTTAAATTCAGAAAGGATGCAAAACCTACTATAACTTATTCTAGCCAAGAGTGATTATCAAGTTTAAGGTGCTATGTGAGCTGTCCCCTATTGAACAAGAGCATCACCCTGCACAGAATGGGCAGGGAGAATCGCTCAGCTTCACCATCCTCTCCCCTGAGCTGCATGAGATGATATTAGAAACATAGAAAATTAGGGCAGAAGGGGACATGTAGTCCATCAAACCTGCCCAAACATGGTTAATTGGGACCTGCTGTCACACCAGGGTCCTGTCCCCCGAGATGTCCAGCCAACCATTCTCTAGTGCTGGTTTGATTTTGCCCTAGTGCTTCAAACCGAACACCGACTTTCAGCCACCACCTCAGGTGGCAGTTTGTTCCACAGCCTCCACCACCCTCTCCAAGGAGAAATACTTTCTGATGTCCTCTCTGAAATTCCACCTTTAATTTCCACTCATGCCCACATGTTGTAGAACTGGTGTTCCTGGTGAAAAGCACTGTGTGCAGCACTTCGTTATGCCGCTAAGGAACCTGAAGGTTTCAGTCACATTTCCCCTAGTTTCCAATGAGTATATATCTTCAAAGCCTTTAGCCTCTCCTCATATTGTAGAAGACTCCCTGAAGGCCATTGTATCATCTGTTGCCATTCTCTGGACTACCTCCAACCTATCAATATCTCTTCTGAGGTGAGGCCTCCAGAACTGTACACAGTACTCCAGGTGAGGCCTCACCAAGGACTGGTAGAGGGTAGTATCCTCCCTATCCCTACTATCTATGCCCTTCAACACATCCCAGTACCCTGTTAGTCTTGGTGTATGCCTTATTATACAATAGGAGTGAGCTGATAACTCATTAGATAAAACATATATTCTCACTGCAGTGTGATATCACCAGATATATCACTGTGGTAACATTATCAAACCATAAAAACAGCAAAAACACACTCCTGTTGTATATATCGGATACATGATGGGCACTTCGTGTGATATGGAAAATATTTTCACTCCTGCAGCATGGTCTCTAGATACTCTCACTTGTGGCTTCACCACTCGTGAATAACCAGAGGTCACTCTAAAGGAGTGAAAATATTTTCCATAGCACACTCATGCCCATCATGTATCCCCTATTTACACCGACTTTGCTGCTTGGGGTCATCCCTAATGATGACCCCAGGTCCCTTTCCTCCGCTGAGGAGTGAAGTTTGACCCTATTTAGTCAGTACTCTGTCTTCAGGTTAGCTCTACCCAGGCACATCACCTTGCACTTCTTAGCACTGAACTTCAACTGCCACGTGTGTCCACCTTTCCAACTTTTTAAGATCCTCTTGTAGCTCTCTGACTCCCTCCATGCTGTCTACTCTGTCGCTAAGTTTCGTGTCATCGGCAAACAGGGTGATGTTGCCCTTTATACTCTCGCCAATGTCACTAATGAAAATGTTGAAAAAGGTTGGTCCTAGGGCCAACCCCTGAGGCACTCCGCTAGTGACATGTCCTATTCACACCGTAACAGGCATCCAGCACCTATAAACTTATTCATACCATGGCTAGTATGAATAACAGGGCTGAATAAAAATGGTTATTCAGCCCAGTTATTCACCTCTTGAGTAAATAACGTTTTCCTTGCAGCTGCTATTATTTTCACTGTAGCTTATCACAGTGACATTCAGTGTTCCATGGTATAAATAGGACATTCCATAGGGAATCCAATAATAAGCCTACATCCACTCTAGATTGTTGTAAACAATGCTGATCTAGAACCTGTCACTCCACTTCCTTGCTGGCAACATTCTAGAGTACATAAAGCAGTGTATATACCATGGACATAAGTGAACAGCCAATGAAATCGTCAGACTGGCAGTTTAACACCGGTGTAAATCCTTTGATAATCAATGGCTGTTGATGAGAGTATCCAATGAATCATCTGCAACACAGGAATAAATACAATAAAAATAAAAATCAAACTCCACCTCTTTAATATTTGTATTTTATTATAGTAAAAAAAATGAACCTTGGTATAATCGCAATAAACCACTCAGAGGATGTGGGTTATCGGGGGATTTACCATGGCTGGCTGATTTACCCGCAGCCAGACCAGGGCAAACCACTCCAGCCGTGGTAAATCCCCAACAACCCACACCCTCATGGCTTATTGCTTAATCCTGATGCCCTATGGAATATCCATATTTATACAACAGGCATGAAACTACATTTGCCAAGATAAACATGGAGAAATAAAGTTGATCACTGGTAATGCTCAGATATTTATTTCACCCGTTTTGGCCACACTGAGCATGCTCAGAAATGTATTCATCTTATTCTAGTCACACTGAGCATGCTCAGAAATTTATTTAACATAGAAACATGGAATTTGATGGCAGATAAGGACCGCTGGGCCCACCTAGTCTGCCCATTTCCTACCTAACAGATAAGCTGCAGATCCTAGTTAACCAACAGCTTACTTCCTCCTATCCCCCACTAGGACTGCCTTATGTCTGTCCCATGCATTCTTGAATTCCCCCACTGTTCTTGACTCCACGACCTCCTCAGGAGGCTGCTCCATGCATCTACAACCCTCTCCATTGAAAAATACTTCCTCACATTACCTCTGAGCCGTTCCCCTCTATCTTCAAATTGTACTTGCCTTGTTCTTGCATCTCTTTTTCTGAAAGATACTACCCTCTTGGACTTTGTTGATTCCTTGAGGTACTTGAAAGTTTCTATCATGTCCCCTCTCTCTCTCTTCTTTCCTCAAGGGTATACATATCAAGCTCCTTTAGTCTTTCTTCGTATGTCTTCTGGTGCAGACCCTGCACCATTTTGGTTGCCCTCCTCTGGACAGCCTTCACTCTGTCTATGTCTTTGCAGAGATGGGGTCTCCAGAACTGGACACAGTACTCCAGATGGGGTCTCACCGACTGTCTATACAGAGGGATAACAACTTCCCGTTTTCTACTATTGATGCCTCTCCCTATGCATCCAAGTATCTCCCAGCCTTCCTTACTGCCTTCTCACATTGCTTGCCCACCTTTAGGTCATTTGATATAATTACCTCCAGATTAACTTATTCTGTCCTCACTGAGCATGCTCAGATATTTATTCAACTTATTCTGGCCACACTGAGCATGCTCAGAAATTTATTCAACTTATTCTGGCCACACTGAGCATGCTCAGAAATTTATTCAACTTATTCTGGCCACACTGAGCATGCTCAGAAATTTATTCTCACATATGAAATGCCATTCATTTTCTGATGCTACTCATTGGTAGCCCAGGTTTGCATTTTGTGCTGTTCCTTTTGTAACTTTTACCATTTCTTTCAAAACCACTCAAATGCCATTTGTATATAACTCAAATGTGGCATGGCCTGACTTAAGATATCATACTTATCTTCATTTGAGACTACTGGCCTATTGCTATCTCATGCATAGCTTTGCCACTCGTGATATAGCAACAGACCAATGTCCTCTCATGAGTTGCAAAAAATATTGCATCACACTTTCCCACAAAGGCCAATCGAAAACTAATTCAGAAGTCGTTGGTCTCTTGGTTTCAGATTGGACAATCAGCCCTAGCATATTGACCAGCTGAGGGGATCACAGTGAGTATATTTAATAATTTATTTTAATATTCATTTGAATAAATATGGGCTAGCACATATTCAATGGTAGGGTTGGCTGCCCTCTGCTAGAGCCAATTCCTGGATCCCCCTCCCCCACTGTTCGCCACAGACAGCTTACAATGATCCAGACACAAATGATACGTTGAAGATAGTTTTCAGAACAACACACACTGAAAAAAATATTTTTTTTATTTCTGTATAAAGCAACCCGCTAACATTTCCCACAGTAGAAGTGAATTTTGACAGTACAGTATGCTGCAGACTCTGACTTGCCAAACTGGCCAAAGAATTACCACTTTTGCCACAGACATTTCAAGATTGGCTGAACACATACATTATTTTAACAGCTTTCAAATAACTGAGGTTCCTTGAGAGGGAAGCTGCCACTGAGTCACGAGCAACATTTTGTGAATAGTTCTTCAGTCACTGCACAGAAAGACAAGAAAATGCATCCACTAAAAGGTCTAAAATTAAAGGAGCAGTGCAACAAACTTGGGCAAAAATGTTAACCTACCTTTTTTTCATGAGAAAAGAGTCCCAGCAGCTTTTAGTTTTATTTGGTGGTCAAATTTTGAAGTTTTATCAAAATCTGAAGTATTTAAAGTGTTTTAATTTAGTTTTTTTTCTGAAGAAAAGGATGGCTGCCACATTTGGCTTAGAAATAGCATTGTAGTGCTGACGAGGGTTAGGATCAAGAAACATTTTAAAAATCTCATGGTGCATAGCACAGGAGGCACCTAGAAATGTAGATTGGACAGGTATGCTAACATTTTTATTAACTGTAGCTGAAACTAGCTTTTTGGAAAAAATATTTTTTGTTGCACTGCTGCTTTAATGTGACAGGTATGAATTCTGTGATTTTTTTTCACATTTTTATGAAGATGCCCTGAGGTTTGATGTCTTGCATGACAACACCATGTTTTGCACCTTTTTCTGTGAAAACACCACAGGGTTTGGTGTTCACCACGAGAAGCCCGTCATTTGGTGCTTGACCCATGCGATGCACCCGACATCGAAGTTGGTCTCAGTGTAGGATTCTGGGGCATGCACTCGAACCCCACCCTCCCAGGTCATGTCACAATACACTGCTGCCTGTCATTGGGTCAGCCGAAATGTAATATTTTTAAAACATTTAAGTTGTTGCTGACGTGCTTGTGCACAAAAATGTCAAAATAGGGGTACTGTGGTTAACTCAAAATGGAGCCATGACTTTTCGTAACTTGCTGCAGTTTATGTAACTTCTATCATTTTGACCATGTCAGTTCCATGATTGTCTCCAAAAATCCACCAGGGCAAAAGTACAGCCATAGTGATGATAAACAGGGGCTGTAAACATTGTATTTAAGCACTTTTACCCTCTGTGACAGCACAAAGCTGTAAAACTGCTGTCAATGTGGCATCAAGATAGGGCAGATTTAATCAGTGATATCTCAGCACTGCGGTCAGCTACACATAACTCCAGCCCTCACTCTGACGAGCCTTTCATGGGCTTCAGACTATTATGGTCACCGTATATAAATTATCCCTTTAAGGATCTCCACTGTTTGTGGGCCTAGATGCCGCCCCTCCCCCCAAGTTTCCCGTAACCTGTCCTGATATTGGGGGTGCAATGGCAACACCATGACAACTGGTGGGGAAGGCTGGTAGGAGGCTGCCTTAGTGGGCAATGCTGATGTGGCACCATGGCTGGCTAGTAAGAGGGTGTGTCACTTAGAGGCCAGCCAGCACCATCCTCCCCAGGGATTAGAGCATCTTGCCCGCCTGACATGACTGACCTCAGCAAGGTGAGACAGCGGAAAGGGTATCACTGCAACCAAGTCTTCCAGGTGGCAGCCCTACTGAACTGGACTAGCAAAGTTCTCCTTCTTCATACTTTCCTGGGTAGTGACTGAAGAACTTCCATCTCTTAGGAATTCACACGCACACAAATAAACAAAGAAACCACAGTCAGGTCTTACGTTCTGTGTTACAGCAGACTAGACAAGCAACAAAATTATTATTGGAAAATTAATTAGAATATTTCCCACTCACATCCCTTGTCACGTCATCCATACACTGTGCACACTCAGCGAGGAGGTCACTATGAGCAGGCAGGCCTCTGTGAAGAGCGGAGAAGTCCCTGTCCCAGCCTGTTTGGACATCCTAGTCAACTCTACATAAATAGAATGATCTGTTTTTCCTTTCTATGTACAAGATTCTTCTGAGTTCTTCACATTTTTTAAAGGAACTGTGCTAAAACAAATTTTTCCCCACAGAAGATCTACAGTCTCTAAGTGCCATCAGTTACTATTTACATCAGTGGGATTTCCTGCACGGAAACCTTGCTCTCCCACTTGCTATGACTTGTCCTTTTCTTTCTTCTTGCTTTCTTGATACTCAATAATCTTCTGTTCAAAAAATCCTATACAAAAAGACATAATGAAGATGCTGAGGCAGCGTTTCAATGTTGCATTTTCATGTTTTGCTTTCTCGTATTGGATGGAGATACTGTATACAGTGATTTGTTTCCCAAAGTAAGAGATGTTTTCCCTTACAGGGTGTTAACAGTTTGTTACCATTCTTTACAGGCTATAACATTTTAAATGAAACAGAAACACAGAATCTGACAGCGTATAGGCCAGCTTGACCCACCCAGTCTGCCCATTTTCCCTACCTACATGGTCACCATAGATCCTACTTGATTTCCAGTCCACTCTCCCTCCCCTTCCTTCCCATATGATTCTCTTGTACCTATCCCATGCATTCATGAACATCAACATTGTTTTCACCCTGCCACTTCTGCTGGGAGGGTGTTCCAAGAATTCTTCACTCTTTCTGTGAAAAAGTACTTCCTCACATCTGTCCTGAATCTACCTCCCTCCAACTTCATAGCATGTCCCCTTGTTCTTGAGCACCTTTTCTTCCCCTGAAAAATACTTCCCTCTTATACCTTATTTATCTCCATAAGGTATTTAAAGGTTTCTACCATATCCCCCTCTCCCTCCTCTCTTCCAAGGTGTACATGCTGAGGTTATTTAGCCTCTCCTTGTAGGGCATTTGATGCAGCACCTGCACCATGTTAGTTGCTCCCCTCTGGACTGCCTCCACTCTGTGTCCTTCCAGAGATGTGGTCTCTAGAACTGGACACAGTACTCTAGGTGGGGTATTACCAGTGATCTATAGAGAGGCAACACTACCTCCATCTTTCTTCTGGTGATATGCCCCTCCCTATGCACCCTAGAATCCCACTAGCCATCCCAACTGCCTTGCCACACTGCCTGGTCACTGTTTGGTCATCAGACAAGATTACCCCAGGTCTATTTCCTGCTTGGTGGTCAATACCATGCCACCCATTGTGCACTCTTCCCCTGGGTTTCTGTACCTCAAGTGCATTATTTTGGACTTTTTACACTGAAACCCAGCTGCCCTACTGCACCACTCTTCAAGTTTTCTCAGGTCTCTGCTCATCCTCCCACTCAGAGTGTCTACCCTATTGCAGATTTTGGGGTCATCCTCAAAGAGGCAGACCTTTCCTTTCAGCTCCTCTGCAATGTCACTTATAAACATATTAAAGAGGACCAGTCCCAGCACCAATCCCTGAGTCACCTCACTGGTCCCCTCCCCTTCTCAGAATGAACTCCGTTTACCACCACCCTCTGCTACCTATCCCCTAACCAATTTCATACCCAGTTTACCACCTTTGGACCCACTCCTGAGCTAAATCTAGAGGCTTTGCTTCTTGCTAAGAGAAGCTGACTTTGTTTGGTATTTCATTTACCCCTACCCCCACCCACCCAAATACTCCTCCATACACTACCACACATAAAGTGAAGGTAAATACAGTCACAGGGCTTTCGTCTAAGCCTCCAGCCTTTGAAAGGCAGGGGAGAGGTGGTATGCAATAGGCTGAGGTAGACAGGTAGGCCACTGGTGCCTGAAGAATGAGAATCCCCATCTTTGAGGGGATAGGAACTTGGTTCACGTATAGCACTTTTCATGCAAACTGTATTCCAAAGTGCTATGAACAATGGCGCTTTGGCATTATGCATGCATTGGGAAAAGGTAAAATTCAGCTAAGCGAGTTTAGAGGAAAACTCTAGTTATGGCAAATGGACATTTTCAGGTCCCCATCCCAATTTACCAAATTAGCCACACAGATTTTTTACATATTCCCATGCCTGTTTACTTGAAATGCTTTAGTACCATACTGAGTGACAGTGCCGCTCCTGCTATGAAAGTAAGGTATGAAGCATGCTTTAAGACAGAATTGATTCTGTGAGGCTTCCTGAACTTTGCATAGGGTAGGAAGGAGGCAGAATAAAGTAGTAGTTATGACAGCCATGGCAGCAAACCTGGGCTTGAATCCCATCAGACCTCACTTGCATACTGTGTGACCCTGAGCAAGTCACTTAACTTCCTTGTGCTCCCAGGTCGCAGCTGGAAACAAGCTCTGACTTAGAGTGCCTTTTCTGGTTAAACAATTTCTCCTTTCCCTAGTGTGAGCAGTGCTTGCTGCATGTACACCATGATGCCTGCGATGGAGACAGGGGACTTGTAAAAAATGTTCTAGGTATTTCTTGTAAAAAATGGATGGGGGACCTGAGAAAAAGCCATCTGCCATAACTGGGGTTTTCCTTTAGGGAAAGGACAGGGAGGCACAGCACGAGAGAGGGGGAGATGGGGACAGAGAGAGAGGATGGGGGGTTAACGCACCACTGCAGAGATTAAGTGACTTGCTCAATATTACATAGCAAGTGGATCTGGTAAAATTAAAATGTTTGACTTTGCTCTGCACATGGGTGCTGGAACATGAGAAAAAGTGTGTGTGTTGTGGGGGGGGGAGGCTGTTGTAATTACATAACACACCATAACTGCTTCTCTTCTGACCTTGCATGCACTAAAGTGGCACTTTGGCTGGCTCCATGGCGCTAAGCGAAAGTGTTCACTTGGCACGCTGGCAACCTGGGTTCTCACCCTGAGTCCGGGTGTCACGAGCAGAGACCGGTGGAGAGGGGAGATTAGAGCATCATCCAGACACTTCCCTCCCCGGTGGGGTGGGTGGGATTTTGATCTGCTGATTGTTGGCCCCTGGGGGTGGCTTGGGGTGGTGTCCGTGGAGGCTCCTGCCTTCAGGACGTCACTGCGGCTGGTCCATTGAGGTGGAGGGTAAGGGAGGAAAAATGGAAAATTCGCCCTCAGTTAGCCTAGATGATGGCTACCTGTCCATGTCGCCATGGCAGCCTGGAACTGTCCATGCCAACCCCGCTGTGCCTGTGATGTGTATATATAGACATCTTCAGGCATTTCTCCTCCCCCGGTTAGCCCTATGGGGAAGGGGCCCACCCGATGACAGGTTACGTCGGGCTACCCGGGGTCATGGCATCGGTGGGGCAGCGGATAGCGGCAGGGTGCATGTGGTGGCAGTGGGTCTCAGCGGCACAAAGGAGTGGCTGGTCAGGGGGAGAAGGAGCAAAAAAAAAAAAAGAGCCACTTTGAATACTCATGGGCAAAAGTGGGGGTGCTGTCGCCACCCCTTGACCATAGGTTCAAATGCAAAGTTGATGCAAGTTGTGATGCGGACAGCTGGCACACTAGTGCTAGACATGGCGTGACCAGTGCCAAACTCAGATCTTGTTAACAGGCATTTCATCCAGGACTACAGATGTGTCAGTGGCCACGGCAAGAGAAACACAGTGCTCCACATACCTGCAATGGCCAGTCCCAACTAATTTCATCTTGTGGCTCAAATACATTGAATCAGACACTCAGTGCCAGACCTGGACAAGAGCTGCAGCTGAAACTGACTGTCTGAATCCATGACTCCTGAAAATACTTTTCGATTTTCACAGATATGTGTAGGTTCATGCGAGTGAGTGTGTGTATCAGTGTGCACTGTACTTGTGCAAAACCTGCATGTTTTATAAACTAAAGAAAAATAATGTATAATTGCGATCTCTTTGAAAGGAGTTTTTAATAAAATCTTGACTCCTCTTCTGTTTTCTCCTGAAACGTCAGTCTTGCAGTAAGTTTAAGCAGTTACTTTTTGTAAAGTAACACCTGATGACTCAGAAGTCCGAAGAGCATTTCTTGGCACTTTGCCTATCCCAAAATCTTGTATCGCAGTGGTGTGGGAGGGGTTGGTTAGGGACAAGCAGTTAAAAATAATTCAGTTACTTTAAAAGGCATAGTATCATGGAGAGTGTGTGAGAGGTGTCTGTTATTTCCTGTTAGAACTTGCTTTTGAGAAATCTGCCCCGACTGATGAACTACTAATGCACACCTACAGCATCCCTGCACCCTTCCTCATCCATCTGTCTTATTGTGATCTGCACATAAAATGCAGTTCTGTAACACTATCACCCCACGGGGCTGGACATGTCACAATTCTCCTACCTATTCCTGCTGTGTCCAACAGCTGCAACCAGAGTTCAGGTTCAGGGAACATTTATTTTAAATGATGTTTGTACACCAACTGCTGGGATGACTGCCTATTCGGTGATGCAGCAACGTCATGATATGCATTTTGACATACAAAGCCCTGCAGTCTGAGCCTGGACCACCTCAAAGACCTCTTCACCTGCTACATCCCTGGCAGCCGCCCTTTTGTTCCTCTGTGTTCCTAGATCACACCTGAAATTCTCTGGGATCGGGCATTTGGTGTTGCTGCACATGCACTCTGGAACATACCATCCCCAGATGTGAGGAGCCATCAGTCACCCTAGGTGGATATTTTAAAATCTTGTTTAAAACCCTCCTTATCAAGCTGAGCTATGGGTCTGTAATTCATTTATATTTTAACCATACTGCATCCGCATGTACTTCCTGTATTATTTTGGATTTCTGAAGGCTCCCAGAGCCTCAGGGATTGGAAAAAATAAGCTTGCTGTATCCGTGCCTTGCAGGGAAAATGTGTATTATATTTTGCAGGTAACCTTCTATAAAGTGAATACACACCCACTGTTAGGTGACACTAGATGTGGCTTAGGGTCTGATCCACAAAGATGGCCCACATATGTGCCAAAGGTGCAAATCTGGACTGTGGAGCTTTGCACTAGTGGAGTGCTGCACAGAGTGGCAGCATTCACAACCCCAGCCTCCCACCACATACAGAAGTGCAGAGGGGTGTGTGTCGTGGGAAGCAGCAGGGCTGGACAGTGATCATCCAATAGGATACCGGTACTGACTGATTCCTCTGCTTTGTGCTGAGCAGGGGACTGTGGGATATGTCTCAACTTTAAAGGGCCCTTTGTTTATTTTGGGGGGCCCTCAGCCCTCCATGCCAGCTCAGAGGACTGGGGGTATGTGGCCCCAGGGACAACAGGCCCTGGGAAAGTCTGTGGAGGGCTAAGGGACACTTGCGTGGAGGGTGGATGAACTTTGTTGCTGCCACCTACCCCACATAATGTTACCACCCTCTGTAGAGGGCAAATTCTTTCCAGTGTCATGTGAATGCGATTTCCTGCGCCCAAGCCCGCCCCAACCTAGCAGTAGATTGTGGCGTGTATCAGGTTGGGGCAGGATTCCATGGGGAATATACTGGGGGCTGTGCATGTATAGCAGTCTTTGTATGTGTAGAATGGAACCACTGTGCAGTCAGCCACCCTAAGTTGGGAGTGGAGGGCCTCCTTTGTCTTTTGTGGGTCAGGCCTACAGAATTTAAGGTCTAAATGAACTCTAGGTCTATCAAGTGCACTCCCTCTCCCTTCACATTACTAGCAGGGACTACCAAGTATGTTGTGGAAACATGTACTAATTTGTAGTGACTCCCCCCTTCCACCCTGCTACCTAGGTACCCTTTGATCCCCCCACCCAACCTGCTATTCGGGTACCCTGAGATTCCATTGCTAAGGAAAACAAATTGCACAGGCTTACCCTGAAGGCCTGTACTGTCTTCATGCTCACTGTCTCCATTGGTAGGCTGTACCATAGGTTCACCACCCTCTGGCAGCAGAAGGGCCTCCTGATGTTACCTCTAAGGATGTGAAATGTGATAGCTGTACAAAAATAATTTTTGTATACCAGAGTATGGAAGCGGTTTTATTTTGTGCTCTGCTACGTTATACCAAGAAAAAACATGTTACATGCTCAGGACATGAACTCAGTTTGTCAGCATACCTTGGGTTGGCCTGGTCCTTGTGTTACATTTTTAAGAATGTGCATTTATAAGATGGCATTGTGTTTCTGACACTGAGGTGGTGCAGTGTTGGGGTGTAGCTGGAGAACAAACACTTTCATTCAATATCAGAGCGGGTTCATTATTCAAGGTACAAAACATCCATCAGCACATTAGGCAGAAGACATCACTGTATTTGTATCTCACACACACACACACACACATACACACACACACACACACACACATACATACATATACACACATACATACATATACACACATACATACACGCACACGCGCACACACACACACACACATATACATACATATACACACATACATACACACACACACATATACACACACATATGCACGCACGCACACACACACACACACACACACACACACACACACACACACACACACACAGACATAGACACACAGACACACACGCACACAGACACACACACACAGACACACACACACACACAGTACTAGAACATTTGTTTTTGTGGGCTTCTTCCACCTGTCAGCTGGTGTGTGCACATGAATGCACTCCTGTTTCTATCTTACTTTGCAGGAAACACCTACCTAGAGGAAACCTGTGAAACACTAATTGCATTTTGTCTGTCAATTTTGCTTTTTGCTAAACGGATTCAAGCCTTTTCCAGTAACAAATGTGTGTGTGACACAAATATTACAATAAAATCCGGGTTGAAGTTACGCGAGTCACCTGTGATTTATTTTCTGCCTAGTGTGCTGATGCACTTTTTGTTCTTGGAGCAGAGTCCTCTCTGATCAATTTCCCTGCCATGTAGCACCAGCTAAAGCACTGTAAGGTATCTGAGCCCACTACAGGCCAGTGACAAATTTTTGAAATCAATTTCATTGGCTTGTATCACCCTCTTGCCTTTTTGTGTTGCCGGCCTCTTTTCTGCCTCCTCAACAAACACGGAAAACATCTGAGTGGCCATGAATTTCTTGAGACACTTCCTGGTAGATTTGGATGTGACATGTTTGCGGAATGGCCTCTCCTGAAATTCAGCCGCTGGTTGAGTCCTATTTCTCTTAATGTATTCCGAATAATGCCCAACAGTTCGAACAAAGAAACGCACAAAGGCATCAGTTGCAATCTTGTTCAGTTCTTCTGATGCTACTGAAAAAAAAAAAGGCTTGTTAAATACAAATGATTTTTATATTTGTTCTCAGACCTGTTGGTGAATGACTGACTGCATTACTAACGAGACGCGTCAAAGCCAGCCCTGCAGTCGGGTAACTGCCACACAAATAAGACAATGTGGGCCACTGATCGGAGAATGGAACTGTGAAATAGGAGATCACAGATTTGAATACCACCACAGCCCCACAGTCACAGTGAGAGCCCCTAGTTCTCCATGACACTTCAGTCTTGATTTGTGCAGCAGGGGATAAATAAGGAAGGGAACAGGACCCAGGTAGTATGGGGAAACTATATACATGAACAAGAAATCACCAAGAGCAGGAATGCCACATCACTACATAGATTCTGCAGCTTGGTGGTGGTGCAGGTTCTGCTGAAAATTCCATAGGCTTTGACTACAGATAAGGACTACTTGCGCGCACGTGCACACACACGGGGACACACACACACACACACACACACACACACACAGTGGCGAAGCCAGAGGGGGGATGGGGGGGCGGTCACCCCTCCTGGCTGCCCCAGTGTGAGTAGTGGCGCCCTGCCACCATCTTTATTCATTGTTTAGTGCCCATTGTGGAGCCCGTGATTCACTGAATGGCCCTCCCTGGCTCCCAAATGAACCCAAACCTGGCTCCGCTACTGCACACACACACACACACACCCCAGTCTTCCCATTTCTTCCCAGCCTCTCCTATCCTGCAACTGCAGACCCTATTTTACTCTAGTTTCCTCACCCCTTGCTTCCCAGCTAAGATTCCCTTGTGCTTATCCCAAGTATGTTTGAAACCCACCACTGTTTTCATCCCACCTCCTCTGGAAGACTGTTCCAGAATCTACCACTCTTTCAGTGAAGAAGTACTTCCTTGTATCTCTCCTAAATTTCCCCCTTTCTGCTTCACTGCATGTTCTCTTGTTTGCGTGCATCTTTTCCTCTGACAAATGCTCTCCTCCTGTACCTTATTTAACCCCGTGAGGTATTATTAGATTTCCATCATGCCCCCCCCCCCGCCTTCTCTCTACCAGGATATACATATTCAGGTCATTTAGTCTCTCTTCGTAGGGCTTCTGATGCAGCTCCTGTATCAATTTAGTTGCCCTTCTCTGGGCAGCCACCACACTGTCTATGTCCTTCCTGAAATGTGGTCTCCAGAACGAACACAGTACTCCAGGTGGAGTCTCACCAATCTCCCACTTTCAGCTGGCGATACCCTTCCACATGCACCCCAGCATCCAACTGGCCCTACGCACTGCCTTGTTGCACTCTCACTACCTTGAGGTGATCAGATATAATTACACCCAGGTGTCTGTCCTGTTTGGTTACCGTCAATACCTCTTCTCACATTTTGTACTCCGCGTCTGGGTTTCTGCCTCGTATTTCCAAGACTTTGTACTTTTTCACATTGAAACCCAGCTGCCATGCCCTTGACCACACCTTGGGTTTTCTCAGGTCTCTGCACATTCACAGAAACATAGAAGTTGATGGCCGATAAGGACCACAAGGCCCATCCAGTCTGCCCATTTCTTCTACCCTATGGATGTGCCATCGGCCTTTGCCCTGTCAATGGCCTATCTATTCATACTCATCTGTATTGCTCTCTTATGCCTAACCCATGTCTGTTTGAAGCCCTGCACTGTATTCATATCCACCACTTTCTGAGGTAGGCCTTTCCATGCATCCACCACCCTTTCTGTGAAAAGAACTTCCTCACATTACCTTTAATTGGCCTCCCCTCTAATCTCATGCTGTGTCCTCTTGTCCTGCTATTTTTCTTATATTGAAACATGTTAGACTCTTTCACCTTGTTAATGCCCTTAAGACGTTTGAATGTTTCAATCATATCACCCCCTCTCTCTCTTCTTTGGTCTAGGGTATACATAACATATTAAGCTCCGTTAATCTGTCCTCATATGATTTCTGATGCAGTCCCTGCACTATTTGGTTGCCCTTCTCTGGATTGCCTCCATTTTATTAATGTCTTAGTGCAGGTGCAGCCTCCAGTACTGCACACAGTACTCCAGATGGGGCCTAACCAGTGTCTTGTAAAGATGGATTATTACCTCCCTCTTAAGACTTGTGATACCCCTACTAATACACCACAACATCCCTCTAGCCTTACCTACTGCTTTAGTGGTCTGCTTGGATGATTTCAGGTCACCTGTGATGATGATGCCCAAGTCTCCTTCTTCCATTGTGAATGCCAGAAACTCCCCTCCCAACTTATAGGTAGCTTCAGGGTCTTTGCTAGAAAACCCTGAAGCTACCTGGGATTCTTTCCACTCTCGAGTGTCTACCCTATTGCAGATTTTAGTGCCATCTGCAAAGAGGCATATTTTTCCTTCCAGTTCATCTGCTATGTCACTTGTAAAGACATTAAAGAGATCTGGACACAGTGCTGAGTCCTGAGGCACCCTGCTGCCACCTCCCTTCCCTGGAAAGACCTCTGTTTACTACCACCCTCTATCACCTGTCCATTAACCTGCTTTTTACCCAGTTTAATGCCTTAGAGCACCCTAAACGCAACTCAAGTTTCCTTATGAGTCTCCTATGTGGTACAGTGTTGAATGCCTTACTAAAATTTAAGTAGGCCACGTCCACCACCCCACTAATTCCCTGGTCACCCAGTCAAACAAATCTTTAGCACAACTCCATTAATGTCCCCACCACCGATGTCAGCGGGACTGTGCTATAAGTTGCCATCCCTCTCCCTGCTACTGCTTTTATGAAGTGGGACTACATCTGCCCTCCTCCAGTCCTCCACAACCACTCCTGTTTCCAGTGAGTTGTTGAACAGGACTGTCAGGATGTGTAGTCAGTATCTCCCTGAGCTCCCTCAATACCTCTAGGTGTTTACTTTGTCTACTTTCAGATTTGTGAGTTCCTTCAGGACTCTCTCCTCAAGAAATGGACTTGTGTCTGCCTCCCTCCCCCCCATGCTCCTGCCACTTTCATGTTGTCCAGCCCTTCTCTTTCCTCTGTGAAAACTGAACAAAAGTATTTGTTCAGGATATATGCTTTTCTTGATCGCCCTCTGCACAGTCCTCCCTTGCCCTTCTTTTTTTGTATTATCTATTTTCTTCCTTCCCTGTATGTCCCCCATTGGCCTATCCTTTGGGCCATCAATGATCTTGTTCCTCCCACCACTCACTTGTACCCCCGCTTATTGCCACCATCCATCACTACCTCAGATGGCCGCCACCCTCAGGGTAACTTGGTGTAACCCTTCACCGGATGGGTTCTCTCCCTCTGAGGAGAAAGGCGCCAGTAGGGGGCCAGCCAGCGCAACTACTTAGCTCCTCGGGTGCTGCTGAGGTGGTCTTTCTGGGAACATGACCAGGGCAGTCATGGTGACGGAGGGACCGGATGTCAGTCATCTGGTTAAGTGGAGAAGAAATGTTCCCATTTCCTCCCCGGGAGCATAGCGTGCCACGACGTCTAGGCATACACCACGTCCGCCCCCCAGTTACTTGGTTGGCACACTGCTATACCTTTGGTCTCCACCAGGGGTCAGAAGATGCGGACCACATCCCACCCTTCCCCTGGAGAAGGAGAGCAGTCATCAGACACTCAAGCCTTCTCCCGAGTCCGTTCTCAAATCCGGGTCGCCAGCGTCGAAAGCGGAAATCCAACTGCTGCACCAATGGGCCAGCCCCCTGCCCTTCTTAACCTCACAATCCCTCCTCCTCATCTTCCTCTTTTCATTTATGTACCTAAAAAAGGTCTTGTCCCCTTTAGCTACCCCTTGGGCTAGTCTTTCCTTAGTTTGTCCCTTTGCACTCTTCACCACTTTCCCTGCTTCCCTCTGCTTCTACTGATCCCCCCCATTCTCTTTCCTCTGCGACTCTTTATACCTCCGTAAGTAACAATTTTTCTCAGTGTCTTCAAAAGAAGATACCTTATGAGTCACGCTACACATTAATCTTTGGGACTATGTTCCCCCTCTAGTCAGTCTTTATATTCCTGCCATTCCCTGCTGACACAAGGTTTGTTCTTCGTACATTGAACCCGTATGATCTGTGCCAAAACCCAATTTAAAATTGAGAAATTAGCTTCTAAAAAGACACTCCATTCAAGTGAATGAAGCATGCCCCTATGCTCTCCCTATACCGATGTCACAAAGCAGAGGTATCCCACCACAGTGATGGGAAAACAGCGAAGACCATCACAGCGACATTTTCAACAGTTCACTGTGATGGTCCGCTGGGTTCACGACACTGCTGCCTCTGGGGTGTGCGCCTCCCCCAACCAGCTCGGCTTGGAGTTGGTTATCCTAAATCAGGTATGTAGGGGAAAGAGTCCCCACATGGGGGACAAACCCCCATAGAAATACACTTTTCCACAGCAATGGCACAATACTAACTTGCAGTGTTGTGTCATCACTGTTCTGACTGTCGCTGCAATCAGTGTCACTGCAGCATGGAGGAACCGAAATGGATTGTGGGGCGGACTGACTATGAGGAAGTGGAATGGGATCATGCTGCAAGCTCCTTGTGGGCAAATTACGTGCCCTTCCCTTCCTTTAGGGGTGACTAAACTATTTAGCTGCCTATAGGAGCTCGTATTAGCAACGGAGTTCACTGATTAACCTTGTAAGCAGCAGGAAAGGTTATCTTTAAAAATCAACATACTATATTTGAAACTGCACAAGAAGCCATAACAAAACTTTTCATGTCTTGAGACCTACAAGCCAGACCTAGCATGACAAATTCTGGGCTATTTTGTCAAACTCCGCAAAGTTATTAAGGTGCAAACACTGAGGTTTAACATTAATACCACAGTCAGTCCTAAGTATACTGGTACTATCACGCCACTATATTATTAATATCTAAAAGTACGGGTCATAATTTTCACTATAACCTGCGCTGCTGCTGGAATAGCCAAATTATCTGAAAACAAAAAAATAAGTTAAACAATGCCGTATTGGAATTACTGGGCAAAAGATGTGTTTGTTAAATGTAGTACCTGGAGGACAGCTGAGTTCAAACATTTGCAGGAGTGCTGCCAATGGCTGAGTAGGTGCCATGCCTTGCTCCCATGCTGGTGACCTGGGTTCAGGAATGAGCCACAGGGATTGGCAAATGGGCCGCAGATGATCAGGGAGTGCCGCCGGCAACTGCTTGTCCTTGACTGTGAGGCTTGGCACAGTGTTTCCGCAGCATCAGCCACCCACGTGGTAGGACCCTGTAAGATTCACCTTCCAACTGCAGGTGAAGATATACTCTGATGAGGCCTCCAAAGATCTATAGTGCACACCGCTGGGTGGTGGGAGGCCAGTACTACCAGGGAGAAAAACAACCAGGAACCATCTGAATGCTGGATTTAAATCAAGGCTGGGGAAAAATACCACCCAGAGATCAAACCCACAATCTCCTAACCCACAGCAGCCAGGATAAAATTCCCACCCCACTCCCAAGCCCCAGCTATGCTCAAGAGTGCAACCTTAACACATGGCAGGACGTGCATTACTGATGCAATAACCTCTTGCTCTGGTGGTACATGAGGGCCACGGAGCAGCCCCAAGTTTTCAACCACCTAGGGAAGTGTGGCTATTACAGCATCACTGTGCATCTGGTGTGTTTTATTCTGCTTCTCCATAAAAAAAGTCCCAAACTAATATAACGGATATTTAGTCAGCAGTACAATAAAACTAAAATGACTTACATTGAGACTCTTTATTCCGGTTCTTCAACATGGACAGCATCTCATCTTGTATTTTTGGGGGTAGAATATGATCTTCATCCCCTATCTGTAATAAGGGAAGTAAAGACAAAATTAGTTATGGCTGGTTCTGTACTGACATCCTTCTCAAAGTAGCCTATAAGCTGTGTGTAATCTGTCTGTCTTTTTTCAAGCTTGAGGAAGGTTACTAGGGAGCACTCGAAGAGTTAAACAAACATACGAACATATAAATGTGCTAGCAGATAAAGGCCTTAGGTCTATTTAGTCTGCTCAAATGTACAGATCCCCTGCATTTACAGAAGGAACTGCTCCCTCCCTAAAGTTAGACCCTAAGATATGCTTCCTGCTGGGCCTCAGCTAGGCGGCAGAGTGTCTGGATGTTTGTGATCTGTGCTTTTTGGCTCAGCCAGTGGAGCCCAGCCAGGAACACTCGTGGCTCTGCCTTTCCCAATTTAGTCCATAAAGGGAGAAGGCTTGGCTGTGTCCACTGATGCATTAGGGTGCACTGGAATTGGGTTTGGCAGCTTGGGGAACAGCAGAAGCAGAGCGGTGTGAGAAGGCCCAAAGGACCCCTGTCTCTTTTCGCCCTCTCTTGGGGCGAGGAGGGGCCTTCAAGATAACAGCAGTGGCAGAGTAGAACCAGCAACCTGGCCAGAGAAGGCAAAATATCCAGTTTTAACCTGACAGGCACCAAGAAGTAGTGGTGAGTCTCCTATCATGGGAGATCAGTGGGGGTCCATGTGGATCCACTCCCACAGAAGTATGCAGTGGAAGGAGCAATGTGTTACGCTCACCTTCATGAGACACTCCAGGGGAGAACAGGTACCTGAAAAGTAGTCAACCTCTTGGTAATTATTGTACGGTATGGTAATTGGTATTGGGTCATTAGGAGAACAGGCCCTGCAAGAGTCAGTGTCAGTTAAGTCCCACTTAGTTTAAGTTGGACAAAGGAGTCGATTGCATGTGGGGTCATTAGGACCTATCAGTATGATGCCGAGGGTAGGTGTAAATGACTATACAGACTAGGTGCTAAGATTAGTGCGTATACCATAATTTGGTTGCTGGAATAGCAGTAATGCTATATACTGGTATGAAGCTAAGCATAGGCATGCATTGTCCCCCAGGGTAGTGTCTTGCCCTCACTGGGGAGAGTGCCAAAGCACGCCCATCTTGTTATAATAGCACCCATGGGGCCCTGTAATAGGAGATGGCCTATAATAAACTAGACTTCTAGCTGAGAGGCGTAATATGTAATTGTCCGTGAAAGTCAGTATTCATGGATGCTGCCAATCCCTTCACATTTGCTTGTACAATACATGCTTCAGTAAATTTAGAACGGATACTTGGGGTTAGGCATTCAAAATATTTCCATTTGCTACTTGGTTTCTTGTGTAAATAATAAAAGGCAATAGCCTGATTCTGAAACACTAATGCTGGTGTGTAGCAATTGCAAGAAATGCCGAGTGTGACCATTACAGCCCACTGAACCATGTTCAGTGGTGTTTCAACCACTTCCAGTGTGCCACAAAGACCACTTGGGGGCAGTAGGAGAAGATGACAGGGCTGTCCTGCAACACAGTTTACAGACACATGGTGGCATTTGCAGGTCCAGTTGACACTTGGGCAACCTCCATAAATGCAGACGGTAACAGAGTCCTAGTGGTGCATGTGGTGTAACTGAGTCATCAGCCCAGCCTGCATCTACCGAGGACAGAGGACCCAAAGTTAAAGCAGCAGTGCTTGTAAATAAACATACACATTTTTCAGTAATAAGGTTTGTCTTGCAAAAATATCAAGATACATATTTTTCTTTTAATTTTCTTTCATTCCTGAACCAAGATATGGGGTCTTGATGTTTTTTAAAGTTGCCACACCATGCCACACCCACCATGAAAAAAAATGTAAATATTTTGTGCTGTTTACTATCAGAAACATGCAGCAGAATCATCCTAATGCAACTACAGCATGAATCTACCATGCACATTCAACAAGTAACACCAGGGGAAGAGATTTTTTTTAAGTGGTGAATGGCGGCCATCTTTAATGACGTGAGTCATTAATTACAAGATCAGCTATGAAAAAGTCTTACACCTGAAAAAGTAAAAAATACACTGAGCATGAATCTTAGGTTGTCAGAAATACATTTATGCTAAAAAAACTACATGTTGATTTTTTTTTAACTGACTAACAAATACTGTAACTTTAAGGGATGCCGCCACTGGACTGTCAAGGCTAACTGATACTGTGTAAGCAGTAAGAAACCACTATATGACCGAGGGACCAGAACTTGGGGGGGGGGGGGAGGTGCACATAGCACATACTGCAATTCTGCATGCCAGTCAGCATCCACATTGGTGATTTCCATTCTGCTACACTAGCAAGGGGGACTCCTAGTCCCTACCCACCCCCGACATGCAACAGCTTTTGTGTACAGCAGTTCTGGGTTACAGCACAACTTTGCCAGCACAAAACAAAGATTCCTGGCTGCACTGGAGAATCAGGACTGATTTTTTTTTTTTGACAAAAAATGCCTGCACGGAATTTTATTTCCCTATGTCATGTCTGCTGTTTCCGCTGGTAAGCGGTTTCACAGGTCCACCACCATCTGGAAGTAGAAGTTTTTAAAGTTACCCCGGAATTCCCAACCTCTGACCTTCAGGGCTTGTCCCCCCATCTGGCTGGAGGACACCAGATTACACATCTATGTCAGTTTGAGCTTGTTGATACCGTTGAGTATGTAGAAGAGGGAGGCCATGTCTCCTGTCAGCTCCCTCTGCTCTGATGTGAACCCACAAGCATCATCAGCCTTTTCTCGCAGCTTTAGCCTTCAGCATCCCTGATCCTTTTAGTGGCCCTAGGCTGTTCTCCTCTACTGCCTCACTGTCCTTTTATGGCTTACGTGGGCAGAGCTCCGCAGACATATTACCATCATCTGTGTAAAAGCACTGTAGAAGCATGTGACTGGACTGCTGTCGAGCATATTTCCACAGTGCTCAGGCATAGTTCCAGTTACTGTGTTTCTGCGGCCCTTCCCACTGGGGCACGATAAACCCCCTTCTCGGGGCACTACGCTCTTCGCAACTGCAGAAGTGATGTTAGCCGTTCCTAAGATGGTTGCTAAGTCAAACTCGCGTACACGCAAGTATCACACATGTGAAAGCCTGTCATCATCATCGCCACCTTGGGCACGGTGGCCGCCAGAGCCAGTGCCAGCAGAATCCAGTGCGGCAAGAGCTCCAACTATTCATTTCCCTCCTCGCCACACTGAGCAGCTGTATCGGCTCTGACCAGAACTGTTTATAATAAAGAGACCAGAACTACATGCAGCACTCCAGCTGGGGGTCTGATCAGGGCTTCGTAAAATGGCAGAATCCCTTCCCTGACCTCCAACAGCGATAGTACGCGTCGCTGGGTGGGGGGAGGCCAGTACTACAACAGAGAAAAAAATACAGTCCACCATTCTGCCGATATCAATACTGATAAATTCTGATGATGATTCCAAAGACACTGGACAATTTTCTATACAAAAAGGGGAAGGGGAGGATCCTTCATATTCAAATGGCAGCCCACTATGCATGCTGCTGCGCACATTAGGGAGGACCATCTCTTCCATATTCCACAGTATTTGTGTGGAGCAACGTTGGAGGAGCTTTGAAATGGACAGTAACATGCCATTATAAAATCAGACAGAAGCAGAGTGGGTCAGGGACGTCCCGGCTTGGCAGAGGCAGCCATTGCAGTAGGTCCGATTTCAAACTGATCAGCAAATTCTGCGCCATAACATTAGCATTATAACCCCCCCCCCTCCATCTACATCTCTACTAATGATTGTAGGTGCACAAACACTGCATGTTCCAATGTCTGAATACAGTAGCAGGCCCTTTAAGTACTGAGTTCCTTTAAACCATATTCCAACCATTAGAATGTCACATGCAGTGGTTATCACCTCTGAAAGCCATCATGTGGTTACTGTTGCCTTGTCAACCACTTCCTCGATATACATGTTATCATCAAGACTTTACCCTGAGCCCAATTCCTAAAGCGTTTGCTCTTTTGGTTTCTAAGTTGTATCACATTGTTCATAAATACCTACCCTTTTGTGATTCACAAAGTTGAGCTATGGACAGGTAATGCTTTAAATTCACAATGTAAATGTTATGTCTGTGGAGAAAGACTCTGCTATTAGTTCCTTTGCATACTGGCCTCAACTAGTTCTTACCTTAGAAGTAACCAAACTAGGTTTTTAGAGCTGTTCCTTGCGAAGACATTTAGTAACGTATATTGTGTTCTAACTGCCAATGTTTAAAGAAGGCTCCATTCCCAGGGACTGCCGGTGATGTCACGGATAGGATGACTGCCTTAACTGTTATCTCCAGCATGACCTAGATAAAATATCCTCCTATACAACTCCATCACTAAAATTCTGTCTCAAAACTGCTGCAGCAGGGTAGAACCAAGACGTACACATCTGAGAGAGTGGGTTCCCCTAAAGGATCCACTGATGATGACAGATCTGAGAAGGGCAGGTACGACAGTGGCAGCTTGCAGGTCTCCTCCGCCTCATGGCTCCAACGCCGCGCTCAGTCACCTTCATCACTCAGCATGCTCCAAAAACAGCTTGACAAGCTCCCGAGAGGAGTCGGGTACAGGATTCCCGAACCCTTGGGAATGTCGCCAGCCCTGGGTGCGCCGTATGTACATTGCGTGAAGCTTGCGGCATTCACCCACTTGCAATCAGGACTCTCTATCCCATGCGGAAATTGCTGCAAGTTAGACCAACTTTTTGTGGTCTAGCTTGCAGCAATCCTAAGGACATTTGTTATGGAGCTTGTGCCAGATATGTGGCGCAAGTTGCCATAAACAGTGGAAACTGTCGCAACTGCCCTGAGATTGCAAAATTGGGTGCACTCGTGAATGGGTTTGGCACACCTCCAGAATCTAAATGCCATGGCACAGGGCTTGTCGTAAGACCTGTACCATGCTTTGAAAATTCTGCCCAGAGACTTTAGAAAGGAGTATCGCCACAACTCACGCTTTATGTGACAGACCTGGACAAACTAGATAAAAGACAGACTGCCACAGAAGTGCAAGTTGCAGTGGTCAATCACTGTGTGAGCACTACAGAAAGGTTGCTTGTTCAACTGCACTCCATGGTCCAAGACCTGTAGATTGAAGTGGAGAACATGGAGAGCAAAATTGCAGAAACAACCTAAGAATTGACAATGTACTGGAGGCAGCCATGGGGTCTAACCTACCGCAATTTCTGCACAAGCACTTCCACAATACCATTGGAAATCTCTGTAGAGACAACCCTGGAACTGGAGAGAGTACACAAGCCCTAGGCCCCAACTAACTCCACCAAGTGCTAGACCACATTCAATTGTGGTGAAATCTCTCTGCTACTCAGACCAACAGGAGGTCTTAAACAAGGCTTGATAGAAAAAGGAGGTCCTGCAGGAAGGGACCCAAATTTACTCTGAAAATGATTATCTGCCCTCCCTCATGGCCCATTGATATGCCTATGTACCCATAATGAAAGGCTTGCAGGACAAACAAATAAAATGTAACCCTCCCTTACACTTTTAAAATGGTGGTGTTTCTCCTGATGGCACCCAAACATTTCAAACAACTGAGGGTGCTAAAACGAGCTCCAGACAAGAGGAATTATGCTCCCTCATCACGCAGACAAGTCCATGACCACTTCCCTGGCTGCAAAATTGACTTCCAGAGTATGGCAGACTCGTTCTCAAACTACCACCAAGAAAAAGCATTCTGCAGACACTCAAACTCCTAACAGAGCACTTATGTGCATCACAACAGCTTGGGAACAGTGGAGGAGTGGAGAAATTAGCAATGCAACCAACCTAGTGGCCTAACAGGAATTTTCCATTTTGAAATACAGGTGAGGCTGCCCTGCTATATGTCCTTGCCCCCCTGGAAGCTGTTTCCCAAATCCCCTTCCCCCATGGTTTCCCCCGGGGGCTGCCATCCTCTCTGTCACCACGGTAATTATGGAGTTTCCCATCCGCCACCCTGACACTCTTGAGACCGTGCAAGTTTTCTACCGCCCTGGTTTACCCAGATATATCCCAGAGATGCAGTGTAGGTGCTCCCTCACAAACAGTTCCCCAATTTTATTTTATTTAAACTGGTAACTGGGAAAGGCACACTGAGCCAAGGCTAAATTCCAGGTGCAACCCGTGGGAAAGGGGGAGTGGAGATACAAAAAGCATTGATTACAATAGCTGAAAGAGTGCTACAGTATGATGTGATTACATATGAGAGAAGAGCATTTACAGATCAGTCAGATTAGAACACATAACACATGCTTACATATTAGTTGTCATAAGTGCTTAGGTTGTCAGATTGAGGTTCCGTAGTGGTGAGAGCTGCTTTGTCAGTGCATTAGAGGAGTGGTCAGAGAAGCCAGCAGGGTGGGGCTGGAATTATTTAGAGAGACAGAGACAGGGAAGGGGAGGGAGGAGGTGCAGTTGTTGCTTGAAAACAGCATGAGAGGGGGAGTTCCTGTCAAGCGGTAAGAGTTAGTTCCAAAGACTGGGTAGCCAAAAGGAGAAAGCGACTTTGCCGGCCAGCGAGGATGGATGGAGCAGTGTGAAAAATCTTCTATTTCTATGCCTGACAAAGCAGGGGTACATACTAACATATGAAAATGCCAGCAGAAACAGGCCATTTAGGTCTATCAAGTCTGCTGAAGTGCGCAGCTCTCAGATTTTACTGGAGCTGACCCCCCCTTCCCCAAGGAGTTTTCATCCCTCACCCCCCATCTCAATAAGACCCATTTGAAACAGAAGTTCTGTGGACGAGGCCCCAGGGCAACAAAGCTATTGGCACTGCAACTCTAACACCAAAAGCAAAGGCCACAGTGTCCGAAATCTGTAACGCTGCTTGGGGCTTAATGCACCATAAAGCATCTGAAATAACACAGGCCTTCAAAGCGTATTCTCAGAAACTACACACTTCAGAGAAATAACCCTCACCTAGCAGAGTTACAAAGTTTCCACATGGCCTCAGTCTGCCCAAACTGTCCAAATGATAGCAGGATAATGTGATCTGCCCCATCACGTCTGAGGAGGTCCAACAAGTGGTGCCAAGTGCAAAGTGCAAGAAGGCCCCTGGCCCAGAAGGACACCCAGCTGAATCTGATAAACCCTTCCGGGAGGATTACTTGCCAGTCAAGACACAGATATTTAATGAGGCTTTGGAAGGGGAATGCATCTCTGACATTTGGTGGCATGCCACAATGTCCATCATCCCCAGCCTGGTGAAGAGCTGTCCGAGTGCGGTTCCTATCGACCTCTTTCCACATTAAACTCAGACTACATGGTCTTCATGTCCATCATGGCCATGCGCATAGATCAGTTACCACTGAATCTCATCCACACTGATCAAACAGGGTTTGTGAGAATCCAGGCAGCCGATAATATTCAGAAGATTTTACAAATCACGTCACGCATAGAGGTGGCCAGATTGCCTTCCACTCTGATAAGCCTTGACGCAGAGAAGGTATTCAGAGGCATCTTGTGTCCTTTTTACTGGGTGCCACAGGCTTTTTGGGTTCCTGCTTTCCACTTCAGCTCTTACTACAGCGGCAAAAGCCAATGGCTTCCTATCTGCATACTTTCAACTGCGCAGAGATACATGCCAAGGTTGCCTGCCCTCCTTTTTCCTTTTTGCTCTATATATAGGGCTCTTAGCCCAAGCTATCCGCAGGATGACCAAATAAAGAGGGCTGAGGTGGATGGTCTAGAATGCTGCTTCTCACTATATGCTGATGATGTTATCCTGTACCTCTGAGACTCAGAATGATCCCTCCCAGCTGTGCTGAAAGTATTGAACAGCTATAGGTCCTTATCATGATATAAAATTAACACCGCAAGATGGAGGTGTTCAAGTATGGTTTCAACCTTCGCCAGCACTGGAGAAAAATTCCCATGCAAACAGCCACTGAATTCCATGAAGTACTTGGGGAATTAACCTAACCAGATACCTTCCAGATCTCTATGAGTTTATCCTGTGTCTCCTTTCCCACCCCACCCCCACAGGTCTTACAGGTGTTTGCTAACAATTTTTCACTGAGGCCTCCCAAAACTGCTGAGACAGGGGACCCCAGCTGGGTAACATATTCTGGGCGGGGGAGGGGCACCTGCCTGTGGATCCTTATAGCCAGACGATCAGTATCTAGATATAGTACTTTAACTACAGAAGTTGTCTGCTCTTGTATATCACAATGGAGACTGACAGTCTTATACCATGCCCAAATGTACAAGATACAGTGTGCAAGGGGAATCGAATCCTGAACTGTGATGTTTGCATAAGGATGCGTAAGGATTTACCCTGTGTAACTCAGCAAGACTTATTCCGCACGTGGAGTTCCTTGTAACCCCCTCACACAAACTAAAGAAATGATGACACAGAGACTGACCGTAAGTTTACTGTAATTATCTAAGTAAACATTTCGTGGAGTTGTCCGCCTCCATTCACTGTCATGTACGTCAGTTATAAAATTCAATAAAATGCTGTTAACACAATAAGATTCCATTCTCAGCAAGGAAAAATAAACTCTCAGCTGTTAAAGTATTGCTATGATAAACTCGGTTTTGTGACTCATATTTGAGGTGCAATTATTTGTTTCCTATTCACATTCCTTTGCCCACCAGCACCCTCCTCCTACAGGTACCAAAGCGGACCCTACTGCCAGCCATACTCAACTCTCGCTCCCAAAAGAAGTACCATCCTAGAGAAATACCAGCCTAACCTCTAGGTGCTCCTCAGATTAGGAGAGGACAGAGTATGACCCCTCCCCCAACACACACATGCACACACTGGAGCCAGCTGGTTAGACAGAATAAGGAGAGAGAGAGAGAGAGGAGGCACAAGTTTCAACAAGCCCACATTTCAAGGGCTATCCCTCATTTTTTATCACATCGAAGTCCTCTGATCCATATTAAGAAAGCTGTTTTCCATCTGATCCACACCTAGAGGGTGCAGTCTCCCATCTGTTCCACACACAGAGGGTGCTGTTTCCCGTCTGTTCCACACACAGATGTGCTGTCTTCCATCTGTTCCACACCCGGGGTACTCTCTCCGATATGTTCAACACCCAAAGGGTGCTCTCTCCCATCTGATCCTGGTGCTGACTCCCATATGATCCATACCCAGTGGGTGCTGTCTCCCATCTGATCCACACCTACAGGGTGCAATCTCCAATCTGATCCACAAGAGGGTGCTGTCTACCATATGATACACACCAAGAGAGTTCCGTCTCCCATCTGATACACACCGACAGGGAGCTCTCTGCTTTCTGATCCATACTCCGAGGGTGCTGTCTCCTATCTCTTCCACACCCAGACGTTGCTGTCTCCCATCTTATCCACACAGAGAAAGTACTGTCTCCCATCTGATCTACACCAAGAGGGTGCCGTCTCCCATCTGAGCTACATCAAGAAGGTGCTGTCTCCCATCTGATCCACACCCAGAGGGTACTGTCTCCCATCTGATCCACACCCAGAGGGTGCTGTCTCTCATCTGATCTACACCAAGAGGGTGCTGTCTCCCATCTGATCCGTACCCAGAGGGTGCTGTCTCTCATCTGATCTCCACCCAGAGGGCGCTGTCTCCCATCCGATCCGTACCCAGAGGGCGCCGTCGCTCATCCGATCCGTACCCAGAGGGCGCTGTCTCCCATCCGATCCGTACCCAGAGGGCGCCGTCGCTCATCCGATCCGTACCCAGAGGGCGCTGTCTCCCATCCCATCCGTACTCAGAGGGCGCTGCCGGGTCATCCGTTCGCTGTACCCAGAGGGCGCTGCCTCCCATCCGATCCGCACTCCAGAGGGCGCCGCCTCCATCCGATCCGGTGACCTGTGAGGGCCACGCCGCCATCCGGGATCCGCACTCCAGAGGGGCGCCGCCTCCCCATCCGATCCGCACTCCAGAGGGCGCCCGCCGTCCGACCAGACTCAGAGGGCGCCGCCTCCCATCAGATCCGTACCTGCAGAGGGCGCCGCCATCCGATCCGCACTCCAGAGGGCGCTGCTCTCCCATCAGATCTGCACTTCCGAGGGCGCTGGCCGCCATCCGACCAGGCCCAGAGGGCGCCTGCTTCCCATCAGATCCGTCACTCAGAGGGCGCTGCTCATCCGATCCGCACTCCAGAGGGCGCCGCTTCTCATCAGATTCAGTACTTCAGAGGGCGCTGCCGCCATCTCGATCTGCATTTGTGAGGGCGCTGCTTCCTATCCGGATTCAGATCCAGAGGGCGCTGCCGTCATCCGATTCGCTGGTATTTCCGAGGGCGCTGCTTCCTATCTGATCTGGCACTTCAGAGGGCGCCATTGCCATCTGGTCTGTATTTCAGAGGGCGCTGCTTCTCATCTCGATCTGCATTTGTGAGGGCGCTGTTGCCATTCGGTCTGCATTTGTGAGGGCGCTGTTTATCCTATTCCGTATTCTGTGCCCAGAGGGCGCTGCTGCTATCTGATTCTGCATTTGTGAGGGCGCTGCTTTCTATCTGGGCTTGCATTTGAGGGCGCTGTGCCATTCGATTCGGTATTTGAGGGCGCTGTTTATCCGATCTGCATTTGTGAGGGCGCTGCCGCTATCCGATTCGTATTCAGAGGGCGCCGTTTCCTATCCGGTCTCAGCACGTGAGGGCGCACGCTTATCCGACATCTGGTACTCAGAGGGCGCTGCTTCCTATCCGATCTGCATTTCAGAGGGCGCTGCCGCCATCCGATCTGGTATTCAGAGGGCGCCGCTTCCCATCCGATCTGCATTTGTGAGGGCGCTGCCTCCATCCGATCTGCATACTCAGAGGGTGCCGCTCCCATCCGATCCGCACTCCAGAGGGCGCTGCCTCCCATCCGATCCATACCCAGAGGGCGCTGCCTCCCCATCTGATCCATGCCCAGAGGTGCTGTCTCCCATCTGATCCACACCCAGAGGGTGCTGTCTCCCATCCGATCCATACCCAGAGGGTGCTGTCTCCCATCTGATCCACACACAGAGGGTGCTGTCTACCATCTGATCCACACACAGAGGATGCTGTCTGCCATCCGATCTACAGCAAGAGGGTGCCATCTCCCATCTCATCCTACCCAGAGGGTGCTGTCTCCCATCTGATCCATACCAGAGAGTGCTGTCTCCCATCTGATTCATACCAAGAGAGTGCTATTCTCATCTGATTCATGCCCAGAGGGTGCTGTCTCCCATCTGATTCATAGCCAGAGGGTGCTGTCTCTCATCTGATTCATGCCCAGAGGGTGCTGTCTCCCATCTGATCTCATAGCCAGAGGGTGCTGTTCTCATCTGATCCATCCCAGAGGGTGCTGTCTCTCATCTGATTCATACCCAGAGGGTGCTGTCTCTCATCTGATCCATACCCAGAGGATGCTGTCTCCTCATTTGATTCATACCCAGAGGGTGCTGTCTCCATCTGATCCATACCCAGAGGGTGCTGTCTCTCATCTGATCCATACCAAGAGGGTTCTGTCTCCATCTGACCTGCACCCAGAGGGTGCTGTCTCCCATCTGATTCATACCCAGAGGGTGCTATCTCCCATCTGATCCATACCCAGAGGTGCGCCTCCCATCCGATTCATACCCAGAGGGTGCTATCTCCCATCTGATCTCATCCCAGAGGTGCCGCCTCCCATCTGAGTCATACCCAGAGGGTGCCGCCTCCCATACGATCTGCACTCCAGAGGGTGCTGTCTCTCATCTGATTCATACCCAGAGGGTGCTGTCTCCCATCTGATTTGTACCCAGAGGGTGCCGTCTCTCATCTGATCCATACCCAGAGGGTGCCGTCTCCCATCCGATCCACACCCAGAGGGTGCCGTCTCCCATCCGATCCACACCCAGAGGGTGCCGTCTCCCATCTGATCCACACCCAGAGGGTGCCGTCTCCCATCTGATCCACACCCAGAGGGTGCTGTCTCCCATCTGATCCATACCCAGAGGGTGCTGTCTCCATCCCATCCATACCCAGGGTGCTGTCTCCCATCCGATCCACACCCAGAGGGTGCTGTCTCCTATCCCATCCATACCCAGAGGGTGCTGTCTCCCATCTGATCCATACCCAGAGGGTACTCTCTCTCATCTGATTCATACCCAGAGGGTGCTGTCTCCCATCTGATTCATTCCCAGAGGGTGCTGTCTCCCATCTGATCCACACCCAGATGGTGCTGTCTCCCATCCAATCCATACCCAGAGGGTGCTGTCTCCCGTCTGATCCACACACAGAGGGTGCTGTCTACCATCTGATCCACACACATAGGATGCTGTCTGCCATCTGATCTACACCAAGAGGGTGCCATCTCCCATCTCATCCCTACCCAGAGGGTGCTGTCTCCCATCTGATCCATACCCAGAGAGTGCTGTCTCCCATCTGATTCATACCCAGAGAGTGCTATCTCTCATCTGATTCATACCCAGAGGGTGCTGTCTCCCATCTGATTCATACCCAGAGGGTGCCGTCTCCCATCTGATTCATACCCAGAGAGTGCTGTCTCTCATCTGATTCATAGCCAGAGGGTGCTGTCTCCCATCTGATTCATACCCAGAGGGTGCTGTCTCTCATCTGATTCATACCCAGAGGGTGCTGTCTCTCATCTGATTCATACCCAGAGGGTGCTGTCTCTCATCTGATTCATACCCAGAGGGTGCTATCTCTCATTTGATTCATACCCAGAGGGTGCCGTCTCCCATCTGATCCACACCCAGAGGGTGCCGTCTCCCATCCGATCCATACCCAGAGGGTGCCGTCTCCCATCTGATCCATACCCAGAGGGTGCTGTCTCCCATCTGATCCACACCCAGAGGGCGCTGTCTCCCATCTCGATCCATACCCAGAGGGTGCCGTCTCCCATCCGATCCACACCCAGAGGGCGCTGTCTCCCATCCGATCCATACCCAGAGGGCGCTGTCTCCCATCCGATCCACACCCAGAGGGCGCTGTCTCTCATCCGATCCGTACCCAGAGGGCGCTGTCTCCCATCTGATCCATACCCAGAGGGTGCTGTCTCCATCTGATCATACCCAGAGGGTGCTGTCTCTCATCTGATCCGCACCCAGAGGGTGCTGTCTCCCATCTGATCCGTACCCAGAGGTGCTGTCTCTCATCTGATCCGTACCAAGAGGGTGCTGTCTCCCATCTGATCCGTACCAAGAGGGTGCCGTCTCCCATCTGATTCGTACCCAGAGGGTGCCGTCTCCCATCTGATCCGTACCCAGAGGGTGCCGTCTCCCATCCGATCCATACCCAGAGGGTGCCGTCTCCCATCTGATCCACACCCAGAGGGTGCCGTCTCCCATCCGATCCATACCCAGAGGGTGCCGTCTCCCATCTGATCCACACCCAGAGGGTGCCGTCTCCCATCCGATTCACACACAGAGGGTGCCATCTCCGATCTGATCCACACCCAGAGGGTGCTGTCTCCCATCCAATCCACACCCAGAAGGTGCTGTCTCCCATTCAATCCACACCCAGAGGGTGCCGTCTCCCATCTGATCCACACCCAGAGGGTACTCTCTCTCATCCGATTCATACCCAGAGGGTGCTGTCTCCCATCTGATTCATTCCCAGAGGGTGCTGTCTCCCATCTGATTCATACCCAGAGGGTGCTGTCTCTCATCTGATTCATACCCAGAGGGTGCTGTCTCCCATCTGATCCACACCCAGACGGTGCTGTCTCCCATCCAATCCATACCCAGAGGGTGCTGTCTCCCATCTGATCCACACACAGAGGGTGCTGTCTACCATCTGATCCACACACAGAGGATGCTGTCTGCCATCCGATCTACAGCAAGAGGGTGCCATCTCCCATCTCATCCCTACCCAGAGGGTGCTGTCTCCCATCTGATCCATACCCAGAGAGTGCTGTCTCCCATCTGATTCATACCAAGAGAGTGCTATCTCTCATCTGATTCATGCCCAGAGGGTGCTGTCTCCCATCTGATTCATAGCCAGAGGGTGCTGTCTCTCATCTGATTCATGCCCAGAAGGTGCTGTCTCCCATCTGATTCATAGCCAGAGGGTGCTGTCTCTCATCTGATCCATGCCCAGAGGGTGCTGTCTCTCATCTGATTCATAGCCAGAGGGTGCTGTCTCTCATCTGATCCATACCCAGAGGATGCTATCTCTCATTTGATTCATACCCAGAGGGTGCTGTCTCTCATCTGATCCATACCCAGAGGGTGCTGTCTCTCATCTGATCCATACCAAGAGGGTTCTGTCTCCCATCTGACCCGTACCCAGAGGGTGCTGTCTCCCATCTGATTCATACCCAGAGGGTGTTATCTCCCATCTGATCCGTACCCAGAGGGTGCCGTCTCCCATCCGAGTCATACCCAGAGGGTGCTATCTCCCATCTGATTCGTACCCAGAGGGTGCCGTCTCCCATCTGAGTCATACCCAGAGGGTGCCGTCTCCCATATGATTCGTACCCAGAGGGTGCCGTCTCTCATCTGATTCATACCCAGAGGGTGCCGTCTCCCATCTGATTTGTACCCAGAGGGTGCCGTCTCTCATCTGATCCATACCCAGAGGGTGCCGTCTCCCATCCGATCCACACCCAGAGGGTGCCGTCTCCCATCCGATCCACACCCAGAGGGTGCCGTCTCCCATCCGATCCACACCCAGAGGGTGCCGTCTCCCATCTGATCCACACCCAGAGGGTGCCGTCTCCCATCTGATCCACACCCAGAGGGTGCTGTCTCCCATCTGATCCATACCCAGAGGGTGCTGTCTCCCATCCCATCCATACCCAGAGGGTGCTGTCTCCCATCCGATCCACACCCAGAGGGTGCTGTCTCCCATCCCATCCATACCCAGAGGGTGCTGTCTCCCATCTGATCCATACCCAGAGGGTACTCTCTCTCATCTGATTCATACCCAGAGGGTGCTGTCTCCCATCTGATTCATTCCCAGAGGGTGCTGTCTCCCATCTGATCCACACCCAGATGGTGCTGTCTCCCATCCAATCCATACCCAGAGGGTGCTGTCTCCCGTCTGATCCACACACAGAGGGTGCTGTCTACCATCTGATCCACACACATAGGATGCTGTCTGCCATCTGATCTACACCAAGAGGGTGCCATCTCCCATCTCATCCCTACCCAGAGGGTGCTGTCTCCCATCTGATCAATACCCAGAGAGTGCTGTCTCCCATCTGATTCATACCCAGAGAGTGCTATCTCTCATCTGATTCATACCCAGAGGGTGCTGTCTCCCATCTGATTCATACCCAGAGGGTGCTGTCTCCCATCTGATCCATACACAGAGGGCGCTGTCTCCCATCTGATTCATACCCAGAGGGTGCTGTCTCCCATCTGATCCATACCCAGAGGGTACTCTCTCTCATCTGATTCATACCCAGAGGTGCTGTCTCCTCATCTGATCCATACCCAGAGGGTGCTGTCTCCCATCTGATCCATACCAGAGGGTGCTGTCTCCCATCTGATCCATACCCAGAGGGTGCTGTCTCATCTGATCCATACCCAGAGGGTGCTGTCTCCCATCTGATTCATACCCAGAGGGTGCTGTCTCCCATCTGATCCATACCCAGAGGGTGCTCTCTCTCATCTGATTCATACCCAGAGGGTGCTGTCTCCCATCTGATCCATACCCAGAGGGTACTCTCTCTCATCTGATTCATACCCAGAGGGTGCTGTCTCCCATCTGATTCATTCCCAGAGGGTGCTGTCTCCCATCTGATCCATACACAGAGGGCGCTGTCTCCCATCTGATTCATACCCAGAGGGTGCTGTCTCCCATCTGATCCATACCCAGAGGGTACTCTCTCTCATCTGATTCATACCCAGAGGGTGCTGTCTCCCATCTGATCCATACCCAGAGGGTACTCTCTCTCATCTGATTCATACCCAGAGGGTGCTGTCTCCCATCTGATTCATTCCCAGAGGGTGCTGTCTCCCATCTGATTCATACACAGAGGGTGCTGTCTCTCATCTGATTCATACCCAGAGGGTGCTGTCTCCCACCTGATCCACACCCAGAGGGTGCTGTCTCCCATCCAATCCATACCCAGAGGGTGCTGTCACCCGTCTGATCCACACACAGAGGGTGCTGTCTACCATATGATCCACACACAGAGGATGCTGTCTGCCATCCGATCTACACCAAGAGGGTGCTATCTCCCATCTCATCCCTACCCAGAGGGTGCTGTCTCCCATCTGATCCATACCCAGAGGGTGCTGTCTCCCATCTGATTCATATCCAGAGAGTGCTATCTCTCATCCGATTCATACCCACAGGGTGCTGTCTCCCATCCGATTCATACCCAGAGGGTGCTGTCTCCCATCTGATTCCTGCCCAGAGAGTGGTGTCTCTCATCTGATTCATAGCCAGAGGGTGCTGTCTCCCATCTGATTCATACCCAGAGTGTGCTATCTCTCATTTGATTCATACCCAGAGAGTGCTGTCTCCCATCTGATCCATACCCAGAGGGTGCTGTCTCCCATCCGATCCACACCCAGAGGGTGCTGTCTCCCATCTAATTCATAGCCAGAGAGTGTTCTCTCCCATCCGATCCACACCCAGAGGGCGCTGTCTCCCATCCGATCCATAGCCTGAGGGTGCTGTCTCCCATCCAATCCACACCCAGAGGGCGCTGTCTCCCATCTGGTCCACACCCAGAGGGTGCTGTCTCCCATCCGATCCATACCCAGAGGGCGCTGTCTCCCATCCGATCCATACCCAGAGGGTGCTGTCTCCCATCCGATTCATACCCAGAGGGTGCTGTCTCCCATCCGATTCATACCCAGAGGGTGCTGTCTCCCATCTGATTCATACCCAGAGGGTGCCGTCTCCCATGTGATTCATACCCAGAGGGTGCCGTCTCCCATCTGATTCTTACCCAGAGGGTGCCGTCTCTCATCTGATTCTTACCCAGAGGGTGCTGTCTCCCATTTGATTCGTACCCAGAGGGTGCCGTCTCCCATCTGATTCTTACCCAGAGGGTGCTGTCTCCCATCTGATTCGTACCCAGAGGGTGCCGTCTCCCATCCGATCCATACCCAGAGGGTGCTGTCTCCCATCTGATTCGTACCCAGAGGGTGCCGTCTCCCATCCGATCCGTACCCAGAGGGTGCTGACTCCCATCTGATTCGTATCCAGAGAGTGCTGTCTCCCATCTGATTCATACCCAGAGGGTGCCGTCTCCCATCCGATTCATACCCAGAGGGTGCCGTCTCTCATCTGATTCTTACCCAGAGGGTGCTGTCTCCCATTTGATTCATACCCAGAGGGTGCCGTCTCCCATCTGATTCTTACCCAGAGGGTGCTGTCTCCCATCTGATTCATACCCAGAGAGTGGTGTCTCCCATCTGATTCATAGCCAGAGGGTGCTGTCTCTCATCTGATTCATACCTAGAGGGTGCTGTCTCTCATCTGAGTCATACCCAGAGGGTGCTGTCTCCCATTCGATCCATACCCAGAGAGTGCTGTGTCCCATCTGATTCATACACAGAGGATGCTGTCTCTCATCTGATTCATACACAGAGGGTGCTTTCTCCCATCTGATTCATACCCAGAGGGTGCTGTCTCCCATCTGATCCACACTCATAGGGTGCTGTCTCCCATCTGATCCATACCCAGAGGGTGCCATCTCCCATCTGATCCATACCCAGAGGTGCTGTCTCCCATCTGATCCATACCCAGAGGGTGCCGCCTTCCATCTGATCCACACCCAGAGGGTGCTATCTCCCATCCAATCCATACCCAGAGGGTGCTATCTTCTATCTGATCCACACACAGAGGGTGCTGTCTCTCATCTGATTCATACCCAGAGGGTGCTGTCTCCCATCTGATCCACACACAGCGGGTGCTGTATCCCATCCAAACCATACCCAGAGGGTGCTGTCTCCCATCTGATCCACACTCAGAGGGTGCTGTCTCCTATCTGATCCATACCCAGAGGGTGCTGTCTCCCATCTGATCCACACCCAGAGGGTGCTGTCTCTCATCTGATTCATACCCAGAGGGTGCCATCTCTCATCTGATTCATACCCAGAGGGTGCCGTCTCTCATCTGATTCATACCCAGAGGGTGCTGTTTCCCATCTGATCCACAGCCAGAGGGTGCTGTCTCCCATCTGATCCATACCAAGAGGATGTTGTCTGCCATCCAGTCCATAACCAGAGGGTGCTGTCTCCCATCTGATGCATAGACAAAGGGTGCAGTCTGCCATCTAGTCCATACCAAGAGGGTGCTGTTTCCCATCTAATCTACACCAAGAGGGTGCCATCTCCCATCTTATCCATACCTAGAGGGTGCTATCTCCTATATGATCCACACTGAGATAGTTGTCTCCCATCTGATCTACACCAACGGGGTGCTGTCTCCCATGTGATCTACACCAAGAGGGTGCTGTCTCCCATCTGATCCGCACTGAGAGAGTCCTGTCTCCCTTCTGATCCATACCCAGAGGGTACTGTCCCCTGTCCCATCTGATCCACACCCAGAGGGCTGTCCCCTGTCCCATCTGATCCACACCCAGAGGGCTGTCCCCTGTCCCATCTCATTCACACCCAGAGGGTGCTGTCTCTCATCTGATCCACACCCAGAGGGTGCTGTCCCCTGTCCCATCTGATCCACACCCAGAGGGTGCTGTCTCTCATCTGATCCACACCCAGAGGGTGCTGTCCCCTGTCCCATCTGATCCACACCCAGAAGGTGCTGTCTCTCATCTGATCCACACCCAGAGGGTGCTGTATCCTATCTGATCCACACACCCAGAGTGTGCTGTCTTCCATCTGTTCCATACCCCCAGAGTGTGCTGTCTCCCATCTGATCCATACCCAGAGCATGCTGTCTCTCATTTGATCAAAAACTGAGAGGGTACTATCTCCCATATGTTCCACACCCAGAGGGTGCTGTCTGCCATCTGGTCCACACCCTGAAGGTTTGTGGTCCCTTGTCTGATTTGCACTGAAATGGTGCCTTCTCAAATCTAATCCATACCCAGAGGGTGCAGTCTCCCATCTTATACACACCGAGAGGATGCTGCCTCCCATCCGACCTATACCCAGAAGGGCTGTCTCTCATATGATCCACACTGAGAGGGTGCTGTCTCCCATCTGAATCACATCCAGACACTGCTGTTTCTCATCTGATCTACACCGGACAGGTGTTATCTCCTATATGATCCACACCCAGAGAGTTCCATCTCCCATCTGATCCACACCCAGAGGGTACTGTCTCCCATCTGCTTCACACCCAGGGGTGCTGTCTTCTATCTAATCTATACAGAGGGGATGTTGTTATCCATCTGTTTGACACAGAGCGGGTGCTGTGTCCCATCTGATCCATGTCCAAAGGGTGCTATCTCCCATCTGATCCACACAGACAGGGGCTATGTACCATATCTGGTCCACGCTGAGAAGGAGCTGTCTCCCATCCAATCCACTTCCAGAGAGTGCTGTTTCCCAAGCTAGACTAAGATACAAACACACAAATTCATAGCAGTCTGTTGCCTGAGTAAACTGACACGCAGTTTCAGCAGGAAACTACGTGTTCCAGTTATCCAAGCACTGGTCTCTCCTAATCTTTAATCGCAAACTTTAGTGAGAAAGAAATGACGTGACCTAGGTCACATTATTTCTTTCTTTCTCACTACAATTTTGGGATTAAGCAGTGGCTAACACTACTCTAAGCATCTAATTACCATGAGGAAAAAAAGGTAAAATGTTGGGGAAATGACAAACTGTGGTTCAGTGTTAAGAGAGAGAAATCCCAGTGGGGAGATGAGAGAGACTTGGGGAGGCCACCCTGGATTGGAGGTGCAGGGCCTCCTGGAGTTCAGCAGTCATTATGCGTGGAGAAGGTATTTACTCCCTTTTGTAGTTGCTCATATCCCTGAGGCAGTTGCTGTAATGGACTTCCTTGCAGTCCGCATGTAGAAAGGGCCTGCTGGGATGCTCAGTCCTCCACCCCCCTGCCACCAGAGCTGGCCCCCTGACAACCTCGGCTCATTTTCGAACCCCGTTCACCGGCATCGTGAGCAGTATCCATCCCGCTGCACTGACAGGCTTGCATATAATCCTCTTCATAATAACCAGGGAGCGTTTTTCCCGTAGGGAAACTTGGTTATAATTTGTTGTTATAACCAGCTGGTTATAACAGCGAACACGCTCCAGGTTTCCCTTCCTCCACCCATGCACCAGCCACAATCTTACCTTCATCGTGCCACACTTCACCTCTCACACTTAGTAATACAGTAAAAAAATACAGTAAATTAAAAAAAAAACATACTCTTACATTTTTCAGACACTTGTAGGAGGAACCGCTTACAATAAAGTAAACATTAACACAGCTACTGGACCCCAGCCGCAGACTGCACTTCAGTAACGCGCGGCTGCACGGTGATGTGGATTTATATAATTGCTGTGTTAAAAATGCTCCCCAACAATTATATAAAATAACACAAGGTGTGGTGTGCAAAACTCAAATTTCACACACACCCTCGATGTCGAATGCTTAAATGAACCCATTGAGTTTCGTTCTCGGGGTTTATGTAGCACCCAACATCTCGGCTGTGTGTAAAATTCTTGTTACACACACCACCCCATGTATTGTTCTATATTTATATTTAGAATCTCCATAGTAACCAGTTGAGGTGTCATAAACGGAAGATAAGGATTTAAAATTGAGACTGAACAGCCGATTAATTACAAGGGACCACAATTTCATTTTGAGTACCTCTCAGTGGTACACAACAAAAGGCAGATAAATACAGAAAATATCCCACAAATAAATAAATAAAATCAACAGATCTGTATCCTTTCAACAAATGAAACCCTTTTTTATAAAAGATTCAGTTTTGTAACTTTAATGTAATCTAAGAAAATAACCTATTTCACTGATGAATTAGGAGATACTTTAGGTTTCTGGATGGGTACTGAAGTTGTCACATTTCAAAAGAAGGCAAATTCTAAAATGTGTACAAACAAAACCTGACAATTTATTCCACTTTGTATTAGAAATATTATAGAAAAGGTTATGGTCTTTGTGTAGTGCTGCTGAAACATTTCCAGCATGCAAAGTGGAATGGGGCACAAGACTGAACTCCATCACCATCAGTACTATGGTTGCAACTGCTGAATGAGAAGAAAACTGGATGATTAACTACACTCAGCACCGTGTCCATAGCCCACCTCTTTCCACGGCTGATGAGACCTTTGCACTACCTCCAAAGTAATTTGTTAGACAGCCACGATGCCTAGCCGCTCTTAATATGCGGATGAAAATAGATTATGTTCCTATAGTGTTTATAGGGTTTTAACAACTATACTTTTCATCTCCATGACTGGCTGGTTTTGCAAACAAATATCTGTGTGATACAAGACAATCCAGTGCAACTTGGACATGTGGTGAAACAATGAATGATATTGTCAACAAGAGAGTGGGAGGCAGAGTCACTATACACCATTGTACACAGTTTTTTTTCAGTGCCTATCCTAAGGCATTGGTCTTTTTTCTAACCTTTTATCATTCAGCTTTCATATTTATAGATACAGCCAGCAGCATTACAACAACCAGTGTTCTGAGTGCTCTTAAAGGGGAAGCAGCTAAACATTACAGTTAATTTCCAACATTCATTTCGCTGCTTTTGGGCATTTTACCTCAGTGCAGTGTAAGTTGTTGGAGCCATAAGATAACTTTTTTTTTAATTAGCCTTGTTA
Source organism: Neoceratodus forsteri (assembly GCA_016271365.2). Lineage (NCBI taxonomy): Eukaryota > Metazoa > Chordata > Ceratodontiformes > Ceratodontidae > Neoceratodus > Neoceratodus forsteri. The sequence continues at coordinate 36,490,903 of JADMNL010000029.1, read as the reverse complement.
GAAAGGGAAGGGACAAATCATGCTAAGCCCAATGGCCAGCCAATCCCTTCCACTTCCTGGTCCGATGACCACACCCCCACACTCAGACCGTTTGTGACGTCTAACCTGGGTCAGCAGAAGGCGTTCCCATTGGCGTCTATGGGGCTCATTTTAAAACTTTTTATGACAAATCATTTTGGTATATATATGAAAGTCACCACCAAACTAATAGACCCTCTATTGAATGGGTGGCTTTCATATATATCAGAAATGGATTTAGTATTTAAACAGAAGTTTTGAAAATGAGCCCCATAGATTTCAATGGGGCGCACCCCATGCTGTCCCTGGTTAGATTTCACAAAACGTCTGCACACGGGGGGTGTGGCTGGCAGACTGGGAAGTGGCAGAGATCAGCTGGCTATTGGGCTCGGCATGCTTTACGATCCCTTCCCTTCCTAAAAGGGCTAGTTAAAAAAAGTTATTTTATGACTGACATGACTTACGCTGCAGTGAGGTAACGGGCTATAAAGTCCAACCCCACATGTTTGAAATTTACTTTAAGCCCCTTGCTTAGCTGTGTACTTGACAAAATGAGAATTGTTAATGCTGCATTTGTGGCTGCCGTGGCACTTTAAAGTTCTTGAAATTAGAGTACTTTTTTTATCCTGTTGACAGTTGAGAAAATGTAATCAGCCTGTAGTAAAATTTATTTTTAAATCTTATACCCTGTTCCTATTATATGTGTAAAACAACAATGATACATGAGAACACATACATGACCCGGGGGTGGGGGTTAGAAGCACAACACAGTGGTAAGTGAGAACACATAAAAGGTTTGGGGAGAGTAGCAGTTGGAGTGAGTGTTTACGAAGCAGCCATTTCTGGTTACACTCCTGATTGATGGCGTCTGTTTTAACAGCATGTGGCCAGTGGTACCACAGCAGCTCAAACAAGGAGGGCCTCTGTAGAAGACCAGATGATGAGATAAAGAACCCTAAAGCCACAAGTTCTGATTCAAAGCCAGACAGGTGGCTGAGAGAACCCTACTTAAAAGCTATGTTTCCTACCTAGAAGAAGAGAAACATACTTACATCTTGTGAGAACTCTCCCCGACACAAGTCAACTATTAATACCTAGAAGGAAGAAGATCACAATGTCATGTTTGTTCTAGTTTCAAAGATGTAGTGACTCAACAAGCTTCATTTTCACCAGCTGGTCATGGGTTACTATTGCAGCTCACATTACTGGCCTAGTGCAGTTACAATAGCTCAGTTTAAAATGACTGAACTCCCAAGAAATTAGAAGAGCACTTACAGGTAGCTTGAACATATAGAAACAAAAGGAAAAATCTGGTTAACATCTAACAACTTCAATATATCCAACACCCTGGAAATTTTGAAATGGCTTTATTTTGGCCAGCCCCATGGCGAGGAGAGCTGAGGTGCCTAGTGCCTTAACTCCTGCCACACCGGCAACCTGAGTTCAGGAATGGAGCTGGGTCATTTGGGGTTTGGCCAGGGGAGGGAGGAGCGAGCTGCCCCATCGAACATCTCCTCCCTCGGGAGTGGGAGACTAGCTGCTTGCCTGCCAGCTGGAAGCGACCAGGTGGTAGCACAGTTCAGGCACACACAAGCAAGCCAAACACAGGCGCTTGAGGACACCTCCATGAAGACAGAGCTTGTCCGTTACACCACTGTATGTAGGGGTGGAAAATTGGAGGTTAGGCTACATGAAGCCTGACCCTGAGCACCAATGGCCTGCCTGGTCTTGGGGAGAAAATGGAGAATGGAGACTTGAGAAGGCTGGGGACTGTTAGGCAGGCTGATACAGCCACCCAGCCTCACAGAGTGGAAAAATCTCTATGGAAAAAAATGGCTTTATTTCAAAATGCCAGCACAGCACCCCACCCATCACATATATTATTGTCGTGTGATATGTTTCTATAGCTATATAGATTTTCCAGCCCGTATTCAAATGCTTAGTGAAATGTTCATCTCCGGTCAGGCCCTCTTGCTACAGGAAACAGGGTTTGATTTGCAGTTTAATAAATGTGGTATTTTTTACTTACTGTGGCAGATTTTATTTAATTTCTATCTGGTTGATCCTTGTGCTCTCCCTGCTGACATTTGCCAAGCAAGTGCCCTTCGCGGCACGCCCACAAGGACCTGCGATTGTCTTCAGCATGACGTGCAGGCAGGAGGCCGGCTTGTCCATAGTCTTATCAAGTCTATACTCAAATGTCCCCTGTTTGATCCTGGTAGCCTGTGGTATACCAAGAGGTAACGACTGCCAGGGTGCCTGTCAGCCTGTACATAGTCTCGTATACCATGGACACACTCGGCCCAAACTGGAGCTGTTTGTAGGTATAGTTATGCAGTAAAGTTATGAGTTCTGTTGCTCCCCTGCATGACACGCCATACTAGGGAACAGCTGCGGGTGCTTGTGGGCCTGCCGGGGAAGGCTCTTGCTAGTAAAATGCCGGCAGGGAGGGTGCAGGATCAACCAGATAGAAATTAAAATTAAATCTACCACAATAAGTAAAAAAATACTTACATTTATTAAACTGCTAATCGGGCCCTGCTTCACATGGAGATGGGGCCTGACAGGAGGTGGATGTTGTCACAAACCACTCAGCAGGTCAGGCCCTCTGCTCCCACAGTGTCAACCTCCGAGCGCATTATTGTGAACATTTAACAGAACAGGGTAACCCCTCCTGTCTGCTTGTGGGTCCGAATCACCTTTGGTCTCAAGTTCTGGGGGTTCAAACTGTGAACCTTATGCTAGCGCATCTAAATGAACAGGCTCAGATAATCTGTTCTTCAGGGATGCCAGATATCTTTCGCCTAAGGGAACCTAACCAGGTATCCAAAATGAACCCTTAAAACTCCATAAAAGACCTTAGGTACATTCTTACCTTTCCCAGTTTGGTAACACCATTAAGCTTTATGAATGAACTGTGAATCTTAACCTCCATACATCACATACAAAAAGAACTTAAGACACACCTAGCAGTCTTTTAAATATAGATTTACTTAAAATGGATAAAAAATAGTAAAATGTAAACACAGAACAATATATTACAAAGCATACAATCACTTAAAAGAAAACAAAGAAAATTACATACAAAGTCCTACCAACTTACAGTTAGACTTTTTCTGTCTAATGTATACCTCTACACAGTGCTTACAGTTAGATCTTGTTTCTTAACAGTCCAAAAAAGAAGCGTGTCTCTTCAAACACAATGTACAGTTTAAAAGTCTGGGTTTCCACACCCCTTCTATGATGTCATCTAGCTCCTCCTTGTTAAATATAAAAAATATACAAGCAGGATGTCCTATTAGGAAGTATATTAAATAAGGTGACATCAGCAAAAACTAATTTCCCAATATGACTCCTTAATTAACATTCCTTCTTTGATCTCGAACATTTCTTCTTCCCATGGCACATCTAAGGATTTTTATGACTTTTCACACCATGGTACAAAAATGTTTTTTTCTCTTTTAAAACATCATAAAAGTTTACAATCCCTATATCCTGGCAGCTGGTCAGCTCAAATTAAGTCAGATAAACAGGAGACCCTTAATTAACGCTCTCTAGTCTTTTTAATACCCTCCTGGTTTCAGATTAATATATCCTGTATTGTCACTAAAACCTGACCCATGGCACAGCTGCTTTATGGAGACAAATCCCACACTACATTTTTATTTCACAAATATCAAAAAACAATCATAACCGGCTGGCCAAGTGTCACAAAAGTTTCCAGGGCTAACTGGATTAGTGGCACACTAAGTGGATACTGTGAGCCACCAGGCTGTTAGTGGCCACGCATAACTAAAGACCACTGTGGAGAGTGGGCGCTAAGTGGTTAGTGTGATTGTGCAAAATACATCTGTGTGCCCATGCAAATGAGGGAAACCTCTTGCACACAGGACACTGGTATAGTGTAAACATTTTGGAAGTGGTGTAGTGGTAATGCTATTTAACACTTGCAAAGGTGACTCTAACATGCACAGTGGTGTGTGACCACCCCAAGACAGCACTAGTACCTGATCAAAAAATAAGTTAAATGTCCCTTCTCCCTCCCTATCCCCAATTATAATTAAAATAAATGTTAAGTCCCAGGAGCTAGTGGTACTTCCACCATCATCAGTAGAATAAATGTGCTCCTAATGCTAGCTGTACACCCTTCACCTAACCCCCCTTTGTACGGTGTGCAGTAGTCCCTCCCTTCCCAGTAGCCTCTTGCCCCTTCTTTATGATGAAAACCTAGCACCTACCTGCAGCTCACCTCCCCACCATCTTGCTGCACATGTTCCGCTTCAATATGCAAAGCTGTATATCGATACAGGACGATGGCTGAAAATGAACTAAGCCCACATACGGGCAGTACTGCATATGAGCACAGTTTACTGTCACAGAAGCTAATACTATTACCCATACCTTTGTCAAATGCAACGCTTTATCACCAGCTTGGGTGATCGATCTGCCCACTGGGACAGTGGTAGCGCTACTGCTTGCAACCTGATGACCTGGGTTCGAGAATGTGCCTGAATATCAAGGCCACCCGGGAGTATGGATGAGCATCTATGGACACTCACCTCCTCAGGGGTGGAGGGAGTCTGATCTCTGCTGTTAAACTGCCACCTGGGTGAACACAGGTGGTGGTGCCAAGGCCTTGGATCGAGGGAGGGGACATTGGGGTGGGTGGGATTGAAAATGAGAAAAACTCCTGACAGACATAGGATACCATCTGCTGCAGGTCCTGCACCGCCGACTGGGTCCTCCATTTTGCCGACTGACACTTCAGCTCTGTCCAGGAGGTGTAAGGGTCTGGCCTTTGGCAGCCTTTCCCATGGGGGGGGTCATCCACGGGGGAACTCTGAGGTGGAGGCAAGTCCCAGAGATGGCGGGTGATGGGACTGGGTGGCACAGCAGGATGGATGGGAACCGGTCTGGCTGTAGGGGGATAGGGTACAGTAAATTTAACAAAAAAAAAAATCTTGGGTGATCGCTTTCAGACCAACCCCTTCACAACCACATTAGTGTGAGTAATATGTACCTCCCACCCAAAACAGATGTTCAGTACTTGCCGACGGAGCATCCATTTTGGGTGGTTACATGGCACAACTGGGGCAGTGCCTACATTCTTTTCAAGACGTGCATTGCAATCATTAATGTCCACCTAAAAATGCCAGAACAGGTAGAATGTTTGATGTTTTCTTCCAAAGGACTGTCTCTATCCTGAATAGTATTTCAGAAAAACAGTCTACTCTCTTTTTTGTCTCCAGATACATTCTTCTGACAACAACAGTCTGGGTTTGAAGGAAGTTCATAAAGGCTTTGTGGTCACATTTTTGCACTGATCCTCCGCAGCCCTGAATAACAATACAATGGGCTTCCGGCTGGTATACAGAGGGTTACAAAACATCAAAGTACTGCAACCTGAAAGGTCTGGTATAGCATGCTTCATTTGACAGTACGACAGTTTTCTTAGCAATGTTCAGCTTTTTCTGATCTCCTGCATAGCAGAAAACATGCCACAAAAGAGATACTTTTTTTAACCTATCATCATATAGTAGATTTCCACATTTTTCACAGGTTCGGGAGAACTTTGTATTATGAGAAATTAAATGTTATATGGCTAGTTGTTTTCCCAACCCAAGTTCCTCATAAGCTTCCCACTTTCTTTAGACAGCTCTTTCTAGTTCTACTCTCTTGCTTCCTCTCACCCTTCTTTCTCAGTTTCTTCACATGCTTTCATCACTCCCTACTACAACAAGCATTTGTCAATGCCGAATGTTGCTTGCTTGTTTGTGCTGTTTAGGTATTTGGAAGTGATAGTTCCATGCCTTCCTCCCAAGACATGCACTGTGTCTTTCCTGGGGACATCATGTCAGACAAATCTGGTTGAATTCTTTGACTGGGTGACAAAGGAAGTGAATCAGGGTGGGGCAGTGGACAATGCTTACCTTGATTTCAGCAAAGCCTTTCACACCATCCCACATAGGAGGCTGATAAACTAGCTGGGTAGGCTGGGCATGGGGGAAAGGGTGGTAAACTGGGTTAGAAACTGGTTAACAGACAGGAGGCAGAGAGTGGTGGAAAATGGGGTGCAGTCTAGGGAGAGGGGGTGACCAGTGGGGTGCTGCAGGGATCAGTTCTGGGGCCAGTCCTGTTCAATGTCTTCATTAGTAACATTGCAGAACGGCTGAAGGGAATTTTTTCACCAAATTTTCAACATAGCAATTTTAAGACCTCTGCTCATGAACAATGTCACTGTGATTTTCTTAATGTGTCCCATACATTGAGTTCGCACACCGACTGTGCCATTGTCTTTAGCTACTTGTAGAAACACATTTAGGCGAGATGTAGAAATGACAGCTGTACTGCTCGTAAGGAGGTATGGTAAAATGGCAATGTTGAAAATCTGGAGGAAAATATTGAAAATTCGTAAAGTCCGCAGTGATATGAGGAACAGTGCAACGATGCTCAGAAACAGTCATTTTTGAATTTTTCACTAAATTTTAACATAGCCATTTTAACACCTCTGCTCATGAACAGTGTCACTGTGATTTTCTTAATCTGCCCCAAATATTGATTTCGGCACACCGACTGCACCATTGTGCGCTATATGCGGCGGAAACACATTTTGGGTGAGATGTGAGAAATGACAGCTGTACTGCTCTATAAGGAGGTGGCAAAATGGAAATGTTGAAACTCTGGAGTGAACATATTGAAATTCGCGAATTTGCGGCGTGCATAGGAAGGCGCACACATGCTCGTAAAACAGTCATTTGTGAAATTTTCACCAAATTTTCAACATAGGGTTTTGGGGGCCTACCTCATGAATCTGTGACACTGTCGTTTTAAATTGGTCCCCAAAGGTGATTCTGTGCAGTGACCGCGATATCACCTTTGGGGCATGACAACCATGACAGTGACAGAGTTCATGAGATGGGGTCCCAAAACCCCATGTTGAAAATTTGGTGAAAAAATTCCCAAAATGCCCGAGATATGCAGTAAAGTTGAAAACCCTATTTATTCCATTATACAGCTTACTGACATTTCCTCAGTTTGTGGTCGGCTTTGTAGAGTGCAGACGGTTCCAGTCCACCAAAGATCATTGCGCTGGACTCCGGAGTAAAGTATGGGGTGAGGTGGGGGTGTGGGAGGTAGATGCACAGAGGGTGGGGCGGGGTGGGGGTCAAGACAGTCTCGAGGGAAGGTTTTTTCTTTAGTTTGTTTTTTTTTTTATACTTAGACACGCGGGACTGTGACGTTGGAGTTGTGCCACACTGGGGTGGGCTCCCAGCATGGCAGCTGGAAGGCTGTTTGGGGGTGGGGCAGTGGGCCGACAGGGATTGGGCACCCTGTCGGCCATAAGACCTGTTGCCATGGGTGGTCTCCCAGCGTGGCACCCAATAGTCTCCGGGGGGACAGGGGCAGTGGGCCGACAGGGAGTTGGGTACCCCGTCGGCCAACACAGACCACTGCCACACTAGGGGTGGTCTCCCAGCATGGCACCTGGAACTCTGTTGGGGGAGGCGCAGCACTGCCACGGCCAGGGGATTGGGTACCCCGTCGGCTATGCAATGTGTGTGTGGGAGGAAGCACGCGGTATGCGTGTGTGTAATGTGTGGGGGGAGCGCCGCGATAGGAGCACGCCGATCTTATCGCTGCTCACCGGAAGGGAGCTCTTTCAACCGTAACGACCACTGCATTTTCAACTGCTGTCAAGACAGCTGCAGCATTGATTGGAGAACTGCGGCCGTGCCTGCAAAACACACTGACTGAATTGGAAGAGGGCTGCCACACCTCCGAAAACTCGGATGATGGCACTATGTTTCTTGCACATGCGTGCAAGCAACATAAAAATGTGTCATTTATTGGTGGGTCTGGTGGAACCTTTTTTGTGTGAGGTGGGGGGCCCTTCTCTACCACACAGGGAGCTGTATCTGTTTTACACTGCCATGTGGCTGTACGGTGAGAGAGCAGTGGAAATACCTGAGCCACAGAGAAGGCTCTTGTGATAATTTCATCATACCTTTTTTTTTTTTTTTACAATTTTATTTACCCAGTATAGCCCATCTTAGAGTCAACATCTTGTTTCCAGTGAGGTCCTGGTTCTACCTATTTTTGCAACTGGGTGGACTGGAGCATTAAGAGTTAAGCAACTTGCTCAAAGTCACACAACAATTACTTGACTTTAGTGGGATTTGAACCTATGTCTGGTTGCCAAGCTGGTGTTCTGACCACTAGACCACACTGTCTCCTACATGTTCATGTGTTGTCAGTGTTGTAGGACTGCCTTTAATCCATCTCTGCATTCCACACCTGAAGGCTGCAGACTCAACTCCTACCCAGCACTGCACCTGGATCCCATACTGCAGCTGACTAAGGGAAGTGGGGAGGGTGGAGTGTGCAGAATTAAGGCACTCGGGAGGGATAGAGCATGTGGGCTTCCCACCACTTCCACACCCCTTGTCAGCTGATCAAGAAGCACTGGCACAGATGAGAACACAACGGCCCATCCGTTGTCCTGGATGGAGAAACAGTGCAGTTGCAGTGGTCCCATCTTTAAAGTAGGAGGGGGGAAAATGGATCCGGATACCTACCTACCTACCTTCCTTCCTTCCTTCCTTCCTTCCTCCCTCCCTCCCCCCACATCTGCTGCTCTTCCCACTATCTAGACTGGGGGACCACGTGTTGCCAGTCTGAGGTATCAATGGCTATCATACAGGTAGGCCAAGAGACATGGGGATTTTGGTTTCCTCCCTGGTCCCCTTTAAGCCCTCACACCTTCCCGACACTGGGTGGTGCCCCATCAGACCTCGCTACACACCACAACACCCTCTGGTAAAGCAAGGTCCCCAGACCACTGCAGGGGTCGCGCATGGAGTGTAACCACAGTACCATCCTCCTACTGGTTGCGCTACAGCCCGCCACCCAACCCAGCTCCCAAGTTTGCCCCTGAACCCAAGTCACCAGCATGGGAGCATGGCGCATTACCTGCTGGATCATTGGAGGGTCCCTGGACAATCAATTTCTTTTACTGCCACCACCTCATTTCTGCAGATTCCACCCCTATAGAGGGACCGCTAACCCCCAGTCAACAGCATGGAAGCACATGAGGGTCACTGCATGCAGCTTCTAGCAACATGGAGAGACTTTTTCAATTCCATTTTCAATTCTGTCCACCTCCTTTTGTCTAACTACCTGTAATATCATGTCTGTCCCTGAACCTGTAACAGTAGGAGCTCATGGAGCAGTCTGGGCAACTCTCCCCCAACCAGAATTTGAGAGCAGAGACTCCACAGATCTCCCAACTCCCTGGGAGTCGTGCCATGAACCCATATCTTTCACGTGAGGATGCAGACATCCTCTTCCAGTGCAATCAGGCCGGCTACCTTACACAGCACTTTTTCTACAAGTTTGGCTGACTGCAGGAATAAAATTTGCAACAGAGATGCAGTACAGCATAGTGGTTAAGAGCACTGAGCTGCAAACCTGGAGAACTAGGTTTGAATAACACAGCCACCAATTGCATCCTGTGTGACCATGAGCAAGTCACTTAACTTCCCTGTGTTCCAAGGATGCAACTGGAAATATGCCTCAGCTTAGTGTGTCTTCCCTGGCCAAACATTTAAAAATAAATAAATTTGATAGATCTGTGAGGCAAAGAATGCTGCAAATTCAATATTTGGCTCCTTTTCCTCTGCAGACTGACTGTAAGACAAACCAAACTTTGTCAACCACACTTCATTTGAACTTGACTAATCCTGGCACCTCAATATTTGAAGGGCTTCAATTTGCATCTAAACTATATCCACATCTCTCATTAAACCTTCAGACTTCTGCAGCTTGGAGGGGAAACACTCTTAGCAAGATAGGATAGGTATGCTATAAGCCACTTCAGGGTATACATTAAAGGATTTTATTGCTTGCCCCAGGTGGAGTGAGACATAAGGCTGAAGGCCGAGTGTCCTTACACCCCTAGGAAGTGCACTCAAATCCTGAAATTAACAACCTGCAGTGGCTGCTTGTGCTTATACAATGGACCACTGCTCTTTTGTATTATAAGTAAAGTGAAACATTTTTCATATTTTTTTTTCATAAATCACTTTCTCTTCTTTAGAGCTCTTACCCTCACCCTCTACCCTCTGACAATGGCCTTCCTGCCTGCATACCCCTTCCCTCTCATCTGCAGTGCATATTTCTAAGATTGCCCTTGGCTGGTATGTCATGCTACCTAACATTTGGCACATTTTGAATTACTGGAATTTCCTAAGCCTCAGTCTCTTACTTCTTTTATTGTGTAACTATGTATTATTATGAATTGACCTTTGTATGTATGTATACCCCCATTCCTTTGACATGGAACTTTTGTAAACGAGCAGTTCCTGCTCAAAGGTATTTGTAATCCTAGATTTCAATAAAAAAAAAAAAACACTTTTAAAGAGTACCTTTCTGCTCTTTCACTAACTGCAATCAAAACCATAGAGAGGGACACTTACCTGCCCCAAGTGAAATGCTGTATAAAGTGGAATGTTTGCCTACCTGTATTTAGGAAGGGAAGAGAATGTATTTAGGCTTCATGGAGCCAAGAGCCCAATCCCTTCCAATTCCCAGTCCTGAGCCTTGCCCCCACGATTGCATGTTTCGTGATGTAAGAGTATTGACAGAGCAGGGTCGTACTACATAGGCTTCTACAAGACTGTTTTTGAAACCAATGTTTTAGATGGCTGATTTAAACTACTCAAGGCCATAGCACAGCTAACAAGGGCCTTGATCTGTCTGAATTAACCATCTAAAATAATGACAAAAGAAGTTTAGCAAACAGCCCCATAGAAGCCTTTGGAGTACGCTCCCACATTCTTCGTACACTTATAACATGAAATGTGTGAGCTCTGGGGTATGGTTTAGGACTGGGAAGAGGAAGGATCAGGCTCTTGGCTCCACAGAGCCTAAAACACATTCCTTCCTTCCTAAATACAGGCAGGTAAAAATTCTACTTTATACAGCATTTCACTTGGGGGAGTAGGAGTCTCCTGTGGTTTTGGGGTCAGTACCAGAAAAGGTGCTGTTTAAATTAAAAATATATATATATATATATATATATATATACACATATACATGAAATAGTCCCGATTTTGTAGGTAATGAGGCTTTTCTTTGGTGACTAGATCCGCACCTGATAATTTAATGCACTGTCAGGTGACGTGTCTTGACCAATGAATTTTCTAGATTTTTCTTGCCATTGTATAACTAGGAATGTTTGGAAATCAGCCATACTGATTCCTGATAACTGTAAGAGACACAGTAACTGGCATCCATGTTAGTATCTACATAAGTACAGTCACTTCTTGTAATGTACCTCTTCCATTGGCAGGTCCATAATCTTCTCTTCAAACCGCTTCTGAACCCCAACCATGAAGGGTGTCGGAGAGCAGACCGTGTCTATCATAACCTCTGGAAGAACCGGAATGTAGGTGTGTTGCCACGTGAAAGGAAAGAGCAATGTACTACCGCATGAATGCACTGAGACAAAACACTAGGGAGAAACAAGAGAAGCTAAAATTACAATATGAACCACCACACCTGCAGCGCATTATGGGAATAATAATAATTCTACAACCCAGGGCTGAGATTATATCCGTGACAAGAAAGCTCTTTGTAGCCTAGAAACTTCCTGTTTGTTACCTGTGTCACATTTCTTCATTGCCAAACCACATTTCACCTGCATGCAAAGCACCTGTGCCAGAGGTTCCTCCCCAAACAGAAGTAGACAGCACTCGCAAAGAGTAGGGCTCAGAAGGATCAGCACAGTCAGTTTGTTACCTCAGCATTTTTATTTGTTGCTGCTCATATCAATTTTCCTTTTTTGTTATATATTATATAGCTGTTGGCTCCTGTGGCCACCTCTGACTGCCATCAGGCCCCCTACCATCCCCATCCCCATCTGCCTCTCCCCCTCCCTCTTTCTGGTGGGAATCCACAAGGAGCAGGGCCTGAGAACAGTGGGCACCATCACATATGGCCACAGGGAGCATACTCTTTCTAGTTTTCTTCCGGCCCCACAGAGGAATGGAGGAGTGGAGGCACGTGCACGCTCCTGGAAATCAAGTGCTCCTTCCACCCTCCCCTACGTTACATCAGTCCTCGACCCTGCTCTGGCACCTGACCTCCACCGAGTGTCAGCCGAGAGCAAGGAACTGTACCTCCCCAATCCGGGAGATGAGAGCAGCCCAGCAGCCACTACAATCATCTCTCAGCCCTCCCCCAAGTCAACTCCCGGTGACCCTAGCTCGCTCCCGAACTCATTGGCGTGGCACAAGGTGTGGCATCTAGCGCCTCAACCCTCAGCGCCACTAGGCCGGCTAACTCATACCAGTTTTCTCAGGGCAGAGCCTGTCTGGAGTCTCAGATTACAGCATGTTGCTGCCACGGCACTTTGCTCTGGACTCTTGCTTGACAGAGCTTTCTCCGTGGACCTCGTGACACACAGTTATTTCCCAGGACAGCCCAGCTCAGCCACAGTATCTGGTTTTTGTGGGCACCTGCTTCTACCCAGTGTTACAGCAGGAAGGACTGATGCACAGGTGGTTGACAAGTACCTGCTGTGGGATTGTAACTCGAATCTAGTACTTCTTAGTTCTGTGCGCTAACTGCTAAAACCACCATGCTTCCTTACTACAGTATGTACATAAGAGACTTCTTCTAACCATCTTTAGAGATTTTCTGGTTTATGACAAAAAAACCAAAATCCCTGTTGGCATTAGCAGAACTAAGCTGCGTCATATTTCCACCAAAATTTAAATTTCAAGACTTTGTTTTCATCTTCTTTCATTACTGAAGACAGCAAGGTCTTTTAGTCGGCCTGGTTGCAAAATGGCAGCACTGCTGCTCACCACACATACGGCTCAGGTTTGAGAACAGACCCCGGTCATTCAGGGCTGGCCGGGGAATAAAGATTAAGTATCCCTACAGCAGCTCTCGCCCCTCAGGAGGGCCCACTGTTCCACTGTTTTCCTGCCACCTGTTGATGATCAGGTGGTAGCAATTGTGGATCACAAAATGGGGAAAGGGCAGCTGTCGTATGCCAATATCACGCATGAGCGCATTGTGTGCATGCCTGCACATCATTGCAAGCTGGTACCCTTGGAGATAAAACCAGAGTAGGAGGAAGAAGCCTTGGTCTACTAACAGTGGCACCGCCCCACCCCACAGGCCCACACATAACTAACATGGTAGGCTAGCCACAGGCATTGTGGCCTGGGCAAGCAGTTGATAACCAGTAAGTCCATGAGAAGGTTGGTGATGGGGTCTGGGGGATGCCATCAGGAGCAGGGGCACACCTGGGGGGGGGGGACAAGACAAAGGTTGATTGCAAAAAACAGGAATTTATTTCCTTTCATTTGTTCTCCTTGCTTGTTTCTGCCATGAAGACATACTCCTCTGCTTATGACATCACAACCTGTTGTCATGGAAATGATTCTGATGTCATGCGCAGAGGATTATGATTTCAGAGCATGAGAAGCAACTGGAACAGATCAAGTCTAAGGGGCCAAGAGACCATTTTCATGTAGATACCTTTAGTACTAAAGACTGAAATTGTCCTGAAACTCAAGTATTGTGGGGATGTTATGGGATCTGGCCTGCATGACAGCAGTGATTTTGTTTTTGCAGGTTAAGTGGGAGATCACTTTAACGATACGAGCAAAAAATACTAATGCATGTATATGTTTGCAAGGAAATTGCTTGCTGGAGACCAGCCTGGAAAATAAAAAGACAAGCTGAGCAGACTGATGTTGTACAGCATCAACAGAGCTTGGTTTGTGTTGGTGTTTACACACACACACACACACACACCACACCACACACCCCACACACACCCCACACATAAACCACACACACACCACACACACACAGCCCACACACACACCACACACACAGAATCTGAGTTCCCAGGTGATGTCTAAACTGGAGCAAATATCATCAGCCTTTGTAGAATACTATAGAACCCTCTATAGCCCTCATCTGGACACCTCAGAACAGAATAAACATTCCTTTCTGGATTCCCTAGACCTCCCCCTAAATTGACCCAAGAACAGGGCACCCTTCTGACCGCCCCAATTACAGCCCTGGAAATAGAAGACTCCATTAAAAAAATTAAAACCAACAAGTGCCCCCGACCTAATGGGTACAGTAGTGAATTCTACAAATGCTTCCAAGTGGATATTCTCCACTGCTCCTGAGGGTTTTCAGTGAGATGAAGGAGGAACTGGGAGCCCTGCCACCCACTTGGAACTACGCCACTATTTCAGTGATACCCAAAGTGGGAAAGGACCTCACATTTTACAGCTCCTATTGCCCCATTGAACGGCTTAACATGGGCTACAGACTATTCCTGGCCATATTAGCCACTCACCTGAATGACCTCCTGCCCAATATCATTAATTTAGACCAGACAGGCTTTCTACTGGGTAGGCATGCCCCAGACAATGTGAGCCACACAATAAATATCATTGACTCCATAGTACGGAATCAAATACCAGCATGTGTTATGAGTCTTGATGCAGAAAAAGGCTTTGATAAGGTTGTATGGCAGCTCCTATTAGTCCTTAAACAGTTTGGGTTCCCTGATCAATTTCTAGCAGGAGTTAAAACCCTATACTCCCCCCGCAAAGCATATGTCCATACAAACGGTGGTGTCTTCCCTGAGATTTACACTTGACTGAGGAATGCAGCAAGGCTGCCCCCCTCACTCCTGTTATCTGCTTTATTTTATTTATTTATTTATTTATTGAAATGTTTCACCAGCAAGGCACACTGAGCAACAGGTTGCTCGCCTCCCGGTGCGACCTGGGGGGAAGTGGTACAATAGGGATGAGACATTTTACATTCAAGTTACAAAGATCAACATAGCATACAATTAATTAAGGCAGTTGTTGCAAACAGTGTTGCATACATATGTAATTTGTGAGAACAATTAATAAGTGCTATGATAACAAGTGAACAAGTGCTATGAATATACCTTGTAATCTCCCAGGTCGCACCTGAAAATAGGCACTTGGCTGTCTAGCATGCTTACCCGGTTAACAAAAGTAATTAAATAAATAAATTGTGAAAACAGATTCATTGAGCCTCTAGCTCAATGGATTTGTTCCAATCAAAAGACACATGGATTAGAGGTGGGGGGGGGGGGGAATTCCCCCAAAATAGTATTGTATGCAGATGATGTACTGTTGTACTTAGCAAAGCCAAAAGAGTCAATTGGGGAGGTCTGGCGGGGATTAGAACTTTTTGAATTGAATGCAAGATATGTTCTAAACAAAACTAAAAAGGAGGTGTTAACATTTAAGTATAACCCCACCCCACAACTACAGCAAGTCCCACCTCTGAAATGGCAAGTCACTAAGATGAAATATCCGGTGATAAATTTAACTAAAGGTCTATCAATACTCTTTAAAACCAACGTTGTCCCATTAACACAAAAAGTACAACAGGATCTAAAAAATGGGCCCTAGTTAATTTCCCTCTTTATTCCTGAATTGGCTCCATAATACTGAATATCCTCTGTCGCTACCTTTATTTGTTCCAATGCCCCCAATTCTCATTCCCAAGAAGCAATTCTTTTCTTGGCAGAAAACTTTCTCTAAATAACTCTGGGTGGGCCGATGATCCTGGATACAATATAAGTTGCTTCAACAGAGGAAACCTATGGGTGAACGGGCAGTCCCTGACCACAAACTCTACTATTTTGCAGTACATACCAGGGTTCTCCTACATCTCCTCAGTCCCTACATAAGTCGACCTGAAAATGATAGATGAGGGCAGGGCTCTCCTTGGAGCCAGAGCAATGGATAAAACTTATAAAGGTTCTAATGAAGCTATCGTGCTGACAGTTGTCTGCAATACTCTCCTGATTGGGTACCGCACAAGGGACAGGCTGAAATGATTGGCTTGGGACCCTTAGTTCCCAGCAGCAGTCATACATATGACATACAGGCAGTGGGCCCGGTTGAGCCTGTGTTCCTTGATTCAGTTTTTAAGTAAGGGAGTGGCAGTGGACTTTGTTGCCCTCTGCCAAGTTTTTAAAGGACATTTCAAAGATTTACATGTGAGCTTCATAGCCCATTACCTCAAGGCAGCACCATCTCATTTTTGTTACAAGTTGCATTTTTAAGCAAGTCATTTTAGGGAAGGAAGGGATCCTAAATGGAACAGAAACCACGGCCAGCAGCTCCCTTCTATCTTCCAGTCCACCAGCTCTGCCCCCTACGCTCAGACATTTTGTGACATCTAAGCAGGGATAGCATGGGGCACACCCCTTGCAAGTCTACGGGGTAATTTTTCAAAGCTTATTTTTATATGTTTATGCAATCTTGGAGAAAAGCGAACACCACCGCTCAACTAACAGGGCCCTGTTTAGTTAGTTCACCTTTAATTTTTCTCTTAAGATTGCATAAACACATAAAAATAAGCTCCAAAAAGTTACCCTTATAGACCTGTATGGGGCGTACCCCGAGCTCTTCCTGCTCAGACGTTACAAAACGTCTGAGCGCAGAGGGCAGAGCTGGTGAACCAGAAGGTTGAAGGGAGCAGCCGGCTGAGGCTTCAGTTCCCTTCCTTCCCTAAAATAACTTACTTAAAAATGTAACTTGTAACAAAAATGAGTTAGCGCTGCCTTAAGGCAATGGGCTATGAAGCCCAAACACTTTCACAAAAATGTTAGAATTTTACTTTAACCTTCCCAACATGGATTATTTTAAATGCCTTCAAACCAAGGATTATATAATAACACAGAACAGACAGATGAATGTTGCAGCCAATTGCCCATCTGCTGGAGACTTTGGAAGTTATACTGCAGGGGTCGATGAGCAAAGGACAGACATCACATCGGCACTCTGTGTAACCCCCAAGGGGCACTACCCTTAAGGCTACTACCCCTGCCTGCCCCTACAGAGACAGGGTAAGGGGCCCAGATCCGTTGGCGGGTGCCTCCACCCAGAGGTCAGGGTCAATATGGCCGAGAGTGCCTCAGTTACAGCCCTCTGGGTTACTGCAACCCCCCGTTCATCCCACTAGTGGCTTACACGGGGTACAAATAACACTTTTCACCAATACACTCACCCCCTAGTTAACATCTCTCCACTCCCTCCGGAGACCCCCTGTAAAATAAGGCAAGGTTATATTGCAGTCACCAGGCAGCAGTCCACCAGTAATATACACAATAGCCAGCGTGTAGTTGCACAAAAACAATCTGATTTATTCAGGGGGAAACTAACAAGGACAGGGGGAATCAAGTTGATTAGCTTATCACTATACTTATCTACCTATGGCTCTATGAACAGGCCTAAACCTAGTCTTTACCGTCCCTGGGTACCCAAGCCCTAACGGCTAGTCCACATGTGGCAGCTAGTTGGGGCCCTTGACACAGATAACAGTTACGATCCTGAGAAATCAGAATAGGCAGGGGGTGTAATTTTTTGCAGTTGGAGATGGATTCACACCATTGAAAAACACTGCTGCACACTTGGCAGGGAGCCACCCTGATTCAGTACTCACAGCTCCAACAGATAACGATTTTGTCACCCTGACAGGACCGAGCCTGCATTTCACCAGCCTCCTCACACACTTATAAGGTAAATAACAGAGGGGTACCATACCAGGCAGCTGCTTTCCGACTTTTACCAACTTTGCAGAAACTCAGGCAGAAACTGCAGCTTCAACATCACGGGTGGACCGGCGCACTTTAGCAATCCTCTCCAGTCCTTCAGGTCGAGCCTGGTAGGTAGCTGGGCTGGCACCAGCCTCCTCCGACCACCGCCCGTGGTTTAGTCGATTTGGATTCACTGAACAAGCGGCCGCCTCCGGCCTTCACGCCTTCCAGCGAACACTCTCCAGCGCAGAAGCACAGAGCTCCTCACTCCTCACCAGCCACAACTCATCTGTCTTTGGCAGCATTGGTACTCTCCCCACCACAGGCGCTACCCGTTTTTGTGGCTGGCTGGTATGCCAGTCACTTCTTCCGACTCTCAGTGGTGCGAAAAAAAAGGCGCCATGGCCATAATACCTTTCCAAATGCAAGCAGTCTCTCTATTGGTCAGTCGACTTGGTAGGGTCCCAAGGCACTGATTGGTCCAATTCAGTAGTTCAGGACCAAAATGAGAGGACAACTGACACAGTCTTTGCTGCAAAGAAAGGCAGGTTAGAACAATGCCCTTATCATTATTAATTTACATTATTCCCACAAACAATCACATCCTCCAACAGAACTCCCTCTGCACCACTAGCGATAGCAAATGGGAGTTAATTTTTCAGTGTCCCGGGCGGGACTCGGGCATACAAACACACAGTCCCCCTCCATTTTAATTACTTACGGCTGCAACAGGCAGCCCTTAAAGGGACGGCCCTCGGAGACTTTTAAGCGCTCAACTGTTCCCATTTAGCGGCTTTTATGCCGATTACCAGCCAGGCATGGAGCATAAAACAAGCTCCGAGAAAGCACTCACGAACCCCCCCATTCACAAGGGGGTTACATTTGTGAAACATTTAGGGACCGGAATGAGGACCATGCACTTTATATTAAACACAGACGGGAAAGGGGAAATAACATTGTGCTCACAGCACAGGAGTGGACCCTGGCCTTTCAATTGGCTTTTAAGACCACCAGTTTCCCTTTATGGCAAGGGCACAGTTGGCAGGTCAGGAACCACTTTTCCAATACTCCTACAATACAAGGAAATTGGTCTACCAACCACTCACAAAAGTTGCTGGCAGCTTTGCACAGCAACCAGAGCACATCATACACATATTTGTTGGTCCTGCCCTAAGTTAACTGAATTCTGGAGAGGAATCAAAGAAATTAACAGATTTATTTGTGCTGCTCAGTCCTCCACTACTGACCAAGGCAGTACTGGGCTTCCTACTGCAAGGTCTGATGGGTAAAGACACCATATATTTACAGAAGGTTCTGTTGGCAGCAGCCAAAAAGAGCCCATAGCTAGAAAGTGTCTGTCACCAGAACTGGTTAGATACAAAAAGATAAAATATATCAGACGGAACTATTAACATTCCAGGTTGACCAACAAATGCCCAGCTTTATGGTCACATGGTTTAGATGGGTGCTGTACCCGGAATGATAGGGACTCCAATTTCACCTCATATCCCCGTGTCTTAAAGGGGTTCTTATGCGAGGGACCTTATCTATGTATATAAACTCAGTACCAGATAGGGAATACACAGAGATACCCTTGAAAACATCATATAATCACTGTGCCACCTTAGTTATTACTTAACCTGGATAGCCAGAGGTGATGAAATATGCTTTCTAATCCAATTACTGTGATAACATGCCACGAACTTAGCAACTATGTATGACAATGAAGTATTGAACTGATGTACAGTATGCTATATCCATGTTGTTCAGTAAACTTGAATTTAAAACACACGCACACACTTATACAACACAAGTGTTTCACACATGCAAAGATAACATGACATAGCTGATGTGCTCTCTATAGAACATGTTATCTAACGAAAAATCAGTTATATTATCTTGAAAATTCAAATTTTAATTAGTTTCCTGGGGGCCACTTGACCAACAGGAAAGCAACTGAGCAATACTTGCTGACATCAGAATGAAGCTGTGCAGCATTCCAGCTGGGTATTCTACTCAGAGCAGTGAACTGAAATTACATGTTGAAAAGAGTTACCCGAATAACTAGGTTTGTACTATAAGCTAAAGGGGAACAATCAGCAGCAAGGGCCTCACTCTCCACTTCCACGATCTACAATACCATAAGAGACATCCCTCAGAGGCCCTACTATCTTTTCGTAAATCACTCGAGGATAGCTTGCCGGAGTTATAATAAGTTTAGTGCTTTTTTAAAAAGTTATATTATGCCATCTTCCCCCCGTTGCTGAAGTGGAGCACTCCCTCCTAACACTTCCGCACAAGAGCACACTGTACACAGGATAAGAGGTACAGTGTCCCTGCGTGCTCATTGACTGAAATCTTAGTGCTTTATAATCCATTGTTAACGTCTTCTGGGGCTTATTTCTGCTTTATGTATATATACGACTGTATTTTGTTTTCTTTTCCCTTTAGTTATGTATTTATAAAATTCAGTAAACATTTATTTGCAGATAAAGATAAAGCTCTCAAAAACATCTAATTTGAAAGCTTTATATTGGAAAATGTGTGATGCTTACTCTAACCCTTTTATTTGCATCCCCTGCACTCAGCCAGCGTTGTATGTATTTATTACGGTACATGAGAGAAATATTGTAGGATAAATAATTTATTTGGCTAGGATCTACATTTTGAATGAGAATAAACAGTTTATTCTCTAAGTGCAAATTTATCCACACACTCCACACTTCACTATCCTTCCTCCATAGAAACACAGAAACATAGAATTTGTCGGCAGATAAGGACAGCTTGGCCCACCCAGTCTGCCCATCTTTCCCTACCTACAGTATCACTGTAACCCCTAATTGATTTTCTCTTTCTCCCTGTCCCCATTCTTTTCCATTAAGGTTTTCTTATGCCTATCCCATGCATTCTTGAACTCCACCACTGTTTTTGCCCCTAGTGCCTTGGCTGGTAGGCTTTATCTAACCCCCCTAGCTTCATAGCATGCCCCCATTGTTCTAGAGAACCTTTTTTTTTCTAAAAAAAAAATGCTTAAAGGTCTCTATCATATCCCCCCTTCTCTCTCCTCTCTTCTAGGGTGTACATACTGAATTCCTTTAGTCTTTCCTTGTAAGGCTTTTGATGCAGACCCCGCACCATTTCAGATGCCCTCCTCTGGACCACCTCCACTCTATCTATGTCCTTCTGGAGATGTGGCCTTCAGAACTGTAGAGTGTATTCTAAGTGAGATCTTACTAGCAGTCTATACAGGGGCAGGACCACTTCCCTCCTTCTGCTGGTGATACCTCTCCCTACGCACCGTAGCATCCCACTAGCCCACCCAACTGTTTTGTTGCATTACCTGGGCACATTTAGGTCATCAGAGAGTATTACCCACAGGTCTCTCTCCTCATTTGTTGTCATCAATAACATTCCCCCCTTTTGTACTCCGCCCCTAGGTTTCTGTGCCCCAAGTGCATTTTTTTGAACTTTTTTGTATTGAAAGCCAACTTCCATACCCTTGACCACTCTTCAAGATTTCACAGGTCTTCTTTTTATCCTTTCCATTCCCCAGGAGTACCCATCCTATCATAGATTTTGGTGTCATCCGAAAAGAGGCAAACCTTCCCCTAAAGCTCCTTTGTAACGTCACCTATAAAGACATTAAAGAGGACCTGCCCCAGCACTGATTCCTGAGGCACCCCAGTGATCACCCTAACCTCCATGGAGTGAACTCCATTTACCACCGCCCTCTGCTACATATCCCCTTCCCAGTTTCTTACCCAGTTTATCACCTTTTGACCCACTCCTGTGCTACTAATTGCAAAAAAAAATTATTCTATGTGGAATGGTGTCCAATGCCTTAATGCAATCTAGGTAGGCCACATCCACCGCTCCACCCTGATCTAATTCCTTGGTCACTCAATCAAAGAAATCTATCAGATTTGTTTGACATGACGTCCCACCCATGAATCCATGCTGCCTCAGGTCTTGTAACCCATTAGATTCAAGATATTCCACTATCCCCTCCTTTATCAGTGATTACATTAACTTTCCTGCCACTAATGTGGAGCTGACTGGTCTCTAATCGCCTGCGTCGTCCCTGCTACCACTTTTATGAAGTGGGACATCTGCCCTCCTCCAGTCTTCTGGAACCACTCCTATTTCGAGTCAGCTGTTAAATATGTCTGCCAGAGGTGCAGCCAGTACCTCCTTGAGCTCCCTCAATACCCGAATGTACCCTGTCTGGTCCTATTGCTTTGGCCACTTTCAGATTAGTGAGTATGAGTCACTTTAGGACTCTCTCCTCTGAAAAAGGACTAGTGTCAACCTCTCTCTCTCACTCTTCAGAGCTCCTGTTACTTTTTAGTGCCCCTCCCCTTCTCTCTCTCCACTGTGAGCACTGAACAAAAGTATTTGCTCAGGATGTCTGCCTTTTCCTGGTCTCCTGTGAACTGTCCCACCCCCCAATTACTTTTTAACCTTATAATCTTCCCTTGGTCCTCCTCTTTTCACTTATACACCTATAAAATGTCTATTCCCCTTTAGTTATTGCTTGGGCTGTTCTCTCTTTGGTTTGTAACCTCACGCTCCTTACTGCTTTCCCTGCTTCTCTCTGTTTCTCCTGATACACCTCCCTACCCTCCTCCCTCTGCGTCTTGTTATATCTTCTCAATGCTACACTTTTAGCCTTTACCATTTCAGCCGCCTCTTTTGAGAACCACAGTGGTCTAGTTTTCCTCTAACCTTTCCTCACTTGTTTGATGTAGAGGTTTGTTGCCTTCACTGTGCCCCCTTTTAGCTTTGCCCACTGTTCCTCCACCCCACCGAGATCATCCCCCCGCCAGGTCTTCCCTGAAGCATTCACCCATTCCTGAAGCAGATGTTAGATCACTGTCAGATTCCAACATTATGTTGACCAATAGAAAAAAAAAAAAAAACCTCCATATTCCAATAACATAGAAACATAGAAGTTGATGGCAGATAAGGACTGCAAGGCCCATCCAGTCTGCCCATTTCTTTTTCTACCTTATAAATGTGCCATCGGCCTTTGCTCTGTCAGTGGCCTATCTATTCATAGTCATTTGTATTGCTCCCTTATGCCTATCCCATGTCTGTCTGAAGCCCTGCACTGTATTCATAGCCACCACTTCTTGTGGTAAGCCATTCTATGCATCCACCACCCTTTCTGTGAAAAGAATTTCCTCATTCCCCCTTAATCGCCTCCCTCTAATCTCATGCCGTGTCCTCTTGTCCTGCTATTTTTCTTATATTTAAACATGTTAGACTCTTTCACCTTGTTAATGCCCTTAAGGTGTTTGAATGCCTCGATCATATCACCTCTCTCCCTCCTTTGCTCAAGGGTATACATATTGAGCTCTGTTAATCTGTCCTCATATGTCTTCTGATGCAGTCCCTGCACCATTTTGGTTGCCCTTCTCTGGACTGCCTCAGTTTGGTTAATGTCCTTGTGAAGGTGTGGCCTCTAATACTGCACGCAGTATTCCAGATGGGGCCTAACTAGTGTCTTGTAAAGAGGGATTATTACCTCCCCTCTTACAACTTGTGATACCCCTACTAATACACCTTAACACCTCCCTAGCCTTACCTACTGCTTTAGAGGTCTGCCTTGGATGATTTCAGGTCATCAGTGATGATGATGCCCAAGTCCCTTTCTTCCTTTGTGACTGCTAGCAACTCCACTCCCAGCCTGTAGGTGGCTTCAGGGTTTCTCTTCCCTATGTGCATGATTTTGCACTTCTTTGCATTAAATCCCAGTTGCCACTCTTCTGACAATTTTGCTAGTTTATCCAGATCTCTTCTCATTCTGCCCACCCCATCTGGATCATCTACTCTGTTGCAGATCTTGGTGTCATCTGCAAACAGACAAGCCTTACCCTCTAGTCCATTTGCAAGGTCACTTAATGAAGATGTTGAAGAGGACTGCCTAGAACTGATCCCTGAGGTACCCCACTTGTGACTTGCATCTCTTCTGACTGTATACCATTTACCACCACTCTGTTTCTGCCGTCAACCAGTTTGCCACCCAGTTGACCAACTTCTGACCCACCCTGAGCCTACCCGGCTTATTTATCAATCTTCTACGTGGAACAGTGTCAAAGCTTTGCTGAAGTCAGGTGGCGACATCAACTGCTCCCCTTGGTCCCTCACTCTGGTTACCCAGTCAAAGAAATCTATGAGATTAGTTTGACAGGACCTTCCTTTGTAAACCCATGCTGTCTTGGATCCGTGCCCTCATGGATTCCAGGTGTTGCACTATCCTTTCCTTAAGGAGTGCCTCTATAATCTTGCCCACTACTGAGGTAAGACTGACTGGTCTGTAGTTCCCTGCCTCCTCCTGCTACCACTCTTGTGAGTGGGATCACATGAGCCCTTCTCCAGTCTTCTGGGACCTCTCCTGTGCTCAGAGACTCACTAAACAGTTCTGCTAATGGCTCTGCTAGTTCCACCTTTAGCTCCTTAAGTACCCTGGGATGTGCTGTCAGGTCCCATATGCCTTACCCTGATCTTAGCAAGCTCTTGTAGGACCCTTTCTTTTGTGAAGGGAGTAGTGCTCACCTCCTCCCTCCCCCTGTGACCATGATGCTGAGCTGTGGGCCCTGCTCTACCTTCTCTTCAGTAAATACTGAGCAAAAGTATCTATTTAGGATAGATGCCTTTACAGGGTCCTCCTCCTCACATGCTCCCTTTCTCCATTAAGCTTAGCAATACCCCCTTTGGACTTTCTCCTTTCACTAATGTATCTATAGAAAGTCTTATCACCTTCTTTTACTGTTCATGCTAGTGTTTCCTCAGTTTGGGACTTTGCTGCCTTACTGCCTTCCTGCTTCCTTAGGGCAGTTTGGTATGCCTCCCTATCTTCATCCGGCTGTGTTGCCTTATATTTCCTGAAGGCCAGCCTTTTGGCTCTGACCTTTCTGCTACTGTATTTGAGAACCAAAGTGGTTTCCTTCTTCTTTTGCACTTCCTTTTCTGTCTAACACAGGGATGTTGCTTCAAGTATTGCATCATAATTTGCCCCACTTTGCCTGTACCACCTCACCTGTGTTTCTTTTGCCAGGGCTAGCTTAACTCTGTTGGCCATCTTATCAAAGTCAGCTCCTCTGAAGTCCCATATTTTTGCCTTGGAATGGGATGATTTAGACGTAGTAGCCAAATTGAACCTTACCATGTGATGGTCACTGGCCCCCAGGTGACCTTCTACCTGGAGATCTGTGATCCCTTCCTTGTTAGTCAGTACTAGATCTAGCATAGCCTTGTCTCTTGTGGGTTGTTGTACCAGTTGTTTGAGGCCCTTCCCCTGCAGGGAATCCACTATGTGTCTAGTTCTGGCAGATGTTCCTGCTGGTATTGACCAATCTGTATCCGGCATGTTGAGGTCTCCCATTATCAGAACCTCCCCTTTAGCTGTCATTTGGTGTAAACAGCAGCTCAGCGATGACAAATTGATAAAATAGTGTCGCTGATTTTCTTTAAAATCATCAATAGTACATATACCTAAATCAACCAAATAATACATAAAACTCAAACGGCATTGCACAAATTGATCGTGCAGCAAGGATAGTATATAGATACATTTTTCATCTGTTCGAGTTGTGGTGATCTTGGAGAAACTTCGCTCTGACTGTGCTTCGCCCTGCCGTTTGTTGAGTCATCCAAGGTCACCACAACTCATGTGGATAAAATTGAGATCCTACACTGCCTTGCTGCGTGTGTGTGTGTGTGTGTGTGTGTGTGTGTGTGTGTGTGTGTGTGTATATATATATATATGTATATACATACACACACCTAATATCTATCCTTCCATCCATAGGGGATATGACATGGCCTGACTAAAGATATCATATTTATCTTCACAACAGACCAATGATATTATGATACCCATCAGTGAGATATCTCGATATCATTGGCTCCGAGTGAAGATAAATATGATATCTTCAATCAGGCCATGTCATGTTCTGTTTATGCAACACATGTTTGCATGGTTTTAAGACAGAAATGGTAAAAAATTAAAAAAGGAAAAAAGTACAAAATGTAAACTGTGCCCTCTGTTCAATGGTTCTGCCTTAGAGGAAATGATGAATACAAAGCTTGCAGTCCATCCATGGGATACAGAAATCAAAGGGAGGAGTACATGATGTGTGTGTGTGTGTGGGGGGGGGTACTGACGGCCACCAATCAAGAAACGGACATGGGGGTAATCATATTTGATGACCTAAAGGTAACCAAACAATTTGAGAAGGCTGTGGGGGGAGCCAGTGTGATGCTAGGGTGCATAGGGAGAGGCATCGCCAGCAGAAAAAAAGGAGGTAGTTATGCCTCTGTGCAGATCACTAGTGAGGCCTCATCTAGAGTACTGTCTCCAGTTCTGGAGGATTTATCTCCAGAAGGACATAGACAAAACAGAAGCAGTCCAGAAAAGGGCAACACAAATGGTGCAAGGACTGCACCAAAAGTCAAATGAGGAAACATAGAAACATAGAAGTTGACGGCAGACAAGGACCGCAAGGTCCATCCAGTCTGCCCATTTCTTTTTTTCTACCTTATAAATGTGCCATCGTCCTTTGCTGTCAGTGGCCTATCTATTCATACTCATCTGTATTGCTCCCTTATGCCTATCCCATGCCTGTTTGAAGTCCTGCACTGTATTCATAGCCACCGCTTCCTGAGGTAGGCCGTTCCATGCATCCACCACCCTTTATGTGAAAAAAGAACTTCCTCACATTACCCCTTAATCAGCCTCCCTCTAATCTCATGCTGTGTCCTCTTGTCCTGCTATTTTTCTTATATTGAAACATGTTAGACTCTTTCACCTTGTTAATGCCCTTAAGGTGTTTGAATGTTTCGATCATATCACCTCTCTCCCTCCTTTGCTCAAGGGTATACATATTGAGCTGCGTTAATCTGTTCTCATATGTCTTCTGATGCAGTCCCTGCACCATTTTGGTTGCCCTTCTCTGGACTGCCTCAATTTGGTTAATGTCCTTGTGAAGGTGCGGCCTCCAGTACTGCGCAGTACTCCAGATGGGGCCTAACCAGTGTCTTGTAGAGAGGTATTATTACCTTCCTCTAACGACTTGTGATACCCCTACTAATTCACCCTAGCATCCCCTAGCCTTCTAATGCTTTAGAGGTCTGCTTGGATGATTTCAGGTCATTAGTAATGATGATGCTCAAGTCTCTTTCTTCCTTTGTGACTGCCAGCAACTCCCCTTCCATCTTATAGGTGGCTTCAGGGTTTCTCTTCCCTATGTGCATGATCTTGCACTTCTTTGCATTAAAATCCCAGTTGCCACTCTTCTGACCATTTTGCTAGTTTATCCAGATCTCTTCTCATTCTGCCCACCCCATCTGGATCATCTGCTCTGCTGCAGATCTTGGTGTCATCTGCAAACAGACAAACCTTACCCTCTAGTCCATCTGCAATGTCACTGATGAAGATATTGAAGAGGACTGGCCCCAGGACTGATCCCCGAGGTACCCCACTTGTGACTTGCATCTCTTCTGACTGCATACCATTTACCACCACTCTCTGTCTTCTGCTCATCAACCAGTTTGCCACCCAGTTGACCAACTTCTGACCCACCCGAGCCTACCCAGCTTGTTTATCAATCTTCTATAGCTGGACAAGTGTAGAAAGCTGCTGGAAGTCAAGGTGAGGCGACATCAACTGCTCCCCCTTGGTCCACCACTCTGGTTACCCAGTCAAAGAAATCTATGAGATTAGTTTGACAGGACCTTCCTTTTGTAAACCCATGCTGTCTTGGATCCTGTGCTCCTATGGATTCCAGGTGTTGCACTATCCTTTCCTTAAGGAGTGCCTCCATAATCTTGCCCACTACTGAGGTAAGACTGACTGGTCTGTAGTTCCCTGCCTCCTCTCTGCTACCACTCTTGTGGAGCGGGATCACATGAGTCCTTCTCCAGTCTTCTGGCACCTCTCCCATGCTCAGAGACTCATTAAACAGTTCTGCTAATGGCTCTGCTAGTTCCACCCTTAGCTCCTTTAGTACCCTGGGATGTATGCCATCAAGTCCCATTGCCTTGTCCACCCTGAGCTTAGTGAGATCTTGTAGGACCCTTTCTTTTGTGAAGGGAGTAGTGCTCACCTCCCTTCCCCCTGTGTCCATTGTGCTGAGCTGTGGGCCCTGCCCTACCTTCTCTTCAGTAAATACTGAGCAAAAGTATCTATTTAGGATAGATGTTTTTACAGGGTCCTCCTCCTCACATGCTCCCTTTTCTCCTGTGAGCTTAGCAATACCCCCTCTGGACTTTCTCCTTTCACTAATGCATCTATAGAAAGTCTTGGCACCTTCTTTTACTGTTTGTGCTAGTGTTTCCTTAGTTTGGGACTTTGCCTGCCTTACTGCCTTCCCTGCTTCCCTTAGGGCAGTTTGGTATGCCTCCCTATCTTCATCCCGCTGTGTTGCCTTATATTTCCTGAAGGCCAGCCTTTTGGCTCTGACCTTTTCTGCTACTGTATTTGAGAACCAAAGTGGTTTCCTTCTTCTTTTGCACTTCCTTTTCTGTCTAACACAATGGGATGTTGCTTCAAGTATTGCATCCTTAATGCTTGCCCACGTTGCCTGTACCACCTCACCTGTGTTTCTTTTTGCCAGGGCTAGCTTAACTCTGTTGGCCATCTTATCAAAGTCAGCTCCTCTGAAGTCCCATATTTTTGCATTGGAAGGGGATGATTTAGTTGTAGTGGCCAAATTGAACCATACCATGTGATGGTCACTGGCCCCCAGGTGACCTTCTACCTGGAGATCTGCGATTCCTTCCCTGTTAGTCAGTACTAGATCTAGGATAGTCCTGTCTCTTGTGGGTTGTTGTACCAGTTGTTTGAGGTCCTCCCCCTGCAGGGAATCTACAAGTGTCCAGTTCTGGCAGATGTTCCTGCTGGTATTGACCAATCTGTATCCGGCACGTTGAAGTCTCCCATTATCAGAACCTCCCCTTTAGCTGTCATGTTTTGTATATCTTCTAACAGTAATGTGTCTAGGTCCTCCCCTTGGTCAGGGGGCCTGTAGACAACCCCAGTTCTTCTGGCTGTCCCATTTTCTGTTTCAGGGTGACCCACAGTTCTTCTGGCTCCTTATGTGTATTCTGAATTTCTGTAGCTTTGATATTTTCATTGACATACAGGGCCACTCCCCCTCCCCCCTTTTTGCACCTCGGTCTCTTCAGAACAGCACATAACCAGGTACTGAAGTCTCCCAAGTGTGGTTACTGGTAAACCACGTCTCACTAATTGCTACTATGTCCAGTTTAGCCTCTGACATTATTGCCTGCAGGTCTGGGATCTTATTTCCCAGGCTGTGAGCATTTGTGTACATGATCTTCCATTGGCCAGATTTTGGTGTGTTAGTTGTTGGGTGAGGTCTGGCATTTCTCCTGTGCATCGTATGGGGAGACAGACCTTTTTTCTTACCTGGTGATGCAAATGAACTGCAAACATGCTGAATCCCTGTTTGACCACTAGCTGGGGGTGTTCTTCCCATTTGACATATGGGGTGCTGCACCCCTCTCCCCATTTGCTAGTTTAAATATTCTGCAAAGATGTCAAACTTCTGCCCCAATGTACTGACTCCCTCCTTGGTCAGATGCAGTCCATCAAATTTAAAGGACTTTCGCTCCCAAAACTGTTGCCAGTTCTCTACAAATCTGTGTCCTTTTTCCAGGCACCAGCCCTTGAGCCACATATTTAGCTCCACTATCTCCCCTTCTCTGACCTTCCGTCCATCTGCCCCCTCTCCCAGACTGGCAGGATCTCAGAGAAGGAGATGCTGGATGAAATGGATGATAGTTTGTCACCCAGCCTGGTCAGGTGTTCCTTGGTCTCCACAACTGACCGGCTGGCAAGATCATTAGTCCCTATGTGTGTCAGGATGTCAGTGTTTTCTCCTACTTCCTGAACAATTTTAGCAATGCGGCCAGTGTCTCTCCACGCTGATGTACCTGGGAGACATCTGACCATTACCCCTGGCTGGAGATAGGTATCAACTCCCCGAATCATGGCGTCTCCTATGATCAGAAGTTTTTTGGATTTCCTTTTTGCTTTTTTTGTTTTGGTTCCTGATTTGGGCGAGTTTTGTTGTGCTAGATCCTGTGCTGCAGTGTCCTGCTCCATAGTGTCCTCTGCCCCTTTGTTTGATTTCGGAGATAGAAGCAGATACCTGTTTGTAGTGTTTATATGGGTTTTGGAGGTAATATGTTGGAGAGCATCGAGTGATGGGGCACCCAATTTGCCCCTCCTAACCACCTACCAACCTCCCAGACCAACTACCCTCTCGTGATCCAGAGTTCTTCTGTTGGATGTTGGGGAAATGGCGGGTGGTTCTTATAATGTATTTCCTCTTGAATATGAAATTTGAGGCGTGCAATCTCTGCCCATGCTGCCCGGAGCTGAGCCCTAAGATCTCCAATGGCCCAGCATGTAGGACAGTGTCCTAAATCCTGTAAGACTGTCCTTCTGAAAAGTGTTCCACAGTACCTGCAGTTAATGATATCCACCAGATAAGTTGCTTGGTTTATAACCTGGTCAGAGTAATTAGAAGGAAGAAAATGCAAGTAATGGTTTGATTTTGTGTTTTGTTTTTGTATAACTTGTTATAACAAGTTAAACTACTAGTGCCCCAGTAAATGAGCTCACCTTGTGGATGCCCCACTGATCCGCCCCTTCCTGCTTTGCCACAGGAAATGTCACGACTGTGGTACCCTATAAAAGGAGTGTAGAAAGACTAGAGGACCTCAATATGTATTCCTGAGGAGAGAGGGGGGGATATGATAGAGACATTCAAGTACCTCAGGGGTACAAACAAGGTACAGGATAGTAGCATCTTTCAGAAGAGAAGGTGTAGAAGAACAAAGGGGCATGATATGAGGCTGGGGGTAGACTCAGGGGCAATGTAAGGAGTACTTTTTTTATTTTTAACAGTTTCTTTCTCCTTCTAGGTGACTCTCCATCCTACCCGACCCCCCGCAGCCTCGTCTCCCACTTGCAGCTTACCTTCCACTTATCTCTATGGCTTGCCCCCATGGCGGGGCAACAGGGATCCCTCAACCCACCATAATGGATCCGGTGCAGAGGTTACTGCCTGTTCACGGGAGTGGGTCCTGCAGGGATCGGGATTCATCCTGCCATGTCTGGAACACTTTCCTCCATTTACTCCCCCTAGGAGAGGAGGTGTGCAATAATGCCTTATGGAGAGAGTGTGCATGCGTCTGCACACACTCCTCCAAGCGTCTGCTTCCTCTCCTCCCCCTTCTGCAGCATCGGTGCGCTGTCCCCCAGCTGCCGCTAGCGGCCAGTGATGCACCGACTGCTGGTGACCCCGCCCCCTCCCTGGAGAAGGATTGGGCATCCAGAGCAATCCCTTGGATGCTCAATCTTTCCCTTCCCCTGCCGACCCCTGGTGGCCCGTGCTCATTCCCGAACATGGGTCGCTGGCGTAGCGCGAGGTAAGGTGTCCAGTGCCTCAGCCCTCAGTGCCACCGGGCCGGTGGAGGAAGTACTTTTTCACAGAAGGAGTAGTGGATGCTTGGAACAGCCTCCCTGTAGAGGTGGTGGGGGCAAAAATGGTAGGGGAATTCAAGAATGCATGGGATAGACATAAGTACTCTCACAATAGGGAAGAGACAGTGGCACGCAGATCAACTAGGGTCTGCAGTATTGCATTAGGTAGGGAAAAGGGGCAGACTAGGTGGGCCACAAGTCCTTATCTGCTGTCACCGTCTACGTTTCTATGTTTCAGTGGCAATGGCAACCAAAAGATATTAGGGATCTCACATATGAAGATATATTTCTGAGCATGCTCAGTGAGCAACGTCATATATCTTTGTATGTTGGGTCAAAATACCACTTTTTATCTTGCTATTTATCAGCACACACGTGTTGTACACACACACACACACAATAAATAAATCTAGGTCTAGTGATAATTTTAAGAGCAGAAGATATTTCTCCATCTACAGAACTACTGAATTAAAATGCTTTTTCTCAACTCACTGTAAATAAATACTGTTCAGTGTGTGTGTCTATTTAAGAGAACATCGCATTTGCTTTTGAGTGTAAATTGCTGCAGTACTTCAGATTTCAACTTCTTTACAGGGACTGAGATAAGGGTTAGACTGGCTGTTTGTCCGATTTGCAAAATGCTGACCTTAGCAAGCTGACAACAGCAGCACTGTCAAAGTACACCCTTCACTGGAGAATGTTTCCTTTCTGTTTACTATGCAGCACTGGAAGATTTATTACACACACACCCCCACACACACACACACGCACCACACCACACACACCACACACGCTTGCTTAACTCAGTGATTGCTCAAACTTAACGGATTTTGCTGGATTGCATTATTAAGGATGTTATTTTGTCATGGGTAATTGTGAAAAACTCATGGGTTGGTCATGCTGAAGTCCACAGCCCTGTCCAGGGCTCTGCGTTTTGGTGCACATCATATACAGATGGTACTGCTGCTTGTTCTGCTGCTACTCCAGTGAGCTGGCTTGTTGTGCTATTTTATCGAGCAAGACGTGAGTACCAAAGCACAAAATGCAAGCATTTATATAACACCGCTCTTTATTTATTGCTTTGCCTAATGTTGGCCCTCAGACGTGACTGATCCAGCTTGAGTTTGCCCCGTACTACCCTTCCCTGCTGCAGGCTGGTGCTAGAGGTGCTCAGACACGGGGAGTGCAGGTGATCTGCACAGATGCTTAGGAGTACCACTCTCCTTGCTATCATGCATGGCAGCATTCCCAGCATCCGCTAACTCCAACCACTGGGCATTTCTAACCAATCCTCTGCCCTTGCGGCACCCGAACCATATCTCACCCTAAACTGACTGCTACCCTTGGCTGTCATGTCTGAGAGGTGGGAAGACATAGCCCTAAGTCAGTGCCCATTGACTGCTGGACTGAGATTTTACTGCTACGTACCTCCCCTCCCCATGGGCCATGAGGGAGCAAGCATGAAGCAGTGACTGCACTGCACAGTCCCCAGAAGCAGAGCGTGTTCTCCTGGACTACACTGCAGCCATGTGCTGCTCCAAGCTGGGATCTGGGTTCAAGCCTAGATCCTGGGCTACCTGAATGGCCGAAGGGCACCTTGTCACCTGGACACTGGTGTGGTCCTGTTCCCTTTAATTTTGATATTGATGTACTTTTTCTCCCCAGCAGTGGTCGGCATGTCAGCCCCATCTCATCCCCAACAGCCACCGCCCAGCCCTGTCATCCACTAATCTATTTCACTACGAAGGTGGCCAGCTTCATGATGTGAAACCTGACTTCATTGCGGCTGTCATTCAGACAGTGGACAGATTTTGCCTCCTGTTTTTTTTTTTTTTTATCCATATTTTTTATTTCCTTCTTCCACCCATGGCAGCCGACTCCTTCAGGAGTCCCAATGTACCCCCCCCCTTGGACCCCATACTCCTGACAACTGATGATGTTGGCCCTCCATGGAGACATGGTTTGCCATGCAGGTGGGGTTGGGGTGGAGATGTATCCCCAACAGTGGTCATTTGTCAGGTGGTGTATGGTGGCAAGGTGGGGACCCGGATATCATCTATGGCTGCTGAGGTTATTTTCACCACTTTTTTTGGACTCCCCCTCGAGATGCCAGCTCTGCGGTGTCATGTGTGAGTTTGCCTGCCACAGCACTCTGCCACGCAGCCTCAACCAGTGTCTCATCTCCCTCTAAGGTGGCCCTATCTGCACTTTCACCTGTAGTCACCCAGAAGGTGCTGCTGCAGCAGCTGCACACTCATCCTGCCCAGGAGCAGGACAGAATTCTCTGGGATGCTCTATCCTTCTCTCCCTGATTGGCTCTGGGTAACCTAAGCTTGTTCCTGAAACTAGATCACCTGGCTTTTTTTCACTTTCCTCCTCCCTTCCTCTCATCACCTTTGGCAGCGTGCATAACGCCGTTTCTGACTTCACCAGCTGTAGCCCTTGTTGACGACATACTGCCATCAGCGGCACTTCATGATGAGGACAACGTGAGTGCCAGCATTCCATGCTTGCTCCCAAATGCAGCTCATCGCTATGGCAACCTGATGCTACTGTGCAGCCCATAACTTATCAATAAATGGTGATCCCCTTCACACACTGATTAT
Source organism: Neoceratodus forsteri (assembly GCA_016271365.2). Classification (NCBI taxonomy): domain Eukaryota; kingdom Metazoa; phylum Chordata; order Ceratodontiformes; family Ceratodontidae; genus Neoceratodus; species Neoceratodus forsteri. Next base: position 36,457,137 of record JADMNL010000029.1, on the reverse strand, counting down.
TAGTGCGATCAAACACCTTAATAACTGTGTATGATGTCATACCCTGTTATTACAGCATTTGCGGTACTCGCGCTCCACTTTCCTTTCCTACAGTTGACTCACGCATGTAGTATGTCCCCGCACCAGTTATTATAAAAAATAAAATGTATGCAACTGTGTGCTTCTGAAGTTTTTTTCAACACACCCTCAGTGTGTGATATCCACATACACTTCTCGTGCTTTGCTCTTGAGGTTTATGGGACACCTCGGGTGTGTAAAAAAAAAACAACTTCATAACACACAGTCACCTCTCCATTATTCTTTGTTTTTAAACCTGAATAAACTAATAGTGAACCAAGGGTGCTATGTGGTTTTGGATTGTTCATTTAGTAGAGAGATTCACTTTTGGCATTGGCAGAACTCTAAAAAACATTTTGGGGAAGATAATTAAGGTGGCTTTTTCTCCTCACATTTGCTCATGGGAACCTCAGTCAGAGTGCTGTTCCTATCTGCCAGCTTTTAATGTCAACAAAAACAAAATAAAAACAATGCCTCTACCAGTCTGCTGAAAATCTCATATGATGGATGGAGACAGTACATTTTTTAATGGTTCCCCAACATTCCCTATTGATCATTGTATGTTCACTAACCTCAATACTGTCATTCAAGAGAAAAGTCTGAAACATGCCTTTCAGTTGTCCCACATTACGAGAGACAGTGGCTCCTCCGGTTACCTCTCAACTGTCCCACATTACAAGAGATAGTGGCCCCTCAAATTACCTCTCCACTGTCCCACATTACAAGAGACAGTGGTCTCTCAGACTACCTCTCAACTGTCCCATATCATGAAAGATAGTGGCCCCTCAAGCTACCTCTCAGCTGTCCCACATTATGAGAGACAGTGGCCCATTAGGGTAACCTCTCAACTGCCCCACTTTAGAAGACACAGTGGCCCCTCAGGTTAGCTCTCAACTGTCCCATATCACAAGAGACAGTGGCCCCTCAAGCTACCTCTCAACTGTCCCACTTTACAGGAAACAGTGGCCTCTCAGATTTATTTTTTTAAATAATTTTTATTGTTTTTCAACAACATATACATATAACATCCAGCAAATAGAATAACACAATAAACAGTATATAATCAAAGAGTGTTTCACTATATCTATGTACAACAAAAAGTGGGGAATGCAAGTTATATATAACCATTTCTAAAACGTTTATAGAAGGGAAATACTTATGTAGCTCTATATTTGTCCATAACAGGCTTCCGCATGAATTCATATGTTTTCCAGTGATCTAAGGCGATGTAACTAAGTCGATCTTTAAAGGCTAATTTAAACATGTACTGAATCCGGTCATCAATTTTTGGAATGTAGTTAGAGTTGCAATGTGAGAGCATCAATCTCTTTAACCCTAGACACGCTGATATAGTACTATTCGGTTCGGAACATGCACTGGTAAGGAGTACATCTGTTAAGAATTCCCTAGTAAACATGAAACAGGATCGAGTGGTATTATGCTTCCATGTTTTGTAATATAGGATTAAAGTTAAGCTTTACCATTCCTTTGAGATTAGGTGTGATATTTATACCCAAGTATTCCAGACTGGATCCCACCTACACTTCAAGACTGCGCTCTGGCGTTATCTCATGCAGACTGCCCATTGTACTTGTTTTGATCCACCCTAAATTATCTTGTCAGGCTCCTTCACCTTACTGTCCCTTGCTTCTCTGCCCCAGGCACTTGTCCAAAACCCTACTTATTTTGGACTTTGGAGGACCACATCATCACATATGCCCAGTCTGCTCCTTCTATCTCCCAATTTATGCAACAGGTGTCTGAATAAATCTGCACTGATAAATCCATTTATCTGTGCTACTATGTGGATAAATATGGGATATGCAGGGGGTGCCTGTGGGATAACAAAGTTATTTGTACAGTTGCCTGTGACCTCGAGTAACCTCACGAGTGGCGAAGCCACGAGTGGTCACTGGCAACTGAACAAATAACTTTGTTATCCCACAGGCACCCCCTGCTTATTTGATTAATGCAACAGGATTTTTTTGGGTTCTGGTTTGTCATATTTGTTTTTTGGTTTTTTTAGTTAAGTTCCTTTTCAGTTTTTTTCTCTGTGCCTAGTTGCTGTGTTCAGTTTGCAGGATTGCTGTGCTGAGAAAGAGGAAAAAATGGCTTTTTTTTCTTAAGAGTGTTTTCATTAAAATGTGGTTCCAGTTTTTTTGGGGGGTTTGGTTAGGATGTGCATTTTGTGAGTGTTTGGGACTGTGATAGCTTGGCTTTTAAGAGCACTGTGAGGAGGTGAAAGTGAAACTGGGAGACAGTGCTGGTAAGAAGGTAGCACAGGTGATGGTAGTTAGTAATGTAGTTACTATGTGGATAAATGGGTGATGATGTAGTTACTATGTGGATAAATAAATTTATGCAACAGGTGTCTGAATAAATCTGCACTGATAAATCCATTTATCTGTGCTACTATGTGGATAAATGTATTTATCCACATAGTAACTACATCATCACCCATTTATCCACACAGTAACTACATCACTAACTACCACCACCTGTGCTGCCTTCTTATCAGCACTGGCTCCCAGTTTCATTTTCACCTCCTCACAGTGCTCTTAAAAGCCAAGCTATCACAGTCCCAAACACTCACAAAATGCACCCTAACCACCACCCCCCAAAATGGAACCACATTTTAAATGAAAACACTCTTGAAAAAAAAAATAATTTTTCCTCTTTCTCAACACAGCAATCCAAATCAAACACAGCAACCAGGCACAGAGAAAAAACCTGAAAAGGGACTTAACTAAAAAAAAAAAATATGACAAACCAGAACCCAAAATCCTGTTGCATAAATCAAATATGCAGGGGGTGCCTGTGGGATAACAAAGTTATTTGTTCAGTTGCCAGTGACCACTCGTAACCCATACTCGTGGCTTCACCACTCGTGAGGTTACTCGAGGTCACAGGCAACTGTACAAATAACTTTGTTATCCCACAGGCACCCCCTGCATATCCTATATATTCTAATTACAACTGTGTAGTTGTCACCTATATCTTCCTTTACTGTACTACCTTTGTAACTTTACATTACTACCTTTTATTTTTTTTTCTTGCTGTATTTTGGTATACTGTTATGTCTCTAAACTCTCTCTATGTTGTACCGTTGTTAAGTTGTTAATACCCTGTAACTGTAGTATGGCCCTATGTTTTTTTTACTGCTCACTTGCTTGGATTAGGTTTCTCCATTCAAACTCTGCATCTATGTTCTAGGACTTGTCTCCTCAAAATGTTAGGCTGGTTTCTCTACGTTGAAATGTTCTGTACGTATCTCCATGATGTTATGCACTCTCCTGGGTCGTGCCTCAAAATAGTCACATTGTTGGCTAGTGCACCTACCCGGTAAACAAAAACTAAATAAATAAAAAATAAAGTATTTTAATTTCTTTTTTACTATTTTCAGAGGTATTAAGAGTTTGTATAATTGATATTATGTTTCTTGAGCAATCTTTGTTTATGGGCAATAGTTCTGATTTGTCCCAGTTGATTAGTAAACCAGATATGTTTCCGAAGTTCTCTAGTAAAGCTACAGTGTTTCGAATTGATGCTTCGGGCTTTTGAATGGACAGTAATATGGCATCTGTGAATGCTAGGCAATTACGGGAATTCTTTTTAATAAGTATGCCTTCAATTTCCTTTGAACTTTCTATTTTCTGTATTAGAGGCTCCATCGCCAAAGAAAAAAGCAAAGGGGACAGTGGGCAACTTTGGGCTGGATTTTCAGAGCCTCTGAAATCCCTGCAGCTGCAGGAAAAAACTGGCACAATTGGGTCACCACTTGAAGAGCCATAGTTTTTCCCTGCAGCTGTGGTATTTTCAAAGGTGGAGCCAGTTTATGACCGGCTCCATGACTGACGTCAGCTTGTGGCTGTTTTATTGGCACAGCTGCAGGAAAATGTTACGCCTGGTGGGACCAGGCGTAACATCCCCCCCCTGCTGCACTGGCTGAACATACAAATCTCCACTAGTGTGGAGATTTTGTCCCGCAGTGGTGGCTGCGAGTTGGGACTTGGTCCCTGATGGTCTGAAAATCCGTCCCCTTGTCTGTTTCCATGTTTTAATTGAAAATAGCTTAATTTAACCTCATTAGTAAGGTACTGCTCTTGAGTTTTTATAAAGGATTTTGATCCACCAAATAAATGTATCAAACAGGCCATAAATGTGAAGTACAAGATAGCGATATTTCCATTCAATGGAGTCAAAAACTTTGGCAGCATCTAAAAGTGCTTGTCATTGGCTGAAGCCCTCCACGAGGATGCCAGAAGCCATCTGATGTTGTCCGAGCCTTGGTGCCCAAGTATAAACCCAGTCTGTTCTCATCCAACTATGATAAACCCAGTCTGTTCTGGTCCAACTAAGTTTGCTACAAAACTTTCTGCAGTCGAGCACTGAGAATTTTGGCTAGTATTTTATAATCAGTGTTTAATAGTGACATCGGGATGTAGTTAGAGCATATGTTAGGATTCTTTTCTGTTTCGGTAATGACCACTATTAGTGTTTCTTGCTTCCTGCATTGGTGGAGGAAGATTATTTAGTTGCCTAGCTTCTCTATAATTGCCCTGTAATTAACCCTTGCAGGGCCGCAGACTGATATCAGTCCAAAATTCCTATACATTCCAATTCTGTTGGCAGCCTACGGGTTAATGGTTGAAAATGTGTACAAGAATTCTGCGGGGATGTCATCTAGTTCCAGAGCCTTACCTTTGGGGAGTGTATTATATTCAAGATTTCTTGCTTAGTACTATAATGTCTACGTTCAGTTTTATAATATACACTTTAGCAATCTTAAGGTTTCAACTGAAAAAAGGAAACTATTTTTTACATTCATTTCTACGTTCATATAATTTAGTATAGAAGTCTAGGAATTATTTATTAATTTCTTTATTTGAGGTTATTTCATTAGATTCCTTACACCATATGATCATATTCTTAAGCTGTTTTTCCTTAACCTATTTGCAAGCAATTGTGCTGATCTTTCTCCAGGTTCCCAAAGTTTTTGATTACATTTTTTAAGAGCCATTTCTGCCCATTTGTATTGGGTTTTGTTTAATTCAATATTTAAATTTTAATATTTCAGGAAGCAAGCGTTTACATTTTCCTGGATTTTCTTTGTTTTTTTTAATCAATAACTCAGGTTGCTTTAATAATACCACCACTTTGTTCTGTTTAATTTATTTATATTTGTTGACTATCCTATTACTCACCCTATGAAACATTTATATGCTTCCCATATAGTTATTTTAGAAGTATCGTTGAACGTGTTTGTTTCAAAGAAATGTTTAGATTCTGTTGTTAATTTGCTGAACTCAGGCTCATTAAGGTGTAAAGGGGTTAGAGTCCATCTTGGGGGGGCCTGTTCGACTTTCCAGGTTACATGTAAACAGAGAGTGATCAGATACAGTACTCTGTAGTAAATTGGCACTTGTCTAAGCTCTGACACAAGTTTCTAGTTATGAATTAGTAGTCTGTCATGGTGTAGCTGTTATGGGGTATTAAATAAATGTATAGTCTATGGAAGGATTTAGTGACCTCCCAGCATCACTGAGGCCGTTGTCTTTAATCAGCTGCAATGATGCTTCCCTTTCCTTTTGTAGGTTTATTGAGGACCTTACCTCTGTCTAAATATGGATCTACTGTAGTGCTGTGTGGAATGCAGAATTCTGCCAGTGGAATTAGCGCAGAACGACTGTTCTGCCAGCAGAATTTCCACAGGAATTTCATTGGTTCTTCTGCGGAATTCTGTCTACTATGATCCATGGAATAATATTCTGTGGAACAGCATTTTTCCGTGGAAAACTATTCTGCAACAATTTCCACAGAAAATATTGAGATAAGCTGAATATTCTGTGGAACAGATGTTCTTTCCCGTGGAAAATCATTCCACAACTATATTCTGTCGCAGAATTCCACCATTCCGTTTCTGGCAGAATTTTGGTGGAATTTTGAGAATTCCGTGGAATTTGAAAATTCTACAAAGCACTACCGTCAAGTTGAAATTTCCCCCTACAGTCAAATTAGGATCTTTATACGTCTTTCATTCACTAGACTCTTGATGAAAGCATCCAGGATGAGGCTCTGCAGGGCTGTATGTGTTAATAACTCGTTCCCGTTTAGGGTGCCTGAAATCATAAGCCATCTACCTTCATCTTTTTGTTCTTGTCTTAATACAAATACCACAGTTCTCCTAAGCAGAATAGATATTCCTATTTTATTCATTGTATAACAATTATAGTATTCCTGCCCTACTCACCATCTTGATAGTGTCTGGGCTTCTAAGTTTGGAACATGTGTCTTTTGTAAATGTGCAATATCTATTTTATTTTTATTAAGTTCATGTAAAACTCCTGACCTTTTTCATAGGATTCCCCAGTCCTTTTATGTTTCAGCTGTGCACTTTGATATTAGCCATGACTAAGTAGGAATATTAAATAAGAGAGTCATAACATAGTTAACTAGGACATTCTAGAGCATCTGCTCCCTTCTTTAGTTGCACAGCAACACTACCTCTTAACTGCCCCACATTAAAAGAGCTAGTAGCCCTTCAGGTTACCTCTGAACTGTCCTATATTACAAGAGACAGAAGCCCCTCAAGTTACTGCTCAACTGCCCCAGATTACGCGAGACAGTGGCCCCTCAGGCTACCTCTCAGTTGCCCATATTATGAGAGATGGTGGCCCCTTAGGTTACCTCGCAACTCTCATGTTATGAGAGATAGTGGCCCTTCAAGCCATCTCTTAACTGTCCCACATTACAAGAAACAGTGGCCCCTCAGAATACCTCTCAACTGTCCCACATTACAAGAGACGGTGGCCTCTCAAGCTACCTCTCAACTGTCCCACATTATGAGAGATAGTGGCTCCATCAAGCTATATCTCAACTGTCCCACATTACAAGAGGGTGACCCCCCTCATGTTACTTTCCAACTGTCCCACATTACGAGATATAGCGGCCCCTCAAGTTACCTCTCAACAGTTTCACATTCCGAGACTTGGGCCCTTCAAACTACCTCTCAACTTTCCCACTTCACAACAGACAGTGGCCCCTCAGCTCAGGTTACCTCTCAACTGTGCCAAATTATAAGAGATAGTGACTCCCCAAGTTATCTCTCAACTGTCCCACATTACAAGAGGCAGTGGTCTCTCAGGTCACCTCTCAACTGTCCCACATTATGAGAGACAGTGGTCTCTCAAGCTACCTCTCAACTGTCCCACATTACAAGAGATACTGACCCTTCGGGCTGCCTCTCAAGTGTCCCACACTGCGAGAGAATGAGGTTACCTCTCAACTGTCCCACATTACAAGAGGCAGTGGACCCTCAGGTCACCTTTCAACTGTCCCACATTATGAGAGATAGTGGTCCCTCAGGCTACCCATCATCTATCCCACATTACAAGAGACAGTGGCCTCTCAAGCTACCTCTCAGCTGTCCCACATTATGAGAGACAGTGGCCCCTCAGGTTTCCATGCATAGCTGCTGTGTCCCACATGCAGAGGCTGTTGACCCTCATAAAATGGCATGGATTAATGATGCCATCTGATTGACTGACACAAGTTGCATGCACGTGTTAATTATTCATCATAATTACATGGGTGTACTTTTAAAGGTATTTTTTACTTTAAAACTATTTAATCAGTACAATATGACACTTCAGGTTTGTATAACTGTGGCCAATAATCGCATATTTCTGGTTATTTAAGGGCACTTGACTGTGCCTCACACCTATCTACACCCTGAGGCATACGATAATTGGCCCTTAATTACATACAGGAAGTGGCGTGGTCTAGTGGTTAGAGCACCAGCTTGGGAACTGGAAGACCACAGGTTCAAACCTCAGCAGTACTAAACACTCGCTGTGAGATCCATGGCAACCATCCTAGTGCTCCAGTCCACCGAGCTGTAGAAATGGCTAGTAACAGGACCCCAAGGAAACTGAGATGGTGCACCTCAGCTGGGCTATCCTGGGTAAACAAATTGTGAAACTAAAGTGATGCAACCTGCTGTGCCTCATAGCCTATATATTCTACGCCAACATTTTTCAAGGCAAAGATTCCTAATAATCCATGTTGCTAGTGAACCTTATGGACATAAAACACAAATTTCCAGTGTCTGAAGATACAGTCTCAAAGATCTGAGGCTGTGCCCTACATTTTTCTTCTTTTTTTCCCACATCTTGGGGGTCAATGTCCCACAATTGGATAATGACAGATTGAGATATATGGTTTGCAGTACAGCCAACAGCAAACTGCTGTATGTGGTCAGAATAAAACACAGGACAGAGTTCCTGTTTGGCTTTCAGATTTCTGTGTTTTGCTGACAAATGAAAAAAAAATAAGCTCAGTCAGTTCTCTTGCAGGATGACTTAGGATTTCTTTTTTTTTTTTCCATATACATTTTTCCACCTCAGCCCTAACAGGTGCTTTGGTTCCTCTCAAAGGAGGAACTCACTCTCAGGTCCTGCACACCACAATTAGCCACCCCCTGGTATTTTCCCTGTGGATTTCCCCCGCGGCGGGGTTAGGAAGGTGGTGCCTCCTCCCCAGAGACCCAATCCAGAACCCTGGGGTCGGCCCGTGGTGCAGCGGACCATCACGGAGCCCTGCCAGGCTCTTTTCCTCCTGTTTTCTCCCTGCCCCCCTCCCCACCAACATAATCACGTCAGAGCACACCTCCCGACCTGTATGGCCTCAGTCACCACCAGAGGGCAATCAGCAAGCAGGATAGCATGTCCCTCCCCTTAGAGAGGAGAGCAGTCCCCAGATGCTCAATCCTCTCCCCCCCCGCTGACCCCCGGCAGCCCCAGCTGTTTCCTGAACCCGGGTCACTAGCGTGACGCGAGGTGTAGCGATCAGCACCTCAACCTCCAGCGCCACTGGGCCGGCTATGACTTAGGATTTCTTTAACCATTGACAGCACAGCCATCTGCAGCTGTAAAGAAGAAGAAGAAGAATCAGCATTTATATGACACTTTTCATACACAGTGTATCCCAAAGCGCTTTTACAAGCAATGCTAGACTGGTAGTGAAGTGACTGAATGTGTGGTGGCGGCCATATCGCACGTCATCACCCACACACAGCCTGGATAATTGCATGAATCAGTTTATGGGAAGGGGAATGTTGGCCAGGACACCAGGAATGTTTCCTGCTCTTTACGAAGAGTACCCTGGGTTCTTTTACTTTCACCTGGACACCCACCAGGACAACACCAGGATGGGCAGAAGGGACCTCGGTTTAACGTCTTATCTGAAGGATGGCACACCCCATTAGTAAAGCACCCCCCAATACTGCACTCGGATGCCAGCGATTTTTAGGAGCAAGTCTATCCTGGTGTGGGACGAGGACCCACAACCTTCTGGTCCAGAGGTGGATGTGCTATCAACTGAGCCATGCTGACACCCATCTGTAAGACTGCTGGCAGGGCTGTGTCACCATTCTAGTGCAGTTGTGTTTGGGAAGCCTGCTGATGCCATTCCCCAGAATAGTGCACTACACAACTCTAGTGTGGTTGGTTTCATGGAAGCCTGCCAATGCCGACCCCAAAAATGGCACAGTACACAATTCTAGTGTGGTTGGTTTCAGTGAAGCCTGCCGGAGCCAACCCCAAAAGTGGCACAGTACACAATTCTAGTGTGGTTGCTTTCAGGGAAGCTTGCCGATGCCAACCACAAATGTGGCACACTACACAATTCCAGTGCAGTTGCTGTTGGTGAAGTCTGTCGATGCCAACCCCAAAAGTGGCACACTACAGTATTACAGTACTGTTGGGTATGGGGAGCCTGCCTTTTGCCAACTCCAAAACTGGTACACTGCAAAATTCCAGTGCAGCTGCATTTAGGAAGCCTGCCAATCCCAGTCCCAAAATTGGCACCTTTTATGTACAGTTCTCTCTCTTTTATCCATCCCCATTATCTGCCACCTTCCCTTAATGCCAATGTGAGCTCCTGTCCTGTTTTCCAGAAATGCTATCTTTGCCTTAAACTGCCACCCTCTGTTACCTGCTACCTTGTTTTATCTGCTATAATTTAGGATGTACAGAGGTTGGCGGATAAAAGAGGGAGCACTGTATTTGTTTTTATTTACCATGTACCTGTAAGTAAACTGGGTGTTACAGCCTGTTTACTGGGAATAACCTGGGCAGTAAAATGGCATACAGTATGATAAACAAGATACAGACACAATCATTTTAATGTGCATAGCAGCAGTGGTATACCTCAGTCGTACCCTAAGCCCCAGAGGACATCACACCGCTTATTTTGTCTCCTTACCTGAGCTCCTCTGCAAGGAAAATGATGCGTCTTTCCAACAGAGCAGAGGCGAACACCTTAATGATCTTTTCCTCAGACAAGTGCTCAAATAGAGGCTTGAAATCCACATGTTCCAGTCTGGAATCGAGGGGACGAGTCAGCTCTATAGTCTGCAGAGACAAACATTTATCAGAGGACTGTTTCCATCTGTAAGGTCAATGTGGTAGTTTTATACATCCATACACTGACTAGTGCACTCTGTGGGTTCAGTATGTGGCGTTAGAAATGGTAGAACTGCAAGCCCAATAGGCAGCTTTAACCAATGGAGTGTTTGCTTTAGTTCACCTGCAGGGCATCTGCTGTGAATGCTGAGAATTCTTCTGGTCTGTGGTTCAATCCCTGATGTTGCTACTAACACCATCTATTTATTTATTTACTGAAAACTGGTAACCAGGAAAGGTACACTGAGTCAAAGCTTGTATCCAGGTATGACTCAGGGGAAAGGTGATTGTGAGAAATGAGTACATTCAAAGGTAAAATACAGTCAGTTTTTTTTTAAATAAAGCAGTATACAGGCATATGTGACTTAACAGGATTATTAAACATGTATAACAATGTTTTTAAAGGAATGCTCCCCATCATGTTTCTCTACCTTGTTATAAAGAGAAGGCAGAATTATGTGCAATTGCTAACATTAGCAATTCACAGATCAATTTACTGTCTCTCAAAAACGCTTTAAATTACCTGTAGCATTAGCCTTTAGGCACACCATCCTCTTTAGAACCCTACCACTCTTTTGGCACCCATGACCTCCTCCAGAAGTTCATTCCAGTGCATTACCACTCTTTCTGTCAAAAAGTACTTTCCGCCATCCTTCTTGAACCTTGAACTCCCACCCCCCACTGCAACCAGTTTCAGGGAGCTTCCCTGAAGAGACGCTAAATGAAGAATAACTATGTTATAACACACACACACCCACACCCACACACAAAACAATACACTGGAGTTATTAAACAGGCTTCACACATGCCCCCCCAAAAAAACAAAGAAAAAATAAATTAAATAATTACCATGTATACTTGCCTATGAGTTGACCTCATGTAAAAGTCGACCCCCTTTACTTTTCAGGTTTTTTTTTTTTAATATTACAGACACTATTTTACTACCCAATACGCCTCCCTTCGACTGATTACGTCAAAAAGAGATCGCCTGGATGGTTTTCTCCTAGCCTGAAGAAAGCGCTCAGAGTAAGGGACTCCTGTTGGAAAAGAGCGAGGAAATCCCAACAGGAAGATGATTGGCTTGCTTTTCGCATCTCCACAAATGCCTGCACTAAATTAATTAGGTCCGAAAAAGGCAGGTACTTCCAGGCAAAACTTGAAGACAACAAAAACAAGTCTGCCAAATTTTGGAGTATTCTCAAGGAAATTGAAGGTCAGCATTTGGCTGCCTCCCTTCCAGCCAGCATCGTGACCAGTGGAGTTACTTATACAGATAGAGCCACTATCTTAGAGCAGTTCAATGACCATTTCTTCATGGCAGGTCTTTGCCTTCGATACCGTGCCCGTCAGTAAGCTTAGCTATGTGGGTGATAGCTCAATTAACTTAAATGCTATCCCTTACCCTCACCAACCACACCCTCCTCTATTCAACTTTTCCACAATTCCATTTAAGCAAGTAGAGGACCTCCTTTTGGCGCTGGACACAAACAAAAAGCGCCGGCGCAGATAACGTTGCACCATTCTTTCATTCTTTTTTCAAGCTTGATTACTACCTGACCGCCCCTATCACCCACTTATTTAGCATCTCGTTGAGTCAGGGGGATTTACCAGCGACGTGGAAGACTGCCCATATCCTACCTTTTTTTAAGTCAGGGGACCCTTGTGACCTGAATAACTACAGGCCTATTTCCACACTTTCAAAAGTCCTGGCAAAGATTGTCAATATTCAAATCAGAGATCACCTGGACTGGTACAATCTTTTAAACCCTGCCCAGTCTGGGTTTTGAGCAAAACACAGCATCATTTCTGCTCTTGCAAAAGTAACTACTGACTGGCAAAATGCCCTAGACTCTAAAAAACACATAGTTGCTCTATTTCTTGACCTCAGCAAGGCCTTTGACACCGTGGATCATAACATCATGCTTACATCACTGAGAAATATCGGCCTAGACAACCCTGCCATCAACTGGTTCACTAATTACCTTTCTAACAGATTGCAGCAAGTTAAATCAGCAGGTGACCTGTCTCCACAGAAATCCCTATTGCGAGGGGTTCCCCAAGGCTCCATACTGGGACCTATTCTATTTGCTATTTACATCAACAACTTGGACTCCCACCTGCAAGTAGCTAACGTACATCTATTTGCTGATGACACTGTACTCTATTCCAAAAATTCCTCACTGCTCTTGGCCTACGAAGACCTACAACGAGACTTTAAAGCCCTACAACATAGTCTTATCAAGCATAAACTCCTTCTCAATGCCAAAAAGACTAAATCCATGATTTTATCTCCAAAAGCAGCCTCTGGCCCCACACATATCCCTCCGTTACTAACGCTTCTGGGCGAACCACTGGACTCAATAGATACCTTTAAATACCTAGGGGTCTGGCTGGACAACAAACTTAATTTTTTATGCCACCTAAATGAAGTCTCGAAAAAGCTAAGACAGCGACTCGGCCTATTCTATCGTATCAAACACCTGCTCAACACAGAATCTAGAAAGAGACTAGTACAGACCACTTTTCTACCTGTACTTGATTATGCCGATTTCCTCTACGATCATTGCCCTCTCACAGCGTTAAATAAACTTGGCACCCTCTATCACAGAGCCCTACGCTTCATCTTTAACCTGCCTTTTCGTACCCACCATTGTCTTCTGTACCAAATGGCGGGCTGGCCCTCACTATCATCAAGGAGAAAAAGAAATGCGCTCATTCGATTCTATAGAGCCATCACAGACAAGCTCCCTACATATATTACTCGCCTGTTCAAACATGCCTCTGGCTCCTATGGTCTCAGATGTTACGCAACTCTTTGCTTCCAAGTGCCCAGAATGAAAACTAACCTTGGAATGTCCGCAATTAATTACGCACTCCCATCACTTTGGAACACTATGCAAAGCACATTCAAGCTTATCTCACTTCCGAGCCTTCTCTCCTTCAAAGCCCTACTAGTCGAGTATTTGCAGGAACCTTGTAGTTGCTATGGATAATCTGTCCTTTATTTATTGATGTATCTACTCTAATAATTATTAATATGTTGTCCTCCTTCTCCCCTCGGAATCCAGTACATGCACTCCCTCCCCCATTCCATGGCTATCACCTCCTTTCTCCGTCTTCACATATCCTCTTGGCCCCTGTCTGCTTTCAGTTTCTACCCTCCTCTCCCTGTACCCATTTTGTTATTGTTTATTTTTTGCACATTTCTATTTACGAGTTGTTGTGACAGACTCTGGTATTTTTGCATCCAACTTTGTACTGTACTTTCTGACGTTACATTTGTTGTATTACCATGACTATGTATTTGTATTGTTCCTTGCCCAGGATCACCTTGAAAATGAGCTTGCTCAATGGTGATGATGCCTGGTTAAATAAAGTTTGATTGATTGATTGATTGAAAATTGGATGGCAAAATGTGTTTAATGACCAACATCAGGCATATAATCTGTCCTTGTGGCCGGAACCGGACACAAAATTAGGTTATATAGCTACAAAAACAATGTACCATAGTAAATCTTGCAGATATGGCGACCTCACAGATAAATAGAGTCTCCCTTCTTGGGGGCCTATTTTTAGCATCAAAAACTAGACTTACATGTGAGTATATGCAGTATGACAAAAAAAATAGAAAAAAAAAAAACAGGGTTCATTCACCCCTTAAAAAATCTTTATGCAAACATGCCACTGGACTGTCCTTGTGTTCTTTTCTCACAATTACCCCTTTTCTGTGACTTTCTGAATTATTCCTCTGACAACCCTGTTTGATAGAATTATGTTATGGATACTGAGGAGGTTCAGTTTTCCATTTTTGTAGCGGAAGGAAACTGTGCAGTGACTAAAACAAGATCCTGCTGTCACCGCTGGAGCGCTGAAGCACTAAGCATTAAAAGAGGCAGCAGCAGGGCCATGAATACAATGCACTAATACACGGCAGCATTCATGCAGTTTCATAAAAAGCACACTGCTGGTAACTACACCCAAACCCCCCAAAATAGGAAATGAAACAAAATACAGTTTATAATGCCGTTGCTAGAATTTCTGAACTAAAAGAAGGGCAGTACACAAAGGAAGTAAAATAGAATAGAATAGAATAGCGTACGATAGAATAGAATAGACTATGGAATAGAATAGAACAGAGTAGAATAGAACAGAGTAGCATAGACTGCAATAGAATGGAATGGAACGGAACATGGAATAAAATAGAACAGAGGAGAGCAGAATAGAACTGAACAGAACAGAACAGAATAGAATATAGAATACAATAGCTCTGGTATGCTGGCAACCCAGGGTTGCACCCCAAGCCTGAAACATCAGGAGTAAAGGCCAACATGGAGGCTTGAGTCTTGCAGTGTTAGTGGCTGAGCAGGTAGCACACTTGCCTCTGAGGCCGGGAGATCAGTAGGCTGTGGGTTCTATCCCTGCACCAGGCACCTGGGTTAATATCCCAATACTGACACTGTAGTGCAGCATGGGGGGGTGCTGCACTCCTGAGGTGCCATCTTTCAGATGAGACATTAAACCGAGGCCCCATCTGCCTGTTCAGGTGGATGTTAAAGATCCCATGGCACTTCTCGAAAAGAGTAAGGGAATTTCCCCGGTGCAATGGCCAAATTTCCTCCATTCATGAAAAATACCACCAACAGCTTAATCTGGTTCAAGGTCAGTTGGCATTCATCTATATCCCCCTCCTGGGTCGATGCGTGCCAGTCAACAAAAATAAATAAAAATCTGAATTCTCTCCTCCCAGTGGTGGGTAGCGTCACGCCCAACCCAAGGAACCCGCGAGGTATGGGTGATGACAGGATTTACCCATGCCTGGCGCGTTCTTTGGTCACAAGGCCAGGCTGAGTGCGTCAACCAGGTGTGGGTAAATCCTGGCATCATTCACACCCTCTCGTGGTATATTGTGATTATACAATGTATAAAATAAAGAAAATATTAAAATTCTAGGTGTCAGGCTTTTTTTTTTTATTTCTTTTTTAATGAAATAGAGGAGCTATGCTTCCACAGATAAAGAATAGTCCTTGATTGCAAAGGCTGTTGCACATGCACACCAATTGGGAGAACAGTGACAAATCTGCTTTCTAACCTGTTGCAACATGCCTGCAGTCTTTAAGAGCTTCGAAAGCATCGTTACCCAATTCAATGTGAAACATGCATTTGTTGAAATAGAAACACACACACACACACAATACTAGTTATCCACTTCAACTGTTCTGTTGGTTGCCATTTTAAACCCCTACTACTTGAAATGATCCAGGTCATTTAGGAAGTTGAGGTTGGGGCAATACCTCTCAACTGTCCCTGATTTTCAGGGACGTCCCTGATTTTGTCTCAAAATTTCACTCTGTCTCTCCTGAAAATTGTGTTTATATGACCAAACAGTGGGAGTTGAAAGCATAAAATAATGTCAAACATTAAAGTTAAAGAGTTGTTCTTCCTTAGAAAATACATTTTGCACTAAGCCCCATAGTCTACCAGCTTCCTGAGGGGATATCATCAAGTTTGAAGATGTGTCCCTGATTTTGGTCCTTCGTCCCTGATTTTTTTAAGCCTCATCCCTGATTTATGAGGCAAGAGGTTGAGAGGTATGGTGGGGGCATTGACACTAGGATGACCAGTTTCACTGTCCATTAATAAGCAATATGTGGGGTGAGGAAACCGTAAGTCATGGTAAAATTTGAAATGAAGAATAAACAATCTGACCCCAACCAAGTTTGTGTGGCCTGGATATGATAAAAACAGGGTAGCAAAGTTTCAAGGACGATTCTACAGTCTCACAGGACTCAGTTTCTTTTCAGCACAGTGCATCTGATGGAATGTATAGAGCCCCCAATGATGTAGTATTGTTTCAGAAATGAGCGTCTGGGAGAGCATCGAGAGGCAGCATGTCAGTACCCTTTACTTAACAGATGTGGCACTAAGTGATATTTCCCATGAGCTGCAGTGGGGTGGGGGTAGTTTAATGCTCAGACAGTGGGTCCCAGTAACTTGTTTAGGAGGCTGGGTGGGAGAGTTAATGGCCTCATAAAGGAAAGGAAAATCAGGAGATGTGTATCATGCAGTTCAGTGACACAGCCTGTATTCAAATTAAGGAGACAGTGAGTTTCACTGGCTCGAGTCAGCAGTCATGCACACGGAGTCAAGAGAGTGAGGGAGGCAGCACCGAGAAGACAGTGATGACTGAGGTGAAAGAATATTTTTTTTCAACAGGGTTTCACTAACAGAGTTTTGCTAAGTAGGGTTTCCAAGTTTGTGGAGCGGTGAAATGTTACATACGAACATATGAAATTGCCAGCAGATAACGGCCTTATGGTGTATTAAATCTGCTTGACTGTGCAGCTAGCACCCCTTATAGTGCAGCTGCCCCTCCCCCCCTCAGTGACCTTCCCCTTTACTCCGTCCCATCCCCTTTTGAAGCAGCCCACTGCTCTTCAGGATACCACTTCCTCTGGCAATGCCTTTCAGGAACGACAACCGAGGCAGTGAGGTAAGCATCGGAACCTTCCTGGACAGTAATCAGACTATCAGGTATTTTGATGGATACTCCCACTGGAGGAGATGCTGGATGATCAAGGTGTGGTAGGAGGTTCTGTACCGTGCCTTGGATGCAGGGGATAACTCCTGAGATGAGGAGATAATGGAACAAGATATCCATCTTGTCAGTGTATCTGAAATGCAAAATCAAACATTAGTAAGTCAGTACTATTCCACCCAATGGGGTGAGGAAAAGTAATTAAACTCTTTTATACAGTTTCAGTTGGTTTGCATGTAACAATTTGTCAGTCAGTTTATTATTTTGCAGGAGTCTAACTTGATAGACTGCCGGACTGAGCTTGTTGACAATGGGATATGGGCCTTCCCATTTATTGGAGAAGGAATGTGTAGGATGTGCAAATCGGAGGACCATTACCTGATCTCCAACCTGCCAATCCACTTCTTGTGCATGCTTGTCAAACTGTATTTTGGATTGTTGCTGGGCCTTACCCATGCAGTTAGCAGCATACAAGTGTGTGTGTATAAGGTCTTTTCTGAGTTTTTCCACATATTGATCTACAGATCTGCAGAGGGAGTGTGCAGGTCAAACAACAGGTGCCAGTCATCATCTCGAAGGGTGTGAGCTGGGTAGTGGCTGACGGTGTGCCCCTAATTGCCATAAGGAGTAACAGCAGTAGGGAATCCCAGGTTTTGGGATTGTCCTCAATGAATTTGGAAAGCATCTGCTTAATCCGTCTGTTGGCTGTCTCTACTTGACCTGAAGATTGGGGGTAGTAGAGTATGTGGAACTTTTGTTGAACTCCAAGGAGCTCAAGAGATTCTTTCATTAACTCACCTGTAAAACTGGTTCCTTTGTCAGAGTCCACCTTAAGAGGTAGGACCCACCTGGAGAAAATTTGTTCCACCAGGATTTTGGCAGTGGTTTTAGCAGTGCATGTTTTAGTGGGGAAAGATTCAACCCACCTAGAGAACAGGTCAGTTACCACAAGAGCATACTTGTTATTTCTGCTGGTATTGGTTAAGGGACCGATAAAATCAATCTGTATGGCATTCCAAAGGCCAGAGTGTCATTGTGGTAAAAGTTTGGCATTTTGTTTGGTGGGGATGGGGTTGTTTTGCGCACAAACAAGGCAGTTATCTATGTACTGTTTGACATCTTTGGTGACACCAGGCCACCAGGCAGTGGTCTTAAGCCTCTGAAGGGTGTTTTCCACTCCCTGGTGCCCACCAGTGGGTGTATCGTGCACTTGGTGCAAAAATTCAGACCTAAGGTGTCTGGGGACCACCCACAACTTGGTGGTGGAATCATCTGGCTGGTACCAGATGAGCTCGTCATCTGGTGACAAGTGTATCTCACCTTCATGCCTCTGGTAGGGGTTATGTGTGGGAAGTTTCTCTTCGGTACTCTTGTCAAGGAATCTGAACACTTCTCTGAGTTCAGCATCAACTTGTTGGGCTGCTGAGAGGTCCAAGGGGGAAAAGGGTTCAGGTTTTTTCCTGAGTGCTGCAATATGTACGGCTGCATTGGCCTCTGGATGATCCATCATCCATGTGTTCCCCTCCTCTCAGGCCCCTTCCTTGGCAAGGGTATCTGCTGTATCATTGAAGGCATGGTAGGGATCATGGAGGGAATGAGCTTTAACTTTGTGTACATAGAGTTTGTGTGCAAATGTTTGTGCCAGTGAATGTACGTATATTACTAGTTCCTTGTACTTCACTGGGCTGCCGTCAGAAGAGAGGAAGGAGTTCTTCTGCCAGAAAGGAAGGAATTCTGTAAGAGAACAACAAACCCAATTAGAGTCTGTAAAAATGATGGTATCCTTGGTCCCATGCTGGATGAACTTGAGGGCACAAGCCACCGCTGCCATCTCTGCATACTGTGATGATGCTACACTGCAACGCTTAGAGATCTTAACAGTGTTACCATAAGGGTAAATCACTAAAATGCCCATCTCTGCAATTTGTTCTCCCTGATAGGAGGATGCTGAACCATCAGTAAGGATATGACACAAAGAGGTGTTGTCAAGTATTTGTGGCGTGGCAGGGAGAAGAGGACCTGGATCTGGAAGATCAGGTGACTGCAGTGTACAGTCATGGGGTTCTCCTTGAAAAAGGAGTCCATGAGCCAGCATAGATGGAATTTGTGTTGGGTGTACCTGTATGTATCTATCCTGGAGAAGAAGTGACCAGTGTGTCAGCCTGGTATTAGAGACTGACCCGTCCTTCACTCTGTCTGAGAGCAGAAAGGTAGTTGGTGTGTGGTTGGTGTTAATAATCAGTGGAGAGTACCCAATGATATACAGAAAGTGCTTGACAGTCCAGTAGGTGGCCAGAAGGTTCCTTTCGCAAAGGCTGTACTTCAGTTCCACTGGGGTCAAGAGCTATGATGCATATGCAATAGGTCTCAGGGTGCCATGAACCTTCTGGGCCAGCACTGCTGACATGGCAATGTCAGAGGTGGCACACTCCAGATGGAACGGTAGTGATGGATTGGGGTTAACCAGAGCTGGGGCGGAGGCCAAGGCCTGCTTCAGTGATGTCACAGCCTGGGTATGTATAGGGCCCCAAGTCCATGGAATGTCCTTTTTTAATAGCTCATAGAGAGGAGTGGCTTTCTGAGCAAAATCACAGATAACATCTCTAGATTAGTTCACCATACCTAGAAACTGTCGAAGAGTTGCCACGCTGGTAGGCAACGGCAAGTCTTACAGTCCTTGTATCTTCTTCCAGGTAGGGCTTCAGCCTTGGTCAGTTATTTTTAGACCCAGAAAGAGTACTGCTTTCTGACATAGCTGTGCTTTTGCTGGATTGCATTTTAGGCCTGCTTTCTGAATGAGAGTCAGTAGTTCGTCCAAGAGATCCAAGTGTTGTTCCTGTGTGGCGGTTGTCAGCAACAGGTCATCCACATACTGCAAGAGACATTGGGGAGTAGAGAAACCCTTAAGGGCATCCATCATATGCAGATGGAACAGGGACGGGCTGTTATGGAATCCCTGTGGTAAGCAAGTCCATGTATACTGTCTTCCTTCAAAGGTGAAGGCGAACTTATATTGACTCTTGGGAGCCAATGGTAGTGACCAAAAACCACTGGAGATATCCAGGGTACTGAACCATTTTAGGTCAGGGGTCAAAAGTCGTAGCACATCAGGTGCGGATGCCACAGTTGGAGTACAACTGGGGGTGACCTGGTTCAATTTCCTGTAGTCAATAGTAAGTCTCCAGGCGCCTGTGGGTTTTTCACGGGCCACACTGGGGAGTTAGCAGTAGAAACACATGTTCTGATTACCCCTTGCTTGAGAAGTGACTTTATTGTTTCTCTGAGAGCAGGCAAGGTCTCAGTTGGAAAAGGATATTGCCTTTGCCTCTCATGTGCTGGGCCTGGCACTTCGATGACAGTGTGCATTCTGCCACAGTCGTGTTTGTTGATTGCAAACGCTTCCAAATGCCATTGCAAAATGGGGAGAAGCTTTGGGAAAAGCTCATGGTCTTTGAACAAATCTATGACGTCATACTCTTTGTTGTTAGCAGATATTGTTGCCACAACATGTGAATCAGGGATCAAAATAGTGTGGTACTGACTCTAAATTTGTATCAATAGCATGTTAGCTAAATCCACCACACAGCCGTGTGGTGCAAGAAAATCAATTCCTATGATACTAGGATGATCATGTAACACCATCAGTTGGAAGGTGTGTGAGGCCTTTAAGTGGCCTAACTCTACCTGCAAGGGTAGAGACCGATATGCAGGTAATCTAGTACCATCTACTCCTGACATGTTGGTCCTCCATCCGGTGGACAAAGAAGATGTGTCCGGGTGGTCATCATGTAATACAAACACAGCTGTACCTGTAGCTAGTAACACTATAAGTAGGCGGCCCCCGACCTCGGCCTCAGTGCAGGGCCTTCCGTTTGTATCCAAGACCAGCTTGTTTACAATCCGGACTGGGGCCTGTAATTGTCAATCTATACTGCTGGGAGCATGGAGAGGTTGGGCCTGGCTTCTTTGAATCACTTCACCATGCTGCACTGATGCTATATAGGGAGGAGCTTCTGGGTTCAGGCCAATATGGGCCTGAAGACCTGTATTTCCAGTGTCACCATGGCCCATCAGGGTTTGGGTCACCGGTTGTACAGCCGCAAGGGACTGAGCAGGAACAGTGTCTGCCACAGAGCGCACTTGCCCCAGGAGCTTTTGGAATTTCTGATTTTCTTCGGCTATCTCCCTATACGAAGGGCCCGGTTTTTGTTGTTGTTGTCTGCCCTTATTCTTGTGCTTCTTATTCTTATGATAGTTCCGGTTCCCAACCCATTGCTGCTGTTGCTGTTGTGGTTGTTGCTGGGCCTGTTGGGGGTGTTGGTTGTCTGCGGGGAGAGGCTGTTTGTGCTGGGCCTGCCCTTCCACTGTGTAGTGTGTCACGGCCTCTTGAGTAGGCTCCACGGCGGCCACTTTCTTGGAACCGGAGCCCAGATCACGAATGTAGAGTTGGTAGACTCTCGGTTTTCCGAAAGATGTCGGCAAACCTGTCTGTGTTGGGATAAGTGGTTGGCTCTACCTTTTCTCTTACTGCAGGAATCATGTTTCTAAGGAACAGGGTCTTGTACTGAATAAGATCTACATCTGCAGCTTCTTGTGCAAGGTGCTTTCCTGCTCAGTAGGCCATCCAGAGTCTCTGGTGGTAAGTCGCTGGACTTTCCTTTGCATTCTGTTTTACAGGGTATGCAAGCATCACTCCTACTACTCCTGGGCTGTGTGCAGAAATTAGCTTAGCTGCAACCTCATCAAAGGTGGCGTTGCCGTCCTGGCAGATGGCATCGGGGAGTTTGGCCCACAAACTAGGATCGATGGTCTGGCGTAGTATCTGGACCCGATATTCCGCAGCAAGGCTAAGCATCTCGCATTTAGAACGCACCTTTTCCAAGTGGCAGCTGAGGTTGTCGGACGGGTTCATCCGACCAATACTGTCAGGTATTTGCTGAACAGAGTAGGCCATTTGTAGGGGATTATTGGGCCGATCAGGTGGAGGTAGGTTATCTCGGGCACCGTCTAGGGCAGCCCGGGCTACAGCCTCGGCCGCAGTACGAACAATGCCATCCTGAGTGCCAGCCTCTTGTAGAAGCTGCCTGATTTGGGTTTTAATGGCCCGTTTACTTCTCTCAGGAATAGGTATATTACCGATTGCATTTTCAATCATTGTTTCTATCTCCTGCCTGTCCTTCACATTAATAACGCTATCGGTGGTGCACTCGGGACCAGGCCTGGGCCTGCTTGCCCCCATCATAGGGGCCGTCATGCTGGCGTCTCCCATGATGGGCATCACGACGTTGACGACATATGACATGGTAAGGTGGAGTGGGGACCCGCCATGTTGTGAATTGCTGGGTGGGGTTTCTGGCCATAGTAGGGGTGTGGCTGGGCGTTGTACTGAGAGATGTCGTCATCTGATACCTCCCCCTCGGATGACGTGTGTAAGGCAGGGCTACGCCTCCCATTGCCTTAACATGTCCAGCCAGAACCTCCCGCTGATGGCGCAGTTTCACCATCTTGGTTTTACATTCGGCAAGGCTCACAGTTGCAAGATCCATATCAACCTCATCCTGCATTTGCTTTTGCAACACTCTATATGCGGCGCTCAATTCGTGATTGTCCCTAGTTGCCACTTCTAAGTCATTACATTACCTGGTTTATCTCGTCCTGTAGCTTTCCCATCTCCTCACTCAACTGTGCGTTCGCAGTACTTAAGTCATTCATATGCAATGCCTGTCCCTAATCCTGTCTCAAACTTTCACACTCCTGCTTCAACATACAAAGTTCCTGTTCTCCAGCCTGAGCTGAATGATGCAAAAGTGAATCCTTTTCATTCCGCAGAGTTTGAAGTTCAGACTCCAAATTCTGCTGCACTCTAATACATTCCATTTCCTGTAAACCCATCTCTTGCTTAAGAGACGAAATATGCAGATCAAGGTTGAACCTCACTGGAGGCTTCCAGAGCAGTGTAGAAGCCGTGACCATCAGCCCTTTGGCATGACGCTTATTGGTTGATTGTCTCGTCTCTGTGTACTGGGTTGAAATCCCCAGTATAGGGTTTTCGGATTGACTTGCGTCCCGCGCGAAGTCAGCCCATCCTCCATGGGAGGCAAGGAAGTTAAAAACATCGAGTCTCAGTTCTGCGCAAATATTTGATACAGTGGCCATTGTTTGGAAGGGAACGAAAAATCAAATTGTGAAAAAGGCGCCATGCTATCTATCGATCCACAGCAGGAGCACGTTATACACAGTCGGGCTACTGTAGAATTTGTAGGCTTACAATTCAAAGCTGCTGTAGAGTGGGTCGAGTTGACATCGACCACACCGGAAAAAAACAGTCAGACTTTGTAAGTGACTACAAACTGGTTTGAAAACAGAAGAAGTGATACGGAAATGTAAACCTACTGTCCCCGTTGGGAAGGGAAAAGTTGTAGCAACTAGTGAAAGCTTACAAACACCAAATATTGCCTGCACGTGGTCGCCAATTGTCAGGAGGTCTAAACCTCACTCTCAGGTTCTTGGCAATATTGGGAATGCAAGTAATCACAGACACGCTGCATTAGAGTAATAAACTTGTTTATTACTACCAAAAGGATAAAATCATAGTTGCCCTAAGCAGTTCTTACCAATACGAACCAGAAGCCAGTGCTAAGTGTTCCCTATACCTCAAGGTTTCTTTGTGTCTCTTGGGATCTCCGAGGTACAAGACTTAGTGGCTCACATTATATACCTATGATAATTACTATGGTTACTGTAAGATAGAAACATTTCTAGTTACAGAGATGAGCCCTATTGGCTAAATTAGAGGAGGTGCCACGGTCCAAGATAACATTATACAATTTTGTAGTAGTCATCAGTTTGTGAAACAAAAGAGTACTTATACAGAGTCTTACATAACTCAGTGTAGTAGCACAGATCACCGAAAGGTGGCAATGACGACTTATATATCGTAATTATTACAAGTACACAGGTGTCCTAACATCTTATAAGTAAGAAATACACAGAAAATACATAGAAGAATATATATGTATTAGCAAGCAAAGTGTATTACAATAACATGGGTACATATCCTGACATCTACTCTTATACGGTAGATGCCCTTAGCCCTATATGTTAGTACAACATATACCTAAGCACTAGCTATCTACGGTGTACCTCTGAGGGTACCAATAAGGGTACAGGGACCTTGTGTAACACTTTCCACCCAGACACCACTCTCTCCGTAAAAATGTGTCTCATTTCCCTCCTGAACCTTCCTTCTTCCAATCTCAGATCGTGCCCTCGAGTGTCCCTCCTCTCCTTAATTTGAAAAGCCCCTTCATGCCAGTCTTATTTATTCCCTTCATGTACTTGAAGGTTTCAATCATCTCCCTCCATCCCTCCTCTTCTCCAGGGAGTACATGTTCAATTCCCTCAGCCTGTTCTCATAGGGTAAGTCCCCTAGCCCCTGGATAATTTTTTCCCTGTACTGCACCCCCTCCAGTAACCTAATGTCCTTCTTCGGGGATGGTCGCCAGAGCTGCATGCAGTACTCCAGGTATGGTCTAACCAGTGACCTGTATAGTGGTAGGATCACCTCCGCCCACCTGGAGGATAAGCCTCTGGCAATACAACCCAGCATCCTGTTGGCCTTTGCAGCTGCCTTTCTACACTGTGCTGAGTTGTTCATTGTTCGTATTCCTCCTCTTCAATCTTTGCTAGTTGAATCCCTCCAGCTGGTAGTTCCCCCTTGGGTTTTTTGTGCCAAAATGTAGCACCTTGCATTTCCTGGCATTGAACCCCGGCTACCAAGTGTCCAACCAGGCCTCCAATTTTGCCAGATCATCTTGTAACCCCTGCCACCCTTCTAAGTCATCCACTACTGCTCCCATCTTGGTGTCATCTGCAAACAAACTGATCTTACTCTTGATGCCTATTGAGATGTCTGCTATGAAGATCTCAAACAAAACTGGCCCCAGGGCAGAGCGCTGTGGCATCCCACTTTCACCGTCCTGGAAGATGAGAGCTCCCCTTCCACCACCACCCTCTGCTGTCTGCCTTGCAGCCAGTTCACTACCCATCCCACCATCTTCACCCCCACCCCGGTGCCTTCCAGCTTACTTCCTAGCCTGTCAGTGTGGCACTGAATCGAATGCCTTACTGAAGTCCAGGTACAGGATATCCACTGCATGGCCCCTGTCTAATTGCCTGGTTACCCAGTCATAGTACTCCCACTAGGTTGGCCTGACAGGATCTGCCTGAGACAAAGCCACGCTGTCTCCTGTCCTGCAGCCCATTAGCCTCTAGAAGGGAAACCAGTGACTCCTTCAGGATTATCTCCATCAGCTTTCCCACGATATATGTGAGGCTTACTAGTCTGTAGTTCCCTGGCTCATCCTTGGGGCCACTCTTGTAGAGGTGTACCACTTGCACCATCCTCCAGTCTTGAGGTACACTCCCAGAATCCAGGGAGGCATTGAACAGGTGTGCCAAGGGTTCTGCCAGGACATCTGCTGGGTCCTTCAGCACCCTGGTATGTATGCCATCTGGCCTAGGCGCCTCGTCCACCCTCAGTGCTCTCAAGTCCTCCAGTACTCTGCCCACTGGGATTTTCCCATCTGTCACCCCCCTTGGGTACAGCTTACCCTTTCTCATTAGTAAATACTGAGCAGAAGTACTCATTTAATGCTTCTGCCTGTTCTGCCCATTTCCACCCACCCCCATCCCTCTTTATCCTTAACATTTGGTCCTTACAACTCCTTTTCTCCCGGCGTACCTGAAGAAGTCCTCCCCTCTTTGATGCCCTGTGCCAGCCTGAGTTCCCTGGATGCCCTGGCTGACCTGACTGCTCTTGTCACCTCCCTTGACTCCTTCAGGCATTCTTCTCTGTCCACTCCCTGTTTTTTGTACCTTCTGAAGGAAACTCTTTTCTTCCTTACTTTTTCCATGAGCCCCCTGTTCACCCAGCTAGGCTTCTTGGCCCTAGCGCTCTTACTCCGGACCCTTGTACACACTGCGGTTGCCTCCTCAATTCCCAGTTTAATGATCTCCCACTTCTGGTTAGTGTCCATGTTTGGATGGATCCTGGCCAGATACTCCTGTACTATTTCCCTCATCCTCCCGGAGTTGGCCCTTCCGAAGTCTAACACCCTTCTGCCTGTTCCTACTCCCCCTTTCCCCATGTTTATCGTGAACCACACCAAGTGGTGGTCACTCCCCACCAGCGGTTCCTCCATCCCCAGCTCCCTCACAAACTCACCATTTGCCAGCATGAGGTCTAGGGTGTTCCCTAACCTGGTTGACTCATTGACCATTAGCAACAGGAAGCTGTCCTGGAAGGTGTCCAGAAGAACCTGCTCCCTCCTATTCGTGGTGGCTGGGGTACCCCAGTTCACTCCCGGCAGGTTGAAGTCCCTCACAATTACCATGCTGCCATTCCTGCAGGTCCTTCTGATCTGTCCTGCTAGTTACCTGTCTAACTCCTCAGTCTGAGAGGGTGGCCTTCACACCACTCCCATCCAGAGGGTCCTATTTTTGGAGTTCTGGAGCTGCACCCATAATGATTCTGTGCTGCCTTCCTCCCTGACACATTTCAGTCTTTCCCTCACATACAGCACCACCCCCCTTTCCCTTTTACCCCGTCCCACTAAAATATCCTATACCCTGGTACTGCCACGTCCCAGCCATGGTAATGGGTGGCCCATGTCTCGGTGATGGCCACCACGTCCACCTCCCCATCTGCCATGACAGCCTGTAACTCTGCTGTTTTGTTTCCTAGACTCCTAGCATTCAAGGTTACCACCCTCCACCCTGCTTCCTTCCACCCTCTCCCTACTTGCTCTCTCTTTATAGCATCCTCTCCTGACCGCCCCCTAAATCCCTTGCTGCTGGTATGGGGGTAAGCTCGTTTGGCTTCCCTACCTGTGGATCCTGCCTGACTCCTGCCCACTTGCCACCCCTTCTTCTAGTTTAAATTCTCATTGTTTGCTAAGTATTCCCCCAGTTTCTGTTTCAATACCCTCCTTCCCATCTCACTTAAGTGCAGCCTGTCCTTAATGAAGAGATCACTGTCCTTCCAGGTCCTTCCCCAACCACCCCCAGCCCATACCCTTTGGACTGACACCATTCCCTCAGCCACGTGTTAAATTCCTCTATCCTCAGCTTCCTTGCTGTGCTCACCCTGGGTACTGGAAGCACCTCCAAGAAAGTAACCGGTCTTCCTGTCTCCTCACAAATCAGCCCCAGCTCCTCAGACCTCCTCTGGATTACATCTACTGTATTTCCTGCCAGATCATTTGTTCCCAAATGCCTACTATGTGAGGTTTCTCCCTACCCCTCCTAGAATTCTTCAGAACAGACTGACGCACCCTTTCCGCTGTCATGCCTGGCATGGCTTCCACCCGTATGCGACTATGTCTCTCCCCCTTGCTTTCCCATCTGATCCCATTCAGAGCTGAGTCTCCCAACACTAGGATCCCACCACTGTTTTCATGTTCTGCTTACCTTGTCCTTCGTTTATCCCGCACCCTTCCTCGCCACTCTTCGTCCAGCGCAGTTGTTCCCCATTACACTCCTGTCGTAATGTCCGATCTCTGCTCCGCCCTCCTTCGCCCCTTTCTCCTCTGATTTTACCTCCCCTCTCCACTGGGCTCCACCTGCCTTCTCCCCCTGTTACATCCCTACCCCTTTCTTCTCATACCTCTCCTCCCTCCCCTTCCCCACAACCCTCTTACTCAAACAATCCCCCATACCATATCCCCAACCCCTTGCCCCCGTTCCCTTCTCACCTGTTCTGTCATCAGCTCCTCCACCCAGTACTCCCCTATTACATCCCCAATCCTGCCAGTACTGAACCAATATTTCGATGTCCATTCACTACAACCTATTTCTTCCTTCCTTCCTTCTGCTCGCCACCCCACCGCTGCTGACTCTCAGACTGTTAGATTCCTCCTTCCCTCCAGTCCTCCATTCCTCCCTTTCCCGCCTCATTTGTCCTCTGAGCTGGGACCCCGTCTCCTTCCCCATCGCCAACTTTTCCTGCCCCCATTGATCTGTCCTCCCCTCAGTTACCCTCCTTCCCTCCCCAGTTGCTGAGTTTTCCTCCACTGCAGCCCGCATTCCCCTCCTAAGTTCCATTTGTAAATAGCTGATCTCATTCCTAAGCTGCTTTATTTCCCTGCACATCAAACACTCTCCCACTCTCCATTCAATTTTCAGAAAGATTGCCGCTCCACAGCTGCTGCAGCCTACCACCCTTTCAAGCTTAAGTCTGTGTTTGAATTTCACCATCAGTTGTGGGAGACAGCAGTTTAGCGGAAATTAAACTTGGCGTTTTTTGTGCTGTTGACTTTGGAGGCGTGGATGGATTTTAGAGATGCAGCTGACTGGCACCTTTTCCCATGCAGTAATGCTAGGATTTACAACAGGGAAAAGGTGCCAGTCAGCCAATCAGGTGGCAGCATTTTTAAAGCCATTGTATAATGCACAGTAAGCCACACTTGCAGGAGGTGTGGTGATGTGCCCTTGACGATGTGTGTGACAGCACATTTCCAGGGAACTACCCCCACAGGTCTGTTGGGTGTGTGCTTGCATAACGAGAGGATGCTGGGCTGGATGTTAAGCAGAGTAAAAGGTTTGCAGGAGCATGATAGAGCCAGTCCAATCATGTCCCATGCCCACCGCATATGCGGAATGGCTGTCCCCAAAACAAGGCCACTGACTGACCCAAGGGGATCCGTGTCTGTCACCTGGTACACTAAGCCCCACAGTATGAAACAAGAACCCTGCCTTGCCAAGGACTGATGGGTTGATCACAGCAGGCTGCGAGTTTGGAATGGAATGTGGCTCCAGACAAGTACAAGAGACTCTGAGCGAAGACAGAGTGGAGAAATCTAGCACCCGAGGCAAGTACAACAAGGAGATCAGAAACAGATCAAATGAAAAACAAAGCAAAGCGTATCACGGACTCAGTTTGTTAAAACTTATTTTCTCAATTTTTCCTATCTCCATCCTAACCCTCCTCCCTCCCTTTTCCCATCCCCCCGCAGGATCAGGGTCATGATGGCTGCATCTTTCCTTCAGCCAGGAGAGTGAGCAAAGCGCAGCTGCCATCACAGTTAATACCAACTCAGTTCCCTGATTATCAGGTGGTGTGCAAATGTACATCTTGCGAGGCGCCAGCAGTCACATTCCACCCTTCTAGTTGGCCCCACTGCTCCTAACGGCAATTCGAATATAGGTTCCTTGCATGGGGCTGAATAGTGCAAGTAAAAAAAAAAATTTTGGGGACTGACTTGCATAATCCAGTCCAGCTGCACACTTTGAAACTCAGGCCCATTATCATTGCTTGACGATGTCTATTACAAAATAGGAGCGTTATGTCAGACACATTTGGCAATTAGATCTGCAAAGTGAAGGTGAGTGGTACTGGCTGAAAAATAAGGGTTACTCACCTGTAACCGTAGTACTAGGAGTGGTTTATAGTTCACATCCACAAATCTAGAAGTCTTCCTTTAAGAAGCTGATTTGCAGGAACGTCTTTAAACAAACCTCCTCCCACCACCCCGGTGCTATATCCCTCACTCCACCCCGTAATATCAGATCTTGCACACTAGAAGCAGGGATCCATGTGCCACTTGCCAGAGGTGGGCAGATGGGTTGTGTGAATGTGAACCATATACCACTCCTAGAAAGTACGGTTACGTAAGATCTTACCGTAACAGTAGATCTTCCAGGAATGTCTCTTGCAGTAGGTCATTACTTCTGGGAGGTTCCAACAGGTAGCACTGTCATGCTGGAGCTTCTTCCAGTGGTCTCTTCACCAGGGACCACACAAACACACACACACACACACACACTATCACTTCCTGGCTCTGCCTATAAGAGTGGGTGGTCCCTGGCACTCTCTGTTCCCCGACGGATTCAGCTCATAAGTGAGGGTCCGAGGGAAACCAAGGAACCAGTGAGTCCCAACCCTAAGTCCTTAAATTATGATTTCCCCTATTAGAAAATGGTAGGTGGATGGATGGTGGGAAGCCACCTACTGCAAGAGATATTCCTGGAAGATCTACTATTACAGTAAGATCTTACGTAACAGTACTATCTTCTACAGAATGGTCTCTTGCAGTAGGTCATTACTTCTGGGAGATTCCCAAGTAGTTATATGTAACCCCACTGCAAATGGGGGTTCCCAAAAGTCTACCAGGAGCTGGCTAAGTGCTCCCAGCCTGAATGGTGTTGACGTTTAAGCCGTTTATCTGTGAGTGATTTTAGAGCCTCTGGTACTGTCTCTTTAAGAGCTGCCTTCTCGCAGGCTAAATTAGCTTGAAAAGGGGGACTGTGTAGTTAATGCTCGAATCCTGCCCTGAGCTGCCGTCTGATCGCTCCGTTTCTGCAGTCGCTAAGAGTGCAGAGGGAACCCATCTGACAGATGTAACTGTTTCCTGAAATCATTTAGCAGCATTTGTGAAATCGCAGTTTGCCTAACCTGTTTTTATTGCAGCTGGGACTCTACGTGTGTTGCTCCTCCATTTTGGACCTGAACTGCTAATCTGGGCCAATTGGGTAAGGAGAGCCCTAAAATGGAGACTGCCTGAGCCAACCAGAACTTGGACTCTCACCTGGAGCCTACTTAAAGGGTGAATGTATGGCAGGTGCTTCTGGGAGCTGTAGTTTGGACCTTGGTGCCTTTTTTGCATCAACAGAGGGAGCCCTGCAGTGATTGACAGTTGAATCCTCCAACCGAACCTGTGTGACGACTAAGGGAAATGCCCTGAACTGTTCTTGGAAGGGAGATGCGAGTTGACTGTGAAGGGAGTAGGAGCTCTGTTCTGCTGCAGCATGCAGTTCACGCAGGAAGCGCGTGTAAGGTCCTGAAGTCGGCCTGTAGTCGTTAGCGAGTGCTCATCGGACTGAATCAGAGTTTGTGGAGAAAAAGGAAGAAGTGTGCAGGTCTAGGCTTGCCTGTAGAAGACCGAAGATTTGCAGAAGTGCAATTGGCCTGTCGGGGACTCTGTTGCTGCGTGTGTTCTCGGGTTTTGCAGTATTTGTGATCGTAATCGAGAAGCAGCTGCCTGGTATAGTAATTTCCTTTACATATAAATGTGCTTAGTGTTTGTAGGGGATTGCGATTCTTTTCCCCCTTGTTTTGTGAGTTGTGAGCTGAAGCTGGAAGCTGGACTCAAAGCTAATTGGACTGAATCCGTCTGCTATCCCACTCGGTTAAGCCCTGTCAATAGGGTCTCATCTCCATGCCCTGTTCATTCTGGTCATCCAGAGCTACTTCAATTCAGCTATCGGTTTGGGGTTTGTGAGTACAAATAGGGGCACCTCCCCTCATCTTCACTTAATCAAATTGTGTCAACTGATTGTTTTGTGTGCCTCTGTTTGTGGACTAAGCCATCCGGGCTCTGGATTACAATTTGTGCATATATTTTCTTTATACAGGGCCCCATCCAGCTGCACCAGCCAGCCAACCCCAGGCAACGGACCTGGCTAGCCCCCCCCATCCTGGGTACCCAGAGAGTGACATTTTGGACCCTAAATATATGTGCACAGTACTGTGATTCAAACTTATCTAAACCAATCAACCTGATCACCCCCTCCCAAGTTACTGTCCCCTGAATAAACCAGATTTATTCTTGTTATACTATATACTGGCTGTGGTGTTAATGCATCTAGAACTGTATTGCAGATTGCTGTGTAGGTTGTTTAACCTTGTTTTACAGGGGATCCTCCAAGACGGGCTGCAGAATCAGTCTTGAGGGTAAGTGATATCTCTATGTGTAAAAAGTGTGCACACGTGGGGTATTGGGAAGGTAACTCCAGTGCATTGTGTGGGCCACTAGTGGGAACAAAGGGGTGTCACAGTGTCCCAGAGGGCTGTACCCGAGCTAGTTTAACCACTACTAACCCTGACCTCTGGGTGAAGGCACCCGTCATACAACCTAGGCCCCTCAACCTGTCAGTAGCCAAACAGGCAGGGGTAGTAGCCCTTGGGATAGCGCCACCTGGGGGTTACATATATCCTAGTGGGGAGGACAACTGTGACAGTATGCCTTGTAGAACAGTGTGGCCGAAGGGCCATTGTTTGTCTAGAGGCAGTATTCATGTTGTAGTGCCTGGTAAAGGTTTGGATAGTGTACCAGGCGACCGCATTATAATGTCGGTGATAACATCATTGGTAAAACAAGCCAGAATGGCTAGGTTTCTCCGTGGAGTGAGTGTGATCAAGACCCGATAAGGACTCATTGCATTTGTTATAGCAATAAGTCATGTGATTGATATGTCCGTATAATAGGTCTCGGTGGCCTGTGGCCAAGTATATGGAAGTTGAGAAAGTCAGATCCCATGGTGGAAAGGGTCTGAATAGGAGGTTTCAAGTGCAATATGTCCCTGAGGAATATTCTGGTTATCCAGTTTCTGGTATATACATGGTAGAAATGGACGATTAGCTGAGGTCTTTGGCGAATAATCTGGTAAAACAGTATAAGGCTCTTGTGAGTAGGCAGTAATATGGACCCAGGGCTTAAAATGGAACCCAAATGATAAATGTGTGTCCATTTAGGGTTGTATGTGTTACTTAGTAGCTCTCAGGGAAGCAGCAAATAAATGTCTGCTATCTTGTCATGTGTGTGTAATCTCATTTGCAAGGGAGTCCTTGGGCGTCAAGCCTGGAGATTGCAGACCTTTCAGGTTGAGGTGTTTTTAAGGATTTTCCCTTTGTGTTTGAAGTCTGGTTTCTGATTATCAAGTTGACTGTAATGACTACTAGTTGTTGTAGTAGCCTGAACGCCAGATCTGTCAGGGCCATTTCCTTCTAGGATCAGTAATATTCTATTAATCATTAATAATAGAGGGTCTACAGAGAGAAGAATCTTGTCCAGGGTCAGGACATGGCATTTATGAAGTTTCCTTTTAAGAAATAGTTAGATTTCAGGTATTTTACATGATAAGCAGGTATGGTGATCCCTTTAGTCGTTCTGTTGGGTAAACAGATATCTGAGTAAGAGGCCTGGATGGTGGGTAGGCACCAGCCGCACAGCAACATCCAAGGTAAGAGACTAATATGAGAGTGGGCAGTGGGTTAGTCCACGTGCCGTGCATGTAATATGGGCTTTGGTGTGCCTCTTTTAAAAGATGCATTCGTTATTCGTATCTATTTTTGTAATAGGCTCTGGTTGATGTTGGAGTCAGTGTCCACCACAGAAGGGTGCTGTATGAGGCAGGCGGGATCCAGATGTGATGGTCTGAGCGACCTGTACTTGGTGTCCGCTTTAAATTGTCCACTGTTAGGGACATGCACCTCCTTTTCTTGTTTCTTGTTTCTTTTTTTTTTGTATAAAACCTCTTTGTTTGTGTCTCTGAGTATAAAGGCAGAATAACCCCACAGTTTCATTGAGGCCCTATGGAGAGGGCAGGGATTCAGATATTTGAAATCACTGAGAGGTGTAGGTACTGGTGTCGTCAGAATGAAGGGCCGGGTAGGCCTAGAGGTAGTGAATGTGCCTCTTGTTGTCTAACTTTTGTTTTCGGAAAAAACACCTCTTTGGTTGTGACAGTTATTTCTCATTTTAACATTTTTGTACTGGTTACGTTATTAGTAGTACAGTTTTTGTACTGTACGTAATTGTCTGCCTGAGGCTTGTAAGTTGTCCAGAATAGTTTGTGTTGCTGGACCAAACAGTTTATCGCCTGAGAATGGGGCGTTACCCATCTTATATTGTATATCATGTGCAAGGCCAGACATTTTAAACCAGGCCTGATGGTGTATAGTAATACCTGTGGCAAAGTATTCCCTATATCATATCCCAATCTTAAGGGATGTTGGTAAAGGTATTAATTATAGGTATCAGTTGTTCCTTTTCAGGTGAAAGAGGTGATATGTTGTAAGGCAGAAGTGCCCAAAATATGCTGGTGTTTAGCATATGGCCCATATAAGTAAATATCTGAATATTCGGATTACTGGGACAAATATTCTCCATGTAATTAAGGCTTCTAGAGTGAAGGTTGGGCCTTGTCGTCGTCACAAGAGGACGTTATAGAATAAGGGGAGTGTACCTCATGAAAGTCTATGTTAGGAGCCCCGCCATAATACATCTCCTCTGAAAGGTTCTCCATTCTGTGTGGTTTGTTCTCAGAATAGTATTCCTCCATAGGTGTCAGAGGTGATAAGGAAGGAAAAAGTTCCAGCTCCATATGCGTCCTCTTTGTAGGAGACGGAGACCAAGTGTGAGAGGAGTGGGGTGTAGGCGGATCAGGTGTATGATCAAACCCCAAAGATTGTAAAACTTTGTTAATAATATGCTCGATTTTAGGTAGCTGTGAAGGTGGCAGGTCAATAATTATAAGTTATGAGCCCATCATGATTGTTGTACCTGACGGTAGTGGGCGTTATGGAGGATCAATGTATGCCTCCTGGTAGTATAATCCTGCATTCCTTTGGTGAGGAGTTTTTCCTGTCATGTAATGAATGTGGTGCATCCATAGGGGTAGAATATGTTGGTTTGCCTCTTTTTCTCATGAGGTGTGACCCCATAATATGTGGTGAGGTGTCCTCATGGGTATATGCAGGAAGAAATGAAACGTCTTTACCATAAAGGTTAGGGCCCATGAGGGGCTGACGTCAAAATAATAGTCTCCATTGATGGAGAAATAGCCTCTAAAGGTATGATTTCATGATGAAAAACCTGCTTCGTCGACGATGGAATGAGGCCCGTTGACAGGGAGCATAAAATAGTTGCTCTGTCAATGATAGAGGCACTCCCGTGGATGGGAGGGTTATAAATGCAGGTTCTATCGATGGGGGAGGTAGTCCCGTCAACGTGAGAGTGAAATCCATGTACTCAGTCAATGGGGGAGGCAGTCCCATCGACAGGAGAGGCTTCATGAGAGCCTCCGTCAACGGGAGAGTGTGCCCCGTCGACGACAAATGTTGTTTTGATGCTGTTGTCGATGGGCGACGGGGGAGCACAGAAATGATGTTCCGTTGATGGGAAAAGCACTCCCATGTATGAGGAGGCTGGTTTTATGTGCCCCGCCGATGATAAAGACTGGGTATAGGCATAAAGCTCTGTCGACGGGGAAAGCACTCCCACGTATATGCAGGCTGGAGTCGTGCATCCCGTCAACGAGGAAGACTGAGTATGTGTTCCGTCAACAGAAAAAGCACTCCCATACATGAGGAGACTGGAGTCATGTGCCCCGTAGATGAGAAAGACTGAGTATGTGCTCCGTCGATGGGGAAAGCACTCCCGTGTATGAGGAGGCTGGAGTCATGCACCCCGTCAATGAGGAAGGCTGAGTATGTGCACCGTCGACGGGGAAAGCACTCCCATGTATCAGGTGGCTGGTTGCATAAGCCCTGTCGACCAGAAAGACTGAGTATAGGTATGATGCTCCAACGATGGGGAAAGCACTCCCATGTATGAGGAGGCTGGGTTCAGATGCCCCATCGATGATGAAGATAGGATGAGCCTGCTGTCGACGGGAGGTTATCCATCGTTGACGAAGAATGTCTCCTTTAAGAGACAGTTTGTGTTAAAGTTGCCATTGTAGTGCAGCATGGCAAGACTTGCGAGGATGGTTTTTCCTTGTTCTTTTAGGTTTTGGAAGACGACTCAGTGGATATGGAGCCCTTGGTGTGAGCCCCCTGAGTCTGTAACATAGTATTTTGTCTTCCATTAAATGGTTTTAAAGTTGTTGTAACCTTCCTTTTTGGTTACGGAGTTTTGTTTCTGGCATAAAGCACAGGAATTGGTGCCATATATGAAGCCCAAGCACCTCAAGTTATAAAGGTTCAGTTTTCTTCGATGACTGCTTACACAGAAGTTTTCATCGATGACTGCTTACACAGAAGACAGCTGCTGTGCGAGCTGAAGCCGGCGAGAGAATGAACAGAGAGTGCCAGGGACCACCCACTCTTATAGGCAGAGCCAGGAAGTGATGTCATGTGTGGGTGGTCCCTGGTGAAGACTGCTGGAAGAAGCTGCCGTGTGATAGCGCCACCTGCTGGAATCTCTCAGAAGTAATGACCTACTGCAAGAGACCATTCCGTAGAAGATCTATGGTTACAGGTGAGTAACTCATTTCTAGGGACGTGGATATGGTTCAAGTATCCACACTTCTGTCAGACTCCTAGAAGTTCTCCGGGAAGAGGGAACAAGGTGCACACCCTTATTTAGAAACAGAGGCTGGAGAACTGAGGCACCAAAAACAGCCTTCCAGTGGGACTCAGAGTCAAAGCTGTAATGGGAGATTAAAGTATGTGCCGATTTCCAGGTAGCCACCCTACAGATCTCCTGTATGGATTCATCTTTGGAAGGAGCCACCGAGGCAGCGGTATGTCTGATGGAAACAGCCTGATGCCTTATGGGAGGCTCCCTGCTAACCAGCTGATAACAGAGCTCAATGCAGGAGACAGTCCACTGCCAATCATCCTCTTAGTTGAGGATCTGCCAGGTGTGGCGTCAGTGTAGGTTACAAAGAGCTGTCGAGCCTCACCCTGAACTCCAGCCATGCGCTCCTAATAGTAAATGAGCGCCCTATGCAGGTCCAAAGTATGGAGCCTGTGGTCAACCACTGAAGAAGGGTTAGTGAAGCAGACCAGAAGATTAACCACCTGGTTAAGGTGCAGCTCCGAGACAAACTTTGGGTGGGGGAGAAGGGCTATCTTGTTCTTGTGGAAGACCAAGCATGGAGACTCCTCCAAGGGCACCTAGAGCTCACTGATCCTTCTGGCAAAGGTGATAGCCACCAAGAGGGCAGTTCTGCACAACAGGTGTGACATTTCACACATGTACTGAGGCTCAAAAGGCATGCCCATGAGTGTTGCCAGAACCAGCAACAGATTTCAAGGTAGCGGTGGTTCATGCACCGGTGGGCTGAAGTGGGCTAGGCGTTTGACAAAGTGCCTGACCACCTTCTCCTACACCACCATCAGCATACCAGCACATGCCCAGTATGCAGACATGGCTGCCAGGTGCCCCTTGAGGGTTGTCGATCGCAGCCCCCATTGGGAGAGGGACCAAAGATGATCCAAAATGCTAGCCAAGGGGCAGGCAAGGGGATCAAGCTTCCTGTCCTGGTACCAGATGGAAAATCTTTTCCACTTAAACTTAGACTACTAGAACTTTAAAGACTAAGATATCAGGAGTAAAATGAGCCTCCTTGCTGGTGACTAAGCTGGGGGAGGTGGTGGATGGGGAGGAGGATAAAACCGCCCTTCAGAGGGATCTGGAGACTCTTGAGAGGTGGTCACGCACTTGGAAGCTAAGGTTTAATACTTAGAAATGCAGTATTCTCCACTTGGGACTTAGGAACCCTGACCATGAGTACTTTTTGGGTGGGAAGAAACTGCAGGTTTCAGCAGGGGAAAAGGATCTTGGGGTATTTGTGGATGCCAGAATGAATAACACTGAGCAGTGTAGGAGGGCTGCAGCTAAAGTGAATAGAATGCTCGGGTGCATTGCCAGGGGAATAACCTCGAGGAGAAGGGAGGTACTTCTTCCTCTGTATAACTGCCTGGTCGGACTGCACCTGAAGTACTGTGTGCAGTTTTGACACCTGTACTTGAAAAAGGACATTGCCCTCCTGGAAAGGGTCCAGAAGAGGGTGACCAGGATAATAAAGGGTCTGGGAGAAGATCCAATGAGGAGAGACTTGAGGTGCTGTACATGTATGCCCGAGAGGAGAGATGGGGGGATATGATCAAGGTATTTAAATATCTAAAGGGAGTGAACAGGGTCAGCATTGATAGCCTGTTCCAGCTAAGGGAGGAAGGGCACACTGGGGGGCATTCTATAAAGCTGGTTCCCGGGAAGCTCAGGGGTAAGACTAGGAGATGT
Source organism: Neoceratodus forsteri (assembly GCA_016271365.2). NCBI lineage: Eukaryota > Metazoa > Chordata > Ceratodontiformes > Ceratodontidae > Neoceratodus > Neoceratodus forsteri. The sequence continues at coordinate 36,419,272 of JADMNL010000029.1, read as the reverse complement.
TACTTTACCGAGAGAGTGGTGGCCCATGGAATGCACCCTCTGCGGAACTGGTGGTTGTTAATACAGTGGAGGGGTTCAAGAGGGGTTGGGACAGATAAATGGGAAAGGTAAAATTGGGGAATGCCAGAAATGGAGGTGTAACTCTGGTGGGTGATGGGGTGGGGAGATAACAGGTGAGGTGGGGGGGCAGCAACAGTGTCTGGACCATGTGTTGCAAATTTGAGCAGACTCGATAGACCTTTTGGCCTACTCTGCAGGCATCTTAGTATGTTAGTGTAACAGAACACAATGGTACCATCAGGAGACAAGATGAGCCACACTCAGCAGCAAGACACTTCATGGAAAATGGACATATGCCGGCTTCTGTGGGCTTTGGGGCTTGAGAAAGAAAGAACTGTTAAAACATGAAGCATGGTGGATCTACAAATTCAGAACATCTTACGCAAGGAGAGGCATGAAAGAGGAGTGGGACTGGGCCATTTTTTTCTTTTATTTATTTATTTATTTAGTTGTTTAACCAGGAGTAGCACACTAAGCTGAAAGCTTTTTTACAGGAGCGACCTGGGAGCAAAGGGAGGTTAAGTGACTTGCTCAGGGTCACACAGTATGCAAGTGGAAGCTGTGGGATTCAAACCCAGGTCTGGTCTACTGGATGTCACCAGATTTGCAGCTCAGAGACCACTGCGCTATACTGCCTCCCTTTTCTGAACATTAGTTTATATACATTGAGCAGTACTCCTAGTGGGCTGGTTTCAAATGGCCTTCCTGGAAGTGCCCCAGGCTGTGAAGCTTTTTTCTAGGTTCTTTAATTCATACATTACTTAAGTTACTTACATAAAGCTGACATTTTTGGTGGCATTTTGTATGACAGGAGGAAGCTGATTCCTACTCAGGATGTTTTCAATTTTTTTATTTTATTCTTAATCAGTTAGTTACTATATGGAAAGTATTCTTTAAAAACAAGGTCACCTAAAATCCATATTGAACACATGGATACTGGGGGGGTCCACCAGGAAGATCACTTAATATTAGTTTAGCTCAGTGTGGTAGGCTTTACATTAATGTACACAATTATTCATTAATTGTATATATTAGTTTAGTATTTAGTTCAGCCCAGTACAGAACAATAGTAGTCTTGATTCAGTCCTATATGTTAAAAGTCAATATAGTGCAGACCTTAATGAACACCATGTTCAAGCGTTCAAGAATTTAGCTTAATGACATGATCATTAAAATTAATGAATATTAGTTATGATTTTAAAACTTTCAAACAACCATTAGTTGATGTAATTCCTATAGTAATAGAGAGAAAACTTTTTTTAACTGACTAACCTCCCCATTCCCATTTTAACACAAACAAAAAACTAGTCTACCCTTATACTGTAAGTATCGAGCATGTCTAATATTAACCTTGGTAACCACTAAGCTAAGTTTTGAACTGTTTTATTATCCTTATATTTTTATGTAATTTTATGTGATGCCCTTGTGTTGAATATTGGATGTAATAAACTGTCATGATTTTATACATTTCTAAAAAAAATAAAGAACTCTGAACTCTGAATTTTAAATGGTTACCAGGCACAAGACTGCCAGTTTCAAAGGCAGAAGCCTGTATGTTACCATAGGGTATAAAAAACAGGAATTAGTGAGTGGTCAGGCCACTTCTTACAGCGGGAAGAAGATTGGTCCGGGGACATTTTTTATTTTTCAGGGTACAAGGTAAAAAAACACACCACCTTTAATCATGTGCTGGGCTGTAAAGCTTTTTGAAATAGTGGTTCGGGATTCACGAAAATGCATTTTCTTTGAATTAATAGCACAGAGTACAAGATAAAAACTGATCAGAATCGCTGGCTAGCCAAGTAAGCTGAGAAATTTACAAAGGTACTTTTCTTTGGAGAACAGACTTTTCTAACTGCCTAAAAGCATAATTATGTGTTTTTGTGAAAGAAGTGCTTAGTGCAGAGACCTTGAACAAAGTGTAATTTGTTTTGCTAAAAGACAGCACCTTCGTGAGAAAGCAAACTAAGTTTAAATAGCAAGGTAAACTTTAAATAGCACACAGCATGGGAGGTCACATACAACCACTTATAGACAAAGGTAAATATGCAGGTTTAGCCCTGGGGAATTGGGATCGGCCTTCTCACTGAAACACTGTAGAACTTTGATATCAACTTGATTAAAAAGTTAAAACACTAAAAGAGTTTATAAAGATTGGGTTAAGGCTCACCACACTAAATGGAACATGGGGAAGGATTGTTGTGACTGTTAAAGGGGGCATCACTTTATGGTGAAAGTCTTTAATTTCAAATGGCCCTTATGCACGAAGGTGTGGAGTGGCTACGCACCACGTAACATGGGCACGTAGCCACCCTGCACCCATTGCGCCCCTGGCATGGGATGCACTAACACGTGGCGCACAGATCCAATGCACCCAATCACCCATGGCCACAGACCACACCACGCTTGGGGTGTTCCGGGTGCATGCCAGCAGTATGCAGCATTCACTAAGCTGCATAGTGCTGGCCGCAGGGGTGCAGAAGGGGGCACTGGGTATGCCAGCTGAGACCAGGTGTAACCCAGTGCGTGCCCCCACAGATGCTTCTCGCTGGGCGTGGTGGCACAGTGCCATGAACCACCATACTGCCACAGCCCAGAGAGAAATACCGGGGGACAGGGGCTGCTGTACGGGTGAGTGTGTGGCACAGACTGCCAGGTATGGGGGAGGGGCGGTGCTATAGGTGCCAGGGGGCTGACACCGGGTGCAGGGTAGGGGCAGGGGGCATGGGCAGGTGAGGGATGGAACATGGCAGCACTGCGGGGGTGCGGTCCACGGGACAGGATTGGGGCATGCAGCTGGGGTCAGTCTGTGCGCCGTGAGGGCACTGGGTGCTAAGATCTGTTCCTAGGTCCATTGCTATAGTCATGTTTCACCCTGGACCCGCACCCGAGGGATCCACTGTGGGTCCTTAGGTGGGGCATCCCATTGGATGCCTGACTGGGACCTCAACTCCACCCCCAGCTGCCCTGCAGAGTCCTGCGCACCATGTAGGGTGGAGCTGGGGACAGGTGGCTGGCATTAGTGAATGCTGGTGTTGGTACACCTGTCCACAGGTGCGCAGCTACGCGGGTGGGGTATGTGCCACAGGCGCATATTACCCTCCTGTTAATGCATAGGGCCCAATATGTGGGGGCATTGTAAGACAAACTTGGCATTAATAAGAAGTACTTACAATCAATTTAAATGGATGGAAATTCATTTACTAAAGTTTATCATAATGTTTTAAAAAATAACATTTTTAAAAAACAGTTAACAGCTGTCATGTATGTAGGATTTGAACTGTATACAAACATTGTAGCTGTTTTTGGATACTTTATTCCTTTTTTTCTTGTTTATTAGAGAACCGGATACCTGAAGAAGTAGATTTGGCCATGAAACGTACAATAAAGGTGGAAGAAAAAATTAAATGAAAATACTGATATACTAGGAGTGGAACAGTCGTATACTGTATTTTGAATTTCTACTGCCAGGAAGAATTCCTCCAAGACCAAATTGGATTGCTTATTAAACAGAGGGCATCCAAGTCCATTAAGTTTACTTCAACAGTGTACCAGGTGGAGGGGTCAGGCACAAAACAACATCACAGGGTGGAGCCATGGGATATATCACCGGAGTGGGGAGAGGAGCTTTGCTTAAAGATATTCCGGCAAATCAACCTCTTCAATCAATCAATCATCAATCATAATTTATTTATAAAAAGCACCTTTCTACAGCCAAGGTGCTTGTACATGACATAAGCAATACAATACAAAATTCAAAATTAAATAAAATCTTACATTTAAAATTCACTATTAAATTACTATTCATTAAAACGACCATATGCTGACTCAAAGTAAGTAAGTATTAAGTGCAGTCTTAAACTCCTGGGTGGTCAGGCAATCTCGTATTCAATGAGGTAGAGAATTCCACAGGGTCAGGGCCACAAAACTAAAAGATCGGGCCCCAGATGTCTTCAGGCGGACCCTGGGAATCTTTAGCAATCCCTCGTTGGCAGATCGGAGAGAACGGAGGGGACAGTAGGGATGAAGGAGATCTTGCAAGTACCTAGGTCCCTGGTCATGTAGGGCTTTATAGGTCAGTAAACCGACCTTGAAGGTGATCCTCCACTGCACTGGAAGCCAGTGCAGTCCGCAGAGCACAGGCGTTATATGGCTGGTTCTAGCTGTACCAGTCAATAGCCTGGCTGCTGCATTCTGCACTAGCTGAAGGCGGCGGATATCAACCCCCATTAGCCCTAGGTATAGGGCATTGCAATAGCCAAGGCGAGAAGTAACGAAGGCATGGACCAACGTTGGAAGATCTCCGGGAGGAACCAGGTGTTTCACCCGGGTGATATTCCTCAGATGGTAAAAAGAGGTTTTGATGACAGCTGACACCTGTGACCCAAGGGTTAAACCATCGTCAATAACAACACCCAGGTTCCGCACCCAGTCTGAAGCAGTCAGCGCCACACCCACAAGACATAGTCCTGAGGGTGATCCTGATGACATACCCGCCTCCCGACTATCAGGGTCCACAACCAGCACCTCAGTTAAAGGAAGACTGTCAGAAGTGTGAATACATGAACCATATCCTTGTACCTTAAACCTTAAGTTGGATTGCACTTTTTTTTAATTCTTTATTTATGCCCAATTACACTCAACTGCCTTGACCTCCTACTGGGTTCCCTAAGATGCCTGGCTCTACCAGACCCCATTCCCCCATCAATTGCCTACCTCCATCCTGCCACAGATATTCTCCCCTTGGTGGAGTAGAGGGGGTTTACCCCTCCAACTGCTTGCCTCAGTCACACGATTCCGCTGAGGGGTTTAAGTCCAGTCCCCTTTGATACACCAGGGTCCATCATCTATTGGGCAGTAGGGTATTTTTCTGTGTTTCTTCCCATCCCCTACAGACTCAGGCACACTAACATACTAACATACTATTTGCCAGCAGATTAGGCCTTATGGTCTATCAAGTCTGCTCGAACCTCGATCCTTAGTTGGGTGCCGAGACCCTCCCATCCCTTGTGCTCCAGAAACCCCTATCATCCATCCCCACCCCCCCGGGACAGGCCATCATCTGATACATCCACTTTCTGTGTCTGTCCCACCCTCTCTTAAAGCTCTCCACTGTGGATCTCTGAACCAGCTCACCAGGCAGAGCATTCCAAGGGTCCACCACCCTCTCAGTGAAAAACCTCCTCCTCTTTCCCCTCACCCTTCCACCTTCCAACTTCAAACCATGCCCTCTGGTGATGCCTCCCTGCTTTAGTCTAAAGATCCCCTCCATGTTTACCCTATTTATTCCCTTGAGGTACTTGAAGACCTCAATCATGTCCCCTGTCTCTCCTCTCCTCCAATGAAAACAGGCAGAACTCCAAGTCTGTCCTCGTAAGTCAAATCCCCTAGCCCTCGTGATCATCTTTGTTGCCCTCCTCTGTACCTCTCCAGGAGCTGTATGTCCCTCTTCAAGTGTGGTCTCCAGTACTGTACACAGTACTCAAGGTGTGGTCTAACCAGTCCATTGTACAGTGGCAGAATCACTTCCTTGCTCCTAGAGGTGATCCCTCTGCGATGCATCCCAACATCCTGTTTGCCTTGCTAGCTGCTCTCCTGCACTGCTCAGTGTTATTCATACATGTATCCACCATGACCCCTAGGTCTTTTTCCCTATTGAGGCTTCCAGCACCTCCTCCCAGGGTGTACCTGTGTTTAGGGTTTCTCGACCAAGATGCAACACCTTGCACTTGGTGATATTGAAATTCATCTCATGTGTGAGCCCAGCTTTCCAGGGTGTCCAGGTCCCTTGCAGGGCCAACCTCCCCTCTTCTCCTCAACTACTGCTCCCATCTTGGAGTCATCCGCAAGAGACTCATTTCACACCCTATACCATCCCTGATGTCTGATATGTATGCATTAAACAGGATTGGACCCAGGACCGAGCCCTGTGGTACCCCACTACCAACCTCTGTAGGGTTGAGAGCTCCCCACAGACCACTACTCTCTGAGTGCGTCCAGCTATCCAGTTTTCAATCCATCTGACCATCAAAGGGCCTACCCTAACCCCATCAGTTTCTCCACCAGACCATTGTGGGGACAGTCAAACGCCTTGCTGAAGTCCAAGAATAATACATCCACAGGCTTACCCCTATCCAGTTCTGATGTTACCCATTCATAGAACTCCACAAGGTTGGTTTGACATGATCTACCTGGCACAAACCCATGCTGCCGACTATCCAGACCTCCCCTCCTCCAAGTAAACCCACAACTCGTTCCTTTAGTATACTCTCCATTAATTTTCCCACCACCGAGGTTAAACTGATGGGTCTATAGTTTCCTGGTACTTCCTTCGACCCCCCTTTATGGATTGGTACCACATGTGCCTCTCGCCAATCCCTAGGTACCCTCCCTGTCTCAAGTGACCTGTTGAAAAGCTCCGCCACTAGGGAGGTTCAAGGTGCATATTCACAACAAAAGTGTGCTGTCACCCTGAACCCCTGGCCTACGTTCATCCCTCCCATGGTGCCTTAGACTGCACTGCAACCTGTGCTCACTCAGGTGGCAGTACTGCAGCAAGGATGGTGACCCCCCCCCCACCCCTTCCTGGAGGAGAGCATCCTCTGAGACACTCAGTCTTCCTCCCACCGCCAGCCCCTCGACAATCTGATCTCGTTCTCAAACTCGGGTCAGCAGCATCATGAGCGGTAGCACTACTGCTGCGCTCACTGGCCGGTATGTTAGATGACACCCTTAAAAGAGAACTGTGCTGAATCTATAAGTCATTTGTCCCACTAGATGCTATTCTTTTTTTTTAATTTTGTTAATTCAGTTTTAGCCACATCTTATTCTGTAAGTATAAGCAGAATTTTTTTATACATGACATCTTCAAGCAGAGCATATTTTTAAATACTGGTTCAAATTCTGTTATTGCTCTAGCTCTATAGGTGTTTTAGTACAGACCTTGTTGAGTTTGGGTGGGGGGGGTGCTGCTCCCACTGCATGACTGCCCCCTGTTGGAGACCAGGTAGGAGCACAGCTGGGAGTGCCAGAAGTGGGAAGGATGGCTGCCAGACACCTAGTATGCATTCATACTAGTATGCAAGTCTTTTCATGCCAGGCACCCTGGGGATGTAGGAAGAGGAAGAAGGAAGAGCCCAGTCTGCTTCATGCCAGCAACTCCTTCCCACCGCAGGCTACTGCATGACTGACAAGGCTGTTCACCTAACAATAAAGGGTCCTGGGTGCATGGCGGATAACCTATGAGTCTGTGAGAACATCCAGATGGGGCTTTGGGGTGCTGTCCAGTGGACCTGAGGCAGAGAAACAGCTCTATGGAAAGAAAAAGTTCAAAGCCTTCAGGCACTGGACTAGTAGGCCCTGCTTCTGTTGATGTGCAGTCTGGTGGTTGGGGGCTGCACCAGAAGTTTTGCTCATGAAACTACTCAGTCAGTGAAAGTCAAGAAACATCAATGCCAGTTACAAAGGAACATACTGCTGAATCCCTTCTCCCAGCTAGAGGCAAGGTGCAGCTAATGGAGATGTATGTATGAGTGGGAATTAGAGAAGGAGAAAAGTGCATGAAAGAATTTGTGGAAATAAAAGGAGTTAAGTCCATTCTCTCACTGGCAAGGAGGAATGTGATCCTACATAGGAACCTACCTCTGCTCCACGTTCCGGGATGAAGCTTTTAATTTGCACCGTTTTTCCAGGAGCTGGGAACTGTGCTTCCCGAAGTCCCTGCATGAAGGGGTAAATCAAGGCAGTAGTAGATTTTTGCCGTCTCTTCTCCACCTCATCCAGGATCTGAAACAAGCAGATGCAGTGTTCACCACTTTTGAGTATAATAATGCATTTGTCACACAGTTTTATATACGAGACATGCCTGGTCAGTCCTGTATCTATTCGGGTGGCTTCCCGGCAGGTACTGTCACTATCCATACAAGTTCAGAATTTTTATTTTGCTGGAAAATTGTCAGAGAAGTACCTGCTCTCAAGCTATGTGTAGCTAATGCAAAGTTGTCACTTTACAAGCAATTTGCAGCACAAAATTCTTAAACAAGCATTTGTCAATGCTGGTCGTTCACTTACAGGTATTTGCAGTGGTGTTTGGTATGGGTACTGGCTTCAGAGGAGAGAGGAGGCAGCAGTAAGAGTGGTGGGTGCTGCATGGTGGAAGCTGGACTGTAAATGGTCCCAGAACTGATCCGTGCGGTACCTCGCTGGTCACTCCCCTCTCCCTGGATTGGATCCCATTACCACCCTCTGCCTCCAGTCTGGCAGCAAGTTTGTAACCCAGTTTATCAGCTTGTGTCCTGTGGCAAGACTACCCATCTTGTTAATCAGCTTTCTATGTTGGACATTGTCGAAGGGTTTGCTGAAATCAAGGCAGGTGACGTCAATCGTCTCTTCCTGATTTACTTCCTTAATGAGGCACTAGAGTTTCCAACCTTAACTCCCCACCCCCACCCTGCAGAGACTGACAGGCATTGGGGGTGTGCCTTTGGGTCATCTGCCGTAATGCACATGCCATTCCACCCCCATTCTACAGACACTGACAGGTGTTGCGGTGTGCCTTTGGGTCTTCGGCCGAATGCTCACCCCATTCCATAATGAAATAAGCTGAGATGGGTGCAGTATGGGAGAATGGGGTGCACGTTAGGGCCAAAGACCCCAAGGCACACCCTGATGCCTGTCACTGGCTGCAAGGTGGGGGTGGAATGGTGTGAGCATTACGTCCTACAACCCCAAGGCACACCCCTGATGCCTGTCAGTCTCTACAGGGTGGGACGTTACGGTTGGAAACCCTAACACTCTGGGTGTTTGTTACTATTTTCATTCCAAATTTTCAACATGGGGTTTTTGGGACCCCACCTCATGAACAGTGGCACTATCATTCCTTTACTTAACACCAAAAGGTGATGTCGTACAGTGACGGTGCCATTCAGCGCTACAGGTAAGAAAACACATTTTGGGCAGGATGTGAAAACTGACAACTATACTGTTCATGAGGTGGTGTGAAAAACTGGCAATGTTGAATATTTGGAATACAAATATAAAAAATTGCCAAAGTTACGCACATGTGTAGTGAAATTTCAACGACCGCATGTAACTCGGGCGTTTTGGGGTATTTTTGGACCAAAGTTTCAACATGGCCATTCTGGGACCCCACCTCATGAACAGCAACACTGTGATTTTGTTAATCCAGCCTGAAAGTTGATTTTGCACAGCAACCGTGCCATTCTGCGCCACAGGTGCAAAAACACATTTTGGGCAACATGTGAAAAATGACAGCTGTACTGTTCATGAGGAGACATGAAAAAATGGTAATGTGGAAAATCTGGAGTGAAAACATTAAAAATTGGCGGTTATGGAGCACGCGAGAAACTGCACTAACGACACTCATAATTCGTCACTTTGTTGTTTTTACCAGATTTTCAACACTGGCTTTTTGCAACCTCTCATCATGAACATTGGCATTGTCATTTCATTAATTGGTCCCAAAAGGTGATTCCATGCAGTGACCGTGAAGTTACCTTTCGGGACCAACAAAATAACAGTGCCAGTGTTCACGGGGTGCAAAAAGGCTATGTTGAAAATTTGAGGCAAAAATTCCCCAAAAATGGATGCAATATCAACATAAGTTGAAACCCCTATTGATAGCCATTAGTCAGCACTTACCTTCATTCTTCAGTTCGCAGTTCGGCTTTGAAGAGTGCAGACGTGTCCCGGTCCACAGAAGATGACGCCCGCCAACCTCTGGAGGCAAGTATAGAGTGAGGGTGCGAGGAGGTGGATGTGCAACTGTAGGGCCGAGGGAGACGGGGATGATGAGGGACCATTTTTTATTTTCAGGTACAAAAAACAAACAACGAAACAAAAGCCGGGGGACCATTTTCTTTTTTGTGGGGTAAACATAGCATAGACTTTGACAGCAGATAAGGACCACTTGGCCATTTCTAGAGGGGGTTATACATATGGGGATTTTGGGAGTGGTCTCCCCAGTATCCCAGAGTATTGTGGGGGTACAGCTATAGGGACTCTGGGAGGGGGCTTCCCAGTATCCCAGAGTATTGCGGGGGTACAGCTATAGGGACTCTGGGAGGGGGCTTCCCAGTATCCCAGAGTATTGCGGGGGTACAGCTATAGGGACTCTGGGAGGGGGCTTCCCAGTATCCCAGAGTATCGGGGGTAATAGCTATAGGGACTCTGGGAGGGGCTTCCAGTATCCCAGAGTATAATGGGTACAGCTATAGGGACTCTGGGAGGGGCTTTCCAGTATCCCAGAGTATTATGGGTACAGCTATAGGGACTCTGGGAGGGGGCTTCCCAGTATCCCAGAGTATTGCTGGGGTACAGCTATAGGGACTCTGGGAGGGGGCTTCCCAGTGCCCCTCAGTGAGTGGTGGTGCTGTTTTTTTTTTAATTGCTGACACAGGGATTGGGCACCCCAATGTTGGCTTTAACAGAAGGCCTCCCCACGGCTAATGTTGAGGTGGGGGGGGGGTGCAGAAAAGCAAGAACCAGGAGAAGAGGGGCGAGAAAGCTGCACTGCGGCTACTGTTGAAGCAGGGCGCTAGAAGTGAGCACTGGGAGAAAATGTGACACCACGGCGAACATTTAAGCTTTTGAGGTGGGGGGTCAGAGGAGTAAAGATGGACTGTAACTCTGGCCCTGCACATTATTGTGCACTCTAATGCGCATGGTCGGAGTTCGGGCTCCAGAAGGAAATGAAGCGCTCCCATTGAAACTGTTCATTTCTTGGAAGTCCAGCCACGCCATGACAGCAAAGCTGAACTGCTGTCATGACCAGAGTGCCTGGTCATTGGTGTGCACTACCAAACCCATTGCAGTTTCAGCTGTAAGTGGCTTGGCAGTGACACACCTCTCATTTCCCGTATTGTCCCAAGACATTCCTTACGCAAGTGCAAGTGAACGCAAAAAATCTATGTTCTCTCCCCCCCAGCCTCTTAAATAACCCATACCACCCTCCTCCCACCACCCGGCCCTACTCTATTTCAGTAAAGATAAAGACACCCTCTTCCCCCACCCACTGAACAGCAGCAGCACCCCCACCATCCTCCCCATCAAAGCCCAGGCCAAATCAATGAACATAACAACCCTTCCCTCCACCCACTTGAACACAATCCTGACCTTCTTCCCATTCAAAAATACAAACAAGCCCCTACACCCCACCACTGTGTCACCCATGTAAAGGATAAGCAGAGAGGGGTTCTGCAGCACTACCATTCATTCAGACTGCGCTCAGCCGAGGTGGTCAGAGGAGAGTCTGTGCCAGTCACCGCCCCTCTGCTGTCAGAGTTATGTCTGCTTATCCTTTACTTAGGAGGCATGGAGGAGGGTGCCTGTGTAACTAAAAAAAGCAAAAAAGCAGTCACAAATGGAACTTTATTTATTTAGGCAATTCTGCCTGTCTGTAATCTCATCCTGGGGGGGGGAAGGGTGACAGATACAGACGGAAACCTCCTGAAACTGAACCAGATTAGTATGTTGGTTGTATTTTTAGTGAACAGGTGACATGTGGCTAAGACACCATTGAAATTCCCCTGCTTTTTTTAAGACGTGCCATGGGATCATTAACATCCGCCTAAACAACCACCAGAACAGGCAGATGGGACCTTGGTTTAACTTCCTCATCAGAAAGATGGCACCCCAGGAGTGCAGCACCCCCTTCATGCTGTCCTACAGTGTTAGTATTGGGATTTTACCCCAAGTTACTGACATAGGGCTAGAATCCGCAACCTTCCCGTGTTACAGCCTCAGAGCCGAGTGTGCAACCTGCTGAGCCACTGGTTCTAATTCTGTGTAGGTAGGGTGCTAATTCAAAGAGTCTACATCAGGCAAAGTGGTACATGAAGTGACACTTTGAGAGAAAGGGAGGGAGGAGGAGAGATCGAGAGAGAGGGAGGGGGGGAGAGAGAGAGAGAGAGAAGAAAAGAGACAGAGAAATGAACTAATGACTACATATAGTCAGTGACCAGAAATTTGAAACAGGAACAGGTTGACACAAACAGAACAGGAAGTTAGAAGAAAACAAGCTCTGCTGTCAGTAGGGAGCAGGACAGGGATAAATGTAGAAAAAGGTGTTAAGGACAGGGATGGGGCTAAAAGGGGTAAGGCCATAAAAAATAAATGGAAGGTGATGAGTACCAATGCCCGCAGTCTGTGCAACAAGCTCCCTGAGCTAGTGGCCTTGATGGAAGAGGGATACCTGGCTATTGTGGCAGTCAGTGAAACATGGTACACAGAGAACCATGAATGGGAAGTCAACATACTAGGATACACAGTCTACAGGAGGGACATGGTGTGTAAAAGAGGAGGAGGAGTAGCTCTCTATATAAGGGAAGGGATTAAAGCAACAGAACTAAAGAGTAAACAGGAAGTTGATGAGTCACTATGGGTCACCCTGGAGACAGGAAATGGCACCACAATCCGCATGGGGGTTGTGTACAGACCCCCATCTCAGGGGGAGGAAATGGACAAGGAAATGATAGAAGGCATCCTTAAAATTGCAGAAAAAAGGGAGATATTGTTGATGGGGGACCTGAATATGCCAGATGTTAACTGGAGCACCTTTGCTGCAGGCGCATCCAAGAGCAGGGTCATTCTTGATGCCCTACAGGGGGCATGCCTCAGACAGCTAGTGTTGGAACCCACTTCGGGAGGGAGCAGTCTTAGACCTGGTACTCTCAAATGGGGATGGAGAAAGGATCTCAGATTTAGAAGTGGGTAGCCATCTGGGAACAAGCGACCACCAAACAGTGTGGTTCACAATAAACACAGCCATAGAGTCAAGCCATACAAAAACAAGAGTATTGGACTTTGGGAAGGCTGATTTTCGGAAAATGAGAGAGTGCCTCAGAAAAGCACTAGCAAACAGGCAAGAAGGAGGGGTGGAGGAACAATGAGGAGTAATCAAAACAGCCATCGCAGAGGCAACAAACCTTTGTGTAAAGCAAATTAACAAAACACAACAAAGGAAAAAAACATTATGGTTCTCAAAAGAGGTGGCAGGGAAGGTTAAGGAGAAAAGGATAGCATTCAGGAAATATAAGGAAACACAGAAGGAGCAGGACAGAGAACTTATCAGTTAAAGCAGAAGGAGGCAGGGAAGGCAGTCAGAATAGCAAAGGCACAAACTGAGGAAAAGATAGCCAACTCTGTTAAGAACGGGATAAAACCTTTTATAGGTACATTAAGGAGCGAAGAAAGACCAAAGGAGGGATACTGAGACTTAATAAAGGGGAGAGAATGTGGGCAGAGGGTGACAGTGAAAAAGCAGGGATACTGAACGAATATTTCTGCTCAGTATTCACAACAGATGAGGAGGGGGACATGCCTAAACCAAACAAGGGAGAAACTCTGAATGGGGGGAGGGGTCGATATCAGTTCATTCACAGAAGAAAGGGTTTTGAAAGAACTCTTGAAACTGAGGGTGGACAAAGCAATGGGGCCTGATGGGATTCACCCAAGAATACTAAAGGAACTAAGGGTAGAACTAGTAACACCACTGACTACTCTCTTTAACAAATCATGGGAGGATGGAGTGGTACCTGAGGACTGGAGGGGGGCAAATGTGATTCCACTTCACAAAAGTGGGAGCAGGGCAGAGGCAGGAAACTACAGACCAGTTAGTTTGACTTCAGTGGTAGGGAAAATGATGGAATCACTTCTGAAGGAAAGAACTGTTGAGTACCTAGATGCCAGTGGGGCACAGGACCCAAGGCAGCATGGTTTCACAGCAGGAAGGTCATGTTAGACGAGCCTAATAGATTTCTTTGACTGGATGACCAAAGTTGTAGACCAGGGAGGGGCTGTGGATATGGCCTACCTAGATTTTAGCAAGGCATTCGACACAGTCTCACACAAAAGATTAATATACAAGTTAGCCAGCCTTGGAGTGGGTCCCAAGGTGGTAGCCTGGATAAAAAACTGGCTGGACAACAAGACGCAAAGGATAATAGTAAACGGAGTCCGCAGTGAAGGAAGGAGGGCAACTAGCAGGGTACCGCAGGGTTTGGTACTGGGACTGGTCCTTTTTAATATCTTTATAAGTGACATTGGAAAGCACCTGAAAGGAAAGGTATGCCTCTTTGCAGATGACACAAAGATCTGCAACAGGGTTGATACACAAGGTGGGGTGGAAAGAATGAAAAGGCACTTGGCAAGGTTGGAGGAATGGTCAAATAAGTGGCAGCTCAGATTCAGTGCAAGGTAATGCATCTGGGAAACAAAAACCCAGGGGAAGAGTACACAATAGGGGGTGAGTTAATAACAACAAAAATCGAAAGAGACCTAGTAGTAATTATATCAGATGACCTAAAGGTGGGCAAGCAATGTGAGAAGGCAGTAAGGAGGCTGGGGGATACTGGGATGCATAGGAGAGGCATCAACAGTAGAAAACAGGAAGTTGTTATCCTCTCACAGACAGTTAGTGAGACCCCATCTGGAGAACTGCATGCAATTTGGAGACCCCATCTCATAAAGACATAGACAGAGTGGAGGCTGTTCAGAGGAGGGCAACCAAAATGGTGCAAGGTCTGCACCAGTAGACATACGAGGAGAGACTAAAGCAGCTTAATAAATATACCCTTGAGGAAAGGAGGGAGAGGGGGGACATGATAGAAACTTTCAAGTATCTCAAGGGAATTAACAAGGTACAAGAGGGTAGTATCTTTCAGAAGAAGAGATGTGCAAGAACAAGGGCGCACAATTTGAAGATGGGGGGACAGCTCAGAGGTAATGTTAGAAAGTATTTTTTCACAGAAAGAGTTGTGGATGCATGGAACAGCCTTCCTGAGGAGGTTGTGGAGTCAGGAACAGTGGGAGAATTCAAGAATGCATGGGACAGGCATAAGGCAATTCTAGTGGGGGGCAGGAGGAAGTAAGCTGTTGATTAACTAGAATCTGCAGCTTATCCATCAGGTAGGGAAACGGGCAGACTGGGTGGGCCAAGTGGTCCTTATCTGCCATCAAATTCTATGTTTCTATGTTTCTATGCTGTGGGCAATGCTGCATAGTCTCCACCTTGTAAAGTTAGCACTTTGCAACACAAGCGTTATGTGAAGGGCCACGCAAAATAGTGGCAGTTCAGGTAGTGACATTTTTTTGCTACACACACACATTTTGCTCCCCTGCCATCACCCATCATCGGGCCCTTTCTATTCTGCCACCCCCGGCCCTGACAGCTGCTTCCCCCCATCATCCAGCCAGTGGAAAACTACATGGTGCGGGGCCCCAGAGTTCTGGGAGTTGTCATGAATGGCGGCAGGGAGACAGATTTTCTGTGTTTTCTCTCCCCCCCCACAGGCGTTCAGCACAAGCCATATGTCCCACGCATGGACCCACGTGTGCACATAGCAATGTCCAGGGGGAGACAAGGTCCCTTAACCTACTGCAGGGGTTGCTATGGCTGCAGAACCCGGAGACCACCATCCCCTAGCTGGGAGTGCAGCTGAGCAGCAGCGCTACCCCAGCCCCTCCCCCCACCACCTGACCTGACTTCCCAAACCAAGGTAACTGGAGCAGGAGCACATACCTCTCCCACTGGGCCATGGGGACGGCCATTCCATTTATAAAAATTGACCAAGGAGTGCAACTGGTGTTCGTTATAAAATTGGCCGCAACTCTACCCTCCCACCATTCATGGAACCCCCCCCCCTCGACTGTCAAGGTGGGGACAGAGTGGGGAAAAAAAAAAAAGCAGTATTACAAAAATACTCCTCAGCACCATGCAAGCTCCCACAGCAGCCAGTAATGCAGACATCCATAACTAAAACTAGATTTTGAGAGCTGGCCCACTGATGCAGCGGCAGTGCTACTGCTTGTGACACTGATGACTCGAGTTCGGAAGCGAGCTTGGGAGTCAGCGGGCTGACATGGGGAGGAGGATCGAGTGTCTGAGGGACTCCTCTCCTCCTCCTCCTCCTCTGGGGGGGTACACAGATCCTGGCACTTGTCTGACACCTGGTGGAGATCAGGAGATGGGCATGCCAGGCTGTCAAGACACACAGGAGGTGCAGCAGCCGTCGATACACATCGCGCAGGAGTGTGTGGTATGTGTCATGATGGCACTGCAGGGCCATAGTTCCCAGAGGGAAGAAAACTGGGGAAAACAGTACCAACTAGCAGATGACACTGGTCTCCAGCAGGCTCTGGACCCAGCTATCCAGGCACATCCATGCAACCAGATTCTGCCTCCAGTGGGGTTTGAGGGCCCCATCGGGAAGGTAAGGCTGAGGATACTGGAGGATGGGGCTGCTAAGTACAGAGAATAAACAGAGAAACAAACAAAAAAAAACCTGGAGTTTGAATGGCAAATCTGCAGCTGACATTACTTTTAATTCATTGAAACTAACAAGAATTAAACCTACAACAATGAATGAATGGCAAGGGGGGGCTGTCATTTTGGTGGGAATCCTTCCTTTGGGGCAGCAATTTCTATTAGTCTCAATTCATTAAAAAAACATTTTGAATTCTGTGTGTGTTTTATTAATAGACATGAGTGGTATTCAGGGACTTGTGGATGAGAGAGAGAGAGAAAGAGAACAGGAGACAGACAGAATGAAGAAGGCAGAAGTGAAGGAATGAGAGAATACAAGAGTGTGAGAGAAAGAAAGAGGGTGAGAGAGGAAGAGAGAATGAAAAAGCATGTGAGGGAGAGATAGAAACAGAGAGAGAGGGAGGGAGAGAATGAGAGTAAGTGTCAGGGAGTGAGAGAAAGGGGTGTGAGAGGAAGAGAGAAAGACAAATGAAATAATGACAAAATATAATCAGTGACCGTAAGTTTAAGAGCCATTTTGAATTCTGTGTGTGTGTTTTATGAATACGCATGAGCAGTACTCAGGGAATTGTGGGTGAGAGAGAGAGAGAAAATTAAAGGGAGTAAAGGGGACAGAGATGAGAGAGAGAGAGGGATGGAGCGACAGTGAGGCTAGGGTGTTATGGAGAGAGAGAGGGAGAGAGGGAGAGAGAGAGAGTGATAGAGTATGAGGGTGAGAGAGAATGAGAGAGAGTGATAGAGTGACAGAGAGGAGAAAAGAGAGAGAGAGAAAAAACAAATTATAACAAATTATACGATGGGATCTAAAATATAAACATTTTGATTGGTCGGCTGACACTTTATGCTGTAGGGTAATTTTTGAATAACCACTGTATAAAGTGCCAGCCAACCGCAAAACAGTAAAATCATTCCATGCAGAACGCTAAGCGTTCCAATACACTCTTGAAAAAGACACAATTTTTTCTCTCGCTAACTGCCCGTTTCGCAAAATCAAAAGCCCTTAGTGAAAACAATATAAAGTATCAGATCCTACCCGCAATTTATGAAGTGGGAGACAACTGACAGTTAACAAGCATATTTTCAGTTTAAATCACCATCTCACAAGGCTTAGCTCATTCACCTTGCTGCCAGCTGGCTTTAGGGGCATGAGAGGGCTTCTGTCCAGCATCAACTGACTATTTTGTTTAGGAGGGGAAGGACATTTTATTAAAATTAGCAAATAAACAATAAAAAAAAGCTTTCCCATCACTTTTTTTGCATTACTTTCATATTTCCTAATTGTATAATCGGAATAAACCATGATCAGGTGTGGGTTGGGCTGTGATTTATCCACGGCTGCATGGCAGGTCACTCGGGCTGCGCCCTTGTGAGTGAACCATGCCAGCCATGGGTAAATCCCATCCCAATCCACACCCCATCGTGAATTATTCCTCAAATGTAGCCCATAAATGACCATAAGTTTGAAATAGACACAGGTTGACACAAAAAGGATAGGAAACCAGAAGAAGGCTATGTGGCCAGTGCATGTTGGGCAAATTGAAAATGAGATGCATTTTCTTATGAACTGTGCAAACAGGCAAATACACAGACACCAGAAATCACTGTTACAAAGTTTTCTCAGAAAGATACTATATTTAGCACACCGAATGATTGAGGCTATGATGTGCAGTATTCAGGGGTAGGTTCTGAAAATAAGGAAATGATAACGTTAACTGCAGAATATCTAACAAAATGTCACAATAGCAGATATTCTAATGCAACACTCTGCCTCGAACAGTGTTCTGTTTGCTCAATAACATGAGAGAGAGAGAGAGAGAGAGAGATAGTGTTACAGATCCCTCTACTGAAACTTCATCCTAGCTGCTTCTACAACTGCTAAACACAGATAAATTCTAACCAAACACAGAATCAGCGACCACAATTTAGAAATAGAAAAAGGCTGGCACAAATGAACCTAGAATCTTACAGAAATCTGATTTTCTAGTCGGTGTGAAGGCAGTGAAACTGAAACAGAAAAGCATTTCATTCTCCACTGTAAAAATAGAGCTGTATACAAGAATGGTTTTATAGCATATGATTAGCCCCTACTGTGTATGCATTTCAATACACTCAATGTTTCTATTGTGGTACAGTTCAAAGGTCATGAAAAGTTTTTGTAGTATTGTTCTGATGTCGCATCTATACCAAAACAACCTTTCAGACTTGAACCGTGGCATGTGACTGCATTGTCCCCTTGTGCCCACAGACGCTCGAAACGGTCTATTTCGCACTCACGAATTGTCTGACGGACATCTCACTTTCATACAGCGCTCAAACACCACACTACTTTTTCCTGACTGCCTATTTGAAAAACAGAGGCCAGTTATTTCTCATAGTTTGATCCAGCATGCAGGAGTCAAGGGGGAGGGTGGCGGGACAGCGGAGCTCCAAATGGAAACTCTGCTAAACATTCACTTTTTTCCCCCATTTTTTTACAGGCATGATGTGAGTTGAGTTGCATCCCAACAGTATTCTTTATAAATAAAAAACGTAACTGTGTTAAAATGTGAGTGTTTTGGTGTTTCATGCTGTTCTAAATTAATTTCCAAAATACAGGTGTTAAAGGAGAAGTCCACCCAGAATGTGCAAAAACATATGTTATGTAGAGTGTTTTTATATGTATGTCAAGGCCTAGTGTGTCCTTCCCTCTGTCTGCTATTAGGAGTTTTTCATAAATTAGCCTGCTAGCTGTATGGTAGTTTTACAGCCCCTGGGGATCTCCATCACAAATAGGTTTATTGGCTTTCTTTCTCCTACGATGCACCCTAGCTCATGTGACAGTGATGTAGCTATGCCCTTAGATTTAGCAGGGTCTGTCACAGCTCAGCCACAAAGATAATACTTCTTTCAGAGAAGTCACACTGCTAGATTTTGGTTGAGTGTAATCATTATTATTTTTTGATATTAGTACCTTGTCCTGCTACAGTATGTTACAACCTATAAGGTGATGTTCAATTTTTGCTACTTAGTACTGGTGCAAAAACTGAAAGTGACTGAGAGGAATAGAGTAAACAGTGATATTATTCAAACACACACACACACACACACACACACACACACACAGCAGAACATAGCAGGACAAGGTACTGATATCAAAAAATAATAATGATTACACTCACCCAAAATCTAGCAGTGTGTCTTCTCTGGAAGAAGTATTTTCTCTGTGGCTGAGCTGTGACAGACCCTGTAACAAGACACTGGCTTCCTGCAGGGGCAATTAGACATCACACCAAAGGGCACTCTGGGAAGACTATCTGGGACAAGAGGCCATAAAAGAAACCAGAATGGCAACCTCCAAGGGAAATAAAACAGTTAGGGAAAGTTAGAAAAAACATCTCTCACAGCCAGAGGAAAAGAAAACACTGGAAACTGGATAGAACACAGAAAAAAAGACTATTACATATCTTTATCTGATTTTAACATGGAGTTTTCCTAAGATCTGTTCTCCTCATGTCTTATGCAGTGTCTGGGATTGCATTTTCAACAGGGACTAACTATATAAAACAGTGTATGCATGATCATACACGACTAAGGCTGTGTTTCCATCTTGGGGATGACATGACATCATAGTGATCTCTCGAGCGTTGCTCTTGAGATCTCTGTGATGTAATCTCATCCCCTCGATTGAAACACGGCCTTGGTGTGTGTGGTCACCCATGCACTAGTCTATATTTCTAAGGCTACCAACAATGGCAGCAGTTTTTTGGCTTATGAATTATGAAGTTAAACATTGTATATTGCTTGGGGGAAGGGGCTACGTAGCAGAAATAGCTGCAAAATATTCAGAGTTAAACTGAGCGGGACTCAGGTGAGTTAGAAGAGAGAGAGAGAGAGAGAGAGAGAGAGAGAGGGGAGAGGGTCTGAGTGATGGAGCATGTGCGTGAGAGAATGAAGTGTCGTCTTTTCAGTGCTGCCTGTCCCCCTTCTCCTCCTCCTTTTTAATTCCAAAGCCCCCGTCCATGCTCAGCACAAGCTATGCGATTGATGACATCACATCATATTTTAGCCAATGGCAGGACTGCATTTTGTCATAGCAATGAACAATTCATGCTGCAGAAATGACCAGACGTTGCCACAGAAGCCCGTGAGCCTGCTGCAGAAATGAGGGCCAAGGTGCTCCAAAAAATCTAGGGTCCCTGCTCACAGTGCACCCAGAGCATAACGGAGTACAATTTCCCGGCATCACTAAGCATTTCTGACACACAAACCATTAGCGAGTGTTTGTAACTGTAACTGCCGTCAGAATATTTGAACTCTCATAGCAACTGCATGCTCGTGATGGCAGTCACCATTAAACAGAGGTGTGCGATTTTTGTGAGATATGCCTAGCGGTACTGCACAGTGGCTGTGTCTTTGGCTTGGGGTTTAGCCCAAATATTTTCCGAAAGTAATGGTAGGAATAGTGATAGCTAGGATCTCTGCAGTTGGGAGGGTTGAGTGGGAGAATTTTTATACATTTTAATTTGAGCGTGGAGAGATGGATGTAAAATGTTTGTTCTGGTAACCGGAGAACAGTGTAGTGGCAGATTAATTACTGAGGTGAATCTGTCAGACCCTTGCTGCTATACTAAATAACAGAATAGGTTAGAAGTTGTTTCATCTATACTGTATATTGAGAGTTTTGGGAGGCCAGTTTGTAATTCTTCATACAACATACTGCATAAAATAAAAATGATGTATGGAAAGTGGCTGATGCTTACCTTAGAGAACATGGCAAAACATCCCAGACAGCTGATAATACAGAAAACCTCTGGAAGCCGTGCTCCACTGCCTTGAGGCTGCAAAGAATAAAACACGTGAAAAGCATTCTAGTTTTATTATTCTACTTTTATCTGTTTTTCCCGTTCCCACTATCACTCACCATGATTTTCAGGTTCGCCATGGCTACACCCTTACTCCGGGATTGGGGGTGAATGGCCGCCTTTACAGCCAACATGGGTGCCCTTCCTCTGGGAGGGATGAGTGGCCACCTTCACGACCAACATGGGCACCCTTCCTCCATTGGGGGGGGTTGGGAGGCCATATTTACAGCCAACAGCAGTGTCCTTCCTCTGCAAGGGTAGGCAAGCATTGGCCTTTACTTCCAACATCGGTGCCCTTCCTCCAGAGGGTGGGCAAGCGACCGCCTTTACAGCCAACATGGGTGCACTTCATCCAGGTGGGTGGGCGAGTGGTTGCTTTTAAACAGCCAACATGAGTGGCCACCATTACACAGCCAACATCAGTGATTCTCCTTGGCTGTCTGGCACTGGGTGCATGAATACAGGGAGTGAATACAGGGAGGACTCTCATCCCTGTATAATGCTCCCAGCTCTCAGCCTTAAATTGGTAATCTGGGGCTCAGAAGTGAAAGCCAGTCTCCCACTTGGCTTTGCCATATGCTGCCATCAGGTCACTGGGTCAGCTCTTGGTAAAGAATTTCAAGTTGAAGCACTCTGTCATTGCAGTGCTTTAAATTAGGGATGGGTGTGAGTTCCATTGCATAAACTGGTGGGGGAATATTCACACACACAGGTGACCCAGGTTCATGCCCCAAGCCTGGGATGTCAGGAGCAGAAGGTGGCAGGGAGGATTCAGAGCATCTACCGTTACATTATCTTCTGGGGGGGGGGGGCTCAGTGCTGCCCCACTCATAGAGTGACACCTGGTGGAGGTCTGGTGGAGGTGCCACTGGCAAGGTGGGTAATCACATGTCGCTAGCATCCTGTTCCACAGAAGCATCACAAGCACGCACACTCACAATGAGGAGGTTGGGCACAGAAAAAAATCCTATTGGTGACAGGATGACAAGCGGGGCCTCAAACCGCCCACTTCCAAAAGGATAGGCTTCCGTGAACAAGTTGCAGCAGTTCGTGTTTGTCCAGAGTACTCCGTAAGGAGTGGCAGCTGGAAAAAGAATACTGCCCGGGGGTGTAAGCTGATGTGGCAGGACACTGTGGTTGATGTGAGCACCGATCCAACTAGGGGGAGACCCTGGACGAGAGCTGGTGACAGTGTACCACCAGATGACAAGCACAGAAGTAATAAACAGATAAATATAAATAAACTAGGAATGGGAAACCTGCTGCAGTTCTACTCCAAACCATTTCTCAATTAAACTTTTCACTGAGTTTTTGTTTACTGTATGCAAATTATTTTTTATAAAGGACATCCTCTCCCCCATGCACACCTCCCATCAGCCCTTGAACAACTCCTAACCCCATCGGTGCCACCACCGTCCACTTATTACACAGCTTACACCTCATCCACTGTGGTTGGGAATGCTGGGTGACCCCAAACCCCTAAGTACTCTGACCTGTTGAACTGGGCAACTTCAGATAGATGACTGGAAAGACCCTGAGAGTAGCACCAGTGTCACTGCTGGGCTTGAGCATTTCCTGCTTTTTCCACCCCAGAACATGAGCATACAAGAGCTTTATGCACACATATGCACCCACTTGTGTGACAGTGTGTGCAGCCGGCCCAATATTCTACCTCCACAGGGCACTCCTGCCTGTACTGCCACCTGTGGTCACCTACTGTAGGTGGTAGTGTTGAGGCGGAATTGTCCACCCATCTTCACCTAAGATGGAGAGGGTCCTCTAGGATGCCCAGTCCTCCTTCCCCTGCTGGTCCTACGACGATTAAGGCTAGTTCCCAAACTCAGATCACTAACACTGCTAGTGGTAGAACTACTGCTCTGATAGGTCAGCTTTCATATATGCAAATATAACGGTAGGCCATACAGAACACTATGAGTGACATGAATGAATGATATGGTGGCGTGCATCATGTTCTAGGCAAATGTACACAGCTTATGAAACACCTTTGGTCAAGACTGCAAAAAAGACAAAGCTCAGTACGCACAGGAGTATTTGAGTCTGGGGTGATGTCAAATATTGCCACCTCCTGAGCCGGCACAGTGGCACTGTGGGTTGAGTTGCTGGATGCCATACAACTAACCACACCATCGACCCAGGTTTGGAAGCAGACTCAGGTTGCCAGGGGTCAGCGTTGAGGGGAGAGGATCAAGTGTATGATGACTGCTCTTCTCACCTGGAGAGGGGGGGAGAGACTTGCTATAATGGTCCTTTACTGCCACCATGTAGAGACATGGTGGTAGGGCAACAGGTGCGACACAGGATGGGGACAGCTGATGGCAAGTACATGGTGTGTGTGCCTCGATGCACAAATGCAACTGTGTCATTGCATGCCACCTGGTCAGGGGAGGGAGGACAAGGAAACTTCGGGGTAGGGTACCATGAAGCCCTGTTTACCCATTCCAGCCTGTTCTATCACCCCAGGACCCTACTGACATCTGAATATGGACCCCAGGGAGGGGGTGAGTGCCCCCACACACAGACCCCTCCTGTGGGGGGAGGGAATCCTTGGGGGACTTCAGGCCAATGAGTCCTGGAGAAAGGTGGTGGCTGGTTGGAGGGGTGAGCAGGGGCTGACAGCTCGAGCTTACACCCTAGGGAAGAAAAACATATATGGAAAAAACATTGCCATCTCCCTTCCCCATAGTGCCACCCTAGTGAGGGAAAAGAATATGAACAGAAGCAATCCAATGCCAGCACATAAACCAGAAAGACGGATGCCAGCAGTGTCGAAATCCATACCTGAGCAAGATGTGCGAAAACGGACAAGAACTCTCTGCAATGAAGAGAAAGGCTACTAATTATTTATTTGTATTTCAGATTACTCTTGTTTTCAAACATGGTTCTTTCCAGGATTTTTTCATCATTCTTTTTATCATCACTGGAGCTGTCAATCTCAGCTCGGTCCAACTCACTTCCACATCCTCCCTTTCTCTGGAACTGAACCATTCTCCAGTGAGTCCATGAAGCTCCTACCCCACGTGGATTCCACTGGAGGGTGGCAGCTGTCTCCCATCGATCTGTCAACTGTGGGTGACTGGTGGCAGTCAGGTCGACAGGGTGTGAGTGCGCTGGTTTCATACCTCCGTGCTTCCAGAGCTTTTCCTCTTTTGCTTCTCCCTACGTTCTGGAACGCTGACAAGTGATGAGCCAGGGCACGACACACAGGCGAGGCATACAAGCATTCCTACCTCAGTCAGTGTCTTCTCTCTTGCACAGACAATGGCAATGGCACCACTACCTGCAGTCACACAGGAAGTGGTATAGCAGAAAAATCGGTTACTGGCCCTCTCGAAAGAAGGAAGGCATCCTGCAGCATGTTCAAGCCTCCTTCCCCCATTGGGCCATAGTTGCCGTGTCCTCTGAGCTTGTTCCCAAACTGGGCACCAGCACAACGAGCAGCAACCCTGCCACGACACAGCTGGGGCAGACGTGAGTTTTTTTAAGGTAGACTAGCACATCCATAATTTAAACAAAGTATAGAAAGAATTCAATATTTACCAGAAGCCGCCGACAGTATCCGAACCTTCTGTTGCCGTCAATGTTGGTCAACACAAAGGAAAATGTTTCACTGAAATAAAAAAAAAATAATTAAAAATAAAACATTTAAAGGAATCTGTTATGCTCTGCTATTGTTTTCTTCAGAGTCACCATCATCCACACAAATACACACGCTCTGCGGTGGAATAGGGGTTAAGATTCTGTTTACCTCTCTAACTGATACAAATCTACAATTTCCCTATAGGGTTGATCCAATTTAGAAAATCACAACCTGGATTCGCAGAAGCATAGAAACTTAAAATTTGTCAGCAGATAAGGACCGCTTGGCCCTCTTAGTCTGTTCATTTTTTCCCTGCCTATATTGTCATCGCAGGCCCTATCTGATCTCTGGCTACCTTCCCCACAGCTTTCCTACCAAGATTCCTTTGTACCCATCCCATGCGGCTTGAAGCTGACCACGGTTTTCGCCCCCACCACCCATGCTGGAAGACTGTTCTAGGCCTCCACCACTCATTCAGTGAAGAAGTATCTCCTCACATCACTCCTAAACCCCCCCTTCCAGCTTCATTGTATGCCCCCTTGTTCTCTTGCACATTTTCCTCTGAAACATACTCCCCTCCTGTAACTTATTCATCCCCATGAGGTATTTATAGGTTTCTATCATTTCCTCCCTCTCCCTGCTCTCCTCAAGGGTGTACATACTGAGATCCCTCAGTCTTTCTTCTCAGGGCTTTCGATGCAGCCCCTGCACCATTTTAATTGTTTTCCTCTTGACAGACTCTACCCTGTCTATGTCCCTGCTCAAATGTGGTCTCCAGAACTGGACACAGTACTCCAGTTGAGGTCTCTCCAACGATGTATACAGTGGTAACACCACCTCTTTCCTTCTGCTGGTGATACCCCTCCCTATCCACCATAGCATCCCACTGGACCTAACTACTTCCTTGTCGCATTGCTTGGCCACCTTGCGGTCATCAAATGCGATTTCCCCAAGGTCCCTTTCCTGTTCAGTGACCATCAATACGTCTCCCCCCATTTTATACCCCCACTTCTGGGTTTTTGTGCTGTAAGTGTATGATTTTGTACTTTTCACACTGAAACCCAGTTGCCATACCCTTGAGCACACCTCTAGTTCTCAGGTATCTACATATTCTCTCCACCCCCTCCAGAGAATCTACCCTATTGCTTCACAGGCAATGATCCAATGTCAATAGCATAAGATCGATGAGCGTTCATGTCAGAACATGTGCAGCAGCAGCATTAGTTACAGATGTTTAGCAGAAGTTTAAGACCAATAAGCCAACTGAGTACTGCTGTAATGAATCTTATCCAAGCATGAGAAAATAAAAGTATGTAAATCAAAGGATAATAACCGTGGTGTCAAAGCAGTGAAGCAAGAGTTACATTTGAAGCGTATTGGCTAGTAAGTCGGTTGTTGAACACAATGTTCCGCCCCCCTGAGATGCAAGGTATCATGGGGAATACTGTACACAAAAATCATTATGAAGGAATTCAGGCTGACTAGACTTTATGCATTCAGGGACAGCAAAGTATGTACCAGGAGAGGTTGACAGATATGAACATGTACACGCTTGCAGCAAGAAGGGAGACAGGAGACATAATGGAAATGTACAAATACCTCCATGGGGTAAATAACCTGGACAGCGGGAAACTGTTCAGACTGTGAGGGAACACAAATGCCAGTGGTAACTCCATGAAGCTGGTGGGGGGGAAGGATTTGCATAATCAGGAAGAACTTTTTCACAGAGAACATGATGGAGGGAGGAAAACTGTCCTTGGGACACTCAATCTTCCCACACCTGACCAGCCCCCAAGCGGCCCTGTTCCGATCCCAAGCCAGGTTAGTCAGCATGGCAGGAGGTGAAGCATGCAGTGTGTCATGTCCATTCCACCTTTACCTGCCCTTTCTCCCTTAACACCTCATCTCCCTACAATTGTTAATTAATATGTGACCTGATATATATATGCCAACCAATTATGGTACCTGATAATGCCTCTGGCTGCCTAGATCTGTCTTACTTGTCTTATGTATTCTTGATTGTGTTTTATCTTCTCATCATTTGACATGGAACCTTTGTAAAAGAGGCTTTGGCGCAAAGGTGTTATCCGAAATCTTAATAAATAAATAAAATAAAACGTCCTCCACACCAGGGGCCGGCTAAATTACAAGATTTAATCTAGTACAGATGATTATACACAGGTACACTAACTGGCAATCTCAGGAGGACAATAAAATAATCAAAAGTCGGACAACACTGAAAGAATATGTCTGACGTGAGAACCAAAATGAGGCCTCTATTTCTTAAAACTCCTAGAGTTCTGATAGACTGCAAAGGGATGCTTTCCATAATAAGTGGATACGGCAGGTTGTGGATAACACAGGTGGTATTTATCATCCCAAAATGTAGTTCATGTCTTTCCTTGATGAAATTCCTTGAGATACAGATAACTCTAAGGAGACTGTACAGAGATCTGAAAGAGACTTATGTTGAGAAAATTACAGAGAGACCTAGTGACTTGGGCGTGGCAGTGAATTGTACTGTGTTTTAAATAAGCTGATAGGAAATCGAAACTGAGTTCGAGCTACAGTGCATAACTGTAAATACAGTATCAGATGACACATACCAATAAATCACATCAGTGATGAAAAAACTCCTACATTTTAAAGCTGCAGTGCAACAAAATAGGGCAAAAAATGTGACCCTATGTTTTTTTCACTATAAAAACTGCAGGCATCTTCTGGTTTTATTCTGTGGTACAGTTTTCTAATTCCACCAAAATCTGAATATTTTATAAATGTTTTAGTTGATTGTTTTCTCAAGAAAAAAAGATGGCTGCCACATTTTGCACAGAAATAGCATTGTAGGCCTGGCAAGGGTTAGGGCAGAAAAAATGAAAGACGACTCATGGTGTGCAGCACAGGAGGTACCTAGACAAGTACCTTTGACAGATATGCTAATACCTGTATTTTTCTTAATTGTAGCTGAAACTAGCTTTTTTGGAAAAACATTTTTCGTTGCACTGTTGCTTTGATTACTGAGTGAAGTATTTGCAACTTGAGACACAACGGGTTAAATGAAGGTGGTTTTGATGCTTTTTTTTTTCAACCTCAAGCTAATCAGGTTATAGTTCTTTTGGCTCAGGGCCTGTTTAAGGCCAACAAAATACGCATCACTTTTCCTTACTTTACAGGTTTTTTTTTTCCAACTCTCTATGCTCCCACACACTGGACCCTTAGGTCTCTCTCAGGTGTGGTCACACAGACTGGCCGGTTCCTGCTCTGCCTGAAGTCCTCTCCAGGCCAAGTCCCCATCCCGGGATTTCTCTTCCACAACTACCAACCCCCAGCTCTGAGCCCCCGAGGTGGGAATGCCTACTCCTTTGGCGCTCCATCTACAATCTAGCAGGGGTGGTCAGAGAGCGGAGGAGAGCCCCGGAGACTGGATGGGAGAGGCCCGGCAGTGAGCGTTGGGGCCGTCCACTGGACCCACTGTCTCCTACCTGGGTGCCAGGGCTTTTCCTTGTTCTGGTGCTCCCGGGGGCACGGACGTGCAGTGACATCCAACGCACAACAGGTGCCCTCCCGCACCTGTGCGCAGGACATCTGCCAACACCCCCAACCCCAAGTACATGCTGCTGCAAGTTGCGATGCTTTCGGTCTCTGTCGGAAGCCACTGGAACTGCTGCATGCACCACCCACCCTCCCCAGAAGAGAAGTGCAGTCCTACGGATGCTTAATCCTACTACTCCCATGCCAACCCCCGATGACCCCAGTCCACTCCAGAACCCGGGTTGCCGGCGTGGCACGAGGTGTTGCGTCCAGCACCTCAAACCTCAGCGTCACTGGGCTGCCTTTACTTTACAGTTCTGACCAGGGCCTATAGGCAGTTTTGGAATTACTGGGAGGGGGCTTGCAAGGGCTTGGCCCCTCAACTCTGAAGTGAGCCTCAGTAGCTC
Source organism: Neoceratodus forsteri (assembly GCA_016271365.2). Taxonomy (NCBI): domain Eukaryota; kingdom Metazoa; phylum Chordata; order Ceratodontiformes; family Ceratodontidae; genus Neoceratodus; species Neoceratodus forsteri. Next base: position 36,390,553 of record JADMNL010000029.1, on the reverse strand, counting down.
ACGTAATACTGCTTTTGACTTATAATGGGATGGGGACTCAGTTTAAAGATAGGGCCTTTATGTGTCCCCCTACCTCCCAATGCTCATAAAGTGTAATTCCATCACTGCCTATAGGGAAGGCTCTTGCTGAGGTGGCCGTGCACTGTTTAGCACTGATGCTCCCCCTTAAACATCTTTAACAACCTCTCCCATCCAATGCAGGTCCACATGATACAGTAACACTCACATTAGGAGGGACACCCTTCATCTTAACATGCAGAAGCCCTTCATACCACATAGAACAGTAAGATTTTACAGCACACCAGGAACTGTTAGCACAATCAAGTTAAAAACAACACACATCTATCAATTGGATCCACTGTCACACAGCACAAATGCCACATTCAGCTACAAAAAGAAAATATATATATTTTACACATAAAGCATTACTGTACCTTTGTTAGCATCAATCTCTCCCATTCCCAGCCCTACCAAACCCTGACCTGGTCCAAACCTAGGCCTAGGCCCAGGTTCAGCCTTGACTCAAGCTTGGCCCCAGCCTTGAATCGGCCCAGCTTCAGACTTAATACGGCTCAGAACCAGCCCTGATTTGGCCAGGTCACCCTGGCTCTGCCCTGCCCCAGCTTTGACCCATGCCCAGTCCCAGACTTGACATGGCCCAGCCCCAACCTTGGCTCAACCCCATCCCCAGCCCTGGCACTGCTCTGCCCCAGCTTTGACCCATGCCCAGTCCCAGCCTTGACTCGGCCCGGCCCCATCCTTGGCTCAGCCCTGCCCCAGCTTTGACTCAGCCCTGTACCAGCTTTGACTCAGCCCTGCCCCAGCTTTGACTCAGCCCTGCCCCTGCTTTGACCCATGCCCAGCCCCAAACTGATGTGGCCCAGTCCCAGCCTTGACTTGTCTGAGCCCCAGTCTTGACTCAGCCCAGCCCCAACTTTGGCTCAGCCCCGGCCCAGCTGTGAGCCATACCTCGCCCCAGATTTGACATAGCCCAGTCCCAGCCTTGACCTAGCTCTGCCCCAGTCTTGACTCAGCCCAGCCCCAGCCTTGGCGCAGTCCCAGCCATGGCTCAGCCCAACTCCAGATTTAACTCAGCTCAGCCCCAGCCCCAGCCTTTACTCATGCCAAACCCCAGTCTTGACTTGGCCCAGCCCCAGTCCTGACTCCAAACCAACCTCAGCCTTGACCCATGTCTGGCTCCTGCCCCTGCCTTGACTTGGCCCAGCCCAGCCATGACTTGGCCCAGCTCCAGTCTTGGTTTTGTCCAGCCTTAGCCTTGGCTTTGCCCAGCCTCAGCCTTGAATCAGTGTGAGCACCAGTCTTGACTCCAACTGAACCACTACTTTGACCCATACCCAGTCTCAGCCTTGACACAGCCCACACCCAGCCCCAGCTAAGAACCATGCCCAGCCTTGATCCATGCCCAGCTGCAATCCAGACCCATGTCCAGCACCAGACTTTACCTATGCCCACCCCCAGCCTTGACCCTTGCCAAACCCTAGCCTTGACCCATGCCCAGCCCTAGCCTTGACCCATGCCCAACTCTAGCCTTGTCCCATGCCCAGCACCAGCCTTGACCCATGCCCATTCCCAGCCTTGACCCATTCCACTCCCAGCCTTGACCCTTGCCAAACCCTAGCATTGATCCATGCCCAGCCCTAGCCTTGACCCATGCCCAACACCAGCCTTGACCCATGCACATCAGCCTTGACCCATGCCCTGCAACATCTTTGATTCATGCCCTACCCCAGCCTTGACCCATGCCCAGCCCCAGCCTTGGCCCATGCCCAGCCCCAGCCTCGCCCCATGTCCAGCCCCAGCCTTGACTCATGCCCAGCCCTAGCCTCATCCCATGTCCAGCCCCATCCATGACTAAGTCCCAGCTCAACCAACTCTGACATATGCCTTGTTGAACCTTGGCCCTATCCCTGTCCCTATTCAGCTAAAGCTTTGTCCCAACACAGCTCCAGTCTTTGCCCTGGCTGCTCAACTTGCTACTGCACAAATGGTCCTCATCTGCAGTGTGGCTGACAAAATCTCGTTACTCCAATGTTTAATCATCATTCAATCTCCATCCCCTACTCATTGCTCACACCACCCACTATAGATTAAAATCCATCCCCAACCAGCTGCTCACACTACTCTATGCTGATGAAATCTAACACCCAGCCCAATGGTTCATACCCATCATCAGTTGATCCCTGCCCCGTGAACCCTAACTGCAGCAACATAGTAATCATTACACCGCATACTGTGCAGTTGTTGTAGTACAAGAATTTTCCAGTTTACTAGTACCTACAACATTTCACATCAAGCAGACACAAACTCTGTTTTCATGCTTAGTTATTCATGGCATGAGGGGGAGTTGAACCGTCTTCTGCACCTGTGTACGAGTCCCACAACTTCCATCTGTGGAGTCCCTGGGTTCCCTACTGGCTTCTACACATTGCACAATCCTGTGTCCAGAGCCCAGCTTTCTAATGACTTGCCCTCTGCAGCAGAGTCCTGGATTCTTGGTCCCAGTCACAACCGTGATGTGGCTTGGTCCATGGTTGCAATGAAGAGACCTTAACGTGTGGCCCTGATTGGTTCAGTCTGAAGTGTGAGCAGGTAGGGGGACTTCATCTGACTCACCATGTACCATTTTCTTTCCATAAGCACTCTCACTTCCTCTGGCATTAGATATGAAAGTGCAGCTACACTAATGCCACTCACGTTAGGCACCAGCTCTCCTGCCACCCCCCCAGGTGATCCAGAGGTAACTGGAGAGCTGTGCAGTCATACCAACCAACCCACCTACCCAAATATGAAGAGCATCCCTAGAATTCAGAAAGATAAAAATTGTTTAAAAGGACTGTTGCAGTTTTTCACAAGCTGCTCCTCAAATGCATGACACAGAGGGACTATCCTTCTCCTTGGGTGCAAGGATCATGGTGTGTTTGAATTCTTCTGAACAAGCAAAGCCAGCTGTACTCAGCTGTGGCAAACTGTGGCTAGCTTCAGCATCCATGACATGGGCTGTTCTTCATAAAGAGGCAAAATCCAGTTCAAAGTTCAAATAACATGAAAGACAACATGTTTCCAGCTGAGAGCCACTGCTGCAGCCCTAGTGTTTCATGTTGGAAATTGGGAGTCAGTGTTTGTGTCTGGATTCAGATTTCACAGTTCTGTGTTGGCGGGGGCTAAGCTCACTATAGCAGTGATATGCATAGTCCCTGGGATGACTGGGGAACTACCCCGCAATAAAGCACCATCTGTCAATTACTCATGGAGTGGGTTAGATAGTCACTGCAAACACAGCCACCTGCCCGTCCTTCCATACAAAGAATGAAAACTAATTTATTTAGTAGCTTTGTGCAGAAGCAGTAACTGTATATTCTAATTTTCATCTCCAGATGGATTTCTAACCTCTTCTCTGAAAGTTTATAGGAGTCGCTGGATAGCTTATTCACACACGCAACACTTGCAGTGCAGTGCCATCAGCATCGTTCATAGACGATCACAGTCAGGTTCCACAAGAACAATTTGCTTAGGCAGATGTTATTCATTAACTTTATTCGATAAGACTTACCACCCCCCCCCCTTGGCTCTTCCTATTTCTAAACTGCGTTGTTATGCAGTGATGTCTACTCAGAGGATCTAAGGAGTACCCCAGGACAAAAGAAAAACTGCAAATATAGTATGGCAGGAATGGAAAGCTGTATAACTAACCCTCTACGTATTTTATGCTGCCTTTGACGTACGAGTATCAAAATAACTTGTACAAATGTATTTTTACCATTTTTGCTTTCATTGACTTTTGAATATGTGCCAATATGCAATGCAGAAAATGGAAAGACCTAGTTACGTGCCAAGTACATGTCACAGAACAACTGATGAAATCGGCTTACTCCATTTGCTAGTACAGATAGTAGGCTAGGGGAAGGAAACCGCGATAAGCCGCAGTTATGTATTACAAAATACTCCAGTATTTTCAAACAGAAATGAGACAGATTACAAGTACGAAGCCCTAGGATATCTAATGTAATGCACATCTCAGGGCAAAAGATGGGTACCAGAAGATGAATCAGGAGGCTGGCTACCAGAAGATGAATTAGGAGGCTGGCTCGTATATCATCTCTGTCCCATACACTCAGAGTCACGAGACTCCAGCCTGCATGCTGTGCTAGCCAGGGTCACAATGAGTAGGACTTCAACCATCCTGTTCCTGGTATCTTGGACAAGATACAAAAGGTTTTTAAACCAATGTGCCAAGAACAAAACTGGAGGTGGTGGGAGAGAGATAACCCCACTAGTTTGAGTGATGCAAAATACAATACAGCAATTAGCAATTAGCAGGCAGTTAGCAAATAACCTAGCAGTTGTAGTGGTGGTGGTGATAAATTATGTTGATTTATGACAGCTGAGCGGTGATTCATTTTCAGTGACTTCCCTTAAAGCTGCAATGCCCATCGGTTTACTTTCAATTCGCAAATGATAATCTGTGGGCACAAACGAGCACTAAATATGCTAGGGAATTGTCTTGCATCAAAGTAAAAGTGCTCAGTTTACCTGTTTTTTTTATATTTTCAACTCGTTTCTTTTCAGTCATCCCGACTGAAACTCACCATCCCCCGGAAGCAGATACCACACTGAGAATGCGCCAGAAACGCGCGTCTGCTGTGCATGCTGTGCTGAAGTGCAAATTTTAGCAACCACGTTGCAGCAGACATATAATCCAGCACAAGTAGTAAAATTCAAATGCTGCTGGTATGTTTCACAATAAAACGAGCGCTGGATTAACTGCAAATCACTACCGAGTTCAATCGAAATCTCAAGATACATTCAATGGCACATTCCTATGCATGTGCAGATCTTTCCTCTGACCACAAATGCCAGGTCTCTTCCTGCTTGTGACTGCTAATATTTCCCCTGAGTTGGTACATTTCCTCTGGTTTCTGTGCCGTAATGCTGCCAAACTCTTGACCACTCTTCCAACTTTTTAGATCCTCCTCATTCCCTCAACTCCACCCCGTGCATCTACTCTGTTGCAGATTTTGTGTTATCTGCAAACAGGCATACCTTCTTCTCCCGTCCTTCTGCAATGTCGCTAATAAAGACATTGAAGAGGACCGGGCCCAACACTGACTCCTGCGGCACTCCGCTAGTTACCCTGCCCTCTCCAGAGTGTACCTCATTTACAACTACTCTTTGGCACCTACCACTAAGCCAGTTCTCCACCCATTTTACTATTTTGGGACCCACTCCTAGACTATTCAGTTTGTTTACCAGCCTTCTATGGGGAGCGGTGTTAAAGGCCTTGCTAAAATCTAGACAGGCCATGCCAACCACCCCTCCTTAATAAACTTTCTTAGTTACCCAGACGAAGGATTCGATCAGGTTTGTCTGGCAGGACCTCCCCCCGTGAATCCATGTTGCCTCAGATTCTGTAGACCACTGGTAAGAAGGTATTCTCCAAGCCTTTCCTTCAGTTTTGATTCCATCGCTTTGCCCACTACAGAAGTCAGGCTGACAGGCCTGTAACATAAACTGATTGGCCGCTTAACTTTGCAGGGAGCTTGTTTGTTAAAGAGTTCATAGGGTGGTGGCTACCTTACTGTAGGGTGGGAGAGGTAGGTGTATATGCTACTCAGGGGGCAGGACTTCTTAACATTACAACTGAATTTCAGATTGCAGACAAGGATATCAAGGATAGATGGAAATCTGGTCATCAGGGGTGATCGGCTAGTGCAAAATCTAATCTAACAGGAAGGTAAAGTGACTTGCTCAAGGTTACACAATGACTGGCACCTAGCTTTCCAGCTTAAGCCTGCATTTTAACCTTTGGACCACATTACATGCTAATGTTTCTTATAGAACTTGTAAGATCCGACCAACCTGAATATAAACACTATAAGCTACTGTGTACTAGAAATAATGATGGCATTAACAAAGTAGTCTAAGGGACACACTAACCACAGAACCCTGAACCTTCTGAAATTTTCAGTGATTCTACTAAACAATTGACTTTTTCAACCAGGCAAAAATCACTTGAAATGGCAAAATCTGCCCTTTTGCCTCAATAATACCAATTTTTATCACAGCATATTACAAGTATTGTTGAAATTCACCATGCAATTAAAAAAAGAAAATTAGTGAAACACATCTTTGGATACACCGCAGCAAAAAACTAGCTGAATTCACCACAGAATCAGGTGAAAATATAAAGGCGAAAAATGGGTACATATTCGCGAACTTCAAGGCAAGGCGGAAGACTGCAAGCTTGATCTGGGCTGACATCTTTATTGAAAAAATGCATGGCATCTCTACTTAGACCAGTCTTTGTTCATCCCACTGAAAGATTCTCTGCATAATAAGACAGAGCTGTGGCTTTAGCACAACAGCATTACTGTACATGGAACCCAGAGTGTATCTATAAAGGAAACCAGGCTTGTTCAACCCACTGCCATGGAGAAATCACAAGACCTTAATCATGTAGGAACTGGAAGAGGACAGGATCAGTTGTGTTCCAGGACAGTAGCTGTTGTGTGTTGTTTTTACAGGGTTCTTGTGGATTTTACTTGGTAGAAGGTTATTTCTTTGCTTTCTTACTTCTAAGAGGCTAGCAGGGTATTGTTGTGGGGGTTGTTGGAAGTTTGAAAACTGGTTTGGTGGCTGTAAGTGGGCTCATTTGTTGGATGCTTTACTGTGTAACAGGCTGCGCCGGTGGAGGCCTATTTCTTCTGATTTAAAACCTATTTGGTGGGATTTGCTTGGGCCTGGGTATTTGGCTGCTGGGCTTGGAGGAGAGACACGGGGCTGATACACTCTCTCTCGAGTCGGATGTCTGCCCAAGACCCACCCTCCCTCCCAGAGTTCTGCTAATTTATAGGAGAACACCTGCCCTGCAATTGGAGGAAAAGGCTGCAGGTGCAGCTCATGTAGTTCTAGCTGCTGGGGGTTGGATTTAAAGGCTGGGAGAGAGGAGCTTAGGGAGTTGTTCATTTCCTTATAAGTTTACTGTGTTGTACTGCACCTAGTAACAGGGTTACCGTGTACTGTGGGACTGTATCTAAGATTAGTGGGTGACCTGATTAGGCAGTAGGGGTGTATCTTGGACTGGGGAACCTGGTGGCTCACCCAAGGAAACCTACTTGGAAGGGATGGAACCACATGGCATTAGGGCGGCATCTTTGGGAGGGTGGTGGGCTGCACAGGGTGTGGAGCAGCCATGATACTGGACTGGGCTTGGAAGTTTGGTGGTTGCCCAGTGTGCTACCAGCTGGCACAACAGGGAGGAGGTTCTTGAGGGATTAGGAGACAGCTGGGGAAGGGGAGGTATGTTTGGGGAAGGGGCAGGATCTCCCACAGGGTTGCACCAAGTACTGGGGCAGGCATAGGGAAGGAGTGCAGGAGAATATTCAGGGTCACATAGAGACCCTGGCAGAGGGGGTCCAAAAGGACACTACCAAGGAAGGTCAGGTAACTGGGACCCTCACAAAGGAGGGACAGAGGGACAACATTCTCAGGGAAGTAGACAGATGGCCAGGGCTGTACAGAAGGAAGCAAGGCGGGAGATGGATCAGATCTTACACTCAGTAACGCTTCAATTCTCTTCTTCTGCTTTCGAGGATGAGGGGGTGAATGCCATGACAGGGGTGATTAGAGATGGAAGGGAGTGGGGGTAGGAGGCAAGGGCCAGATAGCAAAAGAACAGGGGAACATGGAATGCAGGAAAATGGGGGAGCAGTGAATCAGAGCAGGAGGGGCAGGGGAGAAGAGGGAGGAAAGCGCAAGGAGAAGGACCAGTTGGGAGGAAAGGTAAAGGAGAAGGACCAGAAGTACAAGGAGGATTCAGTAAGGATGCTGAGGGTTTAGGCCAGGGGAGCACGGCGAGCAGGAGGAACTAAATGGAGACAGGAAGGAGGGAGGATGAGCCAGGCTAGTTTAGCAGATGGGAGAAGGACCAGTTCACAGCAGTGAGGGGTAAGCAAGGTACAGAAGGATACTCAGGAGGAGGAGGCATAGGATTGGAGGAGGTGGTGGTCAGGGTAAATAAGGAGGGTGGCATGTGGCACCCAGATAGGGGAGGAACAAGGAGCCGGCTGGGTGGAGGGCTGGTAGAAAGGATGAGGGACATGGAAGGAAATGGAGGAAAAGGAGCAGTCAAGTGCTCCTGTTGGGGATTCTATGATCAGGGGTATCAAATGGGATAGGGAGGAGAAGCCTGGCCAGTTAGAACAAAATGCTTCCCTGGACTAACGGTGCACAGGGCTAAGCATGAGTATATCAGCTGGCAACGAATGTGTGGGGTTCCCGGACATACTGGTCCACCTGGGTACAAATGACATTGAGGGAAATAGCGAGCTAGAGATACAGGCAAGATTCAGGGAGCTTGCCAGGGTCTCTGTCATGACAGGATGCACAGTTTCCTTCTCAGAAATCCTGCCAGTGCCAAGGGCTGAGTGGGGAACACAAAGGAAGATTGGGGTGATAAACCAGTGGCTCAGGGAGTGGTGTGAGGCCAGAGGGTATGAGCTGATGGGGATTGGGGGAGACCTGGGAGGATAAGGAGCTGTATGCTGAGATAGACTCCATCTCAATTTGGAGGAGGAAATCCTTAAGTTGAAAATAGAGGTTCATTGGTGAGAAGTGGGTTTAAACTTGTGAAGGGGAAGGGATGGGAGAAAAGGCTGTCAAGGGGTGCCGATAAGGAGGGACTCTGTCTCCGCCCCTGGGAGCTGGAGGATTCGGGAAAGGCTGACTGGTAAAATGCAGACCAGGGGAAAACAGAATCCCCATGGGAACACGAGCAGAGGAAATGGAAGGTTAGGAAAGGGTGGAAGGTAGTCCTGCTAAATGCCAGGAGCTTGGGAAATAAAATGCCTGAGCTCCGGGCGATGCTAACTGAGGAGCAGTAGATGTAGCTTGGTCACTGAGACCTGGGCCACCGCAAGTTCACGACTGGGACCTGAACCTGGAGGTTACTATGTTCAGGAAGGACAGGGGAGGGAAAGGGAGGAGGGGTAGCAATGATAGTCAAAAACTGTATTGGCATGGGGGAGTAGAGGAGGCGGAGGGAACCGTGGAAGCAATTTGGGTCACCTTGATAACAAGGGAGGGGGGCAAGAGAGTAAAAATAGGAGTGGTGTATAGACCCCCTGCCCTGGCGGAGGAGCTGGAGGAGAGTCTGGTGGCAGATGTTGGGAGACACTGCAGACTGGGTAGAGGAGCGGTGGTGGTGTTGGGGGACTTAAACATGCCAGGAACAGACTGGGAGACTATAACATCTTCTGTGACCAGGAAACAGAGGTTGTTGGATGTCTTTCAAGACGCATTCCTAACTCAGCAGGTGGGGGAACCGACCAGGGAGGCGCGGGTACTGGATGTGGTCCTGGCAGACAGTGACCAGATTAGGGGCCTGGAGGTAAGGGACCCATTGGCGGGGAGTGACCATGCCACGGTCTGGTTCTGCCTGGACCTAGAGGCTAGAAAGCTGCACAAAGATGGAGGTAACTGACTTCAGGGGAATGGATTTTAAGGAAGTGGGAAGGATCCTTAGGAGCATTTGGATGGGATTGGGTCAGACATGGGCGCTGATAGTAGGTGGGAAATAATCAGGAGAGGGTGCAAGATGCTACCAGCACCTGTGCAAGTAAGCGAAAATGCGGTGGGGCCAAGCCCTGCTGGTGGACCAGGGAGGTCCAGGAGGTGGTGCAGGGAAAGAAGGCAGCCTATAGGCAATTCAAGTGCTCAAGAAGTGAAAGGATCGAGGGTAGGGAGCTGATTGCTAGAAGGGCCACTAGGGTGGTGAGGCTGCAAGGCAAGGAAGGAGCAGAACCTGGCCAGGGAAATCAGGAGAGGGAACAAGGGGTTCTTTAGATACACTGTGGAAAAACAAAGGGTGAAGGGGCAGATTAGCAGGATTAAATCAGGGGAGAGATGGGCACAAGACCCGGGGGAGCAGGCTGAGGTACTAAATGAGTACTTCACCTCAGTTTCCACCAAGGAAAATGGGGGTGCTGCATCATACATGGGAGGAGACAGAGATACTGAAGAGGGGGGGACCCTTACCGATTGGCAGGTCTGGAGAGAGGGAGGCATCACTGGCAGGAGGGAGGGCTAAGCAGGGAGAAGAGGTACTGGAGTGGAAATCACAGCAGAGAGAGTGAAGGCCCTCATCTCCTTAAACGGAAAAAGCACGGGGCGGATAAATTACATCCCAGAGTGCTGAGCGAACTTGCGGATGTCCTGGCGAAACCTCTGGTGAGCTTTTCTACCATCTCTCTCTGAGGACAGGGTGGGTGCCCCAGGACTGGAAGGTGGTGCATATAGTGCCTATCCACAAGGGGATCAAGGGAGGTGGCAGAGAACTACAGGCCTGTCAGCCTGACATCGGTGGTGGGCAAGGTGATGGAGGGCATTGTCAAGGAGGGAGGCTGGGGGGGACCTGGAAAAGTCAGGTGCCTGGACGATAGACAGCATGGATTCGTCCCGGGAAATCGTGTCAGACAAACCTTGTGGAGTTCTATGACTGGGTGGCGAGATGCCTTGGACCTTGGTAGACCAGTGGACTACTCTTTCTAGACTTCAGAAAGGCATTTGACTCTGTTCCTCACATGGGCCTGTTGGATAAGCTGGGAGAAATGGGGGTGGGGAACCAGAGGATCAGATGGATAGGCAAATGGCTCCAGGATCGGACCCAGAGGGTCGTAGTTGGCGGATAGTCTAATCCCCAAGAGGGTCATTAGTGGGGTCCCACAGGGATCAGTCCTTGGGCCACTCTGTTCAACGCCTCACGTCTCTGACATTAGGACAGGAATCAGGAGTGAGATGAGTCTCTTTGGATGACTCAAAACTGGGGGGTGGTGGATGGGGAGGAGGGAGGGTGGCCCTACAGGGGACCTGGAGGCTCTGGAAAGATGGTCTAGAAAGTGGAAGCTGAGGTTCAATGCAGGGAAATGCAAGGTACTCCACCTGGGGGCCAGAAACCCGGGCCAAGTGTACACCTTGGGGGGGGAAATGCTACAAGTCTTGATGGTTGAGAGGGACCTGGGGGTGGTGGTGGATGTCAAAATGAACAACTCGGAGACTTGTAGGAGGGCTGCAGCCAAGGCCAACAGGATGCTGGGATGCATCGCTAGGGGGATCACCTCCAGAAGGAGGGAAGTGATGCTCCCTCTGTATAACTGCTTGGTGGGGCCACACCTTGAGTACTGCGTGCAGTTTTGGAGGCCACACTTAAAGAGGGACATTAAACTCCTGGAGAAGGTCCAGAGGAGGCAACCAAAATGATTTGGGGCTTGGGGACAGGACCTATGAGGAGGCTCAAGAGCTAAATATGTACACATTGGAAGAGAGAAGGACCGGGGACATGATAGAGGTCTTCAAGTACATGAAGAGGGTAATAGGGAGGAACTGTCAGGGTGCTTCAAGGAAGGAGGAGGGGCCACTAGAGGGCATGGGTGGAAGCTGGAGGGGAAGATTCAGGGAGAAAGGAGGAGGTGCTACTTCACTGAGAAGGTGGTGGAGCCATGGAATGCACTGCCTAGGTGGCTGGTGGAGGCAGAGGCGGTGGAGGGTTCAAGAGGGGCTGGGACAGGTACAGGGGAAGGGTTCTGGAAGCAAAATCCAATGCAGCAAGAATATCCGGAACTGGGAAGGGAGAAGCCAGAGAAGGCGAGAGGGGCAGCAAGGTCAGCCCCCAGGGTGGGGGCTGACCAATCGAGCAGACTCGAAAGACCGTTGGGCCTATTCTGCTGGCATTTTAGTATGTTAGTATGTTGTATGTTTACACAGTGTGCCCAATCAGTGACTATTTCCATTCTACACCTCAGAGTGTGTGTACTGCCTCCGCTCCATTCCTGACAATCAAATATTCCTTACAGTCTTGGGGGGTCACAGATAATATAAAATCCAGTCTCATAGCCAGCCCACACGCCAGCAACCTGGAGTTAGGAACAACCTCAGGTCATCAGAGGGTGCCAGCCGGGGGAGGGTAGGGCAGGGACTGTGACTGCCTACTGGCCTCTCTAGGGTGGATGCCGTCCTGCCCGTGTCTCGTCACCACCAGGTGGAGGTCCAGTGGTGGCACAGGCAGGTAGAGGGATGGCTGGTAGGGTAGGGAGTCCGGTAGGGCATGACATGCCCGTGCCTCCACATGCGTGCGTCACATCGGAGACGCACGGGATCAGGACTGGGAGAAAAACGAAAAACAACAAAAAGAACTAATTTAAAAAAAAAAAATCCAGTCTCATTTTTTGCAGGATATAGAAATGATAACTGTATGCTTATAGTATGATGCAGTTGTTAAAGCAGCAGTGCGTATTACGCTGGAACCTTTGTACCTGTGTACCTATAGGTTTTTGCTCTATTTTAGACCATCTGTTTTATCCGGTCTTGGGAGATCCCCCCCAGTCTGACTTAGCACTTCTTTTTATATGTGAAATAATTAACGGGTGCTCCTTTTCCGATGGCTGTCCCCACCCAGGTTTTGTTTTCCTCAGTGTTCTGAGCTGTTTTTAAGCACTTGCAGTGACCCTTAAGGTCAGATAACTACACCTGTTGCAGGCATTTTCACCTTATTTACAAGGAAAGTGATGTGACGTGAGAGGGTGTTTGCAAACAGCTGAGAATGCTGATCAAAACCTTGAAATGGCCACGTTAAAACAAGCACCCCTTTAGTTGCTACAAATCTAAAAAAAAAAATTGTTAAGTAGACTAAAAATGGGGAAAAAAAGAGCATCTTATAAGACAGAAAATCAAATTGGAACAATATATTAATAGATCCAGATTCAATAGTGTTACACAGCGAACTGGTAGACTCTGGAGCTAGTTGCCAAATGAGCTAAAGGAATGTAAAAGTTTAGATGATTTCAAGGTACAACTGGACAAGTATTTACTGAAGGGAGGGCAAAATTGGATCCACCAGGCAGATAGACAGATTCGATGGGCAATATCTTTCTTCAGTCTAAAACCCAGTATATCATCAGGCAGTCTGATCGAAGACAGGTGGTAAAAGTATGACACGAGGCACATTTTAGACTGATCTCATTTTGAGATACTTTAGTATGCTTCTCTGTATAATTTAAGCTGTCTGTCAAATAGAAAACCTGGCTCTCTCTTTTTTCTATAGAACTGTTTCCCCTCTTAGGATCTGGGGCCACTTCTCAGCCCTGTCCCTGCCCCGATGAACCCACGCTTGCCAGCTCCGGAGCTGTGGTCAAGCGCCCCCATGGATTTCCACCCTCAAAGCAGGGTCAGTGGAGGGAGGGCCGGTCCCCCCCCCCGATCTATATGATCCACTTTGGACCAAAAGCAGCAGCACAGGTCCACAGACCGGCAGGCGGGGCTTCACATATCCCCAGGTCCTTTTTATGCTAATCGTTTCCCCTCCCTCCTGTGGCTGATGTAAGCATGCACATGGAGGCACATACAACTCACAAGGCGGCAGCCCTCCTGTTCTGTGCTGCCCTAACCTGGACTACCAGCGGGCCTCCACCTGGTGGCAGTCACAGGCCGGGCATACAAGCCTCCCTCTTCGGAGAGAAGAGCAGTCCTTCTGATACTTGATCCTCTCCCTCCCCGGATGACTCCCAGCAACCTGAGCCCATTCCCGAACCCGGGTCACTAGCATGGCATGAGGTGTGGCATCCAGCGCCTCAACCCGGAGTGCCACCAGGCTGGCTAGAAAAAAACAGGTTTTCTACAATGCCACCTGAATATAAACTGCGATAATATATATTTTTGCTAAAACTTTATTTTGCTCCAACATACAAAATAGATGAACAATAAGCCAGTGACCAAACCATGGCCATGGCTGTATGCCACTAGATTTTGTCTGCTCAGTCTACTGGGGGGTTGGCTGGGGAGGGAGAGGATCAAGTGTCTGTCTGAAAGCTCTCCTATCCCAGGAGGGAGCACCCAGCCGCACTGCACCTGTACTACCACCACGTAGAGCCATGGCAGCAGGACAGTGGGAGCAGCTCAGTGGGGGGTATGGTGGGCAGCAGGTCCCGCAGGGCTTGTGTGCCTCCACCCACATCACTGCATGCTGCGTCTCTGGGGAGTGAAAACAGGGAAACGCTGGGGCAGGCCCACATCACTGCATGCTGCGTCTCTGGGGAGTGAAAACAGGGAAACGCTGGGGCAGGCATCCATGTTGCCTCCGTCTGCCTGCCTCTGGCCTGTGCCACCAACTGGGACTCCTGCCCCAGTTCTGGATGTGGACTTTGGGCGGAGAGAGGATGGCTTTCTCTCTCTCCTGGTCCCACCACAGGGAGTAATCTGTGTGGGAACCTCAGCGGCAGGTAAGAGGAGGGGGTTACCAGTTGGTGGGGTGGAGCTGGGAATGAAATGCACAGCCTTCACCCAAAGCTAGAGAAACAATTTTGTGAAAAAAAAAAAAACAGAAGCTAGATTTACAAAATGTATGAAATGCAAATTGACCTGTGAGCACACATTATGTCCTCCTGTGGGCTGGCAGGAGCTTGTTTTCTGTACAGTCACAGCCAAGATATGAGGAAGCCAGAGACACTCGATGGTAAGGTCTGTGAATCCTAGTTAAATGAAGAAGTCAGTGCTATTTTAACAAAATAGTATTCTGTAGTTAGAAGGTTCCCTACTTTGTCTGGTGATGTGACGGCACATACGTGGAAGTTGCTGTAGCAGGTCACGTGCCTAGCTTCTCTATTTAAATATTTACAAAAGTCGCTGCTTGTTGAATGTGACCGGGGCCGGCTGAGTCAAACAAAGCAATGTCCATGTTGATCATTCACTGTTTATCTACGTAACACAGAGCATGACCTGGATGGGTTTCCAGTGGCAGATTTATCTGTGAGGCAGCACACGATCTGGACATTTTGAGACTTAAGAACATATGCTGAGCATTAACTTCAAAAACACAAACGTTTCTTCAAGTAGCAATACATTTATTTAGCATCCTTATATGAACAGTAGATTCTGCAGAAAACAAAAATATTCCCATGGCTTAGCATGGGAGATAGTCACTGCTCAGTGAAAAGGCTGCATTTTGCTGTTATTTTGGAGAAATCTCTCCACATTTTTTTCTCAATCTTCCTGTAATTTCCCAGAGACGCTGGAATCAGGCGCAGTTACTTTACTTATTTTTCTTCTACAATTTTTGGCTAGGAAAGACACATTAAGCAAAGGCTTGTTTCCAAGTGCATCCTGGGAGCACAGGGAAGGTAAGTTACTTGCTCATGGTCACACCGTATGCAAGGGGTAGCTGTGAGATTCAAACCCACTTCTCCAGGTTTACAGCTCAGCGCTCTTAACCACTGTGCTATACTGCCTCCCATTAAAATGAAATGCCAAGAAGAAAAAACATAGGCAGGACATTTTTCAAGCACTGCAGTGCTTGACAAGAAGGCAATGCACTTGGGACAAAGAGGGGACAGAGCATGTCGCCGAAATGAGGCCCTCAGATATCAGGGTGGGTGGGCGCAGTCTGCTCAGCAGTAGCATATTTGCCACTAATAAACCACATACAGGCATTGGCCTCTGCCATGATGGATGGTGGTTACATAGAGAATAATGTATGGGTCTGGGTGTGTAACGAGAATTTACACACACCCGAGAGGTTTGATGCTACATAAACCCTGACAGTGAAGCTCGAGGGTTTATGTGGAAGCATCAACCCGAGATATTAGATCGAGTTTACTACCAAATTCGACTCTTTATTTTTATATATTGCTGGGTTTCCTTTTTTCGTCTCAGCAATTATATAAAATAAAGAGCTGCCAGTGTGCCCTAGGTTCGGTTGCGTTTTCGTCCGGTGCCAAGATTTGCTTTTCTTTAAAATTTTGTTTTTACTTTGTGCAGGTCTTTGAATGTTTTCACAGTATATGGGGAAAATACAAAAGAAAACGACTTAACGGCAAGTTCTTCTGGTGGTTCTGTTTCGGCGACACGGAAGCAGTGAGCGGTTTGGAATGGTCGCGCTGCTGCGTGAGCACGCACACAGCATGGGAAACCATGCGCATGTTTGCTGTTATAAACACTCCTTTGTAATGACAAATTATGCCACGGTTTCCCTATAGGAAAAAGGGGAAGCCGGTTATTATAGTATAATAATGTATGGACAGTGTCTATTAACCCCCGTTTTCAATCAGTTTATAACCTGATAATCCCATTATAGTGTATGATGGAATGCTGTTATTGTTAAAAATCCATCACTTTCGAAATGTTGTTATGCTGCAGTAGTTATATGACTACTACAGCATAACAACATCGAACGCGCTAGCACACGCGCATTTTAAGACCAGGATGTGGCCGAGGCGGTGAAACAAGCGGCAAAGTGGAGAAATAAAACAAAGTAAGTCACGCTTTGTATCAATCAATCAATCAATCAGTTTTTAACCTGATAATCCCATCGTTATGACATCAGTATGCTGTAAACCTTGTTTAACTATGTGATGGGATTACAGGATAGAATGTCACCACCTGTCAACATTTTTGGAAAGGAAAGGTAATCTGCTGCTTGGACATTCATTCAAAACGTACACATTCCATTCAGACAGTTACAGACTTGCTGCAGTATAGATCGCAATGGCCAATTTCAGCACTTCAGTTGCTCAACATTCAAACCAGGAGGCATTTCTAGCTGAGCAGGAGAACAAACGCACATTGACAACAACTGTATTTTCCCCCACAATGGCTAATTTTTCCATACACTATAAAATACAATGCCTGAGTAATGGTGGTCAACCATGGACATAATCAACTCTCGCGGTTGCCATGACAACTGTAAACCTCTCGAGCTGCGCTCTCGAGGTGTACTTGGTTGTCTTGGCAACTGCTTGAGGTGATTACATCGCGGTTAACGACTGTTACTCAGGCATTATCCTCTATGTCATGGCAACCCCAATGGTTGGGGAGGAACAGGTGGAACCATGGGTGAAAAACAAATGTGAGCCAGTGAACAGAAGCATTATACTTCGGGCAATGACACAGCCAGTGCAAATGTCTCGCCACCTCAGAGACCTGCCTCAGCATGTTCGCTGTGGACCTCTTGGCTGTGTCCACTTGAATCTCCAATGGACTGATTCAACCAGTTAACGTATCACTTTGCAAAACTGTTGCCTAAGAGGCAAACAAGGTGTCTTCCTGTTCTCTGGTCTTACATAGATACATAGACAGTGTCGGCAGATAAGGGCCTATGGCCCACCCAGTCCGCCCATTTAAGTTTGTAAGTTCAGTTTATGTTTTCCAGGAAGTCTGTTGCCCCTTACCCCTGACCTCCAGAATTCCTTTATGTCTATCCCATGCATTCTTAAATCCCGTGATTGTTTCAGCCCCCACCACTTCCTCTGGCAGGGTGTTCCACTTATCCACCACCCGTTCTGTGAAGAAATTCTTCCTCACGTTTCCTCTGAATCGTCCTCCCTCCAACTTCATCCCATGCCCTCTAGTCCTGGAACATCTTTTTCGCTTAAAAATAGTGTTTTCCTGCACCCTGTTCCTCCCTGTAAGATACTTGTATGTCTCTATCATATCCCCCTCTCTCCCTCCTCTCCTCCAGGGAGTACATGTTCAGTGCCTTCAACCTGTCCTCATAGGACTTGTGATGCAATCCATGCACCATCTTTGTTGCCCTCCTCTGAACCTTCTCTACCCTGTCTATGTCCTTACGTAGGTATGGTCTCCAGAACTGCACACTGTACTCCAGGTGGGGCCTCACTAGTGTCTTGTATAGTGGAATTATGACCTCCCTTTTCCTGCTGGTGATGTCTTCCCAAAGCCCTGAGGAGAAAACTGATGTGCTTTGAGATCCAGGCCTAATGAGGCAAAGCTGCTTGGTCCAGGTTTGATTTATGTTTGACAAGATTAAGAAATTTGAAAGTCCAAGTCCAGAGGGCATCAGAATTTTCTACACACCTCCCAAATGATAATTATTGGCCTACCTCCAATAATCAGGGATCTGTAAGTTTTACAGGGTCCACTCTGGGAGCCTTTCATGTTCCCCTCCCTCCTTCTTATCTGGGCATGTCAAGGGTGGCTAGTGTCTTTCTAGAGCCCAATACCTGGCTCTGATTTGGGTTTACATCCTTAAGCCACTGAGGCTAGTTACAGCCAAGCTAGCTGTGACCAGAACACATGTTGTTTTTCATCCTGGGCCCGGCTTGTCCAGTGGTGAGACCTGGTGACTTGTTAGGGACATACATGTGTATGCTGCCAGCTCTCAGGCTCATTTTTTGTTTTGGTTGTTTGTAGAGCCAAGTCAGATCCTTGGCCTGGGTCTAGCTTGGCTATAGTTGAAATCTGCCTGGCTTGGGGTTACACAACATCCCCTGCCCATCTGCCGACACCCACCTAAATCCTCCCAGCACCTGCAGTGCTGCACAGAGGCTCACCTCTTCTTTAAACTAAGCTCATGTGGCAGGTCTTACAGCTGCTGCGCCTTCACTCCGTATCCCGGCACCTGTCATTCCTGTCAGTACTGCCACGCCTTCGCTCCGTATCCCGGCACCTGCCATTCCTGTCAGTACTGCCGCGGCTTCGCTCCGCATCCCGGCTCCTGCCATTCCTGTCAGTACTGAAAGCAGCTCCGCATCGGCTCCTGCCATTCCTGTCAGTACTGCCGCGGCTTCGCTCCGCATCCCGGCTCCTGCCATTCCTGTCAGTACTGCCGCGGCTTCGCTCCGCATCCCGGCACCTGCCATTCCTGTCAGTACTGCCGCGGCTTCGCTCCGCATCCCGGCACCTGCCATTCCTGTCAGTACTGCCGCGCCTTCACTCCGCATCCCGGCACCTGCCATTCCTGTCAGTACTGCCGCACCTTCACTCCGCATCCCAGCTCCTGCCATTCCTGTCAGTACTGCCGCGCCTTCACTCCGCATCCCAGCACCTGCCATTCCTGTCAATACTGCTGCTTCTGCCTCCTCAAAGGGTACTACTAACTGCCTTGGTGGAAAGTAGCAGTATTAGCACTTCATTCAAATTTTGAATTCTATGACCCTCTCAAGGTCACTGAACCAGGCAAAGTTTGAAATGGTCACTTAGAGTTTCTTGATTTAATATGAAAAATAGGCCCCTTTCTCTTAGGGCTAACTTCAGACAAAGGCACACTGGAGATGGTGCTGTGTAGAGTGACCAAAACGATTCCCGGGTGAACAAGGCGGATCCTATGAGGATCAGCTTAGGGCACTGAAAATGTACTCACTGATGGCCAAAAGGGAGAGGGATGACATGTTAGAGGCCTTCAAGCTCCTGAAAGAAATACACAAGGTAAACCGCGAGGAACTATTTAGCAGGAATGGAGAGTCAAAAACAAGGGGGCATGAGTGTAAGCTGGTGTCGGTGGTGGTGGTGGGGATTCAACACAGATGCAAGAAAGTTCTACTTTATTACTGAGAGTGGTTGAGCCAATGAACAGCCTACCAACACAGGTGATGGGTACAAATACCATTAGGGGTTCAAGCACAGCTAGGACAGAGTAACGGGCTTAACAGTTACTCAGGTGGGTAGCAGTAATGCAGAGAATGGGGGGGGGGAACCCTGTCTAAACAATAGGTCATGGGGTAGAGTAGGGTAAAACCAGATGGACTGGATGGACCAGGGTCTTTTTGTGCTGACATCGTCTATGTTTCAGCAGTTGTAATTGACCGGGCACCAAAAAAGATAAAAACAGAGGCTTCTCCACCCAGACTCCTCACCCTCTACTCCATTTCCAGTACCTTTAAACAGTTGGGGGCCTCCGGACCCACTGAATCCAGTGGCTCCTCTGTCCCAGCCTACCCTACGAGGATGATCCATGTCCAGAACGGCCTTATAGTGCTCTTGCAGAGATCTCTTTTGCAACATTGATGGGGCCCTGCTATTGCCTCCCATTGTTACCATGACTTGCCGCTGCCTGCCCTGGTAGGTGTGTGGATAGCATGGGGGGGCGGTTCATGGCCCCCAGTGTTGGCTTGACCTTTTACTGCCTGCCATGTCAGGGGTGGGTTCTAACTCCTGTGGCTCGACTTACTGCTATAGCTATCACTTACACTAGTTAGGTATGAATCTTTGTTGTTAATTTAAAATTGTTTATCATTTTGTCTTTGTGATTGGTTGTAAGTGTTATTTATATTTTGTACAACAATTTTTATGATTTGTAACTTACAGGACTGTCTTGTAAACAGGACTAGTTTTGTCCTAACGATTTGTTTCCTGTATAAAAGTAACATTTTTACATTTTACATACATTACTAGTTAGAGTGCCCTGGGTCTACAGCATTGCAAAGGATATCTCTGCAGGGGAAGTTGGTGATTATGGGGGCTGGATTCAGGCAGGCACCCAATAAATTAAAGATGATGCAATTAGAGGCTGGGGAGTCAGGGGTGTAGGTGGCTGCCCTCTGTTTGTGTTTCTTTTGGGGGGTGGAGCGGGGGCCAGGCTATACAAATCTCAAACCAAACTTGGAAAGTGCTCTAATTCAACTGTTTCACTTAGCTGGAACTAGGCTAAACTTTAGTTCATATTCTTTTGCTTAAAGGTTTGAGTTAGTCAGCTGGCCCGGTGGTGCTGAGGGCTAAGGCGCTGGACGCCACACCTCGCACCATGCCAGCAATCCACATTCGGGAATGGGCACGGGCCTCCAGGGGTCAGCAGGGAGGAGATGGATTGAGCGTCCAATGGACAGCTCTCCATCTCCAGGGAGGGGGGGGAATCAGCAGCCTGTGCACGCCTGACGCCTAGCGGAGACTGGGGCTCGGCAGCACAGTGCCGCAAGAATGTGGGGTGGGAGCATGGCAGATGTTTGGCGGGGGTGCACACGGGAACATGTGTGACCCTGCCATAAGCATCATTGAATGCTGCGCTCCTGCAAGGGGAGTAAATTGGGGAAGTCAGACAGTCACGGTGGCTTGATGGCTGTCCCGGCATTCTGGCTCCAGAGGCATCGCTCCCAGCACCGGATCCGATTTGAGGTGGGTGAGATTAGGGGGACTCCCCCACTGCCCCACTTTGAGGGGTAAGCCGTGGAAGTAGCTGGGAGCGAGGGTCTGTATATGGAACCCGGAGCGCAGGACGGCGGCCGGATGTAATGCCAACCATGCTGAGGAAGAAAGATATAGCTAAAAAAAAAAAGTTTGAGTTAGTCTAAAAAAGAGGTTGAACAGAAATACTTTGACCTGTTACGTGCTGCCCGTTGGCTGTGCTGGTGACCCAGGTCGGAAGTGGATTCAGGGCATGGCTGGCAAGGGCTAGGTAACAGTGCTGCTGCTGGTAGCACTTCCCATCCCAGGAGAGGATGGAATCACTTCCAGTGCTGCAGTGACCCATGTGGTGGACAATTCCCCAGGGGCCTCACTGTAGGGTCCAAGACCACATAAAGCATGGATACACCACCTACTGAGTAGACATCAAGCAGAGAAAAAGAGGGCAATGCCCCCAAGACCACGTGATGACAACCAGGATACATTCAGGCCCCACCTCATGGAACCAGTCACCCAGCAGCTGTTGATGGGCTAGTGGGGTGATGGTGCTGGCAGGTTGTTCTGGCCTGATGAGGGCAGGACTGACTTTGGAAAAGGAGACAAACCTATATGAGGAAAAAAAAAAGTTTGACTTGTATGAGTCTTTTTAAGATCCTAACTTGCAGCTCTCCAGGTAATGGCATTCAGAGTGAAGATGCTGCAGTGGAAAGGCCCACAATAAGTGCACTGGGCTCAGCAACAAACCTCAGAGCTGTGTTACTGAAGATGCTGCTAGGATCAGAGCGACTGTCAGTAGTACAACCCCCTCCCCTCCCCAATAATCTGATAATTAATCATACTAAATCTAAAGAAACTCCAATAACCATGTACAGAATATCTGAGTTTATGGCACTGTCGCAGGAAGTAAAATATACTTTATACTGAACCCAGCATTCTTTTTTGGAAGTGTGATTTAATCAAGAGGCCCTACAGACAGTGCTACGCCAATAAATCTGAGAACCACATGTGTTCTCTGGTGCATGGGCAAAAAGTCAAGTAGGCCCCTAAAGGGTTGCATGAATTTACTACATACACCAAACTGAAAACAAAAAACACAACCAAGTTGTCGTGTGTGTTTCATAGCCTACCCTTTTTGACTACAGCGCACATTTCATGTAGAAGCTCACTGGGGTCAATTTTCTTGTTGCGTAGGAGGGAAACATTCTACCTCAGGTACACAAAGGTTTTCCTGCTTGCTTCTCCTTGGCAAGTGTTCTTTTAATTCTGAGTCTTCCTCCCAGCCATACAGTAAGGTCACATTAGTTCAGTCTCATTGCAATATGCATTTTAAATGCTTAGTTGTGGTTAATACTGTTCCAAGAATTAATTGCCATTAAAACTGCTCCCAACTGCAGGGTTCACAGTCTGAGAAAGAAAGTGACTGAAGCACACGTTAGCCACTTGGCCTGTTAGCTCAGCTGGTACAGCACTGGGATGGTATTCGGGGACCCTGGTTTCAATTCCCAGTAAAGTTGTGTTATTTCTATCTCATTACAATTTGTGTCCCATCCATACGGCAAACTAAAAGATTCCCGAGCATCATCAGAAGCCCAGATAATCTATCTTGAGCGTTTCTAGGACACCTTTGAGTTTAAATGGAAATAACAAAGAAAACTTTAATAAAATGTTGAGTTTGGGCCACCACTTCATCCATTCTTATTTACATTATTCAGGAAATATTTGCAAAAAAATGATTATCGGTGCCGAATCAGACTGGTACTCTGGAGGGGTGGCCAGGGGAAGGAGGATTGAGTGTCCTAGAGGATGCTTTCCTCCTTGGGGCAGGAGGTTCTCAGACTCCGCCTCGCTACTACCACCTGGGTGGCCATAGGTGCTGGTGTAGCCAGAGCTGGAAGTGGCAGGGCAGACGCCGACTGGCTAGGATGTGCACTGACCCACATGAGCATGTGCACATTTTATGGAGTCCCAGCTGTCAGCGTTCCTGGGGAAGGAAGAAGAAAGATGTAAAAACCTGCAAGGCACACAGGAGGAAGGCAGCACTCTCAGGCCCTGACAATCCAACTGTCCACCACCTTCCAGAAACATGGCCAGTGGTGGACAGCTATGTGGCCAGCTCCCCATCGACCCCATCCAGAGAGGAGTATTTGGGGTAAGATTCAGAGGTGGGCAAGCCGGTAAGTTTTCAGCTAAAGCCAAGCTAGAGCTAAGGGTCAGGCTTGAGCTGACTGGCTACAGCACGAGCGGAGTCATGGCTGCCACAGGCTGTGTTCTACATTACTGATAGTATTCCTTGTCAGTTGCTCAAGAAGAGATCCCCCCCCGCCCCTCAACTCCACTACTGAGAGGAGCTGAAAGTTTCAGCCAAGGCACTAACTGCCCATGCTGACAAAAATGCTCAGTGTGATCATAACTGGCTCAATTTGACCTTGGCTACCAGTTGCGTACAGAGGTTGGACCAAGCTGAGCCAGGCACTAGGACTAGATAACCTCCAGCTAGCCGAGTCGTAATCCATGCAAGCCAGAGTTGTTCCTGGTGGAACTAGGCCCTCACAGATCAGCTAGACTGGGTGGTGTACTGGAGCTGCCATATCTGTGTGGCACCACTTTAGTAGCTATGGATTACATAAAAATGTGTGGGTCACTGTGGACTCTAAGCTGTGGTTTATTTACTTAGTTATGTTGACCGGGAAAGGAGGGCTAGGCAGTTCTACTTATTTTCACCCTTGTCCCATGGTAAGGAGATACCATGGCTGTTGGCAGGCATATTCAGTATACTTTGCAGAGACTAGTACAGTAAAATCTGGAAAATCCAGGGTCAACATGTGCCTCAGGCCAGGGCAACAAACAGAGTCTGATGTACCTGAAGAACTGTTTTTCCCCTCCTTGGATTCTTTAGTGTGAGTTTGTGAATGATCTTTGGAAGATGTGTGGGTACGAAACTTAGAGGCCATGACTGTATGAGTGACCCGATCGAGTATGTATGCATGCGTGCAGGTGTGAATGGACTTCTGTAAGACTGGCTACCTTGATGTGGCTCAGAGGCTTATCACAATGTATCATAAACTTTATAACTAAAATCCAGCCAACTTCTGTCTAACTGGCAGTGTGTGTGTTAGGTAAAATAAAATGCTGTGACTTCCATGTTCTTCAAGTCCATCTTCTTGAAGTTGGAAGCAAGCTGCTTTGAAACAACTGGGAGCTGTGTGGGAGACAATATTTAACTAGCAAACTGCAAGAAAGCTCA
The DNA here is from genome assembly GCA_016271365.2 of Neoceratodus forsteri. Lineage (NCBI taxonomy): Eukaryota > Metazoa > Chordata > Ceratodontiformes > Ceratodontidae > Neoceratodus > Neoceratodus forsteri. Next base: position 36,366,390 of record JADMNL010000029.1, on the reverse strand, counting down.
CTCTTGCTCAAATCTGAGGGAGGTGTACCTTACTTTAAGTCTTACACTTGGTCTTTCTTTCTTTCTTTCTTTCTTTCATCAAGAAGGGGGTTTGCAAAACTGCTTATCTTGTGAGTAACTTCAAAAGGATTGAAATACTGCATAATTGGTTTTCACTTGTGGTTATCTGGATTGTCTACTAGTATTTTATGACAGTCTGCATCAGACTATTTTTAAATAATTTACTGGTGGCTGAGAAGTTGTCATTGTATATCCTGCAGTATATCCTGCAGTTTGTATATTTGAACCCAGACAGTGCCTTAGGTGGTGGAAACTGGTTTCCCCTGATTGCTTTCAGAGCACAGAACACCAGGTTGTATTGGGTCAGGGTAGGCTTACATCACAGGTATTGGGCTTAACTGCTTGATTTTTCTCTGATTCTAATTGTTTGTTTTTTGCTGGGTATTGTCTCTGTTAAATTGTTGTGCAGGTTGTCTTGCTGAAAAGAAGGTCAACCCTCATAGTGATAGGACAGAGCTTGTAGCTGATTGTTTCCGGAGGGCATGGCTTGGGCCCACCCCACTACCCCTTACCCCCCCCCAGGGTATTTCCTTTATACTAGGGGTTCTGACATCATTTCCCCAAGAGGGCAAGGGGCATACAACTGTCATATCCTTACCAGCACACTGCATTGAGGATAAATGCATGCACACAAACACACACTAACTAAAAGACAAACAAACCCTTAAATAAACAGGAAAGAAGACAGACATGTGGGGAGTAGGGCAATGCTCTGGCTGTGGGGCAGCAGTCTTCTGGGAGACTTTCTGGAGGCTGCGATGCTGTGTTATTTGCAGGCAACTCTCTGCTTTGAGGGCTGGACAGGAGTAGGGGACTCTCCCCCACCCAGGGAACATCAGGGCCACCACCACTGCCTCAGAGGTTGCCAAGAAATAGGAGCGGTTGGACCACAGTGGGCTCAGGGAGGGTGAGGGTGGTGGAACAGAGGCGCATCCCTCCAGTTGTACCTCTCCACAATCCATACACCATTCTGGTGGAGCATAGTTCCCCTATGGAGGCACCCGCAGTGGAGACTGAGGAAGTTGCTGGAACCACCACATGGGAGGCCCACAGGAGGATGGCACGGAACACCACAGGGGAAGGAAGCAGCTCCTGGTGGGGGACTCAGTTATTGGGAGGGTAGAACTGGGGGAGGCAGGAGAAAGTGAAGTAAGGTGCCTGCCCGGTGCCATGGCTTGGAGGGACAGGAAGCGAATCCTCAGAATCACAAGAGCAGCTGCAAGGGAGAGGAAGCTGGATATCGTTGTCCACCTAGGGACAAATGACTTCGCGCTGGGCATGGGATCAGAGCAGTGCAGGAGGAGTTTGTGGAGTTGGGGAGGGGCCTTAGACAAGTAGCACACACAGTATCCTTTTCGGAGGTACTGCCTGTCTATGGCATGGGTGAGGCGAGGGTACTCCGCACCATGCGAATCAATGAACGGTTGAAAAACTCGTGTGGAGCACAAGGTTTTGGCTTCACTGGGGCCTGGAGTTCCACCTGGAGAGATACTTGCCTATACTGGCATGATGGTCTGCATCTGTCCAGGACGGGAACCAGTCTCCTGGCTGATAGGTTTAAATGCTTCATTGGCAAGCTTTTAAACTAGCCGGGGGGGGGGCACTGATAAGAAGCAAGGAATTCCCAGCCTCCCCCCACAAAACAGGATAGTTAGCAAAGTAAACACCAAGGTAGAAAGATCAATAGGGAGCAGGACAGGGGTAAATGGAGAAGGCAAAGTCAGTAAGGGCAGGGATGGGGCTAAAAGAGGTAAAGCCATTGACGAATGGAGAGTAATGAGTACCAATGCCCATAGTCTGGGTAACAAGCTTCCTGAACTAGTGGCCTTGATGGAAGAGGGACACCTGGATATCATGGCAGTCACAGAAACATGGTACACAGAGAACCATGACTGGGATGTAAACATACCAGGGTACACAATCTACAGGAGGAACAGGGAGGGTAAAAGAGGAGGAGGAGGAGTGGTTCTCCATGTAAGGGAAGGGATAAAAGCAACAGAACTAAAGGGTTAACGGGAAGGAGAGGAGGCACTGTGGATCAATTTGGAGACGGGCAACGGCACCACAATCTGCACGGGGTTGTATACAGACCCTCGTCTCAGGAGGAGGAAATGGACAAGGAAATGATACAAGGCATCCTTAGAATAGCACAAAAAGGAGAGATATTGTTGCTGGGGGACCTGAATATGCCAGATGTTAGCTGGAGCACATATGCTGCAGCCACATCCAAGAGCAGGACCATTCTTGATGCCCTGCAAGGAGCATGCCTCAGACAGCTAGTACTGGAACCCACTCGGGAGGCAGCAATCTTAGACCTGGTACTCTCAAATGGAGACGGATAAAGGATCACAGATTTAGAAGTGGGTAACCATCTGGGAACTAGTGACCACCAAACAGTATGTTTCACGATAAACACAGCAGTAGAGTCAAGCCATACAAAGGCAAAGGAGGGCTGAGTTTGCCAAAATGGGTGAGTGCCTAAGGAATGCACTAGCAAATGGACAGGGAGGTGGGGTGGAAGAGCAATGGGGAAAAATCAAAACTGCCATCACAGAGGCAACAAGCCTTTGTGTGAAGCAAATAAAACACAATTAAATAAAAACCACTATGGTTCTCAAAGGAGGTGGCTGGGAAGGTTAGAGAGAAAAAGACAGCATTCAGGAAGTACACAGAATCACAGAAGAAGCAGGACAGAGAACTGTATCAGTTAAAGCAGAAGGAAGCAGGGAAGGCAGTCACACCGCAATGCTCTACTTAAGACTCAGTTCTCTACTACTTGGTCTTGCATCCTGCCCCGCTGAAGTCCTTGCAGCCTTGATGTCAGGTGTTTATTTGTCTTCGCTATTTTTCCCTACAGTTGACAACCCTGCTTATTGTTGTGATGTTGGTTGCTGTGTAAATACATAATTCTGTGCGTGTTGCTACCTTGCCTATACCACCCTGTCTGTGTATTGCAATTTATATATAAGGATTTTGACTACTCTATTATGATTGTATTGAATCATGTACATGTGTAACTTCTACTATTACTGTATCCTGCCTATCCCTTATTCCCCAAGGGCACATCTGGAATCGAGTGGTACACTACTCAGTATGCCTTCCTGGTAAAACTCCTAAATAAATAAATAAATAGTGAAGGCCCAAACCGAGGAAAAGATAGCTAACTCAGTTAAGAAGGGGGGTAAAACCTTTTATATGTACATCAAGGAGTGAAGGAAGACCAAGAGAAGGACAGTGAGGCTTAATAAAGGGATGGGGAGGTGGGCAGAGGGTGACTATCAAAAGGCATAGCTACTGAATGAATACTTTTGCTCAATATTCACAAAAGAAGAGGGGGATGTACCTAAGCCAAACAATAGAAGCACTCTGGATGGGGGGGTTGATACCAATCCATTCACAGAAGAAAGGGTCCTGAAAGAACTCCTAAAGCTCAAGGTGGACAAAGCAATGGGGCCTGATGGGATTCACCCCAGAATTCTAAAAGAACTAAGGAGAGACCCAGTGACACCAATGACTACCCTTTTTAACAAATCATGGGAGGATGGTGTAGTACCTGAGGACTGCAGGAGGGCAGATGTGATTCCTCTTCACAAATGTGGGAGCAAAGCAGAGGCAGGAAACTACAGACCTGTTGGCTTGACCTCAGTGGTAGGGAAAATGATGGAATCACTTCTGAAAGAAAGAATTGTTGAGTACCTAGAGGCCAGCGGGGCACAGGACCCAAGGCAGCATGGATTCACAGCAGGAAGGTCAGGTCAGATGAATCTAATGGATTTCTTTGACTGGGTAACCAAAGTAGTAGACCAGGGAGGGGTTGTGGATATGGCCTACCTAGACTTTAGCAAAGCATTTAACACAGTCCCACAAAAAGATTAATAAACAAGTTAGCCAGCCTGGGAGTGGGTCCCAGGGTGGTAGTCTGGGTAGCAAGCTAGCTGGACAACAGGGCCCAGAGTGTAATAGTAAACAGAATTCACTTTGAAGAAAGGGGGGTTACTAGCGGGGTACCGCAGGGTTCAGTACTGGGACTGGTCCTTTTTAATGTCTTTATAAGTGACATTGCAGAGGGGCAGGAACGAAAGGTATGCCTCTTTGCAGATGACACAAAGATCTGCAACAGGGTTGATACACGGGGTGCAAAGGATGAGAAGAGACTTGGCAAGATTGGAGGAATGGTCAAAATATGGCAGCTTAGATTCAATGCAAAGAAGTGCAAAGTAATGCACCTGGGAAGCAAAAACCAAGATGAAGAGTACACAATGGGGGGGGAGGGGGTACTAACAACAACACAAACAGAAAGAGACCTGGGGTAGTCTTATCAGATGACTTTAAGGTAGGTAAACAATGTCAAAAGGCAGTTAGGAGGGCTGGGGGATACTAGGACGTACACAGAGAGGCATCACCAGTAGAAAACAGGAAGTTGTCATCTCTCTGTACAGACGGTTGGTGAGACCCCATCTGAAGTACTGTGTCCAGTTCTGGAGACGCCATCTTCACAAAGACATAGACAGGATGGAAGCAGTCCAGAGGAGGGCAACTAAAATGGTGCAGGGTCTGCAACAGAAGCCATACGAAGAGAGACTAAAGGTGCTTAATATGCATACCCTTGAGGAAAGGAGGGAGACAGGTGACATGATAGAAACTTTCAAGTACCTCAAGGGAATCAACAAAGTCCAAGAGGGTAGCATACTTCAGAAAAAGAGATGTGTAAGAACAAGGGGGCACAATTTGAAGATAGAGGGGTGGGGTGGCTCAGGGGCAACGTGAGGAAGTATTTTTTCACGGAAAGGGTGGTGGATGCATGGAACCACCTTCCTGAGGAGGTCATGGGGTCAAAAAACAGTGGGGGAATTCAAGAATGCTTGGGACAGACATAAGGCAATTATAGTGAGGGGTAGGAGCAAGTAGGCTGTTGGGTAACTAGAATCTGAGGCTTATCCAATAGGTAGGGAAATGGGCAGACTGGGTGGGCCAAGCGGTCCTTATCTGCCGTCAAAGTCTATGTTTCCATTAGGATAATTGGCTTGCTACATATTGATGCCTGAATGGAGGTGAGGCAATGTTTTTGTTGGGGGGGCAGCACATCTTTTGGTTTGTGTTTGGAGGGGGCAACAGTTCTGTCAACTCTTGAGTACAAGTTTAAAATCCCTGTCTACATCCCTTGTGGATACAGATGCAAGCTGACATATTGTATCAAATTAACCTCTTGTGTGTTTTGTTTGTTGTTTTTGGTGAATGGGGGGGAATTTAGTCAGGGCACCAGGAAATTCCCTTACTCTTTTCAAGAGGTGCCATGGGATCTTTACCGTCCACCTCAGCAACCACCAGATCAGGCAGACAGGAGCTCAGTTTAACATCTTATCTGAAAGGCGGCACCTCAGAAGTGCGGCATCCCCGGAAACTGCACTACAGTGTCAGTACTGGGATTTGTCCCACGTTGCTGTAGTGGGGTTAGAATCCACAACCTTCCAATCTTCCAACCTCAGAGGTGAATGCGCAACCTGCGGAGCCACTGATACTGCACGGCACAGCAGCATGTGGCAACTGTGGTCTGTAGTGGGTTTTTCCAGCTGCAAAATACCACACAGATAAAACCCTACCTTGTGCAAGAGGATCTGGTGACCCTGGTACAGCCTTTGTTACCTCAAGACTCGACTGCTGTACTGCTCTATACCTAGGACCGTCTGAAGGGTCGATGCATTGCCTGCAGCTAGTGCACAGCACTGCAGCCAGTTTAATAGCTAGGACAGCATACTTTTTTGTTTAACTTCAAAGAATTTCATTGGTTAAAAATTGCACAGTGTAGCCAACACTTTGTCAGGCCGCACATATACTGACATCAAACAGATCATCATAAGTTTACCTACCTTGATAGATTATTTGCATGTGAACATTCAAACCAGAAGAGCCAAAACTAAACAGTGTGTCTCTACCCCCTCCACCCAGGAAAGCATACTTTGAACATACAGTATGTTACTTGTGTGGCAGCGTCTGTATGGGCTACCGGAGAAGCACTAGCTGCGAGACTGCACTGTTAACTTACAAGGCCCTGTGTGATCTGGGCCCAGGCTACCTAAAAGATCTCCTGATCTGGGACTGCATACTCCTGGCCACCCGCTCTGCTCCACCAAGGAGCTTATATTGGCCATCCCGAGATCGTGCTTTCTCATTGGTGACGTCTATTATTTGAAACTCACTGGCATACTGTCTTAGGAGTTTCCCCTCGGTGGAGGCACTAAAAAAGGGTTAAAATGTTTTTTTTTTATTTATGCGGGCCTTCGGCACTGAAGGAAATATATCAGTTTGCTCCTAGTTGGAATTGTGTGTAATTTATATAATGGGTAACCAGGGATTTTATTTTTCTGAATATATTTACACATTTTGTTCATACTGTGACTGTAAAGTGCCCCAAACACTCAGGATAGAACACTGTATAAATATAATTATATTACCCTTGCCTTGATTATTTTGCAAGACTAATATATTTTATTACTTTGGTTAGTTTTTTTTTGACTGGGAAATGGAGGGCTAGACAATACTGTCTATTTTTAGCCTGGACAGGGGGATACAGATGTAAACCAACTGAAACTGAACCAGGTACACCTGTTGGTGGTCTTTTAGGGAATGGGTAAAAAAATATCACAAGGACACTGGGGAAATTCCCCTACAGAGCACCATGGGATCTTTAACACCTACTGAAAATACTACCAGAAAAGGCAGGTGGGACCTCAGTTTAATGTCTCACCTGAAGAATGGCACACCCTCGGTACTGCACTCGGGTGCCAGCCCTGCATGTGCAGCAAAGGTCATGGGGTCATTTCATGTGTCAGGGCAAATATGTGAATATTCTTCTGTTACACACCATAAGAAACAGCTGCTTAGTTGAAAATGACCTTGAAATTACATAAGTACAGCATATCCAAAATGTATATACCTACTTTAGATGTTAAAGGGCCAGTACACTGTCTGTAATTATAATTAACTGTAACATGTAGACAACATTTACATTTTATAACTGAAGGGCTGTTTCTTTTCCCTTTTGCTATTTAGAAGATTTTCTACCTGACAGTACTAGGTGTGATGTGTGCACTGGCACTGTGATGAAGCCATGCATCAGTGGCGTCACTATGATGGTGTTCATGGCACCGGCAACTTCAGCCACAGATGGTGGGCGTAAAATGGCTGCGGTGACAGCGTTGGGTTGTTTGGCCAGACAGCTGGACTCCCAAATGTGGTGCGGAGCCAGCCACGACAGCAGTGAAAAAATGCCTTAATAAGGAGATGCCACTGTTCTCCCGGACATGGTACTGCTTCCACCCTGCAGAGAAACAGACTAAAAAGGGTCACCAAGCTCTTCTAAAAATAACTACTAATACCCATAATTAAAACAATAAAGAAGACTTTACTTACGTTAATAAATTGAAATAAATATTGCAATGCACTATTTATTGTTATTTTACTGTATGTATTTTATTGCATTTTAGTTTATTACCACTGCTCCTTACACGATGTATTTTCACTTGCACGTTACGTACTGCATGCTTCCCTTCCTCCATCCCCCCGGGACGCAACTGGAAATGAGACGTTACGAGCTCAGTATGTCATTCCTGGTAAATCCTTTGAAAAAGGTTAAGTAAATAAACAGAGTTTGACAACAATAAATACAATTTAACTGGCAATTAAACTAGGCAATGCGCAGTAAATACTTAAAATCAGGCTTATTCTAAAGTTTTCAATAAATGCTTCTTACTCTAGAACCTACAAAATGCAAATTTGTATTACTCAAAAATTTGGGCAACCCACCAAAGTCCACAGAAAAACAGAAACTGCATGGTCTTTGCTCTATCGGCCTGATAAAAGAAAGACGATCTCTAGTAGCTGTGGACAATTACAAGCCCCGAGAATGGCTTGCAAGGTATCAGATCCACTCTGGGATACTGGCCTGCAAGAGCCAATTCGCCAGGCATGGGGTACCTTTGCTAGCCCATCCAGGCAATGGGATGCGGACACTTTAAATATTTATTGTTACCCATTTCACCACACCATCTCCCCAGGACCCCTTCCTCGGGTGCCGCTGGTCCCCCACCAGGGACTGGCTGCTGCTAGTTTGTAAATGGATACAAGCATGTAGATGTGCTATTCCACTAACCAATCCGCTGGGTGGGTCTCCATTTTGCTCCTTACTACTAATCAAACAGCGAATCAAGTCTTTTTCTCTAAGGGTGCCTGGTGACAGGCTACTCTTCACTACTGGTCAACCTACCAGTCAGCCTTGCCTGGCGTCCCACCTCTTCTAAGCTGGTTCCTCCACCAGAGACCAACCCATCAGTTAAGCCTGCTGGGCTCCAACTGGACAAGTTGCCCGGTGGCAAGCCACACCCCCTTGCTGCTGGTCAAGTGACCAGCACAATCTCCATAGGTGGCAAGTTGCAACCCTTCCAGCATTAGCCAGCCTGTCAGCTGAATCTGATTGGGAGCAGCTAGTGACAGGCCACATACCTCTGCTGCTAGCCAGCTTGCTAACTGATGCAAAGGACACCTGCAAGGTTCTAGGGAAAGCTGCCCGATGACCCATGACCCCCATCTGCTGGTTTCCCCAGTCAACTGCCAGGCAGGCACAGCTTTCCCAGCTACCTCTGCAGGGCCCTCAAAGACTTGTTCCTGTGGCTTCTCTTCTCACCACACCTATTAACTACTATACTTCTCCAAAACCCTTGAGCCCTCCTGGTAGCCTTCATTTATACTAATGGGAAGTAGCGTGGCTACCTGAGGGGGGGATCCCTTGCTGACTGGTAAAAAGGGTGATGGTGATTCATTAAGGCAAATCAAGAACTTGACTGCATAACCAATCTGCATCAAGGGCTGCTACTCAGCCCTCATGCCTCCTCCTGCGCTGTGTTCATCCAACAGCCTCAGTTTAGATTTTGAACTGACTGCAAGTGCTCTGCTGAGCTGCCATAGAGCCACTTGATCGGCTCCCACGACCAGTGCTTGGCTGAATTAAAGGCGAAGTTTCTTCCCAAATTCAGGAGTCAGGGAACACAGAGGTAGTCTTTCCTGACCTCCCCAAAGACTCCTCTCACGCATCTAATATATATAAAAAAAAATTAAATCAGCAGCTGGCACAAAAGCCACCGATGGGTTGTCTGCCCGGATAGGCTTCTGTTGGGGTGCCTGCTGCAGCCATGAGCTACTACAGTACCCCACCTGGAAGCTGGTATATGCAGAGCTATTCCCCTTCATATCTGATGAGCACTGTGACCCCTAGGATTATGACGCCATGACTGATCAAGAAGAGCCACTCAGCTGCTGCCAGAGTGGTCACCAGTGATGTCACAAACAGTGAGGTCACAGTGATGAGGTATGAAGGGGTACAGCCTATGAGTGTAGTCCTGCTCTTCTTATCTCACATAGTACTGTCAGGCAGAAAACCATCTTATGAGCAAAAGAAACAAGAAAAATACTTGAAATATAAGTAACAACTGCCTACTTTTGAAAATTAGTGACATTTTCCATTGGCTATTTTTAGTGTTACTAGCTCTTTAATACTGGTAAATAAAGCTAATTTCCTTTCAAGAATGTCTGATCTCCTTGAAGGAACAGTCTATGTTAGTGTCATGTGGTATATATATAGAAAGGAGCCAGGCTTTTAGACCAGCAGTCAAAGTACGGGTCATTTTGGTGGGAGATTACAGGGCGCTTTTAACCATATGATTCAGCTTATTATAGGGTTTGCTAATTCTCTCTGTGAGTATCCATACGCAGCATACAGTTTACAGTTGCAAGTCAGAGGCCACAGACAAACCTTTGTTTTGTCAACATCCGGGAGTGTCTCAAGCATGCACTGTATGTGGTGAAGCAGCTTGGCATGTGTGCGGCTGTTCTGAGGGCTCTGCTATTAAAGGTTGGGTGACCTTGATGGAAGGTCAAAGGCTTATAATTAAGGCAGCCAGTGGGTCTTTAATGATATGGCACCCTTCTGAGTCCCTAATGAGGGTGCTTAACAATCCACAATGAGCACCGTAGGGGAAGGCCCCTACGGTGGAGGTCTTCAGGAGGGGCCTGAAGATTCATCTTTTCAGCTTAACCTTTCCTGCTGATATTTTTTAACTCAAATAAAACATTTTAATCATTTAAACTGAAAGTTTCTATAATGTGATTTTTTTTTTTATCATTTTGTTTTTAACCACTCTGTCAAATTTATCTACTGTACGGCACCCAGAGCCTCCGGGATTGGGCACCAAACAAATGGAAGAATTACTTACATAGCTACACAAGTCGCAGACAAGCAACATGTACACATTCTCTTTTTTCTCTCATTTTTGATATTTATTTCTTCACTTCTCTTGATATTTACTTTTTTTTTGTCACCCCCTATGCCTTGCACCTGGTTTTCCCCTGTAAACATCACTGACTGATTTTAGATCAGATGCCAGAACTAAGGGAACCGTCAGGAGCACACAACGCCTGACTAGTCAGGATATGCAAAGTACAGTATGCTGCATAGAACATGCGGTACTAGTCACAACACAACCCAGAAGTGATCCGACGTCAGTTTGTAGTGAGACTTGCAAATAGTAGGGGTGGGTAGGATACACCCAAGGCCTCAGGTTTTCTGTGATTCTGTCGCTGCAGTGATTACCGTGGATCTTAATGTAACCCATGGAACAGTTTTCCAGAGTTTAAATAAACTGCAGAATAGTTTTCCATAGTTTAAATAGAAACTGGGGAATTGTTTTCTAAATTTTATATTTGAGTCACTATAAACGGTGAAAAAATATCTGTAGTTTACATTGACTCTTCAGTGTATACTGAGGAAAATTATTCCTTGGATCATATTAACCATGGAAAACTATTCCACAATTTACAATATGTTCTGCAGAATGCTTTCTGGAATGCCACAGAATTAGAAAAGACCCTGAAAAACATTTCAGAGCAGCCCCTGCCCATTAGTCTGTCTACTCATGCTCTATAACAAAAAAAGGTAAAACCCACCCCATGCAGCTTAGCTCCACCAATTTTCCACCCCACCCTGAGACACTCCTGGAGTCATCTTATCTGAAGTAGTAATGTTTTTATCAAGCCCCATGCTGTGGGATGTTTCTCATCCTTCTAATTTCATCGCCCAGCCTGAATTCCAGTTTGTTGTCTGCGCAGTTGCACAAAGTGCTAAGTGGAGCAAGAAACTGGCATTTGGGCCCAGTGGTGGAACAAGAAGGAGAAGGATCGTGCTGCTATGTGGGTCCTGATAAAAGTATTAGTACTTCAAATAAGGTGACGCTGGGGGAGCTCTCAGAGCAGGTGGGGAGGGTGATGGGGCTGAGAGAGGAAGGTTTTTTTTTTGACTTTCTAATACTGTATGTGTAAGGACTCAGGAGTTAACTGACAAATTGCCCTGGTTCGTGGTACCAGCCCCACAACAAATATTTTTCCCCCTACCTGGATGCTGGGGTCATCCCTGTCTGCTGCCAAAACCCTCAAGTTCCACTGTAGAATTTCCACAGAAATAGGAAACCAATGCCACAGAAGTTCTGCGGCAACAGGAGGACTTGCCGCACAACTTAGACTCAAATTGCAGCAGAGAAATCAGGGCTTTGGATACAGTCGAGGATCATAGTGAAGTTAAAGTAATGGCTGGAGGGGCCGACTGCAGTAATCTATCAAGAGTCTATGGTGCTGGAGGACTGGTGAGTGGCCAGTGTGGTCAACATCTTCAACAAGAGGGAACTGGATGGTTCAATGGATTGGTAGCGGGTTAAGGAGCATTTCAAATCCAGCAGAGGTCGGTAGTGGTTGACAGACATTATCACCTGAGGGCTGTTCAGTGGCCTATTTGAAATGAGTTGTGGTGGTCTTAGTCCAGTTCCCAGTAGGCAGGTGTCCACATCACAAAACCAACAACAGAACTGGCATTAATTGGCACCCTTGTTGGCAGTCTACATGAGAGGCCAAGGACTGAATGGGCATGGAGTCTAAACTACCTTCTTACCGACGTGGTGGTCCCTCCTTGGCAGGGTTGAGGCACATTGACAAGGCAGTGTGGGGAAACTTGCACTGTGATCACCTGTGCTGTACTTGGCATGGATTAATTTACCCCATTTACAGGTGCACTGTAACCCAGTTCAAGCACTAGAAAATGGGGATTGAGGAAAAAAAACTGCAGTTTACATTTACATGTAAACCCAACTGATGCACTAACGAAGCTGATTCTGAAATCGGGTTTAAAGCCAGCCTGCCTGCACAGCAGCAAGGCATCCATTTGTGACGCCGACATCCCGAGTTCACAAATGGACTTGGGAGTCAGAGGGCCAGCTGGGGGGGGGGGGGAGACTGAGCGTCCAAGGGACAGCTCTCCTTCTCTGGGAGGGGGAGGAGGTTGAGTGTCCAGCGCAATACGGATCCCTGTTGACGGCCCCGGGATCTGCCGTGACCGGTGCCTGGAGTGGGAGGTGGGACAGACATTGGATTCATCCCACAGATGTTATTACACATTCCGATGGGGCTCAGCTGCGGGCTGACCATAAAAAAAGGAAGAAATCAGTTTTAAAGTATGCAGTTCACAGCAATCGATGCCTGTAGAACCAGAATGTGCTCTGCACGTAAATGATTCAGTTGCCCAACTGTTCCAGGACACATACGCTTTCAATCAGTCCTCCCTTGGCAACCTGCAACAGCATGTACTGAGCATGCTCATGTAACCCCCGGACCCCTGCCTTTTTGCAAAACGACAGGTGGCATGCTGTTGAAGCTGACAGCAGTACCAGGTGGGGACTGGATTTGGGGAGGATTAGGTTACTCGGCACTAGGTTTGGCTACTCTGCACAGGGGCACCCAAGTAAATCTGAACACGGGAAGCAATAACTGTAATGTCCAAAACCAGGAATGGGATTCTAAAGTGTGGCTTTTATTCACATCCAAACTGAACAAACAAAGCATAGATGGACCCCCATGGGGCTACATTCCTGGTAATGCAGATAAGAGACACAGAACACTTCTTCACTATTTCAGCCCTCAGGTTCTGAACCCACCAGGCACACAGCCCGGACTTGCATGCAACGTTGGGTACACAGCCTGACTTGTACACTACTTGGGTTTTTCCCATGGCCCGGCTCCCCCGGCGGCCACTTGATCCGCGGTCCATTTGGGAATGAACCAGTTTTCCTGTTGGTGGCTCCCCAAACCACCTTAGAGCCTTCGACTCCCAAAGGGAAATTTTCCTTCCATCCCACGTCTGGGTACTTCCCTCATCACTGGCCAAATGCATGAGGCAAAGTAGAAATCCACAGAGCAAATCCGTAGAGGTGGACTTGGTTACTAAAGATGGGGGATCTCCCACCTCCAGCTCCCACAATCCATACCGTCCATTTCTCTGGAAACTAAACAACTCTTTTGAAAGCTTGGCAATGTAGATTACTGGGTAGACGTATATCACATCTCCTCTACATGTCTTGACTTTCCCTTTGTGCTGGACTTGAACATACTTTTACTTTTGGCTAAGCCTATTACTCTAGGCCTCCCATTACTTCAGCAGTCCAATCCCCACTTTAACACAGTTCAGGATGAAACATGGGCCCTTTAGAAAGAGCAGAACTCACCTTTTGGTTGCAGGTGCCCCACAGGTGAATCATGAAATCTTCTTGTACCCCACACACGTGGACAAAATAAGGCAGCTTCTTTCTCCAGCAGTAGCCAGGGGGTTACCCCTTGAATAGCAGGCAAACCTTCCTGCCCCATCCCCTCAGGGATGGGGCACAGAGACCCGTATAAGCGGTCTCCACCACTTTAAAACAGCTTACTGTGTCTCTCTTTAGGCGGAAACACACACCTTTCCCTAGATGTAGCCCTATTTCAGGGCTAAGGCTCCAAGAGCCTAAGCACAGAGCTGCTGTACTCCTCTCACAACAATCTCCAACTGCAGACTGCTACCAACTGACTGTTCAAACCTCCCAACATTCTACTCTAACTCCCTTCTGCAGATTCCATTGTGGCTCATGCAGCTGCGATAGTTCTATGGTGATGTCATCCCTCAGTCTCAGCTGAGACTGAGAACAGAGTGAGACAGTGTGAAATCCATTTTACTGGAGTTTCACAAGCTGCCTTCCCTGCCTACCACTAGGTCTTACTGGGATTCTAGTAACCCCGGGTAACAAGGGGGTTACACTCACATTAACTGTGCATCCATTGCTGGTATTCCAGAGATGCACATGTAAACTGAATCATGTCTCTGGAACCAGAGTCAGCTGTTGATGTATACCAAAAAGCATTAAGATCGGAGCTGTCAGTACTGATTACCATTCCTCGACTGTGTCACACAGGTAAACATAGTACTAGAGGACTTCAGGTTCCAGTGCTGTTAATCCAGCACCTTTCATGAGCACTAAATTCACACACAGAAAAACAGAAACAAAAATCTTTAAAGAAGAAAAGATCTTCAAGAAGAGGGCAAGATCAGACCGGTGGTGGTGGTGGTGGTGGTGGTGGTGGTGGGGGCGCCAAGTGGAGTGGGAAGAAAAAAGATCACACTTGGGAAAATCCAGGTCAGTCAGCCTGAGAGATGTTTTTAGGAAGCTCCAGAAATCCATTATCAGTGACAGGATAAGGGAGAACTTGGTTGAGGAAAAGGTTTTCGCCCCGACTCAGCACGACTTTATGAGGGGCAGATCATGCCAACCACCCAGATCATTTTCATTGAGGAGTGACCAGGTAGGTGGGGGAGGGGCAGAGCCATAAAAATGGTCGATCTGGACATCAGCAAGGCCTTTGATACTGTGCTAAAAAGGCAAGGAACCTCAGCACAAAAGCACAGAGGCAAGGGTTACCCATAATGGGCAATGGCAACACATTTCCGTGGTGATTTTCATATATATCCCATGATGCTTTGCACTGTAGGGGTACGTGTGATTTTGTATTTATTTGATACTGTGGGGCCTCATGAGACATTGGGCAAACTACACCAATGTGGTATACATGAGGCATATTGTACATAGTAACATAAGGTAATAACATCAAAAGAGACTCCAAGTTCGTAATTTCTGCCCTCCATTTCAGAAGCAGGTGTGACTCAGCATGCTGTACAAACTAACTTAAAGGGGATACCTACCCATGTTGAAACAAGGTGGTCTGCTAATTGGCTTGGGGGGCAGGAAGCAGACAGTTGCGGTGGATGGGCACTATGGGTAAAGGGGGTGGTGCTCATTAAATTCCACACATCCACTGGATTAACTGGCATTAAAATAGGGCAGGAACAAAAATTTCAGCTTATGCGGATGACATTCTGCTCTCAATAACTAACCCACATACTACTATCCCTCAAATATTAGCTATTGTTCAGAAATGTGCCACTTTCTCAGGTTTCAAGATCAATTTTGAAAAATCTGAGGCTCTCCCGCCAACAAAAATTTTTGACAAGTCCATCTTTAAATTGTATAATATTAGGACTGTGACTGAAAACATTAAATTCCTGGGCATACTTATTTCCCCTTATATTTCCCAAATCATTCCAACCAACTTTAAATCTATTCTAGAATGGGTGACAACAGATTTCACAAGGTGGAGCAAGATATTTCTGTCCTTATGGGAAAAATTCAAGCTTTTAATATGATGTTAGCTCCAGTGACTTACTATTTTCTGCAACATTTGCCTATTAAGATCCCTAAAACTTACTTTAACAAGATTTACACTCTGATTCAGCAATTCTTGTGGGAGGATAAACCACCAAGGATCTCTTTAAATAAACTTCAACAACAGAAAATAAAAGGAGGCTTCGGCCTACCAGATTTCAAACTGAGGCATGCTACTTTTATAGCTGCACAATGTATTAAATCACTTTGGTTAAATAAGAACCATGACATCCCAGGGTGGGTATCTGTAGAGAAGAATATACTGAAAGGCAGTCACCCAAGAATTGTTCTCTTTTCTAACACGTCTCAAATATTTGCTTCTAATCCTGTATTAAGCCTAGTGTATAGCTCTTGGAACTCAGTGGCCTCTTCGTTAGGTTGATCTCCAAAAACATCCCCACATTGTCCATTGTGAGGGAATCCTTTAATTAAATGAGAAGGTAATTGCATAACATGGCCCTGTTAGAAGAATGCAGGCATCTCATTTCTAGAGGGCATCTTAGATCCCAGTAACTTTACATTAATGTGTCCTTTGCTCAGATCTCTTCAAAATTAAAACTCCCTAGAACTGAGTTTTACAAATATTTACAACTTAGAGAAGTTCTAAATTCAATTGGTACACCTTCTCCCCAATCTCATTATTTAGATAAAATTTGTTCTACAAAAAAAATATATTCTTTAATGCCTGATTCATGCCCTGATCCGAATTTAACACTACTAGATAGCTGGCAAAAGGAATTAAATTCTCCAGTCTCATCCGAAGAATGGCAGACAATGTGGAAAATGATTTTAAATGCTTGTAGGGAGGCTAAGGGCAGACTTACACCATACAAAATAACACATCGATGGTACTATATGGCCAGTAAGTTGGCTAAACTTGGTACAGCCACCACAGATACACGCTGGAGATGTTTACAAGAAAAAGGTACACTTTCCCATATTCTATGGTCATGTTCTGATATTTGTTCATTTTGGGATAATGTGTTAGCAATACGCAGTAAGGTTCTTGGTTACACAGTTAAATGTTCAGCTAAATTCATAATCTTTGGCATCTGCTCTGAACTCAGTGATCTAGCTGAATGTCAACAATTATGGTTGACTGCGGCTTTTATCACAGCAAAAAATGTAATCCTCAGACATTGGAATAGCCAAACAATTCCTGCAGCTAAAGAACGGATGCAAGACTTATCTATTAGAGCTAGTTATGAAAGGGTTGCCTATGTAAACATAAATCATTTAGATAAATTCTTAGATATATGGGAACCTTATATGAAGATGTCCATGATATAACTTACTTGTCTATTCATTCTTTATATAAATATTTAAAGAAAGAAAAGGGAACACTCTGCTTTTCATTTTAAACGTTTTTTAATTGTAAAGATTATTATTACAGTTATTCTGCCTTTAAAAGGGTTCTACAAAATTGATTTGCTTATTTATTTATCTCACTGTTTAAGATACGGTCAGGTTA
Source organism: Neoceratodus forsteri (assembly GCA_016271365.2). Lineage (NCBI taxonomy): Eukaryota > Metazoa > Chordata > Ceratodontiformes > Ceratodontidae > Neoceratodus > Neoceratodus forsteri. The sequence continues at coordinate 36,349,239 of JADMNL010000029.1, read as the reverse complement.
TTGGGTAATAGTGTTTATGCATTTGATGTCATATTTCATATATGTAAATTGCTTGTATTTTAAATCTTCAATAAAATTTCAATTATAAAAAAAGGGGGGGTGCTCAGTAGCATTTTTCAGGGGCGGGTGCTGTGGTCACTGCTGTTCAACATTTCCATCACCAATGTGGAAGTCGATGCCTCCAGCAGGTGACTTAAGTCTGCACACTACTATTGGAGATGGGGACAAATTCCAGGAGAATCTGAATATGTTGGGCAATTGGCAATGTCCTAGTGTGGGGTGGCTCTCAGTATCAGGAAGTGGAAAGGAACAGTGTCTCGGCTCCATGGAACCAAAATTCGATCCCTTCCCTTCAAAAGACATATACAAATTATAACTCGGGCACCAGAGGAACTGGGGGCAGGTAAAGGTCCTTGCTGGTTTTTTGTTGTGAGCACCAGAAAAGGTGTGCTTTAAACTACCATTATTTGTTATTCACCATGTAGTTTTTTTTCCAGCAGTGATGTATTTTTTTTCCTGGCAAAAACAAGAATATTCCCATTTTTCCTTGCATTTTGTTTCATTTGTGAACTAAGACATTTATTTATTAATTTATTTGAACATTGGTCACCAGAAGAGGCACACTGAGCCAAGGCTCGTTTCCAGATGCAACCCAGGGTAAGGGAACAGGATATACAGCAAGACACTTACACAGTCACATTACTCAGTACAAAACAAAGTGCAGTCCCAGTATAATAATTAACACCAGTACATGTGCAAAATACAGCAGCATGGCATAGTGAGCAGAAATAATGTGTATTTATGAACATACAAAAATAGCCAGTAGAAAAAGGCCTTGTGGCTTACCTAGTCTGGTTGAGTTTGCAGACCTCACAGTATCTAGGGACACCTGTGAGGCAGAAGGAATCAGGAGAGGTGACAAGGAGAGTGCTGACAGGTGCAGGAGAGGAAGGAGTTTCAGCTGGCATCTGAGGGTGACAGGTGAGATGGAGGGAGGAGGGGAGCAGGTTCCAGAGTGTGTGAAGATGATAGAAGAAGGTTGATTGCCCAGCCGGGGATGTAGAATGGAGAAAGTTTGATGATCCTTGGAGCAGAGAGAACATGAGGTGTGGTGGGGGGTGGCTGGGTGGGAGAGAGGACTGAGGAAAGGTATGAGGGAAGGGACCCAAACTAGAATTTGGATATGAATGAGGCACAGTGGGACTGGTGACATGAGGGTAAGGGGAGGCTGGCTAGGGAGGAACAGAGGGAGAAGTGGTGAGTACGGGGGGGGTGGTAGGAAAGCAGCTAAAGGCTTTCCAGAGGGTGTCCAATCTGGCAAGAGAAGTGGAGGGGGCAGTGCTATATACCACATATGCATAGTAAAAGACCAGGAGCACCGTTTTGTTAACAAGCTCCAGGCGGACCCGTGAAAACAAATAGCCTTTGTTGTGGTGCAAGGCACCAAGTTTGGGATGGATCTTGGCATGGGTGGTGTCAGTGTGGTCTGGGAAGTCAAGCTTGCTGCCAAGCCACACCCCAGGTACTAAAGGTTTGAACCACTTCAAGTGGGGTGCCATTCAATGTGCAGAAGACAGGAAGAGTGGGGAGCCTGGACAGTTTCTGGCTGGCACAAAAGGACATGGACATCACTTTTTAGTGTTCACCCAGAGATGGTTGGATTGGAATCAATGCAGGGTGTTGTGGAAGTCCTGCTGGAGCAGGCCTTCCACAGCTGCAGTAGAGGAACAAGAGGTGAAGATACCTGCATCATCTGCATACAAGTGAATATGCGAGTTGACACAGGCAGAGGGGAGGTCATTAAGGAAAATGAAGAAGAGGATAGGACCGAGGATGGAACCCTGTGGCACCCTAGCCTGGATCGGTAGTGGAGATGACAGGATGCCTCCACAGCCTGTACTAACTGTTGATGGTCCGTGAGGTAGGAACGGAACCACTCAACAGTGGGAGATGAGAGGCCAGCAGAACTCAGCCTGTCCAGGAGGAGTGGATGGGTCACTGAATCGAAGGCTTTGGACAAGTTGATGAAAACAGCAGCCGTGATGTGCCCCAGATCCATCCCAGAGAAGATTTAGTCAGTGACATGCAGCAAGGAAGAGATGGTGGAATGATGCTTCTGGAAGTCTGACTGGAAGGGGGAGAGGAAATTGGAGAAAGAGAAGAAGTCGGAAAATCTGGAATAGACAAGTTTCTAGCTTTGCAAGAGAGGGGAGGAGGGAGACAGGATGGAGTTACCAGGGGAGGAGGGGTTCCCCATTTTGAGAAGAGGAAGAACTTTGGCAAGCTTCCAGGACTGCGGAATTGCACTGAAGGAGAATGAGACATTAAGGAGATGAGTTAAGGGGAGATGAGATGCAATGACAGGAGCTGACAGGAGGAAGAGTTTAGGATCCAGTTCATCAGGGCTGGACTTGGACGGGTTGAGGAGGAAAGGGCAAGCAGGGTTTCCTAGCTAGTGACAGGGGGGAAATAGAAACCTGGTGAAGGGTAGGGAAGGGAAAAGGAGGGAACAGAAAGGGGAGGGCACAAGTAGTGAAGAACTCACTGAGGCGAGCTGCAACAGAAGGGGGTCAAAAGCAAGTGAACAATTAACCATGAGGACTGGAGGGGGGGTCTGGCAGATCTGGGATTCTGAAGTTTTTTTAAAAGTTCCCACTCCTATGCCATGTCCACCATGAAAAAATTAAATATCTTGGTACAGTGCTGTGCTTTTCGTCATCAGAAACTTGTGGTAGCACCACCCTAAGTCATCCACGGCATTACTCCAGTATGTACATTTAACGAGTAACCTCAATAGAAGAGTTTTTTTAAATTGCAAGTGGTGGGCAACTTTTAATGACTTGAGTCATTAATTACAAAAGCTGTTTTAAAAATATCTGAGAAAGTGAAAAATACACAGAGGATGAATCGAAGGGTGTCCAAATTATGATGAAATGTTTTGCCGACTAATGCATTGTGCTGCTTTAAGGGACCCTGTGGTCTCAGAGGAGTTTTTTCATTTGCTGATGCCTGAAAAGATGAGACCACCGATGGAGATCAACATCCAGCACGTTATTAGAGACCATGTTTTTAATACACATGATGAGTTTGGTGCTGTGACGGTTAAAAACATGCCTTGCAACAAAGGACTCCAAGTCTGCAGTGTTCCAATGAGCTGCTAGTGCCTAAGAGAAACTTAAATAAGAAGAGCAAACTTGTGATTGATAAGTAAACTGTAATGCTAGTAAAAGTAAAAAAAGGGTGACTTAATACAAGTTTCATATAATTGACCTAGGACAAAAGTCACAGTTACACTATAGGCATTTGTTTACAATTTCTTCAGAATTAAGCAACAGTGCACAACAGGGTGTACTGGGGTGTACTGGGGTGGGTTGTACTGGGATAACCCGGTGCCTGTGGAGGTTGGACACAAGGCTGAAGGCCGAGTGCATCCAACAACCCCCGAAGTAGGGTTATCCCACCACAACCCACACTCTGGAGTGCATTACACATTTGTATACATTGGAGAGATTAGTGGAAAGCAGGGTAAGCAATTTACAGTACACAGCATCCAACAAACACACAGAAAAAATAGATATCTGTTTTGTACAATGAAGCTATACAACAGAGACAAAATACACAGGAACCATGAAGCAGAGCAGAAACAGTTTCAATAACGATATGGCTCAGTAATGTAACAAACTGCAGAAGTGAGCTGTTACTTCTGGCAGGGGGTACTGACTGAAAACAATGGCCATATAGGACTTTCTATATGTCCTGCCAGAGTCTGCAGGGATGAGCTTGCTGCATATACTGACATGATCATGGAAACAACTACCCTGAATCACAAAAAAAAAAAAAAGCCTTTGGCAGTGTTCTCACTCTAATGAATTGCCTTCAGCTGAAGTACAATTTTCCTTGGAACTTGCATCACTGCTTCAGATTAGACCCTGCCTTGTTTCCCTGAATGATTTATTCCTGAAAAGATGAACCCAGCAGCTGTTTGTTTGGCAGCTAAAGCCACTGAAACTCTGGTGCAGATGTTTTGCAAAGAATATTCTTTTCTGAATTGTGTGGACCCACACAACCGTTTCTGAGTAGGAATCTAAAGGGCAAGTTAGTTAAACAGTATAACATTTCATGATATAATTAGAATTTTGCTTAGAACCTTTTTTATACATGCCTTTTTATTTCAGTATTTTTCCCCTACAAAGCTTTGTCTCCTTTGGCCATGTTAATCTGGGATATATACCCTAGTCCCAAAGATTTACCCCATTCAGGCCTGTGGATTCTCAGTGTGCCATGGGTCCCACAGCTACTTGACGTCTTTCATGGCTTCCTGTCTGTGGCAAGGGCTCCGGGGAAGGGGGGGATGGTCACCCTCCCACCCCGAGGCAATTTACTTCTGTAGACTATGATCCAGTGTCAGCAGGAATTAGGACCCAGGGGAGTCCAGAAGCTCAAGCCATCATGGGTACCACACCAGGAAGGTGGGGGATGTGAAAGTCTAGTCCCCTTCAACATTTCTGCAATATGGCCAATGCTGCACAAAAGGCTCAGTAGATCCATGTCCCACCCACTTTTCAGCCATGGTTACACCTATGGAAGTCATCATGAAGACAGTACATGGGTTTCTCCTCAGCTCCATCTCCTCTGGCATAGGTAGAGCATTTGTAGCTGCATGCAGTGATGTCCTGCAGAGGTAGTGAGCTCCCTTGGCCCACCGCAAGGGTCACAGTGGCACGGGATGCCCTACGCCATCCCTCCCGATTGTAGTGTGCTGCTGAGCGGCAGCTGCTGTGATCTGGCCTGAGTGCCCACCACTAACAGGGTGTCCTGAGCTCGCTGCTTAAGTCCACCCACCTGCACAGCAGCGCTGGACCATCGAGGGGGCCTTCACTATTTTTTAGGGCCCATGTTGGAGAGCATTAATTAGTGAACCCCTGCGCTTATCCACTGAGGGTTAAAACAATGCAGGTTTCTCCTACAGGGTTTTTTAATTCTGTTCATCTCCTCTTTCAAGATGCCTCCATCTGGTCCTTTGTGAGCCACCTCCCTGTTCTAATAACTCCATCCCAAGCCAGTAACATCATGGCTTACCTTCTCTCTCCCCTGGCTGAATCTTCTCCATGGCTTCCATGGTCAGTGGTCAGGTCAGGTCAAGAATGTAGAGTCCCTTATCCTGTTTTCTGGGAGGTCTGGCTTCCATGCTTTCTCCCCTGCCCACAAAGACACCAGTGGCATGGGCTGTGGAGCATGAACGGCATAGCACACCGATACGGAGCCAGCCGGTGACTTACTTCCCATTTCTAGCCACTCAACTACACTGGGAGGCTACATCGTCCCCTTGCTACTCCTTAGATGCTCTGTGTTCACGGCATGCACACCAGTGGTCGGTGTCGTAAGGCGCAATGCTGCTATGCCAATGGGCCAGCTGCAACAGCATCTCAATACGGTCCAGGAAGGGGCCAACCCTACAGTGTGAGAGAATATTTTTGTTCTCACGTAAATTGAATACCAGGCAACTTTTGAACAAACCAAAGAAAAAACAACCGGAACAAAATGTGACAAATTTTCAGCATCGACTTTTAATGGAATGGCTGAACATCTTCCGGTTCTGTTCAGGGCCAGTTAAATTAGAACCCGTCACAATGTTGGGAGGGCGTATTACTAGATCACATCACCATCCTTCTCTCGCAACTGAGAATGGGGCAGAGGTGCCTGCAAAACCCTTTGAAACCCAAGCCCTACATCCCAAGAAGAAGGCCAGACAGCTTCATTATCTCCCACCACTTCGACAAAACAATTTAGGAAAAAAGTTGGTAAAATAGAACTTGTGATTTGCTCAAAACATTACATTTGAAAACATATGCAGGATTTAATCAAATCCTAAAGAGGGTCCAACTCTATTTTAAAATATCCATTTTTATATTAACAATAAGGCACTCCCAGGGTTACAGTAACGTTCAGCTGATTACCCTCTAGTAGCAGGCAGCACTTGGCTACATCTCGAGCCACATTACACCTATAGAGGGTGATTAAGAGAACATTAACATAACCCTAGTGTTGCCTTATTGCTGCAAATATACCCCCATTTGTAGAATGACAATGGATCTCCCTCAGCCATGTGTGTGCCCGTACTCCCAACGCGAGCCACCCATGCCCAACTAGCTTTCACAGCACCAGCAAATGAACAACCTTTTGCAGCAGCAAGCAACACAGTGCTACAGGCTCGGAATGAACACAGTTCAGTACTGGCTCCAGAAGCCAAGAATATTTAGCTATTTGACTAAATATCCTACTTCATAACCACTACCTCTTTTGTTACATCCATTTATCCATTTTTCTTTTTAAACGGACATCTGCTAACATTTTGCATAAAAAACATTACTAGTCAACAATGGCATACCATTTTTATAGCAAAATTATTTCACAAAAACCCAGCTATCTCAGTGGCAAATAAAAAGAGCTAGCATTGCTGAGATTGTTGTTATACTAGCACATAAGTCGCTTCCTGTGAGAATGGAAACTACCCACTTACAGGATAGGGATCCTCACATCAGTCATGTGCAGCTCGTTTGCTCAGCAGTACACTACACTGTGCTAACCACAGCTACAATCTTAAGAGGCCCAAAGCAGTCACGGTAATAATATCAGCGGGTAGAAGCAGTTTGATCCACCTCAGTGCAGTAATTAAATTTATGGAATCCACTGGACAGAATGACTCTCTGTACAGAAAGAAGGCAGTGGAGTGAAACATCCTTCACCCGTTTAATATTCTCTAAATTGTCAGGTTAGTAAATGGTAACAGTACAGTGATGTATGGAATAAGGATGACTTTGCATTATCTGAGCTCTTGTTCCATTGCTCAGCTGGTTGTGCTGAGGAGACTACCCATTCCTCACTCATGTGTCCGTACCGCCCCGAGTAACCCCACTAAACAACTGCAGAACTGTCGTTTAACATGATATTTGATGGTGTTTTAGGTTTCTGACTGTCCTGTCCCCGGACCTTAAACTGAACTAGCCAGATGGCCGGTTAGGTGCTTCCTGGGGCATGAGCCATCTGGGACATAGACAGAATAGGGAGGATGGCGGAGAGGGAGAGGGCAGCTAGGGGTGCTGGTACACTTGGGTACCAATGACCTGACAAACCAGCCTGTGCAACAACTTTCAGAGGCTGGGGGACAGACTGCAGGCACACTCAACCTCCCCAGCTGTTTCTAAAGGGGCCCCCCAGTGTGGAGTAGGGTAGGAGGGAAAGAGAGTACAGCAGAAAATGATAGAGGAATTAAAAGGGTGGTTAAAAAACCGGCCCGCCGGCACAGCAGCAAGACGTCCGCTTGCAACGCTGATGTCCTGGGTTTGGGAATGGACCTGGGAGTTGGAGGGCCAGCTGGGCAGAGAAGGATTGAATGCCAGAGTGGCAGCTCTCCTTCTCCAGGGGGGATGGGGTGGGAATGCCCGGCACATCAGTGGCCCCCGTCAGAGGCTGGGGGATCCGTGGGGACTGGCGCTGAACATTGTGGAAGGTGGGATAGATGTTGAGTGTGCCCGTTGATGTCACTGCATGTCCTATCTCCAGTGAATAGCATCCACAAAAATTTGGCCCCTGTCAATGACTCTCTGCCTCAGCCGCTGTTCCTGCTGCTGCCTGTGTCCACCAGGGGGGGCCCACTCCCATGGTCCCACCCTGGGGGGCAAGCCAGGGCTAAGAGACCATTGTCCATGGGGGGTGCCCTCCTGGCAGCCCTGCCCAGGGGGCAAGCCTGGGCATGGGGGAGTGAGGTGTGGGGTAGGGGCTGAGCCTCAGCATGGAATGGGGCAAGGAGGGTCCTGGCCTAAAAAAAAAAGGGGCAGTTAAAAGTATAGTGTCAAGAGAAAGGGTACCACTTGGTGAGGGACTGGGGGGACTTCTGGGGCAGGAGGATCTTCAAGGGTGACGGCCTTCACCTGACAAGAGAGGGGGCAGATGTTTGACACCTACATTGGACAATTAAACTGACTGTGAGGGACACTGAAGCTAGGGGAACTACAGTAAAGGGAGTGATGGAGGGGAGCCTAGCTAGTGCTCCCCCTATACTAGGGACTGATAACAGTAAGAGGAGTGAGGGAAGGGAACCTAGCTAGTGCTACCCCTATACTAGGGACTGATAACAGTAAGAGGAGTGAGGGAAGGGAACCTAGCTAGTGCTCCCCCATACTAGGGACTGATAACAGTATGGTGTGTATAAATAAGATTGAGGTTCAAAAAGGAGCAGTGGAAGAGGTGGGGGTGTGCTCTCAGGGTCTACAAGCAGTAGGCAAAATTAGAAGGTAAGGAGAATAGGAAGGAATGCAGGTGTTGGATCACAAAACAGCAAAAGTGGATCTGGAGCTAGTTGGAAGGGAGTCTGCCTTAATGCCAGGAGTCCAAGTGACAAAATCAGTGAGCTCCAGACACTGGTGGCAGACAATGAGGTGGACCTCTTAGCCATCACAGAAGGTTGGGCCACAGAGAATAATGACTGGGACTTGTCATTCCCAGGTTACACAATGTTTAAACAGGATGGGGGGGGGGGCATAGCCCTATATGTCAAGGAGGGCATAGAAGCTATGTAGGATGGACACATCAAGGGACGCAAAGGGGAAACGGAATCACTGTGGGTTCACCACATGGTGCCTTCAGGTAATAAAATATGGGTAGGAGTGATCAATAGACAACCAGGACAAAGGGAAGAGAGATAGGATGCTTGGCAAAGAGCTGGCAAGGGGAGTGAGGAAGTGGGAAGTGATGGTGGTGGTGGGTGATCTTAACCTACTGGATATTGACTGGGACATTCCAGTGGCCAGGTGCACCAGATGTCATGCCCTGTTGGATACATTGCTGGATGCCTGCTGGTACAGCTGGTTAAGGAAACCACTAGACAGGAGGCCATCCCTGATTTGGTGTTCACCAACTTGGAGCTGGTGAGTGGAGTGGGGTTAGGGGAGCCACTGGGGTCCAGCGATCACAACTCTATTTGGTTCAGGCTGGCCTTTTGGACCAGAATGCCCCTATTAAAAACTGACATTCTAGATTTCAGAAGAGCAGACTTGAACCAAATGAGGGAGCTGGTCCAAGACAAACTGACCAGGGTGGACAGTACTTGAGATATAGAGAAAAGATTCGGGGCAATTAAGGGGACCATTTTTGAGGCAACAAAGTCATGCACAAGCATTTTTACAAAACGGAATCAGTACAAGAGACCAATATGGCTCTCAGAAAGGGTCAAAGAAGCAGTGAGGGCCAAGAAAGGGCTTTCACCAGGTACAAGGAAAAGCGGGGGAGGAGGAATGGGGAGAGTTCCAAATAAAACTAGGGAAGCAAAGAGGACAGTCAGGGAGGCAAGGGCAGACACAGAGCTGCATATTGTGGAGGTGGTCAACAGTGGGGAAAAAAACAATTTTTCAGATATATTAAGGGAAAAATGAATCAGGGAGGGGTATTGTTAGGCCACAAGAGGGGGAGTGTACGAGCAGAGGATGAACAAAAAGCAGCTGTCCTTGACAATTACTTCTGCTCTGTCTTCATAAGGTAAGACAGTGGGCCCCTCCCTGAAACTGGCATTCAGGAGCATTCCTGAAATGAGGCAGCCAGTATTTGCCAGAGATAGGGTCCAGAAGGGGCTTGAAACCTTAAAGGTAGATAAAGTCCTAGGGCCAGATGGGATGCACCCAAGGATGCTCAAGGAGTTGGCTGAACCCCTAGTAGGGCTATACCATGTCTCAATCAAGTCAGACAGGGGTAGTTCCAAAAGACTGTAGGGTAGCAGATGTAGTCCTGCTACACAAGAGGGAACAAGGAGTAACTGGGGAACTACAGGCTTGTCAGTCTCACTTACCCCTGTAGTGAGTAAACTGATGTTGTCATTGACGAAAGAGGACCTTGTGGAGTACCTTGAGATCAAGGGCCTACATGATAATAAACAGCATTAGTTTGAGGGAGGGATGCCTTGTCAGACTAACCTCATGGTTTTCTTTGACTGTATAACAAAGAAAGTGGATAACAGCCACGCTGTGGATTTACTCTGCTTCAGTTTCAGCAAGGCTTTTGACTTGGTGCCACAGAAGATAGCTAGGGACATAGTCAGATGGGTAGGAAACTGGCTGAAGAAGGGACAGCAGAGAGTGGTGGTAAATGAGGTCAAATCAGAAGAGAGACAGGTCCCGAGTGGGGTGCCACAGGGTCAGTCCTGGGTCTTGTCCTCTTCAATATGTTCACCAGTGACACTGAAGAGGGCGTACAGAGCAGGTTGTGTCTCTTCACAGATGACATGAAGTTCTGCGGTAGAGCAGATAGAAACACAAGGGATCAGGGAGATGCAGATGAATCTGCAAAGGCTATGGTCCAATGTTTGGAAGTTGAAATTCAATGCCAGAAAATGCAGTTATGCACCTAGGGGGGAAAAGCAGGACAGAGTACTGGATGGGAGGGGTTAAACTGAGCACTACAGCAGAGGAAAGGGACATAGGAGTCATCTTTAGTGACTTCCTCAAACACTCAAGCCAGTGTAACAAGGCCTACAGTAAGGCTAATAGAATGCTGGGGTGTATCGGAAGAGGTAGTGACAGCAGGAAAAAAAAGAGGTAGTACTACTACCTCCATATTGGTCACTGGTGAGGCCACATCTAGAATACTGTGCTCATTTCTGGCATCCTCACCTATGGAACAACAGGGACGGGCTGGAGATGGTGCACCACAGAGTAACCAAGATGGTTCCAAGTCAACAAGGCAGATCTTATGAAGACAGTCTGAATGCACTGAACATCTAGTCACTTAAGACTAGGTGGGGGTTGGGGGGATATGACAGAGACCTTCAAATTCCTGAAGGGAATAAACAAGGTGAAGTGCAGGGAACTACTTGGCAGGAGCATGGAGTCAAGAACCTGAGGCCATGAGTGGAAACTGGAGGGGAAGGTTTAAGAGGGATGTGAGGAAGTTGTGTTTTTGGAAAGGGTGGTGGAACCATGCAACAGTCTGCCAGTCGAGGTGGTGGGTGCACAGACCATAAATAGTTTCAAGCATGGCTGGGATGCAGTGAAGGGTTTCGTGGTTGCCCAGGGTAGTTGCAATAGAAATAAAACCTTGAATGGACAATAGGTCCAGGAAGACTATATATACCTTTGTCTTTTCTGCCATCTTTATCCATGTTTCTGTGTTTCTATACATTGAGGCAGCTGTATCTTACTCTGTTTGAGGCATTTCCAAAGTCATTTTGTGCTTACAGGATTTATTTCCCTCCACAAGCTCTAATGGTGGCCAGTTTGGCTTATGTGCTATGCCAGAAACACTGCAAAAAGATGGCAGGCATGGTTGTTCAATCTTGTGTAACCCCCCTGCAAATGGGGGTTCCCAAAAGACTTCCAGGAGCTTGCTTGAATGCTCCAAGCCTGAATGGTGTTTGGCATTTAAGCCATTTATCAGTGAGTATTTTTAGAGCCTCTGGTACTGTCTCTTTAAGAGCTGTCTGCTTGCAGACATAATTAGTTTGTATGGGGGGACTGTGTGCTTCTCTGCTTGAGTACCACTCGAGCTGCTGCCAATTCACTCCATTTTGCAGTCCCTAGGAGTGCAAAGGAACCTATCTGAAAGATGTAACTGTTTGCCAGAAATCATTTAGAGTAATAATGAAAATACAGTTTGTCTAACCTGCTTTCTTTGCAGTCAGAACTGTGTTTGCCTAGTTCCCCATTCTAGTTTTGAACTGCTGAATTGGACCAATCATTGTGGGTTAAGGTAGCTCTAAAATGGTGCCTTGGATGAATCAGAACTTGGACTCGTAATCTGAGCCAGCCACAAGAGGATTGTATGGGCAGTGACTCTGGGAGGTATAGTTTGGACTTCGGCGCCTTTTTGGACCAACAGGGGCAGTCTATTGTGAGTGACAGCCAATCCAGCCAAGAACTGGGAGGAACTCAAAGGAAGTGCCTGGTTTTGTCTGCTGGAGTTTCAGTTGAGCTCTGGCAGTGAAGAGGGAAGGAGCCCTGTGCTTTTTCAGTGTGCAGTTTTAGTCGGGAAACGTGTGTAAGGCCCACAGTTCCGGTCTGCAGCTTGTGTAACTGCTTGTTAGGACTGAATCCGCCCTGTGAAGAGAATCAAAGGATATCTGAAGAGTAGAAACCAGGCTCACCCTGTAGAAGACTGGAGAAATTGCTGAATTGCACTCGGTCTGTCAGGAACTGAATCTGCTGTGTGTTCTCCCGGGTATTGTGCAGTAATTGCGATCGGGATAGAGAAGCAGCCTGCCTGGTATAGTACTTTCTTTTTACCATATAAATGTGTGAGGAGGCTTGTGTAGCTCAAGTGAATCCTGCTGCCATTAAAGGACTTTTGCCTGTTACTGTTTACCATATAAATGTGTGAGGAGGCTTGTGTAGCTCAAGTGAATCCTGCTGCCATTGAAGGACTTTTGCCTGTTGCAGTTTGTCATATAAATGTGAGGAGTCTCGTGGAGCTCAAGAGTAGCCCTGCTGGCGTTGAAGGACCCTATCTTGTTTGGAGGTCGTGAGTACTAATTCAGGGTCGCTCCCTGTTGAATTGCCACATTGAATCCAAATGGAATTACTGTACTGCTGACTGTTTAACTAATTTTTCTTTTCTCTGTGTGAAAGGGCCCCTACCAGCTGCCACGGTTTGGACTAGCCACTAGGGCTTGGGTACCCAGGGACAGTAACTGGTAGGGATAGGCCTGTGCACAGAGCCATAGGTAGATGAGTTAACTGTTATAAGCTAATTAACCTGATTTCCCCCTGTCCTTGTTATAGCCCCTAAATAAATCAGAGCTGCTTGTTTCAGCAAAGTTATACTGCCTGAGGTATTTGTCTATGTTAAAGTATTGTGCTGTGATTGTTGCACTGTATCTTATTTTACAGGGGGTCCCAGTGCCTGAACCAGTCCTGGGGGTAAGTGTATACTGTGAAGGTAATTCTGATGTACTGTGCGGGCCACTAGTGGGACGAAAGGGGGGTTGCAGTGTCCCAGAGGGCTGTGACCAAGTTAGTTTAACTATTGCAAACCCTGACCTCTGGGTGGAGGCACCCGCCATCGGATCCAGGCCCCTCAACCTGTTAGTGGCAAATCAGGCAGGGGTAGTAGCCCCTGGGATAGCGCCATCTAGGGGTTACACTTGTACAATATAGTGCCTACAATCCCACAATAGATTCTCAATTATTTAAATAGTAAGGTGCAACGGTGGGGGGGAGGGGTTATCGTTATGTAATCAGAACCCCAGTGTGCCAAACATGATTTTAAGACAACCTGTTCACCATGGGTGTGGGATTACTGATCAGCAACCCCCACACTTGAGTTGACGTACCACTGTTATAAAACATTCTGGCTCATTCTCATCTCAAAGAGTAAACCTTTCTGGAAGCTTTTCAGCAAGCTTTCCTTCACCCCGATATGTTTTACAATGAGGAATAACAACACAACACAGCTCAGGAAGTGAGGCATGAGATTGCATGCCAGAGAAGTGCCATTATCCCACTGTTATTCCAGAGTGCCTTATTTCGATAATAAAATGGATCCCCTGATTCTATTTATACCTATATTATTTACTCCTTACTTGTACCCCAAACTGGATCATCTTTCCATCGCAGCCCTATTGCTTTCTGCCTGGCCCTGAAACTCTCCCTGATACATCCTATGTGGCCTTGTGACCCCTCCCATGAAGCCTTCTCAGACTCCCTCCTGAAGTAGGGGTAGAGCCCCCCCCGAGGTAGGGGTAGATCCCCCTCTGCCCCGGTAGGTCTCTCCCTTCCTGTGATACAGATGGCGTTACACACTCATCTGGTCACAGCATGTGGGTGGAGGTGTCAGAGACCATCTCAGGGGTAGGAAGCAGCCACCACCTCTTTTGTTATGGCCATCTACCCATTTTCATGATTGTTTTCCAAATTATCTTTTTTTTTTTTTTTTTACAAAGCATGTCCTGGATTTGTTCCTCTGGTGCAGCAAATGGGTAGCAGCTAACATCCAAAAATTTAACAGAGAGCACAAAAAGCTGCATGCAAAACTCAGTAACAGATATGGCAAGAAAACGCAAATGAAGGACAATGCCGAGAAGAGCCCCCAAGAAAGACCAAGTGCTTGCTGCTGCACCAGGACTCTTGTCAGCATTCTCCTTCACTTGTCTTGATGTACTGATATCACAATAAATTTCACTAGCTATCATCTGTATTTTCTTGTCAAATCATGACTTTTGAGAGCAGCTGTTTGTTTTCTCTGTTAATTTTTTTAACAAAATGATTAAAAAAAAAAAAAAGCCAAATTGCTAGGTGACTAATATATAGAGCCACCAGTCTCCTCTGTTTGATGGTTTCACAGGTTCACCACCCTCTGGGAGAAGACAGGCTTCCTAACATCATGCATGAATTTACCACCTCAGAGCTTCAGGGCGTGTCACCACATCCTGACGGAGGAAAGAAACCACCAGATCAAACACTGCTGCCTATCTGATCTTGTCAGTACATTGCAGTATGTGGAACACTGAGGTCATGTCCCCTCTCCGCCTTCATTTCTCTTAAGGTGAACCTGTTAAGGCCCACTAGACTCTCCTAATCCCTGTTGTCCCCCATACCCCTGATAATTTGGGTGACACTATATTGCACCCTCTGATGACAACCTTAATGTCCTCTTTGTATCGAGGAGCCCAGAACTGCAGGCAGTACTTCAGGTGGGGCTTGACCTTTAAAGTTTTAAGACTTTCCCCAGCTCTGCTTGTCGGTCCCCCTTTTAATTCAACCCCAGCATTCAGTGGGTTCTTTAAAATTATATACATATACATATACATACATACCCTATATTTAGGGTTGTACAGGTACTTCAATGTTAAACCCTGGTTTCTGCACTTTAATAACTTCACAGCCTTTCAATGAATTTGCACAAAAGTTTGCATATGTGGTCTCGCATGGTAGATCTCTGGATGTACCAAGATTTGTTTCAGTCGGATGTGCAGATTCTGAGCTACTGCACATATAGTACAAAAAGTGAATTATTCAGGATTTGTTCCCATTGGTTTGAATGGGTTTTCTGTCAACTTGGCTAGCGCCCAGACGGTTTGGAATTTTGGTCTGAAATTTTCTGGGTAGAAAGGGGCTGGCCCACAGCCTTTTGCTTGTTTGTTGAAAAAATATTAATTCATTTCAAAGTTATTTACTTTTTAAATTTTAAATAACTGGTTCTGAGCATGCTCAGTAAGCAACAAAAACATAGCCATATGAAACAAAAAACAATTCTTTTTTCATATTGAAATCGCCCTTTTTCATGAGGGGAAAATCCATTTTCATTTGGCCGCCATCTTGTTTTCTGGTTTTCCCTTGGGAAAATTAAAATTTCAAATGCCACAAAAATGGCATTGTGGAGAGCAACCAACACGTCTCTTGCTTACTGGGACCCCCTTAGCTGTATTCTGCACTTAACTGTTACAAAAATGCCCTTAAAATGTTATTTGTTTTAACATTAGAAATCTTTTTTCATGACTCATGATACAAAAAAAAATAAATATTTTTTCATATGGCGTCATCCTTTTTCGTGAAGGTAACATCCTTTTTCGTATGACTCTTCAATGTATTTCAGTGGGGTTTTCAACTTTATGGCATAACTTTGCCATCTTTGCATACTTTGACCTCAAATTCTCAATATGGCCTTTTTGGGATCCCACCTCAAGAACAATGTCAGTGGGATTACGCGACTCCATCCGGAAAGGCGATTTCATGGTTGCTTGGAGAAATCACCTTTCCGGTGGGATTTGAGCATTTTTTTACCAACCTTGTTCATCAGGTGGGTCATAAGAAGGCTATGCTGAGATTTTGGGGTCAAAATACGTAAAAATGCCAAAGTTATGCAGATATGTTGAAATTTTGCCACGCTCTCTCGTAACTTTGGCAATTTTAAATATTTTGACTTGACATTTTCAACATAAACATCTTTTTACACCTCCTCATGAACATGACAGCTGTCTTTTTTCAAACCCTAGTCAAACTGTGTTTTTGTACCTGTGGTGCGCAATGGTGCTGCGGTGGCGCGGAATCATGCTTTGGTGAGGATTTCATACTTTTCATTACTGGGTTCATGATATGGGGCAATAAGAAAGCTAGGCCGATAATTTCTTTCCTGTTTTACTGAAAATCCACAGCAACACATCTGTATGTATCTAAGGAGGGATGAGAGCGTAGAGCCCCCATACAAATGAGGATACAATTATACTATATGAAGGGGCCCTACTGTGTCAAGGCTTGTCTCTTCTCCTTCCTCCTCCCCCATCTACCTGCCCCCCTAGCCTTTGCAGTCCCTTTGCAGGGTTACTCGCATCCTGAAGGGGTCTCCAGGGACACGACTCTTCCCCCTCCTCCCACCTCACCCCTCCCTCTCCTTTCCCCCTTTTCTTTCACGTAAGCACTTATTTACTTATTACCCTGGCACTTATTATTGTCCACTCTTTCTATATATTATGTGCAACACTGTTTTAACACTGTTTGTAACACCTGCCTTACAACTGTTTGTTAATGTTGATCTTGTAACTTGAATGAACATTTCAATAAAAAAATAAATCTCAAAAAGTAAGGAAATCCTTTGCAAAAACTTCATTATTGCACTAGTTAGGGCTGAAGCACCAAAAGTAGAGAAATGCGGTGTTAGGGTTTCCAACTCTAACACCCCACCCCCACCCTGCAGGCAGCAACAGGTGTGGGGTGTGCCTTGGGGTTGTCAACCCTAACGCTCACCCCATTCCGTGAGTAAACAGGTGGAGATGGGTACAGTGTATGAGAATGGGGTGAGCATTAGGGCTGACAATCCCATGGCACACTCCATACCTGTTGCTGCCTGCAGGGTGGGGGTGGGGTGTTAGGGTTGGAAACCCTAACACCTCATTTCCCTACTCCTATTGCTTCAACCCTAATTAGTGCATTACCAAAGTTTTTGCAAAGAATATATTGCTCAGTTGTGTACTTTAACCCTTCTCTGAATGTGGTTATGTCTCATCTTGCTGTCTTTATTGCGTCATGTCTTACTTCCTTGTTTTGTAACTTTGCTGTTGCCGTACCCCCAATACTGCACCAAAATCACTTAATTGTCAGCTTAATTATTCTAGCTGCAAGATATGCAATACCAGAGAAAGGATGTGTGTCCGGGAACCCCAGGTCCAACCATGTGAGGCTGTAGCTCAGTGGTTAGAGTGCTGGGACAGTATTCCGTGGGCCTGGGTTCAATTCCCAGTAGGTCACATTACTTCTTTCTCATTACAATTTGAGATTTAACATGCTCAGCAGTGGCTAATACCGAACCAAAAAACATCTGTCATCTGTATCTCAGGGGTTACTCACCAGGAGAGAATACTCTCAATCCATATACATTGGCCAAATAAACTATCTGAAATTGAGTGAGTGACATAAACAGGTAATGAGTAATACCTTTCTTCTCGTATTTCATGAAGTCAACAATAGCAGGTGTCATAAGGAAGGTAATACAGAGTAGTAACTTGACCCTTACCTTTTATATTCTGTGAGGGGGGCCCAGTTGTTTCCATCAGGGAAACAGAACAAAGGAATGGCTTTCAGTAGGTTCTCCTCTTCCTCTTTTTGAGATCTCATCAACTGTTCTCGCTGAAAAACCAAAACAGCATGCTACAAATAGTGTAGGATCTGCAAAAGGATACTCAGGGGGATGAAATATCCAAATAGTTTGGTTTTTGTGCATCACTCCAAACCACACACATACTCTCAAGCCTCATTCCTACAGCAAGGCATCATGGCTATTCAAATCCTTGTGCAAGGCATCATGGATATACAAATTAGTGTGCAAGGCATTATATATATATATATATATATATGCAAATCCTGGTGCAAGGCATCATGGGTATGCACATCCTTGTGCAATGCATCATGGATATGCAAATATGTGTGCAAGGCATCATGGGTAAGCAACTCCTTGTGCAAGGCATCATAGGTATGCAAATCCTTGTGCAAGGCAGGCTGAAAAGGCTTCACCAAACCAGACATTACATCTAAAACACGCTTGTACAATTGCTCCAGTATGGGCTGAGAATAACATCAAGGAAACAGAGACAAGTTACGGATGAACTCAGGGATTGCTGTTCCCTAGCCAAGGAAAAAGACAAAGGCTGTGGAATGGGCCAACTTCAGACATGTAAAGAATTGAGCTCATGCTAAGGTGGCTTAGAAAGCATCAGCGTGTCAAGGAAAGAACTGCATAATCACGCAGTCAGGGATTTCATACCAAGAAAATTTTGGGGCGGGGCGCACAATTAAAATGTAATTAAATGAGCGCACTATGTTATACCTTTTCAGCCCTTCCTTCGTTTAAGAAGCAATAATTGGATGGGAATTTGAGGGGAGTACATGCTTCCCCAGATTTCATGGGCCTCACGACCTTGTATGAAGTGCCTCACTGTAGAGGAAGCACTGGCAGTTTGGGCAGTCAGCAGTCTTGCACACCTGGCAGAGAGTCTCCTTATGTAGCGGTCCTGCAGTGGCTTACTATCATCACAAATAAAGTGTGGGCCTGCGTGGATTCAAGCTCCCCTGAAGGACCCAGCAGGCAGTGAGTAGGGTGAGTATCTGGTTCCAGCAAGCAGGAATGCCAGTCGGCCTGTTCTACAATGGAGTGCATTTTACTGGGAGGAGTGCAGCCAGAAGAACCAGAGATGCATGATGCGTGGATGGGCAGTGGTACTTCTAGTGATCATATATGCACTTCTGAGTGGCCAGGCCAATGTAGCATGCTATCAGGAAGCACGCTGAAAAATAATGCTCTTTCAGCATGTTCCAAAAGAGCAAAGGGAGGCCACAGACAGGCAGGCAGTCAGGGGATCAGTGAAACGGGGTGCTGGGAGTCCTGATGCCGAACCACAGATGGGCACGATAGTCAGAGGATCAGTGAAAGGGGGTGCTGGGAGTCCTGATGCCGAACCACAGAAGGGCACGACAGTCAGGGGATCAGTGAAAGGGGGTGCTAGGAGTCCTGATGCAGGACCACAGATGGGCATGGCAGCCAGGGGATCAGTGAAAGGGGGTGCTGGGAGTCCTGATGCAGGACCACAGACGGGCACGATAGTCAGGGGATCAGTGAAAGGGGGTGCTGGGAGTCCTGATGCTGGACCACAGATGGGCACGACAGTCAGGGGATCAGTGAAAGGGGGTACTGGGAGTCCTGATGCCGGACCACAGAAGGGCACGACAGTCAGGGGATCAGTGAAAGGGGGTGCTGGGAATCCTGATGCCAGGTCACAGACAGGCAGTCAGGGGATCAGTGAAAGGGGGTGCTGGGAGTCCTGATGCCGGACCACAGACAGACATGACAGTCAGGGGATCAGTGAAAGGGGGTGCTGGGAGTCCTGATGCCTTGGGACTCTAGAACACAATGCAAGTGATGCAGATGAAACAGGGCACCTTGGCTGGTTGATAATTCAGGGAGGAATCAGGAGTGCTTTACTGCTGCAGAGGTAATTCTCTCCGAGGTCTAACAGGCAGTATGCTACTTCTTGGCAGAAGACAGAATGACCAGAGACAATTTCTACCTGAAAGGGGTTGGAATCGGCAAACTCTAAGGTCATGGCACTTCCCAAGTACGTTGAAAGCCACTCGGCCACTGACCTCGTGCCTTCCAGTTTACCCAGGTTGTGCATTAGTTCTCTAGAACCTCATGGTCTGCTGTGGGTTATTGCTTACTTATTAAAAACCACACAGCTACGTGCTGCAAGACTAGAGGCAGGGTGGGTGCTAGCTGCAAAACACCAAATGCAACAACTTCAAAGATGCAGAGTACTTAAGAACCTGGGTAAACGTAGTACATGCAAAATGAAAAATAAAAACCAAATAGAGCCAATGAAATGTGCTTAGTATTTATTCATCCACAGAAAGTCGCTACAGCCATGACTCCTTGTAAGTGAATAAATACTAAGCACATTTCATTGGCTCCATTTTCTTTTTCATTTTGTATCTACTTAGTTTACCCAGGTTCTTGCGTACTCCGCATCTTTGGACTTGCTGTTTACTTATTACAAGCCAGGCAGGTTGATTGAAGAATATTCTAGAAAGTAATTATTCTTTGCTGTGCCTTGAGTTTAGTTGTTGCATTGAGCCCTGGGATCGAACCATGTCCTGGCCCGTTTAGTCTCTCCCACACACGTTTTGGTATGCTCCCTGCCATTGAGGCCAGTGGGGATTCTGGCTGCTAAGAGACCAGAGCCCCTCTTTGAGGTGTGTACATGAATAAACTTTTTTTCCTTTCGTCCATAATACGAATTGGCATTCTTTGGATTCACAAGCAGCAGAGATGGCAGGCTTGGACATGCCATGTTGAGGAGCTCTTGGCTGACCTTTTGCGCACTCAGCCCTAGACAGCTGGAGTCCCCCCAGAGCGTGGGAGACACAGCATTAAAACTGTAGGTATCCAAAGCATACCTAGGTCAGCTAAGGGGCAAAGCTGTTTCCTTCGTGCAGTATTAGTCTCATGGAGAATGTTGTCTTGCCTGACATGCCGGCTCACTGCTTACAGAACGATGGATGCAAAGCAGACGCACAGTAGGACTAGGGTAAAATAGCCAATGATCACTTCCCTGTTTGATTAATAAAACGTGGTTTGTGGTTGGTAGGGGCATGCAGTCGACTTTCAGCCATTTCCCAATTTCTGTGACTAATACAAGCAAAACGTGGAAACATTTTAGTTAAGGAAGGGACAACTGGTTCAGATAAGTTCAGGACCTTACAGAAACTCTCCCATTTTCTGTAAAAGAACTTTATCAAAAACGTTTTCTTATGTTCTAATAGAGGGTGGATAATGTTAAATACATTGATACTGGAACTGAATCTACTTCCACAGCAGGTCTTAATCTTGAAAGAAGGCTGGAGGTGGTGGTAAGACCCAAACTGAAGTCTGGAGGTGGTGAAAGAACCCAGTAAACCAGTTCTGTTGTACTCACAGTGGAGTGTCACACAAGGGGCACTGACTGCTGCAGCTATAGGACACTAATTACTGTATGTGCACTGTAGAACCACTCCCAGTTGTTTCTAGGTTACGTTCCCATCAGTTATAAAAGCTTGTGGGTGGAAAATAATGGTTGGTTAAAACTGTTTCTGCACTTTAAACTAGAAGGTTCTGATAAAGCTTGCATAGCTATTAGAACTTTTAATAGCTCTTCAGAACCTTTCAGAACCTCAGAATCTCTTTTGGTCTCCTGCCCTTGCTTTAAACTAAAAGGTTCTGAAAGTCTGGATATCACTTGGATGACTATTAGAACCTTTCATAGCATAACTCGGACAACTCGAAAATTTGTTAAAACCTGGTATTTGGGATCACTTCTTGTACAAAAAAAGGCTTGTTGTGGTTAAATTGTTAACTATTGTTATTGTATGTTAATGTATGTATTTTTATGTCTGTATTTTTGTTAATTGTTGTAACTATAATTTTGTATAACCAAGGGTCACCATTTTAAATGAGTTTTACTCAATGGTCTAACCCATTTAATAAAAATGAATGAATATCAGAACCTTTCAGAATCTCAGAACCTTTTGTCATTCTCCCGTCCCTAATTTTATTATTTTTCCCCACTGCACGCAGGTATGTCTGTTGGACAGAACTAACATGCACAGACAGATAAAAGACTGTCAATCAAGATGAGCGTCCCATTTGTTTCCGAATATTTCTAATTACATTCATATTTTTTCTTGTTTAACATTTTTTCTTAGTCGTGTAATAGCACTAACTTTCAGGTTGCTTCAGCACACTTGCAGTAACTGACTTTTTGTGGATGATTAACCACCTTGGCCTTCAGCTTCGGACATTTAATTTGCTCACTTCGGGCCGGAGAGTGCTTCATGTACTCCAGCAAATAATGTGATCCCCTCGTTAAAAGAATACAGGGAGCCCTCTACCACGGAGCAGCATAGTGCAAGGGGCCCTGGGCCTGTGCATTATACATAAACAGCTCTGAAACAGGAAAGCGAAGAGCTGGGAGCGCTACAGACTCTACAGAGCTGTGCCTTCAAAGGCAGCCATACCTCTACCACCTGCCAGACTGTTTCTGATAAATGGTACAATTTTTACAGCGGTGGTTTTGCTGGCACATGCAGCTGAAATAAAAAAAAATAGCATCTGTGATGGTTTGGGGTTTCTGGGTGCAGATGGTATGTGAAAAAAGTCTACCATTTAAAAAAAAAATACCCGTTGATATTTTGGTGTAGTTTCATTTCGCAGCAAAACTGATCCCCGGGCATAACTAACAAACTTACTCCAGACTTCTGAGGTGTGTTACCTCTGAGTGCAGTAGGAGTTTTACATTGATAAAACAGGATTTCCCACATTAAGGGCTTTCTAACACACTGATTGTGCAAAACAATATGTTTGATGTGCCACCAATGTGTTTCACCAATATATAAAGTTACCAACTTTCTGAGGTCTAAAACTGGGACAGTTCATCCTGATCATGACCCCCCCCCCACTGTGCCACACCCACGGACACCGCCGCAGTCAACGCTGCGCACAATCAGTTAAACTGTGCTCCTTGCTCTGGCCATACCACCCCACAGTAACACCAGTAGCAAACATTCAGATTAAAACAATACATCATTCTGCTGCAACAAGTTCTAAACCATGATGTACTGAAAGTTCATTAGAAGCAAACCTGCATTAAATTGTGATCAAACATTCAAGCTGCATGTACTGCTCCTCCTGACAGTCCCATCCAACCCGTTTACACTCACCTCATGTGCTGAGCAAACTTCACTTCAGTGACTCCCACCACTACACCAGATTGTTTTCACACACTTCCCTACAGCTGATCAGGCTGGGTACCTTAGTTCCCTGCTGCCGGTCTCTTTTCTGTCTGGAGTCCCTCTAAGCTGCTGGCAGGCAGATGTCCACATGTGTTTGTTTGCACTACTACCCATTCTAACCTAACAGGAAGGAACATGCTTTACTGTGCTCCCACTGACATACTTGCAGTGCAACACGGGCGCAGGAATTGAAGTTGCAAACTGCTGCCCAGCCCAAGCAGCACCACAGTAGTGCTGAAATAACTGTCACTCATGGATTAGTAGTCAGCAGCCAAAAAAAAAAAAAGGGGGACAAAACCTGGGACAAGTAAGCAAAATCTGGGACAAAAGTGACATTTTGCAAAACTTGTGGGGACACTGGGACATGCTGCCTAAAATAGGGACTGTCCTGGGAAAACAGGGACAGTTGGTAGCTTTACCAATATAAGCTGCTATCCTCTGGGTTTTGCCGATAGAAAAGTCCCAAGGATTCTATGCTGAGCTACCGAAAAATGTTGTTGGCTGGTCTAATACTATTTCTTTTTTTACTTTTCTATTTTGTCCTGGTGTCAGCCAGGTCTAGCATGGCTTTACTACCACCTCTCGAGACTAGTTCACTGCATCAGGGCTCTGTGTGGGAGGCAATGACTCTTGTAGGGTGCATGGTCTGGAAGGAAAATTCCTCTGCCACCCTTCTCTCGCCGCCACTATTTGCACAACAACCAGCCACGCCGCTATCCCTATTCTTACATAACAATAATATGGCAATATCATAATAATATAATATAATATATATATTAATATGTAATATATGGATAAGCCATAATAATACTATCTTATCCCATTCAAAAATGT
Organism: Neoceratodus forsteri; assembly: GCA_016271365.2. Taxonomy (NCBI): domain Eukaryota; kingdom Metazoa; phylum Chordata; order Ceratodontiformes; family Ceratodontidae; genus Neoceratodus; species Neoceratodus forsteri. The sequence goes on along the minus strand of JADMNL010000029.1, from coordinate 36,325,612 downwards.
CCCTATAATACAGTACTTCAGTTCTGATAATACCACCCTTGCTCAAGCGATAATGCCATTGTTTCTTGGTGATAATACTATCGTTCAGAGCTGATAATACTATCGCTGCAGTCTCAACGATAGTATTATCACCAAAACTCCAAAGCGCAAGCGCACAACTGTCTCGTGCAGACTCGGAGCCGGCTTTACTGTAACCGTCTCCGCATAGAATAGAGGACGACTCGCTGCTAGCCAAAAACATGAAAAACTTTCCCCAGAGTATTACCTTAAACCACACAGGAATAATTCCTCTCCTGTCTCTCCAATCCAGTCAAACTCCCGCATGCTGAACCATCAGACAGCTCTCAAGCCCGCACGTATAAACAAGCCACCATTTCCCCTTGAAAATTATGTGAAAAGCACAGCTATGGCCAATCAGAACACACGCTGTGCACTTTACATGCGTGCAAGCGTTGTGGTGTGAACAGCAACATCTGGCAACCATGGGAAAAGAAAGTGCAGCTATACAGACATGACTACTGTAGCAGGCAAATTTAAAACATTTAAAATGCCTTGGATCCATATATTACAAAAATAAATATAGCGGACTGAGTACTATGAGGTTAATAGCATCTGAATTTGGGGATGTTGAACCTTCGAGCCTCGTAGGTTCACATGTCCCCAGAACCTCTCGATGCTATTATAGCTCGCTGTAATACTAGTCCCTTATCATTTATTCTATTTATTATATATATAATATATAATAATAGGAGGCAGTATGGCTCAGTGGTTTAAGGCTCTGAGCTGCAAATCTGAAGACCTGGGTTTGAATCCCACAGCCCCTACTTGCATACTGTGTGACCCTGAGCAAGTCACTTAACTTCCTTGTGCTCTCAGGTTGCACCTGTAAACAAGCTTTCAGCTTAGTGTGTCTCACCTGGTTAAATAACTGGGAAAAAATAATTGGGAATAATATCCTGAGTAGACACGTTACCCGGGACTGTCATATGGCCTTTAAGGGATGCTGACATAGTGATGTCCTCGCCACCCTACTTTCACAGCTTGAACCTACTGTGGCTGCAATGCAGAAGAAGCATCTTCATTTGCCGAAAGAGCAACTGTCCCCTCTGGGAAAACTTTGAGAAACTTAATATTTTGATGCCGCTCAGTTTCTGTTTCACATGCTTTCTGGAGCTCACTTCTTCCCTTTCTTTATTATTGAAGACATTCGTATAACAACATGACCCTTGCCCCCTAGCAATCTTCTGGTCCCGAAGTGTAATCCCTACATAAAGCAGCATCATTTGTTACTCGACAGTACATTTCATCATTTTTTTTTTTATCAAAAATGTATCTGTGACATCCTTAAATTCATATTCAGTGTATTTCAAAATTTCTCAGATATATAACTAATTTTGTAATTAATGACTCACATCAATAAATTGGGCCACCACTGGTTCATTTTTAAATATCTGTCCCCACTGAGGTTACCTTTGGGCTGTGCTGACTGGAGTCTTACTGTGGCTGTATCAGGATGTTACTACCACATGTTTCTGATGGCAAGCAGCTTAGAACCCCACCAAGATATTTACATTTTTTAAGGCAGGCGTGATGAGGGAGTGGGGACTTTTCAAAATGCATAAATCCCATATCTCAGTACAGGAATAAAAGAAAATGAATAGAAAAATGGGTTTATTAATGTTTTTGCCAGAAATGCATTATTATTATTTTTTTTAATCTTGTATTTTCTCAAGCCCAAGTCTGCCCAAAGGCCCCCCCTCCCCGGCCTTGTCATCGACCTTCTGATGGACTTATCAGTTATCCATCTCTTGTACAAAACCCATTGGGTGGTCGGCCAGTCGTGTCAGTCATATGAGAGCCTACGAGGGCGGGTGCCAGTTTGGAGCAGCCTGGCATCTGTTTCTTCTGGTGTTCTCCCCAGGCTGGAGAATCAGGGTGTGCCCACCGGAACATCATGCTCCAGCCCTACCCCTTGTGTCCAACATGCACTCCCACTTGCTGCTGCCTGGCCTCCAGCAGGTGGCAGACCTGCAGTGGGAACTGGTGTCCCCCCTCCCCAAGGAAGGAGCGCTGTCATCGGGTGCTTGATCCTTCCTCACTCTGCTGGCCCACACAGTGACCCTTGACCAGTCCCAAAGCGGGGTTCCCAGCGTGGGGAGAAAAAACACAACCGGTCCTCTACTGGGCCAGCTAGAAATACATTATTGCTGAAAAAAAAGAAACCAGCATGGTGACATAACAAATACAACTGCTTTAAAATCACTGGGCCTGATTCTAGAAGGGTGGCGCAGGTTGCCGCCGAATGCAACATGCGCCACCCGCAACTGCGACATTGACCCTGCACCCTATTCTAGAAGGGGGAGGGTCTCCACAGCAAAGTCCTGTGACTTGAGACATGCAGCAAGGTACGCCGCACAGAGGGCATACCTGGCCAGCATGCAACCCACTGTCACAGGTCGCAAGTGCACCCGCCACCCATGCCCCGACCTCTGGGCCGCCCGCCAATGTGGCACGTCACCAGCCCTGGTAGTCCAGTGCCCACCTCCCAAAAACTGTACAGTAATATAATAAAAGATGTATTCCCGATTCCTGGTAGTCCAGTGCCCCCAACTGTACTGTAATATAATATAATAAAAGATGTGTTCCGTTTCCCTGGTAGTCTAGTGCCCCGAACTGTACTGTAATATAATAAAAGATGTGTTCCTGATTCCCTGCTAGTCTAGTGCCCCCCAACTGTACTGTAATATAATAAAGATGTATTCCTGATTCCTGGTAATCTAATGCCCCGCCCCGAACTGTTCAGTAATGTAATAAAACATGTATTCCCATTTCCCTGGTTGTCTAGTGGCCCCCACCCCCTGCCCAGCCATGCCAGCCCACCCAGCACCCCCACCCACCCCAGCTGGCGACTGGCAGACCACCTCTCACCTCCGCAGCCCAGCCACGACTGACAGCAGTAATGGCGCTACATGCAAAGACGCTCAGAAATTAGAGATAGAATACCGGGAAACAGGAATACATGTTTTATTATATTACTGTACAGTCCGAGGGCACCTAGACTACCAGGGATCGGGAATACATCTTTATTATATTAATAGACAGCTCAGGGGGCACTAGACCCCCAGGGTTGGTATACTGCCGCATATGGCGGGCAGGTGACTTGCAGTTCGAGGCACGGTAGGGGATGGCAGTGCCGCACATCGCGGGCATCCGTCAACAGCTGTTTCGGGCTGGGGATGAATAGCCCTGTGGGGCCCCGCTGGAGTGTGCTCGGCATGGGGGGAAGGGAACTGTGCACTGTTCGCTGGACAGCCGATGGGTCTACAGGACCCCCTGGGGCGTCCATAAGTTATACCAGCTAAATGCTTGTATAACTTATGTTGCCAGATCTCCTCCAGGGGTTCTTGCTGAATCCCGATGTGGGCATTTTGTGGCTGCCCTTCTAGAATGGGGAGCAACTGCTGCTGTAAACCCCCTAGTGCAGGGGTTTATGCAACGTAACAGATGTTTGTCACAAGTGGCCTGCGACATGTCACAGGCCACTTTATAGAACTGCGCATGTCACATCTGCTGTCATAAGCTGCTACATGCGCCATTCTGCTTGGCGCAACTGCTGTTACACCTGGCGTAACCCTTCTAGAATCGGGCCCACACTCTTCTGTTTATTACATAACAACCTGTTGCCATATACATAAGTACTAAGCCATGACAGGATATGCATTATAGGATTATAATGCACACCACAAGTATGTAGAAAGGCTTGAGACCGAAGGCTGAGTATCTTTACACCCATGGGAAGTGCATTAAAATCCTGTGATGCATACACTGGAGGGGCTAACTGCACTTATAAAATGGCTCCAAGTTGTTTTTTTGGGGGGAGGAAAATAAAATTTGGCACCTGACTCTGCATTTATAGAGATTCAATCCATGGTTAGGTGATGTCTCTCAGCCAATGACATTTCTAGATGTTTTCTTGCCATTTTATAAATATGATGTTACATGCAGAATATTGTGGCCTCAGGTGGAGAATAAGCAGCAGATGAACTCTGAGGGACTCAACAATCTGGGTTTCCTGCAAATATCCTTAATAATAAAGAACTGAGAAGGGAGAGGAGGAATGCAGAAACAATGTGAAATACAAGTTGCATTTTTCTTTAAATATTATGAATGACAGAGACCTTCCAGAGGGGTCAGCTGCACTTTAATATTTGTCTGGGAAGGGAGCACTGAGCTAAAGCTTGCTTTCAGGTGCATCTTGGGAACACAATGATGTTACAGAGCCCCTGACCTACATACATACATAGACAGTGTCGGCAGATAAGGGCCTATGGCCCACCCAGTCTGCCCATTTAAGTTTGTAAGTTCAGTTTATGTTTTCCAGGAAGTCTGTTGCCCCTTACCCCTGACCTCCAGAATTCCTTTATGTCTATCCCATGCATTCTTAAATCCCGTGATTGTTTCAGCCCCCACCACTTCCTCTGGCAGGGTGTTCCACTTGTCCACCACCCGCTCTGTGAAGAAATTCTTCCTCACGCTTCCTCTGAATCGTCCTCCTCCAACTTCATCCCATGCCCTCTAGTCCTGGAACATCTTTTTCGCTTAAAAATAGTGCATTCCTGCACCCTGTTCCTCCCTGTAAGATACTTGTATGTCTCTATCATATCCCCTCTCTCCCTCCTCTCCTCCAGGGAGTACATGTTCAGTGCCTTCAACCTGTCCTCATAGGACTTGTGATGCAATCCATGCACCATCTTTGTTGCCCTCCTCTGAACCTTCTCTACCCTGACCTGACCTGTTCTGGCAACTTTGAAAAAATGTAATACTTGGGCACAACTCAATTTATATTCAACTTTTTTGCAGTAATTTTCTCCGATATTTCATTACTGCTAGGAAGATTTGCATGAAAACAGGATCTTTACTCTATCTTGTGGTCTACACCCAACATCAAAATTCTGTTTATGACTTCACAACCTGTTGATGTGGTGATAATTATGAAATCATAAACTGGAGATTATGATGTCAGGTCTAGACAAGCAGCCAAAGCAGATACAGTCTAGGGGAGGGTGATTTTGTTTGCATGCAGCTGTCTTCGGTAATAAAGAAACAGGGGAAAGAAAGAATTACAGAAAATATATGAAATCTAAACTAAAGTGTGTCAATCTTACATCTGTCTAAGTTTTCTAATCATGTCAGAGGTTCTACAAGTGACTTGCTCATGGTCACACAGTATGCAAGCGGAGGCTATGGGGCTCAAACCCAGGCCTGCTGGACATACCAAACCTGTTGCTCTAACTCTAAGCTATACTGCCTGCCAGTTTTGGTTACAGGCTGGCCCAGTTGTACGACAGCAATCTGCACTGCAGTAACATGCAGAAAACCCATATTTCAGAACAACTTGGGTCTCTCTCTTTCAAGGCGTATGTGTGTGTGCGCTCTGTCGCGTGCGTGTGTGTGCATTGTGTGTATGGTGTAGAGGGGCATGATTGCCGGGTTGAAAGGGACTGGTTCACATCACACCAACAGCTCTATTTGGAGAACTACAGTACAGTACAGTACAGTACAGACCAGCTCTCAGAGGAGGCGAGTGATTTGCCCCTTTTGGCTGGGTACTGGGTGCCATGATACAGACAGGATGATGGGGGAGGGGAGTGGGCAGGCAGACCCAAACAGGAAAGCAGCCCCATGGGGTATGGCCTTCTTGAGAGGTAAAAAAGAACATTCTACAAAGTGCAGGATCTGTTTCATTAGGTTATGTAAACTGCTTCACAATTCTGCCTTTTGGCAGTGTTTTGACCAATCCGTTTTGTTGGGGGGGGGGAGATCAGCCCTAAGTTTACCTTTGGGAACTGATAGGTAATCTGTGGTTCATATTCCTCTGCACCTTTCTTCTTCTTCTTCAGTGAGACAACCACAAGGTACTCGAAGAATAACTGTCCCCCAGAGTATTTGATTCGGTCATTCTCTTCCCGTTTCTCTTCAGGTGCAAGATCATCTTTTATTAGCTGGCTTGGGATAGGAGCTGCAAAAGAAACCATACCGGAATTAAGTGGCATGCTATATCATTATTTTCAAGACTGCTGTCAATTGGCACTAATTGGCACCCTTGCTGGTAGACCCACATGAGAGGCTAAGGACTGAATGGGCATGGAATCTGAACTGTCCTCCCACCTACATGGTGGTCCTTCCAGGGTTACATATGAACACATGAAAATTGCCGGCAGAAATTAGGCCTCTAGGTCTATTTAGTCTACTTGAGTGTGCAGCTAACACCCTGCTTTGCAGCTGCCCCTCCCCCTCCTCCACCACCTTCCCAAAGACCCCCCCTCACCTTGTCCCATCCCCTCTTGAAACTACAAACGATCCTACAGGATACCACCTCCTCCGGCAAAGCATTCCAAACTGCCACTGCTTTCTCTGTGAAAAAGTTCCTCCTCATTTCCCTCTTATACCTACCTCCTTTCAATCTAAGTTTATGCCCTCTCATGTCCCTCCCCTTCCAGAGCTTGAATATCTCTTCAGTACCAGACTTATCATTCCCTTTAAGTACTTAAAGGTCTCAATCTTATCCCCCGATCCCTTCTCTCCTCCAGGGAATACATGTTCAATTCCCTTAATCTCTCCTTGTAGGGCATATCCTATAATCCCTGAATCAACTTTGTCGCCCTTCATTGTACCCCCTCCAACAATCTCACATCTCTCTTCAGATCTCTCTTCAGATAAGGGTGTCAGAATTGCACACAGTAGTCCAGGTGCGGTCTGACTAGTGACTTGTAGAGTGGCAGAATGACATCCCTGCTTCTGGAGGAGATGCTCCTCGCTATACAACCCAGCATCCTGTTGGCCTTCACTGCCGCCCTCCTGCACTGCTCTGAATTGTTCATGTTTGCCATTATCACCACCCCAGATCCTTTTCCTCTTCAGTGGTACATAACTGCACCCCCCAGTTGGTAACCCTTTCTAGGGTTCTTTGCACCAAAGTGTAATACTTTGCACTTTTTCACATTAAACCTTGACTGCCATATCTCTGACCATTCCACCACCTTAGTCAGATCACCCTGCAACCCCTGAGAACCTTCTATATCATCCACCACCGCCCCCAACTCGAGGCACATTGGTGGGGCAGTGTGGGGAAGCATGCACTATCATTGCCTGTGCTGTATCTGTCCTATGGATAAACAGAGGACTTCAGTTTCCCAGTGCTGTCAATCCAACATATGCACTTCTTCCCATAATGTTTACAAAGGGCAATATGGATAAACGTATACAAATCCTGAGTCTTCTATGTAAACAGCTCCTGCAGAAACATGACATAGTAAGTAACATAAGGTCAGTAAGGACTCTAGGTCCATTACGTGCCCCCCTCCTCCACTTCACAAGAAGGGATAAATCAGGTATACAGTGCACACATGTAAAATGTCATGTCACCCAACATGGGGCTCGAACCCATGACCCTGAGAATAAAAGTCTCACACTGTACGTGCTGAGCTTGGTGAGCTGTGATAAAGTAATACTTTATTGATCAACACATAGGTTATTACAATTAAAAGCATATTAATGCCCTCGGGAGGAAGCACTCAGCTGTATTAAGGGTTTGGATTAAAGGGAAAGGTCCACGATCCCCAAGCTGGAAATGTGAAAACATAGGAGTATATTTCCTCCAGGAAAGGTACCAAGCCATGTATGATTAGAGTGGGAGGTTCAAACAAGACATGATTCCCATTCCTCACTCACTCTGACCAACCAGAAATAGCGCTGTTAGAACTGCTTGCAACACACAGACTTAGTGGAACGGATTCATAGACTCTGAACACTGACTATGATACATGAAAACAGGGCTTTCAAGGTGACACCTCTGGTTAGAAATTGCCTATTAGCAACCCCTAAGAAGGCCACAAGTGGGGAAGGTTCTTAAGAGTTACATAAACTGAATGCACCTTGGCAGGGTGGCATGGGGGGAGCACATAGGAAGGCCTTCACCCAAAGATTCCTGGGCTGGCATCTTCACCTGTTCTCTCCACCTACCCTAAATCCAGATTAAAATGCTCCAATGTGAAGCTGTTAAGAGTAAATGAGAAGGGAAGCCACCGGCTCCTGTGTTGGAACACTGGAACCTTTTACTTTGGAATTAGGGAAGGTCATGCAAGCTGCTACATACGGTAAGGAATAAAGAATTAGCCTTGACTAAGGGTGAAGCTGGACATATAATTATAATAAACAGATACTGAACCACCATAGCCCAGACAAAGTGATATTTACCACGAAAGGTCGGCTCACAATTGCTGTAAGTGGAAGAAAATAAAAGAGCTGAATTTTGAAACAAAAGAAGAGGGTTTGAGCTTTCTATCCCTTGGAACTTCTTGAGTTTTTTTCCTGCCTCATAAAATGATTCCTTCCAAATAGGATACAGGATGCCCTCTTTTCTTTCAGAAGATCAAGTGAATTTTAAAGTCTTGGGGACACTCCAGCCGACTTCCATCAAGCCCTTAATACATGATCAGGCATTCACACCACTGGTCCACATAATCAATGTTGCTTCTTTTTTTTAATTCACCACACACATATGACATTGTAGGGTGACGTTTTTGTGGCATAAACTCCATTTCTTGAGACCCTTGAATTTAAGGGCCTGACAAAGTACATTTATGCCACAAACCATCACTCTACTACATCATATGTGTGTGGCACGTTAAATAAAAAAAAGCAACAGTGATAAGTGGACCAGTGGTGTTAATGTCGTAATTTACTTTTAGTCATAAAAGTATTCCCCTATGTACAGTTAACTCGTCTCAGGAGGGGGCCAGCATCCTCAAACTGCCACCTTCCCCTCTGGTCCCCAATTATAAATATTAGGTACCTACTGGTGGGCTCAATCTACACAAGAAGATAGTAACCTGTTCACATGTTTATGTTAGCCTGGCTTATGAACAGTACAGTGTAAGACTCATCACGGCAGTCTAAAGACTGACAGCTACCAATCACCACACCCTTGGTTTCCGCAGATAATACTTAAGAGATTTTCTGCATAACAACGTGGTCAACACTGGTGTGTGTCGCTACTAAAAACACAGCATATCCTGCTAATGGCAGTGGGAGAGATTTGGTCACCTACTTCCATGAGTTCCTAGTGATTGTATTAATAAAACAAATAAAAACAAAAAAACGGTTGCTAAGCTACTGTGTGCATAATCGGTGGACTTTCTTTTAGGTTACAAAAACACATCTTATATGACTGTTAAGAGAACCTGTTGTATTCTATGGAAACTTGCCAGCTGTGCAAAATGAAGAGGGTGGAGATTCAGCAAGTTCTCAGTGAACAACCTGCGGACTGCAAACTAGAGCTGGCAGTCAGACTCACAAAGTATCTGCAGCTCAGAATGAGACTGGTAAGCCATGAAAAGGTTACACAGTTCTTCAAGCTTCAGCAGAACCATCATAACCTTTTAGTTGTTTATTAAAGTACTCGGTTGCCAGCCTTAACCTATTGTTAATGAACAGAAAATAATGCTAAAAGCAACATGGATTGCTACTAAACATACTTGGTATATAACATTTTGTAACTAGCTAGTACCCTCCCATATTTTATTCATTCATTTATTCATCCATTCATGTAATGCATACACAAAAATATATATTACATGCATAATAACTGGGGAGCTTTTTTTCCTGTAGGGAAACCAGGTTATAATTCACCATTATAAGCTGCAGGTGACAACGGTGAACACACGCTAGGCTTCCCTGGCTCCAAGCATGTGTCTTCCGCCACTCTCCCCTTACACACCGCTGGACACTTGGCCGCCACTGTCACTTGGCTGTAAGTCAATAAAAAAAAAGTACTTGCCTCTCAGCATTTGAGTTTTCCTCTTTGTGTTAAACTATTATCTTTGGTTAAACCTTAAAAAAAAAGAAAAAAAAGGAAAAGAAAAGGCTTCAGTAGCCATTCAGCCGCAGACCACACATAGTGCTTTATCTCGACCGGACCGAGGCTGTTTTATTTTATGTAATTGCTCTGGCGAGAAAATGTTCCCCAGCAATTACATAAAACAAAACATGGAGTGGTGAGTTTAACTCAAGATTTTACACACATTCTCAGTGTTGGATGCTTAAATAAACCCCTCGAGGTTTGTGTAGCATCCAACACCTGGAGTGTGTGTAAAATCTCATTAAACACACCACCCCATGTATTATTCTATACGTAATATGTATATTACACATATGTACACACAAATACATATATATAATACAGTATGTATATATATGTGTGTGTGTGTGTATTTTACACACACACACACACACACACACACACACAATTTACTTTCCTTTACTTTATTGTTGTTAGGAAATACCCTTGAGCAACAAGTGCCCTTTTTCAAAGGTTCCACATCAAGCCTGATTAAGTACACAGCAATTGAAACAGGGCCAGTCATAGTACATAATAGAGAAGCGACAGAGTACAGATCAATTATCTACAATTACAGCAGGCTTGTCCGAGAAGCAATGAATATAATGAACTCTTAAACTGGTTCACGTTTTTTTTTTTTTTTTTAAACCAGGAGAGGCACATTAAGCTGAAAACTTGTTTACAGGTGCGACCTGGGAGCACAAGGAAGTTAAGTGACTTGCTTAGGGTCACACAGTATGCAAGTGCGGGCTGTGGGATTCAAACCCAGGTCTCCAGGTTTGCAGCTCAGAGCCTTAAACCACTGCGCTATACTCCCAGGTCGCACCTGTAAACTAGACATAGCAAAAAATGTCTACAGCTTTGGTATACAATACATATTACATGCACTGTATATCACTACTTTAAACATACGGTCCTGGCTCACTGTGTCCTTTCTACACCCACCAGCCTTCTTTCTATGTCTATTTACCACCCCCCCACCTTCTCTGTGAGTGAAGCTCTACTGAATAAGGTTCCTTTTCTGAAAATGGCAAAGGTTCTGGAAGGTTCTAATTTATCCGAACCTGTTCTCCCATCCCTAGTAACATAGTAAGGTGAAAACTGGTTACAGGGCAGAACACAGAAAATGCAGGTAAACGGAGCACTGTCATCAGAAGGTAGGGTAACCAGTGGTGTACACCAGGGTTCAGTACTGGGGCCCCTGCTCTTCAATATTTTCATATTGGACATAGCTAATGGACTACAGGGACAGGTGTGTCTGTTCACAGATGATACCAAAATATGCAACGGGGTCGACACCCAGCAGGGAGTGGACAGGATGGAAGCTGCCCTCAAGAAACTGGAAGAATGGTCTGGAGCATGGCAGTTGAGATTCAACGCCAAAACGTGCAAAGTCATGCACATAGGAAAAAGAAATCCAAATAAGGCATATTACCTTGGAGGGGAAAGACTAGCTGCCTCCACCCAAGAGCGCACATTGGGAATCATTATCTCAGACAACTTGAAGGTAGGTAAACAGTGTGAGAAGGCAGCATAGGCCAGCAGTATGCTGTGATACACTGGGAGGGGAATCACAAGCAGGAAGAGGGAAGTGATCCTGCCGCTGTACAGATCATTGGTTAGGCCTCTCCTGGAATACAGCATCCAGTTCTGGAGGCCCCACCTCAAAAAGGACAGTGACTGAGTGGAGACGATGCAGAGAAGGGCAACAAAAATGATTCACGGACCGCACAAGATGTCCTACGGGGATAGACTGAAAGAACTAAACATGTATTCCCTGGAACAGAGAAGAGAGAGGGGTGACATGATCAAAACATTCAAGTACATAAAAGGCATCAACCAGGTGCAGATAGATGATCTCTTCCAATTTAAGCAGGGCAGCAGAACCAGGAGACGTGATCTAAGGCTGCAAGAAGGACAGTTCTCCACCAACACCAGGAAGTTTTTTTTCACAGAAAGAGTGGTGGATGCCCGGAACAGCCTGCCTGCAGAGGTGATGGGGGCAAGCACAGTGGCAGGTTTCAAGAATGCTTGGGACAGATGCAAGGGAGCCCTCAAACCCAAGGGCAGTTAGAAGGCTAGGATAAAAGGTAATGGGCAGACTAGATGGACCTGGTGGTCTCCTTCTGCCATCAGCTTCTATGTTTCTATGTAAAATGGACTCTAGATCCATCTTGTCTATCTCCTGCTTCACAAAAAGGGCTGATATAAGTATTATAGGGCAGATTGCCCAGCAGGTAGTGCACTGCGTTCCCGTACAGGTGACCCAGATTCATGAGCGATCTCAAGAACTGGGTTGGGCTGGTCCGGTGGCTGGGAAGACGTGGCCATGAGGCAGCGCTCCCACCTCAGAAAGAGAAGTCGTAGGTTCTGCCGCTCTGGCAACCCCTGCGGTAAGCCGGGGAGCTTGCTCCTTTGCAGGGGCAGGCCCACAGCATGAGCGGCCGACTGCGCCAGATGTCGGGGAGGTGGGTGGAGAGAAAATGGAGCCAGTGAGTGAAGCCTGGCCCATTCCCCAGCCCATGCTGCTGCTCAGGAGCAGTGATATCTGGAAGCACTGGGCGGGGGGAGGATGGACCTCCCCTTTCTGGACCCCCTTTCTGGTCCCCCAATGGGAAGGCACGTGCCAGTTGGTGGTGGGCTGCAGCTGATGCATGGCTGGCTCCAAGGGAGAAAAATCTCTACGGGTAGTAAAAAAGGAAATCAATATTCCGTGCACAGTAGTACAAGTACACAGCACACTGCATGTTAATTAGTGCGTGTTTCAAATACCCTGCCCTCAGTTTTGTTTCGCAAATCAGAGGAGGTGGTGGGGGCAAAGACAGTGGGGAGCTTCAAGCATGTGTGGGATAGGCACATGGGTATAACAATTTAGGTAAGGGAGGAGGGAGGGACACCAGTGACCAAATAGAGTCCAGGGTGTAATGTTAGACAGGGAAAACAGGGCCAACTAGATGGGCCTACCGGTCCTTTTCTGCCGACACATTGTATGTTTCTGTGTTCCTATGGGACATATTGGTCCTAAGCAAGAATACAGGCGTGTGGGGAAATTCACTGAAAATGGCTTGGGCAAAATTAAGGAAGGATCTCCACAAGTACTTCTTCACTGAAAGGGTGGTGGACAAGTGGAACAGGCTGCCAGACGAGGTAGTGATGATCAAAACAGTGCAGGGGAGGTCAAAGTAGTTTTGGACAGGCACACATCTATGGTAGGGGTGTACTGAGAGGGGCAGCAACTAGAGCCTTCGTTGGGCAGTTGGGTAGGGTGGGCAGACTGGACCATCAAGTTCAATGTTTCTATGGTTCTGTAGACAAACTTTCATCTTTCATTGAGCTCTCCGCAGGATCCCAGTACTCCATTTTGTTGGACCGCACTACAACCAGAAAGTTTATTAATAATAAATATGTATTTAATATAATATAACATTCTAATTTCCCCCCTCACAAAAAACACTGATTCACTAATGCTTTTAAACAGGTTGGTTTAAAATAAGATAATAAGTTCAGTAGTGGGTGTCTCTTATGGTATTAGAGTAATTGCATATGGGCTAGCTCATTGACACAGCAGTAGGACTCGTGATGCCAATGACCCGGGTTTGGGAATGAACTCGGGTCACTAGGAGCTGGCCAGGGGAGGGAGGATCCAGCATCCCAGGGACAGTTGTCCTCCCTTGGGGTGGGGGATACATCATCTCACTGCCTAGCTGCCACCTGGCGGAGGCCAGGTGGGAGCACGAGTGAGTGTGCGCTGCAGAGAAGGACCTACCTTCAGACACCATTGCACACAGATGTGCCACTGCAGGTATGTGTGTGCATCTGTGCACAGTGGCACCCCTGGAGAGAAAACCGGAGCAGAAACAGCCCTGGTCTGATCCGGTACCCCCAAGCAAGCCCATATACAACCGATGTGGCAGGCACCGCACAGCCACATTTGGTCCAGGGTATGTGGTGGATAACCAGTTAGACAATCAGAAGCTCAGTGGTGGGGCTGGGGTGGGGTGACAGAACCAGGGCTGGAATGGAGTGACACAGGACCAGGGCTGGGGTGGGGTGATACAGGACTGGCACTGGGTTGGGGTGACACAGGACCGGGCTGGGGTGGGGTGATGCAGGACTGGGCTGGGGTGATGCAGGACTAGCATTGGGTGGGGTGATGCAGGACCGGGGCTGGGGTGGGTGCTGGGACTGCGGCAGGGTGGGTGCCGCAGGACCAAGGCTGGAGTGGGGTGATGCAGGATTTTGGCTGGGGGGGGGGGGCACAGGACTAGGGATAGGAAGGCACAGAAACACATGGTGGAACAAAAAAAAAAAAAAAAGAGTCATCTCATGACAGTTGTGCAGGCAAAACTGATCGGCTTTATGGTCCACACGAGGACTCTCATAAATCATAAGTGACACCAATCACAGCACCTATTACCTTATATAATAGAGCACAGGGAGGTTAAGCACAGAGAGAGGAGTTTAAGCCGGAGGCGGGGTTAAAGGGGCACAGTCAGCACTAAAAACGTCACACCCAAGAGTAGGGCTGGTTCCAATTCGCATTTTGTGTGCACAAACATTTTCTACTTACAGTCTACTATACTGCAGTAAACAGTATCAGACTTATTCTGTTGACTTCCAAACTATTTTCTATGAATACAAATCCCAGAATCCCCTGCAGCTGACAACAAAGCAGTGCTGCAGTAGGAGATTCAGTAGCATGCAGTGCAGTTTTTAAAAGCTCTGATCAACTGTTTGCCGATCCCACTGTTCTCCCTGAGGCTAATTACAGTCCTCTGGACCATATTTAGCCCAGGGAGGACGCCAGTACCAGCAAACAGAAAATCAGAGCCTATAAAAACCCTGACATGCATTGCAGGCTATTAAATCTCCCAACTGCTGCAGTCTTCCATGATGTCAGCTGCAGGGCATTCTGGGATTTATAGTAATAAAAGGTAGCTTGGAAATTCAGCAGAATTAATCTGATATTATCAACTAAGCAGTAAGTAAAACAAAAGTTTTTGCACACAAAGTGTGGACTGGAACCAGCCCCACACTTGTGTGTGAGGCTGCTAACTGTTCCCCTTTAAGGGACATGATCAGTTTCATACAATGGGCTAGTGGCAATGGTGGGATTCAAACCCACATCTCCCAATCCCCATCTCTCTGTAACCTAACTGTTAGGCTCCACTGCCTTCACGAGACACATACGAACATACAAAATTTGCCAGCAGATAAAGGCCTAGAGGTCTATCAAGTCTGCTCGAATGTGCAGCTAGCACCCCTTATTCTGCAGCTGCCCCTTCCTTCCACCCTTCCCCTTCATTAACCCTCCCCCTTGTCCTGTCCCATCCTCGTTTGAAGCAATCCACTGTTCTACTGCATACCACTTCAGCAGGTAATGCATTCCACCCAGCCACCACCCTCTCTGTAAAAAAGTGTCTCCTCATCTCCCTCCTGAACCTTCCTCGCTCCAGTCTCATATCATGGCCCCTGGTGGCCCTCCCCTCCCTTACTTTGAACAGCCCCTGAGTACCCGTCTTGTTTATTCCTTTCATATATTTAAAGGTTTCAATCATGTCACCCCTGTCTCTCCTCTCCTCCAGTGCGTACATGTTCAACTCCTTCAACCTCCTCTCGTATGATAAGTCCCCCAGCCCCTTGATCATCTTTGTCGCTCTGCGCTGCACCCCCTCCATGGCAGATAGTATGGAGTGCATGTGTCAACAGGGAAGGGGGTGGCATCAGGACATAGTCACCTTAGTCAACAAGGTTTTGTTGGAAGAAATCCAGACTTCACATGCAGCACGCCCCATAAAAACCTGACGCACATCACTGCTGCCGGTCCATCTGAAACAGACTATTCTCTGCAGAGGCTAATAAAAAGAAGAGCTCTGGGCTGTTACTTTTATAGCTCCTTTAAATATAAAGCTACCAACTTTCTGAGGTCTAAAACTGGGAAAATTCATCCTGATCATGACCCCCCCCCCCAACGTGCCACTCCCACGGACACCGCCGCAGTCAACGCTGCGCACAATCAGTTAAATTGTGCTCATTGCTCTGGCCATGCCACCCCACAGTAATACCAGTAGCAAACATTCAGATTAAAACAATACATCATTCTGCTGCAGCAAGTTCCAAACCACGATGTACAGAAAGTTCATTAGAAGCAAACCTGCATTAAATTGTGATCAGACATTCAAGCTGCATGTATTGCTCCTCCTGACAGTCCCATCCAACCTGCTCACACTCACCTCATGTGCTGAGCAAACTTCACTTCAGTGACTGCCACCACCACACCAGATTGTTTTCACACACTTCCCTACAGCTGATCAGGCTGGGTCAGGGGTGTAGCCAGGGATTCCAGATCTGCACACCAAGTGGACTCACTGCTAACCCCCCTTGTTAGGGTAAGCTACCCCCCGCCCCGGGGTGTAGCCAGACAATATACAAATGTACACCAGGACCGTGTTTGTTGCCTCATTTGGCACAATAAATACAACTTTTGTATCTCATGACAGTGGTTGTTGCCATGCATGGGTAAATTCAAATGCCATGCATTGTTCCCTAAGACACCCACATACTAGCCCAGAGCCTGTAAAGTTGTATTGTCCTTGGGATGCAAAGAGAGTTTTAGTGTCCAGTCCTTCTAGTTTTGACTCTGTTAGTGTTCATGGAAAAAGGAAGCAGTTCAGAGCCTATTTGCTACCCCCTTAAATAAAATTGCACACCATGGAGTGCTTGGAGTATGCCTGCCTACATCCATGGGCTGGGTACCTTAGTTCCCTGCTGCCGGTCTCTTCTCTGCCTGGAGTCCCTCTCAGTTGCTGGCAGGCAGACATCCACATGTGCTTATTTGTGCTACTACCCATTCTAATCTAACAGGAAGGAACATGCTTTACTGTGCTCCCACTGACATGCTTGCAGTGCAACACAGGCGCAGGGATTGAAGTTGCAAACTGCTGCCCAGCCCAAGCAGCGCCACAGTGGTGCTGAAATAACTGTCACTCACGGATTAGCAGTCAGCAAAAAAAAAAAAGGGGACAAAACTGGGGCAAGTAAGCGAAAACCAGGACAAAAGTGACATTTTGCAAAACTTGTGGGGACACTGGGACATGCTGCCTAAAATAGGGACTGTCCTGGGAAAATAGGGACAGTTGGTAGCTTTATTTAAATATTCTAGTACAAATCACACAAAGCTACCTCCCCCATAAAACCTCTTCCACATTATGTCTCAAGACATAACTGGCTGCACCAGGTAATAAACTACAGCGGCACTCACTTAGAGAAAACAGAACCAATATTATAGACTCTTCCCAAACAGAAGTGGATTCAGAGACATGTTGTCTGTCACCTAACTCAAGCAAAACACATTTAGGTTTTGTTTGAATTAAGAGATGCTGCTTGTCCGACTGCACTTGCACTGGTGATAATATGCACAGCTTCTTTGTACAATACATGCACTTCTTCTAGGAAATGGGGAATTTCTTGCCTTGCAAATGCCACAGTCTTCTTGGGAAATGACCCTTGATCTCGTTTGGTAGCCTGCACAATATATGTTGTGAATCATGAAGACAGTCTCCTCTGCTGTTTTTATTCTCTGAAGTGAAAGTTAAAGAAAAAATGATGACTATACATTTCTGCTTGGGCGAGTCTGTAACACTGGTCACATTTTCTCTGAGTGCCGCTGTATTGGATGCCTCGGTGCAGTCATTTAAGTCTCAATTTATTCCTCATCCCCACATTCAGAAAGGCATCCTAGGGTTACTTCTGCGAAAACAGCTGGGCAAACCTTTTTGTTTTACACTGTACAGACAGCATTGTACTACCCACAGGCCAGAAAGCTGGAACAAGAACACTGCTGCTTGTGTACTGACAGTTCATTGTGTGCACCGTTTCTGACAAGTCTCCTCTACAAAGCAGCTGCCCAGTTTCCTTGTTTTGATAAAGGTGTTTTATTATTCCACTCATTGAGCAGCACCATCAAGTTTCCGTCTACCCGGCTCCGCCGTCCCCTTCCCCGACCCCTAGAGCTTGCCGCTCCTCTGGCGATCCCTCATGGTAAGGGCCATTGTGGCTGGCTAGGCTCCTCTGGAGCACAATCCAGACTGCTTTGGACGAGGCGCCTAGTCGCTGAGTGCACAGCCTGTGGAGGACTGAGCCATCATCCTGCTTGGTGGTGGTGGGGGGTTTCCTCCTACTTTCTTTCCCCTGGGCCACTCAGCATGCTATGACATCAGTGCATGTGCATGTGGAGGCATGCATGAACTTCACGTTTGCCAGAGACTCTGACCCTCAGGCCGCTCCACTGCTCTGCCACCAATCCTCCACATGGTGGCAGGTGATGAATAGTGCAACCAGACTCCCTCTTACCCTGTGGGGAAAGCAGTCCATTGGATGCTTGATCACCTCTCCCCCTCAGCTGAGCCCAATGAACCGATTCTGCTCTTAAATCCAAGTCGTTGGCATGGCAGGCAGTAGCACTGTCATCGAGCCACAAGGTTGGCAATCTGCCAGGTTCCAAACCACCAGGAGCACCTCCCCCCTTTTTACCACAGTGCCTTACATTTCTGTTTTTGTCAAATATATTTTAGGATGCCCTTGAACTTTGTCAGATTGGGGAAAAGCTACTGGGCACAGAGTGTTCTGTGCTAGTGACGTCTACAAATGCGTTTGTTTTGTAAGTCACACAAACAAATGTAAAGAAACAACACATGCCAGTTTTCTGAACCTTATCTTTTTAAACTCGTTCACTATATTCTAAGATTCTGTAACACTATTTTTCAGTAATGACAGCTTAATGTAATATGTTTTTCTCACAAGTTATTTGATTTTCAGGTCAGATATTTATGACCATAATAACTATATGGATTCTGTGAAACCACATTGTGTTTCTCTGTGTTTGTCTTACTGCATTTCACTTCCTTGCCACTTTTTCAAAGTTTTAGGTTCCTAAAAGCTTATTTTTGACAAATTCAACTGTATTCTGCACCTGTCGTAGCTTGGAATAGCAGGTTTTGGAGGTGCGGTCGTGTTGTGGCCAATGGCGCCACTGCTTTTTCAGGCTGGGCTCTGTGGCACCAGTGAAATAGCACACTATGACAGCACTGCGAAAGCATGCCACCAGCTTGAAACAATTTCACCGCTGCAATGAGGGAGCGACCGTCACTGCAGGGCGTGCCTTGCCCCATCCCCCTGTCGGCATGCCCCCTTCCCAGTCCATCTGCCGATGGGGGAACCCAGTCCCCTTCAGCATAACTTACATATGACCACCATACTGTTCTTCTACCTACTGCCTGCATTGTAAACCCCTGTTGTTACTTGTATTGACCCTGTGTGCTAATGCACTTTAATGTAATCCTTCACTTGTTTTTGCCTGATGTTCATGTATGTACCTTGAAATCTCCCGGGTCGCACCTGAAAATAGGCACTTGGCTGTCTAGTGTGCTTACCCAGTTAACAAAAGCAAATAAATAAATAAATAATGTCCCCCTATTTTAATTTGTCTGCCGAGAGGGGTGCCCAAACCCCCTCGGCATCATGCTCCTCCCTCCCAAACACAGACACGTTTTCTATGCTGACAGGGGGCCCAATCCCCATCGGCTTCAGTCCCACTCCCAAAAAAACACAGGTGGCACCTGGGAGCCCACCCCAGTGTGCCAAGACAAACCCGTAATAAAAAAAAAAAACAAAAAAACCTTCCCACGACGTCTTTTTTTTTTTAACCTGTAAAAGAGAAAACGGTCCCTCGTTGTCTCTGGTACCCCCTCTTCAACCCACACCCACCCTCTACGCGCCCCATCTCCCCGCACCCCCCTCACCCCACACTTACCTCCGGAGCCTGGCATGACGATCTTCGGTGGAGTGGGAACACATCTGCACTCTTCAAAGCCGACCGCAAACTGAAGAAATGCGGTAAGCTGTATAATGGCATCAATAGGGGGTTTCAACTTAGGTGGATATCTCGGCCATTTTTGCGACTTTTGGCTCAATATTTTCAACATGGGTTCTTGAGACCCCACCTCATGAACTCAGCCACTGTTATGTTGTTATTCGGTCCCGAAAGGTGATTTCGCGGTCACTGCGCGGAATCACTGTTTGGGGCTGATTAACGAAATGACAGTGTCACTGTTCATGAGGTGGGCTCCCAAAAAGCCTATGTTGCAAATTTGGTGAAAAAAATTCCAAAGAAAAACTGTGTTATGAGCGTGCGATGGGCAGTTTCC
Source organism: Neoceratodus forsteri (assembly GCA_016271365.2). Classification (NCBI taxonomy): domain Eukaryota; kingdom Metazoa; phylum Chordata; order Ceratodontiformes; family Ceratodontidae; genus Neoceratodus; species Neoceratodus forsteri. The sequence goes on along the minus strand of JADMNL010000029.1, from coordinate 36,305,509 downwards.
ACGCACGCTTGTAAGTTTGAGAATGTTTAATATTTTCACTCCAGATTTTCAACATTGCCATTTTTTTTACACCTCCCTATGAAGAGTACAGCTGTCATTTTTCACATCTTGCCCAAAATGTGTTTTCGCACATCTGGCACACAATGGTGTGGTCGCTGTGGGAAATCAATGTTTGGAACAGATTAAGAAAATTACAGTAACACTGTTCATGAGCGGAGGTCCCAAAATGCCTATGTTGAAAATTTGGTGACAAAATTCCACAAAATGACCGTGTTACGAGCGTGCACTGCGCATGTTCCACGCACGCTAGCAACTTTGAGAATTTGTAATATTTTCACTCCAGATTTTCATCATTGCCATTTCTTCACACCTCTTTATGAACGGTACAGCTGCCATTTTTCACATCCTGCCCAAAATGTGTTTTCGCAAATCTGGCACAGAATGGTGCAGTCACGGTCAGAAATCAAAGTTCGGGACAGATTCACAAAATCACAGTGCCACTGTTCATGAGCGGAGGTCCCAAATGCTTTCATGAGGTGGGGTCACAAAAAGGCTATGCTGAAAATTTGGAGTGCAAAGACCAACAAACCCCGAGGGTGTTTGGGTTTCTAACCATAGCGTCCCACCCTGTAGAGACTGACAGGCATCAGGGGTGTGCCTTTGGATTGCCGGCTGTAATGCTCACACCATTCCACCCCCACCCTGAAGCCAGTGACAGGCATCAAGGTGTGCCTTGGACTCTTCGGCCTGAAAGTTCACCCCATTCTCCTATACTGCACCCATCTGAACATATTTCCTTATAGAATGGGGTGAGTGTAAGGCCCGACTACCCCAAGGCACAACATGACACTTGTCAGAGTCTGTAGGGTAGGGTGAGGTGAAATGGCATGCGCATTATGGCAAATGACCCAAAGGCACACCTCAATACCTGTCAGTCTCTGCAGGGTGGGGTGGGGTTGACGTCGGTTCCATACTTCACTGCCATTCCTATTATGCATCTCTCTAACTCCTGCACTACTAATGCCAACGCCAGCAGATCACCATTCGGCATTGACAAATGCTTGGGTTTTTTTGCACTTTTTCTCAACTGTATAGAAAACTAAGTGAAGAAATTAACTTTCAGGAGATGTAATACAGAAACAAAAATCCACCAGTGATTTTTTTTTTTTATTTGCTGTGCTTGCAGGTTTTCAGCCTGGCTAACCTCTTTATGATCCTCATTATGATGAAAAGAAAAAATAAAATAAACATTTTGTTGGGGGGTGGCTTCTTCTCCCTCCCTTTTACAGCTGGAAGCACAGGAGGCCAAGTGACTTGCTGAAGGTCACACAGAGAGATAGTGGCTGGTGTAAAGTTAATATGGTCTTCATGGGGTGTCTCTTATGGTATAAGAGACTCCAAGCATGAGGTTTGGGTGAGAGGACTGCAGTGCAGAGCAGTTTTCATTGCCCAAACCTCAGTGGGAGGAGTCTGTCATACCATAAACAACACCCCATGGGAGGAGTCTCTCATACCATAAACAACACCCCGCGGGAGGAGTCTCTCACACCATAAATGACACCTCCTTGGGAGGAGTCTCTCATAACATAAACGACATCCCATGGGAGGAGTCTGTCATACCATAAACGACATCCCATGGGAGGAGTCTGTCATACCATAAACAACACCCCGTAGGAGGAGGAGTCTCTCATAACATAAACGACACCTTGTGGGAGAAGTCTCTCATACCATAAAAGACACCGTGTGGGAGGACTCTCTCATACCATAAATGACACCCAGTGGAGACTCTGTTAACTTATGATAAATTACTTGAGTTAGCTAGAGGGATTTATAACACGTCTCAAGTTTGTTTGTTTTTTTTACTTCAAAAGTTAAATAAACCCCACTCTCCCTGCCTGCTCAGAAGTGGAACGGCCACCCCTAAAATACCTGCATGAAAGATACACATGGGAATCTTAACTGAGTACTACCATTGAGCAATTGAGGGAACGGTCTACATGGGCACTTCACTCCTTCCATTCCTAAGACCTTAATATTGACAGTTTCTAGTATTAACCACTGCTCCGAGGATAAACGGTGCAGTGACTCCGTGCGCTGACTGGCTGAAATCACACAAGTGATTTACAATCTGAATTCAGACCTAGCATACCAGGATTCACAGCCCTTTGCCTGAACCCCTGAACTAGAGAGGCAGGTGTAGCATAGTGGTTAAGGGCACTGATCTGCAAGCCTGGAGAACTGGGTTTGAATCCCACAGCCACCACTTGCATGGTGTGTGAGCATGAGCAAGTCATTTAACTTCCCTGTGCTCCCAGGACACACCTGGAAACAGGCCTTGGCTTTGTGTGCCTTTCCTTGCCAGAAATTGTACAAAAAAAAAATATCTGTACAGCCTTCCCAAGTGAATTATTACATCAATGATTTAAAGTCAAACTCCAACATGAGGTACATTTAAAAAGTGACTGGTACTGAAACACTTATACAAGTAACCACATAAATCTGTATAAAACTTCCTAAAGAATTTTAAAACCTAAAGAAGAGTGAGTAATACTGGGTATTAGTGTTTGGAAGCTGGGAAAAAAACCCACTAGGAATATTGTGTTGCGGCTGTAATAAAACATATGGAGTGTGTGGTAAACCAATATAACCAGAAAACCCTGTTTAACAAGGCTAGTGATGTGCCACTGCTTGTGGAGATTGAGCAATGCCTCAGAGGGAAATATTTTCCCTGCCATCTGCTCATTGGAGACTTTGCATAAGAGAAAGTTTGCCTGGCAAGCATTCAAGGTAAAATGTCAGAAGCAGCTCCAAAAGGAATGCTTTAGGATTTGGATAATGTGGTAACTTTCACACACACAGCATTTCCAAGTGCATTATAAAGTGAGAAACTGGTGACATGTTGGGTTTAAGCTTTGGCCAGATTACCTTTTCCCAGAGCATCTTGAGTTTAAACCCTTAATGGGGTACTTGTTTCTAGGGAATATTAATTTTAAACCCTGGCTGGAGTACCTGTTCCCAGAGCATGTCACGTGTAAACGCTGGCTGGGGTACTTCTTCTCAGGGCATGTTGAGTATTAACCCTGTCTGGGGTACCTCTTCCCAGGGCATGTCAAGTATTAACCCTGGCTGGGGTACCTGTTCCCAGGGCATCTCAAGTTTAACCATGGCCAGAGCACTTGTTCCCAGGGCACGACAAGTATTAACCCTGGCAGGGGTACCTGTTCTCAGGGCTGTCGAGTATTAACCCTGGTAGGAGTACCTGTTCTCAGGGCATGTCGAGTATTAACCCTGGTAGGGGTACCTGTTTTTAGGGCATCTCTTTATTTATTGGAAATTTGTTAACCAGGTAAGCCCACTGAGATGTAGTGTCCCTTTTTCAAGGACGACACGGAGGTAATTACATTCAATAAATAGACAATTACATATTAAGACAAGTGACCAACAGTCATTAACATTTAAGAAATAACAGTTAACATACCGGGATAAATACCACAGTTTACATTTTGAGACAGATACGAAGTATACATAACACCAGCTGAAAGAGTAGTAGGGCTGAAGTGAAAGCTCAGTGATTTCTGAGGGATTAATGAGCAATTGGGGGGATGGGTGGTCCAAGGCATAGCCGAGGGCCACCTCTCTCCAGCCAGTCTTTAAACCAAGGAAGTGACCAGCTTCAAGGTTGCTATTGTGATTATAAGTCTAATCACCATAGTAACTTTTGTTTTTTCCCACTTTCTTTTAGATTCAAATAGGTTTTAGCTGTGCCACGCGAGTCGTGCATGCCACACAGCGTCAGCTGGTTGCTGGATCAGTAATTTCTTAGTCATTAATGACTAAGCCAGTAGCCAGTCAGGAGCCATGCTAGCCTCATGAATAATTAATTTAGACTTATAATGAGTATAAACCACTGCTGAATGATCCCAGGGCATGTTCAGTATTAACCTTTGCAGGGGTACCTTTTTCCAGGGCACGTCAAGTATTAACCCTGGCTTGTGTATCTGTTCCCAGGGCATATACAGTATCAACCCTGTCCAGAGTACCTGTTCCCCAGGGCACATTGAGTATTAACCCTGGCCAGAGTACCTGTTCCCATGGCATGTCAAGTATTAACTCTGTCCCGAGTACCTGTTCTCACAGCATGTGAAGTATTAACCCTAGCTGGAGTACCTGTTCTGAAGGCATACTGAATATTAACCCTGGCTGTGGTACCTGTTCCCAGGGCATGTCAAATTTAAACCCTGGCTAAGGTACCTATTCCTAGGGCATGTTGAGTATTAACCTTGGCCATAGTACCTGTTCCCAGGGCATGTTGAGTGTTAACCCTAGCTGGGGTACTTCTTCCCAGGGCATGTTGAGTATTAACCCTGGCTAAACTACCTTTTCCCAGGAGATGTGAAAGTTAACCTTGGCTTGAGTACCTCTTCCCAGGGCACATCAAGTTTCAACCCTGGCAAAGTTATATGGCACATTTAGTTTAAATCCGGGCCAGAGTACCTGTTCCTAGGATAACTATTCACCAGGAAACTGAAATAGGATTTAGCTAGTACAAACAGTGCTGTAGACCTTTATTGAAAGCTTTCATCTTGGGAGAGGAAGGAAGAGAGAGAGGGAGACAAGGTTTTGCGTGACCTGGGTACTACTGGTTATTATGGCTCTGGGTGCTGGGCCACATTTCTTGGAGTCTCCATGTCGAAGCTTAATAGCAGTGTCCCAGTCCTACAGCTAGTAGCTACATAATTTCACCAGAACCTCAGGGATGCAACCTCTCCCTGGCCGAAAACTTTGCACAGTCAAAGCCCGGGGAAAACTACAATAGGTGATGGAAGCGGGGGTAGACAGAACTAGTTCAGGTGGGTCTAAAAACACAAAGTCCTTCATAAATGGCCAGCTCTAAACTTAGCAGAAAAAGAATCTTCCCTTTCAAGTGCTACATAGAAACATAGACTTTGATGGCAGATAAGGACCGCTTGGCCCACCTAGTCTGCCCATTTCCCTACCTAATGGATAAGCTGCAGATCCTAGTTAAACAGCCTATTTCTTCCTACCCCCTCAACAAGAATTGTCTTATGTCTGTCCCATGCATTCTTGAATTCTCCCACAGTTTTAGACCCTACAACTTCCTCAGGAAGGCTGTTCCATGCATCCACCACCCTCTCTGTGAAAAAATACTTCCTCACATTGCCCCCGGGCCATCCCCCCTCTATCTTCAAATTGTGTCCCCTTGTTCTTGCACATCTCTTTTCTGAAATATGCTACCCTCTTGGACTTTGTTGATTCCACAGAGGTACTTAAAAGTTTCCATCCTGTCCCCCTCTCCCTCCTTTCCTCAAGGGTATACATATTAAGCTCTTTTAGTCTCTCCTCGTATGGCTTCTCTTGCAGACCCTGCACCATTTTAGTTGCCCTCCTCTGACTGCCTCTGTCCTGTCTATGTCCTTATGGAGATGGGGTCTCAGAACTGGGACGAGTACTCCAGAAGGGGTCTCACCAACTGTCTGTACAGAGGGATAACAACTTCTTGTTTTCTGCTGGTGATGCCTCTCCCTTTACATCTCAGTATCTCCCCAGCCCTCCCTACTGCCTTCTCACATTAGCTACTAGAATCAAAAGGAGCAGAGAGGAAAATATTATAAATTTTAATAAGTAGTCAGTTGTACATTTTTATTTTTGAAGTATTTTCCTTTTTACATTTGCTCATTAGAATGTTTTCTATTGGATAGTATTATTTTGGATGTGTACAACAGCACTCTGCCTGGTAGCTGACATATCTAGTTATATTCCCCCCACTTCATCATCAGCACCAAGACCATGCATTTTCCCCCACAGTAGGGAGGCAGGAGGGAGGGCCACCCCCCCGAGCACAATCCCAGAAGTGCCCCAAGGAGCAAGTGGCAGTGTGGGGCATCATAAGGTAGGCGGAGCTTCATTAAGCCTGCCAGACTGCCATTTACCATTTTTCTCCCCAGGCCTCTAGCTGTGAGATAGCACACACACACACACACACACACACACACACACACACACACACACACACACACTGCGAAACTGCAACCCCACCCTTCAAAGTATCTCACAGCCTGCACTACCCCAGGGCCCCCACCCAGTGGCAGTCAAAGGCCGAGACGCTTGGCCATCCTTCTCCTTCCAGACCGACCACCAGCAACCCAAGGTCATTCTCAAACCCAGGTCACCTGCATAGCAGCAGGTGCGATGCACGTATCTCAGTCCTCCTCCCCACTTGGCTGGCCCGACCATAGCTTATTTTTTACAGTATATGGTGTTGAATAAGTAAATGGTGTTTACATTGTTTACATATTTTTTTAAATACGGTGGGTGTCATGATTTTTACCTTCGTTCTTCATTTGTGAGTGAAGCGCTGCAGTAACGTGGGAGACGGCGGGAGCAGGGACACAGCCGGAATTGATTTACAACATGCACAACAATATTTTGGAACATGCACAGTGTTTTTTGGAACATGCATAACACCATTTTGAAGAGATCGAGTTTCATACATAACAGGCACTAACCATATACTAGATTCCTTCTAAGCATAATAAAATGGGCCTAAATTCATTTAAAATCCAGGCAGCAAAGGTTTGGAGCACAGTTCTTAGTGGCAATAGGGCAGACGAGGCAGTCCAAAGGCCCTTACCTGCCGACAATTTCTATATGTCTATGTAATTTGTCTTACACTAACAGAAATAACATGCCGTGGTATGTTTAAAACAAAGTGGAAGAATTTTCTTTCTTACTTATTTTTTCTTTCTATTTCTGACCCCTTTCATCTCCAGCCTCCATCTTTATCCTCTAGAGCACCCAATACTACCCAACCCCCTGCAACCCCTTACCTGTGGCCTAAAATATATCTTTTTTTAAATTAAGTATACTTTATTATATTTTAACACAAAAATAACATGACATACACTGAGTGACACAAAGACAGGATCCCACCCAGAGCATTTACAATTATTACATCAGCTGGAAACAGGCAGTTCTTCAGGCCCCTATGGCAGTTGACACTGAGAATGTTTGTTAAAGGTATTTCATGTGGTATAGCTAGGCTATACACGCAGCATAATTCTGTATTAATGTAGCAGCGGCATTACAGATGAATTAAGTATAAGTAAGTTAAACTTTGTCCAGAGTCAAAAGGACACACGGCTTTTCTCATTTATTCTGAAAACCCTTCAACCTGTTAGCTGTACTGGTTATTGACTTTTCTGTCTTTAGGGCAAACAATATTTCAGCGTGCCATTTTTGGTATGTTGGCATATTCCAGTCAAGCCAGTGATAAAGTAAAACTTTTTTGGCTCAAGCAGAGATAAAGACCATGTGGTATTTCTGTGCCCCCAAGCAGATGTCATTTATACTCCCTCACGATACAAGTCTAAGGCATAAATGCATTCTCAGGCCCCAGTACTGGGTCAAGTCTGCTTTGGATATTCTCGCCGAAAGGTTGGGCCTTGGGGCAGTGCCAGAAGGTACGTGGTAGACTGCTTTGGTGCTCATTGCACCTGGTGCGTACCACTGTTGGCAGCCGGTGCAGCTTGTGCAATTTCATAGGCGTGAAGCCCACGTTGTGTCACACCTTGAATTGCATAAGCCTGTAGGTATCAAATTTGATATGTTTATACAGCTCTTTCCAGATACATTTCTAATCATACTCTCATTGTGGTTTAGCCAGTTTAGCCTGCCAGTATGAATCTGACCCAGTATGAGGCTGACCCTTTAAGTATTTGACCAGTATGTGGGTAATCTGGAGAAATGGGAATATTACTCTGTTTGTGACCTGATACCATTATTAAAAGTTGTTGAAATGTGTTTTATCTATGTATAGTTGATCGACTCTGGTAATGTTCAAGTTCGACCCGGGAAGAGTATAAATTGGTTCCCTGCCTATTGAAAAATTTGGGGTTGTGAGTCAGGGGGTTGCATCCAGTCTGTAAGCACCCGCAGCTTTAGGAATCTGCAGAGTTGGCTGTGGGCCTTTACAGAGACTGCTATGGGTATGTCTCATAGATACTGAAGTAGGTTCTTCAGCTTTGTATAAATCAGAGCCATAGTGCCGATACTTGTTTTTGGGCAAAGTGCTAGTTCTATTTGGGGCCACAGTGGCATGTAGATCCTCTCCTGTGGTGGAGGGAGGTCCATTAGTCATCTTATATATTTAGTAGTACAGATTGCCAAGTGACACATGCACATGTAACCCCCCCTGCAAATGGGGGTTCCCAAAAGACTTCCAGGAGCTTGCTTGAATGCTCCAAGCCTGAATGGTGTTTGGCGTCTAAGCCATTTATCAGTGAGTGTTTTTAGAGCCTCTGGTACTGTCTCTTTAAGAGCCGTCTGCTTGCAGACATAATTAGTTTGTATGGGGGGACTGTGTGTTTCTCTGTTTGAGTACCACTCGAACTGCTGCCAATTCACTCCATTTTTGCAGTCACTAGGAGTACAAAGGGAACCTATCTGAAAGATGTAACTGTTTGCCAGAAATAATTTAGAGTAATAATGAAAATACAGCTTGTCTAACCTGCTGTCTTTGCAGTCAGAACTGTGTCTGCCTAGTTCCCCATTCTGGTTTTGAACTGCTGAACTGGACCAATCAGTGTGGGGTAAGCTAGCTCTAAAATGGTGCCTTGGACGAATCAGAACTTGGACTCATAATCTGAGCCAGCCACAAGAGGATTGTATGGGCAGTGACTCTGGGAGATGTAGTTTAGACTTCGCCTTTGGACCAACAGCAGCAGTCTATTGTGAGTGACAGCCAATCCAGTCAAGAACTGGGAGGAACTCAAAGGAAGTGCCCGTTTTGTCTGTTGGAGTTTCAGTTTAGATCTGGCAGTGAAGGAAAGAAACCCTGTGCTCCTTCAGTGCACAGTTTCAGCCAAAACGTGTGTAAGGCCCAGAGTTCCGGTCTGCAGCTTGTGTAACTGCTTGTTAGGACTGAATCCGTCCTGTGAAAAGAATCAAAGGATCTCTGAAGAGTAGAAACCAGGCTCACCCTGTAGAAGACTGGAGAAATTGTTGAATTGCACTCGGTCTGTCAGGAACTGAATCTGCTGTGTGTTCTCCCGGGTATTGTGCAGTAATTGCGATCAGGATAGAGAAGCAGCCTGCCTGGTATAGTACTTTCTTTTTTTACCATATAAATGTGTGAAGAGTCTCGTGGAGCTCAAGAGTAGCCCTGCTGACGTTGAAGGACCCTATCTTGTTTGGAGGTCATGAGTACTAATTCAGGGTCGCTCCCTGTTGAATTGCCACATTAAATCCAAATGGAATCACTGTACTGCTGACTGTTTAAACTAATTTTTCTTTTCACTGTGTGAAAGGGCCCCTACCAGCTGCCACGGTTTGGACTAGCCACTAGGGCTTGGGTACCCAGGGACAGTAACTGGTAGGATAGGCTCAGCACAGAGCCATAGGTAGATAGTAAAGTGATAAGCTAATTAACCTGATTTCCCCCTGTCCTTGTTATATCCCCCTAAATAAATCAGAGCTGCTTGTTTCAGCAAAGTTATACTGCCTGAGGTATTTGTCTATGTTAAAGTACTGTACTGTGATTGTTGCACTGTATCTTATTTCACAGGAGGTCCCAGTGCCGGAACTAGTCCTGGGGGTAAGTGTATACTGTGAAGGTAATTCTGATATATTGTGTGGGCCTCTAGTGGGAAGAAAGGGGGGTTGCAGTGTCCCAGAGGGCTGTGACCAAGTAAGTTTAACTACTGCAAACCCTGACCTCTGGGTGGAGGCACCCGCCATTGGATCCAGGCCCCTCAACCTGTTAGTGGCAAATCAGGCAGGGGTAGTAGCCCCTGGGATAGCGCCATCTAGGGGTTACACACAGGTTGGGTAGTTTTAAACCTCCTAAGAGTTTAGGAGCTGCCAATTTATGGTATGCATGATATGCTCCCTTTCCAGCCCAGATAAAGTTAGATATGTGGCTGTGGAGCTTGTCAAACCATGTTTTAGGGATGGTCGCATTTAACACGATCACCAGGTACAGGACCCTGGGCAGAAGGTTCATTCGGACAAGGTTTATTTTCCCCCATTGGTGTAAGGGAGAGGTGTGTCTGTCTATCCATGTCTAGTCAAAGTTGTCGGAGCAAAGGGTCAAGGTTCTGGGAAATCATGTCCTATGGGTGTTTAGTGACCAATATACCCAAATATTTCAGACTGCCATGCTGCCATTTGAGCCCAAGTTCCACTATGTCTTGCTTCTGCACTCCTAAGTTAAGCAGCGTTGCTTCTGACTTACCGACAGTCAATTTATGGTTAGATAGTGCACCAAAGTGTGCAATAACCTGAAGAGCCCAAGGCAGGGATGTTTTCGGGGGAATGATGTCTTATGTTTTGTGCCTTCAGTCTCTATGCCAGTAATGTCTGACATCTGTCTAAGTATCAGGGATTCTAGGAAAAGACTGAATAATAGTGGTAGTGGACATTCCTGCCTCGTGCCCTTGTATGATCTAAACGGTGTGGAAGAATACATTCCATTACAAAATATCTGTGCAGAGGGATTAGCATATAGAATCTGAACACATTTAATATAATCATCTGATATGTCATATTTGGTTTCAGCTATAAATAGGTAGTTCCAGGAGACCCCATCAAATGCTTTTTCCACATTCAGGGAGACCAGCACTACAGAGGTCCCTGGACATGGAAATAAGATGTACCAATCTTTTCAAATGGTCAGAGGACACCCTCCCTTGCATAAAGCCAACTTGTTTGCCCACTATCCCCCAAGCTTTGTTGAGACAGTTAGCCAGGACCTTTGCTAGAATTTTATATCTAAATTCAACTGGGATATTGGCCTGCACTTACCTAATAGGATATGGTCTCTCTCTGACTTTGGAATTAGGGTAACTAGGGCTCCCAGCAAGTCTCCTTCATCGATGCCCTTGGTACAGATATGCTTGAGCATCTCTAATACCAGGGATCAAGTTCTGCCTAGAAGCACTCCTAGAAATTGGCAGAGAACCCGTTTGGCCTTTGGGCTTCATCTGGGGTAAGATCTTTTATAGCCTGGTGGATTTCATCCAGCGTTAAGTGAGCCATTAGTATAGACTGCTCTGTCTCACCCGGTTTAGGAAGGGTAAGGCAATCGAGGTATTCAATCAGTTCCACAATGGGAGGGGACGATTCCGACTTGCCATACAGTGTCTAATAAAAGTTCTTACAGTAGATTCTTCTACAATGTCTTTGGGATGTATTACCAGGTATGTGGGCCCTGCACCTTCAACCCCTGAAATGTTCTGAAGGCCTCCTGCTGTCTGAAGCAGAGTGCCGTCAGCCTGCCCATTTGTTCACCTTGATCATAGTATTTTACTTTCGCTCTATATGTGGCAAGTTCTGCCACTTCCCTGTTGAGCTATACATAGGAAGCTCGTAGTTTGTTAAGTTCTAACCAGGTGGGCTCAGGGGTAGTGTTCTTTCTATTAGCCTAATTTGCCCAAGCAGTTCATTTGCTTTCAGATCTCTTTGTTTTTATGTTTGCTTGCACGCATGTGCAAGAAACATAGTGCCATCATCCGAGTTTTTCGGAGGTGTGTTAGCGTCTTCCAATTCAGTCAGTGTGTTTGCAGGCACGGTTGCAGTTCTCCAATCACTGCTCCAGCTGTCTATGACAGCAGTTGAAAATGCAGTGGCATACAGTTGAAAGGAGAGCTCGCTTCAGTGAGCAGAGCTCCCCTCTCCCTACGCGCACGCATATTGCGTACTCCATGCCCTCCCACACACATACTGGCAGGCCGACGGGATGCCTAATCTCTGTCGGCTCCACGCCTCAAAAGTTTTCAGGTGTCATGCTGGGAACCCACCCCAGCATGGCACAGCCCATATGGCTGACGGGGTGCCCAATCCCCCTGGCCGGCTCCAGCCCCCAAACAGCCTTCTAGCTGCCACGCTGGGAGCCCACCCCAGCATATCAAACGTCCCAGCGCCGCCTTCCTTTAAATAAAAACAAACCTGTAAACAAGAAAACGCTCCCTTGGGCGTCTCCAAGCCCACCCGTGCTCCACCCACTGCACATTCTGCCTCCCACACCCCCTCACCCCATACTTCTCCGGAGCTCGGCGCGATGATCTTCGGTGGACCGGGAACATGTCTGCACTCTTCAATGCCGACTGCCGAACTGAGGAAATGCCGTAAGCTGTATAATGTAATAAATAGGATTTTTCAACTTTAATGCATATCTCAGGCATTTTTTGAATTTTAACAAATTTTCAACATGGGGTTTTGGGACCCTCCTCATGAATTATTGAACTGTCATGGCATTAATCGGGCCCAAGAGGTGATTTCGCAGTCACTGCATGAAATCACCTTTTGGGACCCGATGTAATCGAAAATGACAGTCAGTGTTCATATGGTGGGCTCTCAAAAAGCCTATGTTGCAAATATGGTGAAAAAAAATTTTAAAATGACTGTTTAACAGCGTATGCTGTGCAGTTCAAGCACGCCCGTAAGTTTGCGGATTTTAATATTTTTGCATTCTCTGGATTTTCAACATTGCCATTTTACCACACCTACTTATGAGCAGTACAGCTGTCATTTTTCACATCGCGTCTAATGTGTTTCAGCATACGTAGCGCACAATGGCGCAGTCGAAGTGCGAAATCAATGTATGGGACACATTAAGAAAATCACAGTGACACTGTTCATGAGCAGAGGTCTTAAAATGGCTATGTTGAAAATTTGGTGAAAAAATTCCTAAAATGACTGTTTTAGGGAGCGATGCAAGTAGTTCTTACGCATACCTCGCAAGTCTTAATTTTTAATATTTGATGCTAGATTTTCAACATTGCCATTTTATTACACTTCCTTATGAGCAGTACAGCTGCCATTTTTCATATCTCGACTTAATGTGTTCCGCGACATGTAGCGCATAATGGTGCAGTCGGTATGCAAAGCAATGTTTGGGATAGGTTAAGAAAATCACAGCTACACTGTTCATGAGCAGAGGTCTTAAAATGGCTATGTTGAAAATTTGGTGACAAAAGTCCATAAATGACTGTGTTACTAGTGAGCATTGGCAAGAGTTTCCATCACACTTATAAGTTCATGACTTTGTAATATTTTCAGTCCAGATTTTCACCAGTGGCATTTTTCCACACTTCCTTATGAACAGTACAGCTGTCATTTTTCACAAAATGGCCGAAATGTGTTTTCACACTTTCAGTGCAGAAATGCGTGGTCGCTGTGGGAAATCATTGTTCGGGACAGATAAAGAAAATCACAGTGACACTGTTCATGATCGGAGGTCCCAAAATGCCTGTGTTGACAATCTGCTGTAAAAAATCCCCAAACTAATTACATTACGGGTGTGCATTGCACAGTTTCTATGCACGCTCGTGACTTCACCAGGTTTTTTAAATATTTTCACTGCAGATTTGCAACATTGCTATTTTTACACCTCCCCATGAACAGTACAGCTGTCATTTTCACATCCTGTTCGAATGTGTGTTTGCACCTGTGGTGCTAAATGCTGTAGTCGCTGTGCAAAAGCAGCTTCGATAACAAACTGATATTGCCACTGTTCATGAGGTGGGGTCACAAAAACCATGTTGAAAATTTGAGTGAAAATACCAATGAATGCCTGAAGCGTTAGGGTTTCCGACCATAACGCCCCACCCTCTAGAGAATGACAGGTATCAGGGGTGTGACTTGGGATTCTCGCCTGTAATGCTCATACCATTCCACACCCTGCAGCCAGTGAGAGGCATCGGGATATGCCTTGGACTCTTCGCCCCAAAGTTCACCCCATTCTCCTATACCGCACTCCATTTCCACCGTGATTTTGATGGAATGGGTGCGAGTAAGGGGCCAAAGACCCCAGCGGCACACCAGACACTTGTCAGTGTCTGCAGGGTAGATGTGGTGAAATGGCGTGGACGTTATGTCTGACGAACCAAAGGCACACCCCAATGCCTGTCACTCTCTGCAGGGTGGTGGTGGTGGGGTTGGCTTCAGTTCAATACTTCACTGCCATTCCTATCATGCAGCTCTGTAACTTATACACTACCAATGCCAATGCCAGCAAGCAAACATTCGGCATTGACAAATGCTTGTTCTTTCTAGATGTAACCTGGATCAACTTCCCCTGTATGCTGCATCTAAAAGCCATCCAGAAAGTGTCAGCTTGAATGACCAAACCTTTATTATTTTGAATAAAATCTTGCATGCAGTGTTTGATTTGTTCAATAAATGTTTTGTTGTTAAGAATTTGGTTATTCAACCTTCACTTCCTTTCTTGGGGGGGGGTGGTCTGGGTGATATGAAGGGACAGAGTAATTGGGGAATGGTCAGAGACTACTCTAGCTTGAATTTCTCAACTTCCCAGGCCAGGTAGACATGCTTTGCTCATAAGGAAATCATCCAGGCTTGAGAAAATGCCATGTGCTGCTGAATGGAAAGTAAGGTCCCTTATATCTGGGTACCGGGTATGCTAAGGGTCAATATTTTATTTATTTATTTATTAATTACAGTTTCAGATTACAACCTTTGAGCGGAACAGGCTCTTTTTCAAAGGCTCCAAGTCAAAATTAGACATGACAAAATACATAAAATACAATGGATTACATGATGAAAAATGATTGAGTATCACAAAGACAACAGTCAATAAAAAACAGTCGTATAACAACTATTGTTGAAGATTACATTTTAAAGTGCTGATTTTAGAACAGCGGCACTAGAGTAGTGTAGTTCACTGAATAAGCAGGAGAGAAAAGTGCATTTAGTTACAGAGGATAGGGATGTTAACTTGGGTGGGGCGGAGGGCCAGGCTCAGCCAGAGCAGGCATTGTCAGGTGTGCGGCAGTGGTGCACAGCACAATAGGGAGGGGTACTGAAGGGGGAGGGATCATAAGAGGGGTTGGAGGGTGGAGAGGTAAATTCCTTCAAGTGGGGGAGACAGAACAAGCAGGGGTGAACAGCAGGGTGGGGAGGGGGTATTGAAAGGAGGGGTCATAAGAGGCTTGGGGGAGGGGTAATTCCTTAGAGTGGGGGAGACCTGATCAAGCTAGAGTAAAAACAAAAGTTAAGAGCTAGGGATCAATAGGAGTAGGCACAGTTATTTCCAAGGGTAAGACAGGAGCAAAGAGCCTTTTTAAAATGGGTCCAGCTTGCTAATTTCATGGAGGGGCGCCGGGAGGTCATTGAGCCACTTGGGACCACAGAACGCTAGTGATCTTTGTACAAATGTGGTGCACTTAAGAGGCACCTGTTGCAATCCTTTAGCCGCACCTCTAGTGTTCTTAGTCATTTCAGCAGGTTTAAAAAGGTTGATGGTGGATACAGGTGTTTGGCCAAGAAGCGATTTCTTCCCTAGCAGACAGGCCTGGAATTTTAATCTTTGCTGAAGTGGGAGCCACCCAGTTTCTTTCTATAGCGAGCACATATGGGTGAGGTAATCTGCTCCACGAACCAGTCTACAGGCCTTGTTTAGTAGGGTTTCATTCTCCTCATAGATGTATCTGTGCTTGCCCCATATGTCACCAGTCCATCATCTAAGATGTATAGTAGTGTGCTGCAGGTGACAAGTTTCAAAGCATCTGGTGCCATTGCCCATCTGTGGTGGGAGAGTACTCCTAATTTGGTGTTAGCAGATTTAACGACATGCTCTATATGCGAGGTGAAGGCAAGGGTATCATCGATATGTATACCCAGGTATTTGAAAGTGGATACCTGTTCAATTGTTTCACCTTTGTGGCTTTTGATTATCACTGGCCCGAATTGTTTCTTATTGTAGGGCAATGTGAATAACATGTCCTTAGTTTTTTATAATAAGTTCAAAGGTGTCCATCAGGTTGCGGATGGCTCTCTGGGTCAGTGTCAGGCCTCTACAGGTTGTGGACTCCCTGTCTAGGGTATGATTCACAGTGGGATTCCAGTTTTCTGCTAAAAGGGTTGGGAGATGTGCCCAGGGTGCCAACCTACAGAAAACTCCATAAAGAAACCCGGGCTATCTATGTTGGGGCCATAAACTGACCCGAATACCAATTCAGTTTTACCCAGTGTCCCTCTAATAAGAATGTATCTGCTGTATAGGTCTGCCACCTCCACTATTAGTCTAAATTGAACCGATTGAGCCATGAGAATGGCCACTCCCTTTCTCCTGGTCTCTTCCCCTGTCCCTTAAACTTGCCTGTCCCATCTCTCCTCAGCTGTAGTAGCTGGTTTCCCTGCGAGTCTCCTGCAGGAAGGAGACCTGTACCTGTAGTTTTATAAGATGTTGTAACACCGTCTGCCTCTTTTGTTTGTTTTTTTATGCCTTTCAATTTCCACGTGATATATTTCAGTTGGTTACTCATAATTTAAATTTCCAGTACAGAACAGTGTCAGTATGCATTGCACCTGTTAAAAGACAGATAGCTCTCTATTGTCCTGTCATGCTGTGACCCCCTCCCAACAGAAAACCCTCCCCTGCCATTGACTCTGTAGAACAGATAAACAGTAGCAGTACGATGTAGTAACACCCCCCAAAAAAATAATCTCACAAAGAAACATACCTAAAAACATTAAACATAGAACTTTACCACGAAGTGGCTGACTCAAAAGTAGTTGGAACTGATACCCCTACCAACCAGGACTTGTCCTGGGTAGCAGTAACCCCCCTCACCTTCCTCTGTCTGGCCCATGAGGCTGTGTGCTTGGACAACAAACAGGAGGTTCACTCAGTCATGGAAACATTAGAATATCACTTAACAATAAACAGGAATTGTCAATTTGAAGTATAGGTCATTCAACATACCCATATAAATGAAAGGGTAGCTCTAACCTGAGGGTAAACAATATATGCTAACGCTTTGTTAGATCTAAATTTCTTTGTAACCCCCCTGCAAATGGGGGTTCCCAAAAGACTTCCAGGAGCTTGCTTGAATGCTCCAAGCCTGAATGGTGTTTGGCTTGGGCCATTTATCAGTGAGTGTTTTTAGAACCTCTGGTACTGTCTCTTTAAGAGCTGTCTGCTTGCAGACATAATTAGTTTGTATGGGGGACTGTGTGTTCTTTTGATTGAGTACCACCCAAGCTGCTGCCAATTCACTCCATTTTGCAGTCACTAGGAGTGCAAAGGGAACCTATCTGAAAGATGTAACTGTTTGCCAGAAATCATTTACAGTAATAATGAAATTACAGTTTGTCTAACCTGCTTTCTTTTGCAGTCAGAACAGTGTCTGCCTAGTTCCCATTCTGGTTTTGAACTGCTGAACTGGACCAATCAGTGTGTAAGCTTAGCTCTAAAATGGTCCCTTGATTAATCAGAACTTGACTCATAATCTGAGCCAGCCACAAGAGGATTGTGGAGCAGTGACTCTGGGAGATGAAGTTTAGACTTCAGTGCCTTTTGGACCAACAGCAGCAGTCTATTGTGAGTGACAGCCAATCCAGTCAAGAACTGGGAGGAACTCAAAGGAAGTGCCCGGTTTTGTCGGTTGGAGTTTCAGTTGAGCTTTGGCAGTGAAGAAGGAAGGAGCCCTGTGCTTTTTCAGTGTGCAGTTTTAGTCAAAAACCGTGTAAGGCCCAGAGTTCCGGTCTGCAGCTTGTGTAACAGCTTGTTAGGACTGAATCATTCTGTGAAGAGAATCAAAGGATATCTGAAGAGTAGAAACCAGGCTCACCCTGTAGAAGACTGGAGGAATTGCTGAAAATTGCACTGGTCTGTCAGGAACTGAATCTGCTGTGTGTTCTCCGGGTATTGTGCAGTAATTGCGATCGGGATACAGATGCAGCCTGCCTGGTATAGTGCTTTCTTTATATAAATGTGTGAAGAGGTTTGTGTACCTCAAGTGAGCCCTGCTGACATTGAAGGACCCTATCTTATTTGGAGGTCGTGAGTACTAATTCAGGGTCGCTCCTGTTGAATTGCCACATTAAATCCAAATGGAATTACTGTACTGCTGACTGTTTAATTCTCCTTTTCTCTGTGTGAAAGGGCCCCTACCAGCTGCCACGGTTTGGACTAGCCACTAGGGCTTGGGTACCCAGGGACAGTAACTGATAGGGATAGGCCTGTGCACAGAGCCATAGGTATATGAGTAGAGTGATAAGCTAATTAACCTGATTTCCCCCTGTCCTTGTTATATCTCCCTAAATAAATCAGAGCTGCTTGTTTCAGCAAAGTTATACTGCCTGAGGTATTTGTCTATGTTAAAGTACTGTACTGTGATTGTTGCACTGTATCTTATTTCACAGGAGGTCCCAGTGCCGGAACCAGTCCTGGGGTAAGTGTATACTGTAAAGGTAATTCTGATGTATTGTGTGGGCCACTAGTGGGAAGAAAGGGTTGCAGTGTCCCAGAGGGCTGTGACCAAGTTAGTTTAACTATTGTAAACCCTGACCTCTGGGTGGAGGCACCCCCATTGGATCCAGGCCCCTCAACCTGTTAGTGCAGAATCAGGCAGGGCAGTAGCCCCTGGGATAGCGCCATCTAGGGGTTACATCTTGAGGCTCACCGCTGGGATTGTGTGTCCTCTAGTGGCCATATTTACTAACCACTGTTAAGAAAAAATGGGTACCCGACAGAAGTGGCTGTGCACCGGCTGGTGGAGGAGTACTGGGGAGGAAATCGACCCCAAAATGCTATGCTTATCCTGTACATCCCCTGGGTATCAATACGGACACTGTGCAGGAGTACTTTCCAAGGTGGAAGGTTTACAAAACCCTGTGGTGGTGGGTCGGCATGCTAATCTGCTCACCCACACTTTCCTGGCCTAGTAGAGTTTAAGGATCCCTAGAGAGCTCCAAAGTGCCACAGACCATTACCCCAGAGGGAGCCCTCACTGCTTGGAGAGTGATAACTAAGGACAGTAAAGACCTGGGGAATCAGCCCCACCACTATCTGAAACTTTGAGGAGAAATTTGCTAAATGGTTGGGGAAGGGAAACTGTGGAGGACTTGAAGAAACTATTCTTGCCACCTGGGGTGTTCTCCCCAACACCTTCTCCTGCTCCAGTGCCGTAATGGTGGCTGAACCAATGCAGACTCCAATTTCTGCACCTGCCATTAGTCACGACTCTCCACCGGGTTGAGGATCTTCTCTGGCACCCTCCCACCCCCAAGGAGGATGACTGGGAGACCTGGATAGACTTGTTGCCCCAAGTGCTAGAATGGCAATGCTGGAAGCCAAAAGCTTAAAGAGGTTAGTGAGAGCCTCCGAGGTCCTGCCCTGGCTACCATTCGTGCTAAACGGGCCAGTAACCCTGAAGTGACTGCACAGGCCTATCTTGAGGCCCTGGAGAATGTGTATGGGAGCCCAGATTCTGATGAGGACCTATGGTGGAGAGTAAGAGATGCACAACAGTACCAAGGGGAGTTGTTGTCTGTGTATGTATCTCGGCTGGAAAAATTGTTGCAAGAATGCCTCAGAAAAGGTAGTTTGCCAGCGATTGAACTGGACCGAACCAGGCTGGACAGGATCCTTAAGTCTGCCCCCTTCTCAGAACTGCTGTTGCTTCAGTTACGCCTGGCAGATCGACTGGAATCCCACCCTCCTATGATGAGTTAATGAGAGAAATTCGAGGAGTTGAGAAAAGACGACCTCGGGAGGGACCTGCACCAATAGCTGCGGCTACGACCCGAGTGACTGAGGGTGACCCATCAAGTGAAGTTCAGGGGCAGCGGTTGGCAGTCAATGAGTGCTCTGACAAGGAAAAAGATATGCCACAATGGAAGCGAACTGTTGAGAGAGATCCGGGAATTCAAAAACAGTCCTTTATGAAGGCCACGCCTGCAAGTACGTGGCCCTGACCTATATCCGACTGCATTCTACAGTGGGGGTACCCACCCATGTATCTCCTGCTGATAACAGCTCCAAACTCAATTCCTTGACCATGGAAGTGGAGAAACTGACGAGATGTCTCCAAATGCTTATCACGCCAAGACAGAGATGGCACCCAGGTTTCCAGTTATATACCCCGCCCTGGCTCCCAGTGTGGCGCCGCCAGCTCAAACTCCAGAAAGTATGTTTTGCTATAATTGTGGAAAGATGGGCACATGAAAGGAATGCCAGTCCCCAAAAGACACTGACAAAGTTGCATATAGGCTACAAGGAGAGCTTCGGAGAACAAATCAGTGGTTAAGAGGTGCACAATGATCCCAGTGAGGGCACCAAAATGCTAACTCACATCCTTTTGTGGCAGGTCAGTTGCCCAGGCCCCCACTATCGCCTCTCCAGACTGGTCCAGAATAGTGGGTCCCTCCATGGAGACCACTGTAAAGGTGAATGGAGTGTCTACAAGAGCTGTATTAGACAGTGGCTCCCAAGTGACAATTATGTTCCAAGATTGGTATCAGAAGCATTTGTCAGACGTGCCCTTACAACCATTAGAAGGACTGCATGTATGGGGTTAAGTGAAGGCCTACCCTATTCTGGGTATATCCGAATTTGGCTGTCTTTCCCCACCTCCGTGGCTGGAGTGGCCGAACAAGTAGAGACCCTAGCCTTAGTGTGTCCCCACTGGACTGTATGATGGTGTCCCTTTGTTGATTGGAACAAATGCTCATATGTTCGAAGGCTGGCACAGTTGTGTTATGAAAAACAGGGTCAAAGACTAGTAGAGCTTTAAGAGTTCGGCTTTAATTAAGAAGGCCTATGAGGCACAGAGAGATGCTGAAAAATAGAACCAGAGGAACCGTCGGAATTGTAGGAAGAAGGATCCTGAGTCTCTGATCCTGCGCCAAATGCCCAGTGTACCTACAGGGAGAGGTCCGTGATCAGAAAGGATGTTAAGAATAAAATATTAATGTTGGATGCACCAGGCGTGGAAAATTGCCAGAGGGACTGCTGGTCAAGCCTTGGTATTTTGCCCGCTAGAGCCCATGCTTATGCCAGAAGGGTAATGGTCCAAGTTCATAATGTGTCTGAAAGAGACATTCGAGTAAATAGAGGTTGCATCCTGGCTAATGTGCATTGTGCAGACACTGCAGTGCTACCCAGCAGCAAGAGTTCAAGGAAGAATGACAGAGTAACGCCTGACTTGTTTGATTTCGGCGACTCCCGCTGCCAGCTGAATGGAAAGTGAGGATCAGTGAGAAGCTTGCCCAGAGAGACCAGGTGTTCTTTTAAAGGAATGGGACGTAGGGATGCGTGCAAGGAGCTGAGTACAATATCCGCTGCTGCATGACGTAAAGACCATTTCGTGAGAGGTCTCTACACCTGCACCCTGCTGACATAGATGATGTGAGACGGCATCTGCAAGAGATGTTAGCTGCTGGTGTAATACAAGAATCCAGAAGCCCTTATGCTTCCCCATTGTGGTAGTGAGAAAAAGAATGGAACAGTAAGGATGTGTGTGGATTATCGCACCTTAAACGGGCGGACTATCCCTGATCAGTACACAATGCCCCGCATTCAGGATGCTTTGGACTGCCTAAACGGGAGCAAGTGGTTCTCTGTGCTGGATCTCCGTAGTGGGTACTATCAGATCCCGATGGCCCCAGAGGACCGTGAAAAGACAGCCTTTATCTGTCCGGCTTGGCTTCTATGAATTCATGAGGATGCCTCAAGGATTTCAGGTGCCCCAGCCACTTTTCAACGATTGATGGAGCGTGCAGTGGGGGACATGAACTTACTAGAGTGCCTGGTATACCTAGATGATGTTATTGTGTTTGGCAGCTCACTGGAGGAACATGAGAGCAGATTATTTAAGGTATTGGACCGACTGGAGGACTTTGGCCTTAAACTGTCCATTGATAAGTGTCAATTCTTTCAAACATCAGTAAAGTATGTGGGACACATAGTATCCACCGAGGGAATAGAGACCGACCTAAGTAAAGTTGAGGCCTTGACCACCTGGCGCAGCCCAAAAATCTAAAAGAACTGCAAAGATTCCTGGGATTCTGTGGTTATTATCGGCTTCATCAAGGACTATTCAAGAGTGATCCGCCCTTTACTTAACCTTACTCAAGGGTATCCCAACCCACAAAAATACCAAAAGTCACCGTCCTCAAGACTGAAAGAGTGTATTTTCATCCGAGTGAAGTATTTGGGGCCGCTGGACTCTGATTGTGAGACTGCTTTTCATGAGATCATATATCAACTTACCCATGCTCCAGTGCTGGCCTATGCCGATCCAAGAAAACCTTATGTCCTGCACACTGATGCTAGCTTGTAAGGGTTGGGGCTGTGTTGTACCAAGAGCACGAGAATGGCCTGAGACCAGTGGCCTTTGCCAGTAGAAGTCTGACCCCATCTGAAAAGAACTATCCTGTACATAAGTTAGAGTTTCTAGCTTTGAAGTGGGCTATTGTTGACCAATTCCATGAGTACTTGTATGGGGCTAAAATACTAGTAAAACTGACAATAATCCTTTAACCTATGTGCAGACCTCAGCTAAGTTGGATGCCACTGGCCATAGGTGGCTTTCTGCATTATCTACATACGACTATGCTCTCAATACCGAGCAGGTCTGAACCACATAGATGCTGATGCTCTCTCCAGGAGGCCTGTTCCCCAGAATGATTGGGTCCGATTGGCAGAACCTGACATTCGGGCACTCTGCCGAAGTTGACTGGGGAGGAACAAATGTCCACGGACGAGTGGACTGCATGGTGGATTGCTTGGGACCTCTGAGAATTGCATACCTGCCGCTTATTGCCACTTTTCTGCAATAGACATTGGTGCACTGCCTCAGCTGGACAATTACAGTATTCGGCGGGCTCAATCCTCCGATCCCATGATCAAAGCAGCTTTAGAAGCCCTCTATGCAGGAAAAGATGTGTCCAAATTACGTCCACTGATTTGAGAACTGCACTGTTATACAAAGAAGGTCCTAAATTGAAACTGATCAATAAACTGTTATACAGAGAAACAGTAGACAGAGGGGACAAGTAGACAAACAACAACTAGTGCTGCCCACTGCCTTTCGAGACTCAGTATTGAGGTCCTTGCACAACCACATGGGGCACCTTGGTATAGACAGAACACTTGACTTGGTGAGATCCAGATTCTATTGGCCTAAGATGGGGGCTGATGTGGAGCAACACATTCGAACTTGTAGTCGCTGCTTACAGAGGAAAGCTTGCCCAGAGGCTGCCCCTGTTAACATAACCACCAGTGCACCCATGGAGCTGGTCTGTATTGATTTTCTAAGTTTGGAGTCAGATCAAAGAAATATCAGTAATGTGCTGGTGGTCACTGACCATTTCACGAGATATGCCCAAGCTGTCCCACCAAAGACCAGAAAGCATCCACTATAGCCAAAGTACTTGTAGAAAACTTTTGTTCACTATGGGCTCCACAAAGAATCCATTCTGATCAAGGAGAGACTTTGAGAGTCGCCTGATCAAAGAGATGCTTTCTCTGTGGGAGTGCGAAAGTCCAGAACCACTCCTTACCACCCCAGGGGACCCACAGCCTGAACGTTTCAACCGCACTTTGCTAGATATGCTAGGCACCCTGCACCCAAAGGACAAGACTAGATGGAGCCAACAAATTAGCACCCTGGTACATGCTTATAACTGCACCAAAGTGATGCCACTGGGTTCTCCCTCACCGCCTGATGTTTGGAAGAGAGCTCATCACCAGTAGATGTGTGTTTTGGGGTCTCTCCTGATGGGGTTCAAGCTGACAACTATTTACAGTATGTGCAAAAGTTAAAGGCCCAGCTAACTCATGCGTACTAACTGGCTCAAACCATGGCTGCCAAAAGAAATCTGGCCAACAAAGGAAGGTATGATAAAAGGTGAAGCACAGGAACTCCAGGAGGGAGATCGGGTATTGCTAAGAAATCTGGACTGCATGGCAAGCACAAGATTGCTGACAGATGGCACCATCTCCCTCACATTGTAGTGGGCAAACTAGATGATCTGCCAGTGTACAAAGTAAGGCCTGAGAATAATTCAAAAGATGTAAAACAATGCATAGAAATCATTTACTGCCCATTGGACAAATCCTGATTGAGTCTGAGCCCCAGAAGATGCCCCTCTGGACCAGTGACTAGAGCTGCTGCTAGAAAAGATCAAGGAAGTCTGCACTACAGAAGCAGAGTTAAAGTGTTCCCCTGCACAAGTCCCAGTTGAGCATGACTGTCAGTCCATATCAGAAGAAAGTGAGAGTGACTTTGAATACTATCCTTCTTACGAACTGAGTCAATTGTTTCGGGCAATCCCTAGTCAATACTGGAGACAAAGCTGGGCCTTCTGGACTGTCTAAGCCCCTAGCTTCATCCCTGGAGCCATTGCTCCCAGAAAGTGAAGTGCAAAGCATCAGATCAGATGAAATGGAATCATTGTGCATGGTTGAACTGTTTGAGTTTTCAGGGAGGAAATGATAGATTGGGGCAGACTGGTGATACACCCAACAAGAAGAGTATTTTGAGTGCCCTGACAGTCCACTGCCAGTGTCCAAAAGCTCTCCATGCGAGCCAAATGTTGTGGACTCAGAAACTGTAACTCCTGGAGCTGAAAGTGCCCCAAGTTCTAGCCTCTCTACCCCAGGAGACTCCCTGACAAGTGAGGACAATGCTGAAAATGAGGCTCAGAGTGCAGAGACTGTAACAGTTCCCCTAGAAAGACTGGTCGAGCTGTAAAGCCTGTGGGCACCTCAGTTATGATTCCTTGGGAGGCCTGTGGATTTGCCTTTCAATGTTGTCCATAAAGGAGTGTATGTGTCCCCGAGCTCATTGCCCAAACTGAGCATCAGTGCTAACTCCAAGTTACTTGTGTTGCCCTCTAAGTATGGTGCCCTTGCCCCGTCCAGCCCCAAGGTAACTGATAGCGAAGGGCCCCCCTCTCTTCAGGTTTCATGTACAAGAGGTAATAACTTGAGTTATGGTACAATGTGTGTGTAATACTGTGTAGGGAGTGACGTACTGCAATGTTTCAGAAATGTGTTCTTGGTAGAGTGATATATTGACTGATGATTACATGTGTGAGCCTAATGCAAATGTATACGGTTGCAGTTAAAACTTATGGGGGTACTTGCTTGACGCGGACGTCAAGCTTTCCCAGGCCAGGAAGGGTGTAACCCCTGCAAATGGGGGTTCCCAAAGACTTCCAGGAGCTTGCTTGAATGCTCCAAGCCTGAATGGTGTTTCATGCTTGGGCCATTTATCAGTGAGTGTTTTTAGAACCTCTGGTACTGTCTCTTTAAGAGCTGTCTGCTTGCAGACATAATTAGTTTGTATGGGGGACTGTGTGTTTTTTGATTGAGTACCACTCAAGCTGCTGCCAATTCACTCCATTTTGCAGTCACTAGGCGTGCAAAGGGAACCTATCTGAAAGATGTAACTGTTTGCCAGAAATCATTTACAGTAATAATGAAATTACAGTTTGTCTAACCTGCTTTTTTGCAGTCAGAACAGTGTCTGCCTAGTTCCCATTCTGGTTTTGAACTGCTGAACTGGACCAATCAGTGTGGGGTAAGCTAGCTCTAAAATGGTCCCTTGACGAATCAGAACTTGGACTCATAATCTGAGCCAGCCACAAGAGGATTGTATGAGCAGTGACTCTGGGAGATGTAGTTTAGACTTCAGTGCCTTTTGGACCAACAGCAGCAGTCTATTGTGAGTGACAGCCAATCCAGTCAAGAACTGGGAGGAACTCAAAGGAAGTGCCCGTTTTGTCGGGTTGGAGTTTCAGTTGAGCTTTGGCAGTGAAGAAGGAAGGAGCCCTGTGCTTTTCAGTGTGCAGTTTTAGTCAAAACGTGTGTAAGGCCCAGAGTTCCGTCTGCAGCTTGTGTAACAGCTTGTTAGGACTGAATCCGTCCTGTGAAGAGAATCAAAGGATATCTGAAGAGTAGAAACCAGGCTCACCCTGTAGAAGACTGGAGGAATTGCTGAAAATTGCACTCGGTCTGTCAGGAACTGAATCTGCTGTGTGTTCTCCCGGTATTATGCAGTAATTGCGATCGGGATACAGATGCAGCCTGCCTGGTATAGTGCTTTCTTTATATAAATGTGAAGAGGTTTGTGTACCTCATGGAGCCCTGCTGACATTGAAGGACCCTATCTTATTTGGAGGTCGGAGTACTAATTCAGGGTCGCTTCCTGTTGAATTGCACATTAAATCCAAATGGAATTACTGTACTGCTGACTGTTTAATTCTCCTTTCTCTGTGTGAAAGGGCCCTACCAGCTGCCACGTTTGGACTAGCCACTAGGGCTTGGGTACCCAGGGACAGTAACTGATAAGGATAGGCCTGTGCACAGAGCCATAGGTATAAGAGTAGAGGTGATAAGCTAATTAACCTGATTTCCCCCGTCCTTGTTGTATCCCCTAAATAAATCAGAGCTGCTTGTTTCAGCAAAGTTATACTGCCTGAGGTATTTGTCTATGTTAAAGTACTGTACTGTGATTGTTGCACTGTATCTTATTTCACAGGAGGTCCCAGTGCGGAACCAGTCCTGGGGGTAAGTGTATACTGTAAAGGTAATTCTGATGTATTGTGTGGGCCACTAGTGGGAAGAAAGGGGGGTTGCAGTGTCCCAGAGGGCTGTGACCAAGTTAGTTTAACTATTGTAAACCCTGACCTCTGGGTGGAGGCACCCGACATTGGATCCAGGCCCCTCAACCTGTTAGTGGCAAATCAGGCAGGGGTAGTAGCCCCTGGGATAGCGCCATCTAGGGGTTACATCTTAATTAATGGTGTTAACCTTAAACAGTCCTGAGGGCTGTACTAATAACAGGAGGTGTGCACTCTAAGCGACTAGCATCAAGACAATTTATAATACACAATTATTAATTTATTAACACAAAATTTATTTTATTAATACAAAAAGACACAGGCAGAAGGGGATAGGGAAAAGTACCAGGAGAAGCAAAGGGAGGCAGGGAGGTCAGTAAGGGAAGCCAAAGCTCAGACAGAAGAACACATTGCAAAATCAGTGGGTAGAGGGGACAAAACCTTTTACAGGTACATAAGTGAAAAAAGAAAGACAAAGGGAGGGATAGTGAGACTGAAGGGGGAGGATGGGGGCCGCGTGGAGGATGACAACAGTAAAGCTGACATACTGAACAGGTATTTCTGCTCAGTCTTTACTGAGGAAGAGGAGAGTAATGGGTCTGAAGGGAGTACAAGGGGTGAGAATGGTGCAGAAATGGACACAAGTCCCTTTACGAGAAAGGGTCCTGAAGGAACTGGAAGTAATAAGAGTTGATAAAGCAATGGGGCCAGATGGGGTGCACCCCAGGGTCCTTAAAGAACTAAGAGAGGTGGTGGCTGAACCTCTGGCTATCCTGTTTAGCCGATCACTGGAAACAGGGGAGGTACCCAAAGACTGGAGGACAGCAGATGTAGTCCCCTTATACAAAGTGGGAACAAAGAGGAAGCAGGGAACTACAGACCAGTCAGCCTCACCTCGGTAGTGGGGAAGATCATAGAAGCACTACTGAAGGAGAGATTGGTGGAACATCTGGTTGTCAATGGACTACAGGACCCAAGGCAGCATGGTTTCACCAGGGGGAGGTCATGTCAGACCAACCTCATTGAATTTTTTGACTGGGTGACTAGGGAGGTGGATCAGGGGAGGGCAGTGGACATGGCCTATCTGGACTTCAGCAAGGCCTTTGGCACTGTGCCACATAGAAGACTATTACACAAACTGGGGAATATGGGTGTGGGCAGGACAGTAGTGTGGTGGGTAGGTAACTGGCTGGGTGGCAGGACACAGAGGGTGGTGGTAAATGGCTGTCACTCCACAGAGGAAGAGTGACCAGTGGGGTACCTCAGGGATCAGTGCTGTGACGGTTCTATTCAACATCTTCATCAGTGACATGGCGCAGGACCTAGAAGGCAGAATTTCACTGTTAGCTGATGACACAAAAGCTCTGTAACAGAGTAGACACACCAGAGGGTGTAGACAGAATGAGAAGCGACCTGCAGAAACTTGAAGAATGGTCAGGGGTTTGGCAGTTGAAATTCAATGCAAAGAAGTGCAAGATAATGCATATGGGGCACAAAAACCCTGGCACAATTTATCAGTTGGGGGTGAGGATATAGCATGCACCAAGCAGGAAAGGGATCTTGGGGTTATCATCTCTGATGACCTCAAGGTAGGGAAACAGTGTGACAAGGCAGCAGGTAAAGCAAATAGGATGCTGGGGTGTAGGCAGGGGCATTACCAGCAGGAAAAGGGAGGTCATAATTCCGCTATACAAGACACTAGTGGGCCCCACCTGGAGTACAGTGTACAGTTCTGGAGACCATACCTACATGAGGACATAGACAGGGTAGAGAAGGTTCAGAGGAGGGCAACAAAGATGGTGCATGCATTGCATCACAAGTCCTATGAAGACAGGTTGAAGGAACTGAACATGTACTCCCTGGAGGAGAGGAGGAAGAGAGGGGATATGATAGAGACATAAAAGTATCTTACAGGGAGGAACAGGGTGCAGGAAAACACTATTTTAAGCAAAAAGATGTTCCAGGACTAGAGGGCATGGGATGAAGTTGGAGGAGGACGATTCAGAGGAAACATGAGAAAGAATTTCTTCACAGAACGGGTGGTGGACAAATGGAACACCCTGCCAGAGGAAGTGGTGGGGGCTGAAACAATCACGGGATTTAAGAATGCATGGGATAGACATAAAGGAATTCTGGAGGTCAGGGGTAAGGTGCAACAGACTTCTAGGAAAACAAACTTAACTTACAAGCTCAAATGGGCAGACTGGGTGGGTCATAGGCTCTTATCTGCCGACACTGTCTATGTATCTATGTATCTATGTAAGACTGTATATCCACATAGTATGTAGCATGCCACGTTCTCCAGCTATCCCCCTACTTCCGCTGATCAGATAAGGAAATAAGCAGTTCAGTAGAGGTGACGTCCATACAGGCATAATACGACTTTGTGAGCACTAGTACTTGCATATAATCAAAGGTTATATCTGATGTATGTATGCATGCACATTTTTTTTACTTAAACAATAAAAAATGTTTAAATTCAAAAAAAGATGACATTACTCAGCCCATTAGCTGTGTTCATAAGCAGTCTGTCCATTATATATATATATATATATATATATATATATATATATATATATATTTACAATGCCTCACAAATCCTCGCATAAGATATCAGAAATCAGGTTCCCCTTCTCCTGGTGGCTGGAGGCTTGATGCATGTAGGTGAGAGAGAGAAAATATTTGGGAGCAGTGCAGGGAGCGCCCGTTTCACTTTGTCTGCAGAGTGAAACTGATAAGCAGATCCATTAATCGTGTCAATAGATCGTGCCAGACAGAGAATGCAAAACGCAATGCCATCCACATGGAGCTTTGATTGTATTTCTTATTATGCTGCCCGATTATGGAGTGTCTGTGGACTTAAGTCACTGAATAGGAACAAACGCCATCCCTCCCATTCTGTCTTCTTAATTTCCTGAGTTTTAGTCTGAAGATGGATTTTATCCAGATAGTTGAGAATTTTAAAGATGATGATCCTGGGTCCTTCACTGTCTCCTGGTTCTCCTGGTGGTGGTCGGAGGGCTCTGTGTGCCCTCTCTATGCTATACATAGGATTATTGGGCAAGGGACCACTGATCTTCTTGCACAACTTTTATGAGGTCGGGGCCTTTAGCATGTTCAGGTAAGCCCACGATTATGAGGTTATTTCAGCGGTTCCAGCCTTCTTGATTGTTCACATTTTCTTCAAGCTTGGCTAGCTTGTAGCAGAGTCCAACAAGTTCTGTGCTATCCTGCTCTGTCTTGTCCTTGAGGGAGCTGATATGAACCTCCACATCCCCCATTTTCTGAGCTATGGAGTCTTTTGTGAGCTTTATGGTTCTATACTCTCCGAGCTTCAGCATGGCTACTTTAATGACCGCAAGGTCTTCTGTAAGGTAGTCTAGCTTTGATTCCATGGTTGGCTGTACTAGGAAGGTGTGTAGAGAATCCAGTGGTTTGCTGCAGCTGCAGGCTGGTGTTCCACCATCTGTCGTTGACCCGAAGGTCTCTTCATGTAAAAGCACTGTTAAAAGAGACATTTGGCCACACGTGTTTCAACGGTACAAAAGAAAATCAATTCTCAGATCAATGAAGGTATTTGGCGATGTTTGAATTGTATTTATCACGTTTATTTAGGTTTTAATGAAAGAACCACGTGGAGCTCTCCTTCTCTGCTGCTACTCCCCACTAGTCATCATGTGAATCCAGCCTTCATTATTTGTTCAGCTTAAAAGAATTTTACGACAGGTTAGATGTATGTGTTTTTGAATTGTGATGATATTTTTATGTCATCTAATTTTACTGTGTCATATTATTGTTGTTTCTTTTTTTTTTTGGAACCACCTGTTCAATATTATCAGCTGTACCTCCCGGACCTACCCCCACTGTAGCTAATCCTCCATTCACCCTGGCTCACCCCCAAGGCAGGGCCACTGAGATGACTCCACCCCAGGAGACAAGTCCAGGTTACCAGATACATCACTGTTACCGGTAGGGCTCCCTAGGCTTACCCCCCCCCCCGGGTGGGGCCACGGCGGTGGACCATCCAGTGGAACAAGGTCTCAGTCAGGGTCAGGTACTTTGGGGGGCCACGGTACCAGGAGGCGACATCATCCTGGGACAGGCAGCATTTTTTGTGGATGTTAATCCCCTCTGGAGGCGGCACATGCAATGACGTCAGTGGGATGAACCCAACATCTATCCTGCCACCTCACATATCAGACACTGGTCGCATCGGATCCCCCAGCCTCCACCAGGGGTAAGCACTTTTGCACCAGACACTTGATCACACATACACCCTCCCCTCAGAGGAGGAAAACAGTCCATGGGATGCTCAATCTTCCACCCTCCGGCCCTCAGACAGCCCTAGTTCAGATTCAAACCCAGGTCGCCAGCATTGCAGGTTGAAATCCTACCCGTGTGCCAATGGGCCGGCCCACTGTGTCACTGTAACCCCCCTACAAATGGGGGTTCCCGAAAAGTCTTCCTTGAGCTCGTCTACATGCTCACTGCCAGGCTGGTGTCCTGCGTTTTTGCAGTTTAAATGTGATTGTCAGAGAGTGCCTATATAGCCTCTGTGTACTGTCTCTTTAAGAGCTGTGCCTGGATTGCAGTCATAATTAATCTACAAAGCAGCGCTCTGTTAGAAGATGTGCTTGTTTGCTGAGCATTTGTTAGAGTAGTAATAATATTGCAGTTTGTTCTAACCTGCCTTCTTTGCAGCATGGACAGGTCTGTTTGTTTCCATCATCTTGGTCCTGGACAGCTGAAATGGGCCAATCAATGCATCTGGGACTCTAACATGAAGCCTGCCTACAGGGGCTTGGTGGGGTCAAAACTTGTAGGAACTGTAGTTTTTGCATTTTGGCGCCTTAAATAACCTGGAGGGGGGGCCCTTGTTGTGATTGGCAGACAGATCAGCCAACCGAACCTTTTGGATTTTGGGGAAGTCCCAAACTGCTGGCAATGTCAGTTAGATCTAAGTTGGGAAGTGAAGAAGTAACCGCTCAAGGTAGTTCGAGCAGCAATCCACAGTGGATTCGTGTGGGAGAACTGTGGAAAGGCCTGAGTTTTGGCCAGCATGCCTGCCTGCTGTCCCTGAGAAGGAACTTGTGCCTTTTTCGGACTGAGTCCGAACTTGGAGAGCGAAATAAGCTACCAAATTGTGACCAGGCTACTACCTGAAGAAGACTGAAGATTTGCTGAATGCGATCAGCCTGTCTGGACCTCCAGCCACCTCTGAACTCCTAGATTGTGCAGAGACTCTGTCATTGCGACCGGAGAGCCTTTTGCCTGGAACAGTGGAATCTCCTTACATGTGAATGTGTTGTGTGCTTATAGTGGGTCGTGATTTGGTTCCCCTCTGTGGTTTGAATTATGTTCTGCTTGTTGGAAGCTGCATTAGAATTTCCTTACATGTAAATGTGCTGTGTGCTGCTAGTGGGTCGTGATTTGGTTCCCCACTGTGGTTTGAACTGTATTCTGCTTGCTGGAAGCCGCATCCAGCCCCACAGACTGAATCCAAAATCATCTCCATTGGGCCTGGGCCTTGCCACACCAGCCCAACTACCCACTGCACAGAGAAAGCCACTGACGAGAGACCAGCCTGGGGATCAGTCCCCTGCTCAACACTTGAACAGAAATGACGCCTCGGTGATTCGTGTGGGCCCCGCTTCTCCGGGCACTCCAGCTCAACAACCAGCAGTCTTGATTTCATCCTGCCTGTGTCCAGTATTGGGTATCATGAATAAACATCAGGGTAGCTCCCTGCAACAACAGCTAAATCTGAAGTGTTGTCATCTGATTGTCTGGCTGCTTTTCTTTCATGAACTGAGCCCTCCGGCTCTAGATTACAAATAGTGTGTGTTGTGCATGTTGCTTTCTTCCATCACAGGGCCCCAACCAGCTGCAATGTTCCTGGTTAGCCCGTCATCTCCCTACCTGGGTACTCAGAGGTGTGACTGTGTAGGGACTTAAAGTGCATGCATAACTGTTTGATCAATATAGCTTTTAAGCCAATCAACCTGATTATGCCCCTTCCTTGTTCAAGTCCCCTGAATAAATCAGATCTGACTTTTTCTGCATTTAACCTGACTGTGGTTCCAGGTTGTGCCAAGAGTACTGTACTGTTGCTATTTGCTATGCATAACCTTGTTTTACATGGGGTTCCCAGGGCTGAGCCAGAGGAACCAGCCCTGTTGGTAAGTGCAAACTGTGTGGGTACTTGTATGGTGTACAAGGGGTACTGTGAAAGTGATTATCGTATATTTGCTCAGGCCACTAGAAGGGAAAGAGGGGGGATACAGTGTCCTGGAAGGCTGTGCCCAGGTTAGTTTGTCCACTACCTACCCTGACCTCCGGGTGGAGGCACCTGTTGCAGGGGTAGTAGCCTGTGGGATAGCGCCACCTAAGGGTTAAATCATATTATTGCACATATGTTGAAACTTTTGTATCCCAGTATAAACTCTCGAGTTGTTCCTATAAATTGAGCCTATGCTCCAGAGAACTGACCTTATTAACAAAAATAATAAAAAAATACATAAATAATTAAAATATGTGCAAACGACTACGTTTGAAAATAAATACTTTTTCAAATCTTTTTAGGTTGCAAATTGGCCCCAAAAGGTTCACCCGTCCTGACAAGGGGTCTCAGCTGCAACTGCGTGAATCCCACATGACACCTCTGATGGCTGTTTGTGGGTGTTAGAGTGTACCCATCCCTGCAGCTACAGGTTTAAATCCCATCACCGCCACTTACTGTGTGATCTTGAGCAAGTAGCTTAAACCCCTTTCTTTCCTGTACTCTTTCTGTTCCTGCATCCTGCTTTGTCTGTTAACACATACATAACGACTGCTGTCATCTGCTTGTGGCTTGTAACACATTTTTGGGATACAGTGTGTGTAAAATGATGCTATATAAAGGCAAAGTCCTTTCCTTTCTATTAGCACACATAAATATATATCTTCCATGTATGGTTAAAATGTATTTTAAATAGACCAGCATTGGCCCCATTTTAGTACAGAGTGTTTAAAAAAGGAATTATCTATGACATATGCACGGACATTATACGCATTACAGCTTCGTCTGGTTTGGTTTCAGTTGGCTTCTCTGTCCATCCATCCATCCACCCACCCATGCATTTATCTATCTATCTACAGACCATCTACATATTTACATATACCCCCTCCCCCCAAATAGGCAGCATCGTCTAGCCCCCCTTTTCCAGTCAACAAAAACAAAATAAATAAATCCATGACTGCACCAAATGTAAAACACGCTGGCTACTGTTTCTATATTGAGAAGGCACTGTTCATATATTAGTTGTATTTCTGTCACACGTACGTATACTACAAGTAAACCACCAATGGGGCAAAAGTTTGTCTGTTTAAAATAAATATGTAGTCATTATATGGAAAATAGATTTTTAATTGGTTGGGGGGTGGGTAATGTGAGCCATCTGGAAGCAAACGGAGAGAAGAAATATCAAGAAAAGCAAATAACAAAGAGGGAGCCCCACAACCAATGGGTGAAGAGACTCTGAATTACTTGGCTGTGAACTGCCTAGCTCTCTCAGATGGTCCTTCCCTTCCCACTGTACCCAAAATAGCATGACTGGGAATCTGAGAAGGTCAAGGGTCAGAAAGCACCCTTGTGTGTGCTTCGTACAACTTCAACTTCCTTCCCAGGAATGGTCTCCTTGTGAAAGAGGAGCCGTGTTTAGCCATGCACATGCTATTATTTTAAGAATACCCACTACATGCAAGGGTTTTAACAAGCTGTGAGCTTCTCCCTAGCTCTAGGTTTTTTACTCTCTTCTTTTTACAATTTAATTTACCCGGGAAAGCGCAGCTGAGATGCAATATGTTACTTCCAGTAGGGTCCTGGTTCTACCTGTTTCTGCAGTTGGGTGGACAAGAGTGGCGGGAGGTGAAGTGACCTGCACAAGGTCGTGCAATATTTGACTCTAGCGAGGGTTGTGCCTGTGAGCTCCTGGTTCCCAAACTGGTGCTCTAACCACCAGACCACAGGGCCATCTTGTACCTCCTGCCCAGCTGTACAAATCGTTAATAAGTCTTTGCCACAATACACTACCCTGTAACATTAACCTGAGCAAAACAAACCAAATACAGCCCTTAAAGAGCCCCGATGCCATTGTGACAACTTTGAAAAATTGTAATATTTAGACACAGTTTAGCTTATATTTAGTAATTGTTTCTATAATTCTCACACTTGCTTCTTTATTACTAAGAACATTTGCATATAAACATGATCACTCTCCTATCTGTTCTGGCTGCTTGCACCCGACATCACAGTTCTGTTTATAACATCACAATTTGTTCTTGTGGAGATAATTATGATGCCACAAACAGGGGATTTTGATGTCAGGTGTAGGCAAGCAGACACAGCAGATGAAGTCTTAGGGCGGTGATCCTCTTTCATACAGCTGTCCTCTGTAACTACGAAGAAAGGGGAAGAAATAAAATAGCAACTGAATTGTGTCTAAATCTCACTTTTTCAAGTTGTTCTAATGGTGTCAAGGGCTCTTTAAAGCATCAGTATTTGTTAGTGACCATATAGTTTGTTTCAACAATAATGTTGGTCTGGCAGAAATATCAAGACACATATTTTTCTTTTAATTTTCTTTCATTTCTTAGCCAGGACACAGGAATTTGACATTTTGAGGAGTTCCTCCTCCCATGCCATGCCAGTCATGAAAAAAATTAAATCTCTCATTACAGAATTGTGCGGTTTACCATCAGAAACATGTGGTAGCATGATCCTAATTCACCCAGAGTATGAATCTTGTAAGCACATTCAACAGAAAACCTCAGCGAAAGAGATTTTAAATAAAAAATTGTGAGTGACTGCCATCTGATGCGAGTTATGAACGAGGCCACTGGTTTTCAGGTTATATTAGAAAACCTTGTAAAATTCCGAAATTGGGACTGCTTGCACACTGGTAAAAATACAGAATTTCAAGGAATTTGGCATTTTATACCAGATCAGTAAATCTACAGAACCTTGTATTTTTCTTATAATTGCTTCCTGTACTATTTTCAATCTGTTTCATTTAATGCTCTGTATATTAAGCCTTCTTTTATTCTGATTATGTGTGCGCATACTAAAAGAACGACAGCAGAGTCCCAGTAAAATCCAAAAATTAGACTTACAATCACTGGTGCAGTTCCTGGAATTTCAAATCTTGAAAATGAAATTTCATTACTTTAATCACCGTAAATCAGAGGCCTGGGTCATTATGATAAAATAAGCTGGGAAAGCTGTTTTAACAATACCTGAGAAAACTAAAAATACATTGAGGATGAATCTATGGACGTCAGAAATACATTTTTGCTAAAATAAAACAACACTGCATGATGACATGTTTTTGCTGACTGACAAATACTGCTGCTTTAACCTGGCCCTTGGTAATGTAGTAACAAAGTATTGAGAACTGAGACAGAAGGGATTTGGGCTCCAGCTTGTCCGGCATTCCATATAAAGAAGCGATTGTATCCCAGATCGGATATAAAAACACATCCAAACTTGTCATCCTGATTTCTGCCAGTACATTTTACTTTGTTTTCCAGTTTAGTTAGCCAGGATAGCGCAGCTGAAATGCAACATCTCTTTTCCACTGGGATCCTGATTCTATCTATTGCTACAGGTGGGTGGATGGGAACGCTAAGAACTTAAGTGACGTGCCCAATGTCACATGGTGAGTATTTGGCTCTAGCAGGGGTTGAACCTGTGATCTCTCAAGTCAGTTCTCTAGCCAGTAGAGCACACAGAATTTAGGCAGCATACATTTCTCATTCTCATTCAGGATCATTTTTAGAAACAAAATACAAAGTTGTACTCTAAACTGAAAACACTGTCAACTCATCATCCATTTCAGTATAAAAGAATTTGGTGGTGATGGTGGGAGATGTAGCGAATGACAGTGTCCCTTTAGCTACATTTGTGCTTTTGATGATATTAAATGGAGGTCCGTATTGCCCATCTGTGGTGGGTTGTCCAGGTGGACGTTAAAGATACCATAATGCTCATGCAATGCAAGAGGCCTGGACTTGGGAACGAGTCATGGTCGATCGGGGCAGAGAAAAGAAAGAAGAGGATTCAGCACCTCACAGGATGTTCTCACCCTCCTCCAGGGAGGGAAGGTCCTGCTGCAGAACCGCCCCCTTTGGGGGGCCACAAGTTTTCACTACAGCAGAGTCATGCTGGGAGGAGGGATATCTGCTGCACTCAAGAATGTCATGGTAATATGCCTTCTGTTGCACTCGGCCCATAGCATGAAGATGTCCCGCGGGGCCAGTTATAACAAGGAAACCGACCCTAGCCATTGCAGGATGAGCTCTGGCTCTCCCTGCAAGCTCTACGTCGGCATCTGTGGTATCTCTCCTCTCAAGCTGGCTTAAGAGAGCTGGCCCAGTGTCGCTGGATGCCACACCTCGCTCCACGCTGGCGACCCGGGTTTGGTAGCGGACTCCCGGTTGCTGAGGGTCAGCCGGGGAGGAGAGGAGCGAGCATCTAGAGGACTGCTCTCCTCTCCTGGGGAGGGAGGGTGGTACACTCTGCAACTCTGGTGGCTCTCAGTGGAGGCCGGGGGCACTGCAGCAGTGGAGGCACATACAAGGGGTGGCGGGGGGAGTCAGTGGATATCCTGCACATGGGTGAGGAAGCATGCCTGTCGCGCGCTGGACGTCAATGCACGTCCATGCCCCTGGGGTGAAACAGGAAGGAAATACCCAAGCTGCCAGGGAGGTGATGGTGAAACTCTGGTGGCCAAGCCCACATGCCCAATGCCGGCCCTGTTCCCGACTTGATTCTCCGTGGTCCCCGCCTCCTCCTGTATGGGTCTGGTGGGAGAAGGGGAACCCAGTACATGATTCCTCAGTCAGAAGAGAGGTTCAGGCAGACAGTAGAGGTGAGGTGAGGTCGTGAATGTCTACGTCCGAGAGATGCCTCAGCAGCCGTCAATCTGGGGGGAAAAAAGAATGTAAAAACAAAAAAAAGCTGACTTAAGAGGCTTTCAGGGGCCTCCTGTGAGTCCTCATGAAACAGCCCTGCATTGGTGGTGGTGGGGAGGGGGGGGGGGGAGACATGACAGCAACAGAAGAAAGACAGAAAAGTCCCACAGAGATAGCTGAAGGAGCCAGCAGAGAGCTGGTTAGAGAGAGACAGAGGCATAAATTTAGGTTGACCAGGAAAGGAGGGCTAAACAATTCTGCCTGTTTCCAGACTTGTCTGGAGGGGGGGAGAGTTAGTTACAAACTGACACAATGAATCATGTTAACTATTTGGTAGCATTTTAATGATTATGGGGATAACATCTGGCCAGGACACCAAGGCAATTCCCCTACTCTTCTTGCAGGGGGCCATGCTGTTAAGAGACATATAAAAAGAAATCCTACGTGGAGAGCCACAGGAGGAGAATCCAGACACATCCTCTAAAGTTTCCATAGAAGTAGAAACTGAACGTGCTGAGAGAAAAAAGAATGAGGAGCTGCAGAAAAGCAGGACTGCCCTGCTCTGTTTATTATATACTAACATACTAAAATGCCAGCGGAATAGACCTAATGGTCTTTCATGTCTGCTCACTTGGTCAGCCCCCCCACCCTGGGAGCTGACCTTGCTGCCCCCCTCGCCCTCTCTGGCTTCTCCCTTCCCAGTCCCGGATATTCCCACTGCACAGGAATTTGCATCCAGAACCCTTCCCCTATACCTGTCCTACCCCCTCTTGAACCCCTCCACCGTCTCTGCCTCCACCAGGCCCATGGGCAGCGCATTCCATGGCTCCACCAACCTCTCAGTGAAGTAGCACCTCCTCCTTTCTCTCCTGAATCTCCCCTCCTCCAGCTTCTACCCATGCCCTCTAGTTGCCCCCCCTTTCCTTCAGAGCACCTTGACTGCTCCTCCCCTATGTAACCCCTTCATGTACTTGAAGACGTCTATCATGTCCCCCCGATCCCCTCTCTACTCCAACGTGTACATATTTAGCTCTTCAAGCCTCTCCCCATAGATCCTGTCCCCCAAGCCCCAGATCATTTTGGTTGCCCTCCTCTGGACCCTCTCCAGGAGTTCAATGTCCCTCTTTAAGTGTGGCTTCCAAACTGCATTATAGAATTATGGCCTCCTGAAAGCATGATTATACAGGGGGAGTATCAATTTTTTTTTTTTTTTTTTAGTTAGTTATTTAACTAGGTATAGCACACTAAGCTGAAAGTTTTTACAGGAGCGACCTGTGAGCACAAGGAGGTTAAGTGACTTGCTCAGGGTCACACAGTATGCAAGTGGAAGCTGTGGGATTCAAACCCAGGTCTGGTCTGCTGGATGTCACCAGATTTGCAGCTCAGAGCCTTAGACCACTGTGCTATACTGCCTCTTTCTGGAGGTGATCCCCCAGCGATGCATCCCAACATCCCGTTGGCCTTGGCCGCTGCCCTCCTACAAGTCTCAGAGTTGTATATGAAGAACAAGAGCACGTATTATTGGAAAAAATGCAACTGTGGCACAAAGTTGTAGTGACCACTGTCACAGAGTGGCTCTGTGAGGTTTGAAATTCCAAGGTTAGAAATATGGGGCTAGAGAATTGTTTTCCTTTTCCTAGCACATATGGGGAGTTCTCCCAGAGAGGAGGCAGTATAGTGCAGTGGTCTGGAGCTCTGAGCTGCAAATCTGGTGATATCCAGCAGACCAGACCTGGGTTGGGTCCCAAGCTTCCGCTTGCATACTGTGTGACTCTGGAGCGGTCACTTGACCTCCTTGTGCTCCCAGGTCGCTCCTGTAGAACAGCTTTCAGCTTAGTGTGCTATACCTGGTTAAACAATAACTTCATTGTCCTGATTATACTGAGTGTGGATAAGAGAAAGGGAGACTCCCCCCCCCCTGTAGCAAAAGCAGTAGTGCTTTCCTACTACATATAGAGTTATGGTAGAGACTTAGGTGGGAAATTATGTTTGGGGACTAAATGGTTGTAAAAGCTGTTTTCAGGTTAGGTGGGTGTTTTAGCAGCTGTTAGTACTTTGGTTCTGGGCTGCTTTAACAGAGTACATTATGACTATGCGCATGGCTGTGAAGGCATTTAGCCTTCTAATACTGTTTAAATGGAATGACTTTATTCTAAAATTATTAGGGACAGCTCTGAATATCCTCCGGAGTGGAGGCTGCTTAATTTTGAGTAGTTCTGAGATTTTCTTAGAGCGAGGGAGTTACGGCGTTTTGGGCATTTTGGAGCCCTGAAATTTAATTACTTACGGTTGCAGCTCACTATTAAGTGAAGGCTGGCCACAAGTGGTATTTTTGGTCATTATTAGGGGAAATAGGTGATTTTGTTACCCTGAGTTAGTGCAATTAGTAATTGCACTGTTGTGAGGACATAAGGCTTATTAGCGCTTTAAAAACTTTAAGCTTTAGACATTTAAAATAAGGAGATTTATTTCTGCTTACCTATTGAAGATGAATTCCTTTGTTTTGTTTTTGGCTTTGAAACCTGGGGTTTTAGGGTGTTGTGGAGCTTTGGGTTGTGCTTTCAACTGCCAGCGTCCTTGTTTGTTCTAGGGCGGCTGGCCATGCGCGCCCTTCTTAAGTATTGTTGGAAGAAGGTGGTGCTTTCTTGTCTTGGAAAAAGGAGTTTAAAATGTTCAGAACAGAAATAACTTATCTCTGAGTGAGGGAATAAGTTACTAAATGAGTTTAAAATACATAAGCTTGTTGGAATAAAATAAAGGATTAGAATACAAGATAAAGTAATTAAAAGTTGTAAGTGAAGGTGGAGTTTGAAGGTCACCTGACTCTAGTTGGATATAAAAGGGTGAACCTTTGACTCAGTAGTGGAGATTGTCAGCACAGATGGCTAGAGGTGAGAGTTGTCAGAGAGGTGTAAACAGGTGGAGACTTAAATCCTGTTGTAGTGAGCCTAGATGTGTGCTCTAGATGCTGCTGAAAAGTGCTCTATGGAGTTATTTGAAAAACTGTTTTGATTCATGTTCCAAATGGAAGATTTAAAACTGCCAGAATATCCTGTGTGAGGTTTATGCCTTTATATTGTCTCACCTAAAGACTTATAAAGAATGAGATGATGCCAGATGCTCTAATGTTTGCTATTGAAATTGAAGTGAAAAATGAGAAAAATACTGTGCCATTCTGATGTTATCCTGATATGAGTGATGTTTGAAAGAAGAATCAAAATTGAAGAAAATTGCAAGAACTGGTGAGACATTTTTCCTTTAACTGCCCACATAAACCTGCGCCCTACCACATTGGTACCAGAAGTGGGGTAATTTGTACTGTGATCTGCATAAGGTCTGGTGGGCCGTAAATCTGGCATGATGGTACTTTGAACTGGTTCCTGTTTACTGGTTATTGCTGAGAATTTTGTTTCCTGTGAAACAATCCAGTTGAGTGATAATTCTGGGTTGGTGGCAAAGCCTGCTCTAAACAAGCTATATGAAGATGAGGGGTCACTGTGAAGTTTTGAGTGACCAGAAGACTGACCAGAGTGACCGGATGGAGGTGATACAATGGTTATTTAATCGCTGGTTGGAGGCAGAGAGCCGGTGTAAAGAAGCAGAGCAAAGGTACCAGGAGGTGCTAAGCCAATTGACGGTAATGAGGGACAATTTGGAGTTTCAAGGGCCTATGAAGAAGGCTGAAGAGTTGTCCTGTGTGGATTGTGTGGACTGTGTTGAGGAACAGTTCCCTGTTCTACATATGTTCCAGGGAATGTATTGGATTGGAGACGACTAAGATGATGGAAGAATGACGAACGACAAGTCCCCAGGTGAGACTGTTTTGTTAACTGGGGTGAAGAATGCAAGCAAGACAGAAGAGGCAGTAGGTGCTGAAGGACTTGTTCAGTGACTTATAATAATGTTGATAATAAAATGGCATTAATTTTTCTGCAAACTGGAAAATTTTACAAGCAGAGGATCCAGAAATTCAGCAGATAAGTAGTTATGTTATTTTGAATAAAGAGAGAATAGATATGGATGGGGGTAAGGGACAGTTATGGTGGTATGAAATAAGAGATGAGGTATTATACCACATGAGACCAAACCCCAGTACAAAATAGATAGACTCTAGGGTAGTGGTACCTTGTAGATATAGAAAGGGTATTTTAGATGCTTTATATTGCAAAACCAAACATATGAGTCAAGAAGAATGTTAAAATGTCTCATTCCTTCCTTTTATTGGCCTGGGATGTATAGTCAAGTGGCTTTATATTTAAAGAAGTGTGTAGCCACTCAAAGGAAGGAAAAAGACTGTAATTGGCTTCCTTGGAAAAAGGGGAAAGTGATTTACAGAGATATGAGTAAAAGATGGTAAAAGTTTACAGTACTGGACTACTTGTATAGTGAGTGGAAGGGGTTAGAGGAATAGCTCATATAGATAGTATATACAAGTAACTTTCTAGTAAGGGCTCTAACCCTAGCATGTTTCAGGTATAGAGAGAATAAAAAAGGGTACCAGATAAAAAGAGCATAAGATAGAAGGTTATCAAAATAAAGTATTTGGGGAAATTGTTTGAAGAAATTATAAGTCTCAGAGTTGTATATGAGTTGTATATGAAGAACAAGAGCAGGTATTATTGGAAAAAATGCAACTGTGGCACAAAGTTGCAGTGACCACCACTACAGGAAGTGGTGGTCCCTTTGAAGCACCAACAGACACTGTCAGGAAGGGCCTGGCAGCTGAAATCAGCTACAAACAACCTTTGAAAGAAACACTGACTGTACAGAGAAGGCCAGCACTCAGATTTTTTGGCATTGTGACATGGAGTACAGCCGCAAAAAGTAACAAGCAGATTGACTGTAAATTTTCCCCATTGCAGAGAACTTCAACTATCCACTTTGTCAGTGGATAAAGCCATAACTAAGGCTGGATGGACCTGTTCTCTGGATGGCTCATAGTGGCTAGCGTGTGAGTAGACTTCTTTCTCAGGGATCACACAGGAGGGTGCCACGTCAACAGCGAGAAAGGTAGCTTCAGAGCTACAGGTGACTCCCAGCCAGAGAGCAGCTCCACTTTCTCCAGCACAACATACATCTGTACAAGGGGATACAGTACTAGAAATACATGCAACATTTAATTTCTCCCCAAATTAAGACCCATGCCTATTTAAGAAGCACATAGAAGGTGCAGACACTATGCTGGAAGTTCTCCCTGTAAATTTGCTGCTTTTTCATATTACTCAGCGGCCTGCTACAGGCTTAGAAATTGGGACTGGGCCTGCAGCATTGCCACAAGCTGTAGGGGGGCAATGTGGTACCTGTTCCTACTCCTCAAATGAATGTACCCTTGGATCCAAGCGCTTGGGCCCTGAAAATTCAGAAGAGGATTTGATTTTTGAACCTGCACCTGCACACAGTCAGAGACAAGGTCAGCAGACCCTTCCCAGAAAAAGAAAAAGAGCCTGGACTTTCCTGCACGGATAATTCCACTAGAAAAAAGAAGTAGCAGCAAGAGAGATATTCTGATTTTTTTTTTTTTTTTTTTTTTTTTTAAGCACACACCTGAACCTGCTAAAAGAAAGAACACTGCTAGGATAAAACAGAAAGGAGGGGTGGATGATATACCTGACTGAGTATATAAAGCATACAGGAAAGAATCTCCCCAAAGACAGTGTTTTTTTTGGCTACTGAAATTTTTTAGCCAATTCACAAGCCAGGCAGTACGTATTATGACATGACCTTTTGGTCCTGCTCATGGATATTGCACAATAATTAACAGCAGTGGGACCAAATGGGGCACTATTACTGTGTAAATATTGCTCAAAGAAGAAAGGGTACCCCATTCCCAAAGGATTCACCTCCTCAGCCAAGCACTTCAAGACGTACGTCTGACTGAACTAAGGCCAGAAGATCCCATTCTA
Source organism: Neoceratodus forsteri (assembly GCA_016271365.2). Lineage (NCBI taxonomy): Eukaryota > Metazoa > Chordata > Ceratodontiformes > Ceratodontidae > Neoceratodus > Neoceratodus forsteri. The sequence goes on along the minus strand of JADMNL010000029.1, from coordinate 36,262,262 downwards.
GACAGAGTTGTGCAACCCACGACTTCTGTAGGCCCCTCATCAGGATCGTCCATACGGGCGTGGCAACAGAACCCTCAACAAATCCCCCAGAAGAGTTTGGTTCAGAGGATGAGCAAGACATGGATCTAGCTCCAGTGACAGAGACCATGCCGGAAACTGAAGGGTCACCTCCGACTACTGCTTCTGTGCCCCCCCCCCCCATATCTACCCTGTCACCGAATCTTTACAACGGGTGGCAAAACAGGAGATCTAGGAGGTAACCCAAGTCTAAAATGTCTAAAACCAAAAGCCGGTTCAAGTACAAAGTAAAACATGTGGCACTGGCTTCCAAGATGGATTGGGGCAGACAGAAGAGGAATCACATACATCCTCTACAGTGTCTTCCCAGCCTCACCCATTGTCTGACGCCGAAGGTGCATCTACTGACACACACAGATTGAAGAAGAGAAACAGTAGGAAAAAGAAATGTTTCTCGAGTACGTAGTATCACTGATACAATGGACGCTTTACTTTGACATCTAACCGTTGTCATTATTAATGGTTGGGGATCCAGGCTACCATTTATAGTTCTAGTCTTTGAACACAAACAGCATTTGCAGTGCAAGGAAGCGGTTAACCATATCTCTATTAACAGAAAAAGCCTTCGATACACTATTCCTACAAATTAAGCCTCCTGAACTTGGACTTAACAATTCTCACTAAAATCTTAGGGACTCATGTGACCCTGGCAACATCGGTGAATATTCATATCTCACAGAGTTGCGCAATTTCACAGAGAAAAATACAGGACAGCTTGTTGCTATTAAGGGAAGTGGTGGAAGCAGGGAACTCAAGTGTGTCAAAGGGCCTTCTCCTGTCCTTAACCCAGGACAGGGCACTTGATGCGTGTTTCCTATTCTTGCACGTGGAAGGTGTTGCAGAAATATGGATTACTCAAACCATATATCACCTGGTTATCATTACTTTTTACTAGTGCAAAAATAACACCAATGGTGAATGGATGGTTAGGGGAAAAGTGTTTTCAGTACAAAAGAGTGAGGCAGGATTGCCTCTTGAGCCATATATTGTGCATATATTGCACTGACCCTGTGTTACCGAAAATAGAGTTGGCCCACAACATACACAGAATATCTGGTGATGGGGGAACTTACCCAAAGTGTGTAGCGTATACAGAAGATGCCTGCTTGAAAGTACAGGATGATATTTCTGGGGTTAGGACAATAGATACTTTTAATGAATTCTCAGACATCTCTGGAGCAAAGTTAAATCTAGATAAAAGTAAGGGGCTAAGACTTGGGACAGGTACAGAAGCAGCCCCTGGGGAGGTAGCAGGCACTGCTGTATCAACCGAGCCTTTGAATATATTGGGGGTTCTTTTTGGAGCTGGTGATAGTGGCAGCCTTAAATTGGTTGCAACGGCCACGTATAGCAGAAACAAAGGTTAATTTATGGAACAGGTGACCAATGACTAAGAAACAAAATGGATATCTATTGTAAAATCCTTCTTGTTGCTTATTTGATTTTTGGTTTTATTGTTTTCCTTCCCCAACTGCACAGGAGCCAAAAATTATGTCTTTTCTGAGTCTGCTATAGGGTAGCAGACTGAACCCTGGAAAAAGGTGCCACACATACTACACTATAAAAGAAGGGGGGGCAGGCTTGATCAAGCCAGTGGTACAGTATTTTCTTTACTTTTCATGTTTTTTCCAGTGTCAAACCACTCCTGCAGAGGATTCAAACCAGATGTTTTTTTTTTGGGGGGGGGGGGATCAGGTGTGGGCACTTGCTACAGCAATGGGTAGTAGGCAACCTTAAATTATTTAGAGGTTTAAATAAAATCATAACTGTGTATATAATTAACTGTTTTCAGAAATAAAAGCTATGAGGTATTACACATGACTTTCTACTTTCAGGCTGTGGTTAAGCGCACTGAGCTGCAAACCTGGAGACCTGGGTTTGAATCCAGTCAGCCTCCACTTGCATACTGTGTGACCGTGAGCAAGTCACTTAACTTCCTTGGGCTCCTTGGACACCTGGAAACAAGCTCCGACTTAGTGTACCTTTCCTGGTTAAACAATTTCCCCTTTCCCTTTTCTCAAATTCTAAGAACAGATTGTATTTGGATATCAGGGGTAGAAGGTTTTGGAAGCACCAAGTTTTCCCATCAGCGAAAATGTCGAGCTCCCCCACAGTGACGACACAATACCGACGCAGGTATTGTGCCGCCTCTGGACTCCTTGTTTTCTGTGGGGGGCTGTGCCCCCCGCACCACCCAGACTCTAAGATTCCAACTCCAGGTTGGAGTTGGTCCAGGGAGGGGGTGGAACACTGGGGGGAAGGCGAAACAAAGAAAATGGATCATTATGCGAATGTCGCCGTAATGGGCCTTTTCCTTGTTTTGCCGTTGGAGTGTCGACGAAAAGGGGTGCTCCGGAAAGTTTTTTATTGAACCAGTCATGCATATTGTATAGAACACACCGCTTGCTACAGCAACTAAATAGTTAACAGACCCTCATATAGCAGATAACGTGGGATGTTACATGTCTGTGTGCAAATGAAAAATTGAATATTAAAGAGAACCAAAACAACACAAAGCTCTAACTAAAAGATTTTGTACTAGACCCTCTTGTGTAGAGGCTGAACAGTCAATGGATCATACATTTTGTCCTGCCCTTTTATGCACCTTGATGCTTAAAGAGCAGCTGATGCCACTAGGACAACTTTAACAAAATGTAATACTTAGACACAGCTCAGCTTGTGTTTCATATTAGTTCTGTATTTCTCCTCCCCGTTATTTATTACTGAGGCCATCTGCATGAAAATGGGATCTTTGCTCCTGAAGAGTTCATCTATTTCCTGTTGCTTTCTCCCTACCCGAGGTCATAGTGCTCTACTTGTGACATCACAATTACTCCCATGGCAACAAACTGATGTCACAACAGGGGACTACGACAAGAAGCAGGGAGTACGCTAAAGAGGCAGATGAACGCTAAGGGATCTAGAGCATGTTTCCATGCAAATTTCTCAGTAATACGTAATGGGGAGGAGAAGTCTATTGAATACATATGGAATGCAAACTGAACTTTACCTAAATATTGTGTTTTTCAAAAGTTTTCTTTGGGGCGTCAGCAGCTCTTTAAGATTGCCATCCCTGTGGCACTATCCAGCAGTTTTGATGGTACAGTATCCCAACCTGGTGTTAGGGTCCGTGAACAACTAGAGGGACAGTCATAACTGAGAGCACCTTATTAATTACCTTTGCGTGTATCAAATGGAGCATAGGCCAAAGGAGATGTAAGCATGTACTGCGGCAAAAGGAGCTAGCCATACCGCGTTGAATTAAAATGATTGAAACTGAATTCCAAGTAATTAGGAATCATGAATATGGGAAACTGACTAGGGGTCACTTCCTGAAACTCTGGAAACATTTGAAGTGGTTGTGGAATAGTTGCAGCAGGTCTGTGGAGACATTTTCTTTAATATATGCATGCTTCAAACCTTTGTGTTTTCTTGTATACTGTTCATGTTCATTACTTATTCGGTTTATTAATAAGGCAACATCAATGTATTTCTGATTATATTTTTTTGTCCTTGGAATTCTGTTTTTTGGTTTTTTACTGACAAGATTAATTTATTTGTGTATTTTCCATATTGATGTACATTTTAATGAAAACTCCTCTACTCTTTTCGAGAAGTGCCATGAGATGTTTAAGGTCCACCTGACCAATTACCAGAAAAGGCAGATGGGACCTCGGTTTAATGTCTCATCCTTAAATATGGCACTACAGGAGTGCAGCACGCCCATCATGCTGCACTACAGTGTCAGTATTAGGCCTTTACCCCAAGTTCCTGGTGTGGGGCTAGAACCCACAACCTTCCAAACTTCCAGCCTCAACAGTGACTGTGCAACTAGCTGAGCCACTATGACAAGCCAAAAGAAAATACCCTAATGCTTTCACTAAGACTAGTAAACCCTCGTCTTGGCCAACCCTTATGATTCACTGAAAGACCACATACACTTTTATGTCATAATTCATATTTGTGACATTGGAAATCCCATAACTCATAGCTGGGATATCAAAGTGTGGCATTATTTTAGAAAGTCTACATCACTCAAACTGTCTAAAACATTCCTAGCACTCCACGACATTCTGAAGTAGACAGTACCTGCTTAATTTACATTCTATTATATGTTAACAAGGCTGAGGGGTGTTGTCTTAATATAATATTGATCAAATCAATCAATAATACATTAAAATATAAAAAGTGTACCCTGGCTAGACCACTGGCACAGTGGTAGTGCTACCACTCGTGACGCTGATAACCCGGGTTCGGGAGGGAGCCTGGATTGTCGGAGGGCCGCCTGGGGAGGAGGACTGAGCATCCCACAGGATCCTATCCTCCTCCGGGGAGGGAGGTGGCGATCACTACTGCCATGCGACCACCAGCTGGGTGACCACTGGTGGTGGTGGTGCACGTGGGAGTGCAGTCTGGGGGTTGGGGACAGTTGATTGGCTAGACGGACATGCACGCCTTGTGTCAGCACACCTGTCAGCCAGAATTCCTAGAGAGGGAAGGAAGAAAAAAGCTAGGGAAATGCAGCCATGCCCTTTTATGGCTCTGGGCAGCCCGCAGACCCAGCACGCCACTGACCTAAGCTCACTCTGGGTGCCCCAGTGAAGTCTATCAAAGGGATCTGGTCCAGCTCAAGGATGTCCAGCATGGGGAAAGGATACCGCGGGGCTACCCTCCTGGAGTGGATAAGTCCTGGGAAATGGCAGGATGTGATTGGGGTTCGGGCTGCCCAGAGTTCCAAGAAGGACGGTAACCAGCTGGTGGGAGATAAACAAAACTACCATGAATCTGCCTGTTTCCAAGGCAAGTGCACATGAGACACCCTTTTCAGAACACGACTGTCTCGCAGATGTAGGGGAAAGGAGTACTTCAACTGTCTGAGAGCGCTGCCTTGATCTGTAATTCTGCAAAGATGCTGTCATGCAGCTAGGTAGAAAGTTGAGCTGCCAGACAATGAACTATGTGATATAAATGACTGAGCCTAAGAATGACAATATTTTTGTACTTACAGTTTATGATTTTAAAGTAGTCTCATAGAATACTTTTATCTCAAGAAAGTCAACAGATAAGAATCTCATTAAATATTTTTTACTTTAATATTCTGTAATTTATGTTACCTGCTGAAAAGTAGTCTGCACTTTACATTAAGTTCTGCGTCAATTTCTGCAACTGCAGAATTGTGGGAAAATCAGGGCCTTGCTTGTAATAGAAGAAAGGCTCTCCAGGTCCTTGCAGACTTACACTTATCAATGAATGCAGAACATTAGGGGGCGGAGAACACAGAATATAAGAAAGGGAATGAACAAGGGATAGAACAAGAGGTTCTGTAGGGCGGACGTGAGCAGGTACTCTCTGGTACAGAGTTCCACGTTGTTTAAACGGCAGTGTGGGATCATCACATGGTATAGTGTAAGCCATGCAAGCATCCAGAAGTGTCACGAGAGAACCGCACCAGCATTTTGTTCTCAATGTTCCTGCCTGTTTCACTTTTCACATCGTATACTGAAGAAGCATATTAGTTGCCAGGTTCATACCTCCGGTTGGCGTTTCCGTCACAGCTACACAGCATGCTATATGTTGACACCTTAACCACAGGCAGAGTCCACTGCCCTTTTACTGCACACTTTCTGTTCTGTTGGAGAAAGCCCTGCACCCTTCTAAAGTTCATATTCATGTTTTACAGCACTCTTTGTACTGTTTCACAGCAAATATTCTGCCCTTTTACAAAATCGCACTGCCTCTCATCTTTTTCAACACACTTTCTGCCCTTCACAGCACAATTAACGTAGAAACAGAAAATGTCAGAAAAAGGCACATGGTCCATCCAGTCTGCATGGTTTCATACCTCCTCCTTTAACCTAATGTTGAATAGGCTTTTATTCTGGGAGCTGACCCACAAATCCCCCAGTAGACTCCACCTCCACCCTTTTTAGCTACTACAATTCCTCTGTACCTGTCCCACCCAACCTCGAGTCCATTTATAGACCCTACCTCCACCACCTCCTTCTGTACTCTATTCGGTTAATCCACTGCCCTTTCGGTGAAGAAGAACTTCCTAATGTCTCTCTTAAATTTTCCCTCAACAAGTCTCCACCCGTTTCCTCTCATCACTTTGTCCCTGTGTGGGGTGAACAGGTCCTCGCTATCAACTTTGTTTATCCCCCCCTTAGAAAACGTTTATGTCTCAGTCATAGTTCCCCCTCTCTCCAGTGTGTACGTGTTCAGGTCCAATAGCTGTTGCTCATAAGATCTGCCCCACTGAACCCGGATCATTTTGGTGATCCTGCACTGTACTCTCCCCTAGGTTGTCCATGCCCATCTTCAGACTCAGCCTCAAGTACGAAGCACAATATTCCAGATGGAGCTTCACAGGGGGACTTGTATGAGGGAAACATTACCTCCCTCCATCCCCCTGCTATAGAGTCCCTTCCCTATACATCCCAGCATTCAGGTATCCTTGCTATATGCCTTGAAGCACCAACTGGAGCTTTAGAGGTTGTAATAACTTTTGCTGTTTCATGGCATACTGTCTCCACGATGCTGATGAGGTATGAAGATGAACAGCCCTAGCTATGTCAGTCTGCAGGTAAAGTACTGCTGTTTACATCACACCTAATACTGTAAGGCAGGAATCCCTTCTAATGAACAAATGGGAAAAAATACATCACAAATGAAAAGTAACAACTGACTACTTTTAAATATTAACCACATTTTCTTTCTGCTATTTTTGGCACAGCTGTCTCTTTAGATTAGTCACCACCCTTCCTTTTTTTTTTTTTTTTTTTTTAACTTCCTACGTGGTGGAAGGCCCGACCATCACAATACACCAAGGGCATATTCAGTAACATACTGCACACCCTGTTGTGTGTTATTGCTTACATACATAAGACGTTCATACTGATCCCATATTACAGTCAAAAAGCAAGGAAACGCATTGTGTGTTTTCACAACATTTACTAGAGCGTTTCAGGTGTAAAACAATTGCCCTCATACGACTACTAGATCGAGTACAAAGCACTTCAAAAACAGTAAGATCCTGGGAACTGTGACCATCAAAGGAAGTTTGGGTATCCAAAAATATGTCAACGAAAAAACTTGTCTTCTTTCCTAGGGTTTGCATAGTGTAAACATAACTAAGAGGCAGAAGCTGACATCTGTGGCCTAATTTCAGTCAATGAAGGAAGCTGAAAGTACTACTGACATCCTCTGGGAATACTTTGGAAATTATATTATTCAGGCCAAATCTAAAGGATATCTTTCCTGCATTTTACACATTTCTCTTCCCCTATTTCTTGCTAAGACTACTTGCATGGAAGCAACCGGGAAGCAAGCTCTTTGTCCCTTTGAGCGTGTCTGCTCCCACTGCTCCTACAGTCAGTATCCTCTACAGCTGTGTGGGATGGGGAATCCCGCTGGCACAATTCCTGTGGCATGGCATTTCTGCTTCTAACATGCTTTTTGGAATTCCTTTTTTAACCCTGCAGTATTCTGAAAAGTATTTCTAGGTGGATCGCAGTTTAACAAGACAAAAACCACGGGGCTGCAGTATAGCCTACAGGTTAGACTAGAGTAACGAGATATGAATGAGCTTGGTGGATCCAGTGGAACTGGGTTTGATTTCCTCCAACCTCCCTTACATACTGCATGACCTTGAGCAAGTCACTTAACCTCCCCAGTGCTCCCGGGTCGCCCTCCCAGAAAACACACCTTGTGCCTAGTGGGCCTTACCAGGTTACTAAAAGAATAAAATTATTAAAAAAAACTTTTTCACAAATGATGTAATCTGCAGACTATTATTCAGCAGATTGTGGAAAACAAATGTGCGGTAAACTGCTAAATACTATTTCGCAGTTTATTTAAACCATGGATTACGAATCCACAGTAAAAGGAAAAAAAAAAATTCCACTTTCAGAATTCCACTTCTGATGGAATTCCAGCAGAGTGGGATATGAAAGGCCCACACAGCTCTAGTATCCCCCCTTTTTGATTATGATGTATAATCACAGGACAAAGAGTGAAACAATTTATTTATTTAGTTTCTAGTTAACCAGAAATGACTGTATGAAAGCAGGTCCTTGCCCTCTCACACTACCCGCTTGGGCGCATTGAATCGAATGCATTCTGAGGGCTGAATGAAAAACTAAAATAGCCGCCTGCTGGTTCCACAGGTAGCAGGTCATGCTCCCAGCAACTCTGGCTCAGGAACAGACTCTGCAGCTGGGTCAGGTGGCCGGGAGGTCTGACCTGGCGTTGCCATGCGGCATAGCTCCCAGCCATAGAAGAATGGCGCTTCCGATCCACAATCGAAGTTGCCGCTGTGATGGGCTAGGGAGCCTACCTCCTCCACAGGGTGATGTAATGTCCTCGTGGGGAATGCAGATGTACTGCCCTGTGTGAAGGATGAGATGGGCAGGACAGAGGAGGAAAAAAAAAAAAAACAGTATAGAAAATCCTATGCGCTCTGAGCCATCTAGAGGATGGTCCCTAGCACCTTTGAGTCCTGCTCTGTGTGGATCCCCAAAGGCTATGATGGTGGGGGAGAAGCTGACCTGAAAGTAAAGTGCATGCAGTGGGCTTGGAAGCCAAGCACCTCCTATTAAGAAAAAAACAAATAAATAAAAAAAACGAAAACTAAACATAAAATCCTGATTGAAAATGAATTAAAAAAAAATACACAACTGCCTTCAATATTCAGGGCAAATAAGTGTGGAGGGGTTGTGGGATAATAGATTGACCAGACACCGAACTTCATTCAGGTTCAACACACAATTTCTGTGTGATGTTTATTCAAAATACAAAAAATAACCTTCAGCAATGGCATATCCCATCTTCAGTACATCAGTTTGCAGCAACAGACTATGCATGTCTTTTCTCTATACTTAGCCAGCACCTACTGACTCACTGATCTCTAATCTAACTTATCTGTTGAGATTTAGCCCTCTCTATGTGGGCCTTGTTTGCTTGGGTGGTGGGGGGCTCAAATAAAAAAAAAAAAAAAAGACAAGCTAAAGACAAAGAACCTCAGTGCAGAAACACTGAAACAAGGGTTAACCCAAAGGGCAATGACAATAAGCCAAGTTTCAAAGAAACAGAACATCACACAAACATCCATAATGCAAAGCATGATGGGATATATGCAAATCACCATGACATTTCAGACTTGTTCAGTTTACAGCAATTTGCATGCATTTTATATAGCACAACTAACTTAATTTTTATCATACAGTCCGTTAGTAACTTTTCACCTTTATCAGAAACACCTAGTGCCATGGTATTTTCAGCATTTACAGGTTTTATATACATAAGGTATATACATTAAAATATTTTATGATCTAGTGTCATTGCATACTAAATCCAACACCGAGGAACACAGCCTGTTTTTTTATCAACTTGGAGGTCACAACAATAACCTCCCTGTACGAGGACCTGAGAGGAAAAAGGAAAATTAAAGAGGACACTATAGCATAGTCAAGAAAGGGGAAGGGGTGCCCATAGGTGGCCAACCTTATGGACTAGAAGCTGTAAAGAATAGATTAGGCTAAGAAATAGAAGAACTGTTGCAACAGAATTAAGAAAAGGTTGGTCCTCAAAGGTGGCAGGATCTCCCTGTCACAGTAAGACAACTCCAGAGTTTTATTTTTCCGACCACAAGTGAATCAAAGATGAACCAAAAAGATCCACCCTATAGGTGTAGGTGTCTATTTGAAGCTGTAGTTCATATTAGCCATGTCAAAAAACAGAAATGTGGTTTTTCATTTTATAAGGGAAGGAACTAGGCTTCTTTAGTGAATCATATCACTGTAAGCTAAAAGCAACTGAGGTAATGTTTACTTTCATCTTAGATATTTTCTGCAGATCCCAAAGAAAAGAGGACGCTGCCCTGCCATGCACGCTTATCCTGCTCCAGCCTCTCGTCTATGATGACCCCAGATCATTTTCCTCCTCCACTGCAGAAGGTGTTGCCCCAGTTCAGTTTCTACCACTGCTTTTCCTCCCTGCGTTTAGCACCTTGCGTTTGGCTACACTGAATCAGAGGCCGAACGAGTCTGACCAGTCAGACAGCTTGTTCAAATCCTACGAAGTTTGTCCCCAGTGCTCCAGATAAGACTTTTTTGGAGTTAGTATTGTGCTCTTAATTTATAAAGTGAGGACAGAAAAAGCAAATTTCAGAGGAGTGCAAATGTCAAAACTCTAATGAATTAGGAGTCCTTTTTTTTTTTATAAAACTTGTTTATTGAAGAAGAAATTCAACATACAAAGACATAAAAATACAGTCGAGTGATATAGATAATAAAACCAATTGCAAACTTGATCAGAATCCATTAAGGCCCTGTCCATACTACTCCTCGTTTTTAAAAACATTTTACAAAAAATGTTGTGCTCTGTGTTAGTGAGGATGGGGATACAAGTAATATATACCCTTTTCTTTTGGGCAGCAACAGAAAAGCAACAGAAGTTGGCAGAGGTTGCCTTAAACCGTGCTATAACACGGTTTGCATCCACACTGTTACACAATTTAAGGCAACCATTTTAGTCTGAAACCATGCTCAAAACCTGCTCCGATCAGGTTTCGAGCATGGTTTTTGAACACGGTTTGTAGCACGGTTTTACCATGCTACCGTGTGGACGCGAACTGTGTTTGCCATTCTTGTAACATTACCATTGCTTTGTGTGTTCTTTTATTGTACTCCACTACCAACTGTTGTCTACCCTCCCTGTGACGAGGTGCCTTTGTAAATGAGTCTTTGACTCAAAGGTTGCAAATCCCGAACTATGAAATAAATAAATAAATAAATACCAACTGCCAGTAATGTTACAAGAACTCAAGCATGGCCAGGGCTTAACTGATCAGCAGAATTGATCAGCTTAACAACAGAAAGTGTGGACAGTAAACATTGGGTGATGGAACACAGCAGTATTCAGGTAGTACCAGGTACCAAGTGTAATATGACAAATGTCTCAGAGGCCCCAATATCCTTTTTAACCTCATGCAAAAAGTACCTTGAAGTGGAGATTTCAAACTGTGGGCCAAGAGCTGTGGTACTTGTAGAGCCAAAGTTCCCCATCCACCTCCCCTCAAAGTCAACAGGACCACTCCTTTTGTTAAAACAATGCATTTTATTTGGGGGGGAGGGGCTGTGTACTTATGCCATCGCTCTAAGATACCCTATCTCCAGCAGTTAAAAAAACATGATCAAGTCTGCCAGGTCAGAAGCAAAGTGGACAGCCAGATTTCTTTCTTTCATTTATTTATTTAAAAGTTGGTAGCCGGGAAAGGCACAGTGAGGCTCAGCTTGTTTCCAGTTGCGGCCCAAGATGTAATAACTCAGGGGGGCTAGGGCCATTGCTTGGACTTGGGACTCATTAGTCAGAGAGAACACAGGCAGGCTGCAGGTCACTGATAATTGTAAAGGCAGTGCCAGGACTTCCAGTACTGTGTCTGAAGCAGCCGCCCAGCAACGTGTGGTGTATGAAGGATAATTCCATCCTCTGACCACTGGAAATAGTCATTTGTTACATGGTGTACGGTTTAGTGTCAGCTTGCATTTAGTAAGCAGTGCCTACATTTATAACACATACAATAAAACATGGTGTAGTGTGTACAATGAGAATATAATTACTGGTGACCCCCTTTATCATACTGTTTACAGGCATCTTCAAAACGCCATAATAACTCAAAAAATGGTTATTACGGCATTTTGCTTTAAAAATCCTTTCACTTCCCCAGCGTTCAGTGTCACTCAATCCTAGCGTGCCACCTTATTGGCTCTTAGTTCATCTGTGGGCGGGAGACACAGCACAAAGAACACGGCGGGTCCATTTTGCCAGTACCGGAGCAACCACACTGACCGTCTGCCTACTGGTCCCCGCAATTACTTCTTTTAAACTATTTATGTGGTTAATCCTGCCTTCAGAACAAAAAACATATCTGGTTGATCCTGCAGTACTCGTGCTTTGGTTGGGTCTTCGGCAGTCAGTCAGATCAGGACCCGATCGTGGCTGGCTGACTGACTGCTCTTGTGGTGCTACACTAAAAAGCATCAGTAATTATAAAAAATAAAGTCTAGGCAGGTGTGTGTTTCATAATTTCTTTTTTTTTTTTTACACTCCCTTGGTGAGTGATGAACTCATAAACTTCTCAAGTTTTGCTCTCGAGGTCTATGGCTCATCACTCACATTGGGTGTATAAAAAAAACATCATAACACACACCTGCCTAGCCATTGATCTCTATTTTATAGGTACAAATTTACCAGGTGGGGGGGCGAAGGGTGAGAAGCCCCCCCATTAGCACCCCTCAGTTGTAGGGTTACCACCCATTCGGCTTTTGTCATGATCGTCACATTTTTAAGGTCCCTGTCCTGGGAAATCTGAAAATCTTCTCTGGACATATAAGCAAACAATGACAGCAGCTGCCACCTGCTAGCTCAGTCCTCCCACGTTTGGCTACATGTTACTAGGCAACGGGCAGGCAGGCTGGCCAATAAATTACTACGCTGCTACTGCATCTCCGGCACTGTACAGACTAACCATAGTAGAACTGAGTAGCAAGCACGTGTGTTTACGCCTCTCTTGGAACTTCCTGGGGACTTGTCTTGGCACGCTGCAGCTCCGATCACGGGTACATGTGGAGGTGCTCGGTCTCTGATTTATCACAGTCTGCAGCAAACGGAGGTGACCAAGCTGGCCATAAGTGCGTGTATGGGTGTGGAGAAATGGAGGCTTTGGTTTCATAGTGTCACATCCGTGCATTTAGAGAAACTGTGGGGGTAAGTCATGCACAACACTACGTTCCAAAGCAGGCACTGGCGACTTAAAACGTAACCAGGAGTGGGACTCTGAAGGGATGCTCGGATCGATTAGTTACTTTGTTTCAAATGTTTCCTGGTATGGTCTGTAACCCTTGGGATATGCTTTGCTACTTACAGTTTTGCTCAGTCAGGACAGTTGCTTATTTTCTATATAAAAATAAAACAGAGAGAGAGGTGCATTTCCAAAAAGCGTTGCATTTCACATGTGGATTTCTAGAGAATGACAGGGTTGCTCAGATTTATATATGTGATGTTGGCTTTTTTTTTTTTTAGGTAGCAGTGCAGACTGTAGTGCTGGGATCCTCAGTTGAGGAGTGGAGGTACCCTGAGGCTTTCTCTGATAATGGTTTGAGAGAGAGGAGAGAGAGAGAGAGAGAGAGAGAGAGAAGAAAAAAAGAGAGAGAGGCACAACAAGTCTCAGCTAGGCATCAGTTGTCATCATCATCAATCGTCATCGTCATCATCATCATCCACGCTGCTGCTGAGCCCCCTCATTTCCATACATCAATACTGACCTGTGTGAGGACACTAAGAAGTAAGGTGCAGTAGGGCCTGCAGGATATGTGAAGATGGGTAGGTAGGTAGGGGGAGGTGAGGAGTGAGAAGCTTATAAGTGGAGCTGGATAGAACTAACACAAAAATGTTAGAAGAGTGTTTTTGAAGGGGCTGGGGTGCAACTTACTGGGCATGGGGAGGGACTAACAGGGTAGCAAATTCTGTATGAAATGACCTCCATAATGCACCCAATTTAAAACATTTTCTGGGGGCAGAGGCAGCCCCCAGACCCCCAGCCTGTAGTTTACATTTTCAATCCAACTTCGCTCCCCCATCTATATCACTACTGGATCTACCCCTGTTTTACACAAATCTGAGGTGTTGGTGCTCTCAGGGTTTATACAAACATCCAACACTGAAGGTGCGTGTGAAACTCAAGTTTTACACACTACTCCATGTTTATTTGATAGAATTGCTGTGGAGTGCTTTTTCACCACAGCAATTACATAAATAGAAATACATCTCTGTGCAGCTGCAGTCAGGTTGAAGTGCAGTCTGCAGTCGGGTTGATGCACCTGTTTAAACTTTTACTTTTTTTGTTTTTGCTAGCAATTTCCTTCAAAAGTAAACAAAGTATAGTAAAAAGAATCAAATTCAAACATTAAAGTTTGTTATTTTAAGACTTGCTCCAGAGTTGGAGCATGAGTGCAACAACTGATGAAGTGTCCCAGATGATGAAGGCGAGACTGCAGCTGGAGCATGCAAGGAGCGGGGGAAACTCGGCACGTGTTCGCCATTATAATCAGCTGGTTATAATGGTGAATTATAACCAGGTTTCCCTGTGGGACAAAAACACTCCTCGGTTACTATATAGAGGATAATGTATGGTCCTCTATCGGTAACCGGTCTGTTAACCGTTGAGAGGTTGCCAGGGTGACCGTGTAAATCTCGAGTTCGAAACTCGAGAGGTTTATGTCGCCATGGCAACCTCGAGACGGATAACAGTAACCGGTTGCTGATAGAAGGACCATACATTGTTTTTTGATAGTGCATGGTCCCAAGAAAAAGGGAAAACGGCTCCTTTCTTTTCTAAACGGAGTCACTGCCACAGCCGTTCAGTCCTTCCCTTACCGCTGCGCATCCATCAGTTCCCGAGTGTAAAAAAAGGAGCGCCCCATTGTTAACCTATCCATGTGACGCAGCATCAATAGGATAACAACATTACCACGTCACATCAATGGTATAACAACCTTAGGAAATGATGATTTCCCAAGGTTAACAGCGTTCTACCATACATTATAAATTCAATTAACAATGCCTTTGTGTTTTAAGTTGGAATTCCAACAAACAAGTTTCATGGTTTGATTTTTGTAAAGTTTTTGAAACAAATTTATTTTAAAGGCACTTTAATAATATTTATTAATTCACTGCTTGATTGGTTGCATATAACTAACAAACTCTCTCATGCATTGTACACAGTGCCATGGGATTTTATGAAAGAGCACCTAACAGCAGAAGTTAGTATTTTAATCAGGGTGATGTCAATAATGAGTGTTTTAGGATTGTTTAGGTGCATTAATAGAATGCTAATCAACGTGTTTTAATTGTTTAATTGTTTTCATTATTTAATCATGATGTATAATGCCCAAGATTATGTCCTCTGATAAAAAACTGAAAGGTTAAAGTGCTGGGGCTGTTTGTTGAGGCGTCCTATATACTGCTTGTTAATTTTGAGGTCTTCTTTTGCAAAAATGCAAAAAAGAGGTGGGGGCTGCGCTCCCTAACTAAAAGACTCCATATAGGGGCACCACATCATTACCTCACTCCAACCCACAACTGCTCAGATACTGCCAGTGAGAATCCTCCTTGGAGGCCAAAACAAAACCCTCACTGTTGCCACCATCTACATCCCTCCCAAAGAACAGGGAACTGGTCTAACAGCTGTTCTTGACTTTGTAAAGTCACTCCCACCGGACACCGAATCCATCCTCCTAGGCGACTTCAACATCAACTGGCCTGCGGCCGATGCTGGTGCACACAGGGATACTGTTGCAGCGGCAAACCTCACACAAATGGCTGACTCACCAACCAGGAAAAATTACAGGACCGGCACCGGCACACTCTTGGAATGGATCCTTACCAGTCACCCATCGTGGATATCTAACACTAATGTCCTCCCTGACTCTGTCAGTGACCACTCACCTGTTAGCTGCACCTGGTCAAATAAATTCATCAAACAACTGCCAAAAACTATCACCAGCAGGGTTCTACCCCGTGGTCACCTTCCTCGACTCAAATCCCACCTCCGCCATCAAGACTGGTCCCCTATCTTCAATGCAACCTACGTAAACACTGCCCTTGACCACTTCATAAACATCTTCACTGTGGCCTGTGACATGTATGCTCCTATTAAGAAATGCAAAGTCAAATCACTCAGTAACCCTTGGCTCGCAGGTGATCTCCTCAGGAAGCTAAAAGCAAGAGACCACATATGGGAGCTGGCCAGAAACTCTGGAAGGCAAAACGACACCCAAAACTACAAATGTGCTCACAATGACTGCACCAAAACCATCTGGCAAATGAAGTTCAATTACTATAAGCATGCCGTCACAAACTCCTGGGGCAATGGTTAGGAATTCTGGAAGAGCATAAAGGAACTCACCGGGAATCCACCCAAAACCCACCCATCAATCCTCAACATCAACGGAACCACAACCCTCAACCCAAAAACCATTGCGGATACCTTTAACAAAGCCTTTACCGACCTCAGCGCTGTCCTACCCCAGGACTACTTCAAAGATGTCGAAGCCCCTCTGTCCGCAATGAACACTACTCCCATCAGCTCCCCCGCTTCTACTTCAAAGCAGTCAAGGCTCACCAAGTACGCAAGTATGTTACCAAAGCCCTTGGTAAATCAAGATTCAGTAATGACTCCCTCGATGTCAAAATCCTGTCTTTCACACTTGATGAAGTGCTTAGTCCTCTGATCAGAATTTTCAACCTCTTCCTCAGCCATAGCCAGTTCCTGGACAGATGGAAATCTGCCACTGTCACCCCAATCCATAAAAGTGGTGACAAAACTGCCCACGATAACTACAGACCTATCTCCCTACTACCCCCATTCTCCAAGGCACTAGAATGCATCGTCTTGGACCAGCTCACAGAATACCTGGATACGCACAACATCCTGTACAAGCAACAACACAGGTTCTGCAAAGGTCACAGCACCTCCACAGCCCTACTTGAATTCACCGGGCGCAATCCACAACGCACTTGACTCCAGTGAACTACTAGGCTCAATCTACATTGATTTAACTAAAGCCTTCGGCACCGTCAATCACTGCCTCCTGTTTGTCCAGCTTCAGAACACTGGGCTGTCAACTGACTCCATTGGCTGGTTTAAGAGCTACCTTGAAGAATGGTCCCAAACAGTAAGAATCGCTGATACACTCTCGGACCCTAGTCTGGTCCGCTCAGGAGTCCCCCAGGGCACCATTCTGGGACCCCTCCTCTTCAGCCTATTCTTAAGCTCACTACCGGGACAGCTGCCCAGAACACATAATTCTCTACGCTGACGATGCAGTGAACCTCACCTCAGACACTGACCCAATCCAATTACAAAATAAACTTCAGCGGGCCTTCTCCTCCATCGAATCCTGGTTTCTAAATCAAAAACTGCTTCTCAATCAAAAAAAAAAATAAGTCTGTGGTCTTCTGCAGCCCCCACAATAAAAACAAACAACTCCACCTCTCCATTGCAACTGAACAAGGAGCCATCCTAGAGCAAACACAATCGTTCAAGTACCTCGGCATCACCCTTGATCCCCACCTCTCATACGCTGTCCATATCAGCAATGTTACAAAGTCTGCCAATGTGAGGTTAGGCATATTATTCTGGCACAGGAAACACCTAACCCCTGAAGCACTGTCAGTGGCCGTCCAAAGCTCCATCGTCAGCATCATAGACTATGGTCTTATCATATATGGGTCTGCAACTACCACTGCTCTCAAACGTATTGCGACCTCCCTGAATAAGGCCTGTCGTCTCATCACTGGCTCACATTGCCGTACCCACACATGTGACCTTTATTCCCAATCTGGATGGCTTCAACTGGACAAATGCATAAAATACCAAACCTGCATCACAGTCAAGAAAATTATAATGGGGCTTGCCCCACCTGGTATCTGCGCCCTCCTTAAGCCTAGACATAGGAACGTCACTGCAAGGAGATCCAGTTCCCATCTACTGCATATCCCACAATGTCGCACGACCCAAGGACAAAGATCATTCACCTATCGGGCATCCAACTGGCTCAACTCTCTTGGCAGCGACATAGCGATCACTCCAACACTCGGCCTCTTCAAGCCCAAGCTTTTCCTCTCACTGCTTGTATCCTGCGATTGCCCAGCTTAACATTTCCACCGTTCCAGCTGCACATGCCCCAGCACCCAGCACTTACAATCAGTCTTTGCACCCCTAGCACCTTACCTGTCATATTCCCTCGACAAGGCCCCCTAGCTGCACTGTCTCCCGTCCTCACCCATCTCCCCCCCCCGTATCTCCACTCCTGCCCCTGCCCCAACCACCTCTCGTACTCTCCTTACCCCCTACACCTCCCACCCACCTTGATCTCCTACCTCACTTCCACCCACCCCACCCTCCTCCCCTTGTCTTGCTCATAGCTCAAGTCTTTGTACTGGTTATTACATGTCTGTAAGTCAATGACTACTGTATATATTTGTAACTAAAAATGGTGACTGTTGCACACGCTGACGTGGAACCTTTGTAAAAGAGCCTCGGCTCAAAGGTATTATAATCCTAGATTGAAACAAATAAATAACTAAATAAATAATAAAAATAAATGTTTCAAGGATCAACAAAACATATGGTGTGGTTCCTCGAGTGCGTATGTTTTTCCATACTCCCGGTCTATAGCAGCAGCACAGCAGGGGATGCGGTGTACGATGCTTGTGTTATGGTTTCCCCAACTCCATCAGCAAGGAGCCCCAGCCCTTGCCCCTAACCCCATGCCACATCCACTCACAGAAATCATTCAGAGCAGACAGCTAAACTGAACAGCAACACAGACAAACAAACAACAGCTGCCTGCAGCTTCTCACCCTGCAAATGGAATCGTGTACTTTCTGCATCTGTGACAGACTCCCAGCCAGCAACCCTACCCCCTGCCAAATTTAAGGGCACTGCGAATTTAAAAGTGAAGGGCAAAGTGCCCCACCCAGGTGAAATGACGTTCATCAACTCATGAACTTTGATGAATGGTTCCTGAACATCTGTCACAGTCCACCAACTATTCTTCAACTCAGTTCATGAAACCAAGGGCCTGGACTGTTGATCCTCACACAGTTCATGAAGTTGCTGAACCTTTAAAAGACCACGATGAATCGAGACAAAACTCAGTCTACGTACCAAAATGCACTATTTCTGACCGTAAGGCAATTTAGGAGTGGAACATACATGTGAGCATTCAAAAAGATTTGGGAGCACATCAGTTTGCTATTGGGAATTCGCCCCATGATAGTTTGCTACCCTTCGCCCATCAAATGGAATACAGTAACATGATTTTGTTTATATTTTTTGAACCCCCTAAATTAATAACTTACCTTACACTAGGATACGTTCACTTTCCTGTAATGGTTTCCAAAATCTAGACAGAGTGAACTATCATGGGGCGAATAGCCCCTAACAGATTGTCATAGCCAACAGATTCACATTTGAACTCACCAAAGAATTTCAGATTACTATGCTGATATAATTAGCAATTGTGTTTTTTTATTTATGAAAAGTGAGCAGTGATTCCATTTGAAAGAAAAACAACTGAAAAAAAAGTAAGAATAAGGTAAGTTACTAATAAGAAAATGCATGGTAAGAAAAGCCATTTATTAGAAAATGTTACTTTTGTTAAAAGAATTCTATTTTCATGGTTAGTTGCAAAACAGTTATGGGTTAAATGGGTCTGCCTCCGATTTGTAAATAGGGCAAAAATCTTTGGAGAACTGGGCTGAAGCCATTATTTCCTGATGAATTAAACAATATTATAAAAACAACATATTTCTGGTCACCAAAAATATTGGCTGCCTGGACTTATTTATACTTAGTAAGCTTAAGCTGAGAAGATTGGGGGTCAGGCACGGTAGAGTTGCTAGCTGTCTTAGACCACTCACAAATGTACTTAGATTTAAACCCAACAATGGAAAACAAACTTTGGCATTGAAACATATCATTGCTGAAGGGTAAAATGGTCCGAGATACCATAGACAAGAACCTTGGTAGGATTGTTAAGGAGAACACCTCCTAAGAGGTGGCCACAGTAACTTGTGGAACACAGTAAAGACAGTCCTATAGGGCACGCTGATAACAACAGTGGCAAAGAAGAAAAGGGTGTGCCTAGCTAGGGTAAGGGAATTGAACAGGTTATTCAGTGCAGGTGCTGAAAATCGAGCAGACTCGAGAGACCATTAGGCCTATTCTGCTGGCATTTTAGTATGTTAGTATTAACAGAACTAGAGCAGCAGTAGAAGGAGGAGTGGGAGCAGCAGAGGGAAAAGGAATTGAAAAAGCTTAAACCAGATATGCAAGACCTACACAGATACGAAACAGAAAAAAGCACTCATGTTTGAAATAAAGATTATATGAGGGGGGAGCAAGAACTGCAAAGCTATGTGTGTTCAGGGTGAAGCAACACACAGCCAGAGTTATTTTAGCTGAATACAGCAGCCAGCAACAGGGGTCACAGCAATGAAGTCCGTCGAGAGTCTGGCCACTTTTGAGAGTAATTACAAGGCACTGTATAGCCCTCATTCAGAACAGAAGGGGTCACAAATTGTTCGCCTACCTTGAGTTTTTGAACCTTCCACAGATTAGGACAGAACAAACACAATGACTGAAAGCCCCAATAACAGAACTAGAAGTACAGCTAGCTATAAAAACAAGCATTTGTCAGTGCCAGATGTTTGCCACTGGTATAGAAGCCCGGGGTTACAAGATGCGTTGCATGACTGTGAGGTATGAATGGTGGTAAAGGATGTGCTGGCAGAGGGTTAAAATAGAGCATCGTGTGTTAAAAACAGATTTGTAACCTGTCTTTTTTTAACTGAAGATTATTTAGATATCTGTGAAGGAAGCCACAGACTGTAGTGAGGAGAAAGAGAGAGTGAGTTAAATAGAAGTTGACAGTAGATAAGGACCGCTAGACCCATCCAGTCTGCCCGTAGGCCCTATACAGTGTATGTGACCACTGACCTTATGTGATCAATGGCTTTTCATCACTCTCTTCCCCTCTCAAGGTTCTCCTGCACCTGTCCCAGGCATGCTTAAACCCCTCCACTGTGCTTGCCCCCACTGCCTTTTGTGGTAGGCTATTCCAAGTGTCGACTACCCTCTCAGTGGAGAAAAACTTCCTCACATTACCCCTTAATCTACCCCCCTCCAATTTCATATCGTAGACTAAAACCATTTACCCCACAATATGAAATTTCCATTGTTGTAGTGTAGCACAACCGAGTGGTGTTAATGGTAGTAGAGACTATGCTGCCAGAGGTTTAAAATTGGTCATCTTCTGTGAAAAAAGTATATAAACTCCTTTTAAGTTCAGGTTAGTTAGATATCTGTAACAGAAGCTGCCGACTGTAGAGCAGCGCTTCTGCAGCCATGGATACACATGCACACTTTGCACAGCACCTGGGAGCTGCAGTAAAAAATTCCAATAGGATCACATTGTGAATTATAAGTAAGGAATAACACATGACTGGGTGTGCGACAATGCTAAATTATCATACACCCCAGGTCTGTTGTGAGGCATGAGGTGAGGCTGAGTGCCTTTAACCACCTGGAAAGTGTGGTATATGATTCCCATTAGATCACATTGTAAATTGTAAGTAAGCAATAACACATGGGAAGATGTGTGGTGTTGCTAAATTGCTGCATTCCCCAGGCGGGTTGTGAGGCATGAGGTGCAGCTGAGTATCATCAATCACCTGGGAAGTGTGAGTGCCTTCACTCAGGTGGGGAAGGCACCTATGTTGCCATGGAAGTGCATGCTAAGGACAAGGGAGAGTCAGCAGGTGTCTGCTTGGTCTGTACATGTGCTATTTGTGTTGTATGTTGGAAACCTCAATAAAATGTTTTATTTAAAAATAAATAATCACTTGGCCATGCTGCCTTTTCAAACAAAGCTTAAAGAATGTATCAATGTTTTAATTTGCTGAATAATTTTATTTACTTATTTCAAATGTTTTACCCAGAAATGCACACTTAGCTGATAACAGCTGACATACTTAGCTGATAACTTGTTCCCAGGTGTGTCCTGGGGGAACAGGAGCAGGGAGCAACAATGCAAAAACATCAATTTATCGACACAAAACTGACACATACACAATTAACATATAGTGAAACTACACAGATGCATAGCAATCAAAAGAATGACAGTAATAATGAAACGGGTGCATATAAAATGCAGTAAATATACAGGGGAGAAAACAGGGGTGATACTAGAAGCCTGCCATCTTCATATGGTGATTACCCACTTGTGAGGAAGACTTGCATAACTCACCTGTGGTTTGGCTAGGCTTGATCAATTTGGTCTGTAAGACCTGTGGAGAAATCAGCTGACAAAGGCAACCATGTGACGCTGTCTGTATGTCATCAGTGGTGGAATGATGGAGGAGAGGGCATGAGTTTGTTTTAGGGTATGAAAATGAAACACCTGACATAGTTTGGGAAACAAATCAGGAACAGGGCTGCTGTGGTGTAAAATGTAACCCCTAAATGCATGAAGTGCACCAATGAAAGTGCAAATGTGCAATACATAATGAGAGAAGTAACACTGCCCTCCCAACTCCCAGCCCAGCTATTCCTTCCTACATCCAGTATGGTGCCGTTAGTTGAAGAGCTACTGGTCCCAAAATGAGCCGACAGAAAATGTTTTTATCAGTGTCAAGAAGAAGCCAGTCATTGCTCTATTTCTGAAACCTTTTTCCTTTTCCTTTTTGCCAAACAGATGTTATACCTGATAATACAAGGTGCAATGTGCACACCAATACTTTACCAGACATGCTTAGAGCAATTTCCCTTCCTACCTCAAGTAAATACAGTTGCAGAGGATTATACCTAGCTCCGGTACAACAGCCGGACTGGCAAACAGCTGACTCAGAGCTTTTAATATCTCTAACCTGTACTGCAAGCTGCTGACTCTCCTGTGGCTGCAGCCCGGCTCTGATGCCAGCAGCAGAGGAACCTAAGATTCCTGGTTATTGCAAAAGTTCGAGTGGGGGGTGGCAAGACCAGCCAGATATGATCGAATATGCTGCAGTAAATGGTAAGTGAATTTTTGTTGCAAATAAAGTGCAAATTGGGACCTGCTCCACACTTGGGTGTAAGGCTCTTAATGCCGACTGTTTCCCTTTTATATACTGGTTAATTTAACAATGGCTGTATGGGAGCACTGGCCTGACTTCCAACCCAGTGAAGTAACTGAGAGTCGAAGGAAACAGGCCATTACTGCAGCACTGCCAGACTGGCAAGGGGTTCCAAAGAAAAGGAATTTTAAAACAAAAGGTAGGACTCGGGATAAAAAGGCATAACATTCACGATGCATTGCTAGAATCCTATTTTATTGAAATTACCAGAGATTCTGACTAGACATTTTGCTAACTCAAGGGACCCCAAAAAATGTTTTTTGAGATATTTTTTTTTAACATGTAAATACTCAGAATATCTGGCCCCAAGTCCCAAGAAAGACAGTCACTGCCCTAAATCCAGTCCTCAAAGAAGTATATTTCTGGCAGGATTCGTGACACACACACATGACTCTCTGGATAAACTGTTAGAAACATCATTCAGCTTCTCATTGCAGTAAGTCACTGTGAGGCAATTCTTTTAAATGTTGAAGGAAATGTGAAAGGAAAATGTATGCCCTCCACTGGGATTTGAACCCAGGCCCCCAGCATTCCATATAGTGCTCTAATCCCTGAGCTATAGAGGAACGCACCTTAATACCTAGCCCCAGTTTCTGCCTTCTTGCCATGACCCCTCCCCTCCGGCAGGGTTCTCAATATCCTGAAGGGGGAAATCAGGAAATGGCTACCCCTTCTCCTCTTATTCAGTTCTTCCCTCTCCCCTCTGTCTTCTCCACCTGCCCTTCTGGGTCAAAAGCGTGCACAACCTAACCTCATCCTTTTTACTCCAACAGCACTTACGTACTACCTCGAGTCTGCTCCTGGTACACTCATGCACTATAATGGTTCTATCACATTATTGCTGTTTTGTATGTTCATATGTTCTTTTGTACATGTATTGTATTTTACCCAATGCTCCACTACTGTTTATTGTGCAATACCTTGTGTTCCAACTGTTGCACAATCTTACAATGTTGTATTGCTTGTACTACCCACATACTATTGGAACTGGTCATCCTTCATAACCCTATGTAACCCCTCCCGTCTGGTCGCACTGTGAGACAAGCAACTTGTTGTTCAGTGTGCCCTCCAGTTGAAACATTTCAATAAATAAATAAATAAATGAACTCAGAAATGAGCAGACCTGCAGTAGCCATCCCTTTCAGGTCCACACATTTTGGATAAATTATCAGTAAGATTGACATCTGTATTTGAAATGAATATCAGAAAGGTACTTGGGCTCTCAAGAGCAACCAATCATATTAAAGGCTTGACGGGAATACGATAGGCTGAAAGAGTGCCGCCATAAAGGTTTGGCATTTGTTTTTTGCTGTTGTGTTTTAACATGTGGGGAGGACACTGGAGATGATGAGTGTTCGGGGCCCATGGGCAATCTGTCTCATTTTGGCTGAAACGGGGGACTACAGGTGGGGCCAATAATTTTCCATTTTCAATGGCAAACATCAGTAGAAAACAGAATTTGTCATTTTTAAACCAGCACTTGGAAGTCAGTTTTTCATTAAAACACCTCCATTTTAAGCCAAATTATGTACAAAACATTCTGATTCGCCATCAGTCTGGGGAAGAAAATCTTACTGTTTTATACCAGTCCATTACTCGACCATGAATTAGGAAGGAAGGCGGGCATATGAAGTATGGGTCTAGATAATTTGATTCTGCCAAATGGAATTGGGCATTTTTGAAAACTTAAAATCATGGTGTAACCTCCCTACAAACGAGGGTTCCCAAAAAGTCTTCCTTGAGCTTGCCTAAATGCTCACTGCCAGGCTGTTGTCCTGCGTTTTAGCAGTTCAAATGTGATTACCAAAGCCTGTATAGCCTCTGTGTACTGTCTCTTTAAGAGCTGCCTAATTGCAGCTCAAGTAATCTGAGAGGGAGTTCTGTTGAAAGATGTAATTATTTACTGAAAATCATTTAGAGTAATAATGATAATGTAGTTTGTCTAACCTGCTTTCTTTGTAGCAAGGACTGTTTTGTTTGTCTCCACTATCTTGGTCCTGGACTGCAAATTGGACCAATCAGTACTGGTGGGACCTAAAATGTAGCCGGACTACAGGAGCTGTCTGAATTCAAAATCTGTAGGAACTGTAGTTTGAACTTTTTGCGCCTTTTTGCAACTGAAGGGGGAGCTCTTGCTTTGACTGACAGCCAAATCAGCCAACCAAACCTTTTGGATCTTGGGGAAGTCCCGGGGTGCTTGCAATTTTCAGTTAGTTCTGAGCTGGGAAGTGAAATGGGAAGAGCTCAAGTGTATTTTGGGCAGCAATCCTGAGTGGATTCGCATGAGAAAACTCTGAAAGGGATGAGTTTTTGGCTTGCATGTCTGCTGCTGCTCCTGAGAGGGAGAGAAGAGAATTATTTTGGACTAAATCCAAGTTTGTGTGACTAAAGTAAGCTACTGAAGTGGGCTAGGCTCAACCTGAAGAAGACCGAAGATTTTGCTGAATGCGATCGGCCTGTCAGAAGTTCCAGCTACCCCCAAGCTCCCGGTGTGTGCTGAGACTTTGCGATTGTGACTGGGGAGCGCTTTGCCTGGTACAGTAGAATTCCCATACATGTAAATGTGCTATGAGCTGCTAGTGGGTTGTGAGTTAGTTCCCCACTGTGTGAACTGTGTTCTGCTTGCTGGAAGCTGTATCCAACCCAAAATGGACTGCATCCGAATTTGTCGCCATGTGGTCTGGGCCTTGCCAGACTGGCCCAGATAGACTACCCACTGCACAGAGAAGCCATTGACAAGAGACTTGCCTGGGGATCAGCCCCCTGCTCCACGCTTGAACAGGAACAACGCCTCTGCGACTCGTGTGGGCCCTGCTTCTCCTGGCATTCCAGATCAACCGCCTGCAGTCTCGATTTTCGTCCAGCCTGTGTCCAGTCTTGGGTATTGTGAGTAAATACCAGGGTAGCTCCCTGCAACAACAGCTTAATCTGAGTGTGTCATCTGATTGTCTTGTTGTTTAGTTTCCTTTATGAACTGAGCCCTCTGGCTCCGGATTACGAATATTGTGTACTGTGCATGTTGCGTTTTCCATCACAAGGTCCCAACCAGCTGCAACCCCGGGCAACAGTCCTGGCTAGTCCATCTCTTCTCCATCTGGGTACCCAGAGGTGTGACTGTGTGGGGGGACTCAAAGCGCATGCATAACTCCTTGATTGATATAACCTTTAAGCTAATTAACCTGATTTTGCCCCTTCCTTGTTCAAGTCCCCTGAATAAATCAGATCTAACTTTTTCTGCATGTAATCTGACTGTGGTTCCAGTTTGTGCTCAAAGTAGTGTACTGTTGCTATTTGCTGTGCATAACCTTGTTTTACAGGGGGTCCCCAGGGTCGAGCCAGAGGAACCAGTCCTGGTGGTAAGTGCAAGCAGTGTGGCTACTTGTGTGGTATACCAGAGGTATTGTGAAAGTGACTGTTGTGCAATGTTCAGGCCACTAGAGGGAAAAGAGGAAGGTTACAGTGTCCTGGAGGACAGTGCCCAGGTTAGCTTGACCACTACCAACCCTGACCTCCAGGTGGAGGCACCCGTTTCAGAACTCAGGCCCCTTAACCTGCTACTAGCCAACCAGGCAGGGGTAGTAGCCCTTGGGATAGTGCCACCTAGGGGTTACAATTGGCTCCACACAGGCTGCTTAACTGTTATAAGGGGTGTGGGTAGCCAGGTTTTACCCCCATGGCATTCTGTTTACATTTAACAAATGGACTAAAATTATCTGGATAGATCCATGCTTCATATGCCCTCCTTCCTTCCTAATTTATGGTGGAATAATGGACTGGTATAAAACTGTGATGGCAATATCAATACGTCTGACTGAACTTTGCTGTTTTTTATTATGTGTTGTCTGATATTTGTGAAGACATTTGTGTCAAATAAAACAAAGCAAACTTGGAACAGTCAGTTCCTTTGCAGTCAGACCACTGAACCAGATTTAAAGGAACAGGGATTGAGAAGTCAGCAGGCTTCAGGAAGTGATACTAGCTCTTTGTAGATGTTACAGTCAGACAACATTTGCTCTGCATCTGACATACACAGATACTATGCAACATAAGAAAATGGCTTTGGCCTCAGAGTGACAGTAAAGAGCGTGGCTGACAGAAACAAATCAGGAAATCCATACTTTACTAAGAAACACACATTTCAAGCAGCCTTCCTGATGTTGTCCATTTTGTTTTACCCCCCCCCCCACATCTCATGGACTATTCCAATTCTCAGCAGTGTTGCTCATCCCTGGTGGACCGAACAACACATGAAAAAAGGGGTAAACCCAGAAGGGGCGTTTTCAGCAGTCACCCAGTTAGCATCACAAACCAAAGAAAATGGTCCATCCATTGTTTGGTTTTCATCCCTGTGCTCCTCTTATTTACATTGCCACTGGCCACTAGAGCTACATGTCTACATCTACTTATGATGTAATTATTAAACAATTAAATAACCAATCTAGTGAGACCGTTCTGTTTATTTACTCAGCCAGTAAAACAACTGTGTGCCTCTCTCCTTAAAGGAAAGCTGTCTTCAAATTGTGCTGCCACCCTCGCAAGGCTTACCCCCGGTTTAGCATTTTATATGAAAAGCGGTGTTTTTCTCGCGCTGCAAAGTACTTTGCTTTGACAAGGAAAAGTCTGTTACTTGGAAGTATGGTGGACCCAGGGAGGGGGCTCCATTTACTGTAAAGGTGCAGTGTCACACGTTTACAGTAAACGGAGCCTCCCCCCGCCATACTTCTGGGTAGTAGACCTTACCTTGTTAAAATAAAGTACTTTGCGGTGTGAGAAAAACACTGCTTTACATATAAAAAGCTAAAACTGGGATAAGCCTTGCGGGGGCGGGAGCCCAATTTGAAGACAGCTTTCCTTTAAACAAAAATACTTGTTAGCCAAACAAACCCAGCCTACAGCGAATAACCCCGCCTCCCAATTTGGGGTTTCACAGAAAAAAAGCTACTTTTTGCAATTCTTAGGTCCTATATTTAACCTCAGTAACTTCTCTTGTACATATATAATGGCCGTGCTTTGTGGCACCATTTCAAGTACAGAGCGAGTCTTCATGCGGCTCACTTGTATGCATTCAGTACACGTGAGCTGTGTATGAGCCGTACTTCATACTCAAAATGGTGCCACGCAGCACTGCCATTGCATGCATATGGGAGGAGTTACTGAATTTAAATACTAGGACCTAAGAGGCACTTAAATTTTTTTTTTTTATTTGAAATCCCCGATCAGGGGTTAATCCATCCGGAACATTGTTTTACCAACTGGTGTTTTCCTTTGATGACAACTTTAGAACTGCACAGAAAAGAAGTAAATCAGAGTAAGCAGTTTAATTTAAGAAAAAAATGTATAAACAGAAACACTGGCTTCATGACACACTATGGAGACCTCCGAGTGGTTTAAACAGCAGTTTTCCTGCTCTTCTTGAAATCCACCCCCCCCCAGAAATACCTTAAAGGATCCTTACCTGCCCTAAAATGTAATACTGCATTATTGAGAATTTTTCCGTCCTTATTTTTTGGATTTGGGAGGGATGGGATCATATTTTGGATCCATGGAGCTGACAGCCCAATCCCTTTTACTTCCTGATTCAAAGACATGCACTGTGCTCTCATGTTTTATGATGTAAGAATATGTAAAGCACGGGAGTGTGCTCTATTGACTTGCGTAGGGACATGTTTCCAAGTACATGTTTTCACTATTTTAGAGTGTCAATCTGAACTCAAGGCTACTGCTCAACTAACAAGGGCCTTGTTAGTTGAGCAGTGGCTTTGATTTGTTTGACTCAGCTCTATCTAAATAGCAAAAATAAATAAATAGTTTAAAATACATTCCTATACAAGTCTATAAAGTGTGCCCCTTCACACTCCATATTTTTACATCACAGAATGTGAGAGCTGGGGGCATGTCTCTGAATCAGGAAGTGAAAGAGAGTGGCCTCTCAGCTCAATTAAACCAAAATATGATTCCTTCCCTCCTGAATTATAAGCACTACAAATTCTGATTAATGCAGCATTATGCTTTGGTGCAGGTAAGGGTCCGTTAGTGTTTTTAACCTGCGCATCGGAAAAGATGCCTTTTAATGACACCATAACTGATGTAGTCAGATTGTTCTGTTTATTTACCTAGCACAACCTTGTCTTTCTCTCTCCCCCCTAAATGTTCCACTTTCTTCTCTCCCGATTTTTGACCCTTCTCATACCTCTGTAATTAACCATGACACATTTACAAATTTAGAGAGCTAATGTACTGCCTGGAGTTATAGGAACTTTCAGAAGTAGTCTGCTATCACTTTTTAGATATGAAGTACATTTTCTTTTCCGTTTTGCTAATTAGAAGATTTTCTTTTTACCCTGACAGTACTAGGCGTGATGTGTGAATCCACATTCTACCTGGAGGTCGACGTAGTTAGTTCTGTTCCTTCCTATACATCACCAGCACTGTGACTTCTTTAACTATGACATCACTAGTAACCAGGAGGAGACAACCTCCTGCTGCTTTATTGGTAAGTTGAGACACATGGTACCAATCAGGCAGTGGGGCTTGTGACGGAACGATGAGGGAGGTCAAATGCTGATAATGTAGTGGACGGAACAGAACTAGATAGGTCTGTTTCAAGGTAAAGCACTGCTTTTCACATCATGCCCAATACTATTATGTAGAAAAAACAACAAATGAGTACATAAAAAAAGGAAAACACTTCTGAAGTAAAAAGTCTTAAGGGACTACTTAATCTTCTGGCTGCTACATTGTGGCGCTTCTAGAGACTCTGGCCCTCCCTTTTCTCTTTCAATTCTTTAGCATCAAACTTTGGTATATATTACCTGCTTCTTCTGCTCAGTTTGCTAAAACACCTAATGAAGTGATCTATGTGGCCCTGAAAGCTTGTGTAACATTTGCATACAATCTGTTTGTTAGTCCAGTTAAAGGTATCACAGTCTGCAATGGATCCTGTATTCAATAGAGACTAACACGGCTGCAAATACTTCTCTTTTTAATTCATGGGATCAAAGACTCCTGCAACGATTTTGAGATTTGCTTTTAGTTACAAGCATGATGCAGCATTTTTAGTATTCATTTCCTAATAAACAGTGGCCTCAAATAAGGCTGGCAGCTCACAACAGTTCCAGTAACCCCCTTCCCCTGGGTCACTCTTCAACTCTGCACACTCTTCTAGTAATGCAGCAGGTATACTGAGAGTTGCGTTAGGAGGAGGCTAGGCATGGTTTCTCAAATGAGGCCCCAAGCACAGTTCTGTGCATTTACAGAAGTCTCTGTAGCCCCCAATAAAAAAAAAAAACAGTCACGAATAACCAGTTCCTTCCCTTTATAAAACATGTGAGATATTTTATTTGTTGAAAACTGGTGACTGAGAAAGACACACAGAGTCAAGACTCATTTCCAGATGTGACCCGAGGAAGGGTACAGGAATAAATACATGGGGGAGGAGACTGGGCATCCTAGGGACTGCTCCACTTCTCTGGGGAGGGAGGGTACTTGGGACCTGGCACCTACCAATCCCCACCACTGGCTGGCTGGCATGGCAGTCTGGGACAATAGAGGGAAGTCCAGCGGGATAGGGACTGGCGAACCTCTGCATGCCGGAGGCATCTGCCTGAGGTCATTGAATATCTGGACCCACCTCAGCTGAATATGGAAGGGGGGTTGTTCCAAGGAAAACACCCCTCGGCATGAACCCCATGATGCCGGATCCCAGTGAGTACTGGGACCTAGCCGATACGTGGGGTGATCCACCAACAGTGACCGCAGGGCCAAAAACGCATTCATGATAAAAAAAAATGCACAGCAAATAGGGCACAGGCAGGGATGGGAGCAGAAATACAATTAGGAATACATGTCAAGGTAAAGCTGTCAGGCCACGTTTGACAGCATAGAAACATAGACTTTGATGGCAGATAAGGACCACTTGGCCCACCCAGTCTGCCCATTTCCCTACCTACTGGATATGCTGCAGATTCTAGTTAACCAACAGCCTACTTCCTGCCACCCCCCACTACAATTGCCTTGTGTCTGTCCCACGCATGTTTGAATTCCCCCACTGTTTTAGCCCCAACAACCTCCCCAGGAAGGCAGTTCCATGCATCCACCACTCTCTCGATGAAAAAAGATTTCCTCACATTACCCCTGAGCCGTCCCCCCTCTATCTTTAAATTGTGTCCCCTTGTTCTTACACATCTCTTTTTCTGAAAGATGTTACCCTCCTGGACTTTGTTGATTCCCTTGAGGTGCTTGAACGTTTCTATCATGTCCCCCCCGTCCCTCCTTTCATCAAGGGTATACATATTAATCTCTCTCAGTCTCTCTTCATATGATTTCTGATGCAGGACCTACACCATTTTAGTTGCCCTCCTCTGGACCGCTTCCAGCAGTATCATGACTTCCTGTATAAAAGGATGTTTTATGTCAATGTAGAGGTAGGGTGAAAACTTAAAGAGGTATCCACCAGTAAATTCTAGCTGTTGTACTTTCAGCCAATTGGATTTGCGCCCTGAGAACCACTGTGCCAGGACCTGACTCTGTGAGCAGCAGCATACTACTGAATAGACTTGTTCAGATCCATCACCGCAGGCCTGGAAACGGAGCAGGAGCTTTTCAAGTGTTCACAAAGGCTCATCTCAGGCTGCTCAGGAAAGAGATAAAGCAGACAGGAAAAATGTATTGGTGGGATCACTATGCACTGGCTTCAAATTCATTTCCCGGAGGCTTCAAACAAATAAATAAAAGATATAAAGAACTCATTACCTAGGGTCATTTGGCAAACTGACACCAGCTGTCTTCACCTGCTTTAGTACTGCTGATTCTATGGAACGCTAGTGTATTGTTTTGCACATCTTTATTGTTTTACTGGTTCTATGCACTCAACCTAAGATCAAGTCAAGAAAATTTTCTACAGTGAGGACAAAAAAGAAAGTCTGGTGACACATTCTTCTTTTACTATGAAGGCCAAGATTTGGAATCTTTTGCCCAAGAAGCCAAAAAACATTAGAAATAACTGCTTTGTTTTATGAATCTTGTCATGCAAGTTTTGGAAAAAAACACATAAATATAAATGGGTGACCTAGTAAGTCACTGTATTTTAAGTAAGCAATAAGCCACTTCAGAGTGTTTTGCCATGGTAATCAGATCCAGCACCTGACCGTGTGGTTCTAGTAAGTCAATGCATGGTCAAGTGATATCTCTCAGCAACTGAGGTTTCTAGGACTTTTCTTGCTGTTTTGTAACAAAGTTTAGGACTTAACAAGCCATGCTCTCAACACTCTAGCTCTCTCGTGAAATGCCAGGCCATCGATACTCCAGCCGACATGTCCTGTGACGCTCCAGCTGCCTCCTAGGATGCCAAGTCCTCTGCACCGCTGCCGCTATGTCCATCGATGCCAATCACTCCATGCCATTCGCAGTCACTCCCAACGACAGAATCCAGATGCTCCTGACACATGCTGCTCCTGACTGCAGAATCCAGGAACCCCTGATGACACACACAACTCCTGACTGCAGACACAGCTCCCAGCCAAAAACACCACTCTATTGCAAACCACAGTCCAACACCATAATGCCACCAACAAGCTAAAGGACTGACTGCTGCAAACACATCCCTTATAGGGACTCTAAACTACATATATAGGGTGACTCTAAACTACAAAAAAACACTAAGGCCAGAAAAAGAGGCCACACCAAAACAACACCGCTACACTTTGGAAAAACAGGGTGGCAAAAAGCAGCAAAACGTGAAACTTGTAAACGATTCCGACAAAATGAAAACCTGTAAACAATTCTGACCACAACCTAAAGGTAAAATGCATCCATCTTTATGTTTATATAAAATAAATGATGAGTAAATCTGCTATACTCGAATCTATACCTATTGAGGGGGGCTAACGGATAAAAACCCCACTTGCCCTTACTGTCTGATTAGCCACCTTCAGTGCCCCAGATAAGGGGAGTAATGGCCTATTTTGCTCCCCTCTTCTTCAGATAATATTTTTAAATAGTATTGATACCCATCCCAATACTTGGAAAGTCTCCAAATCCCATGGAATAGTGTCTCTCTTAACACTGTGGGAGCTTCCATAGAAGTATTTTTGCTAGGTCTGAGGCTCTCATACACACCCACATTTTCTTTTACTCACCATATCTCACAACTGGTGAGTAAATTACTCTTACCTGTCAACATAATCTGGCATGCTGGTCCCCTTGATAGCTGTACTACCTTGTATACCACACTTGTCCATCATTTACATTCTGTAAATGTATATTCTAGAGTTGAGAATAGCCTGTGAGTTACCATTCATTATTTTCAAGGGAAAGGGAAAGCCCTCACATACTGTATATAGAGAAAAAAACATCCCACATGTTTTGTATTCTGTTTCGAGTACAATCTTAGCAAGATGCACCGAAGGGTGTGTTGTGAAAGATAGTGATTGTGAATGATGATACTGTCTTTTACTAGTGTATCGGCTGTAGGTGAGGCGGATTCTCCCCCAACCCCTGGAAGAATAAGTATTGTATGTGACGGATCTTTCATTTTGCCCCCTTTGGGAGGCAGGGTCAGACTGGGATACTGGGGACCCACCTAGAAAGCCGATTTAGGGACCTACCTGGAAAATCAATAGAGGAAGGCCCAGGGTAGCACACTTCTATCAGTATTCTACTTCAATTTGCCACACTAGCTCTGTGCTTGCATCTCACATTTACTTGCAGTGCCCAAAATACCCCATTTAATTAGAAAATAGATGATAAATACAAAGGTTTTCATAGTTTAGAAGGTGGTGAGGTATCCAAGAGAGGGGGGCCCACCTGGAAATTTCCAGGTAGCCTGTTGGACCAGTCTGACTCTTGGGGTGGGAGGGGGCAGTAGTTTTTGGTCTGGTACCAAGTGTTTCTGTATCACCCTTCTCAAGAATTCAGAGCAACACTAAAGAAAACATTAGATCTTCTGAATCAGTTCACAGAATCTTAAAGTTCTCTTAAATCAGTGTAAGTGAAGCATGTTTAATGGCCGTTCCCTTTGGCTGTTTAGACAAATTGCTTTCTTCTTTTCGCCAGCTGCTCAGTGCTTGTGGTCATTCACCAACCCTGAAGCCACAAAGGAGAACACCACTGTTATGATGTGGTATAAATCATGACAGACATGACATTTCCAGCTGCAGATTTACCATATATAATATTTCTGTAATACGGCTTGAGTGTTCACTCAGAAAACCAAAGTAACGAAGCCCGATTACAAACCCAATGCATCACCTTGTTTTAACAGGGACCTGCAGGTAGGAACTTGTTATTAAGGAATGCTGTACTCCAGTTTACATTTACTTGCACCGCTCCATAATGAGATTTCTGCATGCCATATTTTCAAGAACACAAAATCCTGGAAGAAATAGCAGCCTCTTAATGAATCCCATTCTACCACTGACTCAATATGTATTGTTCAAGTTCTTTTCAGGGGAACCAAAGGTCCCGGACATCTCGGATAAAACTTTTACATGTCTTGGGCTGGATCTCCAGGCCTCCCCGACACGTGTCACAACTTGCAGTATGATTTTAGTGCAACTGCACAACTTGAGAGTGCGACCAAAGGTTAGA
The DNA here is from genome assembly GCA_016271365.2 of Neoceratodus forsteri. Classification (NCBI taxonomy): domain Eukaryota; kingdom Metazoa; phylum Chordata; order Ceratodontiformes; family Ceratodontidae; genus Neoceratodus; species Neoceratodus forsteri. Next base: position 36,227,861 of record JADMNL010000029.1, on the reverse strand, counting down.
CCATGTAAAGCACAATCAAATATTTTGTCCCAAGTTTTGCTATTTGAGCACAGAAAATTATGCATGCATGGGTCATTTCTTTGTAGTAAAACAGGTAAAGTGTCACGTGAGCATCAAAAAGCTTTAAAGCAGCAGTATTTGTTAGTAATCATGTCGTTTTTTTGAGCACTAATGTTCATCTGACAAGGGGAAAACAAATCAAGATACACAGTCTTCTTTTTGTTTTCATTCATTCCTGAACCAAGATGTGGGATTTTGAAATTTTTGAAAGTTCCCACTCCAGTGCCATACCCGCCATGTAAAAACTAAAATATCTTGGTACAGTGTTGCGCTGTGTACCATCAGAAACTCTTGGTGCAGTAGCACAATCGTAATACAGCTACGGTATGAGTCTAGCATATACATTCAGCAAGTAACCTCAGTGGAAGACATTTTTAAAAATTGTGAGCGGCAACCATCTTTAATGGTGCGAGTCATTAATTACAAAATTACTGTAGCTGTGCAAGTTGTTTTAACAATATCTGATAAAACGAAAAATACCCTGAGGATGAATCTGAGGATGTCAGAAATACACTTTTGCTAAAAACAAAACAAAACAAAAAACTACATGATGAAATGTTTTGCCTACTAACAAATACCACTGCTTTAAAACAGCGGTTAAATATTTTGGTGCACTTATATCTATGCAGGCGCAGCACAAAATCGGGAAGTGTGCCACGACAAGACTTGAAAATCCAGACAGTTATAATTTTCTGCATTTAGCTTCCATCTTTTCATAATAATTATGTCCACCGACATGAAAACAGGATTGCTGTCTATCAGGGTTCATCTACTCTGGCTACTTGTCCATATCAGTCATTGTAGCACTCCGATTGCTACATCCCAATCACGTCAGCAGCAACAGACAGGATGTCATATGCAGTGGCTTGTCTTCTTTAGCTGATCCCCTTGTCCTCCTGGGGCCAAATACAGGTCACAGAGGAATGCACTTAGCCCAGGAGAACAGCGGGATTAGCAGACATCTGATCGGAGCTTATAAAAGCTCCAATATGCACTGCAGGCTATTGAATCTCCCACTGTTGAAGCCCTCCTCTGATGTCAGCTGCAGGGGATCCTGGGATTTGTAGGTACAGAAAATGTCAGCTTGCAAGTCAACAGAATTAGCCTGATACAAAGTACTACACTACAGTAAACAGTAAGTTAAAAAATGTTTTTGAACACTAAGTGCAAAATTGGGACCAGCACAACACTTGGGTGTGGGGTTCTTTGCGCGGACTGTTCCCCTTCAACACAACCCTTCTTATGACTAAGATCAATTTGCATATGATAGGAACTGCTTCCTAAGCTTTTGAGCCGGGTAGGGGTGGGGGTGTTATCAGGGAAAACTCCAGGTCATAAAATTAAAGCTCTGATATATGAAACAAAACTGAAGTGCAGAGAATCAAAATCTGGGGAATAAAGGGAGCACAGAATGAAGTGCTTCAAAAATGGGTAATCATGAACTGCAACTGTAATCCTTGTCTAACAAAATGCTGCAGCACTCCCGTGTAGTCTTTCAATCAGATCCGCACAGCTTATGCATTCCTTCAACTCGCACTGCCAGCACAGCAGAACACGGTGGCATGAGCTATCTGCTGTTCGTTTATCAAGCCAGATAGCGTATTTCCTGTTCACACCACAGCCTGTTATGCAGCCAGCACGGCCAGGATAAGCAGTCTTGATAAAAGACAGGAAGCAAATACGAGCAATGTAATTTAACCAGGAAGGGGGTTGGGGCATTTTCAGTCACCTGTTGATCAATGTTGGACTGTCTTGTCCAGTACCATAACATCATGCAACCAGTACTACCCCAGAGAGATTACATGAAATAATGTTTTAAAAAGCATCATGTGATGAGTTCTCTAATGTTTATGACATCATTATTTCTGGTCCCTTATCATCAGGGTTCATTTTCAGCTATCTTTACATGTGCAAACTCCAAACTGTTTATTTTTGTACTTTTCACGGAATGTTTAAACAGTAAATCAGAAAGAGGATCTTTTTTTGGCTGACATTTATTTTGAGGATAAGCTCAAATGGTTTCCTGCATCAATGCCTCCAACACTGTTGGTGCTCCATATGTCAGCTATGTATAGTGTAGCATGAGAGGGGTGCTGCACTTCTGAGGTGCCGTCTTTTGGATGAAACGTTAAACTGAGGTCCCATCTGCCTGGATTGGTGGTAGTTCAGGTGGATGTTAAAGATCCCATGGCACTTATCGAAAAGAGCAGGGGAATTTCCGCAGTGTCCTGGCCAAATTTCCCTCATTCACTAAAAAAAATACCATCAACAGCTTAATCTGGTTCAAGGTCAGTTGGCATTCATCTGTATCCCCCTCCCCCGGGTCATGCCTGAAAATAGGCAAGATTTGTCTAGTGCACTTACCCGGTCAACAAAAACTAAATAAATAAATAAATATGCAACCACCCCTTCAGTGTGCTTTCTGATCTCTCTCAGTGCCCTGATAGGGGTGGGCATGGTCCAAGGTAATCCCTGTGTGTAGATATATGTGTAAGGTACAGCTCCAGGGAGCCCCCCTTTAAATGTTTCAGCATTTGCTTCCATGTAGTCATAAAGATCTGACTAAGACAGAACCCAGCCTAGTAGAGAAAATAATCACACAGCACCCTGAACTGCAATTCATTTTCTCAGCTTTACTGGGGTGACCTTGAGTAATTCATCCAAGTATACTGCTTCACTTTCTGGTCACATGGACCCCATGTATTTTAGCAGCTTCCACATCTTTCATTATGGCAGGTCAAGCCCCACATTTTGTGGCCTCCTCAGGGTTCTCACCACAGTTGCGGCCCCAACCCATTTATTGAATATGGACTCCCCTTGTGCTGGCCCATCGACACAGTGAGTGGACTACTTCTTGTGACCCAGGTGATCTGAGTTCAGGAACAATCCTGGGTCAACAGGGGGAGAAGAAATGAGCACCCCAGGTGATGCTCTCCTTCTCTGGGGAGGGAGGGAATGAGGCAGTGTGCAACTGCTACAGCAATGCTATGTGGGTGGTGAAGCTGCGGGCAGGTGTGCCTTCGGAGCGAGGAGATTTTTTCGGACACAGGATGACAGTATGCTCTGGCATGCATGCTTGTGCATGGCATCATAGATTTGGTGTCTTGAGGGGTAGGGGAAGAAAAGTGAAAAATGGCCTCAGCAACCATAGGTGGTGGAACCTTGCACATAATCTGGGCCCCTGCCCTGCTGCCACCCACCACCTGATGGGATGTGGTAGAGCTAGACCCCACCTACCACCTGATGAATGACTACTTGTCAGAGGTACATTCCCCACCCTGACCCTGCCTGGGGGACAAATCAAGGCTCCATGGAGAGCTGGTGGCATCAGTGGCAGGGGCATAGTGTTGTGTGTGTGTGTGTGGGGGGGAAGGGCAGTGGGAGTGCTGAAGGAATCAGATGCTGAGGATGGAAGGAGGAAACAAAAGTACTGACTAAAAAAAAAGTTCCCATCTCGTACTATAATGTTAGGGACCTGGCATGAGCCTACAAAATGTGTAGTGCCAGCATGGCACTGTGCTCTCCAGAGTAACCATTCAGATTTCAGGCTACCAGGCTGGCTACCAATCACCATGCCTTGGTGCCTAGGAAGTCCTAATGCCCCCAACCTGTCCTGTTGGGCTGCATCAGCTGGAGCTTCACTAGCACCAAATTCTGCAGCCTGACTCCAGGGATTTTCTCCCAAGGACACTGCAACCATTCCCGCCGAGGCACAAATGCAAGAACTTATGTCCCCAAATTATGAACTTTACCTGTTCCCAAAGGCTCAGCGGGGTACATACTTACATCATCAGTTTTCGTTGGAGTCACCCCCAGAAACCTAGCAGCACCCCATTTTGGGGGGGGGATCCCTTCCAGACCTGAAAGCCCTCAGGAGCACTCCTTGTGGGAATGCCCCCGAGAATGTCCGCACCCTTCCTGGAGTCAATCTAACTGGCTTCCTTGGGCAAGCCCCCTACTATAGTAGCAGTACTTCGATCCCATCGGGAAGCAGGAGAACATCAGGGATTCCCGAGGTCCATACCTGGCACATGCCAGGCCCCACAGATGACACCCAGGACTTCATACCAGCCTCAGATGTCAATTCTGGCTGGACACCCATACCTACATGTGTGATGCAAGCACCAAGGAGCTGTGTAACCATGGCCTGTGCATTGCAGCCTACCACACAGTGGGACACCTTATGTGCCTACCCACCTGCTGCATTGGCCTCTCTGGTACCCAGCCTTTAAGCTGGCAATACCTGCAGAGCACACCCTAACCCACACTTGGCAAAGGGCACCAAGCCAGTCTAGTCCCCCACCCAGCCATCTGACTCCGGGTGAAAGCCCATTTGAGTAAGACATTCCCTGGTCTCCCTTTGACTGAGGCACCTAACCAAATGTGCTGAACTCTATCTTTCACGCCTCCTGAGCTCTTCTCCAAGACCTTCTCCTGCTCCTCTAGGCCATGAAGGCCCCTAAATATACTACAAGGGCAGAGCAATGATGCCAAAGCCCCCAATACTCTGGTGGGTACTGCTAGTAACACCCCAGTCCCCTACTGAGGAAGGGGTTGCTACATTTATAAGCATTGATACAACCCATGCATTTGCCACATGGTATGATGAAGGTGATCCCTGGTACCATTACCTGCCACTGAACTGTTATACCCTACCTTATTACCTAGTGATACATATATCCTACCTTGCTCACCATCCAATGTCTACCATTGAAAAGAACATATATTTTAACATGCTATGCATCTGTATAATATATAACATGGAACTGCGTACCTGTGTAACTCACAGAATAACTATATTTGCATATCTCTGAAGCCCTAAATAAGTATCTATGCAACAGGTTCTGGTGACAGCCTGAATGCCAGAATGTCAGTAATTGTGAGAATGATTAAATCCAGAACTGCCGGAACACCAGAACAGGGCCATAGTTGGGAATTTTCCCACCATTCCAGATGTTACCATTCATGCAATTCTGGCTTTCTGGCTATTACTAGAACTCCTTTTTGGTTCTACAATAAGTTCCTGTGGGATATGGGTGAATGCCTGAACAGCAGTAGGCAAAAATGGCCAGAATAGCTAAAATGGGTAAATATAGACCAGCTGGAACCCCTATTTTGTGCATTCCAGATTTTATTCATTATGACGGTTACAGACATTCTGACAATCTGCTGTTCCAGCATTTAACATACTATTTGCCAGCAGAATAGGCCTCACGGTCTGTCGAGTTTACGCATGCCTCAGGATCCCAGTTGGGAACCGAGGCCTTCCCCCACCATCGCCTTTCTGTTTCTCTTGTTTACCGGGCCGGGCACCCCCTGCTTCTTCCCCATTCTGTACCTGTCCCACCCTCTCTTGAACCCCTCCACTGTAGAGGCCAACACCAGCTCCCCAGGCAGCGCATTCCGGGGTTCCACCACCCTCTCAGTTAAGTACATCCTCCTCTTTTCCCCCCTCATGCTTCCTCCTTCCAACTTCAAACCATGCCCTCTGGTGATACCCCCCTCCTTTAATCTAAAGATTCCCTCCCTGTTTATCTGATTTATTCCCCTGAGATACCTGAAGACTTCAGTCATATCCCCCGGTCCCTCCTCTCCTTCAATTAGAACAGGCTGAGCTCCTCCAGTCTCTCCTCATATGTCAAATCCCCCAATCCCTGTATCATCTTGGATGCCCTCCTTTGTACCCTTTCCAGGAGCTGTATGTCCCTTCTTAGGTGTGGCCATGAGAAGTGCACACAATACTCAAGATGTGGTCTAACCAGGCCATTGTACAGTGGCAAAATCACTTCCCTACACCTTGAGGTGATCCCTCTTGCGATGTAGCCCAACATCCTATTTGCCTTGACTGCCGCCCTCCTGCACTGCTCAGAGTTATTCATACCTGCATCCACCAGCACCCCTAGGTCTTTTCCCCTGCCGGAGCCACCAACTCCTCCCCTCCCAGGATGTACTCATGTTTGGAGTTCCTCCTTCCTAGATATAACACCTTGCACTTGGATGGGTTAAAATTTAATTTCCAGGTGTAAGCCCATCTATCCAGGGTCTCCAGGTCCTCCTGCAGAGCCACCCTCCCCCTCCTCCCCCTCAATCACTGCTCCCAGCTTGGAGTCATTATCGAAGAGACTCATCTCATACCCTATACCCTCCCTGATATCTGAGATGTATGAGTTAAACAAGATTGGCCCCAGGACTGAGCCTTGTGGTACCCCACTATTAACCCCTCTAGGTGTTGAGATCTCCCCACTGACCACTACTCTCTGGGTGCACTCAGCCAGCCAGTTTCCTACCCATCTGACCATCAAGGGGCCTACTCCCATCCCCGTTAGTTTCTCTAGCAGGCCTTTGTGCGGCACTCAGTCAAATGCCTTGATGAAGTCCAAGAATACTACATCCACAGGCTTTCCCCTGTCTAGTTCCGATGTTACCCATTCATAGAACTCCACAAGGTTAGTTTGACATGATCTGCCAAGCACAAACCCATGTTGGCAACTGTCCTGACATCCAATCTCCTCCAAGAACTCCCCCAATCATTCCTTCAGTATACTCTCCATTATTTTGCCCACCACCGATGTCAGGCTGTCAGGCCTATAGTTACTCATCGCTTCCCTCGACCCCCCTTTTTGGATTGGCACCACATGCGCCTCTCTCTAATTCTAAGGCACTATCCCTGTCTCAAATGACCTGTTGTAGAGCTCCGCCAGAGGTGACAATGCTGACATCATTGCCCTCGGAGACTTCAATACAAACTGGATGGCTAACACTTCAGCCCCTGTTAGGGATGCTGCAACTGCTCAGAACCTGACCCAGCTTGTGACTACTGCCACTAGAATAAACCAGAGGACTGGCACTGCCACCCTCCTAGATTTAGTGCTCACCAACTCCCCACATAAAGCTACACAGATCAGGGTACCACCCGATGCTCTGAGCGACCACTCCCCAGTGCTATGTCAATGGTCATACTGTAGCAACAAGCCCCCCCCAAACTGTCTTACAACGCTGCCTCAAATGTGGCAAACTACAATCTCTTAAACAGTACCTCCTAGTTACTGACTGGTTCCCCATAAGAAATGCTCAGAACATTGACTCTGCCCTCAACTATTTCATTCATATGTTCAACACTGCCTGCAACTGGTTTGCACCCCTAACTAAACAAACAATTAAAGGTGCCAACACACCTTGGCTGTCTCAAGCCCTTTTGGACCAGATGCATGAACGAGACAATCTGTGGCACATTGCATAGGATACCAGAAAACCCTCTGACAGGCAGTGCTATCTTTCCTGGAAAATCATCACCAAGCTGTTGTTTTGAGTAATTGTCAATCTGCCCCATCACTGGTCAGGTGTGGCATCCCACAGGGCTCAATACTCTCCCTGTCACAGGGCTCTATACGCTCCCCGTTATTTGCACTGTATATTCCCCTGCTGAAAGAAGTGATCCGAACGTATGGCTTGAGTTTTCACTGTTACACAGATGACACTCAGCTATGCCTTTTATTTAGACCTGGCAAGGGGGATCAGATTTGTGCGACTGAGAAGACTATAATGGAAATCAAGTATTGGAGGAGTGTGTTCTGGTTGAAACTCAATCTCAGTAAAACTGAATTGCTTCTGGTTGACTTGGATCAACTCATGTCTGCGGTAAAGGAAAATCTGGCTCCCCCACCTGTGATGGTGAATTACTGCAGATTAGGGAGCAGGTTTGCAATCTGGGAGTAATATTTGACAGTAAATTGGATCTGTCATCTTATATTACTTCTGTCATTAAAAGTGGCTACCACCAAAAAAATATGACCAGATAGCGCTGCTTCCTTGATCCTGGCGATCTGTGCTCACTAGTTCAAGCTTTCGTTACCTTGTGAATCAATTACTGCAATGCACACTGTTATGGCCTTCCAGCTGTTCAATTATACCGTCTACAGCTGTTGCAGTATTCAGCAGCTAGATTATCAACCAGAGTATCAAAATTCAATCAGATTACTCCTGCCCTGAGGGAGTTGCATTGGTGCCTGATGGCATCCCGAAGTTCTTTTGCTGGTCTACAAGGTCCTAAATGGGTTAGGCCTCCTCTACACCCGTGAATTGCTGACAACCCATCAGGAGGTTTATCGAGACTCCAGAGCTCTTCACTCAGATACCCTAGCACTTTTGCAAGTCCCAGTATCAAGATTAAAATCTGCTGGGGACTGATCATTTTCTGTGGCAGCACCTAGACGCTGGAATAGTATTCCGATTACCATCCGCTCTGCCCGCTCAGTGGGAAGTTTTCAATCTCAGTTAAAGACCTGGCTGTTTAGGCAAGCTTTTTTAGGAGACTGAGAAGCTCCATTAATCTCGTGGATTACTAATATATTTTATGTATCATTTTTAGACCTGCTGCTGTGATGTATTAAATTGTAATACAAATTTATTTCTATTAAGTACTTTGTGCTCTGGAAAAGCACTATATAAAGTTCCTATCCTACCCTGAAGTACAACACTAGCCAGCAAGAAAAACCAACCATCCAAATGCAACATATTAAACATCAACTAGCAGGGTGGTGTATTCTTGTGAAAATTACCATCTTGGGGCCTAATTAGCTCATAAAGGCCACCTGCCCTTTAGACTTGTGGCTTAATGATCTTGGTAGCCCCTTAATACTAATATTTCAATGTATATGACACTTTACTAGCAGATTTTCAATTCAATTTTTATTTTACCAGGAATGACACCATTGAGCGGACTCATTTACAAGGTGGTCCTGGAAGGTAAACAAATACAACAATGCAACAAGGTTTTGTCTGTATTCACGTACACACAGACATATAGCGCTATGATCTGGTTAGAGTCCCCTCAATCGTTTTTTTTTCCAAGTACAGTGGTTCTACCCAACTTTTAGTCTATATAGTACATTTGGGTGGTTACTGTTAGTATTTATCAAAATTGCGCTTTCAGGAAATAACTGCCAACCACTTCTATGGGGAAAAGTCCCATTCATATAACATATAATTTATATATGTGTGTATGACTGTCTATATATATATATATATATGTATATATATATATATATATATATATATATATATATATATATATATATATATATATATATATATATATATATATATATATATATATATATATATATACACACACACCATGAGGTAGCTTCAAATACGCATGTTATCATACTTCTCAACCTTTCTCCACCAAAATGTATGACACGATGTGTGACAAATGAGCAAAATGTGTGACACATCGTCAAACATGGCACTGGAAGCTCAGAACACTATGCTAACAGTGCACTAATGTTCATAATGTTTTTGTATAACTAAGCATAATAGATTATTATGAATTTCTGCTTTAAAGTCTCAGAGGGGAATGTAGAATATCACCTTCCCCATGATGGACAAAGGGTTTCTGAGAGGTAAAATGAGTGACGTACCTCATAATGTGTGACAGTTGAGAGGTATGCATGTTATTTAGTTTGGAATGTTGGTATTACTGCACAAGTGGCCCAGCTATGAATGCACAGTGACAACAACACTGACATTTCGAAGCAAATAACATGCATGTTGGAGCTACTCAATGGATATCTGATATATGCCATGGGAGATCCATCCCACCTTTAATTTTATATCTATAGTAGGTACAAAACGTGCTGTGTTGTGAAAATGGATGATCTTTTTACAGTTTTTATTTATTTTTCTGCTTTGTTAAGGATGCTAAGCTTAACCTTTTACTTTTTGTAGTTAATGTGACAGCACCTCTGTTTGATGTGCTGCTTGCAAAGAGAGAGTTCCTGTGAAAAGCAAGGGTTGTGGCTAATATGCAAATAACATATCTACTGTGTAAATAACATGATTTCAACCGTCATAGAAACAAGCATAAAACCAGGAAATGAAAAATGAAAGCAGTTGTTTTACAGCTTTATTTACGGAACTTTCAGGTCCTGTTGTAGTCATCAGACACGAGATGAAGTAATGTACAATATCAGAAATATCTTCTTGCACTGGGCTTGACCTCTTGTGACCTCACTCATGGCTTTAACACTTGTGAGGTTAGAGGTCAAGTACAACTCAAGAAGATAGTTCTGGTATCTTACATTAGCTCATCTCATCTCATATATAGATATCACAAAACATATGATTAAGCCAGCAGAGAAAGGTCTTGCAGTCCTCATGTCTGCAGACTCTTTGTGTCTACTGAGATCCACCCTCCTCCCTCCCTCCCTTCCCACTGATGTCCTCCTCTCCAACTCCCTCCCCATATGCAACTTTCCCCTTTGCTCGGTCCTAGCTTCTCTTGAAGCAGTCCACCGTCTTCAGGGAGACAACTTCCTCTGGCAAATCATTCTGCTTAGCTAACACCCTCTCCATGAAAAAGTGTTGCTTCTTTCTCTCCTGAATCTCCCCCCAACACCAGCTTGAGGCAGTGCCCCCCCTAGTGGTCTTATTCCCACTAAGGATGAAGAGACCCTCAGAGCTCTCAGAGCTCACACTACCCTGCTGAAATCCTTAAGGTACTTGAAGGTTTTGATCATGTCACCCCTCTACCGTCTATCTTTCAGGGAGTACATGTTGGTAGATCTCTGAGTCTCTCCTCGTATGTTCTACCTTGTTGCCCCTGGACCATCTTGGTTGCCCTTCTCTGGACCATTTCCAGTAGGTTGATGTCCTACTTTAGGTAAGGTTGCCAATACTGCACACTGTACTCTAGTTGTGGCTTTACTAGAGATCTGTACGGTGGCAGAAGGACCTCTGCTTTCCTACTGGATATACCCCTGGCTATGCAGCCCAGCATCCATTTCACTTTGGCTGCTGCTTTCTTGTGGCGTGCTGAGTGCTTCATGTCATTCGTGATGATCACTCCCAAGTCCTTCTCCTCCTCTAACCTGATAACCTGCACACCACCCAGCCAGTATTTGGTCTCCGGGTTCTTCCGCCCGAAGTTCATTGCCTTACACATTCTTGGCATTGAATCCCAGTTGCCAAATCCCTGACCCTTTCTCTAGCTTAGCCAGATCATTTCTTGAGGTCCTGTCTCCCTTCCTCCGTGTGTATTCTCCCACAGAGCTTCTTGACATCCACAAACAAGCATATTTTATCCTTCATCCCACCTGCAGTATTGCTTATAAAGATGTTAAACACCAGTCCAAGCACCAATTACTGTGGGATCCCACTAGTGACTGGCCTAGCCTCCAAAAACAACCCCCAACTACCACCCTCTGACTTCTGTCCTGCAGTTAGTTTCTAACCCACATCAGTTTCCCCCCTAACACCAGAACCTCCAGCTTCCTAATTAATCTCCTGTGAGGAACAGAGTCAAAGGCCTTACTAGAATCCAGATACAGGATGTCCACCGCTTGGCTCCTGTCCCTCCTGGTTACCCAAACGAAGAAATCAATCAGTTAGTTTGGCAGGACCTCCGAGACACAAACTGGGCTGCTTCTCATCCTGAAGTCCAATTTCTTCAAAAAAGCTTACCAGTCTTGCTTTAAGTATGGTTTCTATGAGTTTCCCCACTATCAAGGTCAGACTGACTGGTCTGTAGTTACCAGCGTCGATCCTTGGCCCACTTTTGTGGAGTGGTACTACATGTGCTGTCCTCCATTCCAGGTAGTGGACCATCTTTATCCTTAGTGAAGACTGAACTGAAGTACTTGTTAAGTACTTCTGCTTTCTCCTCACTTCCCTCCTCCCACCCCTCCTTCACAACCTATCACATCCTCTCTTCTCCCTGATATACTGGAAGAAAGCCTTCTCCCCTGCTATTACCCTCTCTGCCAGTTGCAACTCTATCTTGGCTTTGGCCAACTGGACTGCTCTGCCTGCCTCCCTTGCCTTGGTATGGTACTTCAATCTGTTCTCTTGCTGAGTGTATCTCTACCTACTGAAGGCTGATCTCTTATTCTCTACCACCTGGGCTATGTCCCTATCATAGCAGCTGGGCTTTTTGGCTTTAGATTTTTTTGCTCATCAGTTTGGCACACGTCAATGGCTGCCAACAGCCCCTCTTTGATTATGGCCCATTTCTGGTCCACTTCCAACTCTTTCCTGATCCCAGCAAGATGCCCTCCCAGAATCTCTCCCATCTTACCATAGTCTGCCCTCCTCAAGTGAAGAACCCCTGTTTTTGTTTCAATCTTCTCCCTGCCCATGTCCAGGTGGAACTACAAAGTGTAGTGGTCACTTCCTGAAAGCAATGCCTCCACTTCTACTTCTTGGACATGCACTCCTTTAGACAGGACCAGGTCCAGTATGGCTCTCTACCTGGTGGGTTCCAGGACACATTGTGTCAGGAACCCATTCTGGAATGCATCCAGCAGCACCTGAGTTCTGGTACAGGTGGTAGCTGGGATCTTCCAATCTACCCCAGGCAGACTGAAGCCTCACATAATCACTACCTCCCCCCTGCTGGCCATCTCCATAATTCTGAACCCCAGTTCCTTGTCTAATTCCTCTTTCTGGTTTGGTGACCTGTATATCACCCCTATTCTACGCTTTCTAACTTTTGTGGATTGTACCTGTACCCACAATACCTCTGTTCTTCCATCTGCTTCCTCCTTCTTAGTAAAGGTTATTTCTTCTCTCATGTACAGAGCCACTGACCCTCCCATTACCATCCCCCTGTTCCTCCTATACAGGGATGGAGAGGTCCCACTCATGGTTGGTGTGGCCTATGTCTTTGTGATGGCTGTCATGTCCACCTCTCCCTCTGCCATCAGTGAATGTGATTCAGCCATTTTGTTACCTAGACTCCTTGCATTCAGAGACACTACCTTCCACCATGTTTCGGGTCCCCACCCGGTCTGTCTGCCCCCTCCCCCGCTCCCAATCCCACCCACCTACACACATCCCTCTGCCCCTCATGTGAACCTCCTTCCTTCTTTCCTGATTGGAAGGAATCCATTTGGCCTCCTCTGCCAGGTGACCAAAGGTATTATGACATCTGCTGGCCCCCCATCAGTTTAAATTAAGATCTTCACCTTCTACCATAACTCAAGTCCCCTTCCCTCCTGATCTGCCTGCCCACTCCCCTGCTTTCAGTCCCACCCACCTAACCCAATCCCTCTGTCTCTCATATGAACTTCCACCCTTCTGCCCTGATTTGGGGGGGGAGTCTTTTCGACCCTCTCTAACAGGTGACTAAGGTTGTTGTGACGCCTACTGCTCCCCCATCAGTTTAAATTAAGTTCATTAGCCATATATTCCTCAAATCTGGCTTTCAGCACCCTAGTACCCTCTTGACTATGATGCAGCCTCTCTGGTGCATAAAGGGCCTCATCCTCTCAGGTACCTCCCCCCACCCCAGCCACCAACTAGCCTGTAGCCCTCCTCCATGCACCACCCCCTGAGCCAGACATTAAATTGCTTGATTCTTTTCTTTTTTGCAGTGCTAGTCCTCAGTAACAGTAGGACCTCCAAGAAGGCTACTGACTCCTCCCTCCACCCCTTACAGAGCTTCCCTACCTCTCTGAACCTCTCTTGAACCACCCCTACTTCACACCCAGCCAGGCTGTTCATTCCCAGGTGAATGATGATGCTAGGTTTCCCCTTCTCGATTCCCGTGTGCTGAGCTGTCAGTGGGCCCAACCTCCCCGCAGTCATCCCTGGTATACACTGCACCTTCCTGAGTTTTTCCCTAGCCCCCACGTTTCCCCATCTCACTCCCTTAACTAAAGAATCTCCCAATATGAGGATGCTGTCCTCTCTATCTGCTTTTTGGAACCCCCACATGCTTACCCGGCTGACCCACCCTGCCTGTTCCCTCCTTCCACTACTGCCTGTTCTAAGATCTCCCTAACTCCCTCCACATTACTGCCTGATCCTCATCCCGATCTCCTGCCAACCCCCTGCAGCTACATCCCCTCACTCCCCATTCCTAGCCAACCCCCCGTCCATCTCCCTCCCTGTCCCACACTTTCCCTGTCCTGCCAACACTTGGCTTGCCCCTACCTACCCCCCTCTCCCTCCTCTCTATGGTCTTCCCCCTCCTTACTACCCACGTAGCCTCCATGCTTGTGTTCCTTCTCCTTCCCCCAGAGATTCCCTTCACCCTCCTAATCAGTAGAAGGAAATCTATGTCACACCAGCACCTCTGGTGTTGCTCCCACTGGACCCCTCTTGTCCTTCCCATTCCTCTTACTAATGTCCACCTCGTCCCTTGGCTTTCTCACCTGCTGGGGGAGAGGGACCCAAGGAACCTGCTTTAACTCCCCCACCAGTCATTGTTCCCCCTCGCCAGACTGTACTCCCAGTCTGGACTCCACCTCCACCCTCCCCGGCTGTCTCCATTTCCTGTGAGTACACCTGTTTCTCTTTCATTCCTCTAGCATACCCACCTCCACCAATGCTCCTATCTCCCTCCTGAGCTGCCCTAATTCTGCCCTCAGCTGACCTAGTCTCCTACAGACTGGACACCTCACCACCACCTCCCTGAAAATATTCAAGAAAATGACTGCGCCACACCCCTGCAGCACATTATCTACTCGCCACATCCTGCCCCCTTGGCAAAACCTCCTCCCCACATCCTGTTGTTCCAATCCCTTTTACAGGCCACATAAAGAGCCCTTATAACTCTTCATAGCTGTAACTATATAGGGATTTGCTACGGTTCCCTTGAAAACCCTTTCTGTGATTCTACCCTAGAGAGGGGGTCACAGCGTTCTCCCACCAGCTCTTGATGTACCCCCCTCCCTCAGTACAACCTTCTCAGCACTCCACACAGCTGTTTCCTGTGCTGCTTGCCCTGTTGGGCATATGCTGCACGTGCCGAGTTGTATCACAATCTTTTTTCTAATGTTTTCCTGGAGAAGTCAGAAGCTCCTTAAGTTCTTAAAATGTGTAAGTAAAACAAGTGTTACCCTGTCAAAGGGAAAATAAATACCATTCAGAATATTGTGTTTTCTTCAGTATATTGAAAGTATCCTTACACAATACTCCATGTTTTGGTCAGTTTCTGTTTTTTAAATTTCTTCCTTTTTTTAATTCTATTTCTGCTCCTTCCTTGCTGGCTGGGGATATACCTCATATCGGCCGTCGTAGACCCCTGCTATTCTCCAAGCTGGCATCCCTCAGGCCTACATGCTCGAGGGTGCAACCTATGGCTTTCCACCATGGTGGGGCTCCCCACTGGAAGGTACAGGGGGAGAGACTGAGATCCACTATGCCCACGGTGGGTCATTCTGGTGGTGAGCAGGGAGCTCATGTGTCACAGTATGCAGCTGTGAAGGTTTTTTGTTTTTTTGAGGCCTTGCTTAGTTATGTTGTCCCTAGAGATGCAGCCATGCAATGATATCAGTTGCACGCAGCAGAAGCTACAACGCACTGAATGCTGACGTCCAGCACAACCACCAATCCCAGCACTGCTAAGACACTCTGGCACACTGGTTCCTGGCCACTGCTGCCAGAAGCCTTCACCCACTCTACTGGGAGGAGAGCTGTCCATCATATACTCTATCCTCCTCCTCCTCCTCCCGCTCCCCCCGGCTGACCCTCTGATGCTCTGGGTTTGCTCCTAACTGCCATGAACAACGCCACAAACAGCACCCGCTGTGACAGACGCTGTTAAATCTCCTTCTTGATAAAAAAATGAATAAATAAATAACTTGCTGTTGCTATAAAAGTCACTTGCTTCATATGCAAGTACAATCATCTTTAAACATGTGCATTGCATATTTCAGAGATTAGATCACAGTATCTCTGAGTCTGCCTTCACATAAAAGGCATCGTTGCGCAATTTGAAATATGCAGGATGTTGCTTTATTTCTTTCCGGGCAAGTTTATCGAAATAATATGTTTTTAATAAAAAGTGTTAAGCCTCACTTTAAGGTTGTACTTCTGGAATTTGACCCTTTTGCCCATTTCCTGATCCTCATTACCCACATTTTGAAATGTCATTTGATTTTCCTGTCTCTAATTATTTCTACTCACAGTCCTTCATGAATTTACTCTCCAAACATTAAAAAGATATAAACTTGCAGTGCTAAAAAATACTTTTCTTTTCTCTTGCTTGAGGGGTTCAGAATGAGTCCTTAGTTTTGTTTTTTCCAATTATTTTTATCCTCCCCCTCAATGGACTGCTACCTCCTTCAGCTGACTCCGAGGCCTGATCCTGCCCCACTGAGAGCTTCCCTGACCTGGATCTTTGGTCCCTCCAGTCCTCCCGCAACTCACCTGCTTGGTGGGCCCCCTCAACTTGCTCCACAAGATGGGGACACCTTCAGCTCCACAATGACTCCTTTATGTGAAATCCGTTTTCAAGCAGGCGGAGGTAGAGGCTGGGGAATTGGAAGGTCCAGGCAGGCAGGGTCCGATAGTGGGTGTGGTGGCTGACAGTGGCATCACCTATCTAGCCAGTAGCATTTTTCCACTTTCCAATTGACCCTGGGAGAGCAGATATGCAATGATGTCATGGAGCGTAATGCATGCTCCCGTGTGCAAAGTGCCAACATCCGCCTACACTTTCTAGTATAGGACATACAGTTACAGAGGTACATCCTAACCCAGTTACAGTTTTAGCCAACCAATGTACTTCAGAAAATCTACTGGATCTGGGTGAGACCGATGTTCCTGAACCTAGACAAATACATGTTCTAGGTTACTCTATAGTCAAACAACTTGATAGGCTTATTTACAAACTTGACAAAAGGAACAGGACAGTCTCTTGTTTTAGGGGAGCAAGGATCAAGGACATAACAAAAATGACCAGACAGATTTAAAAAAACAGTAGTGAAAAGCCTCATACTAACATACTAAAATGCCAGCAGAATAGGCCTAACAGTCTTTCGTGTCCGTTCATTTGGTCAACCCCACCCTGGGAGCTGACCTTGCTGCCCCCCTCGCCCTCTCTGGCTTCTCCCTTCCCAGTTCCGGATAGTCTCGTTGCACTGGATTTTGCTCCCAGAACCTTTCCCCTGTACCTGTCCCACCCCCTCTTGAACCCCTCCACCATCTCTGCCTCCACCAGCCCCCTGGGCAGCACATTCCATGGCTCCACCACCCTCTCAGTGAAGTAGCACCTCCTCCTTTCTCCCCTGAATCTTCCCCCCTCCAGCTTCCACCCATGCCCTCTAGTTGCCCCTCCTCCTTCCTTCAAGCACCCTGACTGCTCCTCCCTATTTACCCCCTTCATGTACCTGAAGACCTCTATCATGTCCCCCAGTCCCTTCTCTCTTCCAATGTGTACATATTTAGCTCTTGAGCCTCTCCCATAGGTCCTGTCCCCAAGCCCCAAATCATTTTGTTGCCCTCTCTGGACCCTCTCCAGGAGTTTAATGTCCCTCTTTAAGTGTGGCCTCCAAAACTGCATGCAGTACTCGAGGTGCAGCCTCACCAAGCAGTTATGTAGAGGGAGTATCACTTCCCTCCTTCTGGAGGTGATCCCCCTAGCGATGCATCCCAGCATCCTGTTGCCTTGGCTGCTGCCCTCCTACAAGTCTCTGAGTTGTTCATCTTGACATCCACCACCACCCCCAGCTCCCTCTCAGCCACTGAGACTTATAGCATTCCCCCCCCAAGGTGTACACTTGGCCCGGGTTTCTGGCCCCCAGGTGCAGTACCTTGCATTTCCCTGCATTGAACCTCAGCTTCCACTTTCTAGACCATCTTTTCAGAGCCTCCAGGTCCCCCTGTAGGGCCACCCTCCCCTCCTCCCCATCCACCACTGCTCCCAGTTTTGAGTCATCCACAAAGAGACTCATCTCACTCCTGATTCCTGTCCTTATGTCAGACACATAGGCATTGAACAGAAGGGGCCCAAGGACTGATCCCTGCGGGACCCCACTAATGACCCTCCTTGGGGATGAGACTATCCCACCAACTACGACCCTCTGGGTCCGGTCCTGGAGCCAATTGCCTATCCATCTGATCATCTGGTTCCCCAACCCCATTTCTCCCAGCTTATCCAACGGGCCCCCATGAGGAAGAGAGTCAAATGCCTTGCTGAAGTCTAGAAAGAGGGACGTCCCACTGGTCTACCCAGGTCCAAGGCACTCGGCACCAGTCATAGAACTCACAAGGTTTGTCTGACATGATTTCCCCGGGACAAATCCATGCTGTCTATCGTCCAGGCAACCTGACTTATCCAGGTCCCCCCCAGCCTCTCCTTGACAATGCCCTCCATCACCTTGCCCACCACCGATGTCAGGCTGACAGGCCTATAGTTTCCTGCCATCTCCCTTGATCCCTCCTTGTGGATAGGAACTACATGTGCCACCTTCCGGTCCTGGGGCACCCACCCTGTCCTCAGAGAGATGGTGAAAGGCTCCACCAGGGGTTTCGCCAGGACATCCGCCAGTTCCTTTAGCACTCTGGGATGTAATTTATCTGGCCCCGGTGCTTTCTCCATCTTAAGGGACCTGAGGGCTTCCCTCACTCTCTCTGCTGATTTCCACCTCCACTACCTCGTCCCCCTGCTTAGCCTTTCCCCCCTCCTGCCAGTGATGCCTCCCCCTCTCCCCAGACCCGCCGATTGGTAAGGGTCCCCCCCTCCTCAATATCACTATCTCCTCCCATGTATGATGCAGCCCCCCCATTTTCCTTGGCGAAAACTGAGGTGAAGTACTCATTTAGTACCTCAGCCTGCTCCCCTTGGTCTTGTGCCCATCTCTCCCCTGATTTAATCCTGCTAATCTGCCCCTTCACCCTTCATTTTTCCCCAGTGTACCTAAAGAACCCCTTGTTCCCTCTCCTAATTTCCCTGGCCAGGTTCTGCTCCTTCCTTTGCCTTAGCCGCCCTCACCACCCTAGTGGCTCATCTAGCCATCAGCTCATACTCCCCTCAATCCCTTTCACTCCTTGAGCACTTGAATCAAGTTATTGTGCATGCTGGGGTCAATAATATTTTGCATCAGAACATCCAGAGGCCAGCCCAGTGGCACTGAGGATTGAGGCGCTGGACACCACACCTCGTACCACACCAGCGACTCGGGTTCGGGTATGAGCCAGGGACGCTGGGGTCGGCCAGGAAGGAAAGGATAGAGCCAACGCTGCCTCCTTCTCCGGGATCTTGCAGTCTCCCCTGCTGCAATACTGCCATCTGGGAGCCCGGTAGGTGCAGTACATTGGGGCAGCAGTAGGGGCATTGGGTGGATGTCAGCAGGAGGTGGAGCGGGAGGTGCATCTCAGCGTGCCTCCTAGCTCATTGGCTCCATTGCACGCCGACATCTAGGGAGAAAACCAGGAAACACCCCTCGGTCTCTCCTAGGTGATGACACCACCTTGCGCTTCTTTGGCCCGCAACGGCAGACCCCGCTGTACGAGGATCCATGACTCAGAGTGCTGGTTCTGAGGAGGTAAGCACTGGAGGTTCCTCCTCACCCCACCCGGGGGGTTATCCGGGATACCTAGGCTAGTGGATCAAGTACTCTAGGGGCAGACCGCAGCGGGACCGGTGGGAGCAGTTAGTGTGGATGTCTGAGAGAGTGGAGAGAGGAGGTAGTTGGGGGATAAATATGAGGTTAAAAAAAAAAAGAAGAACATCCGGAGCATCAAGGAGGAATACACGGGCCTAACCAACACTTTGTCAGCTATGGAATGCCAAATTGCTTTTTCGGAAATACTTCCAGTACTCAGAGCTGATCTTCAAACAGAACATAACATTAGACAGGTCAACAACTGGTTACGTTCATGGTGCATTAAGCAGAGCATAGGGTGCATAACACATTGGGAAGAGTTCCATGACAAAAGGGACCCGATTAGTAAGGATGGCTTGCACCCTAACAGGAAGGGATTGTCTCTTTTGGCAAAACATATGAATGACTACATAACAAGGTTTTCAAACTAAAGTTGGGGGGGAGGGGAGCAACAAATACTTTCTTACACAAACTCATCATAGCCCAAATATTTCTGACATGACCATTGTTTTAGCAACTACAATGAATAACACACACAGGAATAATACAAGTAACAACGAAATATCACAGGGGTCCAAAACTTGTTCTCTGGGCAGTAACAAATCAGAGCTTAAAATCTTACTTCTGAATGCCAGGAGTCTAAGAAATAAAATGGATGAACTCCGATACAAATGAAGTGAGGATAATATTGATATTTGTGGGGTAACAGAAACCTGGTTCCCTAACTCAGTATGGGGTATGGATATATAGGGTTATATGACAATATGTAACCCTTTGAGAACTGAATATGTGTGAATGTATATAGATTCTGGACGTATATATACGTCCACAGTCTTCTAAGGGTTTTTAAAAACTGTACAAAATCTAAGGGGGGAGGTGTCACCATATATATATATATATATATATCAGTGATAATGTAAACAGTTATGAGGTGATGAATAATGAATAATGAAAACTTAGAGACAGATAATGGGGTTATTTGGGCTAGAATTGAAAGAGATAACAGCTGGACAACCATGGGATTACATTACCAATCTCCAAACCTTAACACTTTAGCTAATGAAGAGTTCATGAAAACTATTGAGAATCTTACCGTTCATGATGGTCTGATAATAATGGGAGATTTTAATTTACCCAATATATGCTGGCAATCCCTTGAAGGAAAAGGTAGCCTTGAAACTAGATTTGTGAATGTTACAATACAGCATGACCTTGAACAGATAGTACTGGAACCAACTAGAATATATAGCATTCTTGATCTGATTTTAACAAATATCAAAGACATAGGGGATCCAACGAAAATCCAGGAACCATTAGGGGACAGTTACCATAATATGATCCTATGGACTCTGAAAAGATACACCAATATAACTAAAGGTATTACAAAAACCAAAAACTTTTATAAAGCAGATTATACTAAAATAAAAGAATTCCTGACATCATGGAGCTGGGAAATAGAATTAAATAACCTGGACACTGAAAGCATGTGGACACTTACCCTTGGAAAAATTGAATATTGTATCAAGCACTGGGTTCCTGCGAGTAAAAAATATACTAACAATAAAAAAGAGTCTCATTGTGACTGAATACAAACATAAAAGAGACAAATAAAAAACAAAAAATGGGCATATAATAAATATAAGAAAAAAACATCAACAAAGAGGTGGCATAAGTTAAAACTAAAGGCAAATATGACACTAAAGGCTATTAAAAATGCCCCCCAAAAAACTCAAACTGAATTTGGCAACTTTAATGAAAGATAACAAAAAAAGTTCTACAATTATGTAAGACTGCTAAAAGGAAATGCCCCCAAAATAGGCCCCCTTTCCAAGGATCAAGCATTACTTACCGACGAGCAGAAAATGGCCGAAGAACTAAATTCCTATTTCAGTAGTATATATAACCCAAGGAGGAAGTGAATCTGTACAAGTTACAAATTACTGTTAATTCTCAGCTGTTTAATAAAAGAAAAATCATAACTACTATAAAATCTCTAAAAATTAACTCATCTGCAGGGCCTGATAATATCCCTCCAAAGTTTCTTTTTTCTTTTTTTTTCCTTTTTATACTTTATTTATGCATCACTTGCCTGTAACTCTCTCTGGCTGCCCCTACTCACCGCCTGCTCTACCGCTCACCTGATCCTTCATCTCCTCAGAGGGTTAGCTGTCCTCCGACCGGGAGACCCCCAGCTCTGAGCCCCCTGAGGCAGGGCCGCCATGACTCCGGTTATCTATCTACAATCTAATATCCCAGCTGAGGAGGTGGATGGACAGACAGGGCGGAGATGAAGTCCGGTGTTGAGCGTGTGCCAGGACGACCCTGAACGGAGCTGTCGCCTATCCAGGAGTGGGGATTTTCTGTCTTGAGTCACCCAGGAACCGGACGTGCAATGATGTCTGCACAGAGGAGCCATGGACGTCCGCTGCTCTCCTCCCCTTATGCTGCTCCACGCTAGCTGTGCCTCCGGTCTCCACCGGGGGTCCCCAGAGCTGCAGAGATACCCTGGATCCCTCCCCAGGGAGAGGAGAGCTGTTGTCAGATGCTCTATCCTCTCCCTCCCCTGCCAAGCCCCGGCACCTGAGCTCGTTCCCAAACTCAGGTCGCCAGCGAGGTGTGGCGTCTAGCACCTCAACCCTCAGCACCACCAGGCTGGGCCCTCCAAAGTTTCTTAAAGAACTAACGAATGAACTGTCAGGGATATTTACCCTATTGTTCAATACTTCAGATAATGAAGGATGTGATGGGTAGTAATGATCAGGCAAGACACAGACAGTTCAAGTACACCACACCTAAATAGGTGTGATTAGATTTATTTGAAAAAATAAATAAATAAAGCAATAAGATACAAATGAACAACTGGTTAAACGACAAAGAAATAAAGAAACAAAGAGGCACAGCTCAGGGTCAACAAGACGCTAGAACCCTAATCAAAGTCGGTGCTGGGTCTCCCTTCAGAGACCCCAATCTGGAGATGTATACAGTTTCCACTGCAAACCACATCTGATATCTTGGTGCAGGAGCCTGAGTCAGGGTTATAGCACTTAAACTCCTCCCATGATGACCAGAACCCACCCGTAATAATCTTTACTACAGTCAATTTCTTTGAAATATCTAGCTAGACATAAGATACCTAGTCCTACATCTTACAATACTACAATAAATCAGTAATGACCAAATGCTATTATTCTTTACTACCCTTTAAAGTACCAAAAACCTTCTTTTAAACAAAAAGGGATCTAATGAACCTTGGCTCCACCCCCTTTTTGGGAGATTGACAGTTCAGGTTCCATAAATATATCAGAAAGGGTGCTGCAGCCTCCCTATAGGAGACTGCACCCCCATCCTGCCAGAAGGTCCTTTCTGATTGGGACACACATACCTCTAGCAACCACCTTGCATAGCAACACTCAGGTAAAAAGACTCCCTTTATGTGTTTCAATTCTGCTGTTTAAACCTTTTGTTTCTTTCAGGAATTCAATAGTTTAGGCACTTTTTTATTATGTTTTCTTTCTGCTGCATTTGTTCACTAAATATCTTTTATCACTACACAGGGGTCACAAAAGCAAACGTTTTATTCGCATAACAGCCCCTGTTAGATATTTACAGATACAGAAAGGGGAAGCAAATGGCTTCCATTTCCATTCCATAAACAATTTTATTTGGGCATTAATGGCACACAATATACAAGGCCACAGGGAGTTTGTCATAACACACACTGGAATTATTACTCCTTAGAGGTTGTTTTAGACAAATTTTAGCAAGGAAAGTAAGAAGAATACAGGGATAGCAGCGGGTGGCCAACCTACTGTTATCATATTTAAAACAAAAGCAGATAGTAAAGAGGTGCTGTTGCACAACCGACTGTAGGGAGAGAAAAAAAGAAAAGTAGGAAAGAAAAAGAAAGATAAGTCGGAATTCATTCCAGTAGTAAGATATTGGGGGGGGGGGTGGTATTTCAAACTATCACAAAGGAGTTGCAACAAAAGATTGGAAAGAAGCTTCAGTGATACCAATACACAAAAAGGGTACTAAGCAAAATGCCATAAACTATAGACCCAGTAGCCTCACTTCCTGTATTGGAAAATTGATGGAAAGGCTACTTCTGCAAAAAATTATTCTGCATATCCAAGATAAGGGTATCACAGATATATCGCAGTATGGCTTTACACAAGGCAGATCCTGCCAGAATCATTCAATAAATCTTTTTTGAACCTGTAAGCAGAGCATTAGATAACAGATTACCAGTCAACGTCATCTTTCTAGATTATGATAAAGCCTTTGACATTGTCTCTCACAGAGCATTGACAGAACAACTAATTAGAATCAAGCTTCATCCAGACATTATTAAATGGATTGATTCATGATTAAAAGACAGAGCGCAGTAGGTTACCATTAAAAGACAAATGTCCAAATGAACTAATGCTACCAGCGGGGTGCCCTAGGGATCAGTTCTGGGGCCCGTATTATTTAACATTTTGGTATCCACTATGGAAAAGATGGAAGGTTTGATACCTTTTATTGGGCCAACAAGTGTCTTGTACAAAGATGGAATTATGCACAAGCTTTCGGGGCCACACAGGTCCCTTCTTCAGGTGAATAGTAACAACATAAGCAGTATTTATATCCACTGTGGAGCAATTAAAAATCAGGAAGTGAAGTAGGAAGGTGATAAAGGGGACTGGAGATGAAAGTCTAAGATGCAAAATAAAAACATGAGAAGAAATGGGGAAGGGGGCTAAGCAGGAACAGGTCAGTAGGAGATGAAAGGAAGCTAAAGGGAAGACAAAAGCATGCAGATAGGATCCGAGATCAGAGGCTGGCTGTAAGGGTAGAATAGACAGGAGATGCCTAAGAGATGCAAGGAAATCAAGAATTTATTCACGTTTTTATTTTGCATCTTAGACTTTCATCACTAGTCCCTAGTCTAGTAAAGGTGCATTTATGGAAGAAAGGTGAGCAGAAATGTATGGCAGAGAAATGTCAAACAAAGCCCCTCCAAGCCAAGGAGGGATGATGCTGTTGTTTCTCCACTGTAGCAACCCCTGCAGTGGGGTCGGGGTGCCTGTCTCCTCTGCAGGTACTCTGCTGCATGCATGCAAGGCTCGATGGGGCACTGTCCAGCATCTGGGAGGTGGGAGGGTCTTGGAACGTGAAAGACCCCCTCCCCAAAAAAAATCATGTCTCCTGGGCTGCCTGTATGACAGCCACTGGTACTTTCAGGCTCCACACTATGTGGACCCCTACTGGCTCCGACAGTGGGGGAGAGGGGGCTGCAGATGGGTCTGGGAGGTCACTGACTCAAGGGGCTAATGAAAAAGGCAGAGGTAGTAATCTGAAGAGCAAAAAACTCTATAATAAAATTTAACAACAGAATACATAGGTGACATATACAGTATTTTAACATTCATTTTACCTAATGTAGAGCATACTGTTACACAGAAGGGGAAGAAATAGAGGATTGTGTATGAGCAAGCATACACAACAAGGCAGTTGAGATCGAGAGGTTTCCGTGGTAACCAGAGACCTCGAGAGCATAGCTCGAGAGGTCCGTTACCACGGAAACCTCAAGATCTTACAACTGTCTTGTTTGTGTATGGTTGCTCATACACAATCTTTATAGTGTATGGCAACCATACGCAGTACTCGTGAATACAGGAACAAGTATCTGTCAAAAAATACACTTCTATTTCTGCCGCATGGCAGCTTCCACATTGCTGTCGCGCTCCAATTGCGCATGCGTGAATGTGTTCAATCTTGTTGTGCTGCACCGGTGACGTACTCGATGCAGCACAACAAGATCGTGACACACCGAGTGCAGGAAAACAACGCTGTTCCAGGCATGGATTTCCATGCTGAACAGCGTTCTACCATACACTATATGAATTTATGGTGCCACTGATCTTAAAGCAGTAATGCACCGAAACAGAGCAAAAAGATTTGACACTATCTTTTTCCTCTACAAAAGATTTCAGACATCTTACACTTTTATTTGGTGGTACAGTTTTCTAATTCCATCAAAATTTGAGTATTTTATTAAATGTTTTAATTTATTTATTTTTTTCTAAAGAAAAAGAGATGGTTGCCACATTTTGCACAGAAATAGCTCTGTACACCTGGCAAGGGTTAGGATCGAAAAAAGAAAAAAACATTGTGATGTGCTGCATTGGCGGTACCTAGACAAGTACGTCTGACAATTAAGCTAATGTTTTTCTCTATTGCAGCTGATGCTAGATTTTTTAGGAAAAACACTATTCATTGTGCTGTTGCTTTGGGTCAAGTGGTGTGCATAGCAGTCTTTTACGATGCAGAATGATCAGCTAGCACACCTTCCACAGTCAAGCAGTGCCTGCTCCCTCAACAGCAACCCTAACCTTCTCTGTCCCCAGGATGAAGCGGGGATTTGGTAGAAAGGATTTTGTATTTGCAGCATAAGAAACCTGGAACAAACCCTCTCTCCAGCTGGCTAATGCTTCAGGCTTGTTAAGTGGTCCGTTCCAACCTTTGCAGCCACCTTAGAACCCCCTGCATTTGCTTTGATCCAATATCCCCCTCTCCTGGACTGTGATCACGTTACATAACAATGTTCATGTTCTTTGTTTGTTGTGTCCCCACTCTGTTAGCATGCCTTAATTACTGTTCGATTGTCCTTACTGTTCCAGTGTGGATTTTGTTTTTTGCCTTGTGTATATTAGCCTGTATGTTACTATTCCTGAACTATGTTAATTGCTGCTGTCCTCCCTGGGATCCCCATGGAAACGGGATACTGCATCTCATAAGGTTAACCCAGCTGGAGTAATTTCAAATAAATCTAAAAAAGATATATTGACTGCAATTCCATTTACTGAACAGACACTGTACAGAATTTCAAATAAATAAAAAAAAAAACACATTGATGGCTGTGATCCCTTTTATTCAACAGACACCATACTGTACAGAGATGCTACAGGACAGGCTGACTAAACCTTCAAGAACCCATAACTCCTTTAATACTGTAAAACATCATAAATACATAAATTCCAAAATAAGTAAATTAAAAGTCAATGAAATGTGCAGGACATCATACATGCTACAAACAAATGTCAGCTGGCTATGTGAATTTATAAAATGGGTCAAGACAGGGATGGCTGATGGCCCAGCAGACGCACTATGTACTTCTGTACAGGCGACCCAGTTCTGAAGTATTTATTTATTGAATTTTGTTGACCCGGTAAGCCCACTGGGCCTAGAAGTCCCTTTTTCAGGGGCGACCGGGGGGAAGGGGGGATACAGATGGTAAGCAACTGAAATTGAACCAGATTAAGCTGTTGATGGTATTTTAGTGAACGGGAGAAATTTGGCCAGGACACCAGGGAAACCCCCCTACTCGTCCAGCAGGGGGCTTGACTTCCTTAGAGCAGAATGGAAGAGCACAGTTTGGAGCTGGACAGCAGAGGAGGAGGAAGTGCTGATGTGGCAGGGGAGAGGGCCTCCTCCCCTGTCTTGTATACCACTATTGGTATTTCTGAGTCTGTTATTAATACACTTAAGAGCGGTATCCTGCCTTTAGGTTATGATGCAGTTTATGTCTCGTTTACAAGCACTCAATGATAAGTTTAAATGCTACATTGACAAGCATTTAAACTAGCAAAGGGGGGTGGCAGGCCAGCAAGGAGGGTACCTACTTGCTCACCCCCCACAGCTAGCAGTGGAGCCAGTGAATCAGAGGAGTTGCTGTTTCTACAAAGCAGTGTGCAAAAGATGGAGATTAGCGCCCAAGAGGTGGATAGGCAGAAAGGGGGCAAAATTCAGCAGAAGTGCAGACAGCAAGGAGAACCAGGGATAAAGGACAACCAAGGAAGGGGCTGGAGTAGAACAGCAAAACAGTCTAAGGAGGTCAAATCATGGAAAGCCATGTGTGCAAATGCCAGGAGCCTTAGCAACAAGATGGAAGATCTGAGGCTGTCATGGTGCAGTCAGACCTGGACATTGTGGCCATCACTGAAACCTGGTGTAATGATAACCACGACTGGGAGATGGCCATACCTGGCTACAACATATTCAGAAGAGACAGGGCAGGCAGGAAGGGAGGAGGATGGCACTGTATGTGAAAAATGACATAAGGGCCACAGAGATCCAGGAGGAACAAAATGGGGGAGAGATACTGTGGGTTAAGCTGGAAAGGAAAATGGGGCCAGCCATCCGTGCAGGTGTGGTCTATAGACCACCAGCCCAGGAGGAAGAAACAGATAGGGAGCTGATGTTAGCCATCCAAAGGGTGGCAGACAAGGGTGAGGTAGTACTGGTTGGAGACTTCAATATTCCAGACGTAGACTGCAGCATCCCAGCAGCAGCATCAACTAGGAGCAGATTTATCCTGGACTCCCTTCAGGGTGCCTTCCTCAAGCAACTGGTCATGGAACCAACTCGGCAGAAGGCAATACTGGACCTTGTGCTCACAAACAGGAACAGCGTGATGGGGTAACAGTGGGGGAGCACCTGGGGAACAGTGACCACCAGTCACTGTGGTTTGAAATCACAGAAAGAGCAGAACCAAACCACACAAAAACACGTATCCTGGATTTTAGGGGGGCAGACTTTGGGAAAATGGGGAGATACTTGAAAGAGGCATTAAGGGGAATGGGGCAGGAATCAGGGGTTGAGGAACAGTGGGCAGTATTTAAAATGGGGATTACAAGAGCAACAGAATGATGTATTAAGCAGGTTAGGAAGAGGAAAAGGAAGAGGAGACCATTATGGTTTTCCAAAGAGGTAGCAAAGAAAGTGAAAGCCAAAAAGATTGCATTCAGGCAATACAAAAAGACACAGGCAGAAGGGGATAGGGAGAAGTACCAGGAGAAGCAAAGGAAGCCAAAGCTCAGACAGAAGAACACATTGCAAAATCAGTGGGTAGAGGGGACAAAACCTTTCACAGGTACACAAGGGAAAAGGCAGCTGGCCCGGTAGCGCTGAGGGTTGAGGCGCTGGATGCCACACCTCGCACCACACTGGCGACCCGGGTTCAGGAATGAGCTCGGGTCTCAGAGTGGCTGGGGTGGAGAAAAAGAGCGCCCAACGCAGCTCTCCTTCTCCGGGAGGGGTTCTGCAGGCTCCCGCTGCAATGCTGCCACCTAGGGAAGCCCGGGTGGATAGCGCGGCAAGGGAGAAGCAGCCAGCGGATTGGGTGGCGATCGACAGAGGGCAGAGCAGGAGGTACGTCCAGCGTGCCTCTGAGCTCATAACCCTTCATTGCCGCCCGGCAGGGAGGGCGAAGGAAAGGAGAAAAACACCTCGCTCCTTCCTAGGCGAAGACGCCTCCAAGGAGCTTCTCCGGGACCCGTCGGACAGACCCCGCTGTGCTATCCACACGAACGTTTGGAGAGGGATACTTGCCGCCCTCTCCACCCCATTCCTCGGGGAGTATACCGGGGTGCACTCAGGGTAAGTGTAGATGAAGTACTCTAGGGGCAGATCACAATGGGGGTCCGGGGAGATCCAGGAATTGAGGTCGTCGGAGAGAGTTGGGGGGGGGAGGCAAGATCGAGTACAAAAAAATATATATAATAGTTAAAAAAAAAAGAAAGGAAAAGGGAGGGATAGTGAGACTGAAGGGGGAGGATGGGGGCTGTGTGGAGGATGACAACAGTAAAGCTGACATATTGAACAGGTATTTCTGCTCAGTCTTTACTGAGGAGGAGGAGAGTAATGGGTCTGAATGGAGTACAAGGGGTGAGAATGGTGCAGAAATGGACACAAGTCCCTTTACATGAGAAAGGGTCCTGAAGGAACTGGAAGTAATAAGAGTTGATAAAGCAATGGGGCCAGATGGGGTGCACCCCAGGGTCCTTAAAGAACTAAGAGAGGTGGTGACTGAACCTCTGGCTATCCTGTTTAGCCGATCACTGGAAACAGGGGAGGTACCCAAAGACTGGAGGATAGCAGATGTAGTCCCCTTATACAAAAGTGGGAACAAAGAGGAAGCAGGGAACTACAGACCAGCCAGCCTCACCTCGGTAGTGGGGAAGATCATGGAAGCACTACTGAAGGAGAGATTGGTGGAACATCTGGTTGTCAATGGACTACAGGACCCGAGGCAGCATGGTTTCACCAGGGGGGCGGTCATGTCAGACCAACCTCGTTGAATTTTTTGACTGGGTGACTAGGGAGGTGGATCAGGGGAGGGCAGTGGACATGGCTTATCTGGACTTCAGCAAGGCCTTTGACACTGTGCCATATAGAAGACTACTACACAAACTGGGGAATATGGGTGTGGGCAGGACAGTAGTGTGGTGGGTAGGTAACTGGCTGGGCGGCAGGACAGAGAGGGTGGTGGTAAATGGCTGTCACTCCACAGAGGGAAGAGTGACCAGTGGGGTACCACAGGGATCAGTGCTGGGACCGGTCCTATTCAATATCTTCATCAGTGACATTGGCGCAGGACCTAGAAGGCAGAATTTCACTGTTCGCTGATGACACAAAGCTCTGTAACAGAGTAGACACACCAGAGGGTGTAGACAGAATGAGAAGGGACCTGCAGAAACTTGAAGAATGGTCAGGGGTTTGGCAGTTGAAATTCAATGCAAGAAAGTGCAAGATAATGCATATGGGGCACAAAAACCCTGGCACAATATATCAGTTGGGGGGGTGAGAATATAGCATGCATCAAGCAGGTAAGGGATTTTGAGGTTATCATCTCTGATGACCTCAAGGCAGGGAAACAGTGTGACAAGGCAGCAGGTAAAGCAAATAGGATGCTGGGATGCATAGGCAGGGGCATCACCAGCAGGAAAAGGGAGGTCATAATTCCACTATACAAGACACTAGTGAGGCCCCACCTGGAGTACACTGTACAGTTCTGGAGACCTTACCTACGTAAGGACATAGACAGGGTAGAGAAGGTTCAGAGGAGGGCAACAAAGATGGTGCATGGATTGCATCACAAGTCCTATGAGGACAGGTTGAAGGAACTGAACATGTACTCCCTGGAGGAGAAGAGGAGAGAGGATATGATAGAGACATAGAAGTATCTTACAGGAGGAACAGGGTACAGGAATACACTATTTTTAAGCGAAAAAGATGTTCCAGGACTAGAGAGCATGGGATGAAGTTGGAGGAGGATGATTCAGAGGAAATGTGAGGAAGAATTTCTTCACAGAGCAGGTGGTGGACAAGTGGAACACCCTGCCAGAGGAAGTGGTGGGGCTGAAACAATCACGGGATTTAAGAATGCATGGGATAGACATAAAGGAATTCTGGAGGTCAGGGGTAAGGGCCAACAGACTTCTTGGAAAACATAAACTGAACTTACAGGCTCAAATGGGCAGACTGGGGGGCATAGGCCCTTATCTGCTGACACTGTCTATGTATCTATGTAAATCCGGTTGGTTTTTCATACGTTACTTTTCTTTATTATAATTTAGTACCTCCTCTGACTCATGTTAACAAAATATGGACTCCTTGGGTCGAGGATGTACTTGGGCCTTTGTTGCATAATTGGGATCATTCTACTTTTCTTTCCTGTCAAACGAGGATGGCTCAGATACCGAGGCATTTTGAAGGGGTTATTGGGAAATGAAAAGTGTGGAAAGTTGTTAAAAACTTTCTGTGTTCCTCCTCTCGGAAAACTTTGTATAACTGGATAATGGAATCTTCCTTTTATATTTCTCCTTGGTTTATGGAGTTATCTACTGGGAATCAGAACTCTATAACACTATTTTTAACTAGTACAAGACTTCCACATTATATGTGGGATTTTTTGTGATTCAGTGCACATAAAAAGTTGGGGTTTTGGGGCAATTTGAAACATAAAGAGCTTACAGACAGACGTTGTCCTAGGGGAGGACAGTGTGAGGGGGTTGTTGAAACAATCTCGCACCTGTTTCTTGACTGCCCTTTTGCTGTTTCCTTTTGGTCAGGTTTTGATGCAAAATGGCTCTTGAACCCTTTTCGACAACAGTCTCCTCACATTTGGACTGAGGGGGTGTTGCCCGGCTCTTGGGTTAAATATGATGCATGCACGATCCGTCTTTTAATGGGTTTCGTATGTTATCAACTTTGGCAGGCTCGCTGTGGTCTGACTCTTAGAAAACAGCTGAAATCGTGTGACCAGATTTTGTTATTACACAAAGATGTTATACAGTGGCAGGCTTTGGAAATGAAGCGAGTAAATCCAGACTTATATAAACTTTGGTGGAGACATATGTCCTGGTTAGACACTGGATGATAGAGTTCTGCTAATATGGACATTTCTGGAGTCGTTACCTCTTGCTCTAGTCATGCTGTGTAATTTAGTTTGTTTAACAATTTTGTTTAAAGATTATACTAGACTATTCCCCTTTTCTTTGGAGAGATGGAGAGAGGTTTTCTTTCTGGTTTTTGAAGATTTTTAGTCTTCTGGATTTTTATGTATGCAGTGTTCCCCTTTTCTTAGGTTTTTCAAGCATGGTTAAATGCTGTCAATTTTTGCTCAGGTATGATGTACTACTGCTTTATGATTTCACATTGTTCATTCTTTTTTCTTATGATTTTGTATACTATTTTGATTTGTGTTCTTTTACGGTATGACAAATTCATTTCCCTACACTTTATGGGGGGCATGGAATGAGGGGGGTTTACATGTATGGCTTATTTATGTTTGATGTTCTTGTTTGCTGTAATCTTTTATGTTTGTGACTTCTTTCTCTTTATCCTTGTATGCTGTAATACAAGTCGTATCCTTTGTTTTAAGTTTTAAATAAAATATTCCCCAACTCTTTTGGTGGGTGGCAGGGGGTATTTTAGTTTCGTGATTTGATTTTTGGGTTCTAAATCTTTACTTGAAGGCAAACTTGACAGTGCATTATTGTAATAATTATTTGAGTTCTCCTATTTTATGATTTGTATCTTATTTTGTGTGCAGTTAACACTGTTTGTTATTTTTTTGTCGCCAAAGCTATAATAAAAAATTCCCCTATTCCTTTTGGGGGGATGGGGGGTTGTCAAGTATAGCTTTATTATGTTTGTTGTTCTAAATTGCTGTAATACGCTTCTGTTTGTGATTTCTTTCATTTTGCTTTTGTATGATGTAATACAATTTGATGTTTTGTTTTAAGTTTTGAATAAAAGATTCCCCTACTCTCGCTGTGAGGGCGCTGCTACCATGGAGGAGGATGCTTTGGAAGCTCATTCTGCTGGTGTACCTGTGAGTGTGCAGCCCTCCCAACACACAGGTCCAGCTCAGGAGACCAACACTGTTTTTGAAACTGTGATGGAAATTGAGAAAGAGGTGCCTCTTATTGCAAACGACTCTGCGAGTACACCTATGGGTCTTTTTGCCTCTGACGAAGTTTGGCTAGAACATATCCTGCAGCAAAATAAATCTTTAAGTACAGAGGTTCAGGAACAGAAACGACTGCTAAAGAGCTGACAATGTCCGATATACAGCTCGAAACTTTAGATCCTAGCATTCTGAGAGATGCTGCATCAGTAATGAAGGAGTTGGCTAACAAACATGATGCATACTGGAGACTGAACTACCTACTTTTAAGCATCTATTTCATCTGAGTCTGAAGGTTCTGTGACTAGGCCTGCTGGGTGGGGAGATAACATGGAAACTGAACACAGTCCTCCATGAAAGCATACTGATTTCTCTGAACAATCTAAAAATGCATGGGAACATTTTAGACGAAATGATCCTTTTTCTGGCTCCCCCCTTTGCAAAGGCATAACGCTGAGCATTTGGAATATCTAGGGGGGCTAGAAATAGCTCT
Organism: Neoceratodus forsteri; assembly: GCA_016271365.2. NCBI lineage: Eukaryota > Metazoa > Chordata > Ceratodontiformes > Ceratodontidae > Neoceratodus > Neoceratodus forsteri. Next base: position 36,194,740 of record JADMNL010000029.1, on the reverse strand, counting down.
GGATCATTTGTATGTTGGTAGAAATTTATTAAAAGCCTCATTAGGTATTTTTCCAATGAAATACATGCATTGATACATGTTTCAGGTGCAAATCTGTATGATGTCGGTTTTAACACTCCACAAGGGTAGATCATTTCTGGTCTAAATACTACTCCTTAAAGTATACAGAAGTGTGGTTACCCTTTAGAGCTATCCCTTTGACTAAACCTTCCATCAGAAACATTACAGTATTATTTAGAAATGAATCAGTGTCAGTACATGATATTACTTATTGGGTACAACAAAAATGTGATGCGATTGATTCCCCACAACCAATCTTTGATGAGGAACATTTATGGAATTGGGGTTGGAAATATAAGGTGCGTTTGAGGAACAATAGCTTAGGCCCGGTACATTTACCAAACAGTTTATTTCTGGGGAATGAAAGGGGACATTGTTTCTATCCTGGGCAACCAAAGGCCTGTTTCAGGTGTGGGGCCTACACACATTTAGGTTCTGCTTGTGACAGGTTGAAATGTAATCTCTGTTTGTCCTTTGGCCATCATAGTTCAGACTGTAAGGAGGATCTGAAGCTAAGCACAATCGTACAGACCGTGTGAGCCAGGATACCATTATAAAGGAAGCACAGAAGAAAGACATGGCCAAAAGGAGAAACTTTGCAGATAAACCTCAACCTGATTACACAACCCCCACTTCCCCACCCCCTCCACCTTCCTCACCCCCTGAAGTGACTGTGGTGGATGAGGTGGACAGTAATATAGTACCTGAAGAGCCGGTTGTTCCTCCTGAGGCCGATATTATGGTGACTGTTCCTATGGCAGACCCCGAAGGAGAAACAGTAATTGTAGAAATGCCCCCCCCCCGACTGTTAAAAGTGTGGCTAAGAAAAGGGGTATTAAGCAGTCTAGGCCTCGCTCTAAAGCTGCTAAAGCCTATGTACCTGAAGACGAAGGGATTTTATTAACAAACAAATATGATATACTGTCCAGAGGCACACAGGAATTGGAACGGGGGGAGATTCTGAAACCTCTTCTTTAGCCTCTCATTCTTCAGAGTCAGATGGAGACCTACAGTAGCAGAGGGTGGATAAGGACAGTAGAAAAAAATAGGTGCAAGAGTACAGAGAAGTTCAAGGTTAAAAAAAACACCTTAAAATAACCTCCCACCTTCTTCCCCAGAGCCTCACACAATGTTAACCCTTCTGCAGTTAATGTTAATAGTAGGAGGAACGCAAAACATAGATTAATTACATTTTCAGTATTAAAGGATTTAGGGTGTGATATCTGTCTGCTGCAGGATACTAGGTTAAATACTGATTACTTGGTTAGATCAGCTCAGAAACTGTGGTGTTGGGCCCCCCCCCCCTTTTTTTCATTTGGCACTGAGGTTTGTGATGGTGTGGGGGTTTTATTTAGAAGTGACGGGTTTATGATTTCAAGAATGGTAGCTATCTCATTAAGAAGGGCTTTGTTATTGGACTTTATGTATAATGGGGAGTGTTGGAGATTGATTACTATCTATGCCCCCACAAAAAAGGACAGAATAAATCTCTTTAATAAAATCAAACCTTTTCTGCTTACAACTAAGCACATCCTTTGGAGTGGAGATTTCAACTGTGTGGTTGATAGGCATGATAGAGGCGCCGTTGCAAAAAAAATATTTTGTGATTCTAATTGTCTGAATCTTATACTCGATCAGTATAATTTACAAGATTCTTTCAGAGTTTTACATTTGAAGGGTGGTCGCACGTACCATAGGGGAGCTTTGTCCACCAGGATAGACTTTTTACTTACCCGGAAAAACCTTCATATACATAAGGCAGATACGATCCCTTTAGAGACTTCGGATCATGTTATTCTTTGTGCTGTATTAGGAGGGGTAATAGGTCCTTACTATGGCCGTAGTTATTGGAAAATGAACACAGCTGTATTAAAGGAGAATAAATTGATTAAGCATATATCTAAATTTTTAAAAGCAAGAATGTCTGTGGCTGTGTTAGAAAACCATATTAGTTTTTGGTGGGAGGACACTAAACAGGGATTGTGGTCCTTGTTCCAGAACTACTCCACACGGTGTTGAAACATCAATATAAATCATACCTTAAACTTTGTTTACAACTAGGTAAAGTATATTCTATTAACACCCAACACATACATTTAACGACTCAGGTTTTAAATTTAAAAGCTGAAATGGCAGGTTTGCAATATTCAAGGGCAACTGCCACTCTAAATGAGCATAGAATTTGCTCTCCCGGTAAAATTGGGTTTGGGGATGCCTTTAAAAGCTGTTCACAGTGGGCATCGGATAGGTTTATGACATCAGTTAGGACTGAGGGTGGTATTTTAGTATCTAATGGCCCAGAAATTTTAAAAGCAAAAACTAGGTACTTGTCTGGTATGTATGCTGCCCCCTATATTGAGGAGCAGGCAGTAACATAGTTACTTTCTACAATCGCTGTTCCCAACTTGTCAGGCATGTATGTCAGAGATCTTATTAAACCTACTACTACAGAAGAAATTGGGTTAGTAATTGGTAAACTGAAAGGAAATACTACACCAGGTATTGATGGCCTCCTTTTGGAATTCTATAAAGCACTTGGTGATTTATTAAAAGATATTTTGGTTGTAGTTTATAACTGGGTTTTGGGAAGTCTAAAAGTTGACTTTCATTTTTGTGTCACAGTTCAGACTCTTGTATTTAAACATGGAGAGAGAACAGATCTCAATAACTGGAGATCCCTCAGTTTGCTGAATACCGGCTATAAAATATTACTGAAAATATTTCATAATAGATTAGTTAATGCAGCTTCCGCACCAATTTCCTTGGCTCAAACTTGCACAGTGCCAGATCGTGTAATTCAGCACAATTTATTAATTTGAGAATTGGTTGAACAGGGTAAAGAGGAGACACTGAGTGGTTATATTATGTCATTGGATCAAGAAAAAGCCTTTGACAGAGTACCACACCAGTTTATTTCTCGTGTATTGACTCACTGTGGTATCCCACCTGCCTTCATGTCATGGATAGATCTGCTATATGAGAATGCACGAGCTATCCCTTTGGTTAATGGGATGTAAGGGTCATAGATTAATATTTCATGTGGGGTACGACAAGGCTGCCCTCTCAGTCCTTTGCTTTATGTATTTTGTTTAGACCCTTTGTTAAGGCTATTTCAACAGGATACGTGTATCAGAGGCATTAAGCCGATTGGGGAGATATGGAGGTTCGTGTGCTAGCATATGCAGATGATGTCTGTGTAGTGGTAGCGGATCAGGAGTCGGGGTACGGGTTTTGGAGGTAATTGAAATGCACTCTAAGCCGACAGTAGCAAAGCTTAATAAAGGAAAGAGTGTTGTTTATCCATTAAGTGGCACTATCTCACCAACGGACGCATGGCATGGGAAAAAAGTGTCTATGGGCCCTTTTCAATTTTTAAGGGTACGGTTTGGAAGAGGGGATAATGGACATTTAAACTGGATGGCTAAATTAGAAATAGTTTCCTCGAAAGTTGCAGTGTGGAAGGCTTGAGAACAAACTAAAAAGAAAAAAGTGTCAGTTGTTAAAACGTTTCTGCTACCGATATTTCTGTTTATTAGTGCTATATATCCTCTGCCGTGAACTTTGGAAGTTTCACTGTTAAGTTTAGTTTTTCAGTTGATTTGGGGAAATCATTTAAATCCCATCAAGAGAGAGGTCCTGTATCTACCTGTGGGAAAAGGAGGGTTGAATCTGATAAACCCTGTGGTATTTTTTTTTTTTTTATTCCATACTGATTTATTGGATCTTACAAAACCTAGTCCAGCACTTTGGACCTTATATGCAAGCCACTGGATTAGGCCCCTTTATCAAGTCTGGTCTGCTCACGGGGTGTTATCAGCCCAGGTTAAGACAAGATGTGTCTTTTTTAGACCAGCCCTTGGGAAATTAAAGAAATGGAAGTTAACGATGCAAATTCTGCAACTAAACTCAAGTAAATTCGTTTATGATACAATACAACATCAGGTGTGTATCTCATCAGTTGTATTTAAAGATATCACACCAAATTATCAAATTCGAGTGTTAGAGTCCTTGAAGGATCCCTACATTCCTCTGAGGGTTTGGGATGTTATGTGGTTATGTTCCCATGGTCGATTATTTGTCAAGGGAAATGCTAAACATAAATCTATAGAAGAACATATGGGCAACGTTGGCACAAATATGGGATAACCTGCATTGGAAGACAGTGACTTATGCAGAAGTGGTTGGTGCTTTCAGTTTGGGGAGACTGGGATTAAATGAGGGATTGGTACAGTTGATTTTTTCATTTATAAAGTTTGTCTTACAACAGGTGAACCAAGAACCAAAGACAGTCATAAGTGTTATTGAACAGGAATTATATAAACAATGTATGTTTGGAAAGCAACATATGCAACACGGTGCATGGGTACTTTGCTGGCATAATGTTATTTTATGACGGATAAAATTGGATGATTTTACTTTTCACCTTTTATGTACACTTATTTTTGTTTATGTATGGTGCCTGTATTACTGTATGATGATTTTTTTTCTTCAATGTATCTTGCTCAGTTACTTTCAATAAAGTTTTCCCCTACTCTTTTTCGATAAGTGCCATGGGATCTTTAGCATCCACCTGAACTACCACCAATCCAGGCAGATGTGTCCTCGGTTTAACGTCTCATCCAAAAGATGGCACCTCAGAAGTGCAGCACCCCCCTCATGCTGCACTACAGTGTCAGTATTGGGATATTAACCCAAGTGCCAGATGTGGGAACTGAACCCATAGCCCTCTGATCTCCTGCCCTCAGAGGCGAGTGCGCTACCTACTGAGCCACTGACACTGATTAGACTTCGGGAATTGGGTTGGGTGGCCATGGGACTGGGGTAGTGCTGTCGCATAGCAGTGCTACTAGCAGGGGAGGGAGGCGCTTCAGGTTCCGCCACTGTAGTGCCTCCTGTGGTGAGTTAAGGGAGCTCGTCTCCTCTGCAGGGTATCACTTCCCGTGCAGTGTGCCTGGCGTTGGGAGAAGGGGAAAAAAAACAAAACAGAAAACATATGTTCTCCCAGTCCAGTACTGGATCCAGCATTATTAAAGCTCCTGTGGCTGCAGGAACCTATCTTGACATTTAAATGCCATACTGTATATGCATTCCAACATATTATAATTTATTTTTAACACACCAAAAATTACATTTATAATGGTTTACTACCCAGAGTTACAATGTTCAGTACAGAATAATAAATACTGACGTGTCCTACAGTACCTGCTTGCTGAAAGTCCAACCTATTTAACTCTGTCCCTTTTTATTACTGCAGGAGAACCCCCCCCTTTTTTTTTAAACCTAGATCTGACGCTGTCCCTACCACCATGAATGGTTGTCACTGGTACTGTCAGTGGAGCCCAACTGGCATCGACGTTGGGGTGGAAGGGCTACAAATAGTACTGGGAGGTTGCCAGCTCAGAAGCCGAAAAAAGGAGCAGGTGGAAAAAAATCTTGATTTAAATAAAAAAAGTGTCATGAAGGCCACCATAAATACTGCTCTCTTATTAGATGAAGCAGGTCACTTGCCATGCTTATATGTACTCAAGTATGTAAAGTGCTGCATTTTCTAAGCCAAAATGTTTGAAACAAGGCCGCTGTACAGGTGCAATAACGTGTGTGTGTGTGTTTTTTTTCACTGGAAAATATAGGCATTTCTCCAGCGTGTGCTGAAAAGTACTCAGCCTCTGGCCTTGTGCCTTAACACACACTGGATGATTGCCTACATCTGTCAACAAACAGACAGACAAACAGACAGACAGACAGACAGACACACACACACACGTATGCTATTGCTTAAAGAGCACGTTCCCCAGCATTTTCACCAAAAGACCTTAAGAACAGGCCTTACCTGTTCTTAAAATTATACAAAAAGTATCATTTTTAGAGCCATGGTTTATGGAAGGGAAAGGATCATATTTTGGTTCTGTGGAGCTTAGCTGCTGATCCCTTCCACTCCCTTGTCTTGAGCATCACCTCCGTGCTAGTGCCTATTATGATGTATTATATGGAAAGCACGGTACCTCAAGGGAATCAACAAAGTCCAAGAGGGTAGCATCTTTCAAAAAAAGAGGTGCGTAAGAACAAGGGGGCACAATTTGAAGATGGGGGGGTGGCTCAGAGGTAATGTAAGGAAGTATTTTTTCACAGAGAGGGTTGTGGATGCATGGAACGGCCTTCTGAAGGAGGTTGTGGAGTCAAAAACAGTGGTTGAATTCAAGCATGCATGGGACAGTCATAAAGCAATTCTAGGGGGTGGGGATAGAAAGAAGTAGGCTGCTGGTTAACTAGGATCTGCATCTTATCCATTAGGTAGGAAAATGGGCAGACTGGGTGGGCCAAGCAGTCCTTATCTGCCGTCAAATTCTATGTTCTATGTTTCAAATTCTATAATAGGTGGACACAGTACAGCTTCTATGTCATATATTTCTCATTTCTATTACTTATTACTGAAGAAATTCCCACAAAAACAAGATCTTTATCCCGTGAAGTTCTTCTACCTCTATAGCTTACTCCCTACTTGAAAGCATAGTGCTCTGTTGTGACATCACAGTCTGTTGCCATGGGAATAACTTGATGTCACAAGCAGAGCATTATGAGACCAAGTTGGGAAGAAGCAGTAGGAGCTGGTGATCACTCAAGGAACGCCTGTCCTATTTCCATGCATGTGGCCTCAGTAATAAATAATGGGGATAAGCAGTATGGCGCTAATTATAAATATCAGCTGCTTTGTGTCTAAATATACTGTTTTCCAAATTTCTCCTTAAGGCGTTGGTGGCTCTTTAACAGTACAGGGTTCCAATTCGGATAAATCAAGGCCAGCGCTCAACTAACAAGAGCCTTATTAGATGAGCGGTGGCCTCAATTTATCCGAATTGCAACCTTGAACTATTAAAAAAGATGCAAAGCTCAGCCCATATAGTAGTCTAAGGAGCGTGCCCCCACGCTCTCCATATAATTATGTCACAAAATATGCTAGCGCAAGGGCGACACTCAAAACAAGGAAATGGAAGGGATCGACGGCTCAGCTTCACTGAGCCAAAATACGATCCCTTCTCTTCCATAAACCATGGCTCTAAAAATGATACTTTTGGTATGGATGCACTCAGGGCGAGATGAGGCTTCATGTGGATTTGCCTTGGGTATACCGGGGAAGGTGCTCTTTAAATGTGAATAATTTTCGTTATTAAATGTCTGGGTGCAGGGTATCTAAAACTAAAGTTTAACATTTAAAAATCAAAAGTAGGTTAGTACAACACTGAAACTCAGGGTGTGTGCAAGTAAAGTACACTTGCTTGTTGCACACGCTGACGTGGAACCTTTGTAAAAGAGCCTCGACTCAAAGGTATTGTAATCCTAGATCGAAATAAATAAATAAATAAACACTCCACAACTGAAACCATTATACCCAACAGGATGTCATACTAAGGTTCATACTAAGTCCCTGTCCACACTACCCCTCTGTAACGTTACAGAGTGCCCAAACCGTTACCGCAGTGGATTGCGTTTACACCTGTAACGTTACAGAAGGCATTTTCATAACCATTGTTGAAACCACATATGAGGTGGTTTCAACAACGGTTATGAAACCGGTTATGCCTCGGTAACGTTACCGGGTGTAGTGTGGATGCGTGGTACTGGTCCCCAGTGCAGTGTGAGCTGCATTGTGGGATCGGTGCCAGCCGTAATAGCCGCCGCACGGAAGCGGATCGTGCGGGTCCCGTGAACGGACACCACGGCAGTGTGGACACTGCACCACTCCCAGTTATAACGGTTTCTGTCCATTATGGGGTCTGAGCGGTGCATTGTGGACGGGGCCTTAGGCGCAGATGAAGAGCTGGTAGGCTAGGGCCCATAATGCTCTTATACTAGACCAAAGGGAAATAAACGAAATTATACCCTGAACAGATAAATTTATCGAGACATAATTTGAAAACATTTTTTGATTCACTCACAACTACAGAGAGTGGTAAATTATTCCATGGGCCAATAGAGCAGATAGTAAAGAAAAATTTTTAATTTTGTCTTTTAAATGCTTTTCTAATTAGTTGAAATGGATGACCCCTCATATCATAAGATGACTATTTAAATTGAAGATCTAGTGCTGTCATAAGATAAGAATCATGTACGACATCATACAGAAATAAAAGATGTGGCACAGTGTATCATGGGATATCATCATACCGCGGATGTTTTGTGAGATATGCTGCAAACCTAAGTGCTCTTGAGCCACCCGAGAGGTGAGTAGGTCCCACGATGCACTGCACCCTGGAGTGCATTTTGGGGGTGATAAAGGCTCACAGATGTTGAGGTACGGCGGACCTTAGTGACTGGATCCAACGAGAGATTAATTATATACTTGTAAACATGCCATCCAGGTTAAATGGGATACCCTACTGAAATATTGAGATGTCAGCACGGGTACTTTAACAGCTTTTTTAATTTAACCCTTATTTTACCAGGACATCCCACTTAGGTAGACACATGATCTTCAGGGGATACCTGGCCAAGACAGCAGCAAACGATCAGACAGTTAAATCAACCTTCCAGACTTCATCCTCTACCAAGCCAGGGATCTATAATTAATCAAATCATAGCAGTGTTATAATAGTAGACACTTTTTTAAGTGTTAATTTCTGTATAATTACTGGAGTGAGCATCCTTCTACAATTACTGTAGTGAGCATCCTTACAATTGGAGAGTTTCTACGTTTTTTCTTAAAATCGGTTAGCTGTGATGTAGGAACTTGCAAATTACCGGGCTGTAAAAGGTGGTGTTCAATCATACATCACTGCTGCAGAGCACACCGTCTGACATCAAAAATGAAAGTAAGACAAAACAGATGGTCAGTGGCCCTGATAGATTCAGTATTTTTTTTTAAATGCTGTTCTGCAATTACACCAACAGTGCAAACACAAGGTTATAACAATATCTTGGAGTTTGTCTGACACATATAAACTACGAGTGAGAAGTTCCCAGACCCCTTAGATGTCATTACAGCCTGTTATAAAATGGGTCAAGTTGGTCTGCGCAAATACTGCTCTCTGATTAGACGAGCCAGGTTACCTGCTGTCCCTATATGTACTTACAAATGTATGGTACTACATTTTCTAATCTGAAACTTTTAATACTGGCACTTTTTATGTAAGCATAAGACCTGACAGGGTGTGGGGTACTGGCGGATACCCGCACGTCCAGGGGTGTGATGAGGCTAGACGCTGCAAGTGGATTGCCTTACAGATCCTTGAAGTGCAGGTATCCACCAATAACCCACACCCTGAAGGGTCTTTTTGAACTTAAAAAATGGGTTGCGCAAATTTAAGAAAAATATCTAGAAGATAAAGACACACACACACAAAAAAAGTAAAATATTGCTTAGAAAATGTCAAATAGTCCCTCCACAGGTGCTTTCTACCTGTCAGTCATCTGTCTTTCCACACATGCAGTAGTTTGGTTTGTTTGTTTACCACGGAATAAAAGAATTATTCTGCAGTATTCCTCCAACAGAATGCTCCCCCCATCCATACACACATAGGGAATGTTAATATAGCATACACAAGTTCAAAATTCTGCAGTGGTACCTTGGTACTAGGTATATGCCACTGGCCTGTAACGCCTCCCTCCTGTACCTTGATTTTGCCTGTGAGGTATTTGAATGTCTGTCATATCCCCCCTTTCCCTCCCTTCCTCCAGGGAGTACATAGGGCTTTTGATGCAGGCCATGCACCATTTTGGTTTCCCTCCTTTGCACTGCCTCCACCCTCTTTATGTCTTTACGGAGCTGGGACCTCCAGAACTGTACACAGTACTCAAGGTGCGGCCTAACTAGTGACCTGTATAGGGGTATTATTACCTCTATCCTCCTGCTGGGGTTTGCCCTTCCTATGCAACTCAATATCCTTCCAGCCTTCCCCACTGCTTTGTTACACACTGCTTCACTACCTTCAGGTCATCAGAAACGATCACCCCCAGGTCCCTTTCCAACTCTGTAACTGTTAACACCTCTCCTCCCATTTGGTATGTTACCCCCAGGGTTCTTATGCCCCAAGTGCATTATTTTGCACTTCTTTGCATTCAAGCCCTGCTACCAAGCCCTTGACCATTCTTCCAACTTTTCTCGTTCACTTCTCCTTCTTTCTGCTCCTCCCGCTTCTCTACTCTGTTGCAGAGTTTTGTGTCATCTGCGAACAGGCATACTTTCCCCCTTCTAGCCCATCCTCAATGTCACTGATGAAGACACTGAAGAGGACCTGCCCTAGTATAGGTCCCTGTGGTACTCCACTGGTCACTTTGCCTGCTCCGGAGTGACTGTCGTTTACCACCACCCTCTGACTCCTTTTGCCCAGCCAATTTTCCAGTAGAGAGTTGGAGTCCTGGGTTTGATCCCCAGAGTGGAACAGTTTTTTTTCTTTCTCACTACAATATACGTAGTACGAGAAAAATTGCTAGATGTTCATGATAGACTTTTAGCAAGGTTTGACATTCTATATTTCTGATAACTTGAAATGTTTCAGCTCCAACTTTGAGGTTTAAACGCAACTAAGGAAACATTACTTCAAACAGACAGACTGTTCATTATGAAAATCCACCTGCAACTGTAGGAGGATGTCTGCACTCGGTGCTGGATGTCCTTTGCCACAGTGTGCATCTTCTGTCTAAGAAGCTTAGTACAGTGGTAGCACTACACGATACCAAGCAGTAGATGGTAGAGGGCCTGGGTTTGATCCCCAGAATGGATCTTTTCTCTCACTATAAAATATGTGTAGGACAAGAGAAATTGTTAAATGTCATTTCTGATTTTAGTGACAGACTTTCAGCAAGGTTTGTCATTCCATATTGCTGATAACTTCAAAAGTTCCAGCTCAGACTTTGAGTTGCAAATGTCACTTGGGAGAAATTACTTCAAATAGACAGACTGTTTATTGCAGAAATTCACCACAACTGTGTGTGTGTGGGAGGTCTGCACTGGGTGCTGGATGCCCTTTGCCACAGCATACATTTCCTCTCTTGAAAGCACAGTACAGTGGTGCAGCTACAGGCTACTAAGCAGTAGAGTGGAGGGGTCCTGGGTTCCATCCCCAGAGCGGAACTTTTTTTTTTCCCTTTTCACTGTAATCTGTTGATGTCATTTCTCAGATCCCATCCCACAAATCATTTCCCTTTTCATTGCCAGAAGAAGCCTGTCAGCCTTCTTTCTGGCCATGTAATTATTTCATACAGATCATCCTTGATATCGTTAGTACCGCTGGTACTGTACTTTGACTTAAATTTGTTTATGTGTGTAAGAAAGGCAGCATGAATAGAAAGAGCATTCAATTTCTTTATGTATGTTTTTTAATTTAAGGGAGTTTTACTTTTACAGCTTAGTTAAAGGTTGTTATGCAAGAGTACAGGTGGCAGCCATGTTTGCGATGGAAACCAGGATTGACCACCACTCCCCCCAGTCTCTCACTGGGAGAAGATAACATTTCCCACGATCCCCCCAAGCAATGGGGTGGCTGGCCTTTATGCCAGAGGCATTCTTAGGCTGGCCCAATCAAGCACTTAGGTGCTTAGATGGACACGTCTTGGTCTGTACCCCTACAAAAAAACTGGCTCAGAGAAGATTTTGCTATCTTCAAACCACTTCAGCTGAAGGTTTTTTCCTACCCACCCTCCCGTTAGATAGGCTAGCTATGAGCTTGCTGTATTCACTTGTCATGGCAGATGGTTGCAACGGTTTGTCACAGAGGGTGGAAAATTCGTGTAAGACCCACCAAAAATAGACCTTTCTGGATGATGAATTTGAGTCAGCTGGAGTTGAGTGACAGCCAGGTTGGAGGTGCAACCCTAGGCAGGTACGCATACTGGTAAAGGGGCTGCCACATGGTAGGAGTGTGCACCGGAATGCAGAGTGACGAGGACCAGTAGTTGAGGAGTGCGGCCCTGGGCTGGCATGCTTCTCAGCAAAGGTCCTGCAATCTCCCAAATCTGGTGGGGGGAGGAACTGTCTGGTGGGAGGACATGGCCCTGAGCAGGTCTGTCTGATCTTATGGGCCACAGTTCCTCCCATGCATGGCTAAGGGTCAAACCAATGGTGAATACATGAATTTACTGCAAATGAGTTCATAGTGATGGATTATGTGTAACGTCTTTATCAATTCTGAGTAAAAGCTGTGGCCTTTTTGTACCCAAAGATATGGTGTGTGCTGTTTTTATTTAGTTTGCAGGATCTGTTTGGGCAATGAGTAAAGTGGCTCCTGAATTCTGTATGTGATTTCTCCAAATTCCAGATCACATGGCTGAACCATTTGTTTTACAGGGTGGCACTGGCACACAGACATATACGAATGGAATGGCAACAGCCAATCAAAGCATAGTATTTAACTTGCTCATCTTCCAAAAGTGAAATAACACACTCCAGGGTGCCACATTCATTGGGAAATAGGTACTCCTTCAGTGTGTACTGCAAAGCACTTGGCCTGTGGCCTTATGTCTTAGTAGTGATTCTGGAGGAGTGTCTGTATCTTCCAATGAATGCACACCCTTTGATTTGCTATGACTTGCATAATACATAAGTGAATGATTATACCTGTATACAATACAGTACTTTACAGATTTATTATCATTCCATACACATATCAGCACAGAACAATAACAAGGTATGGTATAGGACCTGAGCATCATGTAAACATTCAGTTCCTACATCAAACACTATTGCCATCTTTTTCATGACTAAAACCATTTTCTGTATTTTTCTAAAAGATGCTTAAAAATGGATACACTATGCCCAACTTTGCAAAAATAAGGGGGTAAAGCTACCGCGGGGTTCTGGTGGCCAACATGAGCTCACTTGGCCTACGGCCTCACTGCCTATTAATGTTACTTGAACGCCTCAGTAGCTTTACACCATTATATAAGGATATCAGAGGGATCTGTTAACAACCACGCTGTAAACACTTTGAGAGGTTGCCATGACATCACTGGAAACCCCGAGGAGCGTATTGAGAGGTTTTCAGCATATGCCAACCTTAAGAAGGTTTTCAACGTGGTTATTAACCAAAGACCATACATGATATTTTATAATGTATGGGTTACCAAAATTGTGTAATCATGGATTTAATTACTTTTCTGAGTAATTCTTACCTTAAGCAGTCTTAAATCATGCAGGAAGATTCCTCTGCAATTAATGTTTGTTGTGTGTTCTTCACAACACTATTCATCTGTACAGCCAGCATTTTAAACATTTTTCTCAAAATGGAACACTTAATGTGAACATTCCTGTTTTGTTATCCCATTGATATGACATACTCAAGAAGGGTTATTAACAGAGTGAAGTCATAACGATGCCATAACAAGGTTGTAATCTACTTTATTTCAGTTAGTAATAAGGGCCCCCCCCCGCATACATTATAATTGTTTTAACATTCATTTTCTTATTAAACTCTAGGCATTTGCAGCCTTATTACCAGTGAGTCCCTTTGTCACAAAGTTGTGACGTAGGAATTCACTGACAAAAAGCTGGTACATGGCGAGTTCTTACATCGCTCCAGCCTCGGGCACCAAAAGTGAAAGTAAACCGACACCAGAGCAGGTGCAGGGAAGACAGCAATTAAAAACTGACAACATCAGATACACCTAAAGGTAGCAAGACTGTAATGGCAGCTCAGAGTTCTTTGCTACCAATATAAACCACATGTTTTGCACCTGGTTTATACATGTCACCAGAACCCGAATACCATTACAGCTTATTATATACACTTGGGTGCATTTTATTCCTCATATTAAGTGCATATCCTGAAGGGAATTTCCATAGAGCTATTCATCAGAGAGTGAGCTTCTCTCTCTCTGACCACACCTTCTATTTTTTAATTAGTCCCTGTTTTTTTTTCCCAACATGTTTGTTTCATACCACTTGCTGCCAACGTTTGGCTTTTTAAAGGTAGAAGCACTATGAGGGGCTGTAAGCCAACATCCTGCAGTTTCTTACCATCCATGCCCTTTGGTCAGGACATAGAATGCTAGGGACTTTCTACATTCTAGCTGTACTGTGCCTAGTGATTCCTGAATGTGGAACAGTGTTATGAAACTGGAACAGTGTGATTCCCTCCTCCCACCCCCCACCCCCCTTTTTCAGGAAACAGGCAGGTGACAGCCAGAGATCAACAGGAAAGCATGGCCACTGTGTGAACATCATTATATTATTACAGTAAGTGAAACAATTACTTATAGCTTAATTTGCCTGCCACCCAGTAGCACATGGCAGGACAGTCGGAATAATGCAAACAAGATTACAGAACACATGTAAATCCCCTGGTTCAGCCTTTGTCTGACTTATCAAAGGACCGCACTTAGCCATTGTTTTATATAATCGTCCCAGTATACCAGTTTATTTAAACCTAGACAACAGTGCAAATGAATATGTTGAAAAGCAAGGCAGAAAAAAAATCACCTGTTTATAAAGTTTTAAAGTGATATGTGTGTGTAATAGGCAGAGTGGGTGCCTGTGTGTAACAGGTTGAGTGCGTGTGTCCCCTTTAAAATCGCTCTGCCCGACATCGCAAGTGTGTCCACACAAAGTAAAACGTACACTTTTACAGTGGAAACTCATAATACTCTAGTTTGCTAGATGAGTAAATGTTGAGCAAATGAAAGTATTGGTTTCCATGGTGCTTTGAGCCTGTATCTCTACGTCTGATGATGTGTCAGGAGGCCCACTGTCCCATACTGTTCCACATGTTAAGTGCCAATGCCCAACATTTAAGTGAGAGGAAAGGTTCTCCTCTAAAACCCAATATTGCCCCGCTACAAGTTGTAAGACAAAATTAGGATAAGGAGGCAACCTCGATCAGCTCACACTGACCTTCTGCACTCCGTATATGACCATCGCATGGTGCTGCATTTTAATCTGCAAGCGCGTAGCCCACCTGCCGGGTCAGTGCCTATAGAACCACCTATGGCGGCGACATATAGATAAAGCAACAACTCAACGACAGCCCAACAACTTCAACCTGCTTGTCCCGGTGGAATTTGTTTAAAGTTTGCTGCACTCACCACGACTGTGTGGTCTTCCGAGCCCACGCAAAGACGATCGTCTGAAGCTGTTCCGTAAGAAGCTCTTCATGGTGACCGGCAGCAGCTCGCCCAATGGGTCCACTCCTCGCCAGCCCGAGTCGCCACCTCCAAACAGCCCGTCGCCCAGCGTTCGCAAGCACACAGCGAGAGCTCAGCCCAGCTGAGATGCGCACCGTTCGAAGAGCTGATCGCGAATGAGCCTTCCGTTGAACTTCCGCATCAAATTAAAAAAAAAAAAAAAATCGGTTGCAACATCACTTTCATTTTCATGCACCATTTAAGTTTTCCCCATACCTTTGTCTGAGTAATAAGAATAGCCGATTTTCACCTACATTGTAGGAAACAGACGTAATGTTAACTTGAAACAGAGCGGCGCCTGCAAAACTGATGGAAGAAGGTAAAAAAAACAACATTGTTGGACTGGACTGGCTGATTCTGCACAACATTCTGCAAACGTGAAGCCGTGAATCATTTACAATAAATGGGAGGAGATCTGCTATGTCTTGCCCTCGTGGGCTGCGACGTTAAACCGGCTGTTAAAAAATAAATTCCTAATGCTGCACAGAAAGTAAAGGGATTTCCCGAAACAATCCTAAACTACGTTCCTAATATGTTTCTCATTATAAATTTTACAACCCGAGGTATAACTGTAGCGTCATTTCACCAGATTCAGAGCAGTAGTATGCACAGTTTTTCCACCAATTACCACATTTTATTATAAACAAATTATCGGAGAACCGTGGCTATTTTTCGTGTATGTGTGTGTGTGTGTGGGGGTTCAGGTATTACAGTGGGCATCATAGAGTACTAAATAAATCATAGGTGTCTTTCAAGTCCAGCGCTCGCGGCTACCCTTAAAAAATCCCCAGAGGTAAAATAATACTTGAGGTGTGTAATAAACTGAGAAGAGCGGCTCACATTATACCACTCACTCATTCGCTGTAAGTCTGGGTTTATAAACGGCTTTAATTTGGGAACACACACCCAAATCTGGGGTTAATCGGGCTAACAATACTTTACAAATGAATCACACTAATACAATTATTTGTGGAAGGGCTTCAGGGTTCACAAAACTCCAAGGTAATCAATCAAATCTTTATTTATCCAGGCGATGATCACCATTGAGCAAACTCATTTACAAGGTGGACATGCTGGTGGCAGGGACAAATGTACAGGTACAGATAAATGTACATAATACAAAATGAACAAGATGTTTACAATGATGATAGGAGCAGTATATATACATTCCAAAGGCACATGTACAAGGAAGATATACACAACACAACAGTAACAGGTTATATACAATACCCACAGGAGCAGGATGTGTATGGTTGTCATATACAAAAAAAAAAAAGAAAATCCTTTATATTCCTGTCCATCAGGAACATGTTAAAGACCTGTATGGAAGTCCCTAAGCTATGGAGGTACGCATGATGGTGTCTAGGGTTTAGAGATTATGTGACAGGAGGGTGGTGTATAAGGGTGCAGAGAGCACTAAGTGCGGGTGGGGTGAGGGAGGTGGGTAATAGTGGCAGAGGAGGACTTTAGATGCACAGCATGGACTAGTATGGATGGGGAGAAAAGTAATAGCCAGGCTGCTAGGAGCGATGGAAGCAGTTACACAGAAACAAACAACAAATGATTTTTTGTGTGCAGTAATGTGATTTCTGATTTCTTTTAAAGAGCTAGTATACAGCATAAATCTAATATTAACTGTTAAAAACAGTCAACTATTAATTCTTATATCTGGAACATTTTTTTTCTTTTCCCTTTTGCTAACTGAAAAATTTTCTTTCTTACAGTTCTTGGTGTGATATATGTAGGTAATAAGCCACAACGGGATGTGCATTATAGGATTTTAATAAACAGTCAGAGATGACGTCTCTTGGCCAATGAAGTTTCTAGATTTTTTCTTGCCATTTTATAAGGAACAATAATATATCTTGAGGGTGACATATCTAGTTCTGTTCCTCTTCATCCCTCATCAGCACGGTGACCATACTCACTGTGACATCACAACTAACACAGAAAGGTCAATCACTTGCTGCCAGATGGGGCACTTGTGATGTCGCATTGCGGATGAGTTATGAAGAGGAATAGAACGAAAGAGACTCATATTCAAAGGTTAGCGTGACTGCTAAAGAGTTAGCACCTGCACCAACCTGGGTATGTACTGAAACTCCAGGCGGGGTAATATTCAGAGGCCCCTGGCACACTGCCCAAACCCAGCAAGGCCATCGCACTAACTGCACTGCTGCACCTATGCAAATGACCATAAAAAAGGACATTTAAACTAGGAGCAGGGGGAGGCAAGTGGGCAGGAGGCATGCAGAATCCACAGGACGGGAAGCCGAATGAGCTTACCCCCATGCTAGAAGCAATGCAAAAAAAGGGAGTACTAGAGGGGGTGCTAGGAAGGGAGAGCAGGAGGGGGGAGGGGGCAGGAGAAAGGGTGAAGGGTGGTCACCTTGAATGCTAGGAGCCTAGGGAACAAAACAGCAGGGCTACAGGCTCTAATGGCAGAAGGGGAGGTGGACATGGCAGCCATCACTGAAACATGGGCTACCCATTACCAGGACTGGGACCTGGAGGTACCAGGGTATAAGATACTGTGCAGAGATAGGGTAAATGGGAAGGGTGGGGCCTGGCACTGTATGTGAGAGAAGGATTGAAGTATGTTCTTGAGGAGGGGGAGGGGGTCAGTACAGAGTTGTTATGGATGCAAATCCAGGATTCCAAGAATAGGACCCTCAGGATGGGAGTAGTGTACAGACCACCATCTCAGACAGAGGAGTTAGACAGGGAACTAGCGGGACAGATCAGAAGGGGCTGCAGAAAGGGTAGCATGGTGATTGTAAGGGACTTCAACTTGCCGGGAGTGGATTGGAGTACACCAGCCACCATGAACAGAAGGAAGCAGATACTTCTGGACGCGTTTCAGGATAGCTTCCTAACGCAAATGGTCAGTGAGTCCACCAGGTTAGGGAACACCCTAGACCTCATGCTGGCAAATGGGGAGTTTGTGAGGGAGCTGGGGGTGGAAGAACCACTGGCAGGGAGCAACCACCACTCAGTGTGGTTCATGCTCAAAATGGGTAAGAAGGGAGTAGAAACAGGTACAAGAGTGTTAGACTTCAGGAAGGACAACTTCAGGAGGATTGGAGGTAATTAAAGGGTATCTAGCCAGAATCCAAACTAATATGGACACTAACCAGAGGTGGGAAGTCATAAAACTGGGGATTGATAGCCGGCACGGTGGCACTGAGGGTTGAGGCGCTGGACGCCACACCTCACGCCACACCAGTGACCTAGGCTCAGGAATGACCTTGGGTCGCAGGGAAGTCGACTGGGGGGGAAGGTTGGAGTGGGATTTACCCTCCAGGGGTGGACGCCCACTCTTTAGAATCTGCACCCATTGGGTGGAGAGGCCCAAATGGGTGCATAGGTGGTAGGAGCCAAGGATGTAAGTCAGGGTGGGTGGAAGGGGTCACCGGATCCTGGCGTGTGTGGGCACTTCCATGCCCCCATATGCATGTGTACGCTGTGACCCTGGGAATGGGGAAGAAAAAATGAAAAAAGGAAAATTGTACATACAGAAAAAAACCCTGAGGATTGAGGAGGCAACCAAAACCTGCATCAGGGTTCAGAGTAAGACAGGGCCAAGAAACCCAACTGGTTGAGCAAGGGGGTCATGGAGAAAGTAAGAAATAAAATAACTGCCTTTAGGAGTCTCAAAAAAACAGGATGAGGTGAGGACAGAGAGGATTACCTGAAGGAATCGAAGGAGGTGACGAAGGCAGTAAGGGCAGCCTAGGCATCTAAGGAGCTCAGGCTGGCGCAAGGCTTCAAGAAGGGGGAGAAGGAATTCTTCAGGTACATCAGGGAGAAAAGGAGTTGTAGGGACAAAATAGTAAGGATTAAGAGGAATTGGGGGGGTGGAAACAGGGGCAGAGCAGGCAGAAGCACTTAATGAATACTTCTGCTCGGTGTTTACTAAGGAGAAAGGAGGGGCACTACCAAGGGTGGGAGGTCAGGCTCAGTGGGGGAAGAGGTGACAGATGGGAGAATCACCGAGGGCAGGGTACTGGAGGGTCTGAGGTCACTGAGGGTGGACAAGGCACCAGGGTCAGATGGCATTCACCCCAGGGTCCTGAGAGAGCTGGCAGAAATCCTGGTGGGGCCCTTGGCAGACCTGTTCAATGCCTCCCTGGTATCAGGAACTGTACCTCAGAACTGGAGGATGGCTCACGTGGTACCCCTACATAAGAGTGGTCCCAAAGACAAACTAGGAAACTACAGGCCGGTAAGTCTCACATCCATTGTGGGAAAACTGATGGAGACAATCCTGAAGGAGAGGCCTGTGTCCCTTCTGGAGACCAATGGGCTGCAGGACATTAGGCAGCATGGGTTTGTCACGGGCAGATCCTGACAGAACAACCTGGTGGATTACTATGACTGGGTAACTAGACAGTTGGACAAGGGTCATGCTGTGGATGTCCTGTTTCTGGACTTCAGTAAGGCATTCGACTCGGTGCCGCATGGGAGGCTGGGTAGTAAGCTGGCAGGTACAGGTACAGGGGTGAAAATAGTGGGATGGGTAGTAAACTGGTTACAGGGAATGCAGCAGAGAGTGGTGGTGGAAGGGGATCTCTCATCTCCAAGGGCAGTGACAAGTGGTTTACCGCAGGGCTTAGTGCTGGGACCGGTGTTGTTTGGGTTGTTCATATCAGACATCTCAATGGGCATCAAGAGCAAGATCAGTTTGTTTGCAGATGACACCAAGATGGGAGCAGTAGTGGATGACCTACGAGGGTGGCATGGGTTGCAGGATGATCTGTCAAAATTGGAAACCTGGTCGGACACCTGCCAGTTGAGGTTCAATTCCAAAAAGTGCAAGGTGCTACATTTTGGGGCAGAAAACCTAAGAAGGAGCTACCAGCGGGGGTCAGCTAGCCATGACAGAGGAGGAGGAGAAGTATCTGGGGGTGATTATAATGGGCTCAATGAACAACCTGGCACAATGCAGGAAGACAGTTGCAAAGGCCAGCAAAATGCTGGGTTGCATTGCCAGGGGTATATCTTCAAGGGGAAGGGAGGTGATCCTGCCATTGTATAGGTCACTGGTTAGGCCACACCTGGAGTACTGCATGCAGTACTGGCACCCATACCTGAAGAGGGACATTAAGTTACTGGAGGGGGTGCAGTGCAGGTCAACAAAGATGATCCAGGGACTAGGGGACATACCCTACAGCAGCAGGCTGAGGGAGCTGAACATGTACTCACTGGAGGAGAGGAGAGACGGGGGGGGATATGCTTGAAACCTTCTACTACATGAAGGGAATAAACAAGACAGGCACGGAGGGACTTTTCTAGTTAAAGGGGGGTAGGGACACTCGAGGTCACAATCTCAGATTGGAAGAGGGAAGGTTCAGGAGGGAAATGAGAAGACACTTTCACGGAGAGAGTGGTGTCTGGGTGGAATGTGTTGCCTGCGGAAGTGGTATCCTGTAGAACAGTGGACTGCTTCAAAACAGGATGGGATAGGGTAAGAGGGAGGGTCTGGGGAGGGGAGAGAGGGGCAGCTGCAGTATAAGGGTGGCTAGCTGCAGACTCGAGCAGACTCGATAGACCATAAGGCCTTTATCTGCTGGCAAATTCGTATGTTCATATGAGGGAGTCCCTCATGCATAATGGCACAGCAG
The DNA here is from genome assembly GCA_016271365.2 of Neoceratodus forsteri. Taxonomy (NCBI): domain Eukaryota; kingdom Metazoa; phylum Chordata; order Ceratodontiformes; family Ceratodontidae; genus Neoceratodus; species Neoceratodus forsteri. Next base: position 36,173,945 of record JADMNL010000029.1, on the reverse strand, counting down.
TTTATCAAAATTGTCAGTGAAACTAATCCGGCCCTGACCAGTGCTATTTGCCACCGCCAAAAACACTGTCTTACCACAGGGTTGCAGCTACACCCCCACCCTTCCAAGGCAGGGCAGCTGTACTGACCCTCTCTGCAGTACACACCTCCACATCTGCCTTTGCCTCCCTGACCGTCATCTTTGCTTTCCGAGTTTTTAGTTGGTACTCTCCCCCATTCCTTCTCCCCCTGCTTTTCTGTGTTCCTGGTGAAAGCCTTTGTCTTGGCCCTCACTGATTTTCTGACCCTTTATGAGAACCATATTGGTGTCTTGTACTGGTTTCGTTTTGTAACCATTCTTGTGCGAGACTTTGTTGCCTTGAGAATGGCCCCTCTGATTGCCCCATCTTTCCCGTACACCTCTGATGCTGTCCACTCTGGTCAGTTTATCTCAGACCAGCTCCCTCATCTAGTTGAAGTCTACTCTTCTGAAATCTAGGACTTCAGTTTTTGATAGGGGCATTCTGGTCCTGAAGGCCAGCCCGAACGAAATGGAGTTATGGTTGCTGGACCCCAGTGACACCCTACCCTCACTCCAATCACCATCTCTGAGTTGGTTTAGCACCAAATCAAGAATGGCTGCCTGTCTAATGGGTTCTTTAACCAGCTGCACCAGCAGGCAGTCCTGCAATGTATCCAACAGGGCCTGCCTTCTGGTGCACCTGTCTGCTGGAATGTTCCAGTCGATATCCTGCAGGTGCAGACTACCCACCACCACCTCCTCCCCCTTCTTCATGCCTCTTTCCTAACTCTTCCCTGAGCTCCCTACCTCTCTCTTCCCCTTGCCCTGGTGATCTAGAGATCACCCCCCACACACATTTTCCTGCCTAAGGGCACCATGAGGTGAACTCACAGTGACTCTGTTTTTCTTTCCTTCTGCTGATGTATCTGTCTCCGCAGACTCTATGCCCCATATATATTTATTTATTGAAATTTCGGAATTACAGTCCTTTGAGTCGAAGACTCCTTTGCAAAGGTTCCACATCCATAAACAGAACAACACATCGTGACAAGTTGTACATTGTTAACCAGGCGAACAATACATTAAGGCAGTATAACATGGTTGAGTCAGTACAGAGTAATTTGCTATTTAGGTTGGTTTCACTAGGGTTGAATAGGAACCCAGGGTCGTTGTGGTGGGGTGGGTTGGTTGCTAGTTTCAGATGCTAGCATTTTGCCAAAGGGTTGTGCTATGCCTGCCTTGCCTATCCCTCTATCCTGTCCAAACATTGCATAACCTAGGACTGACAAGTCCCAGTCATTTTTCTCTGTGGCCCAAGTTTCTGTGACGGCTACAAGGCCCGCCTCAGTGTCTTCCACCAATGCCTGGAGCTCGCTCATTTTATTACCCAGACTCCTGGCATTCAGGGAAACTCATCCAACTAGCTCCAGACCTTCTTTTGCTGCTTTGTGATCCTACACCTGCATTCCTTCTCACTCTCCTTACCATCTTATTTTTAAGATTGCTTTCAGACCCTGGAAGCCTTCCCCCCCTTTGCTCCGTTTTGAACCTCATCATAATTATTACCCACCTTACTGTTACCAGTCCCAGATATAGGGGGAGCACTAGCTAGGTTCCCCTCCCTCACCTCTTTTACCGTGGTTCCCCTAACCTCAGTGTCCCCCGCAGTCAAACTAATGTAGATCTCAAACTTCTGGTCCAGCACGCTGGTCCCCTATCTTGTCAGATGAAGGCCATCACCCTGGAAAAGTCTCTTGTCCCAGAAGTCCCCCCAGTGCCCCACAGAGTGGTACCATTTTCAACACTGACCCCCCCCCAACTCAACACAGGAAGGAACAGCTCTGGCTCAAGCTATCCCAGGGCCCTGTGTAAACCTCTTTGCTGGGGCCACATATCAGAAGTCATGAGCCTCCCAAGGAACATCCTCATCTCTACCACGGCCTCCTTATATCTTCATTTTCAGGTACTTTTGTGTCATTTCTGCACTTTACTTGAATTAGAACATAGAGGGCCAGGAAGAAAGGAGGCAACTGGACAGCTGATGCTTTTTTGGGTCCTCTCTGCTCTTAGAGCCCTGTGCAAATACACAGTTCACACCAAGCTAAAGTCGGCTTTGGGGAGGAAGTTAATAAAAATTTTATTAATATAGTGGTGAGTAATAAAGATGTTAAACATCTGCAGACCCAACACTGACGCCTAGAGGCACTTCACTCAGAACACCCTTGCAGTCTGAATAACCACTCATGACTGCTCTCTGCTTTCACAGTATATGGGGAATTTTACTAATTAGTGCAACTGTCTTCATGGATGGTTATTGGGTGTTACTTCTACTGATCTTTATTCTCTGTTACAATCTATCATCTACACATTTTCTTCTTGTATGAAAGTAGGTAGATAATCGATCAAGCACTGTACCTTATCATATGCTGTCAATTCCTGATGTACGCACATGCTTGGGACATTCCATTTTTGTGCTTACATCCAAAATTGTATTGAAATCAATGTACCCACTCAGTAAAACACACTTTCTCACTTACTACTCACGTTTACCTTTATTGAATGTATCAGACTCAATTGAGACACACCAATAATTAAGCAATAAGGGACGACAGGGTGTGTGTTATTGTGTAGTAACATTACTCCTGGGGTGGGTTGAAGCACAAGGCGAATCCAGGTGCTTCCACCACCCCAGGAGTGATGTTATTACACAACAATACACACTGGAGTGCCTTAGTCATACATAATAACGGCTCGCTTGTTAATTAAAAACAAGAAAAAAAATAAATTTTTATGTTTTTTCTTTGATTTTTTGTGGGTGTAGGTACATCTTTAAAAGAAAAAGTCCTGAATATTTCTTTCACCACAAGGTGGAGCTGCTGCCAGCATGATGCTGCCTGTAGAGTCTCCCCTGCTCTGTTTTGTTCGACTCCCCTCTGCCCTTCCTGGCTGTTGAATTCAACCTAATAGTGAGGGATGCTTGAAGTGGAGGTTTTTTTTTTCACTTTAAATTCATTCCCATTTCCCTGCGGCTGGCAAGTAGTTTGTTGAGAAGGCATTCACTGAGTGTACAGCGCGATCTAGTGTGCACGTGCTGACTCATTATCAATGCCAATGAAAACAGAGGACAACAAGCTAAACATGTGATTTTTTGTTGCCAACTGTTTGCTGAAAGCAAAAAGACACATTTTTATGTTTGTTTTAGATACTGCCGCTGCCTGCGGCTTTGCGGCAAAAAAAAAACGGCTGATCAAGCTCGTGGCTCATACTGGAGCCTTTTATTGCAGGCAGCGGTGCTCTGGGTGAAAAATGTCCTGTTTTGAAGAAAAATGTACCTGCTTTTCAATTGCAGGAGAAAGGGACCAGGAGGAGGATGTTGCTCTGTGAGGGCTTACCTACTCGAAACAAAGAAAAACAGGACAGATGGAATGCGTGCTTGTGTGTGTGTGTGGGGGGGGGCATAGCTCCTAGCTGAAGTGAGTTACGGCGGCATTTACTTGTGGAGTGGAGCGGTGGGATGATTTCTCATGTGTTAGGTGGTAATGTGTGTGCCTGGACTTAATACAGTGATGTTATCATGAAATAATATCACTGTTCCAGGCACCCACTGACCAATCAGTGAAGAGGAATTTTTCTTGCCATTGTATAGGGTTGCACACTCCAAGCTATTTAAACAATTTCGTTTCTCTATGGCTGCTGACTCTGTCAAACAGAGAGGTCACAACTGACTACAACTTACATGTATTTAACTACCGGCAGCACAGTTAGCACCTGTTTGACAGGTATGATTGACAGTATTGATGTCTGTGGAGCCCAGCCTACAGGAAGAAGTGTGCATACAACTGAAATTTGGTATGCGTACAAGCAGTTTGGGACTCGGACGTGTCATTCTTGTGCACATAACCAGAATGTGCATACATCGGATGTGCATAAAAGTGGAGTACGCTGTATGTCTGATTTGTTTAGTATTGCCGTATTGCATATCCTAATGTTTTTAGTTTGTTTTCTGCCCCCTGCTGTGCAGTGGCTGTCATTTGCTTTTGTAACCTTTCCAGCCCCATCGTCTGCTTCTCTACCACTTACCTCACCTCCTCCTCCTCCTACCCTGAACAGCTGTCTTCTGGGTGGGGTCCATGGGGAGCCAGACACACTTAGCTCCCCCTGAAATGACATGGTTCTGGGAGGCAGTGGACAGTTGGCTTGTGTGGTCCCAAGAGTACCCTGCTTTATCCCCTGCATTTGTAGGGTTTTTCTTTGCTTTCCTCCCTTCCCCCAAGGACACCAATGGCAAGGACTCGGTGGTGCATGTGTACGTCAGAGCCAGCTGGCGTCTGCCATTCCACTTCCAGCTCCGGCTGCACCACCACCACCTGTGGTCGGCCAAGTGGCAGTAACAAGGCAAAGTATGTGAAGCTTCTTCCTTCCCTGAGGAGGACAGCTTCCTCTGCAATGCTCAATCCTCCTCCATTGGCCTGCATTCTGATATCTCAAGCGTGTTCCAAAACTTGGATCACCAGCATCACAAGAGCAACCTTGCCACTGCACTGGTGCTCTGGCTACTGCGTACTCTGCAAACATGATCTCCTTCATCCAGACCTGGCAGTAACTGCTGTTGACATATAGCTTTTCTACTAGCATGTCAGATTTCTATAAAGCAAAGCATACCATAGCTAGTTCCTAATTAGCATTATTTAGCATACTATCAGTATGTTTCTCAAAAGACCAGTGGGATTCCAGCCAGATTGCTACACAGTGGTGTTGCAGTGGCATGTAGTAAGGCATATAAAGTTTGTAAGCCAGAGCCCTCTTGTGCCTCTTTGTTGCCCCCCCATTGTAGACATACCCTTATGTGTTACCTAGACCCCTTGTACACCCCATATTATTTAGTTCTATACATTTAGCATTATGTGTAAGTCAAACAGTCAAAAGGGAGGCAGTATAGTGCGGTGGTTTAAGGCTCTGAGCTGCAAATCTGGTGATATCCAGCAGACCAGACCTGGGTTTGAATCCCACAGCTTCCACTTACATACTGTGTGACCCTGAGCAAGTCATTTAACTTCCCTGTGCTCCCAGGTTGCACCTGTAAAAAAGCTTTCAGTGTAGTGTGCTACTCCTGGTTAAACAACTAAAACAAACAAAAAAACAGCACAACAATCATATGATAACACCCGCAGAAGTGGATAACAGACAGCAGGAGTAACCACAATCAGTGACCAGGCTCCAGAACGCCACCCTTCCCCCAACAAACACATCTGCCATGGTTTACTTGGAGTATGTGTTCCTACTACCATGCTCCCACATAGCCCAATTAGTCGGTTGTAGATTGAAATAAAAACCTCTGATGCGGTTGACATCCTCAGTTTGTAGCTTGTTTAAAAAGTTTCTGCCAAGTGCTGAATACCATGGTGTACTTTTTTTCCTGCTTTTAGTTTGAGATTATTTTTAACCAGTATTGCTGCATATTAAAATCCCTTTGCTCATATATAAGTGATATACAATGGGGAGCCGTCAGATAAATGATTTATCTACACAAGTGCTGTCTGACCTCAGGTAACCTCACGAGTGGCATATGCATATGCTTATGTATGGTGACTGTGACATAGCTACTATATGGATACATTTTATTTATTCAATGGCTGTGAAGATAAATGGATTTATTCAATGAGTTTTGAGCCCACTCCTATTGCATAAATGCTAATATGCATCAAGCACTCACTCCCATTATAAATACCAGTACTGTAACAGTGGTGTAGCCAGGATTTGGGAGCAGGCTGTGTTCCCTCAAAGAAATCCCTACATTTTAAGTCCCAGAGTATAAAAACCTTTTTTATTATGAAGATATAATGGAAGCAAGATGGGAAGGGGTTTCTAGGCACACAGAAACCCCCTTGCCTATGCCTGTTTGTCAGTTTGTGGTAGTAAATGACAGTGCCCATAAAGTTAATCAAATCATTATAAAAAGACAAAATAACAGAACACCCAGATTAGATTCCTAAATTAAACAGTATGGAAGATGATAGGAACAGGTTAGAACTGTATGCAGAAAGCAACATTTCCCTGGTGGAATTCGTGTGGATAGTAATTCCACTTCCAAAATGCTTTTTGTAATTTCTTTTTTAACTTCACAGATTTCCAAAAAGAATTTCTATGTGCACCACAAAATACTATTCCATGGATTATATGTCTGTGGAAAAGGAATCCATGGTTTACATAAACCCTTGAATACTACTGGGCGGTTGATGGCAACGGCAGATTACTAATCTGCAGTTTTTTGAAAAAAAATCCCAATCTTGTTTATGCCAGAATTATGCAGATAGGTGGAATTTCTGAAATTGTGCAGACCTGTGGTAGAAGTAGAATTTGAAAAGCCCACACAGCTCTAGAACTGGAGGCTAGAGAACAGAGTTGGCAGCCCAAAGACCCAGGCTTGCATCCAACACAGTCCCTGACTCACTCTATGATTCTGAGCAAGTCACATAATCTTTCCGTGTCAACCCACAATAAAGCCCATATTCATGTGACAGGTCATGTTATTTGCTAGGTTCATTAAAATAGTGATTATTGTGTACCCTGACCTGAAATCAAACTGTCACGCTGAGAAGGGTGTTTTGTCTACAACATACTCCATTACATGGGAAATAACCTTTTTTTGTTCCTTGTTCTTGTATTTCAGCAAACATATTAAGAACAGAAACTGAGCAATAATTGCTCACGGTCATACAGTGGTCCTTCTTAAATATTGCTTAGACATCACTGGGAAAGACAGATTCCAGTGTCCAAGAATGGGTACTCTGCCAATACAAAATGACAAGTTGAGAATGTCAGTTAGTGGGAAGACAATTATATATGATGCTTGCTTTAGCAATTTTGGCTCCAGGTCATCGGTGCTTGCTTATTTTATTTATCTGGTATTTGGAAAATAACCTTTGAGCCAAAGGCTCTTTTACAAAGGTTCCACGTCATGTGAACAGAGTATAAACATTCAAACAAGAAGGTTATAGACAGGCTGGCCCGGTGGCGCTGAGGGTTGAGGCACCGGATGCCATACCTCAAACCATGCCAGTGACCCGGGTTCGAGAATGAGCCCGGGACGCTGGGGGTCAGCAAGGGAGGGGAGGGATTGAGCATCTGGAGGACAGCTCTCCCTCCCTGGGGTGGGGGATTTGCACTCCCACAGTCTAGTGTCCTCTGGTGGTGCCAGGGGCTCACAGCAGTCAAAAGCAGGAAGAATGGGGACTGGGTGGGGGTGTCTGTGGGCATGCTCGGGAGCGAAGCACGCATTGTGCTGGAGTGCATTGCACTGCCCAGCCAAAGGGGAATATAAGGAAAATCCCACAGGGTGAGGCGACGGACCATCAGTTGCCTCGCCACATGCCCCCTCATCGCCACATCTCCCTTGAGCCCTTCCCAGCCTGACTACTTTCTACTGGGCTTCCCATGTTGACCTCTCTCCTCCCTTGCTGATTTCCAACCCCTCTCCTATCCCGTTGTTGTCGATTTAGACTCCCCATTCCCTTCGGCCCCGATAGTGATTACCCTCCCATCCTTCCCCCTTCCCGAGCCTTCTCTCCTCCAGTCACCCCTCCTTCCTAGCCCCTTCTACCCTTTCATCCTTGCTATCTCTTCCCTAGCTGATGCCATTCCTCTCATGCCCGCTTGTCCTCCCCCCTTCAGTATGCTCCTGCTCCCCCTCTCTCTCCCATAGCAGAGGCGCGAATCAATTCCTAGTCGATACCGTCCTACATCTCTTTCCACTGTCGGTTCCCCCCTCCTACTTGTTGCCCTCCGTGCCACCCCTGGTCCCTCACTACCCGCAGCCATCTGCTCTCTTCCCTGGTACTCCTCGTGGTTTCTTCCTCCCCCAACAGGAGGCCCCTTCCCTTGTCTCGGGCACCCCATCCCTTCTTCTCTCTTTTCTGCTAGTACCTCTGATACTGGGGTCAGTCTCAGTCCCAAGTTGTTCTTTCTCTGTCCCCTGCCATCCCCTATTCCCCACCCAGTCAGGATGCTCACCATACCATCTGCCCTGCCACTTAAACTCCTCACTAACCTCCACAGTTCTTCCTCAAACTAGCCAGTCATCTACAGACCATACACCCCCCCATCCTCCAAGCCCAGTCCAGGATCATGGTGGACCGATACCCTGTACACCCCACCAGCCTTCAAAAGATGCCCGCCCTATTGACATGTGGCACCTGCCGCATTTTGGCCCCATCTTATGTTACAGGCTCTTACTCCCAGTTTCTGTACCCTACTACAACTGTTAGGCCCCTATTTACTCAAATTCCTGGTCCCCCCACACTAGTCCTCCTACTTCCCCCTTGCTGACCGGGTTAATTCAGTGTCAAATCTCATCCATTAGATACTGTATTACTGTAGCAATCCTAAAGCCTCCTTGTCCGTTTTTCACCCCTCAGCTACCATACTTTTGTTCTCAGCTCTCATATAGTTTCACTTGGCCCAGTTAGAAATCCTATTGCACTCCAAGTATTACTCAGCTCAGTTAGAGAAATAAACAGAACAAATAAATATGTATTATTACAGCAATCCTAACAGTGTAGCTCAGTACTTAGCTCAGTTAGAGAAAGAAACAAGAACTAAATCTGTATTATTACAGTAATCCTAAAAGTATCCAATCATTGCTTTGTCTCCACCCCAGAGACCCTGCTGTAATATAGGACCACAGAGGACCATGGGTGGGAGGGTAGGCAACTCTAAAGTCCCATCAGAGCTCCACTGAGCTCTCTCACTCCCCCTCTCTCACTCATTCTATTTCTCCCGGTGCTGCAGGCTGCCCTTTTGTACTGGGCTCCTGCCTGCATTGGCACCTTTTTCTGCCCACAAATAAATCTGCAGCATTTCCGACAGAGCTCCATTGAGCTCACTCACTCCCCCTCTCTCACTTGCTCATTCTGTTTGTCCTGGCACTGCAGGCTGCCCTTTTGTACTGGGCCCTTGCCTGCACTGGGGCCTTTTTCAGCCCACAAAAAGAAATCCGTAGCAGTCCTGACAGAGTTCAGTTGAGCTCGCTTACTCCCCGTCTCACTCGCTTGATCTTAATCTGTCCCAAACACTGATTTCCCACAGCGACCGTGCTATTCTGCGCCAGAAGTGCAAAAACACATTGTGGCCAGGATGTGAAAAATGACAGCTGTACTGTTCATAAGGAGGTGTGAAAAAATGTCAATGTTGAAAATCTGGTGTAAAAATATTAAAAATTTGCGAAGTTACAAGGGTGCATGGAAACTGCACAACACACACTCGTAAAACAGTCATTTTTAGGATTTTTTCACCAGATTTGCAACATAGGCTTTCTGACAGCCCACCTCATGAACAGTGGCATTGTCGCTTCTTTAATTGGTCCCGAAAGGTGATTCCACACAATAACTGCTAAATCATATTTTGGGATCAAAAAACGCCATGACAGTGACTGAATTCATGAGGAGGCATCCTAATAACACCATGTTGAAAAATTGATGCCAAAATTTCCAAAAATGCCCAAGATATACACCAAAGTTGAAAAAAAAACATATTTATGCCATTCTACAGCTTACCAGCATTTCTTCAGTTCCCGGACGGCTTTGAAGAGTGCAGACGTGTTCCCAGTCCACCGAAGATTGTTGCACTGGGCTCTGGAGGTAAGTATGGGGTGAGGGGTGTGTGGGGAGGCAGGGTGCGCAGAGGGTGGGCGTGGGTTTGGGAGGGGGCAGGAGAGACCACGAGGACTGTTTTCTTGTTTACATGTTTAAAAAAAAAAAGACTCTCTGGAATTCGGTTTCTTTTTGCAGGTGTTGTTTGGTACACTGGGGTGGGCTCCCAGTGTACCACCTGCATTTGTGGGGAGGGGGACCAAAACCAATGGGGATTGGGCCCCCCCATCGGCACAGAAATGATTGGGGCGGTGCATGATGCCGAGGGGGATTGGGCACCCCCTTGGTAATTGGAAGGGGGAGGGAGGACTGAAGCCGATGGGGATTGGGCCCCCCATCAGCACTGAAATGTGCGGGGGTGCATGATGCCGAGGGGGATGGGGCACCCCCTTGGCACAGGCAAAACATGTACTGTGGGGTCATTATGCTGACGGGGATGGGCTCCTCCATCGGCAAATTAAACTGGAAGGGAGGACAGAAGCCGACGGGGATTGGGCCCCCCCATCAGCAAAGAAAAACTGTTTTGGGTGGCGCATGATGCCAAGGGGGATTGGGCACCCCCTCGGCACACAATAAATGGGGGGCATTATGCCGATGGGGAGTGGGCTCCGCTGTCAGCAAATGAACTGGGTCAGGGGCATGCCGATAGGGGGATTGGCCACCCCTGTCAGCTTTCATGGGGCTGTTGTTTACAAAACATTTTACACTAGGTAAGGTACCGCCCTGCAATGACAGGTCGCTCCCTCTTTGCAGCAGAATGGCTGACACTGCAATGATGAGGCACCACTTGTGGTCGCCCAGGTGAGAATACTGCAGCAGTGGAAGTAGTGACCGTCGCTCCCCAGAGGAGGAGAGCATCCCCTGGGATGCCCAATCCTCCTAACCCCCCTTCCTGCCAGCCCCAGCACCCTGAGCTCATTCCCGAACCTGGGTCACCGGCATTGCGGGCTGTAGCACCACTGCTGTGCTGATGGGCCAGTTTGTGGAAAATCACTTCAATAGTTTATTGGAGCTCCAGTTTTCTTTTTCTCAACCAAATTGAAAGCTGCAGAATGTTTTGTCCAGGAAGACATTTTCATCACATAGTTTTTTGTTTTTTTTAACAGCACTACTGTATTTCTGACATCCTCATATTCATCATTATACAATGGCAAGAACATTTCCAGGGTTCTGATTGGTCAGTGTATGCCTGAGACAGTGACGTTATTACACAATAACATCACTGTATTGATTTGTTGGATTGTTGTTTGGATCTCTCTTCAGAAACAAAATATACTGCTACACTAAAAATCTACTAAAACCTTTTTTAAATATTTTTTTATTTTGTGTAACATTGAGCCATTGTATATTTGCAATAAGGCACGACTAGGTGTGTGTTATTATGTAATAACATCACTCCTGGGGTGGTGGAAGCATTCGGCTTCGCCTTGTGCTTCAATCCACCCCAGAGTGATGTTATTAATAACACACACTACTGTCATGCCTTATTGCTTAAATAGTGTATTTTAAATTCTTAGATATCATTAAAGATCAAGATTAGGTCCTGCACATATCTAGATAGCAATCGGCTACTCAAGGGCCTGGAATGCACCTGTGCCCATCGCCTCATTGCTGCTACAGCTATTATATTATTTAAAAACATGTAAAAGCTGCCACCCATTGCTTATAATGGAGCGCACCCCCGTGCCCTCACTGGCATCTCATCAGCACGCTAGTGAGCACGGGGCAGAGCTGGGGTGTTTTTAAAAACTGGGAAGTCCTTGGGACCCAGTTAATACAAATTTACGAGGGATGTAACTTTTTTACACATACAGGAGTTACAGAAATTTGAACATTAACAGGATCATATGTAGGTAAGTCACCGATAGATATGGTGCAGGACCTAATCTTGGTGAATCTCTTTAAAGAAGTTTCTAGTACTCATTTTGTAGTTAATGACTCAAGTCAATAAATATGGCCACCACTAGCAATTTTTCAAAATCTCCTCCATTGAGATCACCTTTTTTTCCTATTACCTGTTTATCTGATTTTTCCCCCCATTTCTGCCCGATCCGTACCTCAGCTGCGCACATATGGAGGCATGTGCACGCCATGCTCCGAGGTGCCCTCCCACAACTTGTTGCCCCCTCCCACTTATGCTAGCCACCAGACCTCCACCCGGTGGCAGCAGAACTACAGGGGGATGACAGCCACCTCGAGAGAGGAGAGCTCACTTTCAGCTGCTCAATACTGCTCTCACCCCCCCGTACTGGCTCCCTGATGACCTGAGTCCATTCCCAAAACCCGGGTTGCCAGATTGACATGAGGCAAGGTGTCCAGCACCTCAGCCCTCTGTACCACCGGGCCAACATCACTGAGATCACTTTTGACTGTATGAACTATGTAGAGGATAATGTATATGGGCAGTCATACACAACAAGCCTTTGTTTGCATCGAGAGGTTTTTATGGCAACCAGGTACCTCGCGAGCAAAGCTTGAGAGGTTCACTGGTTGCCATAAGAAAAAAAAACTCAAGATGTTCATAAATCTTTTTTTCATTATTATTGTTCTTTTTCCACCTGGAGCCCTGGCAAGTGGCTACAGCCCTCCTGATGGAGGGACTCACTCTCCTGTCCTGCCGCTCCCGTCAGTTCCTGGAAGTCCACCATGGCTTACCCCCTGCAGTGGGGTCAGGAGAAGAGATTACCGGCTTCTCTCCCCCCCGAAGATCCAGATGCCGGGACAGCCTTCAGGATGCGGTGAACCATCACAGAGCCTGCCAGGCTCTGTTTTCCACCTTTTTCTCCCCGCCCATCACACCTACCAATGCAAGGCATTAGTATGTGCCTCCCGACCCGTACTGCCCCATGGCCACCGCTAGAGGGAAGTGAGAGGGTGGGATGACAAACCCTCCCTCCATGAGAGAGGAGAGCAGTCCTCTGGATGCTCAATCCTCTCTTGCCCCTGCCGACCCCCCGTGACCCAGGCTCATTCCCAAACCCAGGTCGCTGGAGTGGCACAAGGTGTAGTGACCATTGCCTCAATCTCCAGAGCCAGCGGGCCCCATACATTATCTTTCATAGCATATGGGCATCCATGCCCATTTCAGTCACTGTACTACATTTCAGTGAATGGTGGGTTGTAGGGGGAGGCACTTGAGGGTTGGTGACTGACTCAGATTACTGATTCAGTGTGCTGCAGATTTTTCTGTAAGTTCAAGTAAAAAAAATGCTTCCAGCTTGACTGGATAGAGCAAAGCAGCTGTGTGACAACATTCTAAGTTTTTGTGTTGCAGTAGTGATATCACAACTGTAGCACAACCACGTAATGATATCACCACTGCAACACAAGCATATTCCAGGCATGGAATTATATGCATAACAGGGTTCCCCCATACACTATATATAGAACAGCATATGGTAGCCCATACACAACAACACTGTTCTTGTACTGGGTGGTCACCATGATGACAAAGACCTCAAGAGTGAAGCTCGAGAGGTCCCTTTGTTGTCATAGTAACCATGAGGGTACAAAGAACATTGCTGTGTATTTGAGCTACCATACACTAATTTGTATAGTGTATGGTAGAAAAAAGTTGAAATCACTTACTTTTTGTGTTTGTTACAGTCAGTGTTTGCACTCCTCCACCTGCACTTCACCACTGGCTGGCTTGTGCGCATGCCGCTTCAACTGACTGCTGTCCTATGTGCAGCACTGATGGGGTCACTTGCATTGTAATGTCTCTACCAATGCAGAATGAAAAGTTGTTCTGCTTCAGTAGCAATGTCACTATTGCAGCAGAATGATTTTTTCAAGTGTATGGATGTCCATACTCAAGAGCGTTCCATCACACACTATATTCACTTTGTGGCTATAGTAGGTCCTCTCCTAGGACCGAGACCTTGTCATGGTGGAGAGGCTTGTGTGTTCCAATAACCCTTAGGGCTATGTCATCCGGAGTCTTGTACTCCTGGCAGGGTCACCCATGGCAAACAGGCCTGAGGCGAGTTCCCAGACTAATTGCAGTCCAACCTCCAAAGTCCTCAATGGTGGATCAGGCGGAAGAAGATGTTAGGATCTCAACGGCTGTGATGGCAGATGAAGGCTGCAACAAGATGGGGCTCTCCAGTCATCTTGGACTCTCCTTGCCAGTGGGTGCTAGATCTTCTGCTTGTCAAGTTTGTGTGGTTGCTGTAGGCGCACCAGCTTCCCCACACTAAAGGAAGTCACACGCAGGCTTTTAACATGGAAAACAACATCCCCGCAACCAACCTTCCAAGCCCTGCGGTGACAGACTAGTGGTGACGGGGACAGGACCAGTGAAGCCAGCAGTCTCTAGCCATGAAACTGCATGTAGGCGGCGGTAGTTTGATGGTCGTCTGGCACCTGGCCTGGGACAGGGTTGCAATTCGGCAGCTGCTACTGTGACTGCGCAGTCCTCTTTGGGATCCCCTCTGCTCACCCCACATGGGGAAGGGGCTAGAAAAGGTGCCCTAAACCTAGGCTGTCTCACCTTCTCCTGGCTGGATAGCCGTGTCCAGCGGGATCACTCTATCTGCGGGCGAAACAAGAAACAGACAATGATTTTTGCAACATGGAATGTTCATACTCTGATGGACAACCAGTATAGTGAAAGACCAGAAAGAAGAACTGCTACTATTGCCAGGGAACTTGCAAGATATAACATCGATATTGCTGCCCTAAGCGAGACAAGGTGACCAGATGAAGGACAGTTGAGAGAAGAGGGTGGAGGTTTTACCTTCTTCTGGAAAGGGAAGCCTGCTGAAGACAGACGCATTCACGGCCTTGGCCTTGCCGTCAAGAACAAGCTCATCAACCAGCTTACAGAGCTCCCAATTGGCATCAACGAGTGCCTCATAACCCTTCGTCTTAAGCTCAGCAACAATCAGCATGCCACTGTCATCAGTGCATACGCCCCGACACTTAATGCTGATGAGGTTATCAAGGAACAGTTCTACTCCAGCCTTGACAGAGCCCTGACCAACACCCCTAAGGAAGACAAGATCATTCTCCTTGGTGACTTCAACGCCAGAGCCAGGCGAGATTCAGATCTCTGGAATGGTATCATTGGGAAGGAGGGGGTAGGAAAGACAAACTCCAATGGCATCCTACTCCTGAACAAATGTGCAGAGCATGGCCTGGTCATCATGAACACCATCTTCAGACAGAGCGACAAGTATAAGACTACTTGGAGACACCATTGATCCAAGCACTGGCACCTCCTCGACTACATCATTGTCAGAACCCGTGATCAAAAGGATGTCTACATCACGAGGGCCATGCGAGGAGTCGATGACTGCTGGACAGACCATCATCTTGTCAGATCTGTCACTAAAATCTGGCTCACTCAGAAACATTGAAGGCAGCCAAAATCAATGCAAAGGAAATTCAACACCAAGTCCCTTCAAGACCCAGTGGTTCAAGAGGACTTCCAGCAACATCTCCAAGCAAGGCTCTCTGCCATGCCCGCAGCTGATGATAACATTGAGAGATACTGGAAGGAGTTCAAGTCCGCCATTCACTCGGCATGTGCTGAATCTATTGGCTATGTCACCCGGCATCACCAGGACTGGTTTGATGAAAATGATAACGAGATTCAAGACCTGCTCAACCGGAAAAGAAGAGCTCACTGCACATGGCAAGATGACATCTCATGCCAGCAAAAGAGTCATACCAGCAGCTCAAGGCAGAAGCTCAAAGGAAGATCCGAGACATCAAAAACAAATGGTGGGAAGACAAGGCCAAGGAGATCCAGCTCTATACTGACAAATGTGATATACAGAGCTTCTTCCAGGCTACAAGGACCATTTATGGTCCAAGCTCCCATGGTCCCACTCCCCTCCGATCTCAAGATGGCTTGATGCTCCTAAAGGGAAATGAAGGCATTCAAGCTAGATGGAAGGAGCATTTTGAGACACTTCTGAACCGCAAGTCATCTGTGACAGGTGCCACTATCAATTCTGTCCCTCAACACTCTGAAAGAGAATCTCTCGCCAACCCTCCTACCATCAAAGAAGTAAGACATGCCATCAAGCTGGCCAAAAACAACAAAGCTGCGGGACCAGATGGCATACCGGCTGAAGTCTACAAGGCTGGGGGCAAGGAACTGCTACTAAAGCTCCACAAACTCATTCTCCGAATTTGGAACAATGAGGAAATTCCAGAGGACCTGAGGAATGCCAACATTGTTACCATCCTCAAGAAGGGAGACAAGTCGGTGTGTGGAAATTATTGAGGCATTGCTTTACTCTCCACCGCAGGGAAAATCCTCACCCATATTCTTCTGAACCGTCTCCTTTCCATCGCCGAAGAAGTCCTGCCGGAATCTCAGTGTGGATTCAGACCATCCCGTGGGACAGCTGACATGATCTTCACTGCCAGGCAGATCCAAGAAAAGTGTCAGGAACAACATCAGGACCTGTACATGGCTTTCATCGACCTGACAAAGGCCTTTGACTCCATCAATCGTGAAGCCTTGTGGAAGGTGCTGGCCAGATGTGGCTGCCCTACAAAATTCATTAAGGTCCTGAGGCTTCTGCATGATCAGATGACTGCCAGTGTTCTCCATAATGGTTCAAAGACAGACCCGTTCATCATCCAAACTGGGCTCAAGCAAGGGTGTGTCATCTCTCCAACCTTGTTCTCTATCTTCCTAGCAGTCATCCTAGTCCTCACCAAAGGCCACCTTCCCACTGGAATTGACATTGAATATAGAATGGATGGTGGGCTGTTTAATCTTGGATGTCTCCGTTCAAAGACCAAAGTTTGCAAGGCATCCGTCATTGACCTCCAGTACGCTGATGACTGTGCCATCCTTGCACACACCCAGGGCAACCTCCAGTCTGTGCTAGATCTCTTTGCAGAAGCTTACCGAAGTCTGGGACTGTCACTTAACATCAAGAAGACCAAGGTGCTCTATCAGCCTGCTCAAGGCTTTGTAAATTACCCTCCACAATTCACCATCGAGGGACAGACCCTGGAGACAGTTGAGCACTTCCCTTACCTCGGTAGCCACCTTTCCCTAACAGCGAACATCAATGAAGAGATTCAGCACAGGATCCATTGCGCTAGTACCTCATTTGGGAAACTGCTTCAGCGTGTCTTCACTGACTGTGACATATGAAAGGACACCAAGATCCAGGTATACAGTTCGGTTATCATCCCTAGCCTTCTTTATGGATGTGGAACTTGGGTGACTTACTGACATCATCTAAAGAGCCTGGAGAGGTACCACCAACGATGTCTCCAGAAAATCCTCCGCATCAAGTGGGAAGACCACTGCACTAACATCAGTGTTCTCGCTGTGGCCAATGTCACCAGCATTGAGGCAATAATCCTCAGACATCAATTCTGCTGGGCTGGACACTGTGTACGGATGCCCGACTCTCGACTCCCCAAACAAATTTTATGCTCCCAGCTCAGTCCTGGCAGAGATCCCATGGTGGTCAAAGGAAATGCTACAAAGACACACTGAAGCCATATCTCAAGAAAACATATATGGACATCACAAGCTGGGAGGAGCTGGCCACCAACCAATCTCAATGGCACTAGAACCTCCATCAAGCGGGGGTCTGCTTTGAAGAGAAATGCCTTGCCCTTGAAGCCCAAAAGAGAGAGTGTAGGAAGGAAAGGGAAAGAAACCCCAGCTGGCGGGAAGCTCTCCCACATGGAAACATCTGCAATTTCTGCAGATGAATCTGTGAATTTAGGATTGGATTACTGAGCCACCTCAGGACCCATCAGTGAACCGTGGTAGAGATCATCCTCGAATCGAGGGATCACCGACGATAGTAGGAAGGTGCTGGCTCATATTTCTGATGGCAAACAGCACAACACCATGGGTAGATTAATGCTTTTGCTACACATACAGTATTACTAAAATTACATTTTTGTTGCAGAATAAAAAATACTGCTGCTTTAAAGGAGGGCTTTTTAGGCTCAAACAGGGGTTACTGGTGACCCGTAGGAGAGGTCTCTATGTAACTAAATGGAAACAATCTTCCTGGCATTTCACAGCTAGGCACATTAAACTAACCTCTTTAAAACAAAATTATTTATTTATTTTTAATTTCTTTGGTAACCGATTAAGGCCCACCAAGCACAAGTGCCTGTTTTCAGGGGTGACCCAGGATCACTGGGGAGGTTAAGTGACTTGTTCAGGGTGACACGGTATGAAAGTGGAGGTAGTGAGAATCAAACCCAGGGCTGCGGGATGTACCAAACTCACTTGCAGCTTGCTCCTCTAGCCCCTAGGCTATACTGCCAGCCCGACAGTTTAGCCAGAAAAGACATACTGAACTAATAACTGGCCATTTCCAGCTGCGTCCTCAGGGGTGGGGATAGGCTGAAGAAACTGCTCCAAGGTGAGACACAGTGGATATTTGAATTGAATACTCTGGGACCTTCAACTCTCAGTGAGGACTGGGATTTAAAGACGTTTGTGTTATTATTTTCACCAGTACCCAACATGACTATATACTTACAGACACCACTATAGTTGTTTTTTTTTCTTTTGCATGCTCTTTTTATCCCCCTATCACCAAGCCGCCCACTCCTTTGGGCGGCCATCCCACCCCACCACTCTCCCATTCCTGCTGTCCCCTGCCCTCACCGCCCAGCTGACCTGATGTATCCCTTCATTGGGGGGGGCCTTACCTGTCCAGCAACCAGGAGGGGAGACTGAAGTGCCTCAAAGGCACTTCCTCACATCTGCACCAGGCAAGAGTGCAGATAAGGGGCTTTTCCTGACTTTGCGGTGGAGAGGCGGGACCGCCGTCATCCAGCCGGCTTGAGTGGCCATTTTTTTTGTTACTGCCCTTTGACATCCACCTCAATTGGGCCTACATTAATCGGTGACCTGAGGTGGGGATCTGCGGGGGCTTGTTAAGGCTGCACGCCACCTTGCTCACCTTCAATCTACCTTCAGGTGCCGAGGCCCATCCCACCCCCCACCCCTTAGAGGGAAGCATCCAATGGACACAGTTGTTTTTTTTTTAATGTAGCTGTCCTCCTAAAGGTTTGGATATTCCCAAATACACAAAATGGTTACATAAATCATTTTCATTTCTCTTGAATTTTTGTGCCCTGCTTACACAGTTGGCAATAACTGGCACCCTTGTTGGCAGTCTCACATGAGAGGTCAAGGACTGAATGGGCACGAAGTCTGAACTACACTCTCACCGACGTGGTGGTCCCTCTGAGAGAGGGTTGAGGCTCAAAGGTGGGGCAGGGTGGGGAAGTTCGCACTGTGATTGCCTGTACTGTAACTGTTATGTGGATAACTGGAAGATTTCAGGTTCCAGTGCTGTCAGTCCAGTACCCTTTACAAGCACCAAACTCACACACAGAAAAAAACATTAAAATAAAAACTGACAGCCTTCTGATCATTCAGCCGAAGAGCAGAGTATGCTCGCTACTTAACAAGCTACGGTTATTGATGATGTTGAAATGACTGTGATGTCACTTGCAGGAGGGAGGGAGGAATTATAACCTCAGCTAGTGGATAATCACATTAGAAGCAGATAAACTTGGAGGGACAAAGATCCCACTTTCATAACAAAGTCTCTTAGGAAAAAAAGAGTTGAATGACCTGAAAGTTCCCCTTTTCCAGTGTTGTGCAACTGAGTTCTGCTGATGCCAAATGGGATTTTTTTGTACTAGTCACTGGAGTCCCTCTGTACAGATCATTGACAATTTAAATGTATTTTGCTTTATTTTGACTGGCAAACTGCACAAGTAATAAAATACTTTTCTAATTAACAAAATGTTTTTCAAACATACACTTAAACTTGTGCTTTTTTCCACCATTCCTGTTTTCCTTATCATTCATACTTACCACATTCTGATGTACTATAACTTAATAGTCCCGCGGGAGCAGCTAGGCAGAGTTCCCATACGCAGACATACAGTTTGTTCTCATCACAGTTCACTTCCAGCATAAAGTAACTAGACTGCAAAGGCAGACAGGGCTAAGTTTAAAGTCATCCTCAGAATGTACCATTTGATGTTTTATTTTTTTAAATACCACCAGAGGGTCAGAGGGCCATGCTACCAGCTCTCCTCCCCAGCTCTGTTGACTGACCCCAGAGTGTACATTTTTTTCCAAATGGTTGCTATTCCCACACTTATTTCCACTACTAATGTTTTATGAACCATTATTTGCCAAAAAGAAAGATATATACAGTAAATGAAATCCAAACTTAAGGTGACAAAAACAATTATTATGATTATTATTATTTTACAAGTGGTTTATCCAGGATAGCCCAGCTGAGAAGCAATATCTCATTTCCAGTGGGGTCCAGTTGTTATCCATTTCCACAGCTAGGTAAACTGGAGCACTGAAAGGTTATATAATGTGCCAGAGGTCACATAGTTAGCATTTGTCTCCAGTGCAGTTTGAACCTGTCACCTTCCAGCTGCCGAGATAATGAACTAACTACTAGAATCACACTGGTTCCTAGCCACTAGACCACCTGCCTGAAGTGCTAGTGTACTAACCTTAATAGTTAGACTGATGGGTGTCTACTGTGTACCTATCAACATAATCCAGAGGTAGAACTGTGAGTAGCCCAGGTTGGGAGGGGTGCAGGTAAGGGCAGCCAGCCCACAATGAAACAAGTGATCCAAGATACTTGCACTCCAAGGACTGCCAAAAAAGGTCACACTTCGAACAGTTTCTGAGTATTTATGCTTTAATAGCAAGTTGAAATGAGTGTGCATGTAACCACAGTTCCATGTGTTAATATCACAGGACAAAATATTGTGGTCAAAACACTGCAGAAAAAAATAAAGTGTGGAAAAAACATCACATGACAGAACAGTGCAGGGAGCAGGCAGTGCAAGCCGCAAGGTAACAAAAGAACACAGGACACTGGAGAGTTCATTGGGGGCCTAATGTCACACAGCCGCCCTTTGGCCACTTCTCTGTGCCATTCATCACAGTCCTGCATTGGGGGGCTAACTTCACACCAGCTTTGTGAAGTTAGGCCCCCCCAATGCAGCACTGTGATACATGGCACAGAGAAGTGTCTGAGGGGCGGCTGTGCAACGTTAGGCCCCCCAATGAACTCTCCAGTGTTCTGTGCTCTTTTGCCACCTTGCAGATTGTACTGCCTGCTTCCTGCACTGTTCTGCAATGTTTTTGTTACACTTTATTTTTTTCCGCAATGTTTTGACCATGATATTTTGTCCTGTGATGTTAACACATGGAACCATGGTTATACGCACACTCATTTCAACTTGCTATTAAAACATCTCAATGTTCAGAAACTGTTTGAAGTGTGGCATTTTTTGGCAATCCTTGGAGTGCAAGTGTCTCAGATTATTTACCTGTCAACATAACCTGGGGACCCACAGTGATCACTTTTCAGAACAATGATTAGGTCCAGCTCCATGGTGCCGAGTGATGGAGAAATCATTCTGGGATGCCAGTGGCCATAGTTTGCACTCTGAGCCTGGAATATACGGAGAGTGAGCTGGCATAGAAACACAGAATCTGATGGCAGAAAAGGACCACTTGACTCATCCAGTCTGCCCATTTTTTCCCCTGCCTGTACTACAGGGAGGGTTCAGAGTGTCACTTGGATGCTCTCCTCCTGGGGGGGGCGGGTACTCAATGCATGGCTCTATGGTGGCCCCTGGTGGTGAGGTGGTGGAGGTGCCTTTGACAATGTGGATGACCATGTGCTATCAGGCACACCCAGCCCAGCTGTAGCATGTACACATTGATGGGAGGGTGAGTAACAAAAGGTACAAATACTGTGCCAGTATGCCAGATGGCAATCTTTCTATCCACCCCCCACACCAACAGACCCCTATGATGCACCGATGTGGGACTCCTACAGCCAGCATCCCAGTATTAGTGTCATTCCTCCTCCAGGCCTAATGAAGGCCCCTAGCAGGGACAAGCCGGCAACTAAGGAGGATGTCAAGAGCAGGAAGCGTCACCTCCACAGCAACTGGAGAAGGCCCCTGGCAGGGAAAGCTGGGCCCAGGATGCAGAGAGTGGAGATCTGGAAGGACTCATAGTGGCAACGAAGTTGAGTCTTGCAAGCAACTGGAGGCAATGGAGGGCTGAGGGAGTCGGGTGCTGGTGGGCATGTGAGGAGAAGAAACACGCCAAGCACAGACAAAATAAATGGCAATTAGAAAACCCTAAATTAGCCAAGGAAACATCTTACACCATCTCTGGCTCCTCCCCACCAACTGTGGACTCTGCTAAATGGAGGCAGAGACACTAGTTCTACCCCCTTGCAAGATGGACTAGGGGGAGCCAGGAATTGCTCTTCAAATGAGGACACACATGGCCATTAAAACAGAGCTTCTAGTTGCATTTTATGAATGTGATGACCTAAACAAATATATGGAGTTAAAAGAAGGTAGCTGTGGGTTTCTTAGTTCGGCTGATATACACACCATAGGTGCCTATCAGCATAACTATCAAGGTTAAGTAACTCTTTAAGCACAGCCAAATAGGGTTAACACCTGGGAGACCAGAAAATAAGTCTGAGCTCTAGAATCTCCCACTAGGCTTGACTGGGGTCAAGAGGCATCACAGAGGTAAGGCCCCCATCCCCTGGGAGGGAGGGAGGGAAGGAAGTCATGGATCACCCTCCATTAGTGCCCCCTGCTGGCTGTCACTCTGCAGAGGAAAAGATGACAAGTGGGATACCACAGGGATCAGTACTGGGTCCAGCCCTCTTCAACACCTTTATCAGTGACATTACAGATGATCCAGAAGAGAGAATTTGCCTGTTTGCTGATGGCACAAAGCTCTGAAACAGGGTGGACATGCCAGGGATGTGGCTAAAATTAGGAGAGATCTGCTGAAGCATGAGGACTGGTCAAGGGAGTGGCAGCTGAGATTTAACACAAAGAAATTCAAAATAATACACATGGGACACAAAAACCCAGGAACAGCATATCAGCTGGGGGGGGAGTGATATAGAATGCTCCAAGCAGTAAGAGACCTGGGGGTTACCATCTCTGAGGGCCTCAAGGTAGGGAGTCAGTGTGACAAGGCAGCAGGAAAAGTGAACAGAATGCTGGGATGCACAGGCAGGGGTATCACCAGCAGGAAAAGGGAGGTCATAATTCCATTATACAGGACATTAGTGAGGCCACACCTCAAGTACAGTATCCAGTTCTGGAGACCCTACCTACATAAGGACATAGACAGGATGGAGACAGTTTAGAGGATGGCATCCAAGATGCTGCAAGGATTACATCATAAAACCTATGAAGACAGGTTGAAATACCTAAATATATACTCCCTGGAAGAGAGGAGGGAGAGGGGGGGATATGATTGCGACATATAAGTTATAAATATAAGGTTCAGAGGGAATGTGAGGAAGTACTTCTTCACAGAGAGGGTGGTGGAAAAATGGAATGCCCTGCCAGTGGAAGCAGAAATTATTACAGGATTTTAAGAATGCATGGGATAGGCATAAGAGGATCCTGGTAGTCAGGGTAGGGAACAACCTAGTTCCAGGGAAGCTTGAAGAAGCACAGTTACATGCGCAAATGGGCAGACTAGGTGCACCACAGGCCATTTTCTGCCATCAACATCTAAATATCTATATATGAAGCCAGCTGAAATGGAGAAATTATGGGAGGCAGGAAGGGAAGGAAAGATTATAGGAGGACAAAGTGAAGACTGCTGTAGGCATTAGGATTTGGCTGGTATCAGAGGGATGAGGAAAACGTGCTGTTCAGAAGGAGGCAAGTTAAGAATGGAGAGAGAGAGAGCCTCACCCCAGCTGCTGGGAGGAGGAAGGGCAGAAGCAAGAAGGAGGGAGAGATTAGGAAAGGATACATTTTACAGAGTGCGGAAAGGGAGATAAATGAAGAGAACTAGGAAGAGAGTTCCAGAGGGAGGGGAGATGGTAAGAGAAGGCTGCCTGCCCCAAGTTTGAATGATGATGGGGGAGAGAGAGAAAGAACAGGGGTCTCTGTAGTGTAGCTGATAGGCGGAGAAGGATGATGGAGAGAGGAGAGATAAGGGAGAGAGACCCAAACCAGAATTTGGAAATAAGGGTGGTAGCATGGTGGTAGCAGCATAAATGAAGGGGGGGGAAGGAAAAGAGAAGAGCAGAGGGAACAGTGGTGCATGCAGGGGGGGTGAGCATTGGAAGCAAAGTGGCAAAAAGCATTAAAAAGAGAGTCAAGTCTGGATAGGGATGCGGCAGGGGTGGATCCAAAGATCACATCGGCATAAATGAAAACAGGTAGAATCCTTTTGGTAAGGAGTTCTCAGCGGGCAACAGGAGAGAGGGAATCTTTGTTCCTATACGTGGCTCCAAGCTTGGGGTGGAGTTTGGTGTGGATATAGTCAATGTGTGGAGAGAAGTCAAGGCGAATGTCCAGCAGACACCAAGGTACTTGTAGGCAAGACTACATCAACAGAGGTGCTGTCTATGGTAGGAAAGGAGGGAAAGGGGGATGTTTGGCTAGTTTATGGGCGGTACCAAACGTCATAGACAAGGTTTTCTTGGTGTTTACCCTGAGCTGATTCTCCTGGAACCAGTGTAACAACCTCAAGAAGTCACTCTGCAGCCGAGACTTTACCTTGTGGGTTGAGGGGCCAGAGGTGTAGAGGACCATGTCATCAGCATACATATGTATAAGGGAAGAGACATAGACAGATGGAAGATTGTTGAGAAAGACTGGAAAAAGGACAGGGCCAAGAATGGAGCCTTGAGGAACACCCGATTGAATGGGAAAGGGGGGGGACAGGGTATCACCTGCTTGCACACATTATGTACAGCCCATAAGATAGGACTTTAACCAGTCCATGGCATGGGTGGAGAGACCAGCTGAGAGGAGTTTTGACAGAAGAATAAGATGGGTCACAGAGTCAAAAGCTTTGGCTAGATTGATAAATAGAGCAGCGGTGATGTGACCATGGTCCATACTAGTGAGAACTGTGTCAGTGACATGGAGGAGGAAAGAGATAGCAGAGTGGCTTTTCCTGAAACCTGACTGGAACAAAGAGAGGAAGCCTGAGGAGTTAAGATAGCCAGAAAGTCTTGAAAAGACAAGGGACTTCTGCAGTTTAGCCAGGGAGGGGAGAAATGATATAGGCTTGTAACTGACCAGAGTAGATGGATCACCCCCTTTGAGAAAGGGTAGCATCCTGGCAACTTTCCATGCCCGAGGTATGGTACTAAGATAGAACGAATGGTTCAGCAGGTGGGAGAGGGGAAGAACTATAGCCGGGGCAGTGATCTGGACAATACGAGGATCGATGTCATCCAGGCTGGATTTGTGACCAAATAAAAACAAAATTTATCTAAATGCAGATATATAAATGCCATCTCTTTAGGGATGGGAGAACAACAAAATGTTCTGAAGTTCTAAAAGTTTCTAATAAGCCTTAGAAAATAGACAAGTTAAATAGTGTTCTGACTGGCTGTTGCCATTCCATTGCTATATGTTTATGTGCCGGTATTTCCCTGTAAAGAAGAAGGTCCAAGCATGTGAACTGAAGTTTGGACAAATCACATACAATAATTCAGAAGCCAGTTCACTCATTCCTGATTTCCATCACAAATATGGCTGCCACCTTTACTGTTACATAAAAACCTTCAACTAGGCCCCCAAAATAAAACTCCCTTAAATTAAAAAATACACAAATAATTGAATGCTCTTTCTATTCATGATCCCTTCCTCATACAAATAAACAAAAAAAAAGTCGAGCACTATTCAGAGTTTTCATCTCTGGTGTTTCTTGGATGACCATGAAAAATTCCCCTCATAGCCCAACCAGCTTGTCAGAGCAATCTCTGTTGCTAAAACTGCAATAGATAGACTTGAGCTACTGGCTCCATATGAGGCTTGTGTGTGTGTGTGTCTTTATGAGTGTATGTCAGTGGAATACTGCAGAATTTTTAATTCATGCATTTTATGTTAAAATTCCATGTTGTGGGTGGGGGTTTGTTAGAGAATTACTGCAGAATTTTGAATTATTTTGTTCCAGGGTAAATAAACCTTCTACTTCATGTATGGAAAGACAAATGACAGACAGGTAAAAAGCATCTGTGGAGGGGCTAGTTGATATTTTCAAAGCAATATTTTACTTTTTTTTTTATCTTTTAGAGATTGCTTTTTTTTAATTAAATTTTCCCAAACCATTTTCCAAGTGCAATGAGTCCCTTCAGGGTGTAGGGCATTGGTGGACACCTGCACTTTTAAGGGCTGTAAGGCACTTTGCCTGTGGCATCAAGCGTCATCATGCCCCTGGGTGTGCAGGTATCCACCAATACCCCACACCTTGTCATGTCTTATTGTTTACATCAAAAGGTTCGGATGAGCCATATCAGAACTTTTGGAACTTTTTAGTTTAAAGTGCAAAAAACTGTTTTAACAACCACTGTCCACCCTTCAGCTGTTGTCAGTGAAGGGAAAGAAACCTAAAAACAGCTTGGAGTGGTACTACAGTACCTCCAACCTCCTTGTGGGTCTTTCCACCACCAGCAGCTTTCTTACATTAATAAAGACCTTGGTCGTTATTAAGAGGGGAGTATGGAGGAAGGGAGAGTATGTGAGGCTCAAAAATCAATGTTTTAAAAGTTATTGGAACCTTATCAGAACCTGAAAAATTGTCCTGAGAATGTTCTTTTGCAGATAATGGTATTTTCCAATCCTTAGCTCCTTTTCAGCAGGAAGAAAATTGTGCCGTGATTAAAAATGCCATCACGCAGAGTCATATGATGCCTTCAAGCTGAAAGCAGCAGAGAGCAAGAGCTCCAGCTGTCAAAAAAACCTGAAACTCCTCAAAAATGATAATAACCTTTGAGAATCTACAAGGAAAAGGTAGCATTAATTACAGCAACCAGCAAAGAACAACATATAAAGAATAGACACTAATCGATCATTCATGGAGAAAGAAATTAAGAAAACAATGCAAAGCATGCCACTGACAGCATGGTCGCAAGCTGTCAAGCACAGTAAGCCAGCATGTTCCCCAGACATGTCACCAGCAACTGAGATGTTGGAATCGGATAACTGCATGGAGGAATTTGCTTTCATTAAAAACACTTTGGTGGACTTAGTCAGGGACATAAGATCTCTAAAACCTACTCTGGAGACTAACTACAAGAGTGGGGGATGCTGAGTGCCGAATCAGTTCAATAGAGGAAAGAGCAGAACGGGAAAGCACCGAGATCATAAACCTTACAAAAAATTTCCAGAAACTCGAGGATCAAATAGAAGATCAGGGAGGAAGGAGAAGAAAGAACAATTTAGTCATCATCAGATTACCGGTAAAAGCAGAGGGAAAAGGACTGCATTGCATTTGTTCAAAAATTGTGTCAGCTGGACGCCACACCTTGCACCACACCGGCGACCCGGGTTCAGGAATGAGCTCGGGTCGACGGGGGTCTGCTGGGGTGGAGAAGGATAGAGCGCCCAACAGCAGCTCTCCTTCTCCGGGGAGGGGTTCTGCAGGCTCCCGCCACAATGCTGCCACCTAGGGAAGCCCGGGTGGATAGCGCGGCAAGGGAGAAGCAGCCAGCGGATTGGGTGGCGATCAACAGAGGGGCGGAGCAGGAGGCATGTCTCAGCGTGCCTCTGAGCTCATAGCCCTTCATTGCATGCCGACATCGGGGAGGGATGAAGGAAAGGAGGAAAAACACCTCGCTCCCTCCTAGGCGAAGACGCCTCCATGGAGCTTCTCCGGGACCTGTCGGACAGACCCCATTGTGCCATCCACACGAACGTTTGGAAGGGGATACCTGCCACCCTCTCCACCCCATTCCCCGGGGGGGTATACCGGGGCTCACTCAGGGTAAGTGTGGATGAAGTACTCTAGGGGCAGATCACGGCGGGGTCCAGGGAGATCCGGGAATTGAGGTCATCGGAGAGAGTGGGGGGGGAAGGCAAGATCAGGAGTACAAAAATACAATAGTTAAAAAAAAAAAAAAAAAATTGTGTCAGAAGCTGGTGTGTTCCTCTCCTAATGGCCCCACACACATCACTGAGAGACCACATAGAGCCCTCCGTCACCCTCCCAAGTAAGGTGAGTGACCATGTCCAGTCATCTTCAAGCTTCTTAAGTTTTTGGATAAAGTCCATATCCCAAATCAAGTAAGAACACTGCAAACGCTGGCACATGAAATGAGACAGTTGTTGATATTCAGTGATCTATGTCTGCAAACCAGAGCAAAGCAAGCCACATATAGAGACATCAAAAATACACTGCATGCTGCTGTGTTCTGCTTTAGGTTACAGAACTGCTGACGCCTCAAAGAAAACTTTGAAAAACAAAATATTTAGGTACAATTCAGCTTGCATTCCATATGTATTCAATATACTTCTCCTACACATTACGTATCACTGAGAAATTTGCATGGAAACATGCTCTATATCCCTTAGCGTTCATCTGCCTTTTTAGCTTACTCCCTACTTCTTGCCATAGTCCTCTGTTGTGACATCACAGTCTGTTGCCATGGGAGTAATTGTGATGTCACAAGTAGAACATTATGATCTCAGGTAGGGAGAAGGCAATAGGAAAAGATGAACTATTTAGGACCAAAGATCCAATTTTCATGCAGATGGCCTCAGTAATAAATAATGGGGATGAGAAATACAGAACTAATGTAAAATACAAGCAGAACTGTGTCTAAATAATATGTGTTGTTAAAGTTGTCCTAATGGCACCAGCTGCTCTTTAAGCTACCCTGTGAAACTAATAGTCACCATCAATGGTACAGACTATCAATATCAAACTGCAGAAAAGGCGAGGGTGGACCTGGCATGCCTCATACCAAATTTGTTCAAACAGCCCTGTGCAAATAAACTTTCACCAGCAAGCTCATCCTAATCAGTGGCAAAGCATGTTACTTGTACTTATCAACAGTAAGCAAATATATCCATGATATTGTACACAGGGGGAAAGTATGTGTAATAGGAGACAGAAAAACGAAGAACACCACTGTTAACAGTATTATGTCTCTACAACAGTCCCTTTCCAGCCCGAAGACTTAATGGCACTATAACAGTCTGCAGTTTATCAGAGCACCAGAATTCATGCAGCTCGACCATGGCTGCTGCCAGTAATACGGTATGTTAGTGCTTTAAAACAACTTAAAAACATTTAAAATATTAAACCAAGTAAGAGTTTAATCAGTTTAATGGAGGTTCCCTTGAGACTTGCTGCCAATAACTTTTCAAAAAAGCAAACTACATCATTTTTTATCACTCCTTTTGGCCCCCTAAAGAATGATGTTCTCTATATGAGGCTTGTAGTTTGCTGTGAAGAAAGCAGCATTTTACCTGCAAAATCGAATTCTTCCTTCCGCAGAGTTTCAAAAGTCCAGCTGCTCAACACAAAAATGGAGGCTCTGAGCTCGTGTCGTTCCATCCTGTAAGGAAAGTGAGGAGCGCAAGACAGGAAGCAGCAGAATTCTGAATGTAAATATCCGCTCATGCTGAAAGAGATGTCATCTCATTCTGGATGGAGTGGCTAACCAGAGTCTCGCGAGCCATGATCTTCTGGAAGAGAAAAGTAGACATGGAAACAAGGATCCAAAATGCTGGACAGAACCAGCTGGCGAACGTCTTTGCAGTTCATACGGGGTCAAGTTACTCGAATGCCTCTTTCTGGTGAACTCCATGAACCTCTATAGCTAGAAATCTGACCATCAAGCTGAGTGTGGCCAGGTAGGGAGATCGAGACTTGCATACCACGGATCTTAAAAGTAGGGCAAATTATGCCAAAACCCTCCTTCCGTGCAGCAGCACATAACGCTGAAGGCATTTCGATAACCTAAATACCTTGACATTCGTGAGACCTGTCATTTAAACACAAGCAATAACCAAGATATTTCTGTATGGAGTGAGACTTCCCCTTTCCTTTCTTCCTTCGTATCTACAGATGGGAACAATACTACCAAGTATTTATTTATTTACGGCTTTGTTAACTGGGTAACGTCAAGCTAAATAGGCTAACCTTGGATTAAGAGACTACAATATGGGTGGGAAGGGGGATGTCCTAAAAGTCAATAGGGTGAAATCAACATATGGCTCATTTCCCTAACAGGAATCAATAGAATAAACTCTGAAGTATTGAAATATCTAATGTCTCCTCCAGGTGAAAAATAGTTCTGACAAAGCAAACATTATCCTCAGAATATTGTTAAAACTGCATGACAAATTGCACAATATGTGCCTAAAGTCCCAATGTCTGTAACAGAGAAATATAAGGGCTGTCTAGGAGACTATAGACGTAATCTTAGAGGAAGGGGGTGAGTTTACTGTTAAAGGTAAAGGGGTTATATAAAGTTAAAAGAAATACAAATGGAGTTATTAAATTAAATTAGGGGCTGGCTGGTCTGATTTTCTTAACTTCCAAACCGCAGTGCATTGCTGGTTGCCTCTTTGTTCACCAGGGAAGAGCAGAAGCGGATCAGGAAGAGAAGAATGTCTGAATAAGAGTTAAATTGTTTTGCCAGTGGTTATATTACGGTAGGTAATCTAGGTCAAGGTATGAGAAATGTACCAGTAATACTCAAAGTTTTGTGTAAAAGTTCAAGACTTTATCTAAGTTGCTTGTATTTTCAAAATTGATTTCATGTGTTCTACTACGTTGAAGGTATCATTGTATGTTTGTACTAAACGTGGGGGGGGGTGGGGGTATGGGGCTTATGTGGATGGCAATGTTAGAGAAGCTAGAAGGTACAAGTAAAGCTAAAGCACTGAAGAGTTTCAGAGGGAGGGCAAAATATAAACTCCTTAGAAATCTCAATGGGTACTGAAATCAGATGTCACATGGACTATTGGGGGGGCAGATGGCACCTAGGAGGTATCAAGTTCTGTGTTATCTTAAGCAGTTAGGAGCAGGAATCTGTTTTTTACAAGACACACACCCTGTGGAAACTAGGGCCAACTTATTTTGCAGACAGTGGGTGGGGCAGTTGTTTGGTGCAGGTAGGGACACAAACAAGAAGGGGGTTATTATACTTAGAGTACCTTGTATACCGGCACCTGCTGAAGGCTTGGAGTCTGACAAACTTCCAGTCTTGCATATAACCTGCTTCCACCACCACCACAAAAGATCACTTGTGGGCTTCCTTTATGGGACAAAAAAAGGCTTTTATGCAGATCCGCACCATGCAAATAAGCAGTAAAAATCAGGAATCTCTCCCTCAGTACATTATACTTACAGCTAAAATATTAAATTTAATGTAGAAAAAGAAGTCGGAGACCCAGAGGGTTGGTTGATACTTCTGCAAGGGAGGGTGCTCCATCCACAAAAGAAATAATTTACTTTTATGTCATCCTCACATCATACAGAGTCTAGAATAGATTATTTCCTGAATACAGGAGAATGGATACAGGGCATCAGTGGATGTGAAACAGAGACTCAAATAGCATCAGATCACGGTCCAGTACACTTCGGGCATTAATATGTGTCAGCAACAGAAAATGACAGGATTTGGCTCCTTAGTAATACTGTTATAAGATAAAAATGTAAAGGAGCGACTAGAAACTTTTACAGAGCAATCTCTCATAAGTAACTTTGGGTCAGTAGAAAATACAGATGCTGGATGGGCCACTGTTAAATGTCATGTTAGAGGAGAACTGCTTCGAATAGCAACAAATAAGAAGAAAGAAAGAGAGAGCTCTACGGGACACACTTATTAAAATTAGGGAGAAAGAAAAACAACTCAAACCAACCACCCCTGAGACTGAAAAATTAAACCTAAATAAGCTAAGAGATAAGTGTCAGGAACTAATTAGGGAAAGTGCTGAAAGCAATATTTAGAACCAAGAGGAGGGAGATTTATGGCTCTCCAACTCAAAGAACAGGAAGTGGCATGTATAGATAGCTCAGGAATGTCAGACGTTTTATCAGAATATATACACTCACCGAAGATCCCCCAGACTTAGAGGACAAAATAAAAACTTTTATAAAGGGAATTACACTTCCACAGATAAATGAGTGTGCAGCAAGAATTCTTAAATGCTGAAATTACAGTAGGGGAAATGCAAACAGCTATTAAAAATCTGACTGCAGACAAAGCTCCAGGGCTGGATGGGTACACTCCCAATTTTTATAAAACATTCAACCCAGTGCTAAGCCCCTATTTAGCTAAAGTTTTTTCCCGTACACACGAAAAGGCCTAACTGATTTCTCCTTAATCCAGGCTATGATAACACTGATACCCAAACCTGGTAAAGATTCTCAACAACTGGTGAACTATACGCGTATATCTAGGCCTATATCATTGATTAACCTGGATATTAAAATCTTGGCAAAGGTGTTGTCCACCAGATTGGGAGGGATGTGGGATAGCTTAACAGGGAATGAACAGATTGGATTTATGCAAGGGAGAAACTCCTCAGATCAGATCGGGAAGCTGAAATACCTCATCTCTGTGTCCGGGAAGCCTGATCCACCTGCTATGTTGGTCTCTCTCAATGCAGAGAAAGCTTTTGACAGTGTGTTCTGGTGATATTTATTTATTTAGTTTTTGTTGACCGGGTAAATGCACTAGACAAATCCTGCCTATTTTCAAGCACGACCCGGGGGAGGGGGATACAGATGAATGCCAACTGACCTTGAACCAGATTAAGCTGTTGGTGGTATTTTTAGTGAATGAGGGAAATTTGGCCAGGACACCGGGGACATTCTCCTACTCTGACAGTGGGGGCACTGGTTCCATGGAGGAGGAAACCTTGCAAGTTCATTCTGCTGGTGTACCTGTGGGTGTGCAGGTCTCCCAACCCACAGGTCCAGCACAGGAGACTGAAAATTCAATGGAAATTGAGGAAGTGGCGACTGAAATAGCTAATGAAAATACAAGTACACCTTTAGGCTTATTTTCCTCAGACGAAGTCTGGCTGGCACGTATACTGCAGCAAAATAAAGCTTTGAGATATGAGGGATTGTATCAGAATAAAGAAGCAGTTTCTAAAAAGGTAAAAGCATCTAGTAAAATAATGGAAAATTTGGACACGCACATTGCAAGGGAAGCAGCACTAGTAATGAAGGAGCTAGCTGAAAAGCAAAGCGGTCATATGTCTACAGCTGTGAGCTCTATGAAAGAGCCTTGTGATGTACCTTCATCAAACAAATTCCTTACGCTTGAGTCAGAGCCGGTGGGTGAGAAAGTGACAGAAGCAGCCCGTCTCTCAAAAGAGACAGAAAGACTCCTCGATGTAAGATTGGAAGAAAACCCTGTGAGTACTGAATTTTTTCCTGTGCGAGTTAGTGAATGAACTGAGAAACCAGGGCTTGGATTAAGAAAAGGGAGAGAAAGCAAGTTAATACAGTCCAAACAACAGGGGAGCTCCCAGACTTCGCTGGAATGCTTGTTGTTAAATGCAGGTGGAAACAGGGAGAAGCAGGAATTTGGATCCCTGATCCTGCACACAGCCCGATACCAGGACAAACTAAACCTCAGGATATTACTGTTAGGGGAATCAGTAAGCCGATGGGAGATATGGATAACGATTTACAAACAAAAAAAAAAGAGGCTCTAATAAGATATTGCAAGAAGCAATGGTGACTGAATTATCTAACTCTTCAGCGTTTGCCTCTTCATCTGATAATGAAGACTCTGGTACTAGGCCTGCAGGGTGGGGAGATAGAACGGAGGCAGAACAGAGTCCTCCACAGAAGCACAAGGAGTTTACAGAACAATCTAGAGCTAAATGGGAGAATTTTAGGAAAAAGGATCCTTTTGCTGGGTCCCCCATTGCAGAGACGTAATGCAGTTCGTCTAGAATATTTAGGCAGGTTAGAGATTGCACCAGACTGAACAGACTGAATATATGTGGGTAAAAACTTATTGAAAGTGTCACTGTTTTTTTTTTTCTAACAAAATTCATGCACTAATACATGTTTCAGGTGCAAATCTTAATGATATTAGTTTTAACACTCCCCAAGGTTTGGATTGTTTCTGTCATATTTCATCCAAATATGAACTTTTGAAATATACAGAAGTATGGTTGCCTTTTAGGGTTATCCCTTTGACAAAACCAACAATCAAATAAGTAACAGTGTTGTTTAGAAATGAAACTGTATCTGTACATGGTTGTAGACGTGGGGGGATAGATCGAGGCAGACACCCATAAAATGAACTCAAAATAGCTTTTATTCAGCAAACAGAACTCGATGAAAATAAAGAATCAAACTGTACAGTGACCAAATAAAAATAAAGAGCGATAACTGAAATATGCAGTAACAGACAAAAATAGCGCATTTGACCACTAGGAGGAGCTAGGGTCTGAGGAGGAGTCAGACCATCTGCTGAGCTATAAGATCTGCTCCCTACTCCTTCACTACCAAAGCTCAACTGAGCCCTCTATATATATGGATGGGTCAGGTGGTGTTATGAAACTCCACCCCCTTTTGAAAAGTTCAACTTTATTTTGTTAAATACACTTTATTATTTACTACCAAGCATCCTATATGCAGTTGAATTTAAACATCTTTCATTTTTCAGTGCTAGAACCATATTTAAAACATTCTATGGCCTAATATGTTTGTTGAGGGTGGCTCCCTGCTGTCTTGGTTCCTCCCACATGTCTTCAACCCAATATAGATGGAAACACAGAGGCCGTCCAGCTCTATAGGAGGCTGGGACAGGAGAGGATCAGGCAGCAACAGGGCCACTCCCCAAACTGCAACTACCAGGAAATGCCCAAGTAAAAAATATTAAAAACACCACAGGTACTTTATTTTAACATTTCTTTCTTTCTAAACATTATTACCTTACTACATTTTCTCTCTAAGCATTTTAAATTCAGACATATTGTTTGTTTCCAAGTCAGATATACAGCAGGGTTAAACAACAATGTTTAAAATGACCTATAACCTAAACACCAGCCCGAGGTAAACCTTTCCTGATAAAACACTTATGTTCTGAATTGCTTTCTTTGCTGGATTCATGTCTTAGTAACCAGAAAACTATCACTCCATTGGATTGCAAACAGCAGTAATTTATTCAGTATATCATTTCCTGAATGCACTAGCTGCAATGCTGAACTTTTCTTTACTAAAAGCCCTGCCTAACCTGTGCTGCCCAAAACACAGAAAAGTCTTTCCTAGTCAGGCAGATAGTAACGCTCTCCTCAGTTGTGTTTAAACAGCAGCCTGTTTGCTTATCGCAAGTTACCACAAGAGACGTCTCATTATTTTACAAACCCTGCCTAACCTGTGTCACTAACACACAGAAAAACCTAAAGAGGCAGTCTAGAAGCTAAATCCCTGGCTTTTACCCTGTTTCTTAGCCCTTTTATTATTTTAGCGAGTGCGACTTGCTCGCTCTAATTCGCATGTTCATGCAGGAACGCAAATTACTTCCGGGAAGGATTGCAATGGGGGATTCCTGGAATAGCCTAGAAAAGCAGAGGCAGTAAAGAGCAAGAGAGCCATCTGACAGGTGGCCTTCCTGTAAGATGGGGGAAAAACACAGAAAGAAGGAACGGGATAGTAAAGGATGCTGTTGCTGTTGCAACAGACTTTTTAACTAACAGATAGGATGTTCCAGGAATACTCCCTACTACAGGGATAATGCTCATGGGATGCAACACAAGTGTGATGTAATAGATCTCCCACAACCAGTGTTTGATGAAAAGCATATAGGGAATGGGGGGGTGTAAATACAAAGTATGTTTAAGAAATAATAGTTTGGGCCCAGTGCATTTGCCAAACAGTTGTTTTTGGGGAGAGAAAGGGAGCATTGTTTTTATCCTGGTCAGCCAAAGGCCTGTTTTAAGTGTGGGCCTATACGCATTTAAGATCTGCCTGTGACAGGCTAAAATGTAATTTATGTCTGTCCTTTGGACATAACAGTACAGAATGTCAAGAGGAGTTGATGTGTAATCTATGTGTAGAAGTTGGACATACATACAGAACCGTCCTTGGGCCACACACAATCGTACAGATCGTGTGAGTCAGGATACCATAATAAGAGAAGCCCAGAAGAAAGATACAGCAAAACGGAAAATCTTTGCAAATAGGCCCCAGTCTGACCAAGCTACTGCTATTACCCTGCCCCCTCCATCCTCCTCACCCCCTGTAGTAATCATTGTCGCGGAGACAGAAGAAATTAGCATAGACCATGAGGAGACCACTGTTACACATGGGGCGGATACCATAGCAGGTGAACCCTCAGTTATTCCTAAGGGAGGGCAGGAACATGTAGAAATGCCCCCCCCAACTGTTAAAAGCCTGGCCAAGAAAAGAGGCATCAGGCAGTCTAGGCCTAGATCCCAAGTAGCCAAGACCTATGTGCCTGAAGAAGAGATCCCCTTAGCAAACAAATATGAGATATTGACCAGAAGCTTGCAAGAATCAGAACAGGGTGGGGACTCAGAAGCTTCTTCTTTGGCACCTCTCTTTTCAGAGTCAGTGTAGGCATTTGGGATAGGAGTGTCAATGAGGAAAGAAAAAAAGTTAGGTGTAGGACTAGGAAGAGTACAAGGTTAAAAAAACTGCCCTAAAGTAACAGCTTTCTTCTTCTTATCAAGGGCCTAACTCAAATATTCGTCTTGCTACAATTAATGTTAATAGCATTAGGAATGCAAGACGAAGGTTGGTCACCTATTAGAATGTGATATCTGTTTATTACAGGACACCAGACTTAATACCACTTCCCTGGTTAGAGCTGCTCAGAAATTGTGGTGTTGGGGTCCCTCCTTTTTTTCCTTTGGGATGGAGGTGTGTGATGGGGTTGGAGTTTTGTTTAGGGGTGATGGGTTCAAAATTTCTAGATTGGTAGACATCAAACCAGGGAGAGTATTATTACTGGATTGTATGTATAAAGCGGTGGTTTGGAGATTAATAACTATATATGCTCCACTGAAAAAAAAAAGATAAGAGTAAATCTCTTTAATGAAATAAAACCTTTCTTGTTTACAACAAAGCACATTCTTTGGGGAGGGGAATTTAACTGTGTGGTGGCTAGGCAGGATAGGGGAGCTGATACAAAGGAGTTATTTTGTGATTCAAATTGTCTAAAGTTAATAATATATCAGTGTAATTTGCAAGACTCCTTTAGGACCTTACATTTAAAAGGGGGTCACATGAACTATAGGGGGGCTCTGTCCACCAGGATAGACTTTCTATTTACTCAAAAAAAAATCTCAATATACATAAGGCAGATACGATCCCTTTAGAGATGTCTGACCATGTAATTCTATTGTTTGTGTTAGGAGGGGTAATAGGTCCCCAATATGGGAGGAGTTATTGGAAATTGAACACAGCTGTATTAAACGATAATTTGTTAAGACGCACAACAGAACTTTTAAAGGCAAGAATGTCAGTGGCGGGTTTGGAGGAAAATGTTAGCTTATGGTGGGAGGTTACAAAAAGGGACTTGAAAGCCTTATTCCAACATTTTTCTACACACTCTAGGATTAATAAGTATAAAAAGTATCTAAATCTTTGAGTACAATTGGCAAAAGTATATTCTGAAATTAATATGCAGCACATAAATATAACAGATCAAGTTTATAACTTAAAAAAGAAATGGAGGGCCTACAGTCCTCTTGTGCTACTTCCATGTTAAGTGAGCATAGGATTTGTTCACCTGGCAAAACAGAGTTTGGGGTGCTTTTAAAAGCTGTACACAATGAGTCTCAGACAGGTTTATGTCGTCAGTTAAAAATGAGGAGGGAATTCAGGTTTCAAATGGCCCAGAAATTTTGGAAACTGTAACTAAGTATTTAACTGAAATGTTTACTGACCCTGTATTGAGGAGCAAGTAGTGACAGAGTTTTTTTCTAGACTTAATATTCCAATCATTCCAGATAAGTATGTGGCAGCCCTTACAGAACCTATTACCAAAGAAGATGTAGGGTTTACAATTAGTAAATTAAAAGGGGCACCTGCACCAGGGATTGATGGGCTGTCATCAGAAGTTTACAAAACCTTCGATGAACTGTTAAGGAGAATTCTGGTTGTAGTTTTTAACTGGGTTTTGGGATATTTGGAGGTGGATTTTCATTTTTGTATTGCAGTGCAAATTCTTGTATATAAACATGGGGATAGATCTGATTTAAATAATTGGAGGTCGCTGAGCTTACTGAATGTGGACTATAAAATTCTAATGAGAATACTTCATAATAGGTTAGTTAGTACAACTCCGGCTCTAATCTCTATGGCCCAGACCTGTTCAGTGCCAAAGTGCTCAATTCAGCATAATTTATTATTGGTAAGGGAATTGGTTGAACAAGGGAAAGAGGGTGTTCTTGGTGGATATTTTATGTCTCTGGACCAGGAAAAAACCTTTGACAGAGTACCTCATCAATTTATTTCCTGTGTGTTGAAAAGTTATGGCATTCTACCAGTTTTTGTAGCATGGATGGAATTGCTTTATGGGAAAGCACGGGCAATTCCACTTATGAATGGGAAGTTAGGAACATATATTGATATTACACATGGGGTACGACAGGGGTGCCCATTAAGCCCCCTGCTCTATGTTTTTTGTTTAGACCCTTTGTTAAAGTTTTTCCAACAAGATGAGTACATAAGAGGTATTAAGCCCATTGGGGGAGTTTTGGAGGTTCGAGTAACAGCATATGCAGATGATGTATGTGTGATGGTGGCAGATCAGGAGTCAGGGGTCAGGGTTTTAGAGATAGTAGAAAGATATTCAACAGTGACAGGCGCTAGAGTAAACAAGGGGAAAAGTGTTATTTATCCCCTGAGTAGCATTACTCCTCAGATGAAAATATTGCAAGGGATAATAGTGTCTATGGCTCCTTTTAAAAAAGTGGTTTGGAGAGGGGACAACGGTTTGTTAAACTGGACAGCAAAAATGGAGGTAGCCTCCTCCAAGGCTGCTGTCTGGAGGACTTGGCAGCAATCAAAATGGAAAAAAATAGCAGTAGTAAAAACTTTTCTGCTCCCGATATTTTTTATTTATCAGTGCCATATACACCATACAACAGGCCTTCGAAGTATCCCTTTTGAGTTTAGTTTTCCAGGTGGTTTAGGGAAAACGGCTAAATCCTATTAGGAGAGAGGTTTTATATTTACCAGTAGGAAAAGGGGGAGGGTTGAATTTGTTAAATCCTGTAGTCTTTTTTCACAGTGTTTTTTTTTTCATACAAACTTGCTGGACTTTTCTAGGCCTAGTACGGCTATATGGACTTTATATGCAAGAAAATGGATTGAGTCCCTCTATCAAGTGTGGGATAACCAAGGGATACTGAAAGCCCAGGTAGAGACAGACTGTGGTTTTTTTAGACCGGCCCTGGGGAAGCTTAAAAAATGGAAGTTAACACTACATATTATGCAAATACAAGTGAGTAAATTAGTATATGATGCAATACAAACACAGGTGTATATCTCATCAATTGAATTTAAAGATATTTCCCCAACCTATCATGCTCGAGTGTTAGAATCTTTAAAAGACCCATACATTCCACCAAGGGTATGGGATATCATGTGGCTGTGTTCTCATGGAAGGTTATATGTAAAGGGGAATGCTAAACATAAATGTCAAGAAGAACGTATGTGCCCTAGATTCAGTTATATTGCACAAGAAGAAACTATATTGCATTTTCTTATTCAGTGTCCTTTTGTAAAGATATATGGCCACAGATGGCACAAAAATGGGCCAGTTTAAGTTGGAAGAAAGCAACCTATGAAGAGGTGGTCGGGGGTTTTAGTTTGGGGAGGATGGGGTTGGATGCAGGACTGGTTTGGCTTGTTTTTTCATTTATAAAATTTATATTATGGCAATCACGATGCAAGTTTGTTTTGCAACAGATGTACCAAGATCCTAAAACTGTTATATCTATTATAGAGCAAGAACTATATAAACAATGAATGTTTGAAAAACAACATATGTTTCATAAAGCCTGTGTAATAAGATGGCATAATGTTCCCTTTATGAAGGATAAAATTGGAAGAATTTTTCTTTCTTTTCTTGGTTTTTATTAAGAAGCTCTGGATTGCGTACGTTATTACGGTTGTTATTATTGTATCATGTACTTTAGATTGTATATTGTTTAGATTCTCTAAATAAAATTTTCCCCTCCTCTTTTCAATAAGTGCCATGGGATCTTTAACATCCACCTAAACTACCACCAATCCAGGCAGATGGGACCTCAGTTTAACGTCTCATCTGAAAGTCGGCACCTCAGAAGTGCAGTGCCCCTCTCATGCTGCACTACAGTGTCAGTACTGGGATATTAACCCAAGTGCCAGATGTGGGAACTGAACCCACAGGCCACAGCCCTCTGATCTCCCGATATCATTTCATTATATTAAAATATTATAACCTCACTGAAAAATGTATAGACTGGATTAGAGTTTTGTACTCAGGACCATCAGCCAGGATACTCTGCAATGGAGTGTTGTCACAAGGCCTGACGTTACATCATGGAATCAGGCAGAAATGTCCCCTTTACTGTTGCTGTTCAATTTATTCTTAGAACCTTTGGCTTATACAATTAATCAAGCACCAGACATTCATGGTATCCCGTTGGGAAATTAACAGTATAAACTGTCACTTTACACTGACAACATACTATTACATGTTAGAAAACTGAGGGCCTCCCTGCCTGTGGTGCTTGAAATAATTAAAGAATTCTGGAGCAATTTCTGCATACCAATTAAATGTTTCTAAAGCAATAGTAATGCCTCTAAATTCAGGGATTAAAAAAAAAACAGAAATAGAAAATCTGGGTCTGCAGTGGTCACCTAACATGCTTAGATGTTTAGGAATAGAAACTGCTAAAGATACCCATTCTATGAAAAAGAAGAACCTGGATGATCTTATAGGGGTGATCAAATTAGATTTAGATGGGTGGACTAGGCTTCCACTTTCACTCGCAGGAAGAATCGGTGTGATTAAAGTGAACATCCTTCCAAGAGTCCTGTATCCACTCTCCATGCTTAACATGGTTCTCCCTCAAAAATGGTTTAAAAACTGTACTTCTTGGTAACACAGTTTATTTATTTTACTTTATTTTTGTATTTTTTTATTTATTAAACTCTAGGATTACATTACCATTGAGCAAGAACAGCTCATTTACAAAGGTTCCTTGTCATTATGGAGGGTAACAAACATACAAAGGTCAACATAGTTACACGGTATCCAATAACACAGAGAAGGCAGAAGTACAACTATTACAATGATTCATAAGGAGAGACTACTTATGACGGAGATCTGAGCAGAGTTCTAAGGTAAACTATTCGGAAGAGCACAGGTAGTATGAGGACAGTATGGGGAAGACCCAGGAAAAGTAAGCAAGCTGGGGGGTCATTGTCATTGTGGGAGGAAGGGAAGTGCTAAGTTTGGTAGTGGAAAGTGGACAGGGTCAGAGAAGTGCCAGTTTGGGGGTGTATGTGTGGTAGGAGTTGGGGGAGAAGTGAGGTGAAGGAGGAAGGGGCCGGAAAGGGCAAACAGGGGGGCTGCAGTAGCAATTAGTTGTGGAAGGGCCAGGAAAGTGGTAAGAAGAGCATACGTTAATCTAAAATAATGAATAAATAAAAGGTCTCAAAAACACGGGAGGCCTCAAGCTACTTAATTTCTACCATTACTACTTATCAGCTCATGGAAGCAAATATTTGAAATGGTACAAAGAACAAACAGATCCCACTGGCAGAGGATATACACCAATATGGTTAAACACAGAACGCGACCCCTGTGCAAGGGTAGGGATAGACATCCAAGCACTAGTCCACTGTCTGCGGAATAAAATGGCAACAGAAATAAAAGGAACACCTATGGGAATATCCATAAAGGCACATTGACAATTGCGTAACAAACTAAAGCTAGACCCCCATAGGGATAGTAATCAACCAATTCTCAACAACCCTAATTTCCTCGTAAAGCAGAAAAGAATAGGTACACCCCCCCTGGAAATACTGGACTATGCCTTCTGTAGGGAGTTTATTACAAGATGGAAGAATAATGGTTAGTAGATCATTTCTGGAAAAATCAGGTAATGGAAAGGGTACTATGCTCCAATATCTGCAATTGATGCAAGCGGTAATGAACCATATGGGTCCATACGCCTGGTCAGATACCCATGGAGCAATATTAAACCAACTACAACACAGCAAACAAGCCAAATGCAATTCTGAAACTATATGCCATAATTTCAGCAAAATGCCCTCCCAGTGAGGCTGGAATAGGGCATTATTGGGCTCAAGGCTTACCTGATTGAATGAAAGCTGGGACTGGGAAAAAATCTAGATTAATGTATACAAATATATTAAAATTGAGCCCTTGAGGTTGATGCAATATAAAATACTCCATAATATATACTTTACTCCAGAAAAACTTTATAAAATGGGGAATCGCACAGATAATAAATGCACTATGTCTAATGAAGTAGTAGTCAATTTATACCATATCCTATGGGAATGTGTCATGGCTAAATTCCTGTGAGAAGGTTTATTTTTATGCCTCCTTCCTTCTCCCTAGCTGCCCACTCCTTCGGGTCCCCTAGGCCCTTCCCAACTTGCCTGCCCATCCCACACCAGCTACTCACCTCATATTTGTGGTTCCCCCGGGTAACCTAGCATATTCCTTTCACTGGACGTGTCCCCCTCCTCCTCCGACGGGGAAGGTACCGGTGGGGATCGGCTAGCACACTCTAGACTTGGCCCGGGATGCTGCTGAGGTGTGCCGGTCATGGATTCGGTGGCAGCGGAGAGCTGGGGACCATCATCTGGCCAGCCAGGGAGCTTTTTCCTGCTGGGGCAGCATAGTGATGTCATGGCATACACCGACGTCCGCAGCTCCCCCGGTACCCTTAGGACCGTGCATCCTGCTCTACTCCCAGCCTCCGCTAGGAGCCAGCAGGCACCAGACCAGTCCCCTACCCCCCCCGGAGAAGGAGAGCTGTCCATGGGACGCTCAATCCTTCTTCTCCAGCCGGCTCTCCAGTGACCCGGGCTCATTCCCGAACCTGGGTTGCTGGCGTCGCATGCGGAAATTCAACCGCTGTGCCGGCAGGCCGGCTTTTGGGAAGGTTTTAATGCCAAATTACATCCCCTACTCAGTTTAGAAAATGTGTTTACTCCAGAAATAAGTGTGGTAGGTCATTACGATGGGCAAATTCTAACTACCCAAAGGTATCACATTGCATTAATTGTAACAACAGTCAGGAAGCTGATCCTTCGGTATTG
The DNA here is from genome assembly GCA_016271365.2 of Neoceratodus forsteri. Lineage (NCBI taxonomy): Eukaryota > Metazoa > Chordata > Ceratodontiformes > Ceratodontidae > Neoceratodus > Neoceratodus forsteri. The sequence continues at coordinate 36,131,198 of JADMNL010000029.1, read as the reverse complement.
GGTGGATGATTCATTACCATCATATGTGGAACAGCATAATGAGATTTTAGCCATGCTGCACATAGAAAAAAAATATCACCTGTACTAATAATTGGTACAACAGTTTTTAGAAAGAAATGGGAAAAGCTTCAGGTTTTACTAACCTTGGATCCAGTAACAGAATAATTACAGAATGTTCAATGGATAATTAATAATGCATAGACTTGTGCCAGTTTGCAAAGACCTTTTTGCCTTTTTGTTTCTTCTTTTCTCTTCAGTATATATTACTTGTTAATAATATTCATTGTGTATGAAACCTAACAACATGCTTACCTAAACTTGTATTGTCATCTAGTGGGGCGTGTGTTGTAATTGTCTTACATGTGTGCCAGTCACCTGATTTGTGTGCAATACTGTGTATGTTACAAAAATCTCAATAAAATATACTTTGTTAAAAAAATTACATCACACAGTCACCCCCACCGTACTGTGGCTGTTGGATGAACTTGGGGAAGAAGTGGCCATGACAAGAACACAGTGCTGTGGTAAGTTTCTCCACTGCATTTAATAAGAGAGTGTCTTGTTGCACAGGTATGTTGCAAGCGAAAAATAGAACAAACAGCCTTTCATATGGCCGCAACTGATCTTTAACTTCGTAAAGTAGGTTATTCAGTTGTTAAGATGCCAATTATAGCCAACAGTAGTAGGAAGACTGACAAAGCTGGGACAGAAAATGATGACGTCAGTGGCAGCTCATGTGGGTTTCATCAACAGCAGCTGTTAATTAGGGTCAGATCAGCTGGTTATTATCATTGTAGAAGAAGGAGGGTGTTGCAGTGTAATGTGCCCATGATGCATCAAGGGTGTGCAGTACTGGATTGGCAACTGTTGTACTGTAGCCGTGTTTGTTGTAATGTTAGTCTCATCTCAGACATGCCTGAACACAAGTGAAGTTCCTTTTAGGGCAAAAAAGCTGGAATGCTAGAAAGCCTTTTTGAACTTTTGTCAGGTAAAGGCACAAAGGAACTTGTGTTTGTGTGTAGGAAGGGAGCATTTTTATGAATAAATAAACTTAAAATAGATATTGTATTTGGAAACCTTGTTTTTTTTCCCTGACCCTCCTCAGGTTTTCCTTCAATCAAAATCTACAACCCTATGCTCTCCTCCACTTTACATCAGCTTGCACCCATCAAGGTACAAACCACTTCTTTTCACATACCACAGGTTTGCCATGGTACAAAGGCCAGCTTTGGGTTCTCAAGTGTTTAGGCTACAGCCTCAATAGGGGACCTGGTGAACATCTCACCTCTATGTCCACCCTGAAGCCTGGATAACCTGCATGATCTGTTGCTGCACTTTCCATGAGGCTATGTCCAACTACTCTCCACCCCTTATTTCAAGGATGCCAGCAATTCCAGCACCCTCTTTCATAATATAAACTTGTTTCTATATTCTCCTCACACTTTCTTTTTCCTGCCTTCTTTAATGCAAGATGCAAGGGAGTTGCTTCCCTTTTCATCCATGATTCCATCACTGTCTGGCATCTCTTTATTTTCCTTTTAGAAGGCAGGTGCTGGGCTCACTGGATGAACCATTTTTCTGCTCGTCATTTGTGTTTCTTTATAGGGTTATTAACTCCCTTCTTATTCCTGCAAATCCCCATATGTTTGTGTATCGTGCCACGGTATGTCCCCCTCGGCTCCCACCTCACATATATTTAACAAAGCTTGTGACCGGTAACCATCTAGATACCAGGGTACAGACTCCGTTAGAGTCCCATGGATGAGCACACTGCTAAAGTACATAATAGGTCATAGGAGTATCATTTGAGGCCCTCCCAATCGAATCACAGCTCTTCTTTCAGTTGTGCATAAGATACTCTTTATTTCCATGAGAGGATCCCAGGCACTGTGTCAAACTAATGGACTTTTTTGTTGCACTAATCAAGCCGCACAGTCTGGGACTGTTGTACAGATAAAAGGGTAATTAAAAAACAATGACAGTGCATGATGCATAATAAGTTTATGTGGATGCTAGAAGGGCCTCTTATGGATATCCATAATCCTTAGGGCACTAAACCTCACCTTCATTTCACTATTCTCTTGCCCTAAGGAGGCATCCATAAGAGGCCCTCCTAGTGTCCCTATAAATGTATACTTGAATTGAGATGGAGGGTACATGAAAACTAATAATAAGGGGCCTCCCGAATGGCCCAGCAGTGGTGCATCGTGTTATCATACAGACAACCTGCATTCAGTAGCAAGCTCGATTGCTGCATCAGGTGGCAGGTCAGACCGAGGTAACTGCCTAGTGGCAGTGTGCTTCAGCTGGGGAGGTTGGCAGTGGGATCCAGTGCTACAGTGACCCCTACAGTTGGGCAGGGGAGCTTGCTATTGCTGCAGGGAGCTGTGGCATTCAAGGCTGTTAAGATATGGCCCATGCCAAGGGGAGGAGGGAGGGAACAATGGGAGAAAACCAGGAAACACAACCAAAGACGGACGCTCTTGGCTGCCAGTGTTCATACTTCCATGTCCCATACATGTATGGAAACTGCAACTACTCCCCCTCTGTGTCTGCTTGAAAACTGGCAGTCACAAAAACATGGAAAGTTGTTAAAAATTGTGAGTGTTTCAAGTGACCCCTTGAAGCTTTACAGGTTGAAATGTTGGGATCCTAATAAACAAGCAAAACTCTCAAGACGTCTGTGCCTGGCCATTCATTTGGCTAAGATTGTCTGACTTTGGTTGTTTGATACAGTTTTCTTCTTCAAGGTCAGCTCTGCAACCTAATAAATTAAGAACTTTGTGATTGCCTGTGGTAGCAGTGGTGGACAGAAAACCAGGAAAGAACCCCCCCCCCAATCTATCTACAGGTCAGTGGTCTACCAAAATAGGGTATATCCCTGAAACGATGTATGGAGGTGCATGAACACCTTAATAAAAAAAGGGTTTACTAAGTAAAACAGGCACAGATCTATGCACGCATTCACACTAAGGGGCCATTGGGAACAATCAGCTCCTATTAGAGCAGCAGTGCATGATAGCAGTGAACATTTGGACTATGCTTTTTTATTCTATTTTAGATTGCCCCTTGTCTGCTGACTTGTACGATCCCCCTTCATTCCCTATGTTGAGTCTACTTTAGCTTGTCCTTCACACGAAATAATAAAAGGCGCGCTCCTTTTAATATGGCTCAAAATAGATTTTCATCTGTATTCCTACCTGTTTTTGTACACCTGTTGTCCTGTAAGTTCAGGGAGCCATGTCTGCCGCATGCTAGTGCATGACAGTCACAAGAAAAGTGAACTTAAATCACAGGTATTCAAAAAGAACAGAGAATAGTGATGAAAACCTGTTCCGAGCCGTATTAAAAGGAACACTCCTTTTATTATTTTAGCTGCAAAAAATAAGTAGTAAATCAGATTCAAAATGGGGAAAAAAGAATATCATTCAAGTTAGGAAATAAGTGGCTATCTGAAATATTCATTGAAAAATATAGGTCACAGTTTTCGCTGCTGTTGAGCGCTGCTGCTTTAACAATGCAAAGGAAGGCAGTGAGGTACACCCTCTCTGCATGGGCAATGCCTATATGTCTAACTCTCCCAAGGAGAGGTGAAGGCAGAGATCAATATAAGGTAGGCACCCCCTTCCCGAAAAGTGCATTGTTCCCTTATGACCCTACATTTTGGAGAGTTTTATCCCACTTATAAAATAAGCTTTTGTTAAAAAATACATAGTTTAGGTGTGGGGCTATTGGAAACTAATCAACAGTCATGTGATATGTTTCAACCAATGAAGTTACAGGATTTCCATTGCCGTTTTGTAAATGCACGTAATGTAGTTGCACTGAGTGGTGTTTTTGTATGACTGTCCTGGTATCCTGTTGGAGGCAGGGAGAAGGCTGTACAGATTCTCCAATAAAGTCAGTAGGATTTGTAACAGTTGTAAAATACAGATGATGTCCACTGCTTGGAGGCACTTGACAGCTGTTTCCTGCCAAGAAACCTTTCCAGGACTGGCCTCACAATGGTTAGGGAGCTGCTGGTAATGCCAGAGGTCTGGGTTCACTTCTGTTGTCTGGATCACAACATCTGACCAGCATGAGGAGGACCAAGAATCCCACAGCATGTTCTCCTCTGGGTAGAATGGGTGTGATCCTCCACCTCAGCGCTGCCCTCTGGTGTTCCAGAGTGTATGGTGCTAGCTAGTTGATGATGTTCACTAGATAGGTGTAGACCAAGATTAGGATTTCCACCATTGGGGAAGGGAGGCAGGGATGGTTGGTAAGAGAAAAATGCAGAAAGGTGAGGGTTCATCCATCTCTCCCTTATGTAAAGAGCTACTGATGCCTCTTGGAAAACATAATATTTAGACACAGTTCGCCTCGTATTTCATACCCCTATTATAGATTTATGATCCCCGTATTTATCACTGAGGAAGTGTACATGAAAAGAGGATCTCTTTCTGCTAAGGTTCAACTGTCCCTATACAGTATTCCCCACTTGAAGTGATAATCCTCTGTTGTGACATCACTGTCTCTTGGCATAGGGATAGTTGTGACATCTCACACACAGTATTATGACCAGTGCTCCAGATAATGCTAACAGGTATGAGTAATTTACTCACCAGTTTTGACATATGGTGAGGAAAATTAAAGTTCGGTGCACACAAGTGCTTCAAACATGGGAAAAACCCTGCTACTATTGAAACACCTACAGTGTTATGACACACTATTCCATAGGTTTTGGAGATTTTTCAAGTGTGGGGATGGCTATTGGTATTCCTTAAAAACATTTTCTGAAGAGTATTTCTTTTTTTTTTAATTCAAAGTTTATTAACAGTTTTGCAATGATACAGGAGACAGAAACATTGAAAATGAGAAAGTGATACAACAGCAGGATGTATTATCTGCCTCCCCCACCATTCATCCCCCCTTCCACCCAGTACAACAGCATCAGCAAAAAACATCTCAATCAAATAACTAAGACATATTGTTAGCATCACCACAAATAGTGATTAGAGTGTGCAAGGGATCCCAGATTCGCTTATATTTCTGTTGCCTGTTGTAAAGACCCGCAATGCCTTTCTCCGTTCTGAGGTTAGCTAGAATTTCATGAAGCCATTCCTGATAAGATGGACAAGTATCATCCTTCCAGTGCTTGAGGATCACTTTTTTAACAGACATGGCTATCATGGAAATATGGAATCTCCGGGTGTTAACATCAGTAGAGGATAAGTCCCCTAACAGACAGATTTCCGGGGTAAAGCAGTCTTGTAGACCTAACAGGGGATCCAATTTGGCCTTGATAGTATTCCACAAGGGGATTACCTTAGGGCATTGCCAGAAAATGTGGAGGAGTGTCCCTTTGTCTTGGGAACATCTAGAACATAAATCAGAATCCAAAAGGCCCCATCTAGCAAGTTTTGGGGGAGTATAGTAAAGGTTATGTAAAATATGGTATTGCATGAGCTGCAGTCTATCCTGCGACACAAACATGTGGCAATTCCACCACAATACGGGACAATCAAAAGTATGTTGGGGAAAAAGCGAGGACCAATATTTAGTGGGACCATAAGAACCTCCAAATCGCCATTGAAAAAGAGCTTGGTATAACTTCGAAATTACCTTGGGAGGACTTAACAACGGAGTAAGCTCTGATAAGAAGGAAAATGCGGGGGGTTGGGAGGGCTATTACCCAATGTTTTAACAAGAAGGTGATTAAGTTGGAGAACCTTGCAGTAACTGGATGCTGGGATATTGAATTTAGATTTAATCTGGGATGAGGAAAGCCATGACCCATCATCCCCCAAGAGAGTGGATAGGATCCGTTCTCCCAATTGAGGCAACCATTTAGCGGGACTTCTCTGTTTATTGATTAAGAAAAAGGGTGAATTCCATATGGATTGAGATAAGTCCAAATGGGGTTTATACTGCAGAAAAGAGCAAAGCTGAGCATGTACTCTTAGTGATGTTGCTAGCGTTGGAAAATTTTGAATGTCTTGTAAGGAAGAGATCTTGGCATAAAGCAGATTTGGGGGTCAATTCCTATGGACTGAATGAAATTCAATTCAATCTTGAGCCAGGTTGGCCTCAGGTTACAGGGACCTGGAGTCAACCATTTAAGTACTTCGATAAATGACTAGCCCAGTAATATATACCCAAATGGGGAATACGAAGACCCCCATTGAGTGTCTGAGCTGCTAATTTGTGGTACGCTAACTGGGGATGTTTATTAGACCAAATGAAATGAGTAAATAATCTATGCATTTTCTGAAACCAGGACAATGGGATGAATGAGTTAAGAAGTGATGAAGGGTAGAAAAGGCGTGGAAACACATTTATTTTAATTAAACTGATTCGGCCCCATAAGGAAAGGGGGAGTTTTGTCCATCTATCAAGATCCTGAGTAATGACCTGAGTCAGGGCTTCCAGGTTCTTTTTGAACCATAAGGAGGGGTTACAAGTGTTATGCCAAGATATTTAAGGGAGTCCGGTGACCAGGATAGTCCTAGAGAAATAATGTTATGTTTAAACACCTTATGGTTGACAGGAAAGATAGAAGACTTATTAGGGTTTAATTTATAATTTGACAGGCTACTAAACTTAGTGATCGTAGCAAGCATAGCGGAGATAGACGAGTCCGGATGAGACAAATGAAGGATATCATCTGCATATGCAGTAACTTTAACTATGGTATACCTTGGATATCCGGGCTTATTAAAAGATTACTAATGAGCGGCTCTAGATAAACATTAAATAATTAAGGGGAGAGGGGACAGCCTTGCCTCGTACCAGAGTACAAAAGAAAAGGCTCTGAGAATGCATCGTTTCCTGATATCCTAATGGAAGCAGCTTGATATAGAGCTCGGATCCAATGTATGAATGTAGAAGAAAAACCAAATGCATAAAGGGTATGGAATAGGAAGTTCCAGTTCACGCAGTCAAGTGCCTTCTCGGCATCCAGGGACACCAAGACAGCTGGATAAGAGGCATCCCTGGACTCCAAGAAGACATGGGAAAGAGTTTGAAGGTGGTCCAATGAAGACCTGCATTTCATGAACCTGACTTGTGGCATTCCAATCAAATCAGGAAGAACCAGGGTAAGCCTATCAGCCAAGATCTTCGAGAGAATTTTAATATCCTGATTTAAAAGGGATATGGTCCTATAACTCTGTACCTTCTCTAGGTCCTTATCAGATTTAGGGAGGAGAGTAATTAGAATTTCAAACAGGGGAGGGTCAGAAGCAGACCCAGATAGGATGTGTTGGAATAGACTATGAAGGGCCGGAGCTATCTGGTCCTGGAATTTTTTATAAAATAGTGATGAAAAGCCATCCGGTCCTGGTACCTTATCTGAGGGAAGAGCCTGTATCACTTCAGTGATTTCAACTATAGAGATAGGAGAAGAAAGAAACAGCTTGTGAGCCTCTGACAAAGAGGGAAGTCGAGACTCATGGAGATATGCATCTAGGATCTCCGGAGTAGGGGGATTGTCCATGTTACCATATAACTGTTGATAGTAATACGAAAACGCCTGTACAATCTCTGAGGGGGATGATCTCAGGGAACCATCGATATGAGACCGCACAGGTGGGATAAACCTAGCAGATTCCTGCTGCTTAATCTTTAAAGCCAACAGATGCCCAGCTTTTTCACCTTGGTCTCTATAAACAGCCTTGGTGCGAATGATTGCCAGCTCAGCTTTGTCCCTCAGCAAGTCTAAGTACCGGTCCTTAAGAGTAAGCAGTTACTGCCTGGATTACTCCAGAGTTTGAGGGTATAACTTAGCCTCCAGGGTTTGAATTTGTGATAGTAGGGAAAGAAGTTCTACTTCACAGGTTTTTTTCTGCTTAGTAGCTAGACTAATCAGAATCCCCCTCATGTAAGCCTTGAAAGCACCCCATATGACATCTGGCGTAGTGTCTTCTGTGGAGTTTACAGAGAAGAAAACGTCTATCCGGTCTTTAAGCTGCTTGAGGATGAGTAAATCTTTAAGTAGTTGGTCATTTAATTTCCAACGACTCTCTTTTTTAGGGAGAGAGAGAGAAAGGCCAAACAACACGTCACCAGGGAATAGTCGTATGAGGGACCTGGTTGGATTGAGGATGCTATCACTCCTGGGAGGAGAGACTGGGATATTAGTAAATAATCTATATGAGAATGTGACCCGTGGACTGGGGAAACAAAAGTATACTCCGTACTATTGGGGTGTAAAACTCTTCAAACATCACATAAACTGCACTGATACAGTAAATCCCTAACTGTTCTCTGCCCAGGGGAGAGTCCCTTTAATACGGGTCCTGACCTATCTAAAAAAGGGTCCAACACCAAATTAAGATCCCCGCCCATTACCATCGGGATAGGAAGCAAGGGTAGGAGAATAGTTATTAGCTTCATAAGAAGTTGGGGTTATCTACGTTGGGGCCGTATAAATTACAAAGTAAAAGTAGCAAAGAAAAGAGTGTACCTTGGACCGTAACATATCTACCACCAGGGTCCCTAAAAACCTGCGTGGGGGTAAAGGGAATATTCTTATTGATAATTATCATGACCCCACAACTGTTAGTGGATCCTTGGGCAGCAAAGACTTGCCCAATTTGTTGTCTCCGTAGATGTAAAGCCTTAGTTTCTAATAGGTGGGTTTCCCGTAAAAAAGTAATCTGGGATCGTAAAAGATTCAAATGTTTAAGTTTTTGATATTGTCTGGGTTTCCTCCTGATCCCTTTCACATTCCAAGTAGCAAAATTAACATCATTAGCTATCCTGTCTTAAAAAAGTGAAACAAACATAAAACACAAGTGGTGGTGAGAGATTTAACATGTAAACAAAATTCCGTAGATACTGTTGTACAACCCCCCTTCCCCCTCCCTCCTAACCATTAACAACCCACCGACCTTACTATCAACCTCCCTTACCTCCCCTTTCCCAGCCCACCCCCATCTATTTCTTATCCAACAAAACGTTCTGCAACTTCCCTTGTCTCCTCTTCTCCCCTCCAACCCTCCTTAGGTAACAAATTTCCTATTGTACCCAGGTCTCCAACTATAAATACGTGGAGAGAGATAGAAAAACCAACAAACACAGTATAAAAGATTCCTTCTGTCTCAAAACATCCTAAAACTCTAGAAATAAACCCACAGGCAGTAAATCGTTTAAAAAAACCCATATCTTATACACTACTCCCCTTGTGTGGTCAAAAGGAGGAACTACGTAAATAATAATTGCCTACTTAAACAGTAAGTTGCATTGAAAGTCCCTCTAATACAGAACTTTCCCACTCGTCCAAAACGAGATGAGATACAGTGTCCATTTCAGACGGAACAGGACAACGGAAGAGAATGTCACCCCCTATCAGACCAATCTTCAGATTACGCCATAATCCGTCTTCTTTTTAAACATCAAATAAGGAGAAAAGGCATTCTGCAGAGAACTATTGACAGAAACATGATAGTCCCTTAGTCCAAAATGCCTGTTGCAATCAGTAGCATAACAGGACTATGGACAGACTGAATCTCACAAAACTGGGCCACTTACTTGACACGTTGCTTCTTATGTAGCTTACCATGACTTCCAAACACTTAATGTGCCCCGAAACAGATCGGGAAGAGCCGCCTTAAGGCCTGCACTAGCTGCTTCCACCTCCTCAAAGGACAACCAGGACCCAGAAACCAAAACTTGCAGCTTAGCCAGATAAATCATTTGGAACTGGATACCCGCTGCTATGATCTTGGAAACAAGAGGATGAAAGGCTTGCCTGCGCTGCCGAATCATAAGAGGGAGGTCCTGGGTCACTTGGAACTTCTTTTCTTCCCACTGGAGATCCTGAACATCATGAATTTTAGACAAAAAATGCTGCCTTTTCAGGTAGCTCAGGAAACGGAGAATCAACGGTCTAGGAGGTGTGCCAGGTCTGGGCATAGGTCGCAGGGCTGTATGCGCCCTTTCGATAATGTAATTGGAGCCATATGGGGAAGGGCCAGCCACCTTTTCAACCAGCTTCTGGGCAAACAAAATAGCATCGGGACCCTCTTCCAGCTCTGGGAGCCCGATGATGATAACATTATTCCGTTGGCTGCGTCCCTCTAAATCTTTGACCTTCTGCTCCATTTTAGAGAGCTTCTGGTGCAGACCTCCGACTCCGTCTTGTCCACCCGCTTTTCCAGAGAGACCACTCTGGCTCCGTTGTCTGTTACACTCCTCACCGTGTCCTCCATGGCTGCTGTTAAGGGCTTGATTTCCATGGCCATACCATGTAATTCGTACTGAAATGGTCAAAATTCAGTGAGGAAATCTGTGAGCGTAAGCAGATCCAGCTCTGCTTTCGCAGTGGAGTGCACTGTTACAGTTGGGGTGCCATGAGCCCTCTGCTTTTTCGGGGCCTTCTCAGGCGTTATTGGCAGCATGTGCCGAGGCCCTGCTTTCTTCATTTCTGCCTCCATTCTACACATAAAACTCCTGACTTGATGCCCTGCAGATAAGAAGGAGTTGGGGATCGGTAAACAAACCCAGATGCTGAGCAAAGGGGATTTTAAATGAAATTTGACGCTAGGAGGGTCAGAGCTCAGGAGAAAGCATCTTCTAGGCAGGCTGCATCACGTGGGCTCCTTCTGAAGAGTATTTCCTAAGAACTGGAGAGTAAAATAGACTGTACTCCTCTTATCTGGAACACTGATTATGACCTCAGGTTGGAAATATGCAGTAGGAACTGATGAACTCTCAAGGAACAAAGATCCTGTTTTCATACATCCCTTAAAGAAATGCAAGTGTGCAGTATGCATGCTACACACATGCTGCACTCTTGTATTTCTGAAAGGGATTTTACCTTAGCAGGAAAATCACAGGGAGAAGAAATATAAAGTTCATGTGAAATATAAGCAGAACTGTGCTCAAATATTACATTTTTCAAAGTTAGTCTGGAGATGTCAACTGCTCTTTAAGATGATATAGATACATATACATACATACAGTATATATGTATGTGTGGGTGTATATATATATATATATATACACACACACACACACGTTAGTGCACCAATTAGGGCTCAGCTTACTACCACAACAGTAGGGAAATGTAGCATTAGGGTTTCCAACCCTAACTCCCCACCTCCACCCGCCAAGCAGCAAAAAAACAAAACAAAACAAAAAAAATTAGGGTTTGGGGTCTCCGCAGTTTTGGTGAATCCATGGTGGGGTCTTCTCTGGGGTTGTCAACCCTGATGCTTCCCCTCCCCCAGCCCATAGGCTCCTTCCCAAACGCAAGGCACAGTTCCAAAAAAGTGCCTCATAGTGATACACTCTTCAAAGGTGGGGAAGTATGTCTTACAATATGCTGCCAGCAGAATCTGCTGAAGGTTTCTTAATGCTGGGCCCTGTGTGAAGAAAAGAGATCACACCTGCCTTGTTTACTTGGGGGGGGGCTTTACGGTTGACAACCCCAAGGAAGACCCCCACCACTGATTCATCAAGACTTTAACACCACATTTTTCTACTTTTGTGGCATTAAGTTGGTGCATTAATGCCACTTTTTGCAAAGGATGTCCTTTCTTTTTGAGATAGTGGAACCATACGTGACTAGATGCAGATGAAGACTCTGTCTACCTAAGGAAGTGCAGCAGTGGATGTCAAGGATTCATGGGGCTGTCTGGTGGACTGCAGAAAAGCAAGACCCTATGGGTCCTATGCATCCATGTGGTCGCAGACACAGATGCACGGGGCAAAGAACATATCACTCACCCAAATCACAGGGCCCTCTGCAACCCACGAGTGCAGAGAAGCAGGGACCTATTGCAAGACAAAAGCTCTCTTTACTATGTGGTACTTGGCCGTGTGGGCTATCCTGCACCTACCCTTCTCAGGCTGGGGGAGTGGTGTTGCATGACAGCACCCCCCCCCCCCAGTTTTGGCCCATCCAGCTGGGTCACTAAGCCTGTTCACCAACTCAGCTCACAGGCACAGGATCACAAAGCACTGCCCACTGGTACAAAGGCTGGTATTGTACACATTTCTTAGTAATTACTTTTTAAATTATGACCCCAAATTTTCAAGTTGGGCCATTTTATGACTCCCCCTTATAAACATGATATGTGGCATTTATGGAATACAGGCTGAAACGTCATATTGCACCACATGTGGGAACACATGTCTTGTCCAGGATTTGAAAAACGACACCTGTCATGTTTATGAGGTGGCATGAAAAAATGGCTATGTTGAAAGTTTGGAGTCAAAATATTGAAAATTATCAACATTATGAGTGAACGTTGAAATATTTCAATGTTCACTCGTAACTTGCTAATTTTAACATATTTTTACACTAAATGTTCAACTTAGCTTTCTTATGACTCCACCTAATGAACCCAGTTGGTGAAAATGTTCAAATCCCACCCAAAACATGATTTCGTGCAGTGACTGTGAAATCGCCTTTCGGAACCGATTTGAAACAATTTCATAGATACATAGATACATAGACAGTGTCGGCAGATAAGGGCCTATGGCCCACCTAGTCTGCCCATTTGAGCTTGTAAGTTCAGTTTGTTTTCCTAGAAGTCTATTTCCCCTTACCCCTGACCTCTAGAATTCCTTTATGTCTATCCCATGCATTCTTAAATCCCGTGATTCTTTCAGCCCCCACCACTTCCTCTGGCAGGGTGTTCCACTTGTCCACCACCCGTTCTGTGAAGAAATTCTTTCTCATGTTTCCTCTGAATCGTCCTCCCTCCAACTTCATCCCATGCCCTCTAGTCCTGAAACATCTTTTTAGCTAAAAATAGTGTTTTCCTGCACCCTGTTCCTCCCTGTAAGATACTTGTATGTCTCTATCATATCCCTCTCTCCTCCTCTCCTCCAGGAGTACATGTTCAGTTCCTTCAACCTGTCTTCATAGGACTTGTGATGCAATGCACCATCTTTGTTGCCCTCCTCTGAACCTTCTCTACCCTGTCTATGTCCTTACGTAGGTATGGTCTCCAGAACTGTACACTGTACTCCAGGTGGGGCCTCACTAGTGTCTTGTATGGCCGAGATTATGACCTCCCTTTTCCTGCTGGTGATGCCCTGCCTATACATCCCAGCATCCTATTTGCTTTACCTGATGCCTTGTCACTGTTTCCCTACCTTGAGGTCATCAGAGATGACAACCCCAAGATCCCTTTCCTGCTTGGTGCATGCTATATCCTCACCCCCAACTGATATATTGTGCCAGGGTTTTTGTGCCCCATATGCATTATCTTGCACTTCTTTGCATTGAATTTCAACTGCCAAACCCTTGACCATTCTTCAAGTTTCTGCAGGTCCCTTCTCATTCTGTCTACACCCTCTGGTGTGTCTACTCTGTTACAGAGCTTTGTGTCATCAGCGAACAGTGAAATTCTGCCTTCTATATCCTGTGCAATGTCACTGATGAAGATTTCGCTTGCATTGTTCATGAGATGGGGTCCCAAAAAGGCCACACTGGAAGTCTGGTGGAAAATTTTAAAAATGAGCAACATTATGAGTGAATGTTGAAATATTTCTTTACATTAGTAAGTGACACACAACGGTGTGCACTCATTGGGAAACATAAGCACTCCTACTGTGTCTGTTGAGGCAGTCACAAGGCCATAGGCCAGGTGCTCCTCAGTACACATCAGAGGAGTGCCCCTATCTCCCAAATGAATGCAGCATCCTGGAGTGTGTTATTGCACTTATAGCACTGTCTTGTATTCTAAATGTTGGCAAAGAAAATGCAGCAACATGTGTTCCTGAGTGCACGGCAGATGACCTGGCTCATACAATTAGACAGCAGTATTTCTGGCATAACAAGCAAAATGTAATAAATTATAAACAGCTGTGTATGGACTTACCTCAACCAGAGAAGGTGGCGTTTAGCCATGAAATTTCTAATGTGTTGACAGGAGTGGCCAGAAATTGTACTAATATAATAAAACTGTTTTGAATATATTGGCTGAGGGGATGGCTTCTCATCCTCTTTTTATGCTCACGGACCAGGCTGCAGTGAGTTCCTCCTCCCCAGAAAAATAATTTCTTTGTTGAAGGAGAACTGAGCTATCGTGCTTCCATTCTGTTCATGAAATTAATAAAATTATCACGTTTGGGATAATGAATTACGGCCTTTCCATCCCAGGTAGTACTCACAGCCTCCAAGCCCCAAAGAAAATTCAGACCCTGCTACCCTGCCTCACTTAGTGGTCAAGACAGTTCCAAAGCCATAAGGTTTAGGAAAAGAAATCCATGGCTTCATTTTTCTTCTGGCAACCAGACACAGCACATTCAAGTATCCATTGTTTCTTTTTTCATAATGTTTCTGGCAGCCATCGAGGTGTAGTAAACATTAAATAATGTCCAGGAGGGGAGTATTTTTCCGAGGAAAAGGTGCTGAAGAACAAGGGGCCATGCTGTCAAGCTGGAGGAGGGGTAGATTCAGGAGAGATGGGAGGAAGTACTTCTTCACAGAAAGAGTGGTGTATTCCTGGAACAGCCTTCCAGAGGAGGTGGTGAGGGTGAAAACAATGATGGGGTTCAGGAATGCATTGGATAAGCACAAGGGAATCATATTGGAAAGGAAGGGGGGGAAGAGCTATAGATCGGACACAGTCTGTGGTAATAGTGTAGGTAAGGAGAAATGGGCAGACTGGATGGGCTAAGCAGTCTTTATCTGCCATCAAATTCTATGCTTCTATAGAAACAAACCTACTTTTTCTCATTTGCCATTATTTACACACAAATTTATTACAGCAATTTTAAGCCTCAACTCCCATCCAGCATTAGTGACAAAACATTTTAACACTTCCCCTATCTGTTATTGTGGCTGTGGTTTTACCTTGCCCTGTTCAGTTTGGGATTTCTGACACGGGTTACACTGTCCCTTCCTCATACACTCAGGACAGGGGTCGACCTTAACATTCATTTAATAGCCCTGGTACTAGTGCAGATTGTCATGGGCTAGTGCAGAATCCCTGTTACTTGCCCAGCTGGGCTAGTGTAATTCTTCCTGTAGAAAGCTGCAGTTCCATTCTCAACCCAGGTATCAAATAAATAAATAAATATAACTGTTATTTAATTTAAAGCCAGGTCCTTTTCATGGAGGTTTAACTATGTGCTGCCTTAGCATCAGTGACATGAAAAAAATAGAAGTCTGTGTGTAGTGCATGTACAAACTGTTTCATTTTATACTAACTACTTTTATTGTTTGCTGGTAAAGACCCTTTCTCCTTTTCCTCTCCTTGTTTAGCTCAGTACTCATGGCTAGCAGATTTGTGACTGTGTCCAGGAGCAGCACAGTTCTAGGGTTGCCACCAGTCTAGTTGTAGACCAGATAATCTGGTTTTCATGGTCCTTATTTGGTCATCCAGTTTTGATTAAATGTAGTCCAGTTTTGGATCCACTTTGTGTGTTTAGGTAGTATTAAAACTGATTGTATCAAATCTTTCACTATTGCATGCATGTCCAGGTTACAAAAAAGTTCTGATATCACTCGTCACAGGGCTTTGTTTGTAAACAAGTCTGTGTAGGAGGTGTAAAGTATGGCCATTGAGACCATTAGCAGTAAATTAACCTAATCTTTTCAACACTAAATTTTAAGTATGGACCAGTCACTTACTGCCATGATAGGAAACCGTTTTTACACCTTTATATGCTGTAATGGGTTCCTTTTTGGTTTTCCTATATTCTCATATGCTTTAGACCCACTTTTTCAAATTAGTTTTCACATTTTTATTGCGTTTGTCACCGTGTTGATTATTTCTCTCCTAAGTTTTCAGCAGCTGCTGCTCTAGCTTTTTTATACTACCAACCTGAACATTCCATGATATTAGCTACACCTTTACAGGCCATTGGAATAAATAGCATGCGATGGTGTGTCTGAAATTGTGAAATGTGATGTCTTAGATATTTAAAAATAAACAGCAGTAGCTAATGAGGTAATGGGAACACAATGTAGTATTGAGGATACCACAAGTACTGATAGTTCAATTATCAAAAAAGTGGTCAAAGCATATCAGAATACGTGGCTGTCATGGAAAAGAAAACTGGAGAGTGTTAACAGACAGCACAACAGGTTGTGAATGGGCTTTGTACATCCAGCAGATCTGGGTTTAAATTCCCACAGCCTCCACTTGCATACTGTGTTGACCCTAAGCAAGTCACTTAACCTCCTTGTGTTCCTGGGCCACCCCTGTAAATGGACCAATGGGAGTTACCTGGTTGCCAAAGAATAAAAATAAATAATAGTATGGGTTGACGCTGTTGAATTTATCCTGTTGGTTTTTTTGGTGAACATTTTTTAATAGAACTGGGACAATCAAGAATTTCTGGGATCTGTGGCCAGGGTGGGAAAAGGAAGGAAAAGGGGAAGAAAAAGACACATACACTTTTCAAAACATAACTTTATTAACTACAAATCTTAAAATGTGGAAGTAGATTAAAGAAGTCAGTAACCCAGCTGACGCTAATAGAAAGCATGCTGACAAAGACAAACAAATGAAAGATTGTGAGTATGAAAAGACAAAGTGAAGTCATCAGTTCCAGCAATGTTGGCTAGAAAAATATGACTGGTTGGGGTACGTTGGTGCCAAAGATCTGATGTGCTGCCATTTGTGTATCAAACATGAAATACAGTGGGGTAAGGCGGGCAATAACAATAATTTTAGCTTTGGTACAGATAACTTCCAGCTTGACTTTGTCTCATCCCATAATATCAGTGAAGCTCAAGCTAGGGCAAAGAAAAGGGGCATGCCAGCACTGCTACTCCAGGGACAAGTAATGCGGAGAGAATGCGGAAGAACATGAATGAAGCAATGCTTAACCCTCTGGATAAACTATTTTGCACGTGCCATGCAATTGCTAAGAAAAGACGTCCTTTAACAGACTTTGTGTGGATGCACAGCCTTGACGAGAATAAAGGGCTAGATATCGGTTCAGCATATCAGAATGACAAATATGCCTGCAATTTTATCCACTATGTAGCTGAGGTTGAGCACATGACGCTATGAGACAAAATTATGGGAACAAAGTTCATTTCAATCATCAGTGACAGAACCACTGGCTCTCCAATCATGGAAGCTGAGATAGCATATGTGAGGTTTGCAGTTAAAGCCACAGTGCAAAATCAGTTGGTAGGTGTCCAGACTGTTGGCAGGACAAATGGAATTTTATTTGCCTTTCGATTGACAAATCACTGTTAACTATACCGACTGCGGGCTACTGCAAACTTCTGCAGGCTAGTACAATCTCTGGTTCACTAGCCCAGCTGGCTAGTACAAAAAAAAGTTAAGGTTGACTCCTGATTCAGGAACATGCCTGATGTCTCTTACTCAACACATACCCTTTTAGATCAACTGTTGTTCACTCGTATAGAACTTCACCCAGTTCCCAACCTGCTGTTTGAAATGAATACTGGTTGTAAATTTGCAAGCAGTGTTTCAGCACTCATCGAATCTCAATGCAAATTGAGCTATATTCACTACTAGATACACTTAGTACAAGTAAGATTTATTCCAACAACTGCTTTTATTAAATACAGTTCAGCACTCACAGTACAGCAATCACGCTGGGTTCAGTAAATCCAGGATGCTAGTACAGAAATATATTGTTACCCATAATACTCTTTCATGTAATTACAGATGGCAGGAGCATCCACAACTAATCACAAAGCTTTCTTCAGTTGCGTGTGAGGTACTCTTATTACCGTAAGAGTACATCAAGCACTGAGCCACTGTAACAGGCTTTTCAATAACTGCTTATGCTGTTAGCGATCTATAATAATGTCATGGGTCTGTTTGGAGGGCCTCTTATAGATCTAAGAGTGTTACCTCTTGTGTCCTTAGGACTACAGAACTGCTAATGTTTGGTTCGCAGTCCTCTGGTCCTAAGAACACGTGAGGCGCACTAATATCCATAAGAGGCACTCCAACCGGACCCATAAACCTATATTAGGAGCAACTCAGCACACTAAACCTGAACACTTTCCACACCTCCCACTCGCTCTAATCTTGTAATTTTTGGTTCATGCCTACAGCATTTATATTAACTTTGTATGCTGTGTGTGCATACCTCTCAACCTTTTGTCCCCCAAATGTGGAACATTGCCTCTCAAAATGTGGAACAAATGGGCAAAATGTGGAACACTTAATCAAATCTTTACCTAAGAAGCTCAGAACACTGTTAAAATGTTTCCATTTATGTTCAGAAAGTCTGTTATTAATTGAATAATATATTTTTTGCATCATTTACTATAGATTTTTGCTTTAACAAGTTAACACTGAATGTGGGACAAGTCCTCACAATGTGGAACAGGGAGCTTTTGTGAAGTAAAATGAGGAACGTTCCTCGTAATGTGGTACAGTTGACAGGTATGTGTGTGGGGGAGAGGATATGGGGAGGGGGCTGCCAAAATAGCAGTTTCAGAAAAAGAGGCATGGAGAGAATCACCAGAACAGCAGTTACTTTCTTAAAATGTTGCATCAGGGGAGAGGGACATTATAGAGAAAAAGCAGTTTTTTGTTTTTTATTGTAGCTCCTATAAACATGGGCCAGTATTTACAGTCGAACAAGACCAGGTTAACAAGAATGGCCACTACCAGTGATATCAATAGAAGGCCACCTTGTGCTTATTAGTGACCACTTCTTAAGGAGCTATTGTATATTACATAATTTTTGAAACAATCATAATAATATGGTTTCTTAAAAATCTTTTGACATTTTAAATACTTTTCTGTTTTAGATACAAACCATTTTTAAGTGCAATAAAACACTTAAGATGTTGATTTCTATTCATAAACCACATTCCCAGGTGGTTAAAGGCACTCTGCACAAATGTCTCATGTGTCACCAAGCACCTAGGTGTTCATTTCATGAACAGAAACCAGCACTCTGGTATGTCATATTTAGCACATATCACTGGTCCTCAAACTGTTGTCCTTTCTTAGCAGCAATTTGTGAAACAACAGCAACAAAACCTTGTTAGTAGAACCCTGGCTTTAATTTGTCACAAAAGTTGGTTTAAAGTCATGAATAAAGCTTTTAAAGAAGTTCACAGAACTGCATGGAGAGTACCCCCATGCTCTGCATACACTGACATCACAAAATATTTCAGCACAAGGGCAGAGACAGCAAATAAGGAAATAGGTGTGATTGAGCAGCCAGCCCCATGGGGCAAATTATAATCCCTCCCCCTCCTTAGAGGGCATATTTAAAAAATTTACAAGTGATATTGAAGAACACCCATACAGGTAAGGAAGCTTCCTGTTTGTGTTTTTTAGCACCTACGTGCCAAGGAAAACTCCTGTAAAGGTAGATGAGCTTCCTGTTTGTGGATTCTGCTTTTCAGAAAGAGTATGAAAGGTTTTCTTAACAGTTATGCTGCAATTTACTTTACACACGTATACTGTGGTATAACTGACTGTGATACTGCAATGTTATTTACACAATAATACTTCAATGTTGTTTACACAGTGATGCTTTAGTGTTATTTACACAGTGGTACAGCAAAGTTATTTATACAGTTATACTAGTGTTGTTTACACAGTGATGCTGCAATGTTTACACAATGGTACTGCAATGTTGTTTATTCAGTGACACTGCAATGTTATTTACACAGTAATACTGCAATGTTATTTACACAGTGATGCTTCAGTGTTATTTACACAGTGGTACTGCAATGCTATTTACACAGTTATACTAGTGTTGCTTACACAGTGATGCTGCAATGTTTACACAGTAATACTGTAATGTTATTTATACAGTGATGCTGCAATGTTCACACAGTAATACTGCAATGTTATTTACACAGTAATACTGCCGTATTGTTTACACAGTGATGTTGCCACATTGTTTATCCAGTGATGCTGAAATATTTACACAATGATACTGCAGTGTTATTTACATAGTGATAGTGCAGTGATGTTTACAGTGATGCAGCAATGTTTACACTTTGATACTGTGGTACAATTTGCACAGTGATACTGCAGTGTTATTTACACAGTAATGCTGTAGTGTTATTTACACAATGGTACTGTAATTGCATTTACACAATGAGAAAGGGTTCTGAAAGAACTAATACAATTGAAGGTGGACAAAGCAATGGGGCCTGACGGGATTCACCCAAGAATTCTAAAAGAACTAAGGGTAGAACTAGTGACACCGCTGACTACTGTCTTTAGCAAATCGTGGGAGGATAGGGTGGTACCTGAGGACTGGAGGAGGGCAGATGTGATTCCTCTTCACAAAAGTGGGAGCAGGACAGAGGCAGGAAACTACAGACCAGTTAGTTTGACCTCAGTGGTAGGGAAAATGATGGAATCACTTCTGAAGGAAAGAATTGTTGAGTACCTAGAGGCCAGTGGGGCACAGGACCCAAGGCAGCATGGATTCACGATGGGAAGGTTGTGTCAGACGAATCTAATAGATGTCTTTGACTGGGTGACAAGTAGTAGACCATGGAGGAGCTGTGGACATGGCCTACCTAGATTTTAGCAAGGCATTTGATACAGTCCCACACAAAAGATTAATACACAAGTTAGCCAGCCTTGGAGTGAGTCCCAAGGTGGTAGCCTGGATAAAAAATTGGCTAGACAACAGGACGCGAACGGTAGTAGTAAACGGAGTCCACAGTGAAGAAAGGAGGATTACTAGCGGGGTACCGCAGGGTTCAGTGCTGGGACTGGTCCTTTTCAATGTCTTTATAAGTAACATTACAGAGGAACTGGAAGGAAAAGTATGTCTCTTTGCAGATGACACAAAGACCTGCAACAGGGTTGATACACAAGATGGAGTGGAAAGGATGAGAAGGGACTTGGCAAGGTTGGAGGAATGGTCAAATGTATGGCAGCTCAGATTCAATGCAAAGAAGTGCAAGGTAATGCACCTGGGAAACAAAAACCCAGGGGAAGAGTACACAATGGGGGGTGAGATCCTGACAACAGTAAAATTGGAAAGGGACCTGGGGGTAATTATATCAGATGACCTAAAGGTGGGCAAGCAATGTGAGAAGGCAGTAAGGAAGGCTGGGGGGATACTGGGATGCATAGGGAGAGGCATCAATAGTAGAAAACAAGAAGTTGTTATCCCTCTGTACAGATAGTTGGTGAGACCTCATCTGGAGTACTGTGTGCAGTTCTGGAGACCCCATCTCCGCAAAGATATATAGACAGAGTGGAGGTTGTCCAGAGGAGGGCAACCAAAATGGTGCAGGGTCTGCACCAGAAGACATATGAAGAAAGACTAAAGGAGCTTAAAATGTATACCCTTGAGGAAAGGAGGGAGAGAGGGGACATGATAGAAACTTGCAAGCACCTTAAGGGAATCAAGAAAGTTCAAGAGGGTAGTATCTTTCAGAAAAAGAGATGTGCAAGAACAAGGGGGCACAATTTGAAGATAGAGGGGGAACGGCTCAGAGATAATGTGAGGAAGTATTTTTTCATGGACAGGGTTGTGGATGCATGGAACAGCCTCCCTGAGGAGGTTGTGGAGTCAAGAACAGTGGGGGAATTCAAGAATGCATGGGACAGACATAAGGCAGTCCTAGTGGGGGGTAGGAGGAAGTAAGCTATTGGTCAACTAGGATTTGCAGCTTATCTGTTAGGTAGGAAAATGAGCAGACTAGGTGGGCCAAGCAGTCCTTATCTGCCATCAAATTCTATGTTTCTATAAGTATGCAGTGTTATTTACACAGTGACACTGTATTGCAATTTTTACTTGCAGTTTACTCTTTGATAGAGTTTGCGCTCTAATACTGCAATGATATTTGTACTCGAATACTACAGTTTTATTTACACAGTGATACCATAATGTAGTTTGCACGTTGATACTGCAGTGATGTTTGCACTGTGATAATACTGAAATGTAAAGTGATACTGCAATGTAATATACATTGTGATTCTGAAATGAAATTTTGCATTTGCACTGAAGTGCTATTTACACAGTGATACTGCAATGTTATTTACACAGTAATACTGTAGTGTCATTTATAAATTATACTGCAATTTTATTTACACAGTGAAGCTGCAATGTTATTTAAACAGTTATGCTACATTTTACAGAGATAATGCAGTTATTTACACAGTAATATTGCAGTTTTATTTACACGGTGATGCTGTAATGTTATTTACAGTTATAGTATGTTTTACAGTGATAATGCAATGTTATTTACAGTTATACTGCATTTTACACAGTGATACTGCAATGTTATTAACACAGTTATACTACAGTGTTATTTACACAGTGCTACTGTAATGCAATTTGCACTTTGATACTGCGGTGCGGTTTGTACTCTGATACTGCAATGACATTTACACAGTGATGCTGCAATATTATTTACACTGCGATACTGCACTGTTATTTAAACCATGATTCTGCAGTGTTATTTACACAGTGCTGCAGTACAGTTTGCAGTCTGGTACTGCAATTAAATCTGAACAGTGAAACTGCAATGTTATTTACACAGTGATAATACTGAAATGTAAAGTGATACTGCAATGTAATATACACTGATTCTGAAATAACATTTTGCATTTGCACTGCAATTTACACAATTACACTACAATGTTATTTACACAGTGATGCTGCAATGTTATTTACACAGTTATACTAAAGAGTTATCTACACAGTGATATTGCACTGTTATTTACAGTGACACTACAATGTTATTTACACAGTGATACTGCAAAGTTATTTACACAGTGATATTGCAATGTTATTTACACAGTGATGCTGTAGTGCTATTTATACAGTAATACTACAGTGTTATTTACACAGTGATGCTACAATGTTATTTACACAGTGATGTTGCAGTGTTATTAACACAGTGATGCTGCAATGTTATTAACACAGTAATGCTGTAATGTTATTTACACAGTGATGCTGCAGTGCTATTTATACAGTAATACTACAGTGTTATTTACACAGTGATGTTGCAGTGTTATTAACACAGTGATGCTGCAAATTAATTACACAGCGACACTGCAATGTTATTTACACAGTGATACTGCCATGTTATTTACACAGTGATGCTACAATGTTATTTACAGAGTGATACTGCAAAGTTATTTACACAGTTATATTACAATATTATTTACACAGTGATAATGCAATGTTATTTACACAGTGATGCTGCAGTGTTATTTATACAGTAATACTAGTGTTATTTACACAGTGATGCTACAACGTTATCTACACAGTGATGCTGCAATGTTATTTACACAGTGAGGCTGCAGTGTTATTTATACAGTAATATAGTGTTATTTACACAGTGAGTCTGCAATGTTATTTACACAGTGATGCTACAGTGTTATTTACATAGTGATGCTGCAGTGTTATTTATACACCAACACTACAGTGTTTACACAGTTATACTACAGTATTATTTACATGATAATGAAATGCAGTTTGCACATACAGTTTGCACTTCAATACTGCAATGCAGTTTGCATTCTGATACTGCAATGCAGTTTGCACAGTGATACTGCAATGTTAGTTATACAGCTGTAATTGGGCAATAACACACAAGCTGTGCATGCATTTACTGGGAGATTGTGGCATCTTACCTCAGCACGCACACAGGACAGTGCTCATGTCTTCCAATGCAGGCAGTATCCTGAAGTGTACTGCTGTATTTAAACATGTACTGGTATTAACAGTTGAGCCTGTGAAAATGCAGAACTGGAAACTCATGAGTACATATAGGCATGGCAAGTGACTGGTTTGTCCAGTCAGAGAGCAGCAGCTGAGTGGGGACATCTTGATCCATTTTATAATGCAATGAAATTCACAGTGTTACTGCAATGTAATTTATACAGTTAAACTACAGTGTAATATACATAGTTATATATCACAACGTAATACGCACAGTTATACAGCACTGTTCATGCAGTGATAATACTGAAATGTAAATTGACAGACTCTGCCCCCAAAGGCATGAACTAAAATTATATAAATACTATTTAGATTCAGCAAATATGCATATTCAGGTGATCCAACATATGGGAATTGGTATTTGGCAGAAATCTGTGGTTCGCAGCAAATCAGGACAAGTCCCATGGTTGCTTCCTACCCATTACATCATTCTCTTCCCTGTTCTCGCTCCCTGAACCCCTGATGTATGTTAATACAGACAATGAGACCACTCTTATGGTTGTAAGAGTGGTTTCACATGCATTCTTAGGGTATGAGTACTGTGAACTGAAGGTGAGCAGTTCTGATACCCTAAGAATGTGAGACCTCTCTTATAACCGTAAGAGTGGTCTTGTCACCCGTATTAATATATTATTGATCGAGCTTGACCAGTAATATAGGAAATATTTAAAAATCCTTACCTGACTGTGCCTCGTTCCAGGGCAGGTGCATGTCAGACACTCATTACAGAATAAGAGTGCTTCATGTGCAGAGGAAAAGAGTGTTCTGATTGGTAGCGAGCATTCCCTTGATGTGTAATATTGTGTATATACAATGTCTACAATGTCTGGATACTTGCAGGTGCCCTGCTTAGCAGGGCTTTACCTCCTGCTGCCCAGTCACGGCCTCTGGGGCTCCCCCAGTCTGCAGGGAAACACTTATTGCCAGCCAGTGGTGGCTTCAGGGGTTCTCCCTCCCTCATTGGGGAACAATCTACTGTCACCCAGTAGCAGCCTCAGGAACACTGGCACTGTGTAGGGTGCAACCTAATGCCAGTGGTTTGCAGCCTCAGTGGTTCCACATTCAACAGGGAGTAATCTACAGCTGACTCGTGGCTTCCTTAGCTCCCAGCCAGCAGGCTGCTCTGAGTGCTATTTATTTATTTTATTTATTGAAATATTCAGAAAGACCTTCTCATGGGGGCTTCCACAGCTGCCTCGACCAGTGGGGTAGCACTGAGTTCCATCCATTGGTGACCTTAAAGCTCCCTCGACCAGTGGGGTAGCACTGAGCTTCATCCACTGGTGACCTTAGTGGCTCCTGTAACCAGTGGGGCATCACTGGGTGCTGCCCTATGGTGGCTTTCATGGCTCCCCTGACCAGTGGGGCATCATTTATGTCACCCAGTGGCATCTTCTATGATTGCCCCAACGACCATTGCATCGCTACTGCTGTTGTGCAGGGAGGGAGTGGAGAGAACCAGCAGCAGCTCTTCTCAAGGCAGAAAAGACAAATTCCTTTCCCAAAGACAGAGTTTCCAGCAATATTATCAGAAAGGAGGGAGTGACCTTAGCTCATGAGTGTCAGTTCAGCAGTGTGTCACTCTAGCAGGAACACAGCATGACAGCTGGCAAGGGCTTGGGTACATCAGGCATACAACAGTTCCAGGTGGTGACTAATGTACAACCAAAAACTTTGTCTGCATGAGTAGTGGTAACTGTCTTACAAGTAACAAAGACACAAGTAGGAGGAGTACTAATGCACTTAAAGTGAATAAATAAAGCCAGAATGTCAAAATAAAGCATGGAGCCTGCGGCTACAAGTACCCCAGCGCTTCGGGTCTTCTCATGACCCTTTCTTGGCGTTCTAGTTTTATTTATTCACGTTTAGTGCATTAGTGCTCCTCCTACTTGTGTCTTTGTTGTCTGCTGTTATTGGAGTGAGCACCCGCGTATTTAGAGTGCTCCTGCAGTTGTGTTTCTCTGTCTAACAAGTAAGTTTGGATGTGTGTCAGCACCCAAATTGGGATATCATCTCTGCTGCCATGTAGCAGGATGGATAAGCAATATCGGTTCTGTCCAACACCACAAATGCTATATTACTATGTACTGTGTACTACTATGTGTGGTGGCTAAGGCAAAACATTTCACGATATACATTCTGGCAAACCAAGCATTTTCAACCCCAATTTGCTTCCTTTCTGTAGAAAGATGGACATCTTTTCAGTGTGTGCTCTGAGCTCCACCTAGTGTTGAGCCATGTAATTACATGCATATGAAAATTGAACCATAAAAATGACACCATTCACGAGGCCATATTCTCTACATTTACAAAGTTGGGACTGTGTAATCTACCAGCTATTTTCTTATTGAAACACTGCATTCCATGGGTATAGTATTTTTTTGTCTTGATTACATTATTTCTTGTGAAGTATGGCTAAATTAGAACGCTCCAGAACATACATGTGTCCCAGTAGTACGGGATTACCACACCACAAAAAAAAAAAAAAAAAAAGTGTTCTGTGTTGCCAGAAAGGTTGGCCACAGAATGAAGCACAATGCACTTTAGTAATCCACGGACAGTCACACAAACACACTTTGCATTTTAACAAGATCGGACCGTATTAAACAGATGTGCACAATCGCACACATACACACATTTACAGGCGGTCACACACACACACCACACACGTACGCATACGCACGCACACACACACCATGGTTTTGAATGAGTATACCAGTGGGCAGAGCCAGGATGGAGATGGGTGACCCTGGAGAAAAAGTGACACCGCCACAGCAAGGTTTCCCATTGTGGTGCCAAATTAGGATGTTCTGCAAAATAAACAGTTGGTGGGAAATTATTACTAAAGTTACACTTTCCTTACTGTCTACTGTATTCTGTGGTATCCTGTCTTTTCTGTCCTTTTCTCGGCTTCGCCGGTCGGTTATACATCCGGAGGGGATCTCTTCTTTCTTCTGTTGCCTTTTCTTTTCCCCTCTCTTTAATGTCCCCCCCCCCTCGCTAGCTTAGTTTTGTGAGTCCTCAGACCCATGGGAAGTAGATCTGGTAGGAGGGCTACTGTTGAGGTCAAAGAGAAAAAAAAGGTCTCTCTAGGCCTGATGAGAGGCATTAAATCACCATATGTGCCTTAGAGCAGTTTATTAAAAAGGAATGATGCTAGTATCTTATCACTACCTGTATTGCTTGTTCCAGACAAGCAATACCTAGGTGCACCCATACGTGTCTGCTGTACTCCACCACCAACTTGCTCAACCTTGAAGAAAGACTCCGCTTCCAAATCTGCCTTCTTGTAAAAAAGACCCTGCTAGGGCTCTCCTCCCCTGGGGTCACCACCTCCCTGCAGCGTGCCTCCCCCTCAGTCTCCACCTGTAGCACTGTCAAAACTTCCCTTATTGGCCCCAGGGAAAGGACCTCTATGGCCCAGCGATCCTTTTGCTATCAGGCTCTCTCCTGGTTCAATTCCCTCCCAGCCAAGACAGCTGACTCCTCTAAGCTTGGTCCTTTCAAGGTCTCCTTCAGAAGCCATCTAACAAGCACTCGCTGCTGCAACTGCACATAATCCCCCACCTGCCCCTTACCCTCACCCCTAGGCTGGGTTTGCCCTGTCTACTTTTGCTGTATATACTTGGGGTCTCAGGCAACATCTGCTGACTAATGCAATAAAATATCTCTGGTTGCTACCTGACGTAGTACTCGTGTACCTATATTATGACTACTGTGATCTACCTATTACCAAGCATGTACCACCAGTGAATGCCTGTAACACTGGTTGCTTTTTTAATCTAAGCATTATGTATTGTACTGTTTTCTTGCTGTGATGTATTGCTCTCTTGACAAGGTGCCTTTGTAAATGAGTCTATGACTCAAAGGTCTGTAAACCGATGATCTAATAAATCTAATCTAATAAATCAGACAGCAGGAGGAAAATGAGGGATAGTTTTTGTTTTACAATTAAAAGTTTATTGTTTAAAGGGATGTTTTTTTTTTAAACAGAATAGCTGCTCACCTTTAGGTGAGACCTGCTCCTTGGGTCCCAATTTATGTTGGCAGCCAACAGCTCTGACATTTAGAGAGCCCCTCCTTGGGCTAACTGGAACTGTAGTGTGGTTTTGCCTCCTCTTGCCTCTGTTGACTGTGGCAATGTCAGGTGACCATGAGAACTTACAGTGCCCCAGCAGCAGGGCTTGTTACAACATCCTGGCTTTCTAATTGGACTGCAGCCAAACAGACTGTCAGGTGACTGCCAGGAAGAAAAACAAGAAATCAGGTTGCTGGGGTCCAACCAGGATTTAGCTGGCCAGGATATGCCTCTGATCCGCTAACTCTTACGTACTTCTCCTCCTACTCAGAAAAGGAGCAAGGCAAATGGGAGGTGGCTTGTGGAAAAGTGATCCATTCCCTCTGAGACTAGTGGCACCTACTATATTAGTGTCATTAGGCCAGCTAAGGGAGAAAGGGCTGGTGCACACTCAGCTCCTCGGACCTGAAACTTAGGACCTGATCCTCAGAATGTCCACTACCCATTGGCATGTGCAGAGGGCTGGGAAAAGCCATGGAGTTCCCCCTTCATGCAAGATGCACATCATGTGGCATCTACAAATAAGGATGTATGCCCCCTGAACACAATCCTTAGTTTTTGTGCATGGCTACATGGGCGGCCGGGACAGGGGTGAGGACAGGCTTATGCCCAGTCCTCAAAGGGATGTCCACAGTGTGGATAGTCAGCAGAGGGGGTGTACATTATACCACCCTAGGAGCTGTAGTAGCACTTGCATGCCCTCCTCAGCCCAACCACCGGACCACCTACCAAGCCTGATCGTCAAGATGAACCGCCTGCACCCAGCCCTCTGAGCCACTAGGGAGGGCTGGGGGGGCCACACTGGTATATCTCTTTGAAATTTAGTGTTGCTAAAGGGGATGTGGTAGTTCTGGAGGACTGCTATATCCCATTAGTCTCTGCACTCTATCTGAGGCATGGATCTATTGGTGGCTTAGCATGAGCATCTGACAGGATGATTGTGGTCCACACCAGCTTTGCCCAGTCTCATGGCTCTGCAGCAGCCAACCGTAGGGGTTGGGGTTGTAAATTCCAGCAAGCACGCCGGCTCCCCACAGCTGCTGGGCAATGCACCCTAGATATAAGCAAGTTACACATATCTGGGGTGCCTTTGAGGACAAGTCCCTAAGCGTGGTTTTCCATCGAGGCCACCAATGCTGGTTTCGGTGCATTGGGCGGCTCGTGGAAAAGCTGGTGAGTCTCCCACTCTGCACAGCCTCTGCAACATTTCAGGGAGGGGTACCAGAGACACAGCTGTCCCCTAGGGAACAGCTCTGCTCTTTGGAATTTGAATTAAAATAAAAGAAAGTGCAAGGAGCCCTGCACTTTTAGCTAACATCCAACCAGTAAAAAATAAAGTCTTAGGCTAGCAAGAACACTAAGCCCCTGGACACAAGACTACCAAGCCTAGCTCCAAAAAGGAGCAGGATTTTATTAAAAATATATGTATTAGCCTTCTGCTGTGGCTTATAAAAGGAAAATGTTTATTAAAATAAAGAGTTCTCCCCCTCTGGACCTCATGAGGTCAGTGGCGAGTAGGGAGAAGAAGAGAGAGTGAAGTAGAGCCATGTGACTACACTTTTCCTGGGTCAGCACTTCCAACTGAGCACAGGAATCTAATTGTGCATTTGCACTGCCATCCGTACCACTTACCTGCTGCTCCACTAGCAGTGGCGCCGATTGGCGTTTACACTACTAACGGTGTGCGTTGTTGTAGGACGTCCAACCGAACATCCTGCATTTCAACTGTATTTCTGCCAGGGTTGGGGGGAAGGGCACACTGGGCTGATCTGAAGAGTCTGTATTTTTTCTCAGACACTGATTTTTTTTTTGTAACCTTCAGTGGGAATATACAAATTGGGCAACAGTCTCAATCCCATTAATTACCAGCATGACGAAACAGGGAATTACTGTCTTTCACTTCCTTAATTTGTTTTAGTATCCTGCCTACCTTGCTTCTCGATAAAAAGAGAGCGGTGGGGGGGGGGGGGATAAAAAAAACACTGAAGTGGATAGTTTGGATGCCTAGCTGAGGGTGGCCAAGGTACAGTTTTTGACCTGGTTAATCCATAAACATTTGTGTTTGCCCATTTTGTTACACCGGTCGGAGCGCACTGTCTGTTTGAATGTGACCTCTCAAGTTGGCTGTGTGCTATCTCACTTACATTGTTAATGGATTCACAGTGCAACGTCTGGCTCTGAGTTGGTGCCTAAGGGGTATAGGTAGGACTGAAGATCTCTATGCAAAATGGGGCATTGCAATCATTTAGTGTTCTACAGGTCCCAGCTCCCTGTGCTGCAATCATTTAGTGTTCTACAGGTCCCAGCTCCCTGTGCTGCAATCATTTAGTGTTCTACAGGTCCCCGCTCCCTGTGCTGCAATCATTTAGTGTTCTACAGGCCCCAGCCCCCTGTGCTGCAATCATTTAGTGTTCTACAGGTCCCCGCTCCCTGTGTTGCAGTCATTTAGTGTTCTACACATCCCCGCTCCCTGTGCTGCAATCATTTAGTGTTCTACAGGTCCCAGCTCCCTGTGCTGCAATCATTTAGTGTTCTACAGGTCCCGCTCCTGTGCTGCAATCATTTAGTGTTCTACAGGTCCCGCTTCACGCAATCATTTAGTGTTCTACAGTCCCGCTCCCTATGCTGCAATCATTTAGTGTTCTACAGGTCCCAGCTCCCTGTGCTGCAATCATTTAGTGTTCTACAGGTCCCCGCTCCCTGTGCTGCAATCATTTAGTGTTCTACAGGTCCCCGCTCCCTGTGCTGCAATCATTTAGTGTTCTACAGGTCCCCGCTCCCTGTGCTGCAATCATTTAGTGTTCTACAGGTCCCCGCTCCCTGTGCTGCAATCATTTAGTGTTCTACAGGTCCCAGCTCCCTGTGCTGCAATCATTTAGTGTTCTACAGGCCCCAGCTCCCTGTGCTGCAATCATTTAGTGTTCTACAGGTCCCAGCTCCCTGTGCTGCAATCATTTTGTGTTCTACAGGCCCCAGCTCCCTGTGCTGCAGTCATTTAGTGTTCTACAGGTCCCAGCTCCCTGTGCTGCAATCATTTTGTGTTCTACAGGTCCCAGCTCCCTGTGCTGCAATCATTTTGTGTTCTACTGGTCCCAGCTCCCTGTGCTGCAATTATTTAGTGTTCTACAGGCCCCAGCTCCCTGTGCTGCAATCATTTTGTGTTCTACTGGTCCCAGCTCCCTGTGCTGCAATTATTTAGTGTTCTACAGGTCTCAGCTCCCTGTACCACAATCATTTAGTGTTCTACAGGTCCCAGCTCCATGTGCCGCAATCATTTAGTGTTCTACTGGTCCCCGCTCCCTGTGCCACAATCATTTAGTGTTCTACTGGTCCCCGCTCCCTGTGCTGCAATCATGTTTTGATTTCTTGTAAGTATGAAATGTAAGTTTTATTATGTGGGTGGCTGCCGAGCTGCCACCATAGCCTCTTTGATGGTGAATGCTTTGAGTGACGAGTCAGGGCACCCTGACTTTATCCCATCAGTACCAATGGAGTTGCGCAGAATGCAGAACTTCTCCGGTGGAATGCGTGCAGAATGGCAATACCATTTTGGAAACTGTACAGAGTTATATTGAAAGCAAAATTTGAAAATTCAGCACAGCTCATGTACCAACCCCCATCCCCCGCTCAGCCCTGTGAACTCCTTAGAAGGAGCACATCCAGCTTGGGTAAACTCTCCAGTCCAAGTTATTAGATATTCGTGAGGGCATGAAGTAATCTGTATGTTCTCAATCAGCCCACCTTAGTTCAATGTAAGGCACTCCACCCAAGTCACTGCACCTCTGCAACACCTCATTATATTTTTTCCTGGTGTTTCAGATGGAGGCTTCTGTAATATGATGGAGTTGGGAACATTTATGCATTTTATGTGGAACTGTAGCAAGCTGGCCCACTGGTGTCGATAGACTTGTCACCACCTCGCTGGCCTGCCGGTGCAGCAGTAGGGTTTCCCGCTTGCGATGTCGACGTCCCGAGTTTGGAAATGCACTTGGGAGTTGGAGGACTGGCTGGGGGGGGGGGTAGGACTGAGCTTCCTAGGGATGTCTCTCCTCCGAGTGGGGAGAGTGGGATTTGTATCTGGCGCATAACTGGCCTCTGACAGAGGCCAGGGGCCAGCAGCGACTGGTGCCCGAGATACTGCGGGGGCCATGCTGGACGTCGGCAGAGATGAGTGCCCCATGTCACTGCATGCCACCCCCTGAGGTCTCTTGACAGAAAATCTTTGCAGCCACCTTTCATGATGTCCTGCTCTATTGATCCTGATCATCACCGTCGTATCTCCCAGTGATCTAGTACCCATGTCCATGTCAGGGTGGCTCGGCCCCCATGCCCCACCCTGGGGGAAAAGCCAGGGAGGCAATGCTGGTAGGCACTCCCTGCTGGCACTCTTGTACCAGTGTCATGGGGGTCTGTGCTTGCCTGTGTGGCCCCATCCTGGGGGGTAAACCAGGGGAGTATTGCCATAGCCCTTAGGAGATCCTGATGGGCGAGGAGGGTGTTCGGGGAGAAGCAGGGCAGAGCCTTAGGTGGTTGTGATGAAAAAGCATACTAAATTAAAAACCAAAAGACTTGTCACCACCTCTCAACAGTGCTGGACTTTCCCATATCTCCAAACTCTAGGAGCTCATTTCCACAGACTCTGCTTGCAGGAAGTGACCACCACACTCTGTGGTTCCACCTGGACGTGGGCCAGGAGACGATTAAGACCAGAACAAGCATTCTAGACCTCAGGAGGGCAAACTACAGTAGGATGGGAGAAATTCCTGGAAGGCATCTTGCTGTGATCAGGATCAGAGGTGGAAAAAGAAATGGGCCATAATTGAGGGACCTTTGGCAGCCACTGCTGACTGTGCCAAACTGAAGAGCAATAAATCTAAAGCCAGAAAGCCCAGTTGGTATGATAGGGAGGTAGCCCAATGGTAAAGGGTTAGAAGACAGCCTTCAAAAAATACAACTACACCCAGAAAGAGGAGGACAGAGAGGAGCAGTATACTAAGGCAAGGGAGGTAGGCAGAGCAGTCTGTCTCGCCAACGCCAAGAGCGACCTGCAACTGGCAGAGAGGGTGATAATGGGAAGAATGATTCCTTCCTTCCTGTATATCAGGGAGGAGAGGGACATGAAGCATGCGATAGTCAGGTTGAGCAGTGAGGGAGTGGACAGAGGGAAGTGATGGGCAACCAGAAGTACTTATCAAAGTACTTCAGTTCAGTCTTCACTATGGAGAAAGATGCTGCTATACCTTAAGGGAGGAACAGGGAGGGACAACAGGGTGGGTGGTGATACAGATTGGGAGAGTGAAGTAGACAGGGTGAGAAAAGGCTTATAGGTCTTGAAGGTAGACACATCCTCAGGACCAGATGGCATACATCCGAAGGTGTTGCAGGAGTTGGCGGATGTGCATGGGGAATCCCTGCCGGACCTGTTAAACACCTCACTGGAGTCAGAGAAAGTATCTCTGGACTGGAGGACAGCATGTGTAGTGCCGCTCCTCAATAGTGGGCCAAGTCTGACCTCCATACTGGGAAAATTCATGGAAACCATACTGAAAGAAAGACAGGAAAGCTTTCTGAAAGAAAATGGGCTCCAGGATGAGAGGCAGCATGGGTTTGGGTCAGGCCAGTCCTGCCAGGCTAACCTGATTGATTGCTTTGACTAGGTAACCAGGACCGTGGGCAGGGGCCAAGTGGTGAACATCCTGTATCTGGATTTCAGTAGGCTCTGTTCCCCGCAGGAGATTAATCAGGAAGCTGGAGGAGCTGGGGGTAGGGGGTAAACTGGTTATGTGGGTTAGAAACTGTCTGCAGGACAGAAGTCAGAGGGTGCTGGTTGGAAGTGGAGTTCTCGGAGACTAGGACAGTCACGGGGGGGTGGTCACACAGGGCTTGGTGGTCAGTCCAGTGTTGTTTAATGTCTTCATCAATTATACCACAGACAGGATAAAGTATAAAATATGTCTGTTTGCAGATGACACAAAGCTCTGTGGGAGAGTAGACCTGGAAGAGGGGAGACAGGACCTCAGGGAGGATCTGGCTAAGCTAGAGAAATGGTCAGGTATTTGGCAACTGGGACTCAATGCCAAAAAGTGTAAGGCAATGCACTTGGGGCGGAAGAACCCAGAGACCAAATACTGGCTAGATGGTTTGCAGGTTACCAGGTTAGAGGAGGAGAAGAGCTTGGAACCAATCATCATGAGTAACCTGAAGCACTCAGCACACTGCAAGAAAGCAGCAGCCAAAGTGAACTGGATGTTGGCCTGCATAGCCTGGAGCATAACCAACAGGAAAGCAGAGGTCCTTCTGCCACTCTACAGACCCCTAGTAAGGCCACACCTAGAGTACAGTGTGTAGTATTGATGCCCTTACCTAAAGAAGGACCAAGGACATCAACCTACTGGAAACAGTCTAGAGAAGGGCAATCAAAATAATCCAGGAACAGCAAGGTAGAAAATACAAAGAGAGACTCAGATCTAAACATGTACTCCCTGGAGGATAGAAGGGAGAGGGGTGACACGATCAAAACCTTCAAGTATCTAAAAGGTTTCCACAGGGTGAAGTCTGAGGATCTCATCAGCCTTAGTGAGAACAGAACCACTAGGGGGCAGTGCCTTAAGCTGGTGGGAGGAAATTCAGAAGAGAAAGGAGGAGGCACTTCTTCATGGAAAGGGTGATAGCTAAGCTGAATGAGTTGCTGGAAGAAGTGATCTCACTGAAGAAGGAGAACAGTTTCAGGAGAGGTAGGGACAGGGCAAGGGGGAAGCTGCATGGAGGGGAAGGAAGTGGGGGAGGGAGAACATCAGTGAGGAGGGAGAAGTAGATAGCGGAGAGGGGGGTAGATCCCTCAGTAGACACTGAGGGGTCTGCAAATGTGATCAAACATGACAGACTGCAAGGTGTTTCTCTGCTGGCTCAATCGTATGTTCGTATGCCTCCTGGTCCTAATGCTAACCAGAAGCATTTGTCTCACATGGCACTCGTATTGCCCAGAATTTCAACAGCTTCTGCTCCAAAGGGCATGACCCTCTGCTAGAAGCAGTCAGCTCCTCCTCCTCCTCTTCCCTTGTCCATATAGGTCTGGGATGTGAATAACTTCACTTTATTAGAGCAATTTACAGAAAGATGGAAGACTGCAGCAAGATCTATGTGGCAAACCTTGCGTTCCATGAGATCAATATATTGAAAAGTTGGAGGACTTATCATCAGAGCAGTGTCTATTATGGAAGTGTTCATCCAGTTTTAAGTTTCTGCTGTGTCACATGCAACTTCAAAAAATTGTTTGTAGCTGTATTGGTTTCTGTATGAACAGATGAACAAAAGAAGTGATTTGATACCTTTCATTGGACCAATAAGAAATTTCAGAACACAAGCTTTTAGGCTACACAGATGCCTTCTTCAGGTGATGAGAGTTTCTACAAAAAAAAACAACCTCCTAGTGGCTTTTTGTAGAAACTGTCATCAACTAAAGAAAGGCTCTTTTTCAGGACATTTAATTCTTTGTCCCCAACTATAAAACGGGCTAAATGTATTTATTTAGTTTTTTATTGACCAAGTAAGCATACTAGACAATTACAATGCCTATTTTCAGGTACAACCTGGGAGATTACAAAGTAAGGCAATGAGACAAATGTAATACATTGTAGTCTATAAGAATAATAAATCTTGTAACTTCATTGGTCAAAATATGGGCGTTGTTTAACCAGGAAAGGCACACTAAGCGAAGCTTGTTTCCAGGTGCGACCTGGGAGCACAAGGAAGTTAAGTGACTTACTTAGGGTCACACAGTATGCAAGTGGGGGCTGTGGGATTCAAACCCCGGTCTCCAGGTTTGCAGCTCAGAGCCTTAAACCACTGCGCTATACTGCCTCCTATATATCACACGACCATTGATTATTACGCAATAAAACACGCTGGACATTGGTTGTACTAGGTTTACCACATGCCAAGGGGTGCAGTAATGCATGGTGCTGCAGGCCGAGAGCCTTCTGCCCTTAATGTGTGTGAAACCTAGTACACCCAGCACCCCTGGAGTGTGTTTTTGCTTATATAAAATGGGTTTGCAATGATTTTTTTTTTTTAAATCAATATATATACAGTAATTTATTTTAAAACATGGTAAAATAAATTTTAAAGCCTCAAAATAAGGTAAAATAGTTCCTCCGCCTAGTAGGGCCAACAGGGTTCCTGCTTGCTTATACTCATACTGAATGAACACTGTAGACCCTGCACTTTTGTTTGAATAATTCTGTGTTTTACTTTTTGTTAAGTGCACACAAACGTATAAACGTCAGCAAATAATAGCTAATTCCAGGCACACTGTCAGAGTACCGCTCTGGGTGAGAACACTGGTATTTGCGTCATTTCATCCCTGTTGATAGAAGGATACTGCCAGCTCAGTATCAGTGACACTCTGGTCAGACTCACGATTGCAAGCTCTGGTGTGTGGCACTGTCAGAGGACGGCTCTGTGATGCCAGCCGGCAGGCTGGAATATGGCATCCATCGTAATATGTTTCAAGCCAAGAGTCACCAAATAGTTCAAGTTGCTAAGCTCTGGGGGTGGGGGACTTTGCAAATGCAACAAAAGACAGAAAGTGAACAGAGAGAGCACACTTACATGCTGCTACTCTCTGTGACGTTACTAGTGCAAAGCGTAGGTTTGCAACACAATTTCGAACAGAAATGTCCCCATCTCATCGCAGCAAACACTGATGTTGGGATTTGCAGGAAAAAGGAGGTCACTCAGGGAAAACCTCCTGTAAACCTAAACATCTTTCACCACCCCTGAGGCTTTTCCAAAGGGGCAAGTAAGCACAACTAAATCATTAGCCTTTAGTTGAATGGACTGGCTAGCCCTGTTGCTTTTCAGTAGCCTAATAAGTAGCTGTCTAGTATTAACACTTGTGAGGGGCCTGGGAACATTCAGTGCAAGCAGACTAATTAACATTTCTGTGGGATGAAAAGCTCCTGAAGGCTGGCACACTGGTGCAGCGGTTGGATTTTAAACACAGCGCCAGTGACCTGGGTTAAACAGCCAGGCCAGGAAGTTGGAGAGCTGGCCGAGGAGAAGGCATGGAGCATCCCAAGGACAGATCATCTTCTCCAGGAGGGAGGGAGGGGGTCGACATCCCGGTGCAAGACTGGCCCCAGGTGGAGGTCTGGGACACAGCATGTGCCGAGATGCAGCAAGGGGAGGACATCGAAAGCGTCGGCACTATGTGCCTTGACATCAGGAATCACGTGGCATCCACAGAAAAACAGGGAAAATGGCTGCGGCATCTCCAGTAGACGGAGCGCTAGTCCCGATCCCCAATGCCTCCTTCCTGCCACCGAACCAACATCCCGACGAGACAAGGAAAGATGGGGTAAGGGCCCCACTTCGACCCCGCCGGGGGGGGAGGTGGTAAACCAAGGCTCCGTGGGGGATGAGATCACTCAGAATGGTCAGGTAGGAGAGTGGGATGTACAAGGTATAAGCGACTCCCGAAGAAAGGAGTGCTGACGGCCGGGGGGGGAGTATAAGGAGAAAGTAAAAAAAAAATGAAAAGCTTCTGAAATGACTTCGGGATTTTCCTTTGTAGGGTAAGCGTGGTAGTAAAGTAACTCAACAACTGTAACTCAACAGTAAAGGGTTATATGCTAGAGATAGGCTCCATCTCAGTTTGGTGGGGAGGGAAATCCTTAAACTGAAAATAAAGGGGTTCGTTGGTGAAAGGTGGGGTTTAAACTTGTGAAGGGGTGGAAGGATGGGAGAAAAGGCTGTCGAGGGGGGTCCGATAAAGGAGGGACTCTGTCTCCACCCCCCTGGAGAGCTGGAGGAATGTGGGAAAAGGCTGACTGGTAAGGAGCAGACCAGGGGAAGATGGAATCCCCATGGGAATGTGAGCAGGGGAAATGGAAGTATAGGGAAAGGGTGGAAGGTAGTCCTGCTAAATGCCAGGAGCTTGGGCAATAAAATGCCTGAGCTCCAGGTGATGCTAACTGAGGGAGCGGTGGATGTGGCAGCGGTCACTGAGACCTGGGCCACTGCAGGACATGACTGGGACCTGAACCTGGAGGGTTACACTATGTTCAGGAAGGACAGGGGGGAGGGAAGGTGAGGAGGGGTAGCAATAATAGTCAAAAACTACATTGGTGTAGGAGGAATGGAGGAGGTGGAGGGAACTGTGGAGGCGCTTTGGGTCACCTTGATAACAAGGGGGGGGCAAGAGAGTAAAAATAGGAGTGGTGTATAGACCCCCTGCGCTGATGGAAGAGCTGGAGGAGAGTCTGGTGGCAGATGTTGGGAGACACTGCAGACTGGGCAGGGGAAGGGTGGTGGTGTTGGGGGACTTAAACATGCCAGGAACGGATTGGGAGACTAAAACATCCTTGGTGGCCAGGGAACAGAGGTTGTTGGATGTCTTTCAGGATGCGTTCCTTACTCAGCAGGTGGGGGAACTGACCAGGGAGGTGCACATACTGGATGTGGTGCTGGCAGACAGTGACCAGATTGGGGGCCTGGAGGTAAGGGACCCATTGGCGGGGAGCGACCATGCCCAGTCTGGTTCTGCCTGGACCTAGGAGGGGTTGAAGGCTGCACAAAGATGGAGGGAACAGACTTCAGGGGGGCAGATTTCAAGGAAATGGGAAGAATCCTTAAGGAGCATTTGGACAGGATTGGGCCAGACGTGGACGCTGACAGTACATGGGAAATCAGGAGGGGGTGCAGGATGCTACCAGCATCTGTGCAAGAGTAAGATGAAAATGCGGTAAGGCCCGAAAACCCTGCTGGTGGACCAGGGAGGTTCAGGAGGTGGTGAGAGGAAAGAAGGAAGCCTATAGGCAGTTCAAGTGCTCAAGGAGTGAAAGGGGAGTACGAGCTGGTGGCCAGAAGGGCCACTAGGGTGGTGAGGCTAGGAAAGAGCAGAACCTGGCCAGGGAAATTGGGAGAGGGAACAAAGGTTTTTTTTAGATACATTGGGGAAAAATGAAGGGTGAAGGGTCAGATTAGCAGGATTAAAACAGGGGAGGGATGGGCTGAGGTACTAAATGAGTACTTTGCCTCAGTTTTCACCAAGGAAAATGAGGAGGCTGCATCATACATGGGAGGAGACGGTGAAACTGAGAAGGGGGGACCCTTACCGATCGGCAGGTCTGGGGAGAGGGGGGGCATCACTGGCAGGAGGGGGGAAAACAAAGCAGGGGGATGAGGTAGCGGAGGTGGAAATCATGGCAGAGAGAGTGAGGAATGCCCTCAGGTCCCTTAAGATGGAGAAAGCACCGGGGCTGGATAAATTACATCCCAGAGTGCTGAAGGAACTGGCGGATGTCCTGGTGAAACCCCTAGCGGAGCTTTTCAGCATCTCTCTGAGGACAGGGTGGGTGCCCCAGGACTGGAAGGTGGCACATATAGTGCCTATCCACAAGGGGGGGTCAAGGGAGGTGGCAGAGCACCACAGGCCCGTCAGCCTGATATCGGTGGTGGGCAAGGTGATGGACGGCATTGTCAAGGATAGGCTTGTGGGGGATTTGGAAAAGTTGGGGTGCCTTGACGATAGACAACCTGGATTCATCCCAGGGAAATTGTGTCAGACAAACCTTGTGGAGTTCTATGACTGGGTGACGAGTGTCTTGGACCTCGGTAGACCAGTAGACGTCCTCTTTCTTGACTTCAGCAAGGCATTTGACTCTTTTCCTCATGGAGGCCTGTTGGATAAGCTGGGAGAGATGGGGGTTGGGGACCAGATGATCAGATGGATAGGCAACTGGCTCCAGGACCGGATGGTTGGCGGGATAGTCTCATCCCCAGGAGGGTCATTAGTGGGGTCCCTCAGGGATCGGTCCTTGGGCCCCTCCTGTTCAACGCCTACATCTCTGACATAAGGAAGGGTATCAGGAGTGAGATGAGTCTCTTTACAGATTACTCAAAACTGGGGGCGGTGGTGGATGGGAAGGAGGGGAGGGTGGCCCCACAGGGGGACCTGGAGGCTCTGGAAAGGTGGTCTAGAAAGAGGAAGCTGAGGTTCAATGCAGGGAAATGCAAGGTACTGCACCTGGGAGCCAGAAACCTGGGCCAAGTGTAAACCCTGGAGGGGGGGAAATGCTACAAGTCTCGATGGCTGAGAGGGACATGGGGGTGGTGGTGGATGTCAAGATGAACAACTCGGAGACTTGTAGGAGGGCAGCCACCAAGGCCAACAGGATGCTTGGATGCATCGCTAGGGGATCACCTCCAGAAGGAGGGACGTGATACTCCCTCTGTATAACTGCTTGGTGAGGCGACACCTCAAGTACTGCATGCAGTTTTGGAGGCCACAGTTAAAGAGGGGCATTGAACTCCTGGAGAGGGTCCAGAGGAGGGCAACCAAAATGATTTGGGGCTTGGGGGACAGAACCTATGGGGAGAGGCTCGAAGAGCTAAATATGTACACATTGGAAGAGAGAAGGGCCTGAGGGGACATGATAGAGGTCTTCAGGTACATGAAGGGGGTAAATAGGGAGAAGCAGTCAGGGTGCTCCAAAGGAAGGGGGGGGGCAACTAGAGGGCATGGGTGGAAGCTGGAGGGAGATTCAGGGGAGAAAGGAGGAGGTGCTACTTCACTGAGAGGGTGGTGGAGCCACGGAATGTGCTGCCCAGGGGGCTGGTGGAGTCAGAGATGGTGGAGGGGTTCAAGAGGGGGTGGGACAGGTACAGCGGAAGGGTTCTGGAAGCAAAGTCAAGTACAGCAAGAATATCCAGGACTGGGAAGGGAGAAGCCAGAGAGGGTGAGGGGGAAAGCAAGGTCAGCTACCAGGGTGAGGACTGACCAAACGAGCAGACACGAAAGACCGTTAGGCCTATTCTGCTGGCATTTTAGTATGTTAGTATGTAACACTTGGAAATTTTGAAAATAATCTTGTCACTCTCATGTCGCCATCTAGTGTTCAACCTGTGCATTTTTTTTTCCTTCTGGTATTGCTCCTGGAATTTTTAGAATGAATGGTACACACCGTGTAGCCTCTTACTCTGTACCCTTTTCATGGGTAATGTTTGACCTATATCTCAACAACTAGTGTTCACATTTTTATTATAAGGTATATATTTTATTTTATAGTTAGTTCCAAACACATACAACAACAATACACTCATACAAACTTTTCCTGCTTCACACATAGTAATACAGAAAT
Organism: Neoceratodus forsteri; assembly: GCA_016271365.2. Lineage (NCBI taxonomy): Eukaryota > Metazoa > Chordata > Ceratodontiformes > Ceratodontidae > Neoceratodus > Neoceratodus forsteri. The sequence goes on along the minus strand of JADMNL010000029.1, from coordinate 36,090,377 downwards.
TAAACCACACAGCAACTAAATGACTTGCCACCATTTTATTTGGATGGCTGCTGAAACCAAAACTATTACCTATTTGGACTTACAAACTAAAAATAGGGGCTCATGTCCTATAATTGTACATATCTCTTCAGAAATCATTATTTTTAGTTAATGACATTCCTTTTCTTAGTAATACTAAAGGAACATGTAAAATGAAAGATAACTAAGACCCCATCACTTAAACCGTTTTAAGTGCATCTCACGTGGATCACATCCAGACTACATGCGGGTTTAAACATGGGTTAAAAAATATGTTGAAACCTTTTTTTTTTTACACTCAGCTTTATTTAGGTAGTAATAAGAGTGGACATCTGTTGCAATCAGTTATGAGGAGAACGTTTAGGATAAACATGGCTGTCGCCAAAAATCCCAGACTCAGCGATTGCACTGCCAGGATAGAACGTCTACAGACTGGACCGCGTGTCCAAAAGAGGTGGAGGCTGTGCAATCTACACCAAAGACTGGTGGAGGCTGTGCAATCTACACCAAAGACTATCTCATAGGTTGCCCCGTCTCTACTCCTCTCCATGATTCCACTGCTCAGATCTTACCTATTAAGCTAGTTTTAGGAGCACACAACAAAACCCTCACAGTAATCACAGTCTACATCCCCCCCAAAGACCAAGAGAAGAGCCTCACAACTGTTCTGGACTTCATCAAATCCCAACCAGTAGGTGCGGAGACAGTTACACTAGGTGATTTCAATATTAATTGGCTCTCATCAGATGCTGCTATATCTTGGGATGCCATATCATCAGCAAACCTCTCACAAATGGTTCTCTCCACCACCAGAAAGAACTATAAAACAGGCACTAGTACCTTACTGGACTGGGTCCTTATCAGTCACCCCTCTCATATCGCCAGCACCTCTGTCCTTCCTGACTCACTAAGCGACCACTCACCCATTATATGTGAATGGTCAAATAAATTCCATAAGCCCCCACCCAAAGTCATCACTAGCAGAGTGCTCCCACGTGGACAGCTAAGACACCTTAAATCTTACCTCAGTCGGTTTGATTGGTCTCCCATTTTCCTCTCAACAGATGTTAACGCAGCTCTTGACCTCTTTATCTCCTCCTGCAACGTGGCCTGTGACACCTAACCCCGCTTAAAAAATGAAAAGTCAAAGCACTCTGCAACCCGTGGCTAACCTTTGTAAATGAGCCTCTGGCTCAAAGGTTTTCAAACTGCTGTTCAAATAAATAAATAAATAAATAAACTAGAGAGCTACTTGCCCAGCTAAAGGCTCGGGACCACCTTTGGGCCCTGGCTAGAGACTCTGGCGCCCAGCATGACATGCAGAACTACAAATGTGCCCGCAATAACTGCACTACATCCATATGATTACTGAAAAATGCCTACTACAAAGAAACTCAAACTCCTGGGGGAAAGGAGTCTGATTTCTGGAAGAATATCAAAGAAGTTACAGGGAAACAAACTAAATCCTCCCCAACCATGCTAAAGGTTGATGAGGCCATCACCCTGGATCCTCTGGTCATTGCGAACACCTTTAATGATGCATTTACTGATCTCAGCAGCGTCCTTCCCCCGGATGTTTTCCTTGACACTACCCACGATGATCCTCCTACCGCTCTCCCGCCCTTCCACTTCAAAGAAATTAACCTGCACGATGCCCGAACACACATCACCAAAGCAATTTCAAAGTCAAGATCAAGTGGAGACTCGCTGGATCTAAAACTCCTAACCCTCACTATGGATGAGGTTCTAGTCCCATTAACACACATTCTCAATCTCTCCCTTAGCACTGGTCAGTTCCCTGACAAATGGAAGGCGGCTACAGCTACTCCAGTCCACAAAAGCGGGGATAAGACCTGCCATGCGAACTATCGACTGATTTCGATACTACCACCTCTCTCTAAGGCACTCGAACGCATAGTATCCAACCAACTCACAGGCTTCCTGGACAAACACAATCTCTTATGTCAACAACAACATGGCTTCAGAAAAGGTCATAGCACCTCTTCTGCATTACTGGAGTTCACTGGAGCACTGCATGGCACATTAGATATGGGTCATTTAACCAGGGCAGTATTTGTAGATCTGACCAAGGCCTTCGACACAGTCCACCATCGTCTGCTGATCCAACAGCTCCAGCATTTAGGACTCTCTCTCCTGACACTGTCTCATGGTTCAACAGCTATCTGCAAAATAGATCTCAACGAGTCAAAATTGCTGGGACACTCTCGGACCTCAGATTGGTCCGATCTGGAGTCCCTCAGGGATCCATCCTGGGTCCTTTACTCTTCAGCCTTTTTCTTAACACGCTCCAGAAATCCTGCACTGAACAGATTATCCTCTATGCTGATGACACTGTTATCTTCTCCTCCCACAAGGTCCCTGTGCTCCTGCAGGCCAATCTTCAGCAAGGCTTTGCCGCAGTGGAAAACTGGTTCATTCATGATAAGCTTGTCCTCAATCATAAAAAAACAAAGTAATGCTCTTTAACAGCTCAAAACAGGCATAGACCTCACCCCCTAGCTATCTCTACCAGCAATGGCAACACCCTTGAGCAAGTGCAGTTGTTCAAATACCTAGGGTTATCCCTGAACTCAAATCTCTCCTATGAAGCACACACAGACAATGTTCTCAAATCAGCAAATATGTGCCTAGGCCTACTTTACCAACACAGACAACACCTTACTGTAGAAGCACTGAAGATTGCCATCCAAAGCTCGGTGGTCTCCATCATTGATTATGGTCTTATAATCTACGGCTCTGCCTCTGCCATTGCCCCGAGATGAATTTCAAAATCACTTAACAAGGCCTGCATGCTTATCTCTGGTGCTCATCGTCTCACTCATACATGTTACCTGTATGCCCGATCTGGCTGGCTTCAACTTTCAAATCGCATAAAATACCAAACCTGCATTGTGGCAAAGAAAGCAACCATGGGCCTCACTCCGCCGGGAGTCCAAGCACTGTTTAGTTCTAGACTAAAGCCCCATAACACCAGGGACTCTGAATACCAGCTCCTTCAGGTTCCCCGCCGTTGCACCTCTCAGGGCCAAAGATCCTTTGCCTTCAGAGCACCTAGCTGGTTAAATGCGCTCAATCCTGACATCTCCTCCACTATCACCCTTGGCTCATTCAAACATAAACTCCACCTCCACCTTACTAACTCTAGCTCCTGTGAATGCTACCTATAATCTCCTCAGCTCTCTCGTTTGTGTTCCCTTCAACTATCACCTACCACATCTCCACCCCCTCCTTTTCCTCTATGTTACTTTTTTATTTCTTCTTTATTTTCAGCACTCCTGACTCTTCCCCCTTCACCCCCCCTCCTCTGAGCCCTCATTGATCTTTCCCTTTTTGTTGACTAGTTTCAGCCTGCTCCCAGTTGATAACCATGCCCTCTGGCTGCAATTCGTGCCCTCTCCAACTTCGCTCCTCACGTTTATCTTCATCTTCCACTCTCCCTCCTACTTATCGCTCTGTTACTCTGTGTTCCCATGTGTACATTCTACGTATTCTAGCTATTGTATTGATCTACCATTGTAACCTAATATGCCAACCTATTTATTGTTTTGTTCCTATTTCTGTAACTTGTATTGTATTTGGTCACTGACGTGGAACCTTTGTAAAAGCGCCTGGCTCAAAGGTACTTGTAACCCTAGTTGTAATAAAATAAAATAAAAAATTAAAAACACCTTGCACAGACTCCAGTTCTCAAGTGAGACACCACATACACATTACAATGCCAAGAATGCTACTAACTCACAATAATAAAGCATCTAATACAACACAGGATAAAAGCAAAAGTAGAGGGCAACAAACGTTAAACTAAACACCATAGTGCACTATCATAAGTGATACTTCAGCCTAAATTATAGCCAAGAGTCTGATTCTGAGGTATCAAACATTAGAAGAACTTGAATAGACCAGTTTTAAGCTCAAGATTGTGGAAGTCCTGGGGGAGGGAGACAGAAGGCACACCTAAACTGGCCTTCCACTATTTATTTAATTTATTTATTAATTTATTGAAAATGTTTCACCAGGAAAGGCACACTGAGCAACAAGATGCTCACCTCATGGTTTGAAGGGGGGGGGGTTTACAGAGGAGAAGTTGCACAATATTGATACATGTTACATTGTATAATGATTTACAAAGTGTAAATTTCAATTGCAGGAAGTTAGGTACATACATGATGTTCACTACTCAAGGTCATACAACATGGACACAAGTTACATTGTACAAGGAGTTCAGCAAGCCAATTTCAATTGCGGGTACATTACGTTACATACATGATGGTATCTTCAAACAAGAAGGTGCAGCATGGATTAGGAATAGGACACTTCTGTGCTTGGCAGCCGCTGAACATTATAGATAACACATTAGACAGAGAGACAAAGCTAGAAGTGCATAGTGGTAAGTGCGAATGTTATTAGATATATGCCAGTATTCGTAGCAATAGCTAGGGCCACTGGCCAGGCCTCTTGGGGTAGGAGAGGTAACTAGTGAAAGGTGAAGATGGGGGTATGGTGGGAGGGGTAGAGGAGTCAGGTATGCGACCAGTTTGCAGCGTAGTAGTTAGACAGGGCAGAGGAAAGAGAATGCCTAGAGGAGGAGGAGTGTCTGATTTGGACCAGTAGGTCATTCCAGAGTTTAGGGAGGTGGTAGGAGAAGGCGGATTGGCCCGCTGTGATCCAACGGTGAGGGACTACCAACTGACGGGAGTCTGTGGACCGAAGAGAGTGAATGGGGGTAGGTGGACATGATAGAGAGCAGGCAAGGTAGGGTGGGAGGGACCCGAGCCAGAAGTTGGAAGTAAATTTAGCACTGTGGAGTAGTCGTTGGCTGTCAAGGGAGGGGAAGGCCAGAGAATGGTACAAGTCACAGTGATGGGGGAGAGGGAGGGCATCAAGGGCAAAGCGGCAGAAGTGTTGAATAGGGGATCCAGTCTGGATAAGATAGATTTGGGAGCGGCACTGTAGACTACATCATAGTAGTTGAAGGTAGGAAGGATCATTTTCTGCACAATTTCACATCTTGCAGGTAGCGGGAGACTGCTGCGGTTCCTGTAGAAAGCACCAAGCTTGGGGTGCAGTTTTTTCAGGATAGTGTCCACGTGGGCAAAGAAGGATAGGTGTTGGTCAAATCAGACACCTAGGTACCTATAAGTTATCGTGTCCTCAAGGACAGTTCCGTCAAGGGTCTGGAAGTTTGGGAGAGAGTTAAGCCTGGATAGTCTCTGCCTGGTGCCAAAGGTTATGGAGACATTTTTTTTGGCATTGAGAGAGAGTTGGTGGGAGCTAAACCAAAGCTGAACTTTATTGAAATCAGCCTGAAGGTTGGTAGCAACCTCATCAGTGGTTAGCCAGAGGTGAATAGGACTGTGTCATCTGCATACAAGTGAATGGAGGAAGATGAACAGATTAGTGGCAGGTCATTGAGTAGAATGGAAAAGAGAATAGGGCCGAGTATGGATCCCTGAGGCACCCCAGTGTCTATAGGGAGTGGAGGGGAGGTGGATTCAGCAATTTTTATCGACTATGTTCTGCCTAGAAGGTAGCCATTGAACCAGTTTTTGGCAGACTCGGATAGACCAGCTGAGGTGAGGCAGAATATCAACAGGGGGTGAGAGACAGTGTCAAAAGCTTTGGCTAAGTCGAAGAAGACAGCTGAGGTGATTAGACCTTTGTCCATCCCCGAGAGAATGGAGTCAGAGAGTCTTAGTAGGGAAGTGGCAGTAGAATGGTTCTTCCTGAACCCAGACTGGTAGGGAGTGAAGAAGCTGGATTCAGAGAGGAAGTTAGAGAGTTGAATAAGTATGAGGTGTTCCGGGAGTTTCGCGAGGGCTGGGAGGAGAGAGAGATGGGGTGGTAGTTTGCCGTGGTGGTGGGGTCACCTCCTTTTAGTAGTGGTAGGACAGTAGTATGTTTCCAAATCATGGGAACGGTTGCAGGAGAACGAGAGGTTTAGAAGGGCTGCTAGTGGTGATGCAATGGCTCGGGCAGATGAGTAGAGGAATTGGTGTCTAGCCTATTGGGGGACTTGCCCTTGGTTGGGTTGAGGGCAACTAAGGCATCTAAGGCTTCAGTGAGAGAGATGTTACTGAAGTGGAAGGTATCTGGTCTGGGAGGTTTAGTCAATTCAGCGAGGGGGCTGGATGGGGCTGTCGTTAGGGCGGCAATGAGTGTGGTTGCACATGTGGTGAAGTAGGAGTTAAATTTTGAGGCAACCGCAAGAGGATCAGAGAGAAGGGAACCATCTGAGACCAGTCGGGGGTTGGGGTTTGCCGATGGGGTAGAAAAGTGAGTAGATAACTTTCCAGAATTTTGATGGTCTACTTAGATTGGCGTTGAAGGTGGAGCTAAAGTATTTGGCTTTAGCCAGACAGGTGGCATTGGTGCACTTGTTCTGGACCATGCGGTAAGTGATGTTGTCAGAAGGGAGGAGTGAGAATTTGTAAGTTTTCCATACCTTATCCCTGGCATTTTGGCATGCTATTAGTTTGGGGGAAATCCAAGGCAGGTGGTTCCCCCGGACCCTGGTGCATCTTAGAGGGGTATGATTATCCTTGATGTTAAGGAAGGTAGATTGGAAGTGTGTAAGGGCATCATCAATGTTATAAGTGGTGTGGTTTTGGCCCCAGTTTGCGTGGGCTAGTTCTTCTAATAGAGGGGTAAGATTTAGAGATTTATAGGAGCGTTGTAGCAGAAATTTGGGAGCGGTTTTATGATGATGGATTTTCTGGACAAGGAAGGTAATGTGATGGTCACTTATAGCGTCAAGTAGTAGGCTGGCTAAGATGACACAGTGAAGGTGGGAGGTGAGTGCCCAGTCGATAAGTGAGTGGTTGACGGTCTTATGGTTAGTATGTGTTGGCTCCGAAAATGACCTGGGTGAGGTTTAGGGCTGTTATCTCTGAGCGAGTCTTGTTAAACGAGGGGGAGAGCCAGTTGTGATTAAAATCCCCCATAATATAGAGCTGACCAGATGGGGCAAGGGAGACTAGGTGGCTTATTAGGTCAGTGACAATTGCGGCAGAGGTTCCAGGATGGCACTAGAGGCCAGCAACATAAATTGGGAGCAAGTAGGGGAGGGACAGTTGTAGCATGATCAGTTTGTAGGCTTGGGGTTCCATTTTAACTAATAATACTGAGAAGGGTAGGGCAGAGGTGGTGTAGATTGTGACACCTTCACCTCTGGCGAGGCGGTCTTGATGTGTGACACTGAAGCCTGGGATGGTGATGGATTGGTCTTTGAAATTTGGGTTTAGCCAGGTTTCAGATAAGATGATAATGTCAGGAGCATGTTAGGAGCACTATACCAAAGCATAGGCCCACAGCTGAAATCCTATTCAAAACCCTTACTAATGGAAGCAATAACCTCCCCACAGGTTGACCAAGAGACCCAGGGTGGGTTAAATGATTCCCTGGGCACCTCCCCCAGCAAACTCAGGCATCCATGAATTTCCCGATTTCCCACTGCTGCCATGCTTGACATCTGGCAAGAGGTTTCTCTTCCCTAAGAGACAGTCTGACAATAAGAAACTCTATTTCATGTATGGAACACACTCTTGCCCTCCATTCTGCCCTGGTGGGGGGATCCTCCTATAGACAATGGGATGTCATACATTTAAGTGCCGCAGTACTAAAGATGAGGGACACTTTTGAATATCAGGCGGGAGTTTTTCCATTGTGGGGAGACCTAGCACCCAGCCCATGAAGGTAGCTGGGATAGTTATGTTTAAGATCTGTGCTACTATATCTTGTACCTCTCTCCAAAAGGGCTGTAACTTGGGGCAACTCCAAAAGATGTGCCAATGTGACTCCACCACTCCCAAGGGTGCCGGAAGATAGTAAAGGCTGAGGAGGTGGAGGATTGGAAGGGCACTTATGAGGGTACAAGGGGCACTTTTTGTAAACTAGTTTTTGCTGTACAAAAATAAAAAGTGGGGGAAGGGTCTGCCGCCCCTTCCCCCCGGTTCCTATGCCTATGACCCCTCCGCATTTCCTCCAGCAATCTACAGTGTATGTTGTGTTGAAATGTTTAGTTATTGTGGGAGTTCTAAAATAATGAACTAAAACCTTTCAGATAAACTCTCACCAGGAGGGGGAGGAGGAGGAGACCTTTCAATCTCTCTCAAGTCTCCTAGTCCAATCCTCCTAGGAAATTATGCAGTTCACCTCCTTCTCTTAAGCCTCCTTCACCCTGGCTACAGATGAATCCTTAGCAGACTGAAGCATCTTATATATGGCCGATATATATACCATTGCTTGCCCCCAGTGGTGACCACCCCAAAAAGAAAATCTTCCCGGACTGACGGGGTGTGGTTAGAGAGATTTTTTCATCCCTGAATTTATGAAGTGTCTTACTTGTAAGTACCTGTGAAAATCTTTACTTTCTAAGTGGAAATTCTGTCTCAGTGCCTGAAATGACATGCACCTGCCATTTTCAAGTACCTGGGAAAAGCGGATAAGACCACACTATTTCCAGCTGGCATATCCTTTGTCCAGTCAGGGTGGGAGAAATCCAGGTGGTACCCGATCAGCGAATTAGGTCCCAGGAAGTCACCAAATTGCAAAAGCTCCCTCACCTTTCACACCATGGCGAGAGTGTGCTTGATCCATCCATTTGAGATACAGCATGCATATTCCTGTGAAACTAGGTTGAGGGACAAAGTAAACAGGGTTGTTCTGCTGCCTCTGTATTTACAATTTCATACTATCCTGAAGCCATCCATTGCCTGGCCCAGGAACATGCTGCTGTCATCTGTCCCATGAGGTAGAGTTTGCTTCAAATCATGTAGGGTTAAGCCTTCCTGTTCCCTGGGCAGCTTCAGTATTTTATGACTAATGACAGCCATATGGCATCCCCAGATAAATTTGTGTATTTCTCTGGTATGGGGAGTCAAATATGATATAGGTATTGGTATGGGTAGAGCCCCAAACAAAAACAGGAACCTAGGTAAAAATGTTCATTTTGACGGGGTCTACTCGACCCGCCAATGATGGGGCAATAGGGACCACCTGGCTAAATCTTGTTGGACCTCCCCCCAAAGCTTTTGATAATTTATTGCAAATAGTTTAGAGGTATAAACACTGATGTTAATCCCCAGGTGTTGAAGTATTCACCTATTTGCTAATGATACAGTGCTGTACATAGACAGGCCAACACCCGAGCTGGCTTATAAAGACCTCCAGATTGAAGTCAACCACTTGCAGGAAAATCTTTTGCGTTTAAAGCTTCTGTTAAATGCGAGAAAAACTAAAGCTATGCTTTGTACCCCCTCAGTTAATGCATCCAAACATAACATCGTAAGTATGACCCCTCAAATTCTGACACTCATAGGTGAGCCTCTGGAATTTGTATCGAAATTTAAATACCTGGGGGTGTGGGTTGATGACAGGCTGTCATTCATGGAATGTACTGAGGAACTGTCAAAAAACTAAAACAGAGGCTTAGTATATTCTTCCTGATCAAACAACTACTTACGTAGGCAGCTAAAACTCGTTTCGTGCAAACCACCTTTATGTCGCTATTGGACTATGCTGACATCTTATATGGGCAAGACCCAAGCGTGGCACTAGTGAAACTTGACACTCTTTACCATTGGGCAGTTAGATTCATAACAGATGCATCGTACTCCACCCACCACTGCACTCTTTATACCATAATAGGATGAAGTTCTCTTAGTTTCAGACACCACAAAAACGCAGTCCTCTGGACCTTCAGAGCCATCTCTAATACGCTCCCACAATATATCTCTGACTGCCTTCCTGTCTACCCTGCAGGGAACTACATCCTAAGAAGTCTTTCATATATCTCTCTTCTTATTCCCAAGGTTAGAATGTGTTTTGATAGAGCGGCTATAAGTCACTGTGTCCTTGTTCTTTGGAAAAATGTGCAAAAAATGCTGAAACTCATGTTTCCTGTGAAGTTGACCTTCTTTAAAAATCTTTTTGTGTGGACTTTCAAGGAGACTTGCAACTGTCTCCGCTAACAACCTTCTACTCCTGTACCTTGCTGTCTACTCCTTCAACTTAATTTTCCACTTTTATATGATCCCCATCTAACTTGAATGAGTTATATATTTTGTACAAATGTATAATATTTGTTCCTATATGTTTTCTATTATAAATGGTTGCCTTCTCGAAGAGCTCATTTTTCTTTTGGAACTGACTACATAAATGTATATCATACTGTCGTGTGTATATAACCTGTTTCCTTGCACTCTGCTTCAGACTGCCTTGTGTACATGTTGTTGCATATATTGTTGTATTTGCCTTGTACCGTACCCAGGTCCACCCTGTAAATGAGTTGTCTCAAAGGTGTTTCGCCTGGATAAATAAAAATTGATTGATTAATTGAATTTTATTGTTTCTGACTTAAGCAAGTAGAAACTGTGCTCTGAACCCCCCTCAGCCCTCGGGCAAGGAGCACTGTTAAGGAGAGCCTTTGATTTTTCATAATTAATAATAATAATAACTGGTGACCCCCTATAATGACTGGATATCCAGTCCTGATAAAACACTGTAATAACCCACTGAATTCCACAGTAACTAAATAGCAGATTATTACAGCAATTTCCTCCTCATACTCTCACTTCACTGAAGCGTGAAAGAAAGCACAGTAGCTGGAGACCAGTTTTTCACTCTCTGTCTCCACAACAAAGTGCACTGCCACACTTACATTTCTGCCTTCGATCCCCAGACAAACCATCTCCATTGCAGCAGCCACCTAAAACACGTTTTAATAAAAAGAAACACCTGAAGCAAAAGCGTCTCGCTACGGTGGCTGCTTAGGGATACGCTTGTTCCCAACACAAATACAGCTTGCAGGTTTTGTCTCTATCAAAACCTTGCACTAGTTATTATAAACAGTAATGCCAGTGCAAGGTTTGTGTTATGAAAAAGTTTCACACACCCTTGGTGTGTGATAATCTCATAAACCCCCGAGAGCAGCGTTTATGGACTATAACACACCTTTGGTGTGTAAAAACCCCTCAGAACACACACCTGCACAGGCATTCTCTAGCTATAACCCAAGAGTTGGCCAAAAGCCTCCAGCAAATGAAGCAAATGTGGGACAGAAGCCTGCAGGTGGCTCAAAAAGAAAATAGTGTCATTGCCATGGGGGGTATTGTTTAACCAGGAAAGGCACACTAAGCCGAAGCTTGGTTCCAGGTGCAATCTGGGAGCACAAGAAAGATAAGTGACTTGCTCAGGGTCACACAGTATATAAGTGGGGGCTGTGGGATTCAAACCCAGGTCTCCAGGTTTACAGCTCAGTGTCCTTAACCACTATGCTAGACTGATTTTTTGCTTCAGGCCCCCCACCACCACCACTATACCTCTGATGACAACATCCTGCTGTACTGCCACAGCCAGTGGGTCCAGGCAGAGGGCAAAGAGCAGGGGGAACAGAGGGCACCCCTGTCTGGTGCCTGTAGAAAGGTGGAAGTAGGTAGAGTTTATACCATTAACACGCACCTTCGCCTCAGGTAATGTGTACAGGCTACAAAGAATTTGTAGACTTTTATAGCTGAATTTCATAATCTCCATGTTTTTTTAGTAGACATTGCTAATTAACCCTGTCCAGTGCTTTTTCTGCGTCCATGGAGATTGCCAGTTGGACTGCCCCCGGCCCCTCTGTGAAGTTAAAATATGAAGTAACCATTTTATGTTATCCTGCAAGAACCAGCCAGAAATAACCCCTGTTTGACTGGGATGCACAACCAAGGGAGCAACCCGCTGCATCCTATTCCTGAGAACACCAGTGACAAGTTTTAGATCTGCATTATGTAATGATATTAGGCTGTAGGAACTGCACAGCTCTGGGTCCATCCCTTCTGTGGGTAACACAGAAATTTGAGCAAACCGCCACGAATCAAGGACTGCACCCCCCTGCTCAAAAATATCTCAAAAGCAATCCAACAAGGAAAGTTTTGTAAAAGTCTGACAACAGGCCATTCATGCTAGCAGACTCCCCATTTTTAACTGCTTGCCCATGTTTTCCAGTTCCTCTGTACTTATGGGCTTCTCCACCTGTTCACTTTCAGTAACTGCAAGGCTTGGATGGATGACCCCCACCAAAACGGTTTCTAATTTCTCCAGCGTGTCCAGAGTACTCACCTGTGTGTACAGTACAGAGTAATATTTAGCAAACAACTCCACAATCTCTAAGGTCTTAGCAGTGGGTTGCCCCCCCCCCCACATATCCTTAATTCATAACACTGTCCCACTACTTTATTGCTTCCATAAGGTAAGGGCCGACAACCTACCAGCCCTATTCCCCCCCTTCACATTACTTGTGGTTCCCTTACACAATGCCCTCTCCACTTATGCATCCAGGAGCTTGTTTAGCTCACGTTTCTTTGTTTCCCACTGCATTTTAGCCTGGGGGTTTAATGTAAGCCGATGCTGAAATTCAGCCTCGCTGAGCTCTTGTTCTGTGATACATGGGCCTGCCTCAGCTTCTTTGCCCTGAACAAAAAAATGGGTGGCCCCCTTGAGCACGACACCCCAAAAGCGAAACTTGAAAACAGACAATTATAGTGACAGTCACTGTAATGGTCTATTTTCGGCGATGCTTGTTTCATGGTGTCCTGCCCCTCCCATGAACACCTCCGACCTAGAGTTGATTATATTAGAATGTGGGGGCGTGCGGGGGGCTAAAAACACAGTCTTTTGGAAGGGCACAATACTGGTGTCAGTATTGTGTTGTCACTGTGTGGGACATCGAGATTCTTTCTGTTGCCACACTTGATACTTCCAACAAAAATTAATGATTGTCCCTTTAACGCTACCTTCAATGCATCCCACTAAACTGAAAGGGTCATAATCCCCTATGGGTTATGCTGCAGAAACTCTGTGATAGTTGTCTCAACTATTTAAAATCAGGTGAGTTTAAATATCCCACATTCAGCTGCCAGTTGGAATTGCAAGGGGTGGGGTCAGGTAAACCTTTAACAGCAAGGGAGCATCGTCTGAGGATGCCACAGACAGAATTTGGCATTTTGTCACCTGACGAAGGTATACAGTGGGCACTAAAAACCTATCAGTACAAGAGTAGTTATGATGCCTGTTGTAAAAAAATGTAAAATCTTTCTCCTGCGGATGGAGATATTGCCAGACTTCAGTGAGGCCTGATTCAGCCAGCAGGTGTGACAGCAATTTCCCAGCTTGATGATCGGATCTGGACTGTAGATCCCTCCTATCTAGTGTGTTAGATATTACAGTATTGAAGTCTCCCTCAACAAGATTAACTGAAGTGGGGTCCTTAACTGTTGCCAACAAAAACTTGTTTGAAGAAAGCTTTGTTATCTTTGCCTTCGTTGCGTGCGTACAGGTTAAGTAGAGTGCGTGGCTGGTCCCTGTAAATCCCCACCAGATGGACATACTGTATCTACTATTTGGGTCAATCATCAATGTCCAAACCTCAAAGGGACAGTCTCTGTGAAGGAGATTTGCTGTACCTCTTCGGTGCTGATGCTCGGCCCCTGTAGCGGCATGTACCTCCCCTACCCACTGTCTCCTCAATTTTAAATGTTCATTTTCTGTCAAGTGGGTCTCCTGCAAGTAAGCTCTTGTAGTTCCATGTTTATTAAGCTCCAGCAAGGTCCTGGCCCTCTTGACTGGACTGTTGAGGTTCTTAACGTTAGATGTAACTACTGTAAAATCTGCCATGCGTCCACCACCCTCTTTGTGAAAAAAATATCTCCTCGCATTGCCCCTGAGCCGTCTCCCCTTCCCATCTTTAAATTGTGCTCCCTTGTTCTTGCAGATCTCTTTTTCTGAAAGATGCTCCCCTCTTGGACTTTGTTGATTTCAATCAATCAAACTTTATTTAACCAAGCAGTTGCGTCATTGACCAAGCTCATTTTCAAGATGGTCCTGGACAGAGAGAACACTTTTGCTTACAGTAGACAACACTTCATACAAAAGTAGACATTGGTACAGGCAGCACAATATACAAAAGCAGTACTTGGATGAATCAGACATGTAAAGCAAGTGCAAATATAGGCATTTAAAGTGCAGCGTACAGAGGATGTAGCTTATAGAGTACAAGTGAGGAGAGGAAGGAGGGACATAGAGAAGGGCAGTGGGAAGAAAGGGTATCAGACATATAGTAGAGAGCCTAATAGAATGAGGCCCCCTGCGAAGCTAATTGATGAGAGGGGGGGAGGTGGCTGCCCTAAAGGGATGCTGGCTGACACTGGAACTAGGCGGCCCAGGATTACAGAGGTTAAGGGACTCAGTTGAGTGGGGTAAGGCTTTACCTGAAACAATCACAGGCTGTTTTCAGGCCTCTATAGTGCAGCCCCCTAAATATAAAATGGCTGGGCAGCAGGGAGATTTTAAGTAATTTCTGCATGTTATTCCAAAGTGCTGGTAAAAAGGAGCTAATGGCTGTTGAGCCAAGACATGTCCTTGTTCATGGTAGCTTAAGGAGGACAAAGGAGGAGTTCCTTAGTCTGTAGGCACCCTTTGAACGTTCAAACAGGTCACAGATATAGGGTGCTAGTTTGTTGGACAAAGCCCAGAATAGCCACATGAGGGCCTTCCTTGTGACTCCTTTCCTGCTTCACATCTCTACTGGTACAAGACATTTTCCACTACCATCGGACAGTGGCCCATTAGCCTGCCAACTTCCTCTCCCGGTCGCACGCCTGCAATGCTAACTGCCTATGGTGCCCTCTATCTCTTATTGTTACCGCAGCCAGCTGCCTACTCAAGCTGCTCGTTATATGAATATTATCTCAAAGCATGTTATAACTGAGTATCTTTATTTTTTCTTTTAGTTGTTTTGGTTGTTTATTGTGCATTCTTTTACTACCTCTGTACGTATGTTGACCTTCATCCTTTGACGTGGAACCTTTGTAAACGAGCAGTTTCTGCTCAAAGGTATTTGTAATCCAAGAATTTAATAAATAAAATAAAAAAAATTTATTTACCTTCTCGTGGAGAGAGACGGCCAATCTAATGCTTGGCACAATGAGCAGTGATGAGTCTGCAAGGGCAAGTCAAGAACAAATCTCAATGCGTGATGATAGAGTGTTATCCAGCTTTTGGAGCACATACTGGCGGCAATGGCTGTATAGGAAGTCGGCGTAGTCAATCACGGGAAGAAAGGTTGTTTGAACCAGCTGCTTTCTAGCTTCCAGGGTGAGTAGGCGTCTTATGCGGTAGAACGATCAGGAACCTGGCTACCTGAAAGATCTCCTTTGTCCCTGGGGGTAGTCATATCAGATGACCTAAAGATGGGCAAGCAATGTGAGAGGGCAGCAAGAAGGGCTGGGGGGATACTGGAATGCATAGGGAGAGGCATCACCAGTAGAAAACAGGAAGTTATTATCCCTCTGTACAGACAGCTGGAGAGACCCCATCTGGAGTACTGTGTGCAGTTCTGGAGACCCAGTCTCCGCAAAGACATAGACAGGATGGAAGCTGTCCAGAGGAGGGCAACTAAAATGGTGCAGGGTCTGCACCGGAAGACATATGAAGAGAGACTTAAGGAGCTTAATATGTATAGCCTCGAGGAAAGGGGGGACATGATAGAAACTTTCAAGTACCTCAAGGAATCAACAAAGTCCAAGAAGGTAGCATCTTTCAAAAAGAGGTGTGCAAGAACAAGAGGGCACAATTTGAAGATGGAGGGCGGCTCAGAGGTAATTTAAGGAGTATTTTTTCACAGAGAGGGTTGTGGATGCGTGGAGCGGCCTTCCGGAGGAGGTTGTGGAGTCAAAATCAGTGGTGGAATTCAAGCATGCATGGGATAGTCATAAGGCAATTCTGGCGGGTGGGGTAGGAAGAAGTAGGCTGCTGGTTAACTAGGATCTGCAACTTATCCAGTAGGTAGGGAAATGGGCAGACTGGGTGGGCCAAGCGGTCCTTATCTGCCGTCAAATTCTATGTTTCTATGTTTCTCAGGAATAACTACTAATATCTAGTTCCTTCAGTTGAATTCTGTGATTTTTTTTTTTTTGTA
Source organism: Neoceratodus forsteri (assembly GCA_016271365.2). Lineage (NCBI taxonomy): Eukaryota > Metazoa > Chordata > Ceratodontiformes > Ceratodontidae > Neoceratodus > Neoceratodus forsteri. The sequence goes on along the minus strand of JADMNL010000029.1, from coordinate 36,074,383 downwards.
ATAGGTATTTTAAACCAATGAGAATTTTTTTTCTTTTTTTTAATGTATGGTCTGGGTGTTAATAGAATGTGATTCTCTAAACAACTGTCATAGGTCTCTGAGGAAGTACTTGGTTGGTCTGAAAGCTTAGATACAGTTTTCTTTTTTGTAACATCTATGTTGGTCCAATGAAAGGTATCAAACCATTTGCTTGTGGATCTTGCTTACCAAGGGAATCACAGGATACCCTGGATAGTAAAGTGGGTAGAGAATCCTGATAACTTGATGTCCCTATACAGTGTGCTTTTATTTGTGCTTATGAAGTGGGTGGGGGTCGTTTACTTGGTGGGCCAATAGTGATTCTGATCTATTATTACTATGTAAAATGTGTTGCCAGAATTGTAAAACTTGGGAGCATGGGGAACTCGCAGAGCCCTGTGTTTGGCTTTATCTACAGGAGATCTCCTGTGTACATTTTGTGCTGTATTTTGTTTGTATTTGTAACACGGCATTCCAGACACCAGTGAAAACCAGCAATGGCATTGGTTGAAATGGCTCAGGTGACACTAACCGAGCGGTGATTAACCCACAGGTAACGCCCACTCAGTTAGTATCACCTGTTGCCACAGGACAGCAGCACTCATTAGAGCCTGCTGGGTCAGTACCCAGATTGTCCATAAGCCAGAGGGTGCAGCACTGAGATGGGAATAGGGAGAAATGATACAACACCTCGCTCCGAACACAAAAAATATACCGTTCTTGTGTCTATCAGACAGTTATCCTCTCTTGCTGTCAGGTGCGAAATAGGTACCACAATGTGAAAGAATGTGGAGTGTGCATTGGGAACACGCATCCAGGCACATACTCACACTGACTGCAATGCAAGCAAAAGTAGGATATTGTAGGAGGCGGCAGTATGACTTTCGGCAAGTCCTCTATATTTGCGAGTGATCTACAGCTCGCGCAATGTCCCCGTCATGCTTGCCATGTTACAAGCGCATTAATCACCTCTAGCATCGGGCTCTACTGGGGATTAATGCTCGCTGGGTGGTTGGAACTCTTGGGCTTCACCCTCGTGCACCAACCCCCTCCAGCGGGCATTAATCCACTGGTAGAGCCCTCCTCTGTCGGTGATTAATGCTTACGTAGATGGTTGTGGCTGTCTACTCCTCTGGTTTGATCCCTAGTGCCACATCTGCCAATAAGACAGGAGTGTGCTAAGCGGTAACATAGCTCCATCATGCTCCCCCCCCCCCGCTTTATAAGCAGGTAGCAGTGAAGAAGTGTGCTATGCTCTGTGCCGACTTGTGGGTGTGTGTTTTTGGGTGGGGGAGGTGTCCATCTCCCGAGTCCCCCTGCTGTTTTATATGACATTGCTTTGATTCCCCCTAACGTTCTCAGTTGTCAAAATATGATGAGTTAATTTGTAAATCTGCTGAATCATCTGTTCTGTCCCTGTTTGACACTGCATACAATAGAATTGCCCGAGTTGGGTTGAACTGGTGGTCGATCCCTGGAACAGCCTGCCAGAGGAGGTAGTGGGGGCAAAGACTGTAGGGAGCTTCAGGCATGCGTGGGATAGGCACGGGGCAAATTTTGTTAAAATGGCCACCTTTAAAACTCGGCTCACACATTCTATTAAAGATACTTGTAACTGCCTTCCTTGACTACCTGCATGTCTGGAGCTTTGTATGTTTGCACTCTACTCCAGCTCTCATCTAGTATGACTTGTTGCTGTTACCTCCTCCTCCTCTTCCCTGCCATCTACCCCCTTATGCTCTTACTGACCTGCTTCTGCCTCTCAACTTAACAGTAATCCTTTTTCTTGCCTAGGTGTACTATATGTCATTGTTATATTGCGCTCTGTGAATTTTATATGATTCTATCCTGTGTTGTAACTCATTGCTGACTTAAGCTCTCCTTGGCCAAGGTCCATGTTGTAAATGAGTTTTCTCAGTGGTGATCTGCCTGGTAAAATAAAGATTGATTGATTGATTGATAGGTAGAGGAATTGGGGGGTGGGGCGTGCCACCTGTGACCAGTTAGGGTTAGTGGTAATGGAATCGGCAGGGACAAGAGGCAGACAGGTTTGAGCCTAAATGTCCTTTTCTTCCAACAAAATCTCTGTTTCTGTGTTTCTAACTGACCTTGTGACACTCCTTGTTTCGATATACCATTAGTTCTGAGACTTACAGTGAGCCTCCCCCAAGCCATGGAAAATATCTTGAGCCTCCCCGAAATACTAAAATAATCCTGGCCCTCCCCATAGAAAAACAGCATGCTTTACACAGTACTTCAGGAATAAAGTGAAACTTCTTTTGAGTTTGGCTCTCTTTTTATTAAGCTAATTGGAACCCTTCCCCCACTATTGTTACCCCTTGTTTCAATATCTTTAACTCATTATACCCTGGGCTGCCATTTTGTATCAGGAGAATCAGTGGATGGTTCGGATTTCATAGGGAGCTATTGGGTACAATGGATCAGACTGCTTTCTTTGTTTCTCCTCTATCTGGAATAACTTTCCTACTACCTCTGCCTCTCCCCCACCTTCCCTGTTTTTAAGCAGCTTCTCATGGATCCTTTTGCTTGTTCTGCTCTTGCTCCTAGTACCTCTCTCTGCCTAATCCTTCTATTTGGCTGTTCTACCACCAGTCTTCTTGCTCAATTGTTACCTTTTGCTATTTGTTCATTGTTCCCAGTTATTTGCACTATTGTTCATTTTGTTTTGCTGGACTGGTTTGCAGTTACATCTTGAACTGTAGTCACTCCTTCCCCATCCCCTGGGTACACCTGAAATGAGCCTTGGCTCAGTGTGCCTTTCTTGGTCACCGATTTGTAAATAAATAAATAAATTCATTCATTTGTTTGCCTCTCTACACACAAAATATCTAAAACTCAAACTTTAAATATAGTGCTTTTTCAGACTTGCTTGAGCCTCCCCAGGAACAGGTTGGGGCCTCCCTGGGAGGGTGGTCTCACCATTTGAGAAACCCTGTGCTATACTTAGTGCTTTGATTTAGCCATTGCTGGAACAGCATGGAGAATCAAACCGAGGTGAAGTTGAGTTTGTAGCCTCTCGTCAGACTTTTTTTTTGGGGGGGGGGGTCATCATAGACCAGTGTTGCTGATGAAGGTAAAATCTAATTACGGTGGAATGACTTGCTACAGGCATGTCTTGGGAACAGTCTACCTTCTGCTTTGCAGAACATCAGGTCCTGTGCTTTGCTGAATTAATTTACTGTGGTTCAATATAATTTAAAAGGACTGTCTCTCCATGCTTGCCCAGTGAGTGTAAATGAAATAATTATATGCGTTGTAACGTGCTGTGACTTGAAAATGAGGGGATACACGTCAGTTGGCCAGTGCAGCATATAAACAATTTTTAAGTAGAAGAAATAAATTAAAACTTTAATTATGCATGTGTTATATTGGTCAGGGACAAAACAAGATGGCACAGTACCTTACCACCTTTGTATTCAAAATCCCTACCTATTTTATGTCTCATTCTCTCTCCTCCTCTAGCTGTTCTAGGTCCACTCTGAGGTTGAAATGGTATGCTGGGTGAGTGCTAGGGGCAAGAAAAAAAAAGGTTCAGTGACAAATTGCAATATTTGTTAAAAAAATAAAATACAGTAAATTGCAGTATTTTTTTTTTGTTAGCCACATGTAATTTTCATTAACCATTGGAAATTCCCCTGGAATTCTGCAATTCAGTTGTGGAATTTTCCATGGACTTTGCATCGTGCTGCAGAATATATGTAGTGCTGCAAAATCCATTGTTTTTGGTGAATTTTCAGTCACATATACAGTTTTTCCATCGTGCCCGGCTCCCTCACCCATCTTGTTTATCCTGAAGCCCCTTCTCTGCTTAGCGTGTGATATAATAAAATAATAATACTTTATTTATTTAGCACAATTCTTAAAATCAAAGTGCTGTACATACTTAAAACATCATAAAAACATAGCAGTTCACTTAAAAATTATTTACAGTACAATTTAAATATTTCAATTAAAATTATCCAAAGATCCCATATTAAATACTGAATTACTGCTTGAACAAATGTGTTTTCAGGCCTGTTTTAAACCTCTCCACAGTCCCGCACTCTCTAATCTGATGAGGTAGAGAGTTCCACAGGGATATGGGGCACTGAACATAAAAGCTCGGGCCCCAGGTGTTTTCATCTGCACCCCGGGAACCTCTAACAACCCCTCATCAGTTGAGCGGAGAGGCCGGCCAGGGCTGTAGGGAGTCAGGAGCTCTTGCAGCTAGCTCAGACCCAGTCCATGATCCGCCACTGTATAGGCAGCCAGTGCAGATTGCGCAGCATGGGAGTAATATGACTCGAGCGAGAAGTCCCAGTCAAGCATGCCACAGTGTTCTGCACCAGCTTTAAGTGGCGGATATCAACCCCTGGCAGCCCCAGGTAAAGGGAGTTGCAGTAGTCAAGGCACGAAGTCACAAAAGCGTGGATCAATGTAGGCAAATCACCGGATGGAACAAGGTGCTTAATTCTGGCGATATTCCTAAAATGATAAAAGGAGGACTTGACTGCCGACACCTATGCATGCAGTGTCAGACCATCGTCAAGAACCACCCCCAGATCACGCACCTGTTCAGAGGAAGATAGTTGTACACCTTCAAGCCAAAGCCTAGAGGGTAAACCTACTACTGACCACTCTATCCGGTGACCCGGATCCACCACCAACACCTCAGTCTTCCCAGAATTCAATTTCAACCAGCTAGATTTCATCCAGTCATGGATTTCTGCCCACTATTCTGGTCGGGTGCAAAAGACAGATAAAGCTGTGTGTCATCAGCGTAGCAGTGAAACCTCAGCCCATATCGTCTTACAATGTCTCCGAGGGGCAGCATGTACACTGCAAACAACATGGGGGACAGCACCGAGTCCTGAGGGACCCCGCATGGCAGAGAGAATGAGTCAGAGGAAAAAAAAAACTGACACTACCCTCTGATATCATTAATGACATTGCATCGTAGCCAATGGCATGACTTCATTCTACCACAGAAATGAATATTTCATGCCACAGAAATCCGAAAATGCTGCTGAACAGTAGGGGCCGTGACCATTGGCTAACCCTAACTGTCATTGGTGCTCACCCAGACATGGCAGTAGGATTCAGCCCGTCTTGATGCCTTTTGTTTTTTGCCCTCTTTTTAACTCCCTTCCTTGGTCTCACCCCTCGGGTCTCCTATACTCAGAGTGCCTTGTACAGACTGCCTCTCTCAAGAGGCTGCTTCTAAGTCCTAGGTCATCACTCTCTCCTGAACCACTGAATGTGGCCCTTTCCAGCAGGGCCCCTGTGCTCCATTATCGGAGAAGGTGGCTTCTCCAGGGTCAACTTTCAATGTCTTGCCGTGCGCCTTGGGGGGAGGTTCCAGATAAGGAGTGGATGGTCACAGTTGCTGTGGTTTGTGCCATGCCCCAGTGTGTGTATGGTGAGCCGGAAGGCTTCCTGTGCTGGGAATTACAGGCTGTACTCAAGTAAGAAAACGTTAAGTCTTCAGAAAGTTCTTCAGGTGATGACAGAGATTGCTGTGTTATGAGGTGTAAGAAAGGTGAATGCACACCTTCCTTATTCCTTTATGTTCTGTGGGCATTTTTAAAGTGCAAGGTGTTAAGCGATATGATGGATACAGCTGTCATTAGCAGGCATGAAAATGTACTCTGGAGTACTGCTCTGAATGCATTTTTTGCAGAAAGTTCAGCTAGTAATATCTGTGCATAGCTTTTCAGGGTGTTTACAAAGTGTACAGTAGTGTGTTCAGGGATTCAAGATAACCTATGTAGGCGGTCACTGTACTAGGGCTCCCAAAGGTCACCTTTCCCGAGGAGGCTGGCCTGGATTCCCTAAGGATGTGCTACACTGGCCTAACGTGGCACAGTGCCTCCACCTGGGATGATGATATGGGGTACCTGGCTGCTGAAAGACAGGCTATTGCACACACACACACACACACAATAAATAATGCTTAAACTGCTCACACTCTCCCTCCCCCAAAGCATGTGACACCGCAAACAGTCACAGTCCCCCACCCACAAATCACAGTTCAGACAAATCATTTATTTAAAAGGGAGGGTAGAGAAAGAACAAGGGGGACAACAAAGGTAGAATGGAAGTAGGTTAGCAATAAATCTGCAGTCTAGGCAGACTTCAAGGCAATGAATAATTCAGTACTTTACCCCACAAACTCTGCCCACCCCCCAGAAGTCCTCAAACCCCAATGCGGGTACACCCATCGTAATTCCTCCAGAGGCCATGGGTGAGAGATCTGTCGGTAGTTGCCATGGATACCTCACCGGGAACACTGACGCTGCTTGAAATTTATTTATTTATTTATTTTTTTAACTGGATCTTCTTGGATGATCTTCGGCTAGAAAGGTGAAATACTTAGCTGAGTGTATTGTTTTTGTAATTAGAAGAACAGTGCTTCTGATTTTATTTATTTATTTGAACTGTGTTGACCAGGTAGGCCCATTGAGACAGAGTCCCTTTTTCTGGGGCAACCCGGAATTAATTACATGTATAGGCACATCATGGTCTGTCAACACAGAGGTAGTGTGGCTGAGAGGTCTAAGGTGCTGGACTAAGCCTGCAGTCTTTTCGGTGGCATGGGTCTGGATCCCACCACTGCCAGTGACACTTTTGGTAAGCGGGAGGGGAAGAGTGGGAGAGAAGGGCAGCTGCAGAATAAGGGGTGCAAGCTGCACATTTGAGCAGATATGATAGACCACTAGGTCTTTATCTGCCGGCAAATTTCATATGTCCGTATGGTAAAAACAATACAAATCACAGTAAGCATAGTTTATTGACAACAACAGAGGGTAACATGAGTTAAAAAGTACAAGTGGGGGCATACAATAGACTTCAGAGTAACAAAACACAGTGCAGCAGGAACAAAGATGGTTCTGTTCTCCTAACTCCCCACTTAGCCTTCCAGGTGATGATGATTAGTCCTTCAGCTGATATGTTGCCTACTTTCCCTCCTGCCTACACTACTGCTAACACATCCCAAATCGCTGTAATACTAATACCATCTCTACCTCACTGCTTTCCTTTGTTCTCCTCCCATCCCTTCCCCGATCCCCATTACCATTTGCTGGTGTGTTGTTATCCCTCACTACACCCGTCCTGAGCATATATCTGATGTTGCTGTCCTGCCAGACAGCCTCAGTGAGCATTCCCCTGTGATGTGTACCTGGTCGAATAATTTCAAAAGAGCTCACCCAAGGTCTGCAAAAACCGCTGTTTGAGGCCAGGGCTACTCGAGCACTTTAAGATGTACGTGACAGAACTGGATTGGTCCCCATTGGCTGGGGACATTGACGGTAATGAGGCCCTTAACTACTTCTTAATGGTCTTCAACAGAGCCGGTGATATTTTTGCACCATACAAAGTTAAAACAATAAGGGGGGAACCACTAGTCCCTGGTTATACAACACCATTATTTGTCTTATGAAGAACAGAGACATTCTTTGACATATAGCAAGGGCAGCTGGTACACCTGCTGCTATTAACAACTATAAAGCAGCCAGAAACGCCTGCACCAAACTCATCCAGCAGGCTAAAGCATCCTATTATAAGGACCTTCTAAACAAAACTTGGGGCTCTGGGAGAGTCTTTTGGGGTTCTCTGAAATCCTTGACGGGCAAGGCCACCAAGACTCCCTCTGACCTACTAGTGACAGCAAGGGGGCCCCTGCAGGAACACATTAAATGTACTCCATGGTGAATACCTCAAGGATTTGCATGTGCAGCAAAACCAAACTGCCGCCCAAGATCCACTAAGCAAAGAGGTACCACCATTTTACTTTTGACATATCACCAAGGCCGAAACCATTATGTATACTAAAGGGGCTATTGGCAAGACCAGGATGGGAGTGGATTTGATTGACATGAAGCTGGTTGGTCTTCTCCTAAACTAACTTGCAGGTCCTCTTGCCATGGTGCTCAATGCTTCTCTAAAATCAGGAGTGTTCCCAGACTTATGGAAATCAGCAATCATCACACCTGTCTTTAAAGCAGGGAACCGGACATAAACATCCAACTACAGACTCACATCCATCCTCCCTCCCTTATCGAAAGTACTTGAAAGAATTCTCTGAACAACTTAAGGAATACCTAGATAACCATAATCTACTCTGCTCACAGCAACATGGCTTCCGAAAAAGCACTCCTCACTCACCGCACTAGTGGACTACTTGTCCCAACTTTATGATGCCTTGGACAACGGACAGGCTGTGGGATTGGTCTTCATCGACCTTACTAAGACCTTTGACTCTGTAAATCACAGCCTCCTTCTTAGCTGCCTTGTGTCAATAGGTCTATCCCCAGACACGGTACTTTGGTTTGGTAGCTACCTCACAGACAGGTCTCAAAGACTCAAAATTGGTGATACCCTATCCACAGCTAAGGAGGTGTTCCTTGGGGCTCCGCAGGGGTCACTCCTTGGTCCCTTGCTCTTTAGCCTCTTCATTAACTCTGCCCCCACAGCTTGCTCGGCAAGCACAGTCCTCTGTGCTGATGATGCAGTAATTTCAGTCGCTGGCAAAGACCTCTGCTCCATCACCGCAGATCTCCAAAGCAGCTTCCTTAACCTTGAATCGTGGTCCAATGAAAACAAGCTACTATTAAATGTTAAAAAAAACAGAATATGCTATTCACCACCTCCGAAAGCAAAAAGAAATACCTGTCATTAAAAATACATAACCAAAAGGGTGGGCTCCTTGAACCAGTAACTAAGTTTAAATATCTCGGCATCACCTTTGATGACACCCTCACCTTCTCAAGCCACATCGACTATCGTCAAGACTGCTAACATAAAGGTTGGTGTACTCTACCGTCACAGACATTCAATGTCTCCCGATGCTAAATACTAGTAGTTCCATACTGTCTGTCATTGACTATGGGCTGCCTATCTATGGGGCGTGCACAAAAACTGCCTTAAACAAGATCAGCACACTCCACAGCAAGGCCTGCCGCCTTACCCTGGGGGCTGCCTTCGACACTCCCACCTGCTTGCGTTATACCAAAATGGGCTGGCTCTCACTCAGTTTACGAGGGCAATACCAAACCTGCCTGCTTCTAAAAAAAGTGCTGCTTGGGCTGACGTCTCCCACTCTGGATGGACACTTTAGGTTGGCCGCCCTCGCGAAATCAACCCGAAGTGCGGCCAATGGCAGGATGGTGATTCCTTTCCAAAGGACGAAGCTTGCCCAAAACTCCATCCTGTATCAGGGACTGAAATGGTACAACAAATTACCCTGTGACATCTCTGAGACATCCAAGATTGGTACATTCAAAACTAGGCTCAGATTCTTCCTTGGCTCAAAAATGACCTGTGCCTGCCTGTGCTAATGTGTTAAATACCTACAGCTGACCAGTACCTACCCCCCTCTATAGCTGGCCACCTAGTACCACCTCCCCTCCTAAACCCTCCCCCTACCCCCCTAGTAATTAACGATGACCTCATAGGGCTGAATACTCCCCTCCCCCTCTCCTACCACTGACGATGCTACCTTCGGCTGACACCCCAGCCTTCTCTTTTTTTCTAGCAAAGCTGGTGTTTATAAAGTGTCAAATAAGATGTGTATAACTTCAAACCTTTTTATTATTATTGCCTGCTGTGTGTGACTCGGTGTTCCCTTATGTTATCCCTGTATTTCTGTACCTGCTTTGTTCAACAATGACGTGAAACCTTCGAAAACGAGTCCTTGACTCAAAGGCATTAATCCCAAACTGAAATAAATAAATAAAATTCCCAACTGCACTCCCCACCCCCCCGACTACATTTAGGGTACAGTTGCCATAGACATATATGAAAATACAAGAAATAAGAAATAAGAAAATAGAATGGCACGAGTCAAGGACTGAAGAGAAGCAAGAAGTACGCAATGAAATGTGAAGCATGAAGTGCTAGTGGAGTATTGTATTGAAACATCGAGTAAATTAACAGGAGAATCAGAAAAACAACACTGCATATGAGGGCCTGAAGAAGTGGCGTGTTGGCTACGAAACTGTTGCCCAGAATATTTGGTGTGAATTTAGAAAAATAAAGAAGAGCTGCTTTTAAGCTAAATAAGAACAGTTTGTATGAGTGGAGTTTATCCTATGTTATGAAATTGTTAGATGCACAAGCATGTAACATTGAATGAATAATCATAATCTTTTTCTTTCTTGCAGTTCTGAGGCACATACAACACAACATCTTGCAGGACAATTCACCTCTTCCGCAAGGGGCTTCGGCTCCATGACAACCCAACTCTTTTGGCAGCTCTGGAGTCTTCCCAAGTTGTGTACCCAGTCTACATCTTGGATAGGACTTTCACGGAGTCCAGAATGAGGATTGGAGCCAAACGTTGGCTATTTATCTTTCAGTCATTGGAAGACCTTCACAAAAACCTAAGCAAAGTAAACCTGCGACTGTTTATTAACATGCGACTGTTTATTATCCAGGGGGACTATGAACAAGTTCTCTGGGATCACTTACAGAAATGGAATATTACGTAAGTGACCTTTGATAATGAGATTGAACCTTTTCATAAAAAGATGGATGCTAGAATAAGAGCCATGGGGGAAGAGATGGGATTTGAAATTGTCTCTTTTGTGGCCCATACGCTATATGATGTCAGGTGGTAAGTATTTTCTATTTTAAACCAAGTAAGAGGAGACAGGCCACCCCCATTACGTGGTTGTTGTACCCCACAACGAAGTGTGCATTTATTCAGAGACAGACACTCCAGTGTGCTCTTCAGCCCACATAGAAACCTACAGTTTGTCAGCGGATAAAGACTGCTTGGCCCACCCAGTCTGCCCATGTTTTCCTGCCTATACTGTCACCGCAGACCCTACCTGATCTCATGGTACCTGTTACTTCTGCTTTCCTACCAAGATTCCTTTGTGCCTATCCCATACATCCTTGACACCCAGCACTGTTTTCACCCCCACCACCTCCACTGTAAGATTGTTCCATGCATCTACCACTCTTTTAGTGAAGAAGTACTTCCTCACTTCCCTTCTAAATGTCCCCCTTCCAGCTTCATTGCATGTCCCCATCTTTTCGTGCACCTTCTCCTCTAAAAAAACACTCATCTCCAGTACCTTATACACCCTTTGAGGTGTTTATAGGTCTTTATCATGTCCCTCCCTTCCAGAGTGTATATATTTTAGATCACTCGGTCTCTTCTCACTGGGCTTATGATGCAGCCCTTGCACCATTTTGGTTGCCCTCCTCTGGACAACCTGTATCCTATGGCTTTCCTGAGATGTGATCTCCAGATCTGGACACAGTATTCCATGTGGGGTCTCACCAGCAGTCTATACAGTGATAGCACCACCTCTGTCTTTCTGCTGGTAAGACCCCTTCCTTTGCACCCCAGCTTATCGTTGGGCCTGCTTGCTGTCTTGTCACACTGCCCTGCCACCTTGAGGTCATCAGATATAACCCCAAGGTCCCATTCCTGTTTACTGACCCTCAGTACCTCTCCCTGTACTTTATACACTGCCCCTGGGTTTCTGTGCCCCAGATGCATTTTTTTTTTACACGCACCGGTAGAATGCCTAGATCTCCCAGCAAATGCAACACCCTGTCATGTTACTGCCCTTATAAAAGTTTTGGCTTCGATAGTGCAGCACTGTGCATTCGCATAGGCACAGCAGGCGACCTGGTCCATCCAATCGGAGAGCAGTATTTGTGGCAGCCATCTTCACACATTTTTATAATATGAGATAGTTGAGCTTTCAGGGCCTAACAGACTGGAATTGAAAGTGTGTTGGGTTGTAGTGGAATCAGTATTTTGTCTTACTAAATTAGGGAGCTGTTATGCTGTGAGCACAAAGTGGAAGACGTTTATGAAAGATTTTCCTCCTACGTGAAGACATTTGGTTAAAAATCTTTTTTTTTTTGGGGCACCAGATCAACATAATGATATGTTTAAACAAACACTGTAGGAGTCTCTGATAGTTAAGACAAACATTTTAGTTTTCAGACTCAATTTTTATTAATGTTTGCCATCGAAATGCTAGCTGTGTAGAGCTCGGCGCTGGAGCACTGCTACAGTGATAGTTTGGGTAAAGGTTGTTTTAAAAGACCAACTAAGTGCAGTGTGCTTCCACGAGGGTGATGGGGCAGTGGGATTTTATAACATGGATCAGATTAGTCACGTTGATTTAAAAAAAAAAAGGGGGGGAGTTGAAATGAGAAATGACTGGGTTAGAACCTAGTTGAAAGCACAAATTGCATCAGTAGGGCTGGCCCGGTGGTGCTGAGGAGTGAGGCGTGGACACCACACCTCACACCGTGCCGGTGACCTGGGTTCAGGAACAGACTTGGGCCGCCAGGGACAGGCAGGGGGAAGGAAGGATTGAGTGTCCCGCAACAGCTCTCCTTCCTTCGGGGTGGGTGAAGGACATGCGCCGCACTGCAGCGACACCCAGCAGAGGCTGGGTGTCTGACAGTAGCGGGTGCAGATAATGGGGGGAGAGCCGGCGGACGTCTGCACGTATTAGCGCTGACGTCATTGCACGTCCGGCTCTCCAGTGGGCGAAAACACCAAGAAAAATCAGGGGAACCTCCATCTCTATGAAGCCCTCCCCAGGCTTCGATCAGCTTCTGTCACTGGATCCCCCAACCAGATAATGGTTCTGAGGGCTGGATAAGGAGAGCCAGTTCTGCGGCCCCGCCCTCCGGAGGAATGCCAGGGGTGACTGGGGGATAACGGTTCAAGACAGAAGGTGGAAGACCGGTGGTCGTGTCCAGGGCCGAAACCTGGTGGAAGGAGCTCCACCATTAAAAAAAATATATATATATATTGCATCAGTACAAAAGCTAAACGATGTCAAGAAAAAACGTTATTGTTCACTTTTGCATCTTTCAGCTATCGTTGCAGACCAGGTGCACCTCTGTTGACCTGCTGCCAAGTAGAGGGTGGGTAATTTCTGGGTAGGCTGCAACTTTTTCCTTATAGAGCGCCATCCCTGTGATCTGGGTTCAGGAGTGGACTGTGATGACTATGATGGAGCAGCCAAGGCTGGAAAGACTGCTGATGTGTCCAGCCACTCAGCAGTCTCTACTTGGTCTCGGTATGGCACTGGAACTGGCAAATAACAAACTGGAGCTGTTAATAAATATAGTGCACTTGCCCACAGCTGAGCCCTGTCCCTGACGGGACGTTCTGGGATGTGCCCCAGGGGTGCTTGGTACAAAATGCTGGGCGGAAAGGATGGCAGGACCAACCAGTTAAAATAAAAGTGCATCGGTAAAGATAAAAATTACACTTTATTGTGAGAAAAGCCTCATTGAGGACTGCCCCACACTAAATTGTAGGGCAATTTAAGGTGGGCATTTTCCTTTAACAGTGTAAATGGAATGTAGCATGGATATTAGCGTAATGAGCCCTCCGTGAGCTTGGTACATCCAGCAGACCTGGGTTTGGTTCCCACAACCTCCACTACCATACTGTGTGATTCTGAGCAAGTAACTTAGCCTCCCCAGTGCTCCCAGGTCACCCCTGAAAACAGGCACTTGTGCCTGGTGGGCCTGGCCTGGTTACCAAAGAATTCACAAAAAACAAATGCTGCTGTTAACCATAAATGTACTCTCCTATCAGAGAGCCTAGGCCACGCCAGAGTCTCTGTTTCTCCTATCAGAGTGCAGGCCTTTCCAGAGTCTCCAACATAAATCTCACCCTTAATCCAGAACTCCAATGTGTAATTCAGTGTAATGTATCATATACTCTCAATGTTATGTATCATGGACTCCAATTGTGTAATTCAATGTAAAGTATCATGTACTCTCCTCTGTATACCCCGGTCACACTGTGAGGCGAGCATCATGTTGCTTAGTGTGCCCTTCCTGGGGAAACATTTCAACAATAAATAAATAAAATAAAATAACTCACAAATGCATGTTAAATGGGCATCCATCGTGTGAACTTTCTATACATTTTGTCTAGGTTTTCCAGAGGCAGTATGGGAGCATGTTAATAGATAGTGCCCCCATACTTAACTACTGACAGGATTTCAACTTCTGTGGAACATGTAATCTAGTATTTTGGTTTAAAGAAATTGCAGTCCTCTTCTTGAAAGCTCCCAATTAAGAGCTCACCCATTTTTTTACCAAGTTTCCAGTGTGCTCCTTACAGTTTAGGGAACTGTCAAGGGTAACTTTATACATGCTAATCTCGGTAGTTATGGCATCAGGTAAGTTGATCTATGTCATGCTAATATTGCACTGTAGCTGTTGATTGGTACCGTTGGGTGTCTGTCAGGCCGCTTGACAGGAATTCCGGGCCCTGGGCAAAGTTCAGACTGTGGGGCCCCTACCAGCTCACAGTCCCTTTCCTGCATACAGTATGGTGGGCGACCTGGGCCCCTCTTGGTGCTTGGCCCTGGGAATTATCCCCTGCTCCCCTACACTCTCAAGGGCCCTGTCTTTCTACTTTCAGGTGGTAAGGAAAAGTGGTTTGATCCTGTGCTTTATGGGCTCCAGAGCAAAACTAAACAAACAAAAAAAAAAAAAAATAAAAGTGGGTAGATAACAAAACTTTGAGTGTTTCTTAACAATCAGATTCATTAAGCAATAATGCTCAAAGGCCCATCTTTTATACCATGTGATATATCAACCCACTAAGTCAGGGAAGTGAGCTTAGTGTAGTCTATTCACTCAACCATGCGGCTAAGGAGTACATGGAAATACATGTTTGATTTACGTTGGCTTTGTGCTAAAAATGATCTGGGGTAACCCGTGAAAATTGCGACTGCATTTTAGTGGCTGCAAAATCAAGACGCAGTAATAGTGATCATTCTATCAGCGACTGTATAAAAATCATGCTGTATCCAAAATAGCGCCCCAGCTTGCTATCATGTGCCCCTAAATAGCGAACGGTATAAAAGACCGCCTACCAGCACTGAGCGATATCCTACAGTCACGCCTGCAAGCTTCTCCCCACCTTGTTTGCCCAGCTTGTATGCACCTTGCTCTCACTGGACCAGATTGCTCGCACCTCCTTGATGACGTGGGACGAATGCGCCACTAAGTGCTTGATCCCCCGTGTCATAGACATTCTGTGGCATGAACTGAATGTGCTGAACTGTTCTTTTTATCAGCGGAACTCTAGGCAAATGGCCTGCTAATGCATCAGGGGGAGATGAGGTGCACTGCACAACAACCTGTGTAGTGGTTTCCACACTTGTTCTTGCACACTCTTGTATGTCAGTCATTATCTTGCGCACCCCAACATCCCCAGCATCTGGAACATGAGTATGTTCCTCTGGTCCTGTCCACACTACACTGATTGCGCCCAGTAACGGATGCAATCCGTTACAGCCGTGGAGAGGCGCAGTGCATCCACACCTCGGCAGTGTCCATTACAGGACCGGCACCGCAGGTCCACACATCGGGATCCAGGTGACCATTACAGCAGCGCCTGATCCCACAATGCAGCTCACGTTACGCTTGGTGCCCTGCAGGGGACTGTTACCGGCAGTCTACACTACCGCCGGTAACATTACCAGGGCGGGACCGGTTTCATAACCGTTGTTAAAACCACCTCATATGTGGTTTCAGCAACGGTTACGAAAACGCTTCCTGTAACGTTACAGGTGTAAACGCGACCTGTTACGGTAATGTTTTACACCCTCTGTAGCGTTACAGAGGCGTAGTGTGGACAGGGCCTTTATCTGTGCTACTTTGTTGCCAGTAGTATGCAGTCTAACGAGACAGCTGATTTCATGGGCATCGGCTCATTTCCAGTAGATCATGTCACCTTTTTCTTTATCTTTTCTGTAAATATACCCAGCAAATACAGCAAGTGGCCTACCTTTTTGGCTTGTGATAAGTTCGACCTCCATACTGGCAGAGTGAGTTCAGAGTAAGAGTAAGGCAAGTGGGAGAAAACACCAACAGATGGTCAATTTAAACCTTTTTTTTTATTTGCATGTTTTAGTTTTAACCAAAACTGGTTTGATAATTCATGATTTTAAATACCACTGACTGTTTTATTTGAAACAGGTGTGTTGAACAACATGCTGCAGCATTACAGTTACACAGGGCACAGGACAGAGCAATGTCCTACTCATTTACACATGTTCTGGCCATGTAATGCTGCATTGTGGGAACAAGAAAGTAGCTGGAGTGGTACGGACTGGAGCGAGACTAGTGTGACTATGATTTGGGGAAGTTTGATGTATCGGAGGGATTGAAATCTGTTAGCCATTGATCCCTATTTTTATGTGGCGACTAACTTGTGCAGCGCTAAAATGTTTGCTTGTGCTACTGGCGCTTGCCGTTATTTGGGCTCTATATTGCTAATCACGGTTAAGTCACGATTTTTACATGGAGCCAGATCTGGTACCTAGTTATGGTTTATGAAGCTGAATCTGGTCCTCCTCCCCCCATACTTCTTAGTTTCTTTGGGGGGGGGGCCCTTCTTCAAGGCTGATGGGTTTAATACCAACTATTTACAACTGTGATGTATATTCCATTATACAGGTTAATGTGTCCCAGTGGTTGGATCCACCTTCCCACACCGCTGAACTGTGCAGAAGACCCCAGCTTGGACAGAAAGTACAGACATTATTATGAAATGTAAAATGTCATGGTCATGCACAAACCCAGTCAACACTGTGATTGTATAATGCTGACCGTTTATTGTAAACTGACAGCGTAAACAGAATTCAAGACCACTGTTTTTCGGTTTTTACCGGAAAATCCGATAAAATTCTGGAATTAGGGCTGCCTGAAAACCAGTAAAAACGAAGATTTCATGGAATCTGGCATTTTCTATCAGATCAGTAAATCTATAAAAAAGTCTGTTTTTCTTTTAATTCCTTCCTGTACTATTTTCAGTTTGCTTTATTTAATGCTCTGTATATTAAGCCTTCTTTAATTCTGATTATTTATGCACATACTAGAAGAACGATAACAGAATCCCGGTAAAATCCGGAAATTAGAGTAACAATCACCGGTGAAATTCTGGAATCTTAAGTCTTGAAAACGGAATTTAATTGTTTTAATCACAGTAAATCAGTGGCCTTGAGAATGTTCAATAAAAATGTATTTACAAAAAAAAAATTTATTCAGCAGTTGGGCATAGTAGGGATGTGTTTTTGTGGGATAACGGCATGCTAAAGGAAGTGAGGCACGAGGCAACGCTGAGTGCCTTGTGCGCCAACGAGGTGCCATTATCCTACAATAACATACACCCTGGATTGCCTTATTGCGATTGCACAATACAACACCGAGTGCCTTATGCGCCAATAAGGTGCCATTATCCCACAATAACATACACCCTGGAGTGCCTTATTGTGATTATAGAATGGTATCTCTGATTTTTATTTTAAAAAACAAAACAAAACTGAGTAATGAAGGTCAGAAAATTAAGTATTTCTGACCTGTGGTGTTGTGCTGGCATAATGCCTGGTCATGTGATCACATCTGACCAATCACAGGTCTTGGTGACTCTTACCCATTTTATAAACCCTTATAACTCTGAGTCATAAACCTTGCATTTGGCTTCTCTCTCCTAGAATTGTGGCAGCCAATGGAGGTGAACCGCCATTGACATACAAGAAGTTTCTCCATATTCGTTCTACACTGGAAGACCCTCCAGTGCCAGCCCAAGAGATCACATCAGAGGACTTCCCGTAAATCTGTAGTGAAGCAGGCAGAAAAATAACAGTTCTTTCCTCTTCAGATGATTTCAGTGAGGAAAAGTTCATCACCTTATTATGTGTGTGTTCTGAAATGAAAAGCGGGTTCCATCCTTTTGGGAGTCACTGGATAGTTTTATGCCTTTTATTGGCTCAGGTGTTCTTATATCTGAAGCAGGGGCCTGTGGGGCCCCGAAAGCTTGTGTACTATATCATGTTTGTACAAGACATACGCTGAGCCAATAGAAGGTATCAAACTGTCCACTGACGTCTGTTTTCCAAGGACCAAGATGGCTAAAATCGCTTTTTACTAGGTCACATTCCTTATGTGGATATCGTTCAAATTTTGATACTCAAATGTTGGTCCAGGCTGTCTTATTGCTGTACTGTAAATATTATGTGTTCTGTGAAGATGAGAAATGATAAAGAAGCGTTAGCAAATGTTTAGCCAAATTCACTGGATAAACACTCACGTAGCAGTTATGGAAAATTGATTTTGAAACCCAGATTCTTGGTCACATTTGTATTGGGGTTTCTAATCTCACAGACCTGTTATGAGGCAGTTAAAGTTAAAAAAAACTTAGCAAAATAAGATTATCTGTGAAATTTGGTGAAGATGTAAAGGGGGCAGTTGGGTTAGGATTTGTCTCGGTATCCCCTGGCAGAAAGAAGGGAGAGAGTGGTCAAGCTAAAATGGCACACACTAGTATATGCAGTAACTAAGAGGGTGCGTACCAAGTAAAGCATTCCAGCTAGTCGTAGTGTAACGTTAAAGTGAAGTAGCCATGTAAGTTCTGTTGTCATTTATTGTCCGCAAGACATAAGACATAGGAAGCCTGCTGAGGGGTATATTTTGCAGCTCCCTTGGTCATTTTGCAGGTATGGAACCAGCCAGTAGGAGACCTGGATTGAGGAGTCCCTACACAGGCAGTAATTCATAAATTGGCCATAATTAGGCTAACACAGGGAATTCAGATTAATGTTGTATAGACTGCATGTAGTGCTGTCAATGAGACTAAATACTCAAGGTTAAGGTGAGGTGAACTACCACAGCAGTATACAAAGATAAAATGAGCATAAATGTGGACTGAATACATTCCTTATAGCTTGAGGGAGCGACCAACCTATTGGAGTGCTCCTTTCTTCTATGTGTGAGACACTCTTATTGTATGATGTGTGTCTCACACACAGATGTTGTAGAAACAGGCACATTCCAGGACTTAAAAAACATATATATTTATATATGATCATATTGATCAAGCTGGATCAATAATATATTAATACTGCCGCAGAGACCACTCTTATGGTTGTAAGAGTGGTCTCTCATTCTTAGAGTATCAGAACTGCTCACCTTTAGCTCGTGGTTCTCATATCCAAAGAATGCGAGAGACCACTCTTACAACCATATGACTGGTCTCTGTGGTGCTGGTAACATACATAAGACACTCCTTAGGTATCCGTACTTACAGACTGAGCAGCATTTATCAATACAGGCCAAGATGCAACAGGACAGGGTATAATATTAGTGCCACATTTCAGGGGCAACATCTCCTGCTGAGCTCCGTCCCAAATGTGACTCTCTTATGCTCTTACCGATGAGTTGCATCCCACTGTGGGAAAGAAAGTTAGAGAAATAGGGTGGGATATTCAAAAGGGTTGCGCCATGCGCAACAGGGTTGCGCATGCTCAAGTCCTACATTGCGCCATTCTGCGATATTCAGCAGGAGGCAGTTGCGCAACTGAAAACAGGCTGAGCAACAGCGCAATGCAAATGAATGCATGCTCAACAGGAGGGGGAGGAACCATGCATAAACTGCACAGCCCGATATTCAGTCGGGCTGTGCAGAGTTATTCAGGCAACCCCAACCTCGCCTGCACAACTTTGAGCCAAAAAGAAGCTTAAGTTGAGGGCCACCCACAGGTGAGCTACTGCATTGCAGGGGCGCAACACAGCAGCTGCCACCTGTGGCTGGCCCCCAACCCAGTCCCTGTGCCCCCACAGCCCGATCATGGCAGGCATCAATGCTAGCTCCCCTCCTCCATTCACATCCCTGGTGGTCAGTGGACCCGAAATGCTCGATCGCAGGCAGAAAGTATACAGACCCCCCCCACATCCCATGTGCCGATCGCGGGCAGAAGAATACAGAACCCCCACATCCCCATGTGCCCGATCGACGGGCAGAAAGTATACAGAACCCCCCACATCCCATGTACGATCAGCGGCAGTGAGTAAATGCCCCCCAAAACATCTCCCTGGTGTCCTAGTGCTTGGCCCCATCCCACCCACCACAGAGCCCACCACGCTCCCCGGCCCGGTGGTGAGCATCCACCCGGTCCAGATTTGTGAATGATGTCATTCACAAATCTGACCGTCAATGGTAGGGCTGCACGCCTATTGGCTCTAGCTCTGCACCACTGGGCGTGCAGCCCCTACCGCCAGTCAGTCGGAGGGCGGCAGGGCGGCAGGCGGTGGATGCTGCCGCCCGCCCGCTGCCGGGGAGGTGGTGGGGCTGCGGGTGGGTGGGTGGGGCCACACTCAGACACCAGGAGATGTTTTGGGGGCACTTACTTCATCGTCTGCGATCGGCACATGGGACGTGGGGGTTCTAGAGACTTTCTGCCCGCTGATCGGGCACATGGGATGGGGGGTTCTAGATACTTTCTGCCCGCGATCGGCACATGGGATATGGGGGTTCTGAGTACTTTCTGCCCGCTTATCGGGCATTTTGGTCCACTGACCACCAGGAGATGTACGGGAGGAGGTGGGGAGTTACATTGATGCCCGAGATCGGGTCGCAGGTGCGCCGGTAGCCTCGACGGGTTGCCGCTCGGCAGGGTGCCAGGCGCAAGTCCTCGGGATCGGGCGACCACATGCTAATGGCATAAACAAGAGTAATGACATGCAATGGCCCCCCTGCGCCTTTTGCATGTATTATGGCCCCATTTGCATGTCACCTTTTGAAGTCGTATTTTGTGCATGGCGCACGGTACTTGGCGCCACCGCAAGTTGACTGCTCCACTCTGTCAACTCTGCGCTATGCGAAGTTCCACTGGCGCCATGCACAGTGGCTATGGCTGGGAGTGATATTCAAAGGAGTTGCTCTATAGCGCAACTCCTTTGAATATCGCACGGGACACACCCCTGCGCATCTATTTTGCGCAGCGCAAGGACTTGCGCCTTTGAATGGCGCAGTTTGAATATCCAGCCCATAGTCTTTTTAACTGACTGAGTGCCCCCCCGAGTGTCCTCCCCTCCCCCCCACTGCCCAGTTGGCGGCTGAGGGTCATGTGACTGAACCTCCCAACCTGGCCACCGAAGGAAGACGACAGAGTGATTGATGGTTTTTTTTGGGGGGGGGGGCAGTGGCAAGCTTCTGCCCCTCACAACCCCCTTGAAGCTTGAAAAAGCTATGCAAATGAAGTGGCGCACATTGTAGCTAAAGGATCTTGCTTATTTTAGCTGATCTGTTGTGCTCCAGCATCTGCTAGTAACAGGCTACAACTTACTGTATTTCACTGTTCAGTTGCCACAGCTTCTACTTGATGTTAACCATTTGAACCATGACTGCTAACCGGGGGCGGTTTTTATTAAGACCACTTTCCCTGCTGCTTGTCTTGAATGCTTCCTGCCATGCCTGCTCCTTCTCTCTCTTTACTGAGTTGATTCCCCTAGCTGCCCTCCCGCTACTGTGTGCTTTTTTCTTTTTTTTTTTTGCTCTTGTCAGCGAGCTGCTTTTACAGTCTTTACCTGCGCTTCTTATCCTGGCATTTTCTCACCGCTTTGGTGCCCTTTCTGAAGCCAACGTCCTCAAAACTCCATTACCGGGCATCTGCTTACCCCCGAGATTTTAATCACCAGGAGCAAACACATCAGACAACGGCTGCTCTGCGTTTGCTCCACTGATTGCCGATCAGTACGGTGCCTTTTTTGGACTGGGACATGGAGCTACAAGGTGCATCCCATGTGGCTGTCTAGTTAGTTGTGTGCCCACAATTAGAAGCCGTAGCTACTAAATGGGGACAATGGCTAGTAATTCTTTTTTTTTTTTTGCTGCAGCTGCTCTTTGAGGGTAGCTTGTATTTGTGGGTGACTTCTAACTGGTGAACTGTGGTATTTATTGGGAATATTTCAGCGACGTTTTCACGCTTTTTTTTATTTTATTGGGGCACACATGGCATCTGAAAGTTATATGTAAGGGTACACATTTTCAGCACAACAAATTAACTTGCCATTGCTCAGCTGAGACGGGTCATGGTAGCAGGCATACACTGTTGCTGGGCCTGCCACACTGGCATACAAATGTTGACCTTCATAATGAAAAACTGCTACATCCCTGAGTTTTCATGAGTGCATTCCAACAACCTGGCATTGTGCAACATTGGCAAGAGTTCCAAGTAGTGGCTGCAAATGAGTGGCTGAAGGTTAACCTCCCAAGGTTTGACCATATTTCTGGTGCCTTCTCGCTGGCTGGCATATCAGGAGTTTTAAACTGTTCTGCAAAGTAAAGTGCAGCGGAGCATCAGATGCCATTTAAATTGACTGGTTCCATGCAAATATGGCCGCATACTTTCTTAAAATTGCTAACAAAGCTTAAAATCTAAATTCCATGACTGTGATTACCGTTCCATTGTGGTAATTAAGCCGTGTTTGTTTATGCATGGTGGTCTGAGCACAGCTGTTATTCTCTGCTTACAAAAAGCTTCAGTAAATCATGATGCTGTTAATCACTGCAGACTGAAATAGTTCAAAAGGTCAAGACTGAACTTGCATTTTTAAACCAGTTTCTTTGTCGAAGCAATCTTTTGTCATTTCCTTCTGCTTTACTTTGGGCGACTGCAGTGGAAAAACATGCGGCACTCGAGCTGCTCAACAAACTGGTGGGCACTTCTGCTGGTAAAGAAATACATTATTTGCTTACATAAAGCACCCAGACTCTCAGAAGCAAAGCAGTTCACTGTGATTTTCTGTTGCCTGAAGCACGCCTGGTCTCTGTGCTGCTTTGGATAAGCAAGTTGATCTCAGCCAGGTTTTCATAACATAGTTGCTTAAAGGTTCCAGTTGCATCTGCTGATGCTTCTTGAGAACTCCTTTTCATTATCTCAAACTTTTCGTACTGGAGGTGTTTTTAAATAGCTCTTAGTTGGCATAGAAACATAGAGTTTGTTGTCAGAAAAAGGCTGCATGGCCCACCCTGTCTACCCATATGGTCCTTGCCTAATCTGTCTCCATAGACTCTACCTGGTCTCCGGGGAGCTTCCCTCCTCCCTGCCCATTTATTAATATTTCCCATGTTTGTCCCAAGTATCCTTGAAGCCTTCTACTATTTTTGCCTCCACCACTTTGTCTGGTAGTCGGATGATTTTGATCTGATTTTCAGATTTAGTAATTTCTGAATCCCAATCAAACTCCAGTTTAAATCCTGAAAGGACCTCAAGATTGTATTCGGATTTGAAATCCTATATTTTAAATCCCACATTCCTATGTAAAATAGGTTTTATGATTCAGTTTAGGAATTAAACATTTTTGGACTGGGATTCTGAAAATCCTAAATCCAAAAACCAGATCAGAATCCAACGAATCCAGTTCTGTTTGGTGGATTTGGAGCAGCCGTGATCTCTAGCATTCGCCATACTTGTTGAAGATGTGATGAATCGTGAATCTAAAATTTGACATGGACACAAGAGGATGCAGTTTTGGGGTTTTCTGCAGATAGAGTAGGTCCAGGCATGCCCCATAGAATAGCTTAAAGGGAAGCAGTCAGCACTAAGAGCCCCGCACCTAAGTGTGGGGCTGGTCCCTGCTTGCATTGTGCAAAAAAAAAAATATATTTTTTTTTACTTTTTACTGCAGTACAGTACATTGCATCAGACTGATTCTGCTGACTTGCAAGTTGACATTTTCTGTAACTACAAATCCCAGAATCCCTTGCAGTTGTCATTGGAGGAAGACTGCAGCAGTGGGAGATTCCATAGCCTGCAGTGCATGTTAGAGCTTTTCTGCTGGATTCCAGGGATACTAGAAGTACATGTAGGCAATCGGGGTGGGGGAACCAGTGGATGCCAGGGATAATAGAAGTACAGATGTTGGAGCATTGCTGTGGCGATTGGGAGGGCGGGGCCCTAGACAGCAGTGAATAGTTGTTCTACTATGTAGACTACCGTGGCCGAGGGGGAGGGCTAGTAGATGCCAGGGGTTGGGATGAAAACAATGCACAGCAACAGATTGGTAATCGAATGGTGGTTTGGGGGGGGGGCACCATAGCTCCTCACAGTGCCTCTGTCTAGTCTTATGCGACGGCATTTTGTGGCATGTTGATAAGAGCACAATGGCATGCAGATGACCCTTTAGTGCCTTGCGTGCCCTGTGGGCTTATTAGCATACCATGGCTAAATGTGGCACATGGGAGCTGTGATGCTGTCCCCTTTTGGGACATGCTATCTCCATTCCCTCCTGTGGGCCATATTCCAGCAGGGGGCTGTGTGAGCGCTGCGCATAGTCGCTGTGCTGGCCCATTCCCATATTCAGACAGTGCGCACCGGTTGCAGCACGCCCCTAGGCCGCCGAGCACTATCACTGGAACACTGCGAAAGGGTGTGTAATGCAGATGGATCACTGAATATGGGACCCTAAGGCCCTCATGTCATCACGATACTGTGTTACTTTGTTACGAGAATGAAATGACATAACTGAAGTGATTTTAGGGGTGATGTGAGCCTCATGGAAGGATGTTAATACTTGACACTCTACCTAATTCCCCATAACCTATTTTTTGTATACTTGTGTAGTTTGTAGGCATGAACAATAATTCCCTCTTTTACCCCCCATATCATCCTAATTTAAATGAAGTTGCTTCACAAGTGTCAGTGGCTCAGCAGGTAGCATACTGGCCTCTTGAGGCCGGGAGATCAGAAGGCTATAGGTTCTATCCCCACACCAGGCACTTGGGTTCATATCCCAGTACTGACACTGCAGTGCAGCACGAGGGGGGTGCTGCACTCCTGAGGTGCCGTATTTCAGATGAAACATTAAACTGGGGTCCCATCTGCCTGTTCAGGTGGATGTTAAAGATCCCATGGCACTTCTCGAAAAGAGTAGGGGAATTTTCCCGGTGCCCTGGCAAGATTTCCCTCATTCACTAAAAATACCACTAACAGCTTAATCTGGTTCAAGGTCAGTTGGCATTCATCTGTATCCTCCTCCGGGTGGTGAAAATAGGCAGAATCTGCCTAGTGCACTTACCCGGTCAACAGAAATAAAATGAATACATCTCTTCTGCTGTGATGTGAAAACCTGTTTCACTCCATTGGATAGGTTATGACCCCACTCATGCAAGGCCCCATGCAAGTCCATAATGCGCACATGCACAAGCCAGCAGAAGTGCTTCAGTCAGTTCTGTTGTATGCCTTTGGAAGTGCCTGAATTCTTGTCTTGTGCTGGCCATCAAACTTTTCAAGGTAAGTTCCCTAATGCTTTCTGTTGTTTAAAGTGTGTCTGAGTTGGAAAAATGCCGTTGGAAGGATGCTGGTGTTTGTTACATTTCGTTATTCAGCTGATTAATTTATATGTGCTAGGAGCTTTGTGCTTACTGCAAGTCCCACTGATGTGCAAACACACATTATCAGCCCTCATATTTCCTTTTATGAGTGGGGTCATGACCTTTGCAATGAAATGAAACAGGTTTTCCCACCAGGATAGAACAGAGTGAAGCAACTTCATTTAAATTCAAATTAGGATGAAATTAGGGGAATGCAAGAGAACGACTCATTGTTCATGTCTACAAACTACATGGCAAACAGAAAAAAGGTTGAGAGGACGTTCCCTTTGAAGTGTTTTGGCCACAGGCACACAAAAGTAGAAACCCTTTTGAAAATATTTTGACTACTACCTACTTTTGTCTTGATTTTTTTTTATTTTTTTGGTAACTGTTTCTTGTCTGGTTTCTGTGACAGGCAGTGCATAACCCCTTTGGATCCTGGGTTGGATGATGTTTACAGAGTACTCCACCTTGAAGATCTGGGTTTAAATGTTGAGCAGGAAGCAAACTGGATTGGAGGAGAATCAAATGGTCTACAGAGACTGAAAAAGCACTTGGAAAATCAGGTACTGTCACATGAAAATTGGAATCGTTGGACTGGTCTTCCCCTTTCCGAAACTGGGAAGGATTTATAAACATAACTTGAATTTCATTCTAAGGGCCATTTTGATGCACAAGGCCTCAAACGTCTGCTAAGGCACTTGAAGAGATGGTCTCTTCTGCTGTTTTGTTCAGAGGGTTCAGTCCCAGAATAGGAGGGTCTAAGCAGTCAGTAAGGTGTTTCAAATCTGTGGCTGTGATCGAAGATGCTAGAAATCTGCAACTGTGCATTCAGCTGTTGTTTCCAGTCCACATTGTGGAACGGTATTTGAGTGAGAATGTCCCAAGGCCTCTGATACCGAATGCCGAAGGCTCCAGAGCCTGGATGGTCACAGACATCCAACTCACAGGTTATCTGAAGCCCCAGGATGTGAACCTGGGGTACCCATGTTTGAATCCCACCACGGCCACTGACATAACGTGACCTTGAGCGCAAGTTATTTAACCTTTAACCTCCATGTTCTTTTTTTTTGTAAGTAACCTTCTTAAGTTTCCATAACCTCTCACCAGTTCTTCCATGCCTCACACACATAGGTATGGTCTGCCACTCTGCAAGCTTAGTGTGAGCCAGCAGCTATATAACATGCAAAGAATGTGCCTCATGTTGTTGCTTTTCCCACCAGATACCAGGGAGTGGAACTGAGTAAAAGGGAGTTGGGGCGGGGGGTGGTGGTAGTTTTCAGTGTACTTGGGGATTGGGCAGGAGATCTAGGGGTTCTTCTGCTCATGGGACTGTTGATTGGGTCGATGGGGGGGTTATATGTGTGTGATTGGTGCAGAAGGGTCTGGAACCCTGGCATGTGGAAAGGACCCATCAACACTATTAAACTCATGGTTGATAGGTACATGGCCCACTGGCCAGCATAGTTCTTCTGGCTTGCAACCCCCAAGCTAGTCCACTGTGTGCTTGGTAACTTCCCAGATTATTGCCTACGCACCGGGACGAGCTGTTGGGTTAGTAGTGAGTTATAAAGGCATCTCCCAACAATGTTGCATTCAAGGGCTTCCAACGTGGCCCTCTTGGGCTTGAGTGTAAACGGCATCCAGTTTGCACCTGGGCTCAATTGTAAAGAATTAAGGGCCTTTTACAGGGTGTGAAATAGATGGTATAGTGTAGCAAAATGCTACACAAAATAGGGGGTAATGCTGCCCATTTCCAGACATGCATAACAGTAGACTGCTAACGATTTTCTGAGTGAGTTCATGGCACAGTTGACAATATTAATAAAACAATATATATATATATTTTTTAAATCCTGCTAATCTATCTGTGCCAAGTGCTATGCATTTTTACAGCTGATTAGCACTTTCGTGCCTAATCCTGCTAATTAATTTTTTTTGGCTTATTTAATACCCTGCTCTTATATTTTTATTCTTTGTTTTATTTTTCTTTTATCTTACCAGGAAAAGGCTTCATTGAGTAGGCTCATTCACAAGGAGGTCCTGGGTAGGATAGTAATACAGATATAAATACAGTGAGGTAATATGTAGAATACACAATAGATGTAAATATAGCAGAGTTTCAGTTACAATAGCAAGGCAGAGCAATGTACCATGGGGTTGCCATTACAGTGTTACAATACATGTATATAATACACACTAGGTATAGCACAGCAAACATTCTGTTGCAGTACTAAACAAGAGTGATAGTAAAAGTAAAGTAATTATATGTGTGGAATTACTTTATTCTCAAGTAGTAGGTCTCCTTGTACCTTTGCGTAAGTGGCGGGGCTTTATGCTTGCTGTGAGTAGTATTTTATCACAGTCTGGTACTCTGAAAGTAAAGCTGCAAAACAATCCCCTAAAACAAGTATGTATTCAAAGTGCAGGGGATATTTGTAGGGTAACTTTGTTAATGTTGTCTTTTCTAGGGCTGGGCTGCAAATTTTACCAAGCCAAGGATGGTTCTGAACTCCTTGTTGCCGAGTACAACTGGCCTAAGTCGGTATTTTAGTTTGGGCTGCATGTCAGTTCGCATGTTCTTCCACGGTTTATCAAACATATATATGCACAGGTAAGAGACGATCCCAAACCACTTATTTGTTCAGTTTATAAATACTTTTTAAAAGGAGAAACTACCACGCATATCATGTAGGGAGAAGTGATAATATTTTGGTCACTAGTTGTGCTACTGCTGCTATTAAATTTAGCACTACCAGTGTATCAGTTTGGATTCAGTAGGTAGTACACTGTCCTCTAGGTCACAAGATCATGGGTTCTAGTCCCACATCATGGACTTGCGGTTGTGTAGTGTGCCTCTTGGATGCGATGCTGAACCAGATTCCCCTCTGTCCATTTCTGGAGGCTATCCATATGAAAGTTGTGCATCTTGTCTTGTTTTTCAAGAAGATAAGGGGTAACACCTGCTCTTTCAACAGCCCAATGTCTAATGTAGCTATTCACATTTGTGGTTGATTAGTTGTTGCTGACGAATGAATGCCACATCATATATAATTTTATTTTTAGTTTTTAGTTTTATTCTTCGGTAACCAGGTATAGCCCACTGGACGTGGAGCGTGTTTACAGGAGCGATTCAGGAGCAAAAGGAGGTTAAATGACTTGCTAAAGGTTGCACAGTATGTAAGAGGATGGTGTGAGACTCAAACCCAGGTCTGCTGGATGTACCAAGCTTGGTCTCATTGCTCCAGCCTCTAGTTATACACTTCCAGCCCAGGATAGTAAGGTTATATTGAACTAAACCTCATGCTATTCAGTAGACTTGTTATCCCTACTCTGTAGAAAAGAGCAGACACAGGCCTTGACTTACGGGAGGCAGTATAGCATAGTGGTTAAGAGCACTGAACTGTAAACCTGGGGAGCTGGCTTTAAATCCCACAGCCACCACTTGCATGCTGTGTGACCATGAGCAAGTCACTTAAATTCCCTGTGGTCCCAGGTCATACCTGAAAATAAGCCTTGGCTTAGCGTGTATCTCCTGGCCAAAAATTGTAAAATAAATACAAAATAAAATAAATGTCACCACT
Organism: Neoceratodus forsteri; assembly: GCA_016271365.2. Taxonomy (NCBI): domain Eukaryota; kingdom Metazoa; phylum Chordata; order Ceratodontiformes; family Ceratodontidae; genus Neoceratodus; species Neoceratodus forsteri. The sequence goes on along the minus strand of JADMNL010000029.1, from coordinate 36,045,616 downwards.
CCTTGAGAAGATCTGGGCATCTGTGTTCACTTTTGTGCTCTCCTGGCCTCTTTGTGCTCATTTAAGCATGATGTGCATTGTGATTTTCATAAATTGAGTACAGTGCAGATCAGTCAGTAGGGAAGTGGGATTAAACGGACATTGTCTAGCTTTTTTGCATCATATTAGTTCTAGTTAAAAACCCACACCTTGTGATTGCTGAAGTTCTCTAAAAAATTCATTGATTATGTTGGTTGCATTATCGACCCTTTTTTTTTTGTTGCTGCTATATTTCTTTATGCTCCCTGTGTCCCCCAACCGGCCACTGCTTCGGGCCTGCCAAGGGACCCCCTTTGTCCACCAGGCTATCCCTCTCTGCCATCCTCACCGTCTCCCACCTCCACGTCCTGTGCCCCGGCAACCCGACGGATCTCTTCGGTGCCCACGGGAGGGAGACTGAGAATCTGCTACACTGGCCGCATGACAGGGGATTAGCTGGCAAAGGTGCTCACTTGGCTGCGTTGCGCGAGGGGACCCGGTGACCATCATCCGGTTCTCCCTCAACCCACCCACCACCCATATTGCAGCCGCATGCAGGCGGCAGCCTGGGGAGACACACCTGTGGCACATTGTCACCCACACTGCAAAGTGCGCTGCCACTATTGGCTACTAGAAGCCGCTCATAGAGCGATGCTGGCTTGCTCCACCCCTCCCCAGGGAGCAGAGTGTCCAGTGGATGTGCCTAACCCTCCCCACCAGTCTCTGCTTCTGCCGTCCCAGGTGTGGGCACAAACCTGGGTTGCCAGCGTGCCGAGTGTTCCCTATCACTCGTCACCATGGAGCTGCGACTTCCTTTTCTTAGTAGAACCGAAATGCATTCTAATAGTGTTTTTATACCAACCTTGTTTTGTCTCAAATTATTGATCTACTCTGATTGCATACTTCCTGAGGATTGGAAATGCCTGAAAACAGTGCGACCACATATAATGCAATACTGTCCTCTTCTCCTACTGCATCATGAGTTGGGGTGTTCCCAAGTCCAGGAAAGATGCAGTGAGGGTTAATCAAGGATCGTAAACAAACACTTTTTTTTTATGTGGTAACACAAGTGTGGTGGGAAGTCGGTTTTTTACTTTTAAAAATTAAAAAGGAATTAGAATCAAACTGCAACATCAGCAAATTGTACAGAATGTGAGCAATCATATAATGTTGTTTAAACTAGGGTCAGTTTGAGGCTTAAAGAGGTTGACTGTGTCCCTTTTTAAAGAGCTAGTGTGCTACCTGGAATTAATAGTAATTTTCAGATGCAGTCAGCTATTACTACTTATATCTGAAGTATTTATTTCTTTTCTGTTTGCTTTTCTGTTTGTTAATTAGAAGATTTTCCACCTGGCAGTACTGGACTGATATGTGGAGCAGAACTCTGTCTGGAGGCTAAAAAAGTCCATTCTCTTCCTCCCACCACATCATCAGAAATGCAACGAGGCACCACAACCCTTGCAGCCCGAGTAGTGACTTTTACAAGTTACGTCAAAATGCAGGAAATTGTGACATCACTAGCAACCAAGAAAAGCCAATCCTGGCTGCTTCATGTGAAGGGTAATAATCTGGCAGTCAGAAATGGTTCTCCTTGGTTACTAGTGATGTCACAGTCGGTTTGGTCTCAGTGTTGATGAAGTAGTGGGAGGAACAGAACTGACTATTTTTTTTTAGTCTCCAGACAGAGTGCTGCTCCACCCCAATATTGCCAGGTGGAAAATCTTCTAATAAGCAAACAGCAAAGAAAAAAAATACTTCCGATATAAGAAGTGATAGCTGTCTACATCTGAAAGTTACTATTAGTTCTAGGCAGTACACTAGATCCTTGACTACAGATGCAGCAGGGATCCAGGGGTAGAGCACAGGCCCTAGAATCGACAGAGCTAGGTTCAAAATCTACCACAACAGCATCCTCACTGTGTAACCCTGAACATGTCACTTAAAGGAACACTGTCAGTTCCTTTAGGCCTCAGAGTGTCTCTAGTTTAAAAAACATATTTTACAATTGGTCACATTTTGCTGAGATAGCTGATGTAGCTGGCAGTTTGATTCCGATCCCTTTTTTCTTTTTAAATATGAAAAACAGACTGCCTACCATACTAGTGTTACCATATAAAAACGTCTTTACAGTCCTTGATCACCTTAGAGCACAGGAGAGCCCAAGGGAATATGAATGAGACCTTTAAATACCTTTAAGGGATAATGGGGGGTGGATGATGCGATATTTTTTAGATTGAGCACACGTGGTAGCAAAAGGGAACACATTGAATTTAGTGGGTGGAAAATTCAATTCAGGGGGTAAGGAAGCATTTCTTCTTTGAAAGGGCAGTGGGATTGATGGAACAGGTTACCTAGGGAGGTGATGGTGGGGGGCTGTGGCAGTGATGGAATTCAAGTATATGTGGGACAAACAGACACATAGAGATCATTAAAATAATTAATACCCTGGAGAAGGTGGAAGAAGCTGGGGGGCCAGTTAGGGTAGGTAGTAAAAGTGCAGACTGGATGGACCTTGTGGTTGTTTCTGCTGACAAAATCTGTGTTTCTGTGTTTCTCAGTTAAATGCTTGCTTGTTTGTTTTTTTTTGTTTGTTTTTTTCAATCAGTGCCAATTTGTTTCCTTGCTTGTATTTGCTGTGTAGGTGTTTGGCACTGATAGTACACAGGCAATAATTACCAAACTAACAGCACCAGTTATAATAGTGAGATTGTCATGTTGTGTCCGTGATGTGATCATCCCCTTCTGGTTTATAGTGGCCAATAAGGAAGGGAAGGTAAGGGCTCCAGGCGGTGCCCCCCCACCCCCACTGTGTTCCAGTTTTAAGCGTTTAGAAAAAAATAGTCCTTGAGCTGGAAATGTCTGAAGTGTTCCCTTGTGGCCCAGCCAAATTCAGTCTTGCATGTTTTTATCACCTGTCAGTAACTGGGCAGGATGCCGCAGGCCGTATGTGGCTTGTCTCCTAAACCATGGATTCAGGTTGCCTGAGGGCAACTCTTAATCCCAGGCTAGCATCCACATGTATTTAGCTGTACTTGTCTTTTCATGCATTTATCGCAGACTATGTACGTGGGTTCTTGCCATAGTAATGCTAGTTTGACTTGTGCTGCCATTCAATAGTCTTTTAATGTGGGAAGAGTGCCCCCCACCCCCCAATTCTTAGGACCCTGTTACAGACTCAGTGTTTTGTAGATCCCCAGACGAATTTCAGAATTTGTTTTTGCCCTGCCGCAGACCACGCCTGGGACTGCCGCACCAGGGCACACTGAAATAGTTAAAGATACAGTATCTTGATAGGAGAGTCATCTTTACGGCTTGTATTCTAGAGTACATTAGAAAAGGTAAGTGGGACCATCCTAATGTCCACTGCCATTGTCTGCTTTAAAAAGGACTGTTTTCAGTGCTTCTGTCAAGTCTCCCACTGGTGCCTTACTCTGCTGGGACTTGCATAGTCCACATGTTACAGTTTTATGATGTGTAGAAGATGGAGTCATAATTCTTGGCTCGGAGGATTCGGCTACCAGATCCCTTCCTGGTACCACTAGCCAAAAGCTGACCCCTGCGCTCCCAACATTTTGTGACGTAGTTTATAGAGTGCGGGGCTGCGCTACATTGAAATGAATGGGGGTGATGTTCAAAATGCTTTTTGCCATATTTTAGAAGTCCACTGGGGTCAATTCATAGCCACCGCTCAGCTAACAAGACTCTTGTTCATGGAGTGGTGGCTCTGAGTCACAAAACGGCAGAGCATGGGGATGGCATGGGAGCAGAGCTTTCGGCTAGTGGTACCAGGAAGTGAAGGGGATGTAGCAGCCGGCTCCTAAGTCTCAAATTATGATCCCTTTCCCTTCGTCATCTGCACATCAGAACATTGCAACCTATGGACTGTGTAAGTCTAGGTGTAGTAAAGCACCAGTGGTGGGGCTTCGGGACTTTTTTAAAAACAAGCACAATTGTTGCACTTTAAGGGGGCAAAATTGTCTTGATATGGGAAGGCAGTAGAGTTTCTAAGATATATTCGTATTTTAGTTTAACCAAGCCCCACTTCATCAGGTATGGTATTTATAGTGAAATGTGAGGACTTCGGCTTCATGTTATTGAGCATGTAGCCTGACAGAATAGAGAATTCCTGTACGACTTCCAAAATTCTAGCTATGGAGGCTTGTGGCTGTGGAAGGTGAAGAAGGACATCATTGGCATAAAGTGCAATTTTGTGCTCCTTATCCTCTGTACTCACCCCCCCTTCCCTTTATCACCTCATCCTGGCAAATGACTTGTGCCAGGGGCTCAATATATAGTGTGGATAATATCGGTGATAGGGAGAAGCCTTGCCTAGTCCCTTGTCCCAGCCTAAACCCTGTTGAGAGATGCCCGTTTGCCCTGACATATGCCTGTGGTGCTGTATAAAGTTTGTATACACTGTACAGCGTGGGGGGGGGAGGGGGAGAACCCAAACCCAAGGATCCAGTAGAGAACCTGCCAATCCACCTGATCAGACGCTTTATCAGCCCTCATGCTCCTGATGACGACAGGCATCTTATGTTTGGAAAGGTGGTCTGTCATATGTAGTACCTGGCACACACTGTCCTGAGCCTGTCTCTCTGCTACGAAACCTGTTTGATCAAGACCCATCAGGCTTGGGACAGTGCTACCATGTTGGAGCTTAAAGTGCTTTCAACACTACGGGGACAGTTTTGAAAAAATGATTCTAAGATGTTTATCTGAAATCAAGGAAGATATTACAGCCCATTAAGCCAAAAATCTCATTTGCAGTGGAGTCCTTGGTAGCAACTTGCTAAGAACATTATATAACCGATTAGACACTGATTTAAACTTAATAAATCAATAAAAGAAACAACTACAGGCAACAAACTGTAGTGCAATTCCCATAAATATATTGAGTGTACAATTTTGATTGTATTTCATATTTTGGCTGGCCTAACATACTGTATATTATTTATTTATTTAGTTTTTATTTATTGAAGTTTGGTAACCGGGTAGGTCCTCTGAGACAAGACAGTCCCTTTTTCAGGGGCGACCTGGGAAGTGCAGTACATTGATAGTGAATTCATTGATACAAGAAATTAGACAAGGAGTAGTCAGACAGTAAGAGAGTACATCACTTGCATTCAGTTATGCAAAATATGCAATGTAAAGCACAGTCAACAAAACCTTACGTACAGACATTATTTACACTTTTTTCTGTTATCGGAGATCAGGAGATAGAGTGGAAAGTTATGCTAGGAGAATCACTCAAGGAGTGAGCAGGGGTTCGGAGTCAGCAGAAGCAGGTGCACAAGGAGGGGTGGTTGGGTGAGAGAACAGCAAACTTTGAAATTGAGAGAGGAAGATGCAGGACAATATAGAGGGAGGTAGAGAGTTCCAGCAGGACACAGCAGAAAATTCAAACGATCTCCAAGCTTATGAAAAATTTTCATGGAAACAGGAACTCTGCCCCTTAGCCAACATCTGCTGCTTGTCTGCAGGTGACATCGTAATCTTATGCGTATGATATTATGATCATTTCTGCTGCAGCCAGTCATGGTTTCTAGATCCAACGGAGTGAAAGAAATCTGCAGTTCGTGAATTTCACTGCAAAAGTGCAGAAATGTGTTTAGCAGCCTGCTTTGCAAAATATACATTTTGCAGAACCGCAAATCGCGTTCGCAATTCGTGTAGTGAAAATGTACGTGACATGTGACTGTTCAGAGGGTCCTGGTGATGGAGGGCCCTTCTGTACCAGCACGCATCAAAGTTTGATGGCATGGAAGGAGGTGGGATTAGCATGTAAATGGTATGCAGACACCATGCCATTCACATAGCCAGCTAATCCCAGTGCACCCACTGCATCAGTTTTGCATTGGCACCCATGCACTGCTGATACGCTGGTGGTATGGAGGGAGATGCACAGGTGCACACAGATGTCATGTGGGGGGGGGGCTGAGGTAGTCATAGAACTACTTGACTGTCCCAACAGTGTGCATGGGACTGCAGGTGGGGGTTATCATTAGATTACCAAGGACAGGTCAGATGGGAGTTTAAATTGGGGGACCATTGGACTACCAAGGAGACTGGAGATGGAGAGAATGACGGAGGAGTTCTCCATGACCACGAGCAGGCCTAAGGTTATGGGTGGTGGTGAGGCGGGGTAGGTGGGGTGGTGTGACCAGGCCATACATGTATGTGCATCACTCTGAGTTATGTGGATACAGATAGATTAATTTTAACAACAGGTGCACTTCTCAGTGCAGCAGTTTTTCATGTTTGCGTAATGGAGCACTGTTTCTTGGCCTTAAAAAAAAAATGTAACAGAGAATTGGAACTTAGATTAAATTATAGGCTAAGAAAACCTGGCAGTGACTATACTTAATGATGCTTACCAATAATTACTTCAAATCTTATGGAGTCTACTGGGGTGCATCTTACAAGAAAAGAGGAGTCATCTAAAATGGAATATAAAGATAGAGGTCCATACTTCGGCTCAGCAGGAACTTACGGATGCAGATTTGCCTGTTGTTTTTCTGTAGTGTCTAGAGAAACAAATGCATAAGGATATCTTAATTTTTTTTAAATTTATTTATTGCAGTCCTAGAATCACTCCTTTCCTCCAGTATCACTCCAGGGACAGTTGCTGTGGTGAGAATTCTTTTACACAGTTGCATCATCTACGCCAGACTTCACGAAGATGGCCGGGAACCGTATCTGTCTTCAGAAAGATTGGTAGGAGAACCCAGAGGCACTACAGAAATGGAAAATGGTATGCGTATCAACAGGGTCCTTTTTAATTCAACTTTGCAAGACATCTGTTGGCTTAGTTTGCAGAAACAGTTGTCTTACCGATCTTTTTTAATTTTCTAATGTAAGTTTTTTATTTTCTGCATTAGAGATGAAAATTCCAGGAAGTATTGTCATATAATTGCATGCCATTTACAGTTTTTGTAATGTTGGAACCAGTGCTACTATTTGTCTGTAGATTTAACTGTCTGCACTGGGTGATATGTAACAGCATGACAGGAAATAAAATTGTTGGATTATATTATCACCCAACAAACAGTGTAGTACCCCTGTTCAGCTGAGTTTCACTTTCCTCAGGCACTCTTTCTGCCCACCTTCTTTCAAAAGCCCCACAATTCGCTGACTGAGCAAACACTGCACAGACTAGATGTTTGCAGGGCTCTGCTGATAGAGCTGCTAAATACATTTGAAAAACAGAGCCAAGATCCCATGCATGTGCATGAGCGGGGTGCATGCACGGGGTCTCAGCTCTGTTTTTCAGATGTATTTAACAGCACTGTGAGTGCTCTGTTTAACTAAAGAGACACAAACTATGATTACCCATAAGATACTCTACTGGAGTCAATGCTTCTTAAAATATGCATGGCAAACAGTTTAACTTCGAGACAGCGTTTGGTGGCAGGCACACATTTGCAGTGGGGATATGCTTCCCGTGGGGCGGCTGAACTAGCATGGGCCGCTCGGTCCGAAATAATTGCTAAAATTGCAAACGGGTTATATAGTGGGGCATTCTAGGGACATAGTTTGCCAAGTGTGTTCCTAGAGGCAGACAAGTCAACAGTGGCCAGAAACTGAGGGGCACAGCTAACAGTATCCAGATATTAAAAATGCTCTCTTGTGGCTTGTCGGCACAGCAGTTGGATTTCCACCTGCCATGCTGGCGACCCTGGTTCGGGAACAGATTTGGTCGCCAGAAGGCTGACCGGGGGGGGGGGAGGCTTGGGCATCTGTGGCCTGGCCTTTGCTGGCTCCTGGCAGAGGCCGGGGGAACAGCACTGTGTCAGGCCCCCATTGAGGAGGAGCATGATGGATGTCGACGTGCACCTTGATGTCAATGGCAGACCATGCTCCTGCAGAAGAAAATGGTGCCCCGGTTAACTGGATGGCGGCCACCGGACCCTCACCACCACAGAGACACAGACAGCCCGGACTGACCCCAGTAGCACCCAGGCCCACTGGTCATGCCTACCAGTGCTTTCTCCTCGGAAGAGGAGAACCTTCCCCATGATGGGATATGGGGGACTGCAGATATGGGGTGGCATGTGGCAGTGAGGGTGGTGGGTGGTGCAGCGGTCCTAGGCAGCCTGAAGGAGTGGCTGGCCAGGGTAGAGGAGGGTGCAAAAAAATGCTAATACATTAATATATATTTATTTATTTCAAACATTTCATCAGGAAAGACATACTGAGCTGCTAACAGCTCATATCCAAGATGCACCCTGGTGGTAGGGGATGTGGAAAAAAACGTGTAGAATAAATACAGTATATTAAGGAGCATAATCAAAATTAAAGACAAATCTTTAGGTGCTAGAACTACAGAACAATACAGGTGGCACTCAGATAATTGCCACGCTCCGAGTGTGACACTGAAACTGTACAATGACGGTTCACGCTAAAGCAACAGTTAGGAGAAAAAACAACCCCATGTTTGGTTGTCTGATTCTTAAAAAAACACGTTTATTCTTTAAAACTGCATGCTTTAAGAGCTAACTTCTTAAGTGCAGGTAGAAAACCACTAGCTAATTGAATTTCAAGAGTTTTTTAAATTTCTGTCTTGTGGGGGGAACTAAGAGCTTAGAAAGTTAGTTTTCATGTTGAAAGAGCACAAGAGGATGCTCGAAAACATTTGACGTTTTTCAGTGGTTCTGCTGCACCATGCAGTTTTAACAAACAAATGTGTTTGATCAGATGAAAAAGCAGGCAAGTTAATGAGAGTGTACATAGAGAGCGACCTGTAATAATATATTTTTGGGGAGGGGGACTATTTGAGTGATCTGATTTTACGGATATAGTGGGTGATACAGTGGTTGCGGAGTATGTCAGATGGGATACTAGCAGAGACAATACAGTGGGAATGTGAGGACAGGATCCCATCGATAATGGAGTGTACTGTGGACTGGCTGTTTAAACCTGGTTGAATCTGGGTGACATTTGGTGGAGCCTTAGGGCTTTAATTTTTGAAGTGTAGTGATGAGGATTTGGGATCCACCCAGCTGCAATTTAGGCCCCTAGTAGTATGTGCTCGTATTTGAGAGAGATAAGTCTAGCAAGGTAGCTGGAAATGGTATCTGAGATTGCGTCATCACTTTTACCCCATGAGCAACAGAAAATGCTAGGGATGGTCTGAGCAGCCCAAACTCTGGATGGTCTATTTTGGGGAGCGGGCTGTGAATATTAACATGGTAGAGGTACAGGCCTCTGTGTAAGGCAGCCAGCGATGGAGGAGATATGTCAGGATCTATGGGACTAGGGTTACGCTCAATATCACCACTCCCAAGGGGAGGAGGAGGATGAGCAGTCTCTTAGCAGCATGCACAAGCAACCACACTGACAGTATTCACCGCTCGTCCTCTTTGGAGGATAGGCTCTGATGTAAGTTATGCCGATGCTATGAGGACAAGATGTGGCAGCAACTTTTGTTGACCGATAACAAGTCGACTCCACCGCCTGCTCTGGCAATTAAGTAGCTGTCACCGAAGCAACTGACTCAACCCCTCGTAGTTATTGAGGAGCTGACCCCGGCACCAGTTGTTTGGCTGAAATCGGCTGCTCCACTCATTGTGGTGGAATTGTCAGTCACCCTCACTCCTGATTGACCTCGGCAGATGGAGGGTGGCTCAGGTGCTCGGCAGCTGTTTGCAGACTCCTCGGAGTCTGACGATGACTTCTCCCTGTACTCCAGGCCCATTGACCTGGAATCTGCGGGGGGTCAGTCAGTGGACGAGAGCCCATCCTCATTCTTGGGTATACTTCGACTCATTTCAGAGTCCACTGGGATGCAGCTCGAACCGATTCAGAAACGGGCCAGGTGTCCCCTCACGGAGATACTGGACCAAGGAGATTCCCCTACAGATTCCTTCCTGGTGGCTGAAGCCATTGTTGGCCTGGCCCTGGAGTTGTGGCAGTGGCCTGCATCTTGTCCCGTGCCTTTAGCCAGGATGGCTTGCAAGTACACGGTCCCACCAGTTCACTCTCCGGTTTCTCGGAGCACCCCTCTGTGGAGTGGCTGGTGACCAACAGTGTTTTCTGGCATTCTGGGAATGCTAGGGACATGGACAAACCACCTGATAAAGAATCTAAAAAGCTGGATTACTCAGAGCGGAAGGTTTACGCTGCTTCCTCCCTAGGCCTTCAACAGGCTAGCTCGGCTGTATTGATGGCACATTTCTCACATGCCCTTATGGGTTCCCTGGATGAGGTGATTCCCTATCATCTGGCTAACCTTCAGATGACGGTGAAGCAGGTGTGGGATCAGGGAAGGGCGGTGGCTAAGCAACAGCTCCAAACTTCTTTGGACATCGATGACTCTTGTGCCTGGGTCATTAGTGGTGGTGGTAGTAGTAGCCATGCACCGCAGAGCTTGGCTGCGGATCTCCACCTTCACGGCAGACACCCAGCACAAGCTGGCAGACGTTCCCTTCCTGGGCACCGACTTGTTCAGGCCAGGGTGGAAGGCCATCTCTAGAGGATCGAGAAGTCCAATGCCACCTTGGACTTGGTCATGTCTGCCCAGAAGGACAAAGGCCGCCAGCAGCAGCGTAAGCCCTTTCGCCCTTCCGCTCCTGCGGCACATCCAGCCCAGCAACACCAGCAACAGGGCCAGCAGGCTCACACTTGGTGCCCTAAGGCTAAGTTCGCTACTTCCTCCAGTAGGAAGCCTGGAGTGGTAGGTCTAGGAGTCCCTGGCCAGCCCTTCCTCCAAGCCTGCCCAGTGACAGGTTGAGGGTGTCACCCCAGCCTCATCACTCCTCCCTGGGTTCCCCATGGAGATGGCTCGCCTCTTCCTTTCTGCCTGGTCTGCTATCACCACGGGCGCTGGGTGCCAAAGTGGTTGGCAGGGGTCTGCCTCTGGAGTTCGGGAGTGCCCCTCCCTATCGAGCCGTTGCCCCACCAGGGGCAATGGGTTCCACAGCCTCTCTGTCAGCTCATCGAGCTGACATTGCCCTGCTCCTCTAGAAGGAGGTGATCAGCGAGGTGGTGGACCCTCCTCCAGACCCAGGGTTTGTGTCCAGGTACTTCCTGGTCCCAAAGCGGACAGGGGACTGGCGCCCCATTCTCGACCTGCATGATCTGAACAAGTTCCTAATTCTGTGCATCTTCAGGATGGTTACTCTGGCTCAGATCATTCCATCCTTGGAACTAGGCATGTGGTTCTGCTCTCTGGATCTCCAGGATGCGTTCTTTCTCATCTAAATCCGTCCGTCTTATCAGTGATTCCTCCACTTCAGAGCAGAGGGATCTCTTTATGAGTTCCGGGCCATGCTCTTCAGCCTCTCTCCAGCTCCCAGGGTCTTCACCAAATGCATGGCAGTGGTGACAGCATTCCTGCGGTGCCAAGGCGTCCGGCTGTACCCTTACCTGGATGACTGGCTGATTGCAGCCCCCTCCAGGTTGGAGGTGGAGCAGTCCAGGAATCTGGCCCTCCAGGTCTGCTCTCAGATTGGCCTCCTCATCAACGAGGCCAAATTGGAACTCATGCCATCGCAGGTGATCCAGTTCATTGGGGCAGAGCTTGACTCTCTTCGAACCAGAGCTTGACTCCTGCCGGACAGGGCTGAGGTCCTTTCCTCCTTTACCCAGCCATTTCTGGTTGGGCAATTGTGCCCTGCCTGGGACTTCCTGTGCCTTCTGGGCCTCATGGCTGCCTGCACCAGCATGGTCCATTGGGCCCGCTGGCATATGCACCCCCTGCAATGGGGGCTGGCTGGCCAGTGGTCTCAGCGCTCCGGTCCTCTGGACCAGCCTGTGACAGTGACCCAGAAGATGTAGGATGGTCTGCAGCGGTGGCTCATCCCAGCTCATCTGCAGGAGGGTATCCCGTTTTTCCACCCCGAGCCAACGGTCACGCTAATGACCGACGCCTCTCTGATGGGTTGGGGTGCCCATCTGGGGGATCTCCGAGCCCACGGCCTCTGGTCCCCTCATGGGTCTTGATGCCACATCAACCTGCTGCAGCTTTGAGCTGTTCGGCTAGCCCTCACTGCCTTCACTCCATTTATACAGGGTCAGGTGGTTCAGGTCCAGATGGACAACACTACGACCATGTACTACCTCAATTGTCAGGGCGGGATACACTCCTGGCCTCTGTGCAAGGAGGCTCTCCACATCTGGTCTCTCGTGATCAGCCTGGAGGTGGATCTCCTAGCTATCCATGTGGCTGGAGCCTCCAACAGTCTGGCTGATGCCCTCAGCCGGGTAGGCGCTGAATCTCATGAGTGGTCACTCCTGCCGGAGGTAGTGCAAGAACTGTTCTCTCATTGGGGCTCCCCTCAGGTGGACCTGTTCACCTCCGGGGAGAATGTGAAGCTGAGGCTGTTTCACGCCCGCCCCCTCAGCAGGGCTCGCTACAGGGGGATGCCTTCTCGAGGCTGTGGAGCCCGGGCCTCTTCTACGACTTCCCTCCATTTCCCTTGATCCACAAGGTGCTTCTCAAGGTGAAGAGGGACAAGGTGCAGGTGAGTCTGGTAGTTCCAGACAGGCCTCGTCAGTTCTGGTATCCAGATTTCCTCAGCCTCAGCTCCAGGCTTCCGAGGCGGCTTCCAGCCCGCCTTGACCTGATCTCAGTAGACAAGGGGAAGGTTCTCCATCCGGACCTTCAATTCCTGCACCTGACAGCTTGGTTCCTGAGTGGCTAGAGTTCCAGGCCTTGGGTTTTTCTGACAAGGTCCTCAGCATCGTTGAGGCATCCCATAAGGAGTCGACCAGAAAATGCTTCGCCTTCAAATGGAAGAGATTCTCCATTTGGTGTCAGGACAAGGGGTTGTCCTCTTCCTGTCCCTTGGCTAGTATTTTGGACTACCTGTGGTCCCTTTCTCAGCTAGGGCTTCAGTCGATGACCCTCAAGGTGCACCTGGCAGCCATCTCTGCTTACCAGGTGCAGGCCAGCAAGCAGTTGGTGGCGCAGGAGAAGGTGGTCGGGTGCTTTTTCAAAGGCCTTGATCACATATCCCCTCCAGTGCGAGAACCTCCACCTCCGTGGGATCTACTGCTGGTATTGGCTAAGTTCATAGGCAAGCCTTTTGAACCGATGCACAGGTGCAATATCCCCCACCTGTCGTGGAAGACTGCCTTCTTGGTGGCTATAACATCAGCCAGAAGGATGGGAGAGCTCCAGGTGCTTTCCATTGAGTCTCCTTATCTGGTCTTCCACAGGGACAAGGTTATCCTTCGCCCCCACCCGAAAGTCCTTCCGAAGGTGATGTCGGAGTTTTACCTGAATCAGGTGTTGACTCTTCTGGTGTTCTACCCCAGTCACACCTCGGAGGCCGAATATAGGCTCCATACTTTAGACCCTAGAAGAGCGCTCGCTTATTATAAGGAGCGAACAGCTGAAGTTCGGGGAGAGGTTCGCCAGCTGTTTGTTACCTACGCTGAAGCCACACCTAGCAGACCTGCAGCCAAGTGGACGAAAAGCAGGTGGGTCATCTCTTGCATAGATCTCTGCTATAGGTTGGTGGGCATGGAGCCTCCCAAAGGGATAAGAGCTCATTCTAGCCGCCATACCGCTGCTTCGATGGCTGCTTCTAGGGACGTCCCTATCCAGGAAATCTGCAGGGCTGCTACCTGGAAATCAGCACACACCTTTATTTCCCATTACCACATTGACCTAGAGTCACGCCTGGATGATCGTTTTGGGACCTTGGTTCTCCAGTCCTTATTCCCTAAGTAGGGGGTGCATGCCTTACCTCCCTCCTCCCAGAGAACTGCTAGGAGTCTGCCAGACAGTGTGGATTGAACAACATATCCACGTCCCTAGAAATACAGGTTACTCACCTGTAACAGGAGTTCTAGGAGTGGTATATGTTGTTCATCCACATGACCCACCGGACCTCCTCGGCTTCGACGCGCAACGTGGCTTCCAGCGGGCTAGATCTGGTGTCATAGGGCGGAGCCGAGGGTTTACCACATGGGTGGGTGGGTGAGGGAGAAGCCAGCTTGAAGACCTTCCGGCAAGAATTAAAGCGGCAAGGAACCTGCCAGACAGTATTGATGAACAACATATACCACTCCTAGAACTCCTGTTACAGGTGAGTAACCTGTATTTCCTGTTGTTACTGTATCTGTATGTTGTGAATCTACAAGTTACTGAATTCATGCATTTTGTTTTAGACTAGTTTAGTTTCATTTACGTGACTGTCAACCTCCATAGATCAATTCTAACAATGCAGATTCATTCATATGCAAACATGCAGGTCTAGCTAATTTTTAGCAGGTACGGTTTCACAGATGTAGGTAGAGAAATCTAGTGATTAGAGCACCCAGCTTGGGCACCAGGAGATCACAGGTTCAAATCCTGCTAGAGCCAAATACTCACTTTGTGACCTTTAAGTCACTGTACTTCCCAGTGCTTCAGTCCCCTCAAGCTGTGGAAATGGGTAGAAGCAGGACCTTCTGAAAATGAGATGGTGTGTCTCAGCTGTGCTGTCCTGGGTAAATAAAGTGAAACAAACAAAAAAGAGTTCTGTTGATTGTCACATGACTAATGACTTGACTCTTAAAAAAACAAAACAAATGCAGTTCACAGTCCAGACCGGTGGAGAATCGCTCTGCCACATTGGAGATTCAAGATTAAGTCTTGGTTGTGACTGCCTACCCTGGGCCTGTGGCATCTAGCGTGACAAGTGTAGGCATTGCGTGCTGACCCTGCACTCCAAAGTGCTTATTGTATTGGATAACATGTTCTGTCTGATTGATGTAATGACTTGATAGCCAGTCAATAAACTTGAACGTGTACAGTTGTGAAAACTGACCCCTGCTGAGAGGGAGCAGGTTTGCCTACTGCATGAGCCCCTGTTATGGCAGGAAAGGAGATGGCATTACCATTGTGTATGTTAATGCTGCCACAGAGACCACTCTTAAGGTTGTAAGAGTGCTCTCCCATACATTCTTAGGTATGAGAACTGTGACCCGAAAGTGAGCCGTTCTTATACCTTAAGAATGTAAGTAAGACCACTGTTACAACTGTAAGGGTGGTCTCGGCAGCAGTATTAAAGGGACAAGAAATGTGAGCTAATTGGCAGCTGTTTATAAAGTTCTTATTCTCAGAAATGATATGCATTATCCATGTTTAACTGTATCTGAATAAAAAGTGATATGAAAAACTGTATTTTGCATTGTTTTGTTTTATGGGCAGCATTCTGTTACAGTTCTGTTTATGAAACCAGCAATTTGGAGTTTTTTCTGTGTCACGGTTTGTGTACAGAATGCTAATTATGAGCTGTTGACCTATGAGAACTATGCTTAGAATTCTGTCCACAAACTGTGACATACCTAAAATTCCAAACTGCTGGTTCCATGACGAGAAATGTAACAGAATGTTGCCCATGAAAACAAAACAATGCAAAATACAGTTTTTCATATCACTTTTTATACAGGGACGCACCCAGAGGGTAGTGGTCTGTGGGGAGCTCTCAAACCCTAGAGAGGTTGGTAGTGGGGTACCACAGAGCTCGGTCCTGGGCCCGATCCTGTTTAATGCATACATATCGGACATCAGGGAGGGTATAGGGTGTGAAATGAGTCTCTTCGCTGATGACTCCAAGATGGGAGCAGTAGTTGAGGGAGAAGAGGGGAGATTGGCCCTGCAAGGGGACCTGGACACCCTGGAAAGCTGGACTCACACATGGAAATTACATTTCAATATCACCAAGTGCAAGGTGTTACATCTTGGGCAGGGAAACCCTAAACACAGATACACCCTGGGAGGGGAGGCGCTGGAGGCCTCAGTAGGGGAAAAAGACCTAGGGGTCATGGTGGATGCATGTATGAATAACTCTGAGCAGTGCAGGAGAGCGTCTAGCAAGGCAAACAGGATGTTGGGATGCATCGAAATGGGGATCACCTCTAGGAGCAAGGAAGTGATTCTGCCGCTGTACAATGGACTGGTTAGACCACACCTTGAGTACTGTGTACAGTACTGGAGACCACACTTGAAGAGGGACATACAGCTCCTGGTGAGGGTACTGAGGAGGGCAACTAAGATGATACGAGGGCTAGGGGATTTGATGTATGAGGACAGACTTGAGGAACTCTGCCTGTTTTCATTGGAGAAGAGGAGAGACAGGGGGGACATGATTGAGGTTTTCAAGTACCTCAAGGGAATAAATAGGGTAAACATGGAGGGGATCTTTAGACTAAAGCAGGGAGATATCACCAAAGGGCATGGTTTGAAGTTGGAAGGTGGAAGAGTGAGGGGGGGAAGAGGAGGAGGTTTTTCACTGAGAGGGTGGTGGACCCTTGGAATGCACTGCCTGGCAAGCTGGTTCAGAGATCCACAGTGGAGGGCTTCAAGAGAGGGTGGGACAGACACAGAAAGTGGATGTATCAGATGATGGCCTGTCCTGGGGGGGGGGGGATGGATGATAGGGGTTTCTGGAGCACAAGTGGGGGGGAGGGCCTCGGCACCCAACTGGGGATCTGAGGTTCGAGCAGACTTGATAGACCGTAAGGCCTAATCTGCTGGCAAATAATATGTTAGTATGTAAATATGGATAACTTAGGGGAATGCATATCATTTCTGAGAATAAGAACTTTATATGCAGCTACAGATTAGAAATTATTTCCTGTCCTCTTTAATATAGTATTGATCGAGCCTGAGCAATATATTTTAAAAACCTGACTCAAAAATGCCTTTCTAGAGCAGCTGTGTTTGAGACACTCTACAGAATAAGAATGTCTCACGTGCGGGAGGGGGGAGAGAGCTCTCTGATTGGCCAGAAGCACTCCATTGATCTATAATGGGTATGTAGCCCCCACCGGCCACTTGTTTAACTAGTAAGCATGTCTCCCATAATTTCTGTCTAGGGAAAAGAGAGGGGTGGGGGTTAAAAGAATTAAGTAAGTACTGAAACACAAAATGACCATTACTAAACCCAGATCTGAAGGAGCGAACTTTTGCTAGGGGCTATGCTAGGTTTGAACTTCTGGAGGGGTACCCAGTAATTCCACAGAGGAAGCAGTAACAAGATTGTCTAAACCAGGTTGGGGTTCTAGAGTGTGGCTTTATTCCAGAGTTGGTATACAAAAGCAAAGGTGGATCCCCCAAGGGTTTACACTTTGTGGCACAAGGCAATGCAGAACAACATCTGTAGCAGGCAGAAACTCTAACCTCCCATATTGCGTAGGACTTCAAACCCTTTCAGTGGCATAGCCTCAGCAGAAACACGCATCTCATCTAATGGCACTGACCACAGCGGAGCACACAGTTTCTTCTAACAGGGGAGGGAGCTGGATGTCATTGTCCACCTAGGGACAAATGACCTGGAGAAAGGACTGCTGTGTGACTGAACTTCTCTGCTGGGACTAAAGCAGAAGAACTTTTGTACTTGGACCTTTAATTTAGGGTAAAAAACTAACATATAAAAAAAAAAAAGTGTGTGTTTGGGTTAACTGAACTGAATGGGTACCTGAAGAGTTACCTAGGTGTAAATCTCAGGTGACTGAAAGGACTTAACTGCTGTGAGGTTTAAATTACTTGTAGAAAGATCTGGTAAGTAGGGGAAGTGGCTTAGCTAGAAGGAAGCTACATTTAAAGACTGCCTTAGAAAGTTTCTGCTAGTAGCTTGGCAGAAGACACCAAGAGAAAGGACTGCTGTGTGACTGAACTTCTCCGCTGGGACTATATTGCCCCCCTCCAAAAGCTAGTTCTATTTTCATAGGCACAGGATTTGACTGACAACAGGAACTTCCTGTTTAGGGGCAGGAAGTGAGTGATCACAGAACCACCAAGGACCCACCATCCTAGAAGGGCAAGAGTAGCTCTCTGGCCCCCCTAGCTGCTGGAGGTCTGCCTCTGAGCAAGTAAGTGGTCTACTGAGAAATATAGGATATTCTTGTCTCAGAACAGGACAATCAGGTGCTTAAAGGGACACAGGCAGAAAGTAAGGAGAGAAAAAACAGAGGAAAGAGTAAGGATTGCAAACAGTTAAGGGGCCAGAAATAAGACATGATTGGAGTGGTGCAGTGCAGTGGCTGTGGAGCAGCAGTCTTCGGGAGATGTTCTGGAGGATGCGGTGTTGTCCCATCTGCAGGCACCTCTCTGGGCTGAGGGAGGAGGTTGCTCATCTCCAGGCTGAGTTGGCCAGGATTTGTGGGACCTCCTCTTCCATCCAGGGACCACCAGTGCCACTGCCGCTGCCTCAGAGGTTGCCAAGAAAGAGGAGCAGTTGGACCACAGTGGGCTCAGGGAGGGTGAGGGTGGTGGAACAGAGGCACATCCCTCCAGTTGTACCTCTCCACAATTCCTATGCCATTCTGGAAAAATGTGGTTCCTCTATGGAGGCACCCACAGTGGAGACCAAGGAGGATGCTGGGAACCTTCACAAAGGAGACCCACAGGAGGGTGGCAGGGGACCCTGCAGGGGAAGGAAACAACTCCTGGTGGGGGACTCCACTGTTAGGAAGGTAGAACTGGGGAGGAAGGGGAGGAGGGTGCCTGCCTGGCCATGGCTTGAGGACAGGGAGCTAATCTCAGGATTGCCAGAGCAGCTGCACAGGGAAGGAGCTGGATGTCATTGTCCACCTAGGGACAAATGACCTGGCTAAGAAAGGGATTAGAGAAGTGCAGGAAGAGTTTGTAGAATTGAGGAGGGCCTTAGTCAAGTAGCATGCAGTAACCTTCTGAGGTGCTACCCATCTATGGCATAGGAGAGGCTAGGGTGTTCTGCACCATGGGATTCAATCAGTGGTTGAAAACTTGTGTGGAGCCCAGGATTTGGCTTCATTGGGGACTGGGGTCCACCTGGAGATGCAAGCCTATACTGGCATGATGGGCTGCATCTGTCCGGGAGGAACCATAATCCTAGGTGATAGGTTTAATGCTCATTGGCAAGCTTTTAAACTAGCCAAGGGAGCGCATTGGAAAGGAGCAGGATAATCCTAGCCCCCAAATAATCACGGTAGGTGTGCAAACACCAACATAGAGGTGTCGATAGGGAGAAGGCGGGGTAAATGAAGAAAGTGACAAAGGCAAGAAGGACAGGGATGGGGCAAAAGGGAGTAAGGCCATCAGGAAATGGAGGGTAACAAGTACCAATGCCCGTAGTCTGGGCAACAAGCCCTGAGCTGATGGCCCTAATGGAAGAGGGATGCCAGGATATCGAGCAGTCACAGAAACATGGTAACAGAGAACCATGACTGGGATGTAAACATACCAGGGTACATAACCTACAGGAGAGACAGGCAGGGAGAAGAGGGGGAGGAGTAGCTCTCTATGTAAAGGAAGGGATAAAAGCAACTGAACAAAAGAGTAAACAAGGAGGAGAGGAGGCACTGTGGGTCACCTTGGAGACTGGAAAGGGCACCACACCGCACAGGGTTGTGTACAGACCCCCATGTCAGGGGAAGGAATAGACAAGGATATGATAGAAGGCATTCTTAGAATGGCACAGAAAGGGAGATACTGTTGATGGAGACCTGAATATGCCAGATGATAACTGGAGCACATTTGCTGCAGCCACATCCAAGAACAGGGCCATTCTTGATGCACTACAGGTGGCAGGCATCAGACAGCTAGTTTCGAACCCACTGTGAGGGAGCAATCTTAGACCTCGCACCTCAAACGGGGGCAGTGAGAGGATCTCAGATCTAGAAGTGGGTTGCCATCTGGGGACAAGTGACCATCAAACAGTGTGGTTCACGTTAAACTCAGCTACAGAGTCAAGCCATACAAAAGTGAGGGTACTGGACTTTAGGAGGGCTGACTTTGGCAAGATGGGAGAGTGCCTCAGAAAAGCACTAGAAACAGGCTAGAAGGAGATGTGGAGCAACAATGGGGAATTATCAAAACTGCCATCACAGAGGCAACAAGCCTTTGTGTGAAGCAAATAAACAAATCAAAACGAAAGAAAAAGCCACTATGGTTCTCAAAAGAGGTGGCTGTGAAAGTCAGGAAGAAAAGATAGCATTCCGAAGTATAAGGAAACACAGAAGAAGCAGGACAGAGAGCTGTACCAGTTAAGGCAGAAGGAAGCAGGGAGGGAAGTCAGAATAGCAAAGGCCCAAACTGAGGAAAAGATAGCCAACTCAGTTAAGAAGGGGGATAAAACCTTTTATAGGTACATCAGCGAGCGTAGAAAGACAAAGGGAGGGATAGTGATGCTGAATAGAATGAACGGTGGGTGGGCAGAGGGGGACAGTGAAAAAGCAGGAATACTGAACGAATATTTCTGCTCAGTATTCACAAAAGAGGAGGGGGAAGTGCCTAATCCAATTAACAGAAGCACTCTTGATAGGTGGGTCGATCCCAGTCCTTTCACAGAAGAAAGGGTTCTGCAAGAACTCCTAAAACTGAAGGTGGACAAAGCAATGGGTCCTGATGGAATTCACCCCAGAATTCTAAAAGAATTAAGGAGGAACTAGTGAAACCACTGGCTACTTTTTTAATAAATCATGGGAGGATGGTGTGGTACCGAGGACTGGAGGAAAGCGGATGTGATTCCCTTCACAAAGTGGGACCAAGACAGAGGCAGGAAACTACAGACCTGTCAGTCTGACCTCTGTGGTAGGAAAAGTGATGGAGTCACTTCTGAAGGAAAGAATAGTTGAGTACCTAGAGGCCAGTGGAGCACAGGACCCAAGGCAGCATGGGTTCACAGGAAGGTCATGTCAGATGAATCTAATAGATTTCTTGACTGGGTGACAAAGTAGTAGACCAGGGAGGGCTGTGGACATGGCCACCTAGACTTTAGCAAGGCATTTGACACAGTCCCACACAAAAGATTAATAGTCAAACTAACCAGCCTGGGAGTGGGACCCAGGGTGGTAGCTTGTAAAACATTGGCTGGACAACAGGACACAGAAGGTAATTGTAAATGAGTCCACTCTGAAGAAAGGGGGTTACTAGTGGGGTACCGCAGGGTTCAGTATGGTCCAGTCCTTTTAATGTCTTCATCAGTGACATTGCAGAGGGACTGAAGGAAAAGTATGCCTTTTGTAGATGACACAAAGATCTGCAACAGGGTTGATACACAAGGAGGTGTGGAAAGGATGAAAAGGGACTTGGCAAGGTTGGAGGAATGGTCAGAAGTATGGCAGCTAGGATTCAATGCAAAGAAGTGCAAAATAATGCACCTGGGAAACAAGAACCCAGGGGAAGAATACACAATGGGTGTGGAGGTAGTAACAACAACAAAAAGGAAAGGGACCTGGGGGTAATCATATCAGATGACCTTAAGGTTAGCAAGCAATGTGAGAAGGCAGTAGGGAGGGCTGGGGTATACTGGGATGTATAGGGAGAGGCATCATCAGCAGAAAACAGGAAGTTGTTATCCCTCTGTACAGACAGTTGGTGATACCCATCTGGAGTACTGTGTCCAGTTCTGGAGACCCCATCTCCGCAAGGGCATAGACAGGATAGAGGCAGTCCAGAGGAGGGCAACTAAAATGGTGCAGGGTTTACAAGAGAAGCCATATGAGGAGAGACTAAAGGAGCTTAATATGTATACCCTTGAGGAAAGAAGGGAGAGGGGGGACATGATAGAAACTTTTAAGTACCTCAGTGGAATCAACAAAGTCCAAGAGGGTAGCATCTTTCAGAAAAAGAGACTTGCAAGAACAAGGGGACACAATTTAAAGATAGAAGGAGGGCGGTTCAGGGGCAATGTGAGGAAGTATTATTTCACAGAGAGGGTAGTGGATGCATGGAACAACCTTCCTGAGGAGGTTGTGGGGTCTAAAACTGTGGGAGAATTCAAGAATGCATGGGACAGACATAAGGCAATTCTTGTGGGGGGTAGGAAGAAATAGGCTGTTGGTTAACTAGGATCTGCAGCCTATCCTGTAGGTAGGGAAATGGGCAGACTAGATGGGCCTAGCCGTCCTTATCTGCCGTCAAAGTCTATGTTTCTATGTTTCTAGTGGCAAGGGCCACGACTTAGAACATTTCCCAGATGGCATAGGATTAAACATTTGGCAGTGCGGCACTGCCCATGACGGAGGACACTGGTGCTTAGAATTAGCAGAACCCACACCAAGGGGTAAACTTTTCTCTTCAGGCATTGGCCATAATGATCTGAAAAATAGGTGCCCTTACAGAACCCGAAGTGCTGAACTGGTCACTCCAGATGGGGGATTGCCCACCTTTTGCTTCCTAGTCCATACCCAGCCATTCTTATGGCTTTCACATTCAGCATTAGAAATGCACTACTTCAGAGTGCAGGTTATAGTCCTGAACAGTGTGCCAAGTCTCACTGAGAATTCCAGGATTGTCGGCCAGCTTGACAACAGTCTCAAACAGAACTGGATGCATAGGTCTCTTTGTCAGAGCACACCTCAGAAGAAAACAAGGCAGGTACATTTCTCCTGGGATCCCCAAAGTCAGAATTACTCAACGTTTGTCAAACAAAAGGCAGCTTCAAATGTCCTGGATCATAGTCAAGGGAAACATAGAAACATAGACTTTGATGGCAGATAAGGACCACTTGGTCCACCTAGTCTACCCATTTCCCTACCTACAGGATAAGCTGCAGATCCTAGTTAACCAACAGGTTATTTCTTCCTACCCCCCTCCCCCACAAGAATTGCCTTATGTCTGTCCCATGCATTCTTGAATTTTCCCACAGTTTTAGACCCCACAACTCCTCAGGAAGTCTGTTCTATGCGTCCACTACCCTCTCTGTGAAAAAATATTTCCTCACGTTGCCCCTGAGCTGTTCCTCCTCTATCTTCAAATTGTGTCCCCTTGTTCTTGCACACCTCTTTTTCTGAAAGATGCTACCCTCTTGGACTTTGCTGATTCCACTGAGGTACTTAAGTTTCTGTCATGTCCTCCCTCTCCCTCCTTTCCTCAGGGGTATACATATTAAGCTCCTTTAGTCTCTCTTCATATGGCTTCTCTTGCAGACCCTGCACCATTTTGGTTGCCTTCCTCTGGACTGCCTCCATCCTGTCTATGTTCTTGCAGAGATGGAGTCTCCAGAACTGGATGCAGTACTCCAGATGGGGTCTCACCAACTGTCTGTACAGAGGGATAGCAACTTCCTGTTTTCTGCTGGTGATGCCTCTCTTTATACATCCCAGTATACCCCCAGCCCTCCCTACTGCCTTCTCACATTGCTTGCTAACCTTAAGGTCATCTGATATGATTACCCCCTGGTCCCTTTCCATTTTTGTTGTTGTTATTACCTCCCCCCCATTGTGTAATCTTCCCCTGGGTTTTTGTTTCACAGGTGCATTATTTTGCACGTCTTTGCATTGAATCCAAGCTGCCATATTTCTGACCATTCCTCCGACCTTGCCAAGTCCCTTCTCATCCTTTCCACACCTCCTTGTGTATCAACCCTGTTGCAGATCTTTGTATCATCTGCAAAGAGGCATACTTTTCCTTCCAGTCCCTCTGCAATGTCACTGATGAAGACATTAAAAAGGACTGGACCCAATACTGAACCCTGCGGCACCCCACTAGTGACCCCTCTTTCTTCAGAGTGGACTCCATTTACAGTTATCTTCTGTGTCCTGTTGTCCAGCCAATGTTTTCCCGAGGCTACCACTTGAGAAGGGATTGCTCCTCGGATCCATTCTGCAGTCCTCCTCATCTCACCGGGTATGAGGAAATCAGGACCTCCTGCTGGATGGTTTTCACCACTTATACAAGGCAGGTAGATGTTTCTCAGCACTAGGGTGAGAAAAAGTAGGCTGTCCTCAGAGCCCACCACTGCAGCTCCTCACTCCTCCACTGCTCACTTCAGCTGTTGACTTAGACATAACTGAAAATTCTAAAACTCCCCACTCACAGCTAGCTACCGTGGCTCATGCTGCTGCGAGAGTTCTAAATGACATCATCTCTCTCCTCTCAGCTGAGACCAAGTAAACAGAGAGGGAACAGGTGAAAATCCATTTAATTAGATATTCACCAGCTGCCTTCTCTACCTAGCACTGACACTGCTGGGATTCTAGTAACCCCAGGGGACCGGGACTTACAGGTAACCACACAATGTGCCCCCCCCTTACACAATGATGTTGCTGGTGGCTATAAACTGATGCCAGAAGGTGAGCAGGCTTTAAGGCGGGGGCACTCTTCTCCCAATGGTTTGATGGCAAACCATCCAGCCTGTCTTGGGAGCTGCAGATGCCCGAAGGTTGACCCTCCTTGCCATCTCTACTGCCTTAGGAGACACTCTGGTGCCATAAGTATGTACTGACTGTCTGGGGGTATGCCATGGAGCATTAGCAGAGAACTGAGAATCTGGTCTGGAGCCACTTGAGGCAGGTAGCATGCAAGAGTGGAAGTCGGCAGTGATGCTTAAAAGAAGACTGTCCAAAGCCACTCAAGGCAAGTAGGATGTGAGAGGGGAGGTCAGCGGTGGTGCTTGAAAGAAGATGGTCCAGTGCTACTCGTGACAAATAGCATATGAGGGGGGAGTCAGCAGTGATACCTGAATGAAGACTGTGATGGAGGTGGTCAAGTTGGCTTGGAAGAGGGAGAGAGAATAAATCGTAAGCAAAATGAATAAATAAAATCCACAATTCATTGTCACCATGTCCTTACGTTGTAAATAAATACAGCATACATGTGGAGTGGATGTGCGACTAATGCTTATTGTGGGGAAATGCAGCCTTCTTTCTCTGGTGTCATGGGGAGCAGTGTCTATAATTGCAGGGGCAAACCATTTTGTAGCTGAGACGCCTGCGCTGTTACGTTAATCTCATTTCACGTCTCCACGACTGACTCCAGTGTACATTCCTTGTGGTGTATTGTGGTGAGCTGAAATATATTTTCTGTAATCTCTTTTTCCTGTATGGGCATGATGGGGTTAGACTCCCTTCTGCCAGGGTCCACCGCCCCCCCACAGTCCAGCATCTCCTCAGGTTTACCTGACAGCTCAGTACCCCCACAGGTTTCTCCCCATGACAGGGTCAAGATGGGGATAACGGTCTTCCCTCACCACTGCCTGGATCCAGTAGTCACCAGAGGCATCTCTGATGATGTGGCATGTGGAGATATGCTGTGCAGGCGTCATATGCCCCTGCCGTGCCTTCTTTTTTCCTCTTGATTTTTTTTTCTGCCATCCCTCTCCCACCACCATGATATGCTTGGGCAACGCATGTGTGTGTGGAGGTGTGTATATGTCCCGGTACCACAGGTCTCTCCCCCACCCCTGTCTTGTGTCTGCCTCCTGGATCTCCCATGATCTACCACTAGGCCTCTGTCTGGTGGCAGCCAAGAGCTAAGACAGCTAGCCACCCTGAGCCAGGAGATGAGAGCTGCCAGTTGGCCACTTGATCCTCTCCCACCCCCCTCCCTGGCCAACACCCAGCAACCCATGCTTGTTACTGAACACAGGTCACTGACATGGCATGGGGTAAGACACTCAGCACTTTATGCCTCCACACCACTGAGTCGGCTGAATTTTTTAAGTTCAAAATGAGAAGTGTTGCCCCAGTAATTGACATTTGATGTGTTAACTCGAGTACTGTACTGACTCACAGCCTTCTAATAAGGTGCAGATGTGTGAGCTGACCAGCAAGCACCAAGCAGCCAACAACTGGAGGGGCAATAGATGTTCAAGACCTGAACAGTGGAGCAGAGGACATTGACTAGTGCACTGACCCCCTCGGAGCACTGTGTGCAGATAGCTCAAAGATATGTAATCAGGCAGATGGACACCTAGATCATTAGTTTGGGTAATCCCGGTAATTTATCAGAAAGATGACCTGGATGCCTCTTTCACTTCCAACAAAGAAATCCGGGCCTACAGTTGCCATTATTCATGGCCTCTGTATGATACAGTGGATTATCTGGACTCATCAGGGTGGATACAGCCACAGAGAAAATTACCACAGGGGGCAAGTTGGGCATGGGGTGATTAAAAAAAATGTATCTGTTAATGATTATGTGAAATTTACATCTTTTTGAACTAAGACTATAAACGTACTTTAGAGTTGCAAACTGTTTCAGCTGGGACGCCTCAAATGTGGCCGATAAAAAGGACCACTTTAAAATCTGTGGTTTGTTGATTGTGTACCACATAGATAATAAACGGATCATTTTGGTTTGGAAAAATATGCAACTGGGACAATTTAAATAATACTAGAGTTCTGTAATTGCTAATATTATTACTTTTGTAATTTATTTGTAACACTGTAGTGATATAGTGCTCTTGCAGCATTGTTTACATGCTGGGAGTGTACACAGTATCAGACAGTTGTGTGGAGCACACTTCCAGCATGTAAATGCTCCTGGCACGCAAACACTTAAGGCAGTTCTGTTCACACGTTGAACCCCCATGCATCAATAATGTTTGTAAAATGACTTTCAATCACGGAACAAATTCTAGAAACTTCATTGGTTAAAAAAACATCTCCTGACCATGCATTAAATCCCTAGATATGCACTCTTTATTGCCAACCTAAATTAATCTACCTAGCAACAGCCTAACTTCAGAATTCTCCAGAATCCTAGCAACTTCATTGGTCAAAACGCATCACCCAACAATTCATTAATTCCCTGTAAATGCGTGGTCTGTCATTGACCTAACATAATCTGTCTAGCAATAGCCTAACTGTACTTTGCCCTTGTGGTTTATGTAGTAAAATGCACCACGGTTGTGTAAATTTAAAAATAAATAAAAACGTGTATCATACAGTTTGCCATATGTTGTTCTATATGAATCATATACCTGGAGCTATGTTCATAAGCAGCGGTGTTTAAACCTTAACTTTGAATTTTCTTACTTTTGTGACATTGTGTGTGATCCAAGCGCTAGACCACTCCAGGCTGGGCATTCTGGAGAACTGGTGCACTCCTGGACGGTTGAAGGCACTCAGTAGTGTCTTGTGCCTCGCACCACAGCCGGGGCATGCATCAGTCCACCATGGTGCCGTCCCTGTCTTGGGTTTATTGTTCGCACATTCTGTTCTGTAGAGAGCAAGTTCCTTTTCAGACAGTTCAAAGGAAGTGGAAGATTTTGCAGTGCTATTCAGGATGGCAAGAAGTATCCAGTCAAAACAGGGTGCACTACACTTCTGAGGCACTGTTCGTTTGTTTAGTACTGTGTATGTAGACTTGAGGAATGGGAAGTTAATTCTTTACTGCACTGATGAACAGCATGTTGTTGCTTTTCATTTTATTTTAGAAAGTACCTGCCTATTTTAAAGAATTTTCCATCAAGATACATCTACGAACCCTAGACTGCACCAGAAGAAGTGCAGCTACAAGCTGGATGTATAATAGGTTGGTGAAATTTACAAAAATATATTCGCCCATGTCTGTTTTAGTGTTCTGTATACTGTGGACACCTAGCAGACTTGAAGGGCTATACCATGACTAAACAAAGTAAATGCACAGTTCAGAAGGGACAGGATAAAAGGGAGGGGAGGAGGAGTAGCATTATACGTCAGAGTATCCTGGCCTCGAATATTCAGGATGATGGTAGGGCAAGATGAGCCAAGACAGTCTGGGTACAAGCCATAGCAGGAGGAAGAGTAATCAGGATGGGGTAGTCTGTAGGCCTCCGGTACGGAGAGACAGGGCAGGCATCGAGCTGTGAAATGATTAGTATGGTCGCTTGCGGAGGGTTTGATATTGGGGAACTTCAGTCTACTGGATGTGGAATGGTGCACCCCAGTTGCAGGAAGCTCATGAAGTCATGTTTAGGTAGACTGAATGCAAGAGGCATTCCTGAGCCAGAAAGTCGCACTGAAAATGAGCGTGGCATAAGCTGACTAAGCTGCTTGAGACTGTTGACCATGAGCATGCGTCTCTGTTCTCATGGCTGACACGTGCTCACGGTCATCAGTTTTCAAACTGCTCAGTAAGCTTATGCCATGCTCCTTTGAGCTGCAGACTCGCATCTACCGTTTTATGTAGGTGTCCTGTATTAATCCAAGTAGTTAAATGTTTTTATCTTGCCTATACTTCTTGTATGCTGTCTTGATCCCAGGCTGCCGTGCACCTGATCTTTCCCAGTTAAGTGGCATGCACGCTCACTATGGAGTGCACTCAGAGCGGCCGAGTCTGTGTGCCTGGGCATGTGGCGGTAAGAGAAGTCCGCTTTATAAATGATTATTGCCAACCAGTTTAAGCGTCGCATGTACACTGGGCAAAGGGCATTGTAACCTTGCGTGTGTTTAGTTGCATAGTGGGGAGCAGATATGTCATAGATGCACATTAAACCAGAACCTATGGGGTCCAGGCCCTGTGCACGGCATGCATATGACAAATGGTGACGCATGCATGTCAGTAACTAAACCAGACCTTTGCAGTATGCGATGGAAACACCGGCAGGGTGGTGGTACCGATGGTGATTGGTTGGTACTGACAAGTTATATACATGTATTTAGCTGTACATGTGTAACCAGCCTGACATGAACTAGGGCTAGGTCAGGTGGTAAGCGGCTGGTATGTGTAAGGTACTGCATGCAGCAAGGTAAAGATTTATGCTAAGAAGAAAATTGTAAAACAGTACACTAAACTCTGAAAATTTCATTTGAATGACAAACATGCCCATTATAACTTACCTAAATGCATGCATTGAATGAGATTAAGCAGCCAGCATATCAGTCATATGGTTGTACAGCTTTTTAGCTGTTTAAACTATTCACATGCTGGAACCTCTGTTAGTAAAATAGATCCTATTCTGAATTCCTGTGTATTGTAAGGACTAGGGGTATCAAATAGTATTCAGGAATATAGTACATAATACTTAATTGTGTATTAACTGCTGTGGTCAGGTAGAGAAGAGTGGTGTGCCCTCAGGCGATGCAGAAACGGGCTACCAAAATGATACTGGGTCAACAAGGGAGATTGTATGATCGCTTGGGATTCTCAATATGTACAAGGTGGCAGGCAGGCGCAGGAGGGGTGGCATGGTTGAGATGTTAAATTACCTCCTTGGGGATGAACAAGGTGAACAGGTAATCTCCGAAACATGGCTCAAATCTGCAACAAATGACAGAGAAATAAATCTTCCCAACTATCAGCTCTTCAGATCTGATCGTCCATCCAGGGGCGGTGGAGTGGCCATTTATGTTAAAGCAAATATCTCTGCATCCAGCCTCAATATTACATCACAGCCAAAGGAATTCGAATGCTTATCCCTTAAAAATTCTCTTCCCAATATGTCAGCTTTTCAATTGATTGGTTGCTATAGGCCCCCCTCAGCAGGCTTAAAACTCCTATCCCACCTGGACACTATAATTAAATTAGGCCCAGAAGACACCATCATTTTAGGCGACCTGAATTTAAATTGGCTAGCCAATGCATCTGCACCACTAGTATCCTTTTGTGACACTCTTGGCTTCACTCAATTAATTAAAGAACCAACAAGGATTAACCCAAAAAACAAAAATAACAGCACACTTCTGGACATTATGCTGGTCAATAAGCCTCACCTGTATTCTCATGCTGGAGTGCTATTTAGTGACATAAGTGACCATTGTCCCATAGCTGGTATAAGGTCTTCATTCAAGCCATCCAACCCAGCAAAATTTCTCCCAAGAAGGTCTAAAAAGAACCTTAATATCACAGGAAACCTCCATGATTTGTGTCACACCATGCGCTGGCAAGACTTCTATCTCACAGGTTCAGTAGCGATAGCTCTACAAGTCTTAAATGACATTATCACTAGTGCCCTCAACATACATGCACCTCTCTCCAGTGTCAGAACCAAGCTCAAAACCTGTCGATGGTTCTCTGCTGACCTTAATTCGCATTGCTTAGTTAGGGACAAGCTCTGGAAAAGGGCAAGAAAGACCAAAGACCCAAATGATTGGCTTTCAATTCAGAAAAGCCAGAAACTCCTGCACAAAAAGTGAGAAATGCCAAGGCTGCCTTCTATACAGCAGAACTGGATGCCTCCTACCATAACCCTGCCAGATTCTGGGGACCATAAAGGGATCCTAGGACAAGATTCTACCCCTGTCTTACCACCCAAAGTGCACCTAAACAATGTGGATATCACTAACAAGCAAGAAATCTTGAATGCCTTCAACAACCATTTCACTACAGCCGGCCTAGCATTCGACTCCTCTCCAGCAAATCTATTGTGGTCACAATTAAACTTCCAGACTACTGAGACACATAAGGCTACTTCCACATTTTCCTTTAAGCCTATACTTCTAAAACAAGTAGAAGACCTCCTACTCCATTTGGATACAACTAAAAGCGCAGGTGCAGACTCTCTGGACCCCAATTTTCTAAAATTGCTCTGCCTATAGCAGCCCCCTAACTCACCTTTTCAACTTGTCACTAGCCACTGGATCTATTCCTGCAATTTGGAAAACAGCTCAAGTGTTTCCTCTACTCAAGGCAGGTGACCCCATGGACCTCAATAACTATAGGCCCATATCCATCTTACCAGTATTGTCCAAGTGCTTGAAAAACTAGTGAACAGCCAATTAAGTGCCTATCTAGACACCAATAATCTGCTTAATCCAGCTCAATCTGGTTTTAGATCCATGCACAGCACCATCTCTCCTTAGCAAAAGCCACTAATGATT
The DNA here is from genome assembly GCA_016271365.2 of Neoceratodus forsteri. NCBI lineage: Eukaryota > Metazoa > Chordata > Ceratodontiformes > Ceratodontidae > Neoceratodus > Neoceratodus forsteri. The sequence goes on along the minus strand of JADMNL010000029.1, from coordinate 36,015,154 downwards.
GGCAGACTGAATTAGACAAAAAGAATAATATCTGTGCTGTATTTCTGGATTTAAGCAAAGCCTTTGATACTGTGGACCATGAACTACTACTCTCCTCTCTACACTCCATAGGCCTCGACTCAGTCTCTCTTCAATGGTTCAGATGCTACCTCTCTGGTAGACTATAGCATGTAAAAAATGAAGGTGACCTATCTACCTCAAAACCACTCCTAAGAGGTGTACCACAAGGTTCCATGCTGGGCCCTATCCTCTTTGCCATTTATATCAGTAATATTGATTCCAACCTCACCACATCTAATATTCACCTTTTTGCAGATGATACTGTCCTATATGTCAGTAGTCCTATACCATCAAAAGCCTGTGAACTTTTACAATCTGAGTTCTCTGCTGCAGCACAAACTACTAGAAAAGAAACTCCTACTGAATGCCAAGAAAACGAAAGCCATGTTCTTCTCTCCAAGAGCTTCTCTTCCCTCTCACACCAAACACCCTTCCCCAACTATCTACCATCCTTGGTGACAGTCTGGACTATGTGGATAAATTTAAATATCTTGGGGTTTGGATTGACAATAGACTTGACTACACTAGCCACATTGAAGAACTCCTGAAGAAGCTCAGGCAGAGACTTGGCCTATTCTACAGAATAAAACATTACCTAACCAAAGATTCTAAACAAAGATTAATCCTGGCATCGTTCCTATCCTCATTGATTATGCTGATTTCCTGTATAGTCACTGCTCCTTTCCCACTTAAACAAGCTGGATACCTTGTATCATAGAGCTCTTAGATTCATTACAGACCTTCCTTTCAGCACCCACCATTGCTCTCTCTACACTGCAGTGCCGACATCCCTATATCATAGAAGAAACAAAATGCTGCTCTATAGATCTACAAAGCTCTAACAAACAAATTACCATCCTACATTTCAGATTGTTTTACCCAGGTCATATCCAGACCATATGACCTAAGGAACAACAAACTCATCATGCTGAAGATACCTATTACCTGTACCCGGCATGGGAGGGCTGCAATCAGCTACTCTCTAGCACTTATTTGGAACTCTCTTCAAAAGATCCTGAAGTTGAATACCCTCATTCCATTAACATCCTTCAAAAGCTATACACTAGTCTCTTTCCAGAGCCATGCAACTGTTTTCACAAGGCCTAGTCCTACCACAACCCACTTTTTTCTCCCACACCCCTTTTTTTCCTCACATTTCCACCCTTAATTTGTTTTTGTAGCCTTCACCCACTCAACTCATACCTGACCTTATTCCCACAATCCCACCTCCCTCGCTTTAATCTTTCATTACTGTCTTATTTTGCTCCTTTTTATTGTAACCCAGTTTCTTTGGCTCATTGCCTTGTATATATATGTGAATATTCTTGCTTTTTGTTCATTTATAATGTCCTTGTTTTTGTATTCAATCTATATCTTGTATTTGTGTAAAAAATTGTACCTTTATATTGTTATGACCAATCAGGTCCATCTTGTAAACGAGCTATGCTCAATGATGCTCGCCTGAATAAACAAAGATTTTGATTGATTGATTGATTGATTGGTATAAGTTGTTCAGAATGAGGTGAAACACTGGCAGCAGGAAATGTCATGAAATTGCGGGGTGGGGTGGGGTTGGGGGAGTGTCAAAAATGATGGGAAGTACTTTTTGTTTTTATTTTTATTTTACAAAAAGAGTCATTGAAGACAGGAACAAACATCCAGAAGAGATCATTTGCTCTGAGACAGTAGGGGGATTCAAAAGGAGGTTGAACAGGCATGTGGGAAAAGTGTGTATGGGGCAGATGAGAGAGGGAAGGGAAGAAAATGAAGACTGAAAAGGGCGTAGTCCCATAATTAATACAAAAACCAAACATACCCCCATAATGCAAATCCTCATGGGAAGCATATGCAAATCACCATGAATATTTAGGCTGCTTTTGCTTTAAGCAGGAATGCGTGGTGCCAAAGGGCCTCTCACACAGTGTGCAAAGGCTGAGAACTGAAGACACCGACATGTGTTTCATCCCACTCTGGACTCATCAGTGTGCCTTATTTGTAACTCACACACCCTTAAGAGCACGATGTCATCATTTATTGAGCCTCACAGACATTCATAAGGCTCTACACACCACCAGTGTTTCAGGGGTTAAGATTCCTTCCTCATGGTGGCCCGGGATACTTCTGTTCTGTTGTTCTTTCATCTGTATGTTTACCATTCAGTCTCTAGGTTCCAGTCCTGTGCCCTCTGGCATTGATAAGTGTGCTTTGGCTTGATTCCCCTCCTCCCACTCAAAAAGGTTGTCCAGACCTTGTGTTATCTTCCCACAGCCAGGAGATACGCTGAAGCTGGGAGTCACTAGGGGTCAGATCACCCCCTTTGCCCAGACTCCTCACTCTTCAGGTTATCTCTGCCAAGAGGAGGCACCCTCCTTACACAGGGATGGTTTGTAATGTTATTAAAGTAATTATTCTGACTGAGTTCACGATTTCCTTTTGGATAGCATTCTTGGCATAGTCCCTACCTGCATATATACTGTACTGGTTTTTTTTTTTTTACAACATTTTTTTAAGTTAGGATTGGATATGTGTAGACTGGATTGTGTTTAGTGAATGCAAAATAGCAGGCAAGTAATAAAGTGCAGGACACACATTCCCTTTGTGTTTTTAGTTTCATTTCAGTATATATATATATATATATATATACATATATATCATTGCACTAATTACCTTTTTCTTAATGCAGTTAAACCCATGGCAAGATTACGAGTGTAAATTGTATTGCAACCCAATATTTGCTGTTGATATGAGTTTTATGATTTGTAATCGGTGCAATAAATAATGAAATGCTCCTGCAGTGACTGTGCAACAGAGTGACTTTATTGTAGGTGTCAGTGCCATAAGATTAAAATGGGCCTTTTTTTTTCCCAAATCTTTCTTGGATCCAGAATGGCCATCAGCGCCAGCCCCCACCTCATTGTCAGCTGCCTCCCCCAGCAGCTGCCTGTACTCCGACAGATTTCCCCTTGCAGTGGGGCCAGGGGAAAGAAGTCCGTCCTTCCTGCCTCCAGAGCACAATGCAGCTGGCAGCCCCAGGCGGTGGTGCGTGCCAGGTGGTGGGCCTGGCTTTGTATACTGGAACCACGCTCTTCACCGTTTCACTGGTTTCCCCTACATCCAGCATTCAACGACGCAGGTGCGTGTACGCGGGGAGGCACGTAGGTGACTGTGGAGGCACACATGCGCTGGCTGCCAGACATCCCCCTTTGAGATGTGCCTACTGCCCCGCCACCACACTCCACATGGTGGCAGTATAGGAGCTGCACATCATGTCCCTCCTCCCCAGGAGAGGAGCGTAGTCCTACAGATGCTCCATCCCCTCTCCACCCCCCGGGCCAACCCCTGGCAGCCCAAGTTCACTCCCGAACATGGGTTGTGGGCTTAACCAGAGGTAAGGCATCCAACACTGCTGCCCTCCATGCCACTGGGCTGGCTTAGACCGGGAATGGGGGGTGCCTGTTTTTGCTTGTAAGGTAAACTTTTTTTTTTTTCGAGTAACTTAACTTTAAGTCCTTACTAAGCAGGTAATCTTTGTTTAGGTGAAGACTATCCACTCCCTATGGTTGTCCATAAAGAAATGAGTGAACATAACTTGCAACTAATGAAATAGATTCATGAGGAACAGTACAAGACAGCTCGGCTAACTAGAGGTGAGTACCTGAAGCAAAGTGCTGATGTCCAGATAAAATCATGGGGTTTCTTATTTTAATGCTTTGACTGTTTTACAAATGAGCATTGTACATCCAGTGCATGTGCTTGAATTTTACAGCTAGCTGTCGTTCTATGTGTGTGTGCGTGTGTGTGTGTGTGTATGTTACTTTATTAATGTTGCAAAACCCAAGCCACACAGAAATAATGTATTCGCTCAAGTGCAGAAAAATGCCACAGTGGGTCAAAGATAATAACTTCTTTCCAAAAACATGAACGAAGCATCCCTGATCCACTCAACACATACTGCCATCTGATCAGCTGCAAACAGCTGTGTGTTGCTGCTAGAAAGAATAATTATGGCGGCACTTCAGTCAGCAGTGCCGGGGAAAAGTAACAACCAAATAGTTGCTGGCAGTAAATTTTATTGGACTAACAAACAATTTGTTAGAAAGACTAGCTTTTGAGAGTTTTTTTTAAGTAGTGTCTCCACCCTCCCCCCCCCCAGCCTGGCTTCCTTCGATTTAGGTAACCACAAAGCTCCACCACATAACCCCAGAGAGCCCCACTTACCTGCCCCTTGGGTTAACCTTCCCATAGTGGGTGCAACAGGTCCCCTAACTGGAGTCCAGATCCGGCAGCAGCAGGGCCCTTCTTGTTGAGCAGATGTGCTGTGCTGTGCTGGGTCCAAGTGTGTTGGCGTTGCCCTGCTGAGCCAATAGTTTGTTAGGATAACTGCTGTGCCCCTCCTTGAGATGCTGGGCCATAAACTTGCAGTGATGCTCACAACAGGCTTGCGTGTTGCAAGGCTCTCTGAACTGCCGCTCCCACTGTCATCATCCCTGAGTGTGCGTCATCTGGGCACCCACAGGTAGTGATCAAGTGGGGGAGGGTTGGTCTACTTTCCATCTAGAGGAGGAGGAGCATGTGCCCTGGGAAGCTCCATCCTCTTTTTCCGGCTGGCCTCCTTTATCCCAGGCTCATTTCTGAATCCGAGTCGCCAGCATTGCAAGCAGGCGCACTGTTGCTGTGCCGAAAGGCAGACCTTAGCTTTTGAGAATTAAACTCTGCATCAGATCCATCCGGAAAACAAACCGCAGTCATGATGTCTGAGGTTGGTATCTGAGTTGGCAATGTTGTGCCAAGCCATCGTGCCAGCCTTACTCCAAGCGTTGGAATTGTGTGAAGAATAAGGTATGACAGTATATGTTATTAATACCATAGTTGCCTACCAAGGGGTGGTTTTACAGCCCAAGCTGAAGGCCGCAAAGCATGTCATGAGGTATAATACCTACTCTGGAATTCATTATTCCACTTATCCGGTGTCCCCCCTTATTTTAGGCAAACTCCGCTTTCTTTCTGAAGGTTGCAGATCTGGGTGGGATTTTGTTAATCTTGACCACTTCATGATATTCTTCACCTTCTCAAATTATTTTCTTGTGGCCCTGTTACCTGTAGGATAAGCCCCCCCCATGGGATCAGGTTTTGACCAGTGAGGAGGTTGTATTGGTCAGCAGTCATCGATAAGGTGTATGCACTTTCCATAGGCTGAGATCTACTGGCAAGTTAGTATGGGGGGGGGAGTATGATCAAGAAGTAGAAATATCTCCATGGGGTGAATAATGTAGATAGCAGAAGGTTGCTTACACTGAGTGGGAACACAAGCACCAGGAGGAGTTCAATGCTGTTGGTGGGTTGGAGATGTCAAAAAGCATTTCTTTACAAAGAGGGTGGAGTAGAGGTTGAATTGACTATCAATGGAAGTGGCCTGTACAAAATCAGTGGTGGGGGGGAGTAAACCATTGGAGGGCTAAACATATGGGCTGGTAAGGACACTGACAAAAGGGGAGGAAAGAAGGAGAAGTGAAGGGTCACCAGGACCCTCCCAGATCAACATTAGATAGGTAGGCCTTGATGGGCCACAGGGTCTTTTCCTGCCAACCGCTGCTATGTTTGTATGTAGTTTCACAATGTAGATGGGATGCAGGCGGCCTACAAAGCTATGTTCATGTATGAGGATGTGGAATAGTCAGTGCAGTGATGGCCTGGATTTGGACTGGAGAATGCGTAATCCAGTGGTTCGAGCAGGGATCCAGTTTCATATCTCGCATGACCTTTGACCGGAGGAATGCTGGTTCAGTCTTCATGCGCGTACTTCCTCCCAGCTGAAGATTTGGGTTCAGACAGAACGCCACTGTAAATGAAATGATGCCTCCACTTAGCTGTCCCATATTAATAAATGGTAAAATAAACCAATAACTAAATAATTTAGTCATCTTTGACAAAACATCGAGCAACAACATTTACCCAGGTTCGTACAAATGATTTTGATTTCACTGCTGTAGTAAGAATGCAGACCAGGTAGCTCAATTGTGATGTCATCAAACATTATTAAACTGTTTTTGCATGTGTTTGCATTATAGCATATCTATGCTATATGTCAGTTCTGAGCGTGAGATAAGTAAGCATTAAAGGTGTGTGGTTACAATTCCTGAACCGCACGCCTAGGTGCATTGTAAGGCACGAGGTGCTTGAAGCCATAAATTAAAATAAAAGGGAAAATGTAAAGTCACACAGGTAATTTTAAAAAGTCATGTTATAACACATCTCTCATTCTATATATATATGTATAGGTATAGATATCAACATACACATGCATGTGTTAGTGTGCGTAATGAGGTTATGATAACTGGGGAGCGTTTTCTCCCATAATAAAACTCTGTTATAATTCGCCATTACAACCAGCCGGTTATAATGGTGAACACGTACTGGGTTTCCCTTGTTCTATGCATGTACGCACTGCTGCCGGGTGGACTCCCTCATCACCGCCTGTGCCACTGGATGGAGACATCGACCGAAGACACTTTATTACCTCCAAACACGTAGGCCCAGTTCAGTCTTTTCCTCGCTGCACTCCGTGGTTCTCACAATTCAGTGTCCCCCCCCCCAAAAAAAAAATTAAAACAAAAATGGCAGTTCAGCCCAACTATGGCTGAACTACCAGTACCACTGCAGCTTGCCTAGCAACACACAGGGCGAGAAGCACAGAGAGAGAGAGTGAGAGAGAAAGGATTGGGGGGGGGGCTAGTGATCATACATAATGAAAACTTCTGATGTGAGGGGATTTAAAACAGCACCATTAATGCTGCTTTACTGCTGTAAACAACAGCACCATCTACTGGCTACACAGTTATTTTTTTTTTCCTTCCTAATTTAAATGCAGCAGGCAACAAAATGCTTACCAGCAATTATGTAAAATAAAACGTGTGGTGGTGTGTAAAACTCAAATTTTACACACTTCCTCAGTGTTGGATGCTTAAATAAACCCCTCAAACTTCATTCTTGTGGTTTATGTAGCTTCCAACACCGAGGATATGTGTAAAATTCTCATCATACACACAACCGCATGTATTATTCTATGTTTTATACACATTCAAGGTGTGGGGTGCTGGATAAACCCCGGGAGCAAAGCTCAGGGGGTTTATACAAGCATCATACACTGAGAGTATGCATACAATTCTAGTTTAGGTACACCAACCCATGTTTTATTTTTATATATTACTGCACAATTTTTTTGCCCTAAACATCTTATCACTTGAAGTGTGAATTATGGTCAGGTTACATACGTTATTCAAACAGTGTACATCAATAAAGTCAGCTAATGCAGGTCATTGCACTTGCATAAGACGGCAGCCCTCTGTGGGGGGAAATAACCCAATGCCACCTCAAGGTTGTTGTCTGTTGGGGGGGAGGTGAAGAGATTTATCAGGGGGTGGGCCACAAGATTACCAGGTACTCAGGAAAGTAAAATGTATGGGAGCGCTTTGTATCAGGCACTGGCAAGGTGAAGCCTGTGTGGGGACGTTGACAAACCTTGGCATGCTGCATCACGAGGAGGGCGTTAATTGTGAGGCTACTGATCATTGCTAAGTTCTGCTGACCATCATCAAGGAGACAGGGGGTCAGTAGTGCCCAGTCAAGGCACGTCATGTGGCCAGGAATGAACCAATCAGTAGACAGCATTTAAGATGAAGGTTTAATAAAACTCATCATGCGTGGGGATGCCTGTGCTCAGACCTCCGTGGTGATTTCATCAGATGAAGCTCTGAGGCATTATCTGCTCTCAGCTTAACTAGATGAAACTGCCACCTTGTTCTTTGCAGGCATCTATGCATAATCCTGTATACAACTCAGTTAACCTATTTATTAAATTTATGTTCGTGGAGTTTATAAACAACTCCTGCAGGACTAGACATGCCTCTTTTAAGATTCATACCAGCGTATTTATACACAGACGAACTTATGAATAAAGAAGGACCAGCAGGGTGACATCAAACAACAAATTATTTAGACATGGTTCCTTCTGGCAGCATAAGATTTTGTGCCAGTAGACCCCCTGGACTTAATGAACATTTTCCGCTAGCCCCCTTTTTGCTAACCAGTTAGTCTTCCCTCTCAGACAATTTTTTTTTTTTTGGAGTGGGGTATGTCTTAATGATGGGTATGTTTCTGTATGGGGCTTTTTTTTAATATATTTTGTGGTATCCTTGTCTTTATCCCATTCCCTTTTCCTTGTTTTAGTCCCTTCCCTCCCAAAATCTGTTTTTATTTTTTCTCCCTGGGGAATTTTTTTACTGTTTGGCACATTATTTGAGCTGTTTTCTGACAGCAGTGATTATTTTTCTGAACTGTATTGTATATTTGCACTAGTATTTTGCACACATATTGTAACTGATGCACCGTCGCTATAGTCAGCATGTTTTAAGAAAGCGCAGGGAAGGTGCGGAAATGTTTGCCACTGTGAGGGGGGTTCCTGAGCATTCTGTTGTCTCCACACCAGAATAAATGTACTTTGTTACTACATCCTAAGGCCCAGCTATGGTGTACGTTGATTCGTCTTGGCCGTGTATCCAAGCTTTTTGTTCGTGCATTTAAGTTTGTGCTTGGGCTCTGGTCTTCTCTCCTGCAGCCGTCTGTTTGCTTGCTTACCTTATGATCAATGAGCATTCTGTACGTATGAAAAAAGACTTGGATTTCTGTTGTCTTTAATTTTTCAGATGTTGTGGGTGATCCCATGGAAACAGGAATAAAACGAGATAGTCCCGACGGCTGCCTCAACAGTAACAAGGACATTTTATTGGAGAACTGGGAGAGGGAAAAGCGTAAAAACCATAAGAAAGAGTCCTGTAGTCAGTACCACAGCACGTAGAATGAAAACATCAACTTCTTGGAACTCAGTAGAGAAATAATGTAAACTATTTTAAGCTGACATATTTTTTCAGAGCCTTTCAGATTATGTTAAACGAGCTCAGGTTATCAAATGTCTGAATGAGTTTGCTGAAATATTTTAGAATCGCACACAATTATTTTGAAGAACAAAGATTGTGACAGAGTTATGTGGAATGTAACTTTTTATTTTTTACACCTGCATGTGGTGTACAAAGATAACATTTATTGTTTACTTCTAGCGTTTATACATTTATGGAAATGGTGACGTACAGGGTAAATATTACATAGTCACAAAGGGGTACTTAATTTTATTGTAGGCCCTATCCCAGAACAAAAGACCCTGCACAAACCATCTTGGAGGAAATGGCCACAGCCACGCATCTATTTAAAACCTGTATAGCGTAAAGTTTTCTGCCGTGATGTGTGCAGCTCAGGCGTCTTGCCAAGGTCCTTATAGGTGTAATGCTGATCTCGCCCTTCCCTAATGAAGGGACCCTCTGTGCGGACCCAGGTAACACAAGTACTTCCTTCGGAGCTAAACCAGCCTCCGAGACAAGGGCGGGCCTCTGTCCAGATGATGACCACCTGTCCTCTGTCTGGAGGGTGCTTCGCCCACAGGATGAGCCCCATGTGGTTGCCCCTTGACTTGCTCCAGCTGGGCACCCAGCCGCATGGGTCCTCACCTCATGCTGACCAGTTCCAATCTGATTCTGGTTGATGGGTGAAGAGCAGAGAAGGGGAACCAAGTCCTTGACTGGACTCTTACCCCCCTATTGATATTTTTCTCTTTATGACTGAGGGCAGCTAGTCAGCTTTGATCCAGCCTCCCCCAATGGGCAACTGATTCCCCAGGGACTCATCTGGTCTCATCAAGTTCCCTCATGGCTTTTGCCCCCATGGTGAGGCCAGAGGAGGGAGGGCCATTCCTCCCCCAGTCAATCTGGTGTGGACCGGGGTACCAGGCAGCAGTGCGTGTCAGAGACCGGTGGGGGCAGGGCTTCATTAAGCCACCTCTATCATTTTTTCCATTTTCTTTCCCCTTCCCTGGAACAGTGTGCATATGCATGCCTATAGAGGCACACAAACATCATGCACTTGCAGTCCCTCCCTACATACTGCCCAGGCTGCACTGGCACCAGGACGTCACCTGGTGGCAGTCTACGACTAGGCCAAGAAGCCTTCCCACCCTGGGAGAGAAAAGCACTATCGGATGCTCTATCCTCTCCCATGCCGGCCAACCCTTGGCAACTATAGCTCATTCCTGAACTCCATTCGCTGGCCTGGCAGGAGACAAGATGCCCAGAGCCTTAGCCCTCCATGCCTCCGGGCCAGATCCTTGCATGGACTCCTTTGCCTCTTGCTTTGCCCCCACTGGCAAGCATTCTCTGCCCAGTGAGTGGCCCCATCTGGCCCTCCTTTATAGGGAGGAGATCTAGCTGAGCTATGCCTACATGGGCTCCAGTATCTAGAAGGGGGTCACTGACAAATCCTCATCTGCTACACTGCTTTGCAGGCTATCCGTTATTTAAAAAATAATAATATTGAACAATATTGACCACTGCTATCCTGTGGGATCTTTCAAGCTTAATGGAACAAATTGTTCAGTGCCTCCTTACTCATCTTCTGGGCAAGAGGTGGTTGTCTGCTATACTGAACAAAGAAATGGAGTGGAATGAATCTTCATGCTTTGGGATATAGAACTAGCAGCTCGGTTCCAAAGCATGGCATATGTATGTTTCTGCAGTTACGAGAGATTGCGCAGTGTCTTCAGTTGTAGTGCATATGGTATGGCAGTTACGACATCATTTACTCCCTGCACTTTTTGTCTACTTTGCTAGATCAGCCTTAGGGATGTCTTGGTATAAATAAAGTTACGATAGCCATCATCATCAGTAGAAACAGAAAAGCGACAACAAAAAAACCCTGACCCAAACAGTCCCGTGAGTCTGTCCCAAGATTCACTGCTCTAATAGGAATTTTTTCCGTCATGCTCCCCTTCCCTTTCTACATTCTCCCGTCTGATAACTCCCTAAAATGCAGACCAGTTTCTCCGGAATCCTGACATTGATGCTGTGGTGTTACTTGAGTCACTGTTTGTGGTGCTGAACAATGGGTTCCAAATTGGGTTTATGCAGGAGGGATGTTTGATGCTCCCAGCAGTGAGGGTGGGGAGCAGGCGTCTGAGGACAAATTGCCGGATAATCATTGCATTCTATGAAACTTGATTAGAGTGGTATGATAAATAACACAGGTATCACTACCATGATTTCTATTACTGCTTTATACCACAATACCATGAAATCACAAATCGGTGCCTCTGTGTAATTTTTTTTTTGTACCTCCTTAGATGTCTAACAGCTTTTTTCCCACAGACCTACGGCAGCTCCTCAGCCCTGTCCCTTCTTCACCCCAAGAGACAGCCACCTCCCCTGGTCCTACCTGAAGCTGCAGTCCCCTATGAATTTCTCCCACCCTGTAGTGGGGCTAGGACTGGGAAGGCCCCCTTCCCAGAGTCTCTCATCCCTATGGCTCTTGTGGTGGTGACACAGTTCAGGGAAGGTGCACAGGGCTTCCTAGAGCCCACATGTCCCTTTTCTGTTTTTCTGTCCCCCATGTCCTGGCTGTGGCAGTACATAGGTATGCATGCTTGGAAGCATACACGCACTGCCAAACCACGGCTCCTTCCCTCTCCGGGTCTTTTGAGCTTGCAGTGCCACCAAGCCTCCACATGGTGGCAGCCTTGGGCTGAGATGGCATGCCTACCCTCCCTAGGAGATGAGAGCAGTCCTGCAGATACTAGATCTTATACCTCTCAACCTCCTGCCTCATAAATCAGGGACAAGGCTTAAAAAAATCAGGGACAAAGGCCCCAAATCAGGGACACATTTTTAAAATTGGTGATATCCACTCAGGAAGCTAGCAGAATAAGGGACTCAGTGTATAATACATTTTCTGAAGAATAAGAAATCTGCAACTTTATTGTTTGACATAATTTTATTCTTACAATCATCACTGTTTAGTCAGGGGAACACAGTTTTTAGGAGGGACAGAGTAAAACTTTGAGGTGAAATCAGGGACATCACTGAAAATCAGGGACACTTGAGAGGTATGCTAGATCTCCCCCCCCCCCCAGCTGACCCGCGGCAACCTGAGCTCGTTCCTGAACTTGGGTCACTAGCATCGCAAGAGATCAGGCACCCAGCACCATGGCACTTCACGCCATCGGACTGTCCATAACAACTGCTGTTTTCAGTAGCTATGTAGTTTAAACTTTTGACTTGTACACTGCAAACAGTGTAATGTTGGGTTTTAATAAATAAAAGTTTCAGACAGTTGACATATCTTTTTTTTTTATATTTTAAAGGGCCACAGGAGTGAAATGAAAACCTTGTCTATAATAAGTCCCTTGCCAGTTGAGCTGTGGCTTTGATTTGACTCCTGTGTCCCTTTAAAATATGAAAAATATGATTTAAAAACTGGCCCCCATTGCTATCAATAGAGTGCACCCCTGCACTCTCCAAACTAATGCATCACAAAATGTGAGAGTGCGAGGGTGGTGCCTGCTGCGTTTGGGACCAGAAAGGGGAAGGGATTGGGTGGCCGGCTCTTACGACTGATGAAAGATGACCTCTTCCCCTAAGCAATACACTGAGTAGTGAATTCCAAAGAGTGAACTTTTGAAGTCCTTATGAGGTAACCTCCTGCTGGGGTGGGGGGGAGGACTTCAGCAAAAATGTGAAAATGAGGATGATTGATGCTCTTTAAAGAACTGTGCAGAACCTAAAAGCCATTTTTCCCAGCAGAAGGAAGTACCATTTAGAACAATGTGATGTAATTTCCTGTATATCCTTCTCATGCACAGAGTTCTGTAGAAGAACATGGATATGTTGTACCAACAAAGGAGGAGCTGAGCAGGAACATAAACTACATCAGATAGTTCTGAAAAGGTACTTGATAGCTGCTCGTAGCTGAGAAACACCCACTGGGAAACCCAAAAAGCCCATAGAGATGGAACCATAATGTAACTGAAACTGATACTTCACGACCATGGGCAGGATTTTCAAACCATGGTGCAGGGATTGCGTCCAGCCCTTCTCGACAGCACTTGGGGTCTGGCAGTGTGCTAAACCCTTCGCCGTATCTGTGCACCAATTTTACAATCTTGGGTGCAGTTGCGACAGTTTCCACCAGTTATGGCAGCTTGCGTCAAATATCTGGCATGAACCCCTTAAAACGGCCCTGGGATTGCTACAGAGTAGACCAGAAAGGTTGGTCTACCTTGCAGCAGTTGCCGCATGGGATAGAAAATCACGTTAGATCACTGCAAGCCCCATGCATTGTGTCATTGGTGCTCCAGGGCTTGCAGTGATCTAAAGTATTAGAAAATCCTGCCCCATCCCTTCAGGAGCTTGGATGAAGGGAAGCTCACTTGTGCCGTCTTCATTGACCTATCAGAAGCCATTGACCTTGTGAATCATGACATCCTCTTAGACAAACTGCACCTCTACCATTTCTCTGCAGCTACTATGGCCTGGTTTAGGAACTAGCTCACTGGCAGATCACAAGTTGTCCATATGCTGCCGATCTGATTTTTCACCTGAGCGAAAAAGAACCTAGGCGATCTTTCCCTGTCCCTTACCAGGGAGTTCAGCTCTACCTACATGTGGTTCACTGTAGCCAGGCTGCTTGTTAATGCCAAAGTAAAAACAAAGGCAATGCTTTTTGGGTCCAAACCAAGACTTGCTCACTGTTTGGTGGGCTCAAATACCCCACCCCCCCGAATATACGGCTCCAGATGGATTCTACCTTGAACAGGTAATTAAGCTCAAACACCTAGGGGTCACCCTCAACACTTCATAGCTTTTACAGATCGCATTGGTCAAGTGGTAAAGCATATGAACCAGAAACTGGGAATCTGTTTTAGGCTAAAGAATCTCATGACCCCCAAAGTATGGCTAGCCATTTCCCAAGGCATCCTTCTACCTCTCCTGGACTACTGCTCCCATATTTACAGCCAAACCTCCAGTTGCAACCTTGCTAGCAATATCTGCAGGTTTGCATTTCTGGCCCCTTTCAGCACCCACCGTCGCTCCATATAACTCACTTGGCTGGCTGGCTTTCCCCTCCAGGCCTGCCGTGACTTCTTTATGGGCATCCTGATTGATAAGGCTCTTCGGGGCAGGAAGCACTCAGCCTATCAGACTTCCTCAATATTATGTCCTGCACACAAACACTTGGATCCTCCTCTCAGTGTCTCCCTGAACATCCCCAGACTTCGGGTGAGATGGGTCGGAAAGCCTCCTTCCCTCTAAGCTTTGGAATGTATTGCCTGCTTCACTTCACTCACTGGGCACATCCCCCCCCCCCCGGCTTCAAATCACATTAAAAAAATGCCCTTTTGACCACAGCTGTTTGTAAGTGCCCTACCTGACATGGGTAGGGTGGAATCTTTCTTCACCTGGCCTCTGTGTGCTGGTCAAGTCTCAGAAGCATCTGCCTGTTCATTTGATTCACTGTTTACTGTTATATGGTGTTCTACATTATCCAGAGTCTATTATCTGGAGTCAACTTCCAAACTAGACAGGATGCTATTACTCCTTATTGTTCCCTTACTCTAAGCCTGGCCTGAGCAGTCAAACTGTGGGATTAACTGTGATGTTGTGTACTGAGATCACTAGTTTGAATATATTACTGGGGGCCTAAGACCGTCGTGTGTTGCTTTCTCTGTACGGCTGTATGGCTTTTACCTGTACTAACTGTTGTGCATAATCCTCTGCCTGCACGTTATGTACTTCTCGACCTCTGTGTTGATTCTGACTGTGCTATTACGTGCCATCTTGATGGCCCAGGTCATACCTGAAAACGGTTTCTCAGACCAGTGTACCTACCTGGTTATCAAATAAATAAACAGCTTCTAGTGGGGAATGACTGGTTTAGGGCAGTTCTCCTTTAAATGTGTTCATTTTTTAACTAGAGTTAGCTGGTGCCTCCAGTTGTTGGTTCAACATTTCAAAAGTAATAAAATGGATACCTGCTGATGTAAAGAAAAAGGAGGGAGCACTAACACACACACACAAACACACACACACACACACACCACAGTGACCTGCTGATATAGACAAAACGGTACAGTAATACACAAAATAATAAAAGTAATATTTGACCCACCTTCACAAAAAACATTTAAAATGTATGTAATTTCCTAACTATGTATGTATATTAATGGCAGAGTGGTACACCAGCTGCCTCTTTGGGCAACTGTCAGCAGCCTCTGATAGAGCTAATTTCTACAGCGAACTCCGTTCCTCATGTTCCTCAATAAAAGTGAAAAGAACTTACAAGAGAAAGGCAATGATAAAGCAGTTCGTAGTTTTACGTTACTAATATATACTAATGTATCCAGCCTCAACTCATCCAGCCCCACATTAGCTTCGTGAATGAATGAAATCCTACAGCAAAAAGTGACAAAAATAAAACATTTTAGGATTTTTCTTTCCCAATAATTTTCCAGCTTGGTTGCCATGAAACTTTACTCGTTGTCCAATATCCTAAATCTTTATGTGAGGATCACCTCACGGATGCTTCGTTAGGCTCACATTACTCACTTTTCTGCTGATTTTACAAAACTCAGAACCTGTACCTGAAGAAATGGAAGAGAAAGAATTATTGGAGGAATAAGATATCACAAAAGAGTATACAGGGATGAGAATACAGGCTCTCCACCTCTCATACTGGAAGACTGTTTCTCTCAGTTTGCGTTTCTTACAGATGTGTGTGCAACCCCCCTGCAAATGGGGGTTCCCAAAAGACTTCCAGGAGCTTGCTTGAATGCTCCAAGCCTGAATGGTGTTTGGCATTTAAGCCATTTATCAGTGAGTGTTTTTAGAGCCGCTGGTACTGTCTCTTTAAGAGCTGTCTGCTTGCAGACATAATTAGTTTGTATGGGGGGACTGTGTGCTTCTCTGAGTACCACTCGAGCTGCTGCCAATTCACTTCATTTTGCAGTCACTAGAGTGCAAAGGGAACCTATCTGAAAGATGTAACTGTTTGCCAGAAATTATTTAGAGTAACAATGAAATTACAGTTTGTCTAACCTGCTTTCTTTGCAGTCAGAACTGTGTCTGCTAGTTCCCATTCTAGTTTTGAACTGCTGAACTGGACCAATCAGTGTGGGGTAAGCTAGCTCTAAAATGGTGCCTTGGACGAATCAGAACTTGGACTCATAATCTGAGCCAGCCACAAGAGGATTGTATGGGCAGTGACTCTGGGAGATGTAGTTTAGACTTCAGTGCCTTTTGGACCAACAGCAGCAGTCTATTGTGAGTGACAGCCAATCCAGTCAAGAACTGGGAGGAACTCAAAGGAAGTGCCGGTTTTGTCGGTTGGAGTTTCAGTTGAGCTTTGGCAGTGAAGAAGGAAGGAGCCCTGTGCTTTTCAGTGTGCAGTTTTAGTCAAAAGCGTGTAAGGCCCAGAGTTCCGGTCTGCAGCTTGTGTAACAGCTTGTTAGGACTGAATCCGTCCTGTGAAAAGAATCAAAGGATCTCTGAAGAGTAGAAACCAGGCTCACCCTGTAGAGACTGGAAGAATTGCTGAAAATTGCACCGGTCTGTCAGGAACTGAATCTGCTGTGTGTTCTCCGGGTATTGTGCAGTAATTGCGATCGGGATACAGATGCAGCCTGCCTGGTATAGTGCTTTCTTTTATATGGATGTGTGAAGAGGTTTGTGTACCTCAAGTGAGCCCTGCTGACATTGAAGGACCCTATCTTATTTGGAGGTCGTGAGTACTAATTCAGGGTTGCTCCCTGTTGAATTGCCACATTAAATCCAAATGGAATTACTGTACTGCTGACTGTTTAATTCTCCTTTTCTCTGTGTGAAAGGGCCCCTACCAGCTGCCACGGTTTGGACTAGCCACTAGGGCTTGGGTACCCAGGGACAGTAACTGATAGGGATAGGCCTGTGCACAGAGCCATAAATAGATTATTAGAGTGATAAGCTAATTAACCTGATTTCCCCTGTCCTTGTTATATCCCCTAAATAAATCAGAGCTGCTTGTTTCAGCAAAGTTATACTGCCTGAGGTATTTGTCTATGTTAAAGTACTGTACTGTGATTGTTGCACTGTATCTCATTTCACAGGAGGTCCCAGTGCCGGAACCAGACCTGGGGGTAAGTGTATACTGTGAAGGTAATTCTGATATATTGTGTGGGCCACTAGTGGGAAGAAAGGGGGGTTGCAGTGTCCCAGAGGGCTGTGACCAAGTTAGTTTAACTATTGCAAACCCTGACCTCTGGGTGGAGGCACCCGCCATTGGATCCAGGCCCCTCAACCTGTTAGTGGCAAATCAGGCAGGGGTAGTAGCCCCTGGGATAGCGCCATCTAGGGGTTACATGTGTGCGCAGGCTGTGTTGTTTTAACAACTGAAATAGATGAACCATAATAATTCAGGGTTGGCAGCCTAGAGCAGAGAGCTGTAAACAAGCTTTTTACATCCAACAGACCTGGGTTTGAGTCCCACAACCTCCACTTTCGTACTGCGTGACCCTGAGCAAGTCAGTGAACCTCCCCATGCTGCTGGGTCACCCCTGTAAACTGGCCTTGTGCCCACTGGGCCTTACCCGGTTACCAACGAATAAAAAAAAAAAAATTTTAATTCTTAAAAATACTGAACTCTTGCATGTATGAAAAGAGCGGCCCTTCCTGAACATAAATCCCTGAGACATCTGTAAAGAAAAAGGCTAGAGCAGCCAGCCTCTGCACTGTCTCCATACAGAAAAGTGAAGGAAAATTAGGTTGTGCCCTGGGAGGGGTCAGAACACCTGTCGAGTCATCTTGGGGGACAAAGAAAGGCACATGTGGAGAAGGTAAAAGATTCAACTATTGTTAAAACCCTGTTATAAATCGAGAGAGCGCATCAGCCCAATCGGAACACTCCTTTCCCCTGTGCATGGGACACAGAGTATCTCACGCACAAGTGCCCTTGAGTCAGGCTTGCTTGAAGGAGTTTATTTTTTATTTTTATTTTAATTTTTAATATATTATTGAAGACACAAGCCAATGTATAGAGAAATGGGTTATTATAGGCCATATGGAAGAGCAGGTTTAGGGAAGGGACATACATACATACGAATGTGCCAGCAGTTAAAGGCCTTACAGTCGATCTAGTCTGCAGTTCCCACTGCTTTACAGAGGGAACTGTCCTCCCTCCCAAACTCCTGTCAAGTACCTCATCAACCCCTGTGTCCTCCCTCTACCTACAACTTACCTCTTACCCTATCCCAACCTCTCTTGAAGCTGTCCACAATTTTTAGGGATACCACCTTTTCTGGCAACTCATTCCACTTGGCCACCACTCTCTCTGTAAAAAAGTGCCTCCTTAACTCCCTCCTAAACCTTCCCCCCACCAGCTTCAGCCTGTGCCCCCTAGTGGTCTTGTTTCCACTAAGACTGAAGAGGCCCTCAGTGCTCACCCTGTTTATACCCTTAAGGTACTTGAAGGTCTCAATCAGGTACCCCCTTTCCTTTCTGTCCTCAAGTGAGAACATGTTGAGCCCTCTGATCCTCTCCTCGTCGGTGTTACCTTGCTGGCCCTGAATCATTTTTGTCGCCCTTCTCTGGACTGCTTCCAGTGAGTTAATATTCTTGAGTTAAGGGCACCAACACCGAACACTGTATTTCAGGTGCAGTCTAATTAGAGATTTGTACAGTGGTAAAATGACCTCAGTCTTCCTACTGGTGATTCCCCTGGCTGTGCAGCCCAGCATCCGGTTGCTTGGACTGCAGCTTTCCAGCATTATGCAGAGTGTTTTAGGTCACTCTTGATGATTACATGTAGGTCCTTCTCCTCCTCTGACCTGGTTACTTGCACATGGCCCAACTAGACTTGGTCCATGGGGTTTTCATCCCTAAGTGCATAACTTTACACCTTATAGCGTTACGTTGCCAAATACCAGACCACTTCTGTAGCCTAGTCAGGTGTTCCCTGAGTTCCTGTTGCCCTTCTTCCCTGTCCACCTTCCCACACAGCCTTTTGTCATCCGAACAGGCATATCTTACCCTAATCCCATCCTCAGTATCATTTATGAATATGTTAGACAACACCAGGCCAAGCACAGAGCCCTGTGGAACCCCCACTGGTCACAGGGCTAGCTTCTGAGATTCCCCCCCCACTGCACCTTCTGTCCAGTAGCCAACTTCTGACCCACCCAACCAGTTAGTCCCCACTCCAAGGTCTTCTAGCTTCTTGACCAGTTTCCCCTGAGGTACAGAGTTGAAGAACTTGTTGAAGTCCAGCTGCAGGATATCGATCACTTGGCTGATGTCCACTGCCCTGGTGACCCCGTTGAAACAAGTCAATCAGGTTCATCTGGCAGAATCTCCTTGAAATAAACCCAGGCTGTCTATCAGGATAGACTCCATCAGCTTGCCCGCAATAAAGATTGGACCGACAGGCCTGTAGTTCCCTGGTTCATCCTTCTGCCCACTTTTGTGGAGAGGCACCACGTGTGCAGTTCTCCAATTCCCGGGGCACAATCCTCCATTCCAGAGGGGTGTTAAACAGGTCTGCCAGGGGACCGGCAAGGGCCCTGGCCAGCTCCTTTAGGATCCTTGGGTGCATGCCATCTAGCCCTGGGTATTTACCTACCTTCAGGGCCCTTTAGTACCCTGTCAGCATGAATGATGCTGTCTATGACTTCCCCTCTTCCTGTTCTCACCCCAGGCGCCTATGTGCTGGCCAGTCCTTCCTCTTGTGAGAGCCAGACAAGTAATCATTAAGTACCTCACCTTTCTCCTCATTACTCTGCCACCCCCATTGCATCCCTGTTGTTCCTTCTCTCCCTTATATACTGGAAAAAGGCCTTCTTCCCTGTTTCCACCCGTTTTGCTAACTGCATATCCTTTCTGACCTTTATCGCCCTAATCACTCCCTTGCCTTAGCAGAGTAATCCACTCTATCTTCTTCCTTCTGAGTATGTTTGTACCTCCAGAAGGCTGACCTCTTGTCACCTATAGCTTTTGCCACCACTTTCCTGAACCAGCTGGGCTTTTTGGCTTTAGATTTCTTACTTTTGATTTTAGCACACTCGCTAGTGGCCTTCATCACTCCCTACTTTATTATTGCCCATTTCTGAAAAATGCCAGTACTGCATGAAACAGAGTATTGCTGCTGTTTTACATTTATTAATTAATTAATTTTGGTAACTGGGTAGGCTCACTGGGCCCTGGAGGTCCCCTTTTCAGGGGCGACCTGGGTGAACATTACATATTATAGACAATTCAGTTGTACAGACACAGAGTAATTGCATAGATAAGTGATTATTGTACATATACAAGATATTCAGAGGTATCGCAATGACTCCAACACCATTGCTAATTCCTTCAATCAAATGTTCTCGGACCTGTCCTAGTATACCTCTGCCTTCCCATCTCCCCAGGCAGCCTCTCTGCTTGCAACATCAGCACAGTCCACTACCCCCAGCAATCCTTCCCAACAAACGTCTAAAAATCCCCCATTCTACTTCAAGGCAAGCTCAGGGACTGAGGTCTTAAAACTATTACGGACTGTCTCTGACAACTCTAGCTCTGGATCAGATACACTTGAGCCTCGGCTCCTGAAACTAGCAGCACCATACATAGCCTCCCTCTGGCTAGAATTTTCACCTTGTCTCTCTCTAATAGCCAAGTTCCTGACCTCTGGAAGATTGCTTGTATAACGCTGGTCCTTAAAGAAGGTGATACCAAGGAGATTACTAACTACAGGCCTATAGCCACCCTATTGGTCTTAAGTAAAATTCTGGAAAAACTTGTTGCAAATCAAACCATTGACTACCTCACAAAGTACAGCCTTCTCTCTTACACACAACATGACTTCCGTAAAGGTCACAGTACCTCTAGGGTGCTTCTCAAATTCACTACCGATGTGCTTACCAGTATGGACGCTGGCCAGCTGACAGATGCAGTTTTTATAGACCTTTCAAAGGCCTTTGATCTTGTTGATCACCCCCTGCTCCTCTCCACTCTTTGCAGTCTGAGGTTTTCACCCCCAGTTGCCGCCTGGTATGGAAGCTATCTATCAAATAGAACTCAGATTGTGAAATCCAACTCCTCTTTATCTGATGGTGCTACCATCAATATTGGGGTTCCCCAGGACTCTATTCTGGGACCTCTTCTTTTCTCACTTTTTATCAATAACATAGATGAGGATTTTCTTTCATGCTCATCTATTCTTTATGCAGATGATCTTGTACTCTATTCAAGCTCTGCTAAGGTCGCCAGCACAAATGCATCCCTTTCTTCAGAATTCACAAACATCCAAAATTGGCTTTCTGTACCTAAGCTTATACTTAATGCTAAGAAAACCCAAGCAATGTTACTTGGATCTGCCCCTAAACTTAGGACATGCCAAACTCCCTATTGGTGCAAGACATGATGGCGCACTAAATAGAATGTGTTACATTTTTAAGTACCTGGAATTCTTCTGGACCAATCCTGGACTTCAGCCTGCATATACAATCTGCCTGCAAGACAGTGAATGCTAAACTGGGGGTTGCTTACAAGTCCAGTTTCATGTTGACTCCCTCTGCTAAACTTGCTATTGCCAGAGGCATGTTACTCCCCGCCCTCACCTACGGCATGCCGACCTTTGATGCCGCACACAAAACCATCCTTCGTAAGTGGGATGTCACTTATAATAATATCTGTTGATATGCCTCCTCGTCACCATGGCTTCAAGTTCAAGTTTCAAGTTCAAGTTTATTGCAGGAAAACTCCATTGAGCAAGCTCATTCACAAGGAGGTCCTGTAAGGAGGTCCTTAAGCACCACTGCCAACTGTACAGGGACCTGGGCTGGTTATCCCCCTCAGCTTGCCGTCAATACTATCTTGGCTCCCTGATTGACTCTATACTCTGAAACCAGACCCCTTCAGCGCTCTCAACATTGCTGGTACCTCAAACCTCCTCTTATAGACTGCGATCGGTAGATAAATCCCTTCTGAATGTACCTAGATGTAAAACATCAAAAGGCTCTGTTGCCTTCAATCACTCTGCTGCTAAGCTTTGGAACTCTCTCCCCCAAGCACTTTGAATATCTGGATCCCATTACAGCTTCAAAAAGGAGCTGAGCTTACATCTATCCCTTTGCTGATCTCTGCACTTGTTTTAATCCTCCCTAATCCACTCACCCACCAGATGCTGCCTGGCTTAACTAACATCTCTACCTCATAGCACTTCTTACCCTTACTATCTCCTTGAGAGCTAATCTACCCCAACTCCCCTCCCACACACATACACCTGAGTCTTGTTTCAGAGGAAGTGATAATACATCCTGCCCAGTCAGGAATTTGCCCTTGCCTTGTTTCGCTGCCTATTTGAATCTTCATTGTAGTGACTAATTTGAACAATATCTCTTTGCTGCTATGTTGTGGTATCTCTTCCTAGCCTGTGTAGGTTTTCTCTGCCTAAAAATTCTATGTGAATTGCATTGATTATTGTCCTGGCTACATGTATTCATTACTACTAACTGTTCTGACCTATGCTATTGTAATTTCATTGTACTCATGCTATGTACCTGTCTTTGATTGTTGTACTATCCCAGGTCATGCCTGAAAATAGTCATTTCATGGCTAGTGCACCTTCTCAGTTAACAAAAACTAAATAAAATGAAAATATACTGTTGTTCACAGTGGTACAATATAAGTAACCAGTTTAGGAGTTGGAGGGAGGGAGGAGTGGGTAGGGGTGGGGAGGGTGCCGAGTCAGGGTTTCCTGGAATAACTAGGTATTGTTTTATCTGATGCCCAAGGTGGTGTTTCTTGAGTTGTTGTGGATGAGAGCCTGGCTGTTCTGGTTGCAGCACATGCAGAGCTGCCAACCTGCTTCAAGTGTCACTGTCTGTATGCAGTCACATAATTTATTTGTCCCTGAAATTCCTTTCTGTGCTGGTGGAGAGAAAAAAGTAGTTCAGGTCAGAACAGATAGTATTGCAACAATGTACAGCTGTGTGTCAACACATATGGGGGTTCAGGATCTTCAGTGATATTCAAAGAAACAAAGATATGGAACTCCGCGTTCACTTTGCAGACTCCGATATCTGCAGGATAGTTCAGTGACTTATAAAAAACATTAAGAGATCAAATTTCAGACAAGGGATGGTGCAGCAGTTCCAACTGTGTTTTTGAAAGAACCATAGGTAAGTCTCATCGAAGCCAGCATTTTGTCCATGCTTGAAGGATTTCCTTGTGCCACGCCACATATGAGGGTATTTCCTGATCCATCCAGTGTCTCGAAATTGCATTTGTTTGCTAGCTGTGGATTGATTGTGTTTCTAAACCAGCCACCATTAAGTGGTGTTACACATTACATGGCAGCAGCAGCAATGATCCTCCGAATAGGGTGAACAATTTACCATTCCATGGGGGGATATAATGTAAATTGGAACTTGAAATTTATCTATAGAATTATAGTTCTGAAAGAGCTAAATGCATGTAAAGAGAAGAGAAGGAGTAAGGGTTGTTGTTAATGCGGCCTATTACCTTTGATCCCCTATCAACAGGGAAGAATATTATCAGCGATATACTCAAGAGACTTAAAATCGTATCCCATAGCAATACATTGGGACCAGTTGGACATGATTATGCAAAATTGGTAGCCCAAATACATTTATAATACTTAGCATTTCAAGTGGTCTCGTTGTCCCAACTCCCGATTGAGCTGGTAGGTGTCCCACTGTGCCTGGTGCCATGCAAGCTGTTTAGTCCTGATCTCAGCTGAGGACTCAAAACCGTCCCCACTCATGATCCCCTTTTCATTCATGGCATTTGAGGAATCCAAAGAGGTTGAAGAACTCTTCCTCTTCATTGTCTTCTTCAACGGGATCTCTACATTGGCATCGCCGCGACTGCTGATACTGAGTGGTTCCTGCTTGGCCTCACTGACTATTTCCACGGTGGCATCCCCAGCCTGCAGGGCACGAGGTACTGGCTTTACTGCCTCCTCCTCCCCAGGGGGGCTGGACAGGGTGCCATCGTGGCCTGGCAGTGCCAGCCCTTCCCCTACTGACTCCAATTCTAATTTACAGAAAGGCCAGTACAGGAGATGGATTGACAAGCCACTTCCTCGTGCTCCCAGGTCACACCTGTAAACAAGCTTCAGCTTATTGTGTCTCTCCTGTGTGAAAAAAAACAGAGACAACAGAATGGGCACCAATATTTGAAACAAAGCTTCTACATGAAGCAGTGGCTTACAGGTTAAAGGCAGTTCTCCTTTAAGGTGAAAATGTAACTTTTACTGAATGGAAACTCTAACAGCTATTTTAGTTCTACCTGAAAGAGAATGTGTACTGTTCCCTATATGAATATTATCTTCCATTACTTTCACAGGCATTTGTAGTTACTTTACTAGAATTAATGATTTTTCATGACACAATTGAAGCACTTGGAACCAAGGAATCATTACAAAAATATACCATCATTGCTTGATCTAACTGAAGCAAAAATCATAAAAATAAAACAGGTGACAAAAAAAAATTGTATTCAAAACTGTCTGTAAAAAAACCTTGATTTTTTTTAACTTAAACGTTATTAACATTAAAAAAAACACAATGGCAGATTAACCATCATCACAACATTAAAATTGTATCACCTCTTCACTGTGTTCCATACATTTTATTGCATAAAATAACTCTGTCACAAATACTGTTTATCTAGAGATGAGGATAATTTAAATTCTCTGCAACCATAATCAAACAGATCCATCAGTCATCTCATGAGAGTTCAGTTTTTACTGGACAATAAATTCTAATCCAACCATGATGTCGAGAACTGATCCGTTCCCTCTGTCGTCTAAAACAAAATCTGTGTTTGTACATTGGAAACTGTAATAAAAGTGCAATTTCAAAAAAAAATAAGGTTAATTGTATGCTCAAGATGACTGTCTTTTCTTAGTCATACCATGGCACTGATCTGGGGCTTGGGGGACAGGACCTATGAGGAGAGGCTCGAAGAGCTAAATATATACACATTGGAAGAGAGAAGGGACCGGGGGGACATGATAGAGGTCTTCAAGTACATGAAGAGGGTAAATAGGGGAGGAACAGTCAGGGTGCTTCGAAGGAAGGAGGAGGGGGCCACTAGAGGGCATGGGTGGAAGCTAGAGGGGGGAAGATTCAGGGAGAAAGGAGGAGGTGCTACTTCACTGAGAGGGTGGTGGAGCCATGGAATGCACTGCCTAGGGGCTGGTGGAGGCAGAGGCAGTGGAGGGGTTCAAGAGGGGCTGGGACAGATACAGGGAAAGGGTTCTGGAAGCAAAATTCAATGCAGCAAGAATATCCGGAACTGGGAAGGGAGAAGCCAGAGAAGGCGAGGGGGGCGGCAAGGTCAGCACCCAGGGTGGGGGCTGACCAATCGAGCAGACTTGAAAGACTGTTAGGCCTATTCTGCTGGCATTTGAGTATGTTAGTAGTATGTTAGTATCTGTTTTGTTTGTCTGATTTGTTTACATATATTTAACCAGCTATTTACATTTGGATATTCAGGTTTTAGCCAAAGCTATATGATACTCTGATCTGCTGCAGCAATACATACTGTACGTATGTTATAGTCACTTGTCACGTTGTTGTTTCTGTAACTCCTGTTGGTATTTCCCTAGAACCTGGTTTATTTCACAAAAGGATGCTCTTATCTAGAAAGCCCCTGCTGCGACCTCACTTAGCTCCAGTCAGATTGGCTGAATTGTGGAGCAAACCCTGAATACATGTGTGTGATTGGCCACCATGCCACACTTTCTTCACCATCCCATCTGTGTGCACAGTGTGATAGTGTCTTGTAATTACTGGTGTCCTGTGGTACCTGGAGAGTAGCTTTCACCTGTGTTCTCTTCGTACCACCCCCACTGATGTACAAAATGCAGTTTTGTATCACTCCACGTTGTCAATGGAGAGATCATTCATATGGGTAATGAACACCCCTACTTGGGTAGTGGCACAGCCCAGAGAGGTCAGTCAGCATAGAACCTTGGGCATATGAGCATTCCGAGATCACCATTTCTCCAGTCTTTGCTGTGCCATTAGAGGGGTAGGACAGCACAGGAGAACTCTCGCAGATGTTTTTCTGTCCGAAAATCATTTGTTATTTTTCTGTCAGGACTGTTCAACGGTGAAGCAGACTGGGGCATGTATTGTGATGTGGCTTTGTTTGTGAGTTGAAATGAAATGGCAGTAATAAATGGAACTGAAATAACAACCAGTCCAAGAGTACAAATGTTCCTGTTTTTCAAAGCAGGTTGGGGCTGGCTGATGACAGGGCCCCCCCCAAATTTAGAAAGCGTGTCTGTTATGCTGCATCTTTCAAATTGACTAACCTGCTAGTTCTATCCCATTTTCAATGCTTTCTGTGCATGAATTGTGGGCCCACGTTCCACTGCACTAGTTTTAGGGTGTGCAGCTAAGTCTTCACTCCCCTGAGCCTGGTGCCTTAGGTAAGTGATTTATTTTGGGGGCAGGTGCAGTTAGCAAGCTGGTGGTCTCTTTCACTAAGCCTTTTTAGGTGCTTTTACAAGGGACGCTCATTCGGTGATGGTGCTTTGTTCCATTGGGACTGTCGCAGAGCGGGTTGCTTTTACATGCAAATCTGTATCACAACCAGTGGTACAGATCAACTACAGTGTTACGCTGTTTGTGTCATGCACCGGTAATCTGCTCTGAAACAGACAAGAGAGCACTGGATTCCCTGTTGTCCTCGAAATTAGCAGACGTGTGCTATTACATGGCCGGGTAGAATGGAACAAAACTCTGAGAATGTGAAATTGTCAAACGTTTGGTTCTCTTGCAGAACCAATTGCCTGTGCATGGCAGAAAGGTAACACTGCAGTTGAGCTATAAAGATCTCTGCTTGTAAAGATGTCTTTTCTTTCTCGTGAATCCTTTAACATTCTCCGGGTGACAGACCCCGCCCTCCCCTTTTTTCACACCTTTCAGGTGTGAACAGTTAGTGCAGTTGTGTTCCTGTGCTGCCTGTTCTCCATTTTTCTGTGTGGGACCCTTAGGCTTTGAGAAAGACAGTGGGTATTGCCTTGTACTTTGGTGGATTGGCATTTAGTGTTTTTTGCCTTTTTTTCTCCTGGTTTGCTGTTTGCTAATTGTCTGGCTTGGTACTGGGCAGAACATAGCACCACTCACTGTATCTTGTTATAGGGAGGCAGTTTAGCGCAGTGGTTTAAGGCTCTGAGCTACATATCTGGTGATATCCAGTAGATCAGACTTGGGTTTGAATCCCACAGCTTCCACCTGCATACTGTGTGACCCTAAGCAAGTCACGTAACTTCCCTGTGCTCCCAGGTTGCACTTATAAAAAAAAGTTTTCAGCTTAGTGTGCTACTCATGGTTAAACAACTAAAAAAATATATATATACAGTAAGTGGTATGGTG
Source organism: Neoceratodus forsteri (assembly GCA_016271365.2). Taxonomy (NCBI): domain Eukaryota; kingdom Metazoa; phylum Chordata; order Ceratodontiformes; family Ceratodontidae; genus Neoceratodus; species Neoceratodus forsteri. The sequence goes on along the minus strand of JADMNL010000029.1, from coordinate 35,987,796 downwards.
CCATGCTGAGAAGGTGAAATAGTGCCGTGCAGCTCCAGGGGTCTCTCCATTAGAGCCTCCAGACCAGACTAAATATTACAGCAGGCATGTGATACAAAACTATTTGGGGAGCTTAACAGCCTGGTGGGGAGGCGGGGATTTCCTTTAATCTGAATGTTCAAAAATATCCGTGGGCAACACCTTCTTCATGAGAAAAAGGGAATTCCAAGTGGTAAAATGAGGGAATTCCTTCCTAATATGCAGCGATTGCCAGGTGTGCTCTGGGAGCTCACATAAAGAAAGGATTTGCTTGCCATAAAGAGAACTAAAGACATGCCTGGCTCTAACAGAGTGACATCTTTCAAGTGTTTCCTTTGATACATGTTGTAAGGCAGCAAGAATGAACAAGAGATCCAGGCTGATTATAATTGTTAAATTAGCTGCTCTGGTCTGACAAGGTAGTCGGAGACCAAGTGGGATGTAAATAGAATGTGGAGAATTACTGTGTAAACATATATTTGGGATAGTAAAAAAATCTAATTTGGAAACTCGTTCATTTATCCTACAACCTGACTCAGTATTTTTTTTATATACAAATTCTATTGATTTTTAAATATAACTTTGCAGTTCAAATCACCTATTATATGCTCTCCTTTCAGATAAATATCTTAAACATTCCTAGATAGATCTATCACAGTTGTGTTCACATCAAGAATTATAACATGCAAGCCTTTTTAACCCCTCGTAGGCAGTGTAAGGAGGTATAACATTATACACATTTCCTAATGCAAAGCATCATGGGTAGTATACACAAATTATCACAAAGTAATTTAGGCTTGCTTGACTTTAAGCAGGACTGTAAAGCACCAAAAAGTCTCACAGTTTGCAGAGGCTAAAAACAACAGACACAAGTTTAGTCTTTCTCAAGACTCATCAGTGTGCCTAATCTATATTTCAGCCCAGGGGTGAAGGGGAAACCAGCCCCATGATGGTCTTACTGCTTTGAGTCATGGTGAGCCAAAATAAGAAAGCAGTCTAAAAGGCACAGAACCTCCACACAAGAGCGCTGAGGTAACGGGTTACCAGGGAAGGGCATTGGTAATAAAATATATTAGAGTAATGAGCTGTGAATTAACTTGGTACATTCAGCAGACCTGGGTCCGATTCCCACAACCTCCATTTGCATACTACTTAACCTCCCCAGTGCTCCCAGGTTGGCCGTGAAAACAGGCCTTGTGCCTAGTGGGTCTTACCCGGTTACCATAAACAAAAAAAAATACCCCAATATTGCAAGGCATCATGGGAAGTATATGCAAATTACCATGAAAGTGTGCCAAAGTTCTAGCCTCAGCCCAGAAGGATGGAGAACCAGTGCAATGAGACCTTTTATTATTGTGCTGCAAGAATAAATATTAGTTACTGTGTTTTATCAGTAAGGAATTTATTACTCCTAAGCTTAGTAAGTGCAGATATTTTTCAACAGCTGGGGAGAAGCATTGAATGTTTTGGCTGTTTTAATTCCTTTTTTCCTAGGATGTACCTGGGAATGAATTGTTCGTCGGCTCCGTTATCTCTCCTGGTCAGCTATTTTATATAAGTAAGTATGCTGTGCTGAAATATGAACATGACCCAAAGTTTGAGGAACAGGTAATGGAGAACTATACCGAGGCGGAAGCCCTGATCAAAGGATACTTGATTGCTCCTAGAAGCAATAGGAGAGTCTGCAGTCAGGGTCGGACTGGGGTACAGAGGGCCCACCTGGAAAGAAGATGCAAGGGCCCACCTGGAAAATCAATAGAGGAGGGCCCAGGTTGACACACTCATATCAATATTCCACTTTAATCTGATACACTAGCTCTGTGTTTGCATCTTACATTTATCAACAGTGTCCCAGATACCCCATTTAATTAGAAAAAAGATAAATGCATATGTTTTCAGAGTTCAGAAGGTAACCACTTACCCAACTGAGGGGGGCCCACCTGGAAATTTCCAGGTATCCAGGTGGGCCAGTCTGACCCTGTCTGCAGTTGTATTAGTAACTGTCTGCTGATGGCAGCAACACTTCCAGAACAACTAACATTCTCCTCACCCAACACGGAGAAGGTGAGCTTTTGGTCGTCTTGAAGGTGCTGGGGGGGCGCTGGGGGGCGGGAGGAGTGAAAAGCCAGACACACAAGGAACAAAGTGCAACAAAAAAGTGAACGTGACACATAAGCTATTGAAGCATCAAATACTTTCCGACTGTCCTGCCACTAGGCCTTGCGTTACACAGTAAGTACAGTCAAAAGGCAATACATGAGCTTAAAAAAAAATTGACATTTTTCTAGCAAGAAAATCTTGCATTTTAATGTGAGTGAGTAATTTAATTGAGAAACCAGATGTCACTTCAAACAAGTTTCTCGATAAACCATTAAACATGGGCTTGGTTTGACTCTTGGGGATGTGTTGTCACTGGAAGCTAAGCCAAATCTCTGGCTTATCACTTTGCTGCCACTAGCTGCGTGTGAGAGAAACTTCCATAAAGTCTGTAAGAAAAGGGAATTTTGTCTCTGAAGGTGGTCTGTCTGAGTGCTGCTCCGGCTGGCTGCCCAGTGGCTCACAGCATGCTTGTGTAGGTCCTTGGGAGACCTGGGTTCAAGGGGCAAAAAACAGGTCACTAGCCCTCTGGGCTGGTGGAGAACAGGCACATCACCGCGATGTAATATGCACACTCACCAGGGAGGGAGTGAGATAAGTCACACACTGGGAGGCTCTCCCCACCCAGACCAGGCATGCATGCAGACACATGACTTGTACATCTTACATGTCAGCTTTACAAACCTTAACACGTTAGTGAGTTAGTAAGTGGTGCCTGATGAGGGAGTTGAGTCAAGAGAACCAAACTCCTATCACGTATATGACTTAAGTCTTCAACAGTAAAAAGACAGCTCATTTTCTGTGTGGTGGGTCTCACAACTTCCAGCAAGACTCTTGTCTGGAACTTTAAATGTTATTGGAGTCATTCCTTGAAAAGCATGCTCAGTTGGGCATTCTATTCCACAACGAAAAAAACCTTCATAAATATATAATCACATGCTTGGCTTGGCTCCTTGGGGTATCATTTTGTCACTGGAAGCTAAGCCACATATCTGGCTTATTGTTGCCTTGACTCAGCCTTGGCCATCACTAGTTGCCAGTGAAATAAACTTGCTTAAGTTCTGTAAGAAAAGTAATTTTGCCCTGAAGAGAGTAGGGCTGAGCATAGTCAAATGTAAACAGAGTTTTGGTTGGCTAAGTTAGTGACTCACAACAGCATGTACATCCCAGAGTCAGTACCTTACAGCAGCAAGTATGCCCAAGGGTCAGTGGCTTACAGCAGTATCCACACCCCAGGGTCAGTGACTCACAGCAGCATGTACACCTCAGAGTCAATGACTCACAGCAGCATGTATGCCCCAAGGTCAGTGGCTCACAGCAGCATGTATACCCCAGGGTCAGTGACTCACAGCAGCATGTACACCTCAGAGTCAATGACTCACAGCAGCATGTATACCCCAGGGTCAGTGGCTCACAGCAGCATGTATACCCCAGGGTCAGTGACTCACAGCAGCATGTACACCTCAGAGTCAATGACTCACAGCAGCATGTATGCCCCAAGGTCAGTGGCTCACAGCAGCATGTATATCCCAGGGTCAGTGACTCACAGCAGCATGTACACCCCAGGGTCAGTGGCTCACAGCAGCATGTATACCCCAGGGTCAGTGGCTCACAGCAGCATGTATGCCCCAGGGTCAGTGGCTCACAGCAGCATGTACACCTCAGAGTCAATGACTTACAGCAGCATGTATACCCCAGGGTCAGTGACTCACAGCAGCATGTACACCCCAGGGTCAGTGACTCACAGCAGCATGTACACCCCAGGGTCAGTGGCTCATAGCAGCATGTATACCCCAGGGTCAGTGGCTCACAGCAGCATGTATACCCCAGGGTCAGTGACTCACAGCAGCATGTATACCCCAGGGTCAGTGACTCACAGCAGCATGTATGCCCCAGGGTCAGTGACTCACAGCATGTATACCCAGGGTAGTGACTCACAGCAGCATGTATACCCCAGGGTTAGTGGCTCACAGCAGCATGTACACCCCAGGGTCAGTGGCTCACAGCAGCACGTCTACCCCAGGGTCAGTGGCTCACAGCTGCATGTACACCCCAGGGGCACTGGCTCACAGCTCCATGTATGCCCCCAGTCAGTTGCTCATAGCTGTATGTCGGCTGGCAGTATAGTCTAGAGGTTAGAGGAATGAGGTGTGAACGAGCTTGATAGATCCAGCAGACCAGACCTGAGTTTGATTCTTATAACCTCCACTTGCATATTGTGTGACTCTGAGCAAGTCACTTAACCGCCCAGTGTTCCCGGGTCACCCCTTAAAACAGGCACTTGTACCTAGTGGGCATTACCTGGTTACCAAAGACTAAAATAAAAAAAATAAAAAAATGTATGTCCCAGGGTCAGTGGATCACAGCAACAGGTACACTCCAGAGTCAGTGGCTCACAGCTGCATGAATGCCCCAGGGTCAGTAGCTCACAGCAGTGTGTATATAGAAACATAACATTTTCCAGCAGATGAGGACTGCTTGGCCCACGTACTCTGCCCATTTTTCCCCCTGCCTATAGTATCACCGTAGATCCTACTTGTTTTCTGATCCATTCACCCTCCCCCTTTCCATTTCCTTTCCCTAAGATTCCCTTGTGCTTATCCCATGAATTCTTGAACCTCACCACTGTTTTCACCTTCACCACCTTTGCTGGAAGACTGTTCTAGGAATCTACCACTCTTTCTGTGAAGAAGTACTTCCTTACTTCTCTCCTGAATCTAACCCCCTCCAGCTTCTTATCACGCCCCCTTGTTCTTGAGCATCTTTTCTTCTGACAAATACTTCTCTCTTGTACCTTATTTAAGCAAGTGAGGTATTTAAAGGTCTCCACCATGTCCCCCTCTCCCAACTTTCTTCCAGGGTGTACATTTGTTGTGATTAATTTTGGTCAGAGGAACCCTAAATCACCAATTATAGAAGTTTTTCCCAGTGTGAAACCTGTAGTGTGCTGTGTAGCTTTAAAATCTGAGGAGAAACTGCTCATGAATGACTTTTATCTCCTTCAAAATCACACATTCCCTGTTGTCTGAGCTAGAAATAATTTATTCAAAATGTCTGTGGTTTGAATGCCTCCCACGGGCAGTCCCAAGGGCTCCTGAAACTAACTTCTGCCCAAGAGCACACACCCTCTCCTGGCTCCTGCTTTATCCTGCCCTGCTTGCCAGCACGGCTTCAGGCATGCAGACAGCAATCTGTGACCTCACCACCTTCTCAGGTCAGCAGCTTCCCTTTCCTGACCCCTTAGACAAATTTGGGACTATTTTTTATCAGAAAGTACACCCTTCAAATGCTATCTTTATCTAAATGATCCAAATTTGATGGGACTGTGACATTAAATGGCACAGTTACAGAGTTTAGAAAAAAGTTGAGCACATTTTACTGTTTAAAATCCATTTGTCCCACTTTCTCAGGCACTGCAGCTTTTAAAGGGAACAGTCAGCACAAAGGGCCCCCACACTCAAGTGTGGGGCTGTTCCAAATGTGCACTTCGAGTGCAAAAATATTTTGGTTTATATACCGTTTGTAGTATAGTGGATTGTATTAGACGAATTTGGCTTATTTGTAAGCCGACATCTTTAGTTACTACAAATCCCAGAATCCCCTGCAGCTGACATCAGAGCAGTAGTGAGCAGTGGAAGATTCAGTAGCTCGTACTCGCAGTGCATCTGATTAGATGTTTTCTGGGTCTGCTTTTCTCTACAGCCTAAGTACAGTCCTTTTTATGTTGATTGTGCACAGTGCAAGAAACATATTATGGCAGCTTTCTCAGAAGCAGCCTGTGGAGGGCTTGTCCTGCTTCCCCCAATGCCGTTGCATTCTGCTGGTGACACAAGTTTGGAACGTTTGCACCAACTTGTGACAAATCAGCCGCAGCAATCAGGGGCCACCTCGTCATTGCAGCATCAGCCATCCGCTGCAATGAGGGAGTGACTCCTTATTGCAAGGTGGGATCTAGCAACCCTGATATTGTTGGTGAACATGGCGATGGGTTGCCGCCGTGTTCACAAACAATATAACCCCCCCACCATGTGTAGTAGTTGCCGACGGGGGCCCCAATCCCCATCTGCCTTGGTGCCCATGTTTCCATTGCTGATGGAAGTCCAGCCCGTCGGCATTCTGTAACACCCCCTGCTTTATTCCTGCCGACAGAGTGCCCAATCCCGTCGGCATAATGATTACCCTTCCCCTTTGTGTGCCGACAGGGTGCCCAACCCCATCGGCTACTGCCCCACAAAATAAAGCCTCTGGTGGCACACTGGAAGCCCACCCCAGCGTGCCACATGCCCCTGTAAAGGCAAAAACGGTCCTGAGATGTTTTTTTTTTTTCCCTGCAAAAAAGGAAACGGTCCCTCATATTCTCCCTGGCCCCCACCTGCAACCTGCACCCATCCACTGCACACCCTGCCTCCTGACACTCCCCACACCCCATACTTACCTCCGGAGCTTGGTGTGATGATCTGCGCTGGACCGGGAACACATCTGCACTCTTCAAAGCCGACCACGAACTGAGGAAATGCCGGTAAGCTGTATAATGTAATAAATAGGGTGTTTTCAACTTTAGTGCATAACTCGGGCATTTTGGGGAATTTTTTCACCAAATTTTCAACATGGGTTTTTTTGGGACCCCTCCTCATGAATGCTTGAACTGTCATGGCGTTAATTGACCACGAAAGGTGATTTCACGGTCACTGCGCGGAATCACCTTTGGGGGCCGATTAAAGAAACAACAGTGCCAGTGTTCATGAGGTGGGCTTTCAAAAAGCCTATGTTGAAAATTTGGTGGAAAAAATCCAAAAACCTTTACTGTACATAGGAAGATGCAGGGATTCACTGTGTTTGTCTCTTGCCAGCCAGGCGTCTGGATCCTGCAGCGTTCAATAGTCTGTACTACATTAAATTGCAAATGTCTGTTTCTGGTCTCTATGTGGCATTACCTTACCCTTCCTCACATTGAACAGCAGCTGCCATCTGCCCAACCATCAACCCTGTTTAATTGTTATTAATTTATTTTGTAAGTTTTACCTGGAAGGACATACTGAGCTGGTAACAGCTAATTTCTAGATGTGTTCTGGGGAGGGGGTGGGGTAGAACAGAAGAAATGTGTAAAAGTACAAGAAATTAATAAATTTACCAAAGGAAAACTACAAGGTGCAAAGAAGTATGACACTGCAAGGTGCAGTAGGGATTAAAGTGGCAGTGTAGTGCAAAATGTTTTCCTAAAAAGCTAGTTTCAGCTACAGTCAATAAAAACATTAGCATACCTGTCTACTCTGCCTTTCTAGGTGCCTCCTATGCTGTGCACCATGAGTTTTTCTTATTTTATTTTCCCCGTCCTAACCTTTGCCAGGTCTGCAATGCTATTTCTAAGCCAAATGTGGCAGACATAATTTTTTTCTGGAGAAAAGAACTAAATTTAAACATATGTAAAATACTCACATTTTGTCAAACAGGGAAAAGTTTACCCCCAAATAAAACTGGAAGATGCCTAGAGACTTTTATAGTGAAAAAAGATAGGATTGGATATTTAGCCCTGTTTCGTTGCACTGCTGCTATAGATGAATGAGAAAATATTCAAAAGCAATACAACAGTATTGTAACGAACCCCCCTCCCCCGAGTAGCCCAGAGGTCACGAGGGATGCTCGCTGAAGCCCTCCCTGCCAAGGAAAAGCTCCGAAGCTGCTGCTAAGAATGAACCCCCCTCCCCCAAGGAGCCCAGAGGTCACGAGGGCTGCTCGCTGAAGCCCCCCCTGCCCCGAAGCTGCTGCTAAGGTAAAGACCATCTCCTTGCTGCAGTCGCGACCGCTGGTCCCTGTGGAGAGCAAGCCTAGGCTGAGGACTGTTTGAATCCTGCTTCTGGCGCCTTTTTTCCTGCTTTGTCTTACTGCTCCCGGAGTAAAAGCAACCGAAAACTGCTCTTTCTCGGTGCTCAAGTTGGGACAGAATTAATTTACTCCTGCATAACCAGAACTGTGGAGAGCAAGCCTAGGCTTAGCCCCGACGAACGCTATGAGTTCGGCTCCCCACCGCCCCCACCACCACCCTTGGTTGGCACTCCTTTATATAGCGATAGTCACATGGGGTGCCAGAACCAATCAGCCAACTTTTCCAATTGCAGGTTATACCTCCATAACACTAGAGGGAGCCTGCACTCTAAACCAATGTTTTCTGCTGCAAAACCACACATGACCATGATCCTTGCAGTGTTGTCAATCCTTCTGCTACGGCATCCACCATCCACCTTGGATCCCTATATATCACCCAGAGACATGCCCCTGCCCGAATCCCAGCCCCTCCACACAGAGTATCCCTATTACAACACATCTCACAGCCCATCCACCCATCAGCCCATCTCCCCTAACCCATCCCGTACACTGGACCACCACACTGCCCCCACTCACCCACCGCCAATACACAACCCTCTGTACCTTGAACTCTATCACCGATGGTCACTCTCCTCTCTAGCCTCACCAGCACTAATCTGGCTCCCCATCCCATGCACCACCCATCTGAGGTCATAGCGACCGCGAAAACGCCTCACCCAGAGCAACCGCAGCCCCATGATGCATCTAATTACCCTACTTCTCCTGCTCTCAGGAAATGTGCACCCAAACCCTGGGCCGGGCAATTCTGCCATGCCTCGGCCCACCCCTGGCAAAGGTCTCCGAATTGCATTTATGAACATATGTAGTCTCCCCAAGAAAACCGCAGTACTCCAATGCTGGGTTGCACAACACTCCCCAGACATTCTTATGCTAGTGGAAACCTGGCTCTCCCAGTCTACACCCGACTCAGCTGTCTCCCTCCCAGGTTTCACCCTGTTCAGGGCTGATCGGATGGGCAAGCGTGGAGGGGGGTGCGCAATCTTCTTGCGTGACTCTGTTCTAGGCCATGCGCTCCCAATCCCTGAGCTCGACCATGAGGCACAAGCCATTACTCTGAAAATCACCCCACACCCAGGTCGTGGCCCCCTATACCTAACCACGGCCTACATACCCCTACGCATGAAAAATATAGCAATCCGCTCCCTCATAGACTATCTATCCACCTTACCACAAAAGGCTGAACAACTAATCTTGGGAGACCTAAACACCAATTGACTCAGTCCCTCATCTGAAAATACAAAGGATGACCTTGCGGCCCTTGACCTGTCTCAATTTGTCACTCAGCCCACCAGACTTAACCAAGCAAAAGGAACTAGCTCCCTCCTAGATATAGTTCTCTCTAATCGGCCACACAAGTTGGAATCAGTAAACATTCTAGCGGACTCAATTAGCGATCACTCCCCTGTCCTCTGCTTCTGGTCCTCCCCCACACTCAGCCCTGAGTACTGCAGCACCCCTCATCATCAATTTCTCCCCAGGGTCCTTGAAAACCTCAAGCGTCACCTCGCACAAGTTGACTGGACCCCAATCACCCTTGCATCTGACATAAATACTGCCCTAACCTATCTCACTAGGGCCTTCAGCAATGCCTGTGACCTATTTGCTCCCATCACCACATCTAGTCCAAAAAAACGAGCTGCTGCATGGATATCCCCTGCACTGATCCAGCAACTAAATCAGAGGGACAACCTTTGGCACATTGCAGTTGACTCCGGTAGAACTGCGGACAGGCAAGCCTATAGAACAGCCCACAACCAATGCACCTGGGCCATCAAACAAGCAAAAGCTAGACACTATCAGGCTGCTTTAACATCCACCTGGGGCTCTGCCCGAGCTTTCTGGGATAATATAAAAGAACTGAATGGCAAAACCCGCTCCCCTTCCCCCTCTCAGATTGTTATCAATGGGGCGGTTTCGACAGACCAAACATGCATTGCAGACTGCCTTAACAAAACTTTCTTAGACCTAAGCGCGGTTCTCCCTGCCTAATTCTTTGACCCTGTCCACCCACACCCCTACCTCCTAGCCCCTGTTCCACTTCCGAACGATCTCACCCCATGATGCCAAACCTTTCCTACTAAAAGCCTTCGCCTCGCACAACCCGAGTAGTGACCCTCTTGACTCCAGGAAACTCCGCCTCACGCTGGATGTCATGCTAATCCCCCTCACTAATGTCATTAACAGATCCCTATCCCTTGGTCAATTCTCGGAAGCATGGAAACGGACTGAAATCACCCCCATCCATAAGTCCGGGGACCGAACACTACCAAATAACTACAGGCCCATCTCCATCTTCCCCCCTCTTCAAAGCCTTGGAAAAAATAGTATCCACACAGCTCATTGAATACCTGTCTAAATATGACATTCTATGTCCTGTGCAACATGGGTTTTGCCCGGGCCGCAGCACATCCACAGCCCTTCTGGAATTCTCCCACCATATACACTCTGCGCTTGATGATGGGAAACTTGCAGGGGCAGTATTCATCGACCTATCCAAGGCCTTTGACACTGTGTGTCACCCCCTACTGATAAACTCCCTTAGCCAACTGGGATTCTCTTCTGGCACACTGAACTGGTTCTTAAGCTACCTACACAACAGATCCCAAAGAGTCAAGCTAAATAAGACCTTGTCTACCAACCTACCAGTACGCTCAGGGGTCCCGCAAGGCTCCATCCTTGGGCCCACCCTTTTCAGTCTCTTCCTAAACACCCTCCCAAGCTCCTGCTCTGACAAAATACTCCTTTATGCAGATGATGCAGTGATCATAGCATCGCACTCGGACCCACTCCTGCTCCAAAGTGCACTGCAACGCACTTTCCACCAAGCAGAAAAATGGTTCAGTAACCATCGGCTAGTCCTAAACCTGAAAAAAACAAAATCAATGCTTTTCACGCACCGGCAAAACAGTGCCAAGGATTCTCCACTGCTCATAACCCCCAGCACATTCCACCCACTTGAACAGGTAACAACATACAAGTACCTGGGCATCACTTTTGATGCAGGCTTTACCTTCCACACCCATTTAAAAACTCTGTCATCAGCCATGAACTCCAGGATTGGTCTCCTCTACCACCACAAAGACTACCTCCCAGAATTTGCTTTAAAACTGGCCATCACCTTATCCGTGCTGTCACTGGCTGACTATGGACTCCCGATCTACGCAGCTGCAGACCCCACCACCCTCACTACAGTTCAGACCTCTATTAACAAAGCCTGCAGGCTCCTGACCGGTGCCCATAGCAGAACACACACATGCCTGCTATACTCTGCCACAAACATACGGCTGAAATACCACACCTGCCTGCTGGCTAAAAAGACCCTGTCTGGGCTATGCCCCCCAAGGGTATCCGCATCCCTGCAACAGACCACCCGGCCTGTGCTAACCTGTAGCTCCACTAAAGCCACCTTCCTAGTACCCAGAGCAAGGACCTCTCTTTGCCAAAGATCCTTTCATCATAAAGCTCCGGCCTAGTATAACTCCCTCCCACAGCAAATTACAGAAATTCCCAGGATTGGCCAGTTCAAAATAGCCCTCCAAAAACACATTGTTGACAGTCGGTGCTGTAACTGCCTGTAGTGGAACTGTATTCTGTCTAAGCTAGTCCCTCTAAGACTTCACTGGGTTCCACGGATGACTAAGCACTGGTTCCATATCTGAGTATGACTCTTCATGGATAACTATAACAAACTGTGTTTGATTAACCATGCCTGTATCTCACCTGTATTGTAACCTCTGTCTAAACGTCACTTACTTGTTGTTCACTCTCCCCTGTGACGAAATACCTTTGTAAACGAGTCTCTGACTCAAAGGTTGCAAAACTGATTATTCTAATAAATAAATAAAATAAATAAAACTTTGGGGGGGGGGATGGATGTACCAGAGCAAAATCAGGGCAAGGGCGGGCGTAGCTGGGGGGTGGTCAGGATTTGCTGTTATTTCTCACATTCCTCCCTGCTGACCACCCTTCCTTGTTTCACATCATCTGCAAACATCACCACCTGGATGCTAGTCACAGAATCTAGACTATTATTAAACAAAAAGAACAGAAGTGGCCCCAGAACTGGCCCCCATGGTAACCTGCTAGTTTCTGCGTTGTGGTCTGACATTCGTCCCCTACCACTACCAACTGACTCCTGTTACCTAGCTATTGTTTTTCTTGGACTGCATGCTACCTGAATGGTTGAATGAATGGTTGAAAAAATGGTGCAGCGCACAGGGGTTTGGCTTCATTGGGGACTGGGGTTTCACCTGGAGGGACACCAGCCTATACTGGCAGGATGGTCTGCATCTGTCCAGGAAGGGAACAAGTCTTTTGAGCAATCGGTTTAAATGCTTCATTGGCAAGCTTTTAAACTAGTCAAAGGGAGGCACTGACAAGCAGCAGGAAAATCCCAGCCTCTCCTACAAAACAGGGTACTAAATGAGAAAAGACTGAGGTAGAACGGTCAGTGGAGGATGCTGCAACAGAAGGTAAAGCCATCAAAAATGGAGAGCAATGAGTACTAATGCCCGTAGTCTGGGTAACAAGCTTCCTGAATTAGTGGCCTTGATGGAGGAGGAACATCTGATTCGTGGCAGTCACAGAAACATGGTACACACAAAACCATGACTGGGACATAAACATACCAGGATACACTGTCTACAGGAGGGACAGGGAGGGTAAAGAGGAGGAGGAGGAGTTCTTTACATAAGGGAAGGAATAAAAGCAACAGAACAAAGGGTAAACAGGGAGGAGAAGAAGCACTGTGGGTAAATTTGGAGACAGGCAATGGCACCACAATATGCACAGGGGTTGTATACAGACCCCCTTCTCAGGGGGAGGAAATGGCCAGGAAATGATAGAAAGTATACTTAGAATGGCAGAAAAAGGGGAGATATTGCTGATGGGTGATCTGAATATGCCAGATGTTAACTGGAGTGTAGTTGCAGCTGCCACTTCGAAGAGTGCAGTTATTCTAGATGCCCTACAGGGGGCATGCCTTAGACAACTAGTACTGGAGCCCACTCGCGAGGGAGCAATCTTAGACTTGATTCTCTCAAATGGAGATGGAGAGAGGATTACAGATGTAGAAGTGGGTAGCCATCTGGGAACCGTCGAACAGTATGGTTCACAATAAACACAGCAATAGAGTCAAGCCATACAAAGACAAAAGTACTGGACTTTAGGAGGGCTGACTTTGCCAAAATTGGTGAGTGCCTAAGGAATGCACTAGCAAATGGGCAGGAAGGAGGGTGGAAGAACAATGGGAATAATAAAACTGCCATCACAGAGGTAACGAGCCTTTGTGTGAAGCAAATAAACAAAACAAGACGATGTAAGAAACCACTATGGTTCTCAAAGGAAGTGGCAGTGAAGGTTCAAGAGAAAAGAAAGTTCAGGAAGTACAAGAAATCGAGAAGGAGCAGGACAGAGAACTGTATCAGTTAAAGCAAAGGAGGCTGGGAAGGCAGTCAGAACAGCAAAGGCCCAAACCGAGGAAAAGATAGCCAACTCAGTTAAGAAGGGGATAAAACCTTTTATAGGTACATCAGGAGCGAAGGAAGACCAAGGGAGGGATAGTGAGGCTTAATAAAGGGAGGGAGGGTGGGCAGAGGGAGACTGTGAAAAGGCAGAGATACTAAACAAATATTTTTGCTCAGTATTTACAAAGGAAGAGGGCAGGTACATAAAACAAACAGTAGTAACATCGCTGGATACAGAAGTTGATACCGCCCATTTACAGAAGAAAGGGTTCTGAAAAACTCTTAAAACTGAAGGTGGACAAAGCAATGGGGCCTGATGGGATTCATCCCAGAATTCTAAAAGAACTAACAGTAGAACTAGTGACACCACTGACTACCCTCTTTAACAAATCATGGGAGGATGCGGTGGTACCCAAGGACTGGAGGAGGGCAGATGTGATTCCCCTTCACAAAAGTGGGAGCAAGGCAGAAGCAGGAAACTATAGACCTGTTAGTTTAACCTCAGTGATAGGGAAAATGATGGAATCACTTCTAAAGGAAAGAATTGTCGAGTATCTAGAGGCCGGAGGGGCACAGGACCCTAGGCAGCATGGATTCACAGCGGGAAGGTCATGCCAGACGAATCTGATAGATTTCTTTGACTGGGTGACCAAAGTAGTAGATCAGGGAGGGGCTGTGGACATGGCCTACCCAGACTTTAGCAAGGCATTTGACACAGTCCCTCACAAAAGATTAATATACAAGTTAGCCAGCCTGGTGTGGGTCCCAAGATGACAGCCTGGGTAAAGAATTGGCTGGAGAATAGGACACAGAGAGTAATAGTAAATGGAGTCCACTCAGAAGAAAGGAGGGTTACTAGTGGGGTACCGCAGGGTTCAGTATTAGGACCGGTCCTCTTCAATGTCTTTATAAGCGACATTGCAGAAGGACTGGAAGAAAAAGTATGTCTCTTTGCAGATGACACTAAGATCTGCAACAGAGTTGATGCACAGGGTGGGTGGAAAGGATGAGAAGGGACTTGGCAAGGTTAGAGGAATGGTCAAATGTATGGCAGCTTAGATTCAATGCTAAGAAGTGCAAGGTAATGCACCTGGGAAACAAAAACCCAGGGGAAGAGTACATAATGGGGGGTGAGATACTAACAACAATAAAAATGGAGAGGGACCTGGGGGTAGTCAAATCAGATGACCTAAAGATGGGCAAGCAATGTGAAAGGGCAGCAAGGAGGGCTGGGGGGATACTGGGATGCATAGGGAGAGGCATCACCAGTAGAAAACAGGAAGTTATTATCCCTCTGTACAGACAGCTGGTGAGACCCCATCTGGAGTACTGTGTGCAGTTCTGGAGACCCAATCTCCGCAAAGACATAGACAGGATGGAAGCTGTCCAGAGGAGGGCAACTAAAATGGTGCAGGGTCTGCACCGGAAGACATATGAAGAGAGACTTAAGGAGCTTAATATGTATAGCCGCGAGGAAAGGAGGGAGAGGGGGGACATGATAGAAACTTTCAAGTACCTCAAGGGAATCAACAAAGTCCAAGAGGGTAGCATCTTTCAAAAAAAGAGGTGTGCAAGAACAAGAGGGCACAATTTGAAGATAGAGGGGGCGCTCAGAGGTAATTTAAGGAAGTATTTTTTCACAGAGAGGGTTGTGGATGCATGGAACGGCCTTCCGGAGGAGGTTGTGGAGTCAAAATCAGTGGTGGAATTCAAGCATGCATGGGATAGTCATAAGGCAGTTCTGGGGAGTGGGGGTAGGAAGAAGTAGGCTGCTGGTTAACTAGGATCTGCAGCTTATCCAGTAGATAGGGAAATGGGCAGACTGGGTGGGCCAAGGGGTCCTTATCTGCTGTCAAATTCTATGTTTCTATGTTACCTAGTCTGAGAAGGGAGAGGACCAATGAAGCAGTAAATCCAAAGAAAAGAAAGGGGGGGATTACAATTGGTCACCACCTGAAGTCACAGTCCTTTGCTTGTGACATCACAGTCCCCTTCTTGGCAGCAGATTGTGATGTCACAAGGAGAGGACTATGACTTCAAGTGGAGAAGGAACTGCAAGAGTAATCAACTCGAATGCTAAGAGACGAGAGCTATGCGGGAATGCCCAATTCTGCTAGTGAAATTCATGTGGAATGGTGATTCCACTTCCTGAATGCTTTTCAGAATTCCAAAAAGCATCTTATGTAAACTGTGGAACAACATTCTACGGATTACATATACTGCAGAATATTTTGCGGAAAAGGAATCGGGGTGGGGGGGGTTATATAAACCACAGGTTATTAAGCCATAAAAAAGTCTGGATTTTAAATTTTAGAATTCTGCTATCGACAAAATTCCACAGAACTGGGTGGAATTTTCCAAACTTCCATGCAGTTTGAAAATTCTGCACAGTGCTATCAAAGGCACAGATTTCATGGCTATGTACTTAATAATAAAGAACAAGTTGAAGACCAATAATGAAAATATTAAAATTCTGTATTGTATTTTCGCTAAATATTTTATTTTTTAACATTACAGTCAGTTGCTCCCAAAGTTATCTTTTTCGTTTGTAATTTTCTGACCAGGAAAGGCACACTGAGTTTTGCCAGGAGGGTAGGGTGCGTGTACTGTACCCATTGTGCTGACAAAGGGAATGGTGACCAAGACACTGTGGAAAATCCCTGACACTACCAATAAGTGTCATGGGATCTGTAAATCCCACCGGGACAGTGACCAGAGATGGACAAAAGGGCCCTGAGTTTAATGTCTTTTTCTCCCTTCTCACACATACCTATTTTGTAGTTGTTTGTTATCAGTTTCTGGCTCCTCCACATTTCTAACATAACAGAATGTCACTCAACTCACACCCCTCTCACGGGAAACCCAACACTTCTAGCTTTTCTCCTCCATCCTTGCATCCGCTCCCCTCCTTCCTAGCTCAGTAATGTTCCTTCTTCCTCCCCATGATATCTTCATGAAGGTACTAGGCTCCATTTAGTACAGCTACCATTGGTTTCTCATCTCCTGTCCTCTCTCCTAGGAGACCTCATTACGAATTGTATCGGTTTGACCCTATGTTAAACTTAAGTTGGTCTGTATTGACCTTTACCTGTATTATGTTGTTGCTTCTGAGTCTCTGCAATTGTGTCTATGTATTGTATTGTTTTTTGTCCAGGACCACTTTGAAAATGAGCTTGCTCAATGGTGTTGATGCCTGGTTAAATAAAGTTTGATTGATGGATTGATTTGTAGTGGTTATGATTTTACACACCTTCTGTATCTTATTTCCATTATCCCTTTGTCCCCTGCTCACAGGATGCATCTAGAAATGCAAAGTATGTTTTTCTGGTCAAAATCTGTAAAAAACTAAATGGTCCCCTCTGAGGAAAGGCACAGCAGCAGTGCAGTTCCCCTTACTGCTACACTACATAATCATTATTGGGTAATGGTGTATGGTTCAGTGATGTTTCGCATGGAAGTCCATACACTGCTAGATGCCATTGCACCACAGCAGTGATGTCACAATGCTGTTGCACTGTAGTAGCTATATCTTTACTGTGGTACAACAGTGTAGACTTTCGTGTCTGTTAAGTTTCCTCATGGTTATCTACCCTACAAATTCCTTATCACCAAGATAGCAGCAAAACTGAAAACACCCCGAGTGAACTGTTTGTTAAGAGATGAACCTCTAGAAATGTTGCCAGCTCATGGAGCTATTATCTATACATTAAATGTTTTTATTCCTGTTTGTTATCTGTTTGACTACAGTTCAGGCAGAGTTAGAAAGAAGAGAAAAAATGAATTAAAACAAACATATATTATACAAAAAAATGTATAGGCAACCATACAGAGTAAGGCTAATGTTACCATCACGGGGGTGAAATGACATCATTGGGACCTCTCAAACTTTGCTCTCGAGGTTTATCATGTTATCTCACCCCTCAATGGAAACACAGCCTCGTTATGCATGGTTTTCCCATGCATTATTCATTAGCACAAGGTCATGGTGTGGTACTTCAACCAATAACCACCTGATCTTCTGGCCTCAGAGGTGAACATGCAGCCAACTGAGTCAGTGACCCTTTTTAGTTAATTGAACTGAGAGTCAAGGTATGGAAGCCTTATATCAGCGTGCCTTATAGCAGAGAGTCATACCATGAGGTTACTGTGCAGTTCTTTGCTTCCTACTGCTTCTATTCAATAATAAGCTACAACACAGTGGTTATAGGTCTTTCCTGCCAGAAAGACAGTGCCAGGCCTGTGTGCATTCATAGATCCACCACCTAGCTATTTGGTTTCTTCAGTCAGACAGACGTCTTGCACTGGATGACCTCTGTGTCAGCTTGCCAGATAAAAATATTCCAATTCAATAGAATGCCTTGGAGAACTTTTCTTGGGTTGATTTTGTTTTCAGTGGTTGCACCCTGGAAGGACATCAGTGCATTGATCTGTGCCCAAAACATATTGAACTGAACTGTTATGTTTATGAATGAGTTCTTCAGACTGGCATGATGTTTTTTTCCCCCCCAGCATGACTTTCCACCATTGCAAATGGTGTGAAGGATGGTTGTCTTGTTGGCAACAGAATTTTCTTTCATGGGGACAGACCATTATAAAATGTCAGGTATATTTAGATCAAGGTGGCCGAGACTTAGGGCCAGCCCCTTGACACAGGAGATGGGGTTTATGTGAGATAATTTGAATCCAAAATGGAACTGATGGGGTGGGGGGCTGGGTATATCTCGTAGCTGAGGTAGATATCGGACTGGGAGAAAGGATATTGGCTGCTTGGCATTATAAAATAGGTAAGAGAAACCAAGACCTGTGGTTGGTCAGATGTGATCACATGGCCATGCATTTCCTGCACAACAGCACAGGTCAAAAATACTTAATGTTTTGAATCTAATTAATCCATTTATAAAATAAAAATCGGGGAAAGCCAATTTCTAATCACAATAAGGCACTCCAGGGTGTGCATAATTCTTGGATAGCAGCACTACTCGAGTGTTTAAGGCACTTGATATTACCTCATGCCTCGCTTCTCGAGGTATGCCATTATCCCACAATAACAGCCCCCCCCCCCAGGCATAAAATTAAAATGTTGAATTTATGCTAGAAAAACTCCCAGGTAGGTAAGGAAGCTTAACTTTTGTTTAGATGGCACCGACAAATAATGAAAAAGGTGCTCTTACGATGCTCTGTGTGTTAGTCATAAAAGTGGCACTGCCTGATTTTCATTCAGTAAGGAATGTCAGGCCTCACCTACACACTTTAGTCTAAAAATAACTCTGGGAAAGTATTTATTTGTAGAGCACAAATATTTTTTTGTGAATCTCAAAAAAAGTTGGTCCTCGACCTGTCTGCACCATGCTAGACCAATCATAACAGACGTTATCCAAACTAGAAAACAAGCTGTGGTTCTCCTTGATGGAATAACATTGTAGACTTGTCAAGGGTTAGGATCAACAAAATAAAAAAACTCATGGTGCGCAGCATAGGAGGTACCTCAAAATTTAGATTTGACAGGTATGCTGATATCTTTATTATCTTCTGATGCTTTCACAGCTTAAGGCTGCGAAAGCGAGGAAGAATTGGTACTGCTGGGGAGGAGAGCGAAATGTTAGCCACATGATTTAAGGTATACAATGAATGTTTATGGGTATCATATAGATATCAACTAAATTATAGGGACTAATGCCAGAATTCAGAAAAAGTGCAAAAACATTTTTTTTTATTCTTTAAAACCATCAGGAAATTTTCCATGCCAATATTAAAAAACAAATATCAATAAACTTTATCATTATGGAAAAAGTATACTGATAACTTTTATTCTACAAAAAAACAACTCTGTCATGACGAAAATATGTATATTGAAATAGCTAGAGAAAATGACCTGTTTTTAATATCGATAACATAATTACTACTGTTACATAATGATAAAATAATAACAACACCATTTCTCGACAGCTGGACTCCAAGCTTTTATTTAAAAATACAAAAAACATAGAAGCATAGACTTTGGTGGCACGTACGGACTGCTTGGCTCATCCAGTCTGCCCTTTTTTCCCTACCTACACTATTACCACAGACCCTGTCTGATCTACGGCTTTCTCCCTCCCCTCTTCCTTTCCACTATGATTCTTTTGTGCTTATCCCATGCTTTCTTGAATCCCACCACTGTTTTTGGCCCCTCACCTCTGTTGCAAGGCTGTTCCAAGAATCCACCACTCTTTCTGTGAAGAAACACTTCCTCACATCTCTCCTGAATCTACCCCCCTCCAGCTTCACAGCATGCCCCCTTGTTCTTGAGCACCTTTTCTTCCGAAAATGACTCCCCTCCTGTACCTTATCTACCCTGTGAGGTATTTATAGATCTCCATCATATCTCCCCTCTCCCTCTTCTGTTCCAGAGTGTACATATTGAGGTCTTTTAGTCTCTCCTCAGAGGGCTTTTGATGTAGACCCTGCCCCATTTTAGTTACCCTCCTCTGGACTGCCTCTGCTCTGTCTCCCTTGTGGAGATGTGGTCTCCAGAACTGGACACAGAACTCTAGGGGGCTGTCACCAGCATTCTATACAGAGGCAACACCACCACCCTCTTTCTGCTGACCTTTCCAGCTCCAAGTTTCTAGCCCCAATGGTTCCAGAGTCAGCCCTTTCAAAATATTTTCTTTAAAATGTGATAACTTTGGAACCATTGGGGCTATGGACTTGGTTTTATTTCACATAAAAGCTTGGCGTCAGCTATGTATTCCTCATGTTAATGTGAGTTTCCAGACTATTTTAAAGTATGTTTGGGCTTCAAAGCCCAATACCTTATGGCAGCATTAGCCAATTGCTATGAAAAGTATCATTTCTGTGTCCTTTTAGGTAGGGAAGGGATCGTAACTGCAGCCAAACCCATGGCCAGCTGATCCCTGCCACTTCCCGGTTTGCCAGCCCTGCCCCCGCGCTCCAATGTTTGGTGACATTTAAGTAGGGGAAAGCAGGGGGAGGGGAGGGGCATGTACCATACAAGTCTCTGGGGACATTTTTTCAATGCCTTTTTATGTAAGTTTAAGCAATCTTAGAGGAAAATGAAAGCCACTGCTCAACAAATATGGGCCCTGTTAGTTAAGCGGTGGCTTTCAATTCCAAGATTGCTTAAACTTACATAAAAAAGCATTGAAAAAATGTCCCCATAGACTTTGTGCAGGGCGCTGTCCCAGCTTAGGCATCCCAAAATATCTGAGCATGGTGGCAGGGCCAGCAAATTGAGAAGTGGCAGGAATCAGCTGGCTGTGGGTTTGGCTGCAGTTATGATCCTATCCCTACCTCAAAGCACACCCATTCCATTGTGCCCGCCACAACTCCGGCCCTGTCCATGACCATGTTCCATCAATGGCCACCCTGCAGCCCCACCTGGCAGGGGACAAGCAGGAGCCCTGCCAGCAGTGGTGATGCTGCTGAATCTGGGCGATTCCATGGGGGGTGTGCTCTGGCGGCCCTGCCCTGAGGAGTAAGTCAGGTGGTTCGGCGTTGTGTGGTCTACAGGGTGTGGATCTGGAAAAGCTACGGGTGGAGTACAAAGGGGCTTTTGGCCGCCCCAAAAATATATACTTTTGGCAACAATTGGCTAATGCTGCCATAAGGTATTGGGCCATGAAGTCCAGTACCTAAGATCAGAAAATTCCTTTAATACAAGTACAGTGACTATATGGCAATATAAAGAACAGAATGTTTCATATCGATACAAAAAACAGATGGTTCACACATTTTTAAAATGTTGTTATTTTTACCACATTATATTGACATGTATATGCACGTAGCAACACAGGAGAACTATTAGCTATTCAGATGTTGCAGCTTTCAAAAGGTAGCTCTAAGTGTAAAAAAAATATAATTTAAGATTAGTTTTGGGAATGGCTGGAAGATACTAATTTAAGATTATTTTTGGAAATGATTGGAAGATACTAGTGGCTGTTCTAAGAAAAAACACATTATTTTCTAGTTGTAGACAAAACTAGTTTTGTGGGGAAAACTATTTTTTATTGCACTGATGCTTTAAATTTTTCATTAGCCTAATAGAGGGATCATATCTTCCAAACTAAAACAGCTTTTGTTTGTTTTTCTCCTGTAATTAAATAAATAAAAAAAAGGTTCTGATAGTTCTGCTAAGACTTGACAGCTGTCAGAAATTGTCGTGGCTTACAGGAGCTTCTCCATCCCTCAGAAGAACCCCTTATGGTTCTTCTATCTCTACTTTCTGAGGTCTTCATTAGAATCAAAAGTTTTTGCATGATGTTTTGAAAAAAAACTTGTCTGGATCATCTGGGGTGAAGGGCAAGTCTGACCTTTTCCTCAAAGCAGGAATTTGTTGTTTTGCAAATATAAACAGAGGGTACAACTTTGACATCAGTGTTGAAGATATTTGGCAATGCCTGTGATTAATATAGGCACAAGTACAGCTCACAGAGCACACTTCGAGTTTAGTGCGTGCGTGGTAATCATGGCCATGTGTCTGTGTGAACTGTCTCAGACTGTCACATTACCACAGCAGTGTATGAGTCTCAACGTTATCTGACTGGTGAGACAGGCAGGCAGGGCACAAACCCATTGTCAGACACCCACATATTGTGTTTTGCATGCCACATGCCAGTGCCAGCTGGACCTCGATTTCCTGCTTGCAAAAGAATGTCCATGCATCCTACATCATATGGTTATTGATTTAGAAATGGCACATCTGACATTGGGAAATGCAGCCACAATTTTGAAAAGCAGGGCTGTGAGAAACAACACACATAAAGTGGCTATTTCGACACAAGACCTAAATACTTTTCCTTTCATTAGCTACACAGATCATCACATTAAATAGGACTCATTCCTGTAGGAAGAAATATGTGTGTATGTGAAGATTTTCCAGCTCCTACAAATGAATTTGTACAAGACTTTGTGATTGGGGGTGTGATGTGGTAGTGGTGGTGTTACAAACTGCTCGACTCACAATGATGCTCATTTTAGCTACATTCTTAATTGCAAGGGCCTCTTAGAAAGGGAGTAGGTACAAGAAAGACGGTGTGGTCCAGTGGGTAGAACACTGCAGTCTAAACCAGGAGATCCTGGGTTCAAATCCCACCACAGCCACTGACTCACTGGGTGACCTTTAAGAACTTTCTTTGCTTCAGTCCATTTTTTAACGTGTTTTATTGATACAGAGAAGAATGTATTGTATATACACAGCTCCATAGATTATTATAAGGCTAATTAAAGATTCATGAGCTTAGTAAGGCTCCTGATTGGTTACTAGATCAGTCATTACTGTCTTAGAAAGGACTGATCCAGCTACCAGCTGACCCAGTGTGGCACGCAACACTGCTGCACTCATGCCACATGGTTTGCACCACACCTCTGTATAAGGAAAAGTAATTAAAATTAACTGTGAAATGGAAAGTTGTTATTGCGATTCATCTTATAAGCTACATTCATGAGTCCTTAGCACTCATGAAAGTGACTTATAGTTGCAATAACTGCTTCAAAGCCAGTCATTTCCTTGGAGTAGCGACTGGCTAGAGAGAAGTGTCCCTGGGCTGTGCTGCAGGCCACCCATGCCCCGAACCAGTCACCAATCCCTTGAAATGACTTGCTTCTCAGTCATTATTGCTCAAGCATTAACATTACAAATGAGATGGAAACAAATCATGAGGCTGGCTTTTTCCAAGGCCTGTGCAATGCTTGTGGATGATTTTGCAGCCACGCACTGTGTCGTTGCTGGTGACCTGAATCCAAGGGCAGCAACTGCATCCTATTTTCTAGTCAGGGGTGTGTATATGGCCCTTGGGCATGCTTTGCAACAGCTTGTGTCAAGGATACAGCGCATGTTGACACAAAAGAGATGCAGAAGATCCCAACACAGATGCATGGGGGCGTAACTGTGATGCAGGGGGATAGAACTCTCTCGATTCTTTGCCACAAGACCTGTGCACCACGTATTTGATGCACCAAATAGGTATGAAATTCTGATCCACGGATTTATAAAACTGGAATAGAAAAAAAGATATATTAAAAAAAGCAAAGAATATACAATAAATGTCATTGTTTGGGTATATAAACAACAGTTGGTTTTGATACAAAATTACGAAATCCATATGAAAACAGTATGGAAAAATATTTCTAAATGATCCTTTGTGTTTTCACCTTTATTGCTTATTTTTCAGTTGCAGTACCAGTGGGTAAATTATTTCACTGGAAGATGTATAAGGTTGTAATACAATGTCTGTGAGATTAAATGAGGCTCTCTCATTAATATTTCATAACACATGAAGCACATCTGTCCAAAAAAACTTGAAAATGCCAAGCCTGCCCCTTGATACAGACCCCAAGAGGGCTGGCAGTTTTATTGGGTTTTGGCTGTCCTTTGCCAGGACCTTTGTTTTGTGAATTTGAATACAAAGTCCCCCTTAACAGATTTGACTTTCACTGGCTTACGAAGGCTGCCACTCCTCTATATGGGGGTTGCCTGAGCTCCCGCTATAAGTGCAACAAGTCCATTGGGCAGGAGGTAGCCAAATGAGGAGCTAAGAGGGGGGGGGAGACTATGGCAGATTATTTAGGAAGGCAGTATAGTGCAGTGGTTAAGAGCACTGCGCTGGAGAACTGGGTTTGAACCCCACAGCCACCACATGCACATTAGGTGACCATGAGCAAGTCACTTACTTCCCTTTTGCTCCCAGGATGCACCTGGAAACAATTTATTTATTTATTTAGAGTTTGGTAACCGGGTGAACCCACTGAGACCAGAGGTCCCTTTTTCAGGGGCGACACGGTATTAGTTACAATGCATACATACATCATACATAGGTATAAAATACAGTGATTTATAATGAGTACATTTTTAGTTACAGTGAGTACATACATAGACGTTAGGGTACAGTGGATAAGCTGGTACATTTTGGGGAGCAGGTATCACACGTTGGGCAAGGAGAACAGTAGGCATGTCAGGCTAGACAGGTATAGAGACAGATACACAGTGCATTTAGCATTATTCCATACGATATTCAAGGGGAGTGAAGCTTTAGCTTAGTGTGTTTTTCCTGGCCAAAAATTGTAACAAAAAGAAAAATACCCCCTTTGATTCCTCAAGGTTGGGGGGGCATAAATTACCTTACATAAACATAGGGAATATGCTATAGATTTGGGATGCGCTTTACAGAAAGAATGGGAAACATCAATGTCTTTTATATAATCTGGTATACAATTAGGTGTCAGCATGGAGTAGCGCAGAAGGTTGTGGGTTCTAGTCGTACACAGGGATCGGGGCCATACCATAAACTTTGGCACCTGAGTGCAGTACTAAGGGGATGCTGTCCTGTTGGAGTGTACCATTCTGTGGATGAGGTGTTAACTGAGGCTGTCTGCCTGTTCTAGTGGTTGTTCAGGTGGACGTTAAAGATCTCTTGTAACTTCTCAAAAAGAGTAGGGAAATGTCCTCCGTTTCCTGGCCTAATTTTCCCCATTCACTAAAAATCCAACTACCAGCTTAGGCTCCATTTCAGCTGATATACATTTGAATCTCTCCCTCACCCCAGGGATTAGGCAGAAAATAGGCAGTATTGATTAGTATTCCTTTCCTGGTCAACAAAAACTAAATGAGTTAAAGGTTGCATAGTTCAGTAGGAGGAATTATACCTGTGTAACATTTTATAGTGTGTTCCCTTATTTCGAAAACCAGTAAGTATCTGAATGATTGACAGCTGACACACCATTGCTGATCGGTCCCTTAATGACTTACCCAGTAACTAGAAAAATGGAGAAAAAGATTTTTCCTTTTACGCATCTCTCTGATTTGTACAGAGTAACTACTTTACTTTGTTTCCTTAACCATGTATGCATGTAAAATGTTTTATCCATAACATTTTATGAACCAGGATTTACTCGATTGAGCCAAGGCTCATTTACAATGAGGTCCCACAGTACAGAAAAAAAGGTTATATTATAATTGCACATATCTAAAACATTAAATAACACACATTAAGTTTTTAGTTCACCACACAAAGTTTTCACTAAGCAGATATCACAATAAAAATCATTGCATACATTTTCTTTTATAACATGCAGCATAATCGAGACTCAATTGCCTTACTGTCCAACCAAGCTTTAATCTCAGCTTTCATCTTTAATCAGATTAACACTTCAAATTTCCTTACATCTTTGATCCAGACTATACACTTTATCTATGAATTGTCCTAGCAGATAGCTAGACAAATGGGCAGACTAGGTGGGCCTGTCAGTCCTTTTCTGCTGTCACACTTCTGTGTTTGTATGTTTCTATAAAAATATCTGAAATATATGTATCAAATATGCTGTGTATTTAATATGATTTTTAATTATCACAAGTAGTTATTCTGGTATAACTTTACAGACTTCTATCCTAGCTTTGTTAGGGAGCAGACATATCAGAGAATCATAGAATGCTGTTGGCAGAAAAGGACACCAGTGGCCCATCCAGTCTGCCCACCCCTCCGTAATTACATCCCCATCCCTTCATCCCTGCCCTACTACTCTTTTTTTCCTAATCCCTTAAATCTCTCCCATACCCTCTTGAATCCCCCCCCCCACTGTTTCAGCTCTCACCACCTCCTCTGGTAGCTTGTTCCAGGAATCCATCACCCTTCTGGTGAAGTAATGTGCCCTTGAACTCCCCCTGACTCTTCCCCCTTCAACCTCAGATTGTGGCCCCTAGTTCTATCCATGCATTTTCTTTTGAAGCGGCTCCCCTCCCCTGTCTTGTTTATTCCTTTCACATACTGTATTTGAATGTTTCAATCATGTCTCCCCTCTCCCTTCTTGTCTCCAGTGAGTACAGGTCCAGCTCCCTCAGCCTCTCCTCCTAGGACAGCTGATGCATGCCCTGCACCATCTTAGTAGCCCTCCTCTGGACCCTCTCCACTGCATCAATATCCTTACACAGGTAGAGCCTCCAAAACTGAACTCCATACTCCAAATGCCTCACCATGGACCTGCAGAGCGGCATAAGTACCTTGCTCTTTCTATTCAGTATACCCTTCCCTATGCAAGCCAGCATTCCATTTGCCTTGCCTACTGCTTTCCTGCACTGGTTCTCCACATTGAGGTCATCCAAAATTATAATCCCCAGGTCCCTCTCCTGTTTTGACCCTTTTAGTTAACATTTTATTAAGAGTTTTTTAAACATAGTTACATAAAATACAAAGGATCAACAATTCCTCTACCATCAGTCATACCTAGCCGGCGTAACAACTCCATGGAGATACAATCTAAGTACCATAACAAATAACCCCCACAAATTACCAGGAAACCCCTGTCCCCGCCACCCGCACCCTCTCCCCCCAATAACAGCACTAGGAGCTTCTATAAGAATACACACAAGATCCCTCCATAGTCAATGAAGACCAGTCTCTGGAACTGAAGGACAGCAGGGAACCCGCGAAGAACGAGGTGCAAAGTCCTACTTAATACCACTCCAATTCCTCTGGGGTATCCCCTACCTCCCTAAATGCTAAGTGTCCTGGGGCGTACCGGAACATACGGAGGGGGGAGTCTAATTCCTCGAGGGTATTCCCTACCTCCCTAAATGCTAAGTGTCCTGGCACATACCGGAACATAATGGAGGGGAATCCAATTTCTCCCTTGTGGGATAGATATCCACATAAATGCCAAGAAGGGACCCCATACCTTTAAAAACATTTCCGGTTTACGCCCTGCGATGTACAACATTCTTCCACACCCCGCTACTTTCAACATACATTCATACCATTCAGCCAGCGAGGGAGTGTCAGGCCGGCGCCACCTCCGAAGGATCAGCCTCTTGGCATCGGTGATGGTGGTGAGAAACCAGGCCCTCTGACAGCTGTCCAGATGGCCCAGGACCCCAGTGTTCCCCAAGATCAAAAGAGACGCATCCCAAGGAACCCAAGTATTACTGTCACTAATATCCCCTGAATCCTCTGCCACCATCTCCTTGAGGCTGGACACTTCCATAGTATGTGAAGTAGAGCCACTCCCTGGCTATTGCACCACCAGCATTTCGAGTGCAGGAGAAGTCGCATATGAAACAGAGCCTTGGGGGTTCTATACCATAGTAGAAGGGACTTGAGATGCATCAACTTCCCACTCGCATCCCTGACCTGTCCGTATGCATTCCTCCATATTTCCACCCACTCCTCATCTGTGAGCGGCTTCCCCAGAAGACCCTCCCATCTCCGTTGAATACCTGATGTATCAGGTGCTACATAATCTCATAACTTACGGTAAAGCAACCCCATCTTAGGAGGGGTCCAGGGCTTCTGCATCCTACTTTGGGCCTCCAAAATAGCCTCTCACCCCCCTAGTTTCTGTTCGATCCCCATCGCCCTTTCCTAAGCCCTGTACAAGATGCCATAACTGAAGAAATTTCCAGTAGTCCTCCTTGGACAAATCCATTTGCTCTTGGAGATCCTGAAAGGTCTTGAAAGAGCCCATCTGGTCTGAAAAAAGATCTTGCACCCTCGTCAGCCCCCCCTTCTCCCACCTCTTCCAGAAAAGAGTCAGTCCCCCTATGGAGACCCTCTGATTACCCCATAAGGGCCAATAAGATATTGGAACACCCCATTGGGTACCAAAAAATCTCTTAACTTGATACCAAATGTAAACAAGGTAGTCCATGGTGGCCAATCGTCCAGAAGGTAGTCTGTCACCCAGCAAGCAACACTCCAGGGGATAAGAGAAATGCCAATCCCGCTCAGGTTTCAGCCACTTAATCTGATCTTTGAAACCTTCACCATGGAGCCACAGCTAAACCTGCCACAGCCCCGATGCAAGGTAATAGCCCTTACACCAAGGGGCCACAAATCCTGCCTTGCTGTATGGAGCCTTTAAACGGTCCCTAGATATCCAAGACCTCTACCCTTCCCAATAGAAACCAGATAAAACCTGATCCAGTTGTTTCCACCACGATTCAGGAATTTTCAGGGGTAAGTAATGAAGAACATACATCACCTTAGGTGTGAACATCATGTGCACAGCTTGCACCTTACCCCATAAAGACAGCTGTAAATGACATCATCTAGCCACGTCTCCCTTCAAGGACTCCAGTAGAGGTAACAGATTGAGAGCAGGCCAGTCCAACAACTTCGGAGAGAGATCTGTATCCCCAGAAAGGTTATCGGACCCTCCGTCCACTTAAAGCCATCTCCTAATTGAGGAAGACTCTGAGTACTTTGAACTGTGTTGACAAGTGTGCTAGGTGGGGAACAGAAGCGGATGCATCTCCAAGCGTAAGCAAAATATCGTCTGCAAAAAGCATTGTTTTGTACACCGGAGACCCCACCTGCAGACCTACTATCTCTTCTGTATCCCTAATCTTCTGGGCCAGAGGCTTAATGGCCAGTACAAATAGTGCTGGGGAGAGAGGGCATCCTTGCTGAGTCCCTCGTGACAAATCAAAAGCCAGAGAAAGTTTGCCATTCATCAAAACCAAAGTCCTAATATGTTTATAAATGAGCTGGACCCATCAAATAAAGCTTGAACCAAAACCAAATTTCTCCAGAACTACAAACAAATAAGGCCATTCGATGGAATAAAAAGCTTTTTCTTTGTCCAGTCCCACCACTACTGGGGTCATGAGAGTGATGGGAACACCCCAAAAGATCTACCAAGGCATGGAAATGATCCGCCCCATCCCACCCTCCCACAAGTCCAGTTTGGTCCGGGTGAATGAGCTGAGACAACAAGGAAACAACATGGTTCACCAAGACCCTGACCAATACTTTATAGTCCACATTCAGAAGTGATACTGGCCTATAGTTGGTACAGAGGAGGAGATCCTTTCCTTTTTAAGGCAAAACGGAAATAACAGCTTCATACATAGTCTGAGGAGGAAGATGTCCCCCTCCATCTAGCTTCATCCAGTACCACTGTAAGCAGTGGGAGAACCTGATCTTGCCCCACCTTGTAGAATTCCACTGGGAAGCCATACGGGCCTGGACTCTTTCCTGCCTGAAGCTGCCCTAGTGATGTTCGCACCTCTTGTTCTGATATCAGCTGTTCCAAAGAATCTCTCTGGGTTGCCGATAGCTGAGGCAACCTCACTGAATCCAGAAAGGCCCAGATTTCCATCTCCCCATTGCCCAGAGATATCGAAGAATGCAGGTTCCTAGAAAAAGTCTCAAATTCCTTGTTGATGCCCCTCCAGGTCTAGAACCAAACCCCAGGGTGCTTGTATTCCCGGAATCACCCTCTCTGTCTTCATCTTTTTGAGCCTATACGCTAAGAAATAATCCGCCCTCTCCCCCCATCCCAGAACATCTGGTGGGAATGATACAATCCTAACTCGGCTTGCTGCGAAGTCAGGACATTAATCTGGAAATGCACCTCCCTCATTTGCCTGGTCAGCTCTGGCCCCACATCCCCGGCCTTATGCTGAGCCTCCAAAGCAGAAAGCTGAGTCATAAAAGCCTGCAGCTGTTCCGCCCTCTCCTTTTTCTTGGCGGAAGAATAGGCTATTAGCCTGCCACGGATAAAAGCCTTCAACCCCTCCCAAACCCACTGAGAAGAGACCTCCCCTTTTTGATTAGCTAACATATAGTCTGAAACCTCGGTCCGAAGCCAGTCTTGAAAAGAGGGTTCCTTAAAAAAGCGATATTGCAGCACCAACCCTTTACCCTATTAATGGTCTGCCCACCCATACAAGTCCACATCAGTGTTGCATGATCCGAGATTACAGTGGATTCAATGGTACATTGTTCAGATCCCTGCAAAAGTGCCTGTGAAGCCAGCCATAGATCGATATGGCTGTACGTCTGATGTACAGTCGAATAATACGTGTAATCCCACCCCATTGGGTTGTGTAACCACCAGACATCCCTAAGCCCTTTGTCTACCATCAATTGTGCCAGGGCCTTCGACCCTGGGGTGGCTGGGTGGGCCGACACTCCACTGCGGTCCATTGGGGGAGTCTAAGACTTCATTGAAATTCCCCCCACAATCACATGACCTTCGCTTTTCTTGCAATACTTGAGAAGGCCGTTAAAGAAGGGGGGCATCATCCTCATTGAGCGCACAGATGGAAACTGAAGTGTGTAGTTGCCCATCCAGCGTACCTGTCACCAATAACCATCTCCCTAGGGATCCCGTGACACTGACTTTGTTGTCCAGTTCTGCCCTCGTGCTATTAAAATCAACACCCCCCGCTTCTTGGACGAGTAAGAGCCACAAACACTGTATCCCTCCATGCTTTTTAAATCTACACAACTTCCTTACTAAGGAGATGAGACTCTTGTAAAAACACAATTTGACCCCCTAAATGATTAATATGCCCCAAGACCTTCCTCCTTTTCATTGGCCCATTCAAACCCCAGACATTCCAGCACATAAAGCAGTATGCCACCATCCTAAGATCTCTTGGTCCACTAGCCTCCTCCTGTTCTTCCCGAGTCTTCTCCCCCTAATCCCCCGCTCCAGAGACTTGGCCCCCCCCCAATGTAGGAATGCCCAACCGTTGAAGCAAAAACAAACAAACAACCTCCCATCCCCCCTTCCTACTACATAATGAATTATGTACACTTTGAAGAGGGAACAATCCCTATCCCCCATCAGCATGTTATTTCCCGGTACTCTCTGAGCCACGCACTCCTCATCCCTGAACCCCAAAGCTGGAATCCAACAATTGCTACTGCCCCCCTCTCAAAGTCATAATCCACATTTAAAAGCATAATAAAGTAACATGGTGCACCCCCAACACATACAGCCTTGACCCTCCCTCCTCCCTCCCTTCCTCCCCTACCCCCAGACTGCACAGTTGTGCATATAAAGTGAACCCCCCAAAGTACCCAGCAAGGGGCTGCATCAAGGTAAGATCCAAAATGAGCTAATCCCTGCCCCCAGTCCATTAATGAAGATTCTGTGTGCCATAGGGGGATAACATCGCCACTTGTAGTCCTCTTGAAGGTTGTCTGGAGTGAAGACTCCATTTGCTGATCCCACATGGTCTGTCTGTATCTGTGGGGAGAGAAAAAGAAAAGAGAAAACAACTGATCGGCCCGAACCCCCGCTACATGAAAATGTAAACACTCGTAGCAGCCCCCCTTACGATCCCTTAACCCCCTACTGGAGTAAAGCTGAGAGTGCCCTTCCTGGGCAACCCTTTACCTTCCTTTAAGTCCTCCACCCCCAATCCAGTGAGTTGCGTCTTCATCATCCCACCCCATCACTGCAAACATTCTACCCTTGGGTCTCTGAGCCTGAGACCCCATATAAATCATGGCCACTCAGGCCTCCAAGGGGCCCCTCTTCCGACCTTGCCCATTCCTGGCCAAATCTACCCACTGGGGGCACCCTCCAGGCCTCCTCATTAAGGGCAGCCACTAACCGTCTCCCACCCTACATTCTCCCCAAGGCCAATACCCCCTTCTTCCAGAATGACCCATGCAGAAAGCCCGCCAACCATCATCCTCCCCCCTGAACTAATACATCTATATCCTACCTATCCCAGGGTCTCAGTCATCGTAGTTCCCCTGCCTGATCACTGGGCAGCCCCACCATCCCCCCATCCTCCCTGTACACCCCACTGAGCAACCCCATCCCCCAGCACTCAAGTAACCCTCAGTATTGAACTGCCAGGTAATAAACATGGCTAACACCCTTACCTGGGAAAGGAACTGAGCCATAAGTCCAGGAGAAGAAACGCCCTCTCACCACTGTCTAAAATTCAGTCTATCAAATCTTCTTCCTGATCATCCAGTTGCACTGTCTGGGACTTGGTCCTTTCCGCCGATGCCTCGCCTGGGTGCTCCTTCCGCTGTCTGCCATCCTTCCCTCATGGGGCTGATCCACTGTTCGGGTCCCTCCTAGGCTGCCTCTTCTCCCAGGGAGTCGCTGGGTCACTGTATTGTTGCAGGAAAGTTTCAGCCTCCCCCAGTGTTGAGAAGAAGTGAGTACCCTCCCAAGCCACCAATTTCAAGGTAGCCGGAGGGAACAAGTATGCCTTCAGGTTCCATGCTCGAGCCGCATCTTGGACCTTATCAAAGGCCTTCCTGTGCTGCAACACCCACTGGGGAAAGTCCTGTCGAAACTGCAGTCTTGCACCATTGAATCATATATCTCTCACCTCTCTGGCACTCTTCAATATCTGCTGATAGTCCACGAAATGTAATAGTTTAAACACAACTGGCCTAGGCCGGTTCAGACTATTATTAGGAGGAGGTCCCATGGGGACCCGATAAGCCCTCTCAATCTCCACAACAGTCCTGGGTTCCCACATTAGCCAACGCAGGAGGTTATGTTGCAGGAATCTCAGCATATCATCCCCCTCTGATCTCTCTGGCAGCCCAAACAAGCGTACATTGCTGCGCCAACTCCTTGATTCCAAATCATCTACTTTGTCCCACACCGTGCAAACGTCTTTCTCCAGATAGGTAATGTGCCTTTCCACTGGGGAGGCCCAATCCTCCAGCTGGCCCACTCTCTTTTCGGCGTGTTCCACTTGAAAGGTCAGACCCTCTACCGACACTCTCACCGCTGTTAACTGAACAGTAATTCGATTCAAGTCCCCCCCGAATAACACTCATAAACGTTTTTATTTTGGCCAGTTCTCAAGCCAGCAAGCTGGGAGTGGATTCTCTCCCCATTACCGGGTCCACCATAAAGCTCGCAGACGCCTCAGTCGGCAGTGATGCCGAGAGTTTATATTTCCTTTTAGCTGCACTCGACTTGTCTTCCTCCTGCAGATTGGGCATCCTGGCACCTGGATAGACATGGTAAGGTGAGAGTGCACCACTGGGTAACCAAAAAAGAGGGGGTTTAAAGCAGTTTTCTATGCCAGGTGAACAGAGCTCCCAGCCCTGCGTCTTTCTAGCTTGGGCGCATCATGTGACTCCCTGTTTTGACCCTTTTATTTCCTCCCCTCCTAACACGTACTTGGCCTATGGATTGTTATGCCCCATGTGCATCACTGAACACTTCTCGGCATTAAAGCTCAGTTGCCTTGCTTCTGACCACTTCTCTAACTTCTTCAGGTCTCCCCTCATTGTCTCCATCCCTCCCATGATGTCCACCCTGTTACAGATTTTCGTATCATCCATAAACAGGCATACCTTCCTCTCCAGTCCTTCAGCTATGTCTGTGATAAATATATTGAACAGTAATGGCCCCAGCACCGACCCCTGTGGCACCCTGCTCATCTCCCTCCCTTCACTGGGTATACCCTAGTCACTACTACCCTCTGGCTTCTGTCCTGAAGCCAGTCTTCAACCCACATTGTTATTTTCAGCCCCACCCCCTTGCTTACTAGCTTGTTGACCAACCTTCTATGAGGAACGGAGTCAAAGGACTTCCTGAAATCCAGGTAGACCACATCCACCGCCCCTTCCTGGTCCACCACCCTTGTTACCCAGTCAAAAGATTCTATGAGGTTCGTCTGGCATGACCTCCCTGCAGTGAAGTCATGCTGTCTCTCATTCAGTAGCTCCGCTTCGTCTAGGTACCTGACCACCCTCTCTTTGACCAGTGCCTCCATCGCTTTATTCACCACCGATGTGAGGCTGACCGGACAGTGTCTGCAAGTTGCTGAGATGAGAGATAATTTTCCCAAGGTTGTCCAAGTTGGCTGAAATACAATATTTGTATCAGACCAAGTGCCTTAAAAAGGGAGAGAGTTTAATTCTTCAAATGTAGCATGCTAATTATTCCATAATCATGATTTTTGAGGAGAAAAAAGTATGAGAAGAACCTGTTTTCCAAAGATTTATTCAGTGACCCCAGCTGTAAACCAAGCTGAAGGAGGAGTCCACTTGAAAATGAGATATTGTATCTCAACAGAGCTGCCCTGGGTGACTAAATTGTAAAACAAACCAACATTTGTTTTACCCTCACAGGGGGGACTCCCTATTGACCAGAATATAGCCCGTGGCCTCTACATGTGAATGCTTGTGTTAGATTGTTCGACTACATCTTGACAGAACCACTTATCTTATGATCAAATGTGGTACTACATTTACAGGCACCTCCTGCTCTAAGAATCAAAATCTCAGCTGTGTTTACCTTATTATGCACGTGTGTTCTGGTATGTGATTCATTCTGTCTATTCAAATGTGATCAGACTTAGCACAGGCATGCCTTTTTACTCAGGCATATTGGGGGGGGGGTATCCAAGATCACAAAGGGCTGCACTTAAATGTCCATTTCCTAAAATATATTTCATGATCAGAATGTATTTCTTCAATAGTAACTCAGAAAAATAAACTAAATCAAATCATCCTTCAGCATCTCTCAGAGTTCAAAAATGATTTTGTAGCATTTCAGCAGATTTCAAGAGACCATGACATCAGAGCAGGAACAAAGAGCTGCCTTACTCTGAGTACAAACCTCAACCAGTTGCAGTGAAATGCTCTTCCATTTTACTATTTCATGAGTGTCTCCGACACCATAGTGACCTAATTATGTGTGACTTCTGGCTTGTGATTTATTTGATCAATAATGACCAGACAGCCAGTCATTTACTCAGAATTAACGACTGGCTTGGGGGGGAGGGCTGAGGCAAAGCTGAGGGCAAACCCCTTCCAGTCAGTCATTTATCTCCAGGAAATAACAGGCAGCATGGTCATTACTGGGATTATGTCTAACTCCAGTAGTAATGAGGAAAAAATGGCTGCCTTAATTAGTTTACAAAGGCATGCACCTTTCTGAGCTGTACTGGCATCTCTAAGGGATTACATCTGACACAGCAGCCAATCAGAGTGCACGTTTGTCTTATGAATAATTAATTAGAGTTGCAATACATATTGGAGCAATAGCTGAAGAAAGGCTTATTCAACTATTATCAAAACTGGTACAGACATCCACTGACATCCGTTCTTGAGAGATTGAGAACCTCAACTGTGTTAATTCTTTATTGGTATGAATTCAGCTTGTGATCTGTAGTTGCATTTTTGACTATACCTTAGGATGTAGTGATCCAAATGTTATTAACATTTGTCAGTGTCAGTGGCTCAGTAGGTAGCCCACTCGCCTCTGAGGCCGGGAGATCAGAGGGCTGTGGGTTCAGTTCCCACATCTAGCACTTGGGTTACTATCCCAGTACTGACACTGTAGTGCAGCATGAGAGGGGTGCTGCACTTCTGAGGTGCCGTCATTCAGATGAGGCATTAAACCGAGGTCCCATCTGCCTGGATTGGTGGTAGTTCAGGTGGATGTTAAAGATCCCATAGCACTTATTGAAAAAGAGTAGGGGAATTTCCCTGGTGTCCTTGCCAAATTTCCCTCATTCACTAGAGGGAAAAAAAAATAATAATACCACCAACAGCTTAACCTGGTTCAAGGTCAGTTGGCATTCATCTGTATCTGTATCCTCCTCCCCCTTCCCCAGGTCATGCCTGAAAATAGGCAGGATTTGTCTAGGGCACTTACCTGGTCAACAAAAACTAAATAAAATAAACTTTGGAGTGGAGAAATGTTTGTACTGGATTCTAGGGTCAATGTAGCTCTTTTGTAAAGCCCTTATATTTGGTTTGAATGTTACATTAATGTAACAGAACTGTGCCCTGTACCAGCACAACCCAGAAATGTAGAACGAGAAAGCATGTGCCTCTCTCTGGGGTCCAGATTTAGAGTTCCGCCTCCGCTTATGCCAGAAGGGCCTCTCCCCTACCCACAGACATGAACATATATAAATATATATAAAACACATATATATATATATATACTCAGTATTTACCATGGCATAGGCTGTAAAAGATCCAATGGTCACTTCAAAATTATTAGAGGCCACTAAGAATTATGGTCACTGAGTTTTGGGTGCCTGTCTATCTGTTTGCTAGAAATGACAATGGTGACAGGAGCACTGCCCACTGAATATTTTACCCTGGTGGCCACATGGCACTAAACTTGAAAAATATGTATTTTGCACCTTGTTTTGGCAATGGCATCAAGTGTAATTTAGAAGTTGTCCTGTGGCCGTAACCCATGTTTTAAAAATGTTAATGAAAGAAACAGACATGTAATTCACAGGTTGCATGTGTGCTTCACATTTGCATATTTTAATCTCGTTTGTAAGACGGCTGCATTTACTGTGCTTATATCTTTGTATGTATGCCTGGCAGTGTCTTTTACTGAATAATGACGTTATCTTGTGCTATCTGGGCGAGAGGACAGCAATGCAATAAAACAATACATTAAACTTACCACAAATTGCTCTAACTTCAGTGATTTATACGTTAATAGGGTCTCTGTGGGTTGTCTCTTATAGTATACAAGGCTCCGCTACTGATTCACGAGGTTTGAGCAGCCAGAACTGCTCAGCTTCACTTCGCGGTTCTCGTGCCAAAACCGCATGCTTGGAATTGTTTATTACCATTAGAGACACCCAGTGGAGGTCCTACTTACTTATAACACGAGTACAGGACACTTATTCTCAACACCTACACCAACTCCCTGACCCTTCTGTATTCAATATAAGAGTGCCCTTGCTGTTTTCAAAATTCTTCGTGGACTTGCCCCATCCTTCATCTGTAATGTAATCTCTCCCTACTCTTCTGCTCATGTTCATTGCTCCTCTTCCTCTGTCCCCCTTGTCTCTTTTTAAAGTCATTCCTTCGACTTCTCTGATCTTCATGTCTGGGAAAAAAAAAACACCCTTTTCATCTTTGTTGAGCTGACTGTGCACAGCATTTTAAGGCAGCAATATCTGTTTACAGAAAACAATGGCATCACATAGATGTTTTTTTAGCAATAATGTGGCATGTGTCTAGCAAGAAACCTCAATGCACCCGTTTTTCTTTTCATTCTGTTATTTCTGAACTAAGCTATGTAGTTTTGAAGTTTTTAAATGGTCCTGCTGGCTTGCCACACCTACCGTAAATAATTGAACACGCTGGTGCGATGCTATGCTGTGAGCCATCAGACACATGTTCCAGCAACATACTCAAATACACAGTCAGAATCTAGTATGTACCATAAGAAAAGAACCTCAACAGAATAGATAGAAAAATATAGTGGTGGCCATCTTTATTGACTTGAGCGTTAATTTGAAAATTAGTCATAAAAGTTGTTTTAAACATATCTGAAGAAATTAAGAATATTGGTGATACATCCAAGGGTGTCAGAAATACATTTTTTTCTAAAAAAGTACATGATGAAATTGTTGACTAACAGATACTGCTGTTTTTAGATGTCACTTAAGAGCACTACTTTCTCTTGCTTGCTTGTCATGGAATAGTTAGAATTCCGTGCATAGGAATTTAAATTTAAATTCCTAAACTGTGCTCATTCACCAGCAGTGCTCTGCAGCAGTCTCTCCTGTTAGTAAAGCTTTAAAGCAGCTGTGCAGTAAAATTGGGCAAAACATTTGACCTTACCTTTTTTCACTATAAAAGATTTCCAGGCACTTTCCAGTTTTATTTGGTTGTAAAGATTTGTAGTTGGACCATATTTATTTTTTAATGTTATTCATTTTACTCCCCTCCTGGCTGGCTGCTCTCCTCTCTGTCCCCCAGCCCCATCACCACACCCCCTAGACTTACCTGCTCCAACTTCCCAACGGCTTACCCCCCCCCCGAGCTTAACCCGCCAGACAAGTTCCAGCTGGAACCACACCAGGTCACTGGTGTGGGGCCTGCGAGGGGTCAGAGAATCATCCTGTCAGTTGGGGGATTCTCCAGTTTACCTCCCTTCACCCATGATGTGGAGGAGCTGAAGGGCCATGACGTCAATGTTGGTGCTGCGTATGCTCCAGTACTCCGCATGCCAGACATCTGCCATGCCTTGAACCCCTGTATTGCGATCCCCATAGTCTAACCCCCAGTTGCCACTAGGTGCCAGCCTAACACCAGATACCACTCCAACACCACCCCACCCTGGCGAGGAGAGCAGTCCATCAGATGCTCAGTCCTCCTATGCTGGCTGCCCCTTCAGTGAGCCAGGCTCGGGGTGCAAACCTGGGTCACCGACATCCCGACTGTAGCTCTACTGCTGCACCGATGGACTGGCCCATTTTATTCAATTCAATTCAATTTTTATTTTACCAGGAAAACACCATTGAGAAAACTCATTTGCAAGGAGGTCCTGGAAGGACACAATATCAGAATATTCAAAAAATAACAACAATACAATTACATACAAGAGGCTCACTTAACAGGTAGATTACAATACATATATACATTTCAGGCACCTACAATGAGTTCTATGCACATGTGACGAAGCAGTACATAAAGACTTAACATTAATGTTCAGAGAAGTGCATTAAAGGACAGTGGGAGACTTTGAGGGAACAAAGGCTGTCGCAGGAAATAATCAGAAAAAGAGGTACGAAGGGGAAATAGGATGAGAAGGGAAGAAAGGAGCTTAAGGAATTGGAGTAGGAGGCCCCATTGGGAAAGACAGCTGCAAGGAAGCAAGGCCAGTCGGACTAGATGGAAGTCATAGTGGGAAATTGTGTGAAGAGTACCTTATGGTAGGGGGACAGAGTTTAGGGGCAGCTGCAAGAAAGCAAAGCTAGCCTGGGTAGATGGTAATTGCAAGGAGAAGGTGTGAAAAGTAGTTCCTCATGGGAGAACAAAGGATTAGGAGTGACAGCTACAGGTTTCCTTCAGTGAGTGCCTGAGCAATGATTTGAAGGTG
The DNA here is from genome assembly GCA_016271365.2 of Neoceratodus forsteri. Classification (NCBI taxonomy): domain Eukaryota; kingdom Metazoa; phylum Chordata; order Ceratodontiformes; family Ceratodontidae; genus Neoceratodus; species Neoceratodus forsteri. The sequence continues at coordinate 35,948,752 of JADMNL010000029.1, read as the reverse complement.
AACATCCCAACAATTTGCATAAGTTTGAGTGTGCTCTGAAGGGTGTTCCATTGGGTAGGTATGGCATGACGTATGGCTGAGATGCCATAGCAGGTTCTTATTCTAGGGGTGTCGAGCATAATGTAAGTGTATTTTCTGAGTGCGTACATACAGGGAGTACATTTGAAGAGGCCAGAGATGTGAAGGGGAAGTTTCTTAGTGATGACTCTGTAGGCCCAGAAAAAGGATGGCTGCCATATTTGGCTTAGGAGTACCACTGTAAACCTCGTTGGAACCATCCATTGCTTAACCTCACCCAAAATGGCCGCACAAGTTAGAATGAGTTAAGGGTTAGGACAGAGAAAATAAAGAAAAACACGTATGGTGCATAGCATAGAAAGCACCTAGAAATGTAGATTGGACAGGTATGCTAATATTTGTATTAATTGTATCTGAAACTAGCTTTCTGGGAAAAAAACATTTTTCATTGCACTGCTGCTTTATGTCAGAGCCACCTCCTGCAAAAGGAAAGCAGTCGATAAGTTGTGAGATCCAAGATGGTCATAGTCAAGGCCAGTACACTTGATGACTGAACCAATCAGAGAGAGCTTACGTCACACATGCAAACAAGTGGGAATACTAATTATGCATTAGCAATATTTCCCCAGGTTCCCCTGGTCCCTCCTCAGATATTTAGGACCATCACAGCTGCACCCTTTCTCTGGCAGCAGGGCAGGCAGGTGACTGCCATCATGGTCAGCCAGCAGGGGTGCAGGAATCCTGGTTGGCCCATGGTCTTCCTTCCTGGAGCACTTTACCTCCAGCAACAAGGGAGGCAAGTGGCTGCAGTCCCAGCTTATACCAATGTGGCTTCACGGTCAGCCAGCAAAGGGGTGTGCCTGTCGGGCATTATTGCTTAATTTCAAAAGTTTTACCAGGAAAGACATACTGAGCCAGTGCCAGCTCGTTTGCAAATGCATCTGGGCGGGGGGGAGTGGAAAACAGAACAAAATTACAACAATGCAGAATAAATAAACACCAAGATATAAAATAATTAAGCAATAATGCCCAACAGGGTGTGTGTGTTGTGCTGGGATAATGTCACGCCTCAGGTGGTTGAGCACGAGGCCGCAGGCCGAGTGCGTCCAATGACTGAGGCATGGCGTTATCCCAAACGACACACACCCTGGAGAGCATTATTGCTATTATACAATGGCTTGTTATACAGAATAAAAAATAATTTTAAAGATGTTGTTGTGTGGAAAAATATTTTTATTTTTTATGAGAAAATTAAAGAATCAATCAGAAACAAATCAAGCAAACAATTGTCTCCAGGGTCACAGTGAGGCTGAGACTAGACCCATGATGTTGTACTGGGATAACAGCACAGATCCAGCCCAAGATTGACCAATCAGAGCCCAGGATTTTTTTCTTGCCATTGTATAATATAAAATAAATAGCAGTTTAGAGTTCTTGTGGAAAGTAAAACATAAACATAGAAATCATACATTAGCTGTGACCAGTAGACAGGTGCATGAAGAACATTCAGCATAGACCATATGTGAAAATCACGGTTAATCTGTGTACAAGAACAGTGGTTATCACGGCACAGTTGGACACCTTACATCTCATGCCAGATTTTCATTTAAACATAATGTTTTTAAAATATTTATGACTATTTTATAAGAGGAATAACATACTTCAGGTTGTACGACTATGCTAGATATACAGACATGTCTGGTGGTTAAAAGCACTCAGCTGCATCATGTGCCCTACCACAATTGTCCATATATGTTCCTCAGCGGAGCCAGATACCCTGGCCTGCATTATTTCTCACATAACGCACTTTCACTCAAATATTTATTAGGTAGTTCATGCTGAATATCATACCTAGAGGCTGATAAGGACAGCAACCACATCTGTATTCTTGCAGTCCCAGGGCAAATAACTCCTGTCTTGTCTTGGGAACTGCAGACTAGACATTTGGAAAAGTACTTTCATTTTATACAGTGCCACTAACGCAGTCTATATCCCAAAGCAGCTCACAATAAAAGAGAGGAAGGTTGCAAAGGGAAGGCCAAACAGTGCAGACAGCTAGATGGTGAGAACGAGATTAGAGAGCAAGATTAAAGAGAACGAGACTGGAGAGACTAAGCACAGGGTGGTTAACTGACTTGCCAAAGCCATGTCTTCATGGCCACTCTATTTGAATTCTCAGACCACCCCTGTGCTGCCCTGACCTCCTATGCTGATCTTGTGGCTTGTCTGCACAGCCCCCCTCTGAATACTACTGAAAACCGCACAGGACAGAGTCCGTGAGTCCAGGGGGTGTGCAATTGCTTGGCAACTTTAGCTAGGACGTGGAAGTGCTGCAGCCTGTCCATGTGACTGCATATACCACTTGTTCCGGACGCCATCTTCAACAGTGCGGTGGCTCAGGGAGAGGAGCAAAGAATGACTTACCACAATCAGGTAAGTGTCCACCTGGCTGCATTTTGTGCAGCTGCATCCTGAGCATTTGGGTGGCTACAGTGCAAATGTGGCCATGTAAACTGGCCTTTAGGGTCACTCAGTGAGTAAGTTAGGCAAGGGTGACACCTAGTCTTAATGATCTGCATTTCAGAGAGAAAGCAGAACTATGTAGATGCTCTAAAATACTGTAGTAAACTCAACCTTGTGTTTAGGCCAAATACTCTCCTTTTTAATTAGAGACATGCTGAGTACTTGAGTAATATTCTACACATTATTGCATATGGTTGTTCCTTATGTCATAATTGTTGATTGTTGTTGTGTAAGCCCTAAGGCATAACAGGGGGTTGGGCGTCCATGGTTAATGCATGCTCAAGTGCTTAGTGATGCACAAAGCACTGGCGTGGAATGTCTCTAGCACCTGGAGGAGCATTAACACCAGACAGCCAACAACCTGGAGTGTTTTACTGTGCCTATAAAATGAGTAAAGTGAGAAATAATAAAAAAAATCCTTCTTTTTTTGTAAATTAAAAACAGGTATTTTATTTTGTTAAAAACTAATAAATCGTAGTACCTTCCCACCTGTCAATCATCTATCTTTCCACACATTTAACAGGTGGAATGTTTGTTTATCATGGAATACAGGAATTCAAACTTCTGCAGAATTCCTCTGGTGGGATGTTCACCCTATCTCACACAACATAAGATCTTATATGGAGCAAAGGTCTCAATTGTATGTGAGACTGGGTAAGCAGCAGAGATTGTCCTGGCAAGCTGGTAGGGACAGGAGAGGGATTTTTTTATTTTTATTGTCACCAAGAAAAAACACCAGGAATTTAAATTGTGAATAGCACTTCATTAAATTTGTTGAAGTGTATAGAGGGTGTCATGAGGGGAAAGAATGTTGAATTTTTATGTATTGTTTAGAATTTAAAGTGCTACTGACGCCTCAAAGAAAACTTTAAAAAACATAATATTAGGTACAATTCTGTTTGCATTCCATTTATATTTATATATTTCTCCCCATGATTTATTACTAAGGAAATGTGTATGAATATATGATCGTTGTCCCTTAGAGTTTATTTTGAGTTCATCTGCCTCTATAGCTTACTCCCTACTCCAAGTCATAATCTTCTGTTGTGCCATCACAGCATGTTGCCATGGGAGTAACAGTGAGGTCACAAGCAGTGCTCTATGACTTCAAGTAGAGAGAAAGCAGCTGGAATAGATGAACTTTTCAGGAGCAGAAATCTTGTTTTCATACAAACGACCTCAGTAATAAATAATGGGGAGGAGAAATACAGAACTAATGTGAAATACAAGCTGGACTGTCTCTAAATATTATGTTTTGTTAAAGTTCACCTGAACATGTCACCATCTCTTTAAGGGAGATTTATTTTTATGTCCCTGCTGAAAGTTTTCAGCGAGTAAAGGCGGCAGCAAGTGATGGTGATCAGGGATGCATGAAAAGGGTCATGAATTCTGTAAACAGTATATTGTTATGGTTTATTGCATGCTGTACCACCACGCAATAACGTTTATCACAGGTCTCCCTAATTCTACTCATCACTGCATCCTGTATGATACCGTGGGATGGACATCCCTCAAACTTAGGCGCCACAAAAATGCTGCTCTCTGGACCTACCGTGCCCTCACAAACAAACTACCCCAATATATTTCAGACTGCCTACCCCTATGCACAATAGGAAAATATGCACTCCGAAGCCATTCCTTCATATCCTTTGCAATACCTAGAGTAAACTTGCGTTTTGGTAGAGCGACAATTAGCTTCACGCTCCCAACCCTTTGGAATAACTTACAAAAGTCTCTTAAATTAGACGCCCCTGTCCCTCTGCCCATCTTTAAGGCTTTATACTCACGCACAGTAAGCGAAGTCTGCAACTGCTTTGCTCGTCCCCAAACAGCTCCTAAACCACTCGTGGCTCGTTGTCAGGTCTGAACCATGATCACAGCCGCCTCTAAACTATGGTGGTTTGCTACCATCCTATTGTCAGTATGTTGAGAACATTTTCTAACTTGAGCCTGAACACTATACCCACTTACTCCTCACCCCATATTCTGCCCCATTTAAACGCGCTGTCATACTTCTCTCAGATAGCCATGGCTTCTAGCCCACTTGGGGTCTATAATCCTTACATGCTGTTCTGAAATTATCCTTGCCTCCTAGTGCCAGCCAGTGTACAGTCTTAAGTATACATGGGGTCTGTAGTTCTCGAATGTTGTTGCAATTATCTCTTACTGACCAGACCTAACCAGTATCCCAAACCTTATATATTTATGTATATTTGTATATAAACTCAGTGTTGGGGCATTGCCCATACTGTATACTGTAACTAATGTATGTCGTTTGCATAACCTGTGTCCATGTTTCAAACAGGTCCACCTTGAAAAAGAGCTCTGCTCAATGGTGGCCGACTGTATAAATAAAGACTTGATTGATTGATTGATTGATATGGAAATCAGTGGTTCTCAAAAACTTGTTGTAGGATAGTTCAAAGGGCAAGGAAAGTTGTAGTATCGTTCTGATGTCACAATGACACTACACCAGCTTTTCCGCCTTGACTTGCCACCTGATTGGAGGAAACGGAGCTCTGGACAAAAAATTCAGGGTAAAATGGTGGCGCCGCTTACCAAGCTGTTCACCGAGATGGTTTGGACATGGGATGCCATAGTCAGCTCCATGGTTCCAAACTGTACTAATTTGTCAGATTTTTTTAAAATCATCGCCGATGTGAATCTTTGGTGGGTTGGGAGCGTAGCTGGACTGCACTGAGCAACTTCATAGCAGACTGAGCTTCCGGGAGCAAGTTGGAGTGTCAACACAAGGTATAAAAGCTTGTGGAATTAAACTTTTTCAATTTTGGAGAGCCATATACTATATAAAACAGTATATGGGTGACCATACACAACAAGGCTTTGTTTCCATCTTGGAGATGTGATGCCACCATAGAGACCACTTGAGCTTCACTCTTGAGGTCTGTATGATGTCTTCACATCCCCTCCATAGGAACACACCCTTACTGTGTATGGTTACCCATACACCATTCTATTTGTGATTTGTCCAAATTCCAAATCCCACTGCCTGAACTTGTTCCCACCACTGCATTTTTGAAGGATTAACATATGGTGTTCAGATGTCATTTAGCAAATCAGGGAGCAGGACATTTTTAACCCGTTTTATAAAGTACCCCAGGACTTCCTTGAAAATGAGCATGTGCTCCATGTTTTTTTTTCTAGTCAAACAAAACTCAATTGATCAATCAAATTAGACATACATCTCACATGACTGTGAACTCTGCTAAACTTTCTGCATCATTTACATACAGCAGCTCTGATGTGTTAAATTTTTAGATTCAAAGAAACAAATTTCATAAAGAAACTTTGGAAGTGGGATTTGCAAGTAGAAGGTTATGACTGATTAAAGCTGACTCTAGGAAACGTAAGACAAGGTCGTCAATATGACTACAGATTGTTTGTTTTATAAGCCTAATCAGCAAGCATGTTTACATCTTTGAACACATTATCAATGTAAATACAGAAGAATATCTGCTTTGGAACCAGACAAGCACATCCTAACAGAGTGTTCCAAGTTTTCTGACATGGCATTACATCTATTTAATGTAGCTCATCCCAGATTGACTATCGATGTAACACAAGGTCATTATTGAATATCTCATTGCTTTCCAGTGCAGAGAGAGCAGAAAAACATTACTGTTGTATGCAGATAAGATTAATATGACCTTTCCTTGTAACAAATAATTCCTAAAAACATTAAAATATGATTTGCAGTTAAAACACTGCGATGAGAACCATACTGAATGTTGTCTTGTCTACAAGGGTGAGAAGCTAAGAGATGAAGTTGGAAAGTTGGGAACGAGGCCCACTGGTTATATAACTTATATGAGGAGCAGTTTAGGACACTAGCTATTCCTTCACTGAGTCTTCGGAATGACCATTTCTCTTCCTCACAACACCACTGAAACATATTTTTTTTACTTACACATTTTCCTCTTCAGCACCTCATTGGCGATGGGAGAGTTGGCTGTGACTTGGTACTGACTCTCATCTTTTTCCAAACAGTTCTGATTTATTCTGGGTTTGTAAAACAAGAAGAATTTCCAGACTGGATCAGAACCAGGTTAGAGGTAGATGGGTTCGGGTCAAATGTCAGAATCAGCCTCAGGTTACCCCTTCAGACTCTTTATGAGTCCTTTCTTTAGGTTATTTTAAAATATGTATTTTGTTTTACTGATTTTTCATTTTATTAGGAGTAAGGTTCCAAAATCATATACATTATCAGCACCAGGTCAGAACTGGGTCTGTTGACAACCCAAACCTCGTCAATAGACTGAACTGGGTCACATTAGAGCTAAGGCACAAGTAACTCTGATTTTCAGTTGGATCAGGCAGGTCATTCTGAAGATGGGGGTTCTGACACACAGCTGGTCCTCCCATTTCTGCTCCTCATGTATTCGGACCCCACCAACCCCTGTATACTACTAACTCCTGACACCATTGGTAGATTGCTGCCACTGTCCCTGCTACTGGCCAACTCCCCCAAAGGGATTCTGGGTGCAGTACTTCACCCCATCTACTAAGAGAGCAGATTCCCTGTGGCTTACCCTTGTGGTAGGGCCCACCTCAGCCACCATTGCTAATGGGAACAAGTAGCACAGTGGCCCCCTAGAGGCCCTGATGGAAAGGATCCTGATGTGCTGGTAGTGTCTTTTTGGTGTCAGAAAAACACATCTAGCAGCATCTAAGGATCTACCTCACTGCTTGACTCCCCATTGGGTGCCCTCTGTCTGCTCACCAGCTGTTTCATGCAATAAATTGCACTTTTTTGTGTAACCCCCCCACAAATGGGGGTTCCTGAAAAGTCTTCCTCGAGCTTGCCTAAATGGTCACTGCCAGGCTGGTGTCCTGCGTTTTAGCAGATTAAATGTGATTGCCAGAGAGTGCCTGTATAGCCTCTGTGTATTGTCTCTTTAAGAGCTGCCTGGATTGCAGTTATAAGTAATTTGAGAGGGAGCTCTGTTGAAAGATGTAACTGTTTGCTGAAAATCATTTAGAGTGATAATGATAATGTAGTTTGTCTAATCTGCCTTCTTTGCAGCAAAGATTGTTTTGTTTATCTCCACTATCTTGGTCCTGGACTGCAAATTGGACCAATCAGTACTGGTGGGACCTAAAATGGAGGCGGACTACAGGAGCTATCTGGAGTTAAAATCTGTAGGAATTGTAGTTTTGGGCTTTTTGTGCCTTTTTGCACCTGAAGGGGGAGCCTTTGTTGTGACTGACAGACAGATCAGCCAACTGAACATTTTGGATCTTGGGGGATCTCCCAGACTGCTTGCAATTTTCAGTTAGTTCTGGGCTGAGAAGTGAAGAAGTAACAGCTCAAGTGATTTGGACAAGAGTTCTGTGTAGTTTTACTTGGGAGAACTGTGAAAGGGCTGAGTTTTGGCCTGCCTGTCTGCCTGCTGTCCCTGAGAGGGAAAACAGAGTTTATTTGGACTGAATCCGAGTTGTGAAGACTATTTAAGCCACTGGACTGTGACCAGGCTTTAACCTGAAGAAGACTGAAGATTTGCTGAATGTGATCGGCCTGTCAGGATTTCCAGCTGCTTTTGAATCCCCAGTTTGTGCAGAGACTTTGCGATTGTGGCCAGAGAGCGGTTTGCCTGGTACAGTAGAATTGCCTTACATGTAAATGTGATGTGTATTGAAGGTGGGTCGTGATTTGGTTCCCCACTGTGTGAAATGTGTTCTGCTTGCTGGTACTGTAGAATCCTTTACATGTAAATGTGCTGTGTATTGAAAGTGGGTCGTGATTTGGTTCCCCACTGTGTGAACTGTGTTCTGCTTGCTGGAAGCTTTATCCAGCCTAATCAGACTGAATCTGCATTCATCTCCATTCGGCCTGGGCCATGCCACACTGGCCCTGCCAGACTACCCCACTGCACAGAGAAAGCCACCGACAAGAGACCTGCCTGGGGATCAGCCCCCTGCTTCTGCTTGATCAGGAACGACACCCCGGCGAATCGTGTGGGCCCTACTTCTCCTGGCACTCCAGATTAACCACATGCTGTCTCAATTTTTGTCCAGCCTGTGTCCAGTCTTGGGTATCATGAGTAATCATCAGGGTAGCTCCCTGCAACAACAGCCTAATCTAAAAGTGCGTCATCTGATTGTCTTGCTGTTTTCTTTTCTTGAACTGAACCCTCCGGCTCTGGATTACAAATAGTGTGTGTTGTGCATGTTGTTTTCTTCCAACACAGGGCCCCAACCAGCTGCAACATTCCTGGCTAGCCCACCATTCTCCGTCTGGGTAACCACAGTGTGTGACTGTTTATGGACCCTGAAGTGCATGCATAACTGTTTGACTGATAGAGCCTATAAGCAAATTAACCTGATTACGCCCCTTCCTTGTTCAAGCAACTTAAATAAATCAGATCAAACTCTTTTTTGCATTTACCCTGACTGTGTTTCCAGTTTGTGCAAGAGTACTGTACTGCTGTTATTTGCTGTGTATAACCTTGTTTTACAGGGGGTCCCCAGGGCCGGGCCAGAGGAAAGCCCTGGTGGTAGGTGCAAACAGTGTGGGTACCTGTGTGTTGTAGCAGGGGTATTGTGAAAGTGATTATTGTGTATTGTTTCGGCCACTAGTAAGGAAAGAGGGGGGTTACAGTGTCCCGGAGGGCTGTGCCCAGGTTATCTTGACCACTACCAACCCTGACCTCCGAGTGGAGGCACCCGTTTCAGAACCCAGGCCCCTTAACCTGCTACTAGCCAAGCAGGCAGGGGTAGCAGCCCTTGGGATAGCGCCACCTAGGGGTTACATTTGCATTTCAAATTATTCCGTGAGCACCGATTTTTGTGGCCTTGATGGTCAGTAGCACACTGAAGCGCAGGGGTTCCTGGTTGTACTTATTTTGGCTTAAATAAAATTGCTATTACAGCGCTTATTTCACCCGTCAGGAGTTGCTCTTATTTATCGCTTGCTTATTTATGGCAGCACACAGCTTTTCAACTGTGAAATGCTCCTGCTCCTTAATTTCATTGCCTCTTCCTGCTCCCCATCCTCCTGGGTTACCAGGGTACAGCCAAGCAGCGAAACACAGTAATAGCTTCCTAAATACTGAGAACTTCGGATTGCAATGTCAAACTAGGGGGCAGCTGAGACATGTAGGCATGTCACAGTTGACTCCCATGTTGGAGTTCTCTTTGTTTGCTATCAGTTCAGATACTTACCTTCTGAACTATCCTATTCCTCTTAATCAGATAGTTCAGCAGCAGATACTGGTAACCCACCCAGTAATGACAGCAAGCTAGACTGTGCTAAGGAAAGTGCAGTCAAACTGAGGGAAGGCAAATGAAGGGAAACATTTGAAAGCATTACTTCCAGTAGAGGGTGGCTATTGTGTGGAATAGCTTACCCCATGAAGCTGTGCAGACTAGTACTGTTCAAGGTTTTAAAGAATATGTAGACAGATTCCAGAGGAAATGGCATTGAGGGTTACACATCATACATTACAGGGAAAAATTCTGTCTGTTATCCTTGGATGGATGTGTGTCCATACTCAATTTGGGTATAGTCTCTGCCATGTTTTAGGTTGGCATTATAGCACAGTGGTTAACAGCATTGCGCTACAAACCTGGAGAACTGGGTTTGAATCCTACAGCCACCACTTACATACTGTGTGACCATGAGCAAATCACTTAACTTTCCTGTGCTTGTAGGATACACCTGGAAACAAGCCTCAGCTTTGTGTGTCTTTCCTGATCAAGAAAGGTAAAATAAAATAACAAATGTGGTAGGAGGGGTGTATAAGATGGACCCTAAATCCCTCCCACAGTCACAATACTAGGTTACTACACTATATGAACAATCTAAAACTCAGTAAATAGTACTCACAAATCGGGAGGGTAATTTAATTTCAGTTCTCCGGTTAGCAAAGATTACACTATAAAACTCAGTTTTTTCCCCCCTCCTGTTTCTGCTTCTTACTTGGGAAACAAGTCTGAATAATCAGCCTGCAGGACCCAGTCCACTCCAACTGGAGGGTCACTCTCAGGTCATGACACCACCTGACACGGTTTCCCACTACCGATACCTGCAGTGTTTCTCCCTTTCAGTGGGGCTTCCCCGGCACAAAACTGAGGAGAGTGCAGTCATACAAATGCTGGCAGTCAGATGAGGAGGAGCCAAGAGGGTCCTTAGTCTCTAGGCAGCTCAAACTTGGAGGTGGGATGTAAGGATGTTTTCAGCTAGTCATCGTGTACCACTTTCCCTGTTTTCTCCAGACTTTGACCACAGGGATGCTGCAACACTAGTGCATTGGAGGGGACCATGTGTACCAAACATGCAGTCCTTCCCTCAAGCACTGCCTCCTTTGATCCCCCAGGTGGCAGTATTGCAGGTGGAGTCAACATCCTCTCTCCCTGGAGAACAACATTGTCTTCTGAGATACCAGTCTGCACTGACATACTGGGCTTTGGGACAGGAACCCCAGCTGACAGCATGGCAAATGCAGATGTCAGCATGGCTCAGTTGGTAGCACTTCTGCCTCTGGACCAGAAGGTCATGGATTCTAGTCCCACCCTGGAATTGGGCTCATACCCTAAATGCTGGTATTCAAGTGTGGTACGAAGGGGATGCTCTACTGTTGGGGTTTGCCATCCTTTGAACGAGCTGTTAAACCAAGGTCCCACCTGCCTTTTCTGATGGTTGTTCTGGTGGATGTTAAAACAACTGATGGTAGCCGACCCAGGAGTGCAGAGAGCTGAGGTGCTGGACATCTTACCTCGCGCTACGCCAGCAACCTGGGTTCGGGAATGACCTCAGGTCATCGGGGAGCCGGCCCAGGGGGGGAGGAGCAGGACTGGACAGCTTCATGGCAGCTCTCCTCTTCTGAGGAGATGGTCACCCTCCCCCCCGTAGACCCAGTGCTACCAGGTGGAGGTCCGTTGTTGGCACAGGTGGAGGGGGGGGCATGAAGGGAGGGCATCTCGGCACATGGCATGCACATGCCAGAGATGAGGGTGGGAGTAAAACAGGGTGAAAAGCCTACACAATATATATAGGGAAAAAAAACAACCGGTGGCACTTCAACAGTATATGAATTTCCCCAGTGTCCTGGCCAAATGTCCCCCATTCACTACAACACCACTAACAGCTTAATCTGGTTCAGCTTCAGTTGGTTTGCATTTGTATTCCTCTACAGGACAAGGCAGAAAATAGGAAGTGTTGTCTAACCCTCTTTCCTAGTCAAAACAATTGGCGCTTGCTGCCACTATGCTGTGGACCAGCAAACGACCCAATAAAAACAATTCAATGGCCTTTCATGTAAGAAAATGTAAATGTTGCCCACTGTGTCATCTCATAGGAACATGAGGAATATGCAGAAGAAGGGGATAGGGGCATGGCCAGCTGTTGTAAGAGGGAGCACATCATGTTTGCCATGGGCAATTCACCCCACGACAGTTCGCACCCTCTCTCCTGCTGAAACAGAACACTGCAGCATGATTTTATTTATATTTTTTGAACCCCCTAAATTAGTAAGTTACTTCACACTTGGAAACATTCACTTTCCTGTAACGGTTCCGGAGATCTGGAGAGAGTGAACTGTCATGGGGCAAATAGCCCATAACGGATTGCTGTGTAGCCACTGCAAGATAACAACCCTCATGCTCCCATCTGTGTCCTTGCCTTTACGATAAGGGCTCCCTGCCCTGTGGCAGGAAATGGGATATTTGGCACAACACTACATAAAGAGCCCAAATGCAACACAATCTGACTGCTGTTTTTTTTTCATTTTCTTTTCTTTGTTCAACAATTTGAGAACCATTTAGGTCACCATAGCATCTTAGATGTTTCAGAGAATGTGAGCTGTGAGCTTTTCTGACCCAAGTGCTTCCATCAGAGGGGACTCTTTTTGCTAGGAGCTGTTGCTGCCGGAGAAATGCAGTCTGTATGGGGACCAATCAGAGTGACCTGTAAGCAAATCTCTAAATCGGTCAGCATTAAAATGTGTGACACTGGGGCCCAGTCCTTAAAGGGCAGAAAACTGCTCACATGTGAATGGAGTGCAGTAGAGGTTCCCACTGTACTCCTGCAGTTCCTGCCACATGTATGCTGTTTTCAGAAAAGGGGGACTTATTGCAACCCTTTTCCCTCTTTTACGACAGCTTGTGACTGTTTCCTGTGCACATGCTACATTGGGTTTGGCCGTGCATAGCATTTGCACATAGCAAGGAAATTCATTTACTTGTGGGGAAACTGCTGATAAAATCAGATTGTCTAAAGGTTGCTGGTGCAGAGTTTTATTTCCCCATCCATGAATGCGTACCCCACTTCGTAATGGACTCAGTTCATGGACCTTTGAAAACTGGGCCCTGGGTCTTTAAAATGCAGAGTAAATGGCTAGCATGAGTATCGTATTTCTTAATGTATATAATAAGAGTAACAGAAGTGTGCACCATTTTAAATGCAAACACTTGTGTACAGTTTTAAGAACCTCTCCTCTCTAGGGTGGGTCTTCTGTGATCCTTGTGAAATGCCCATCCCCTGGTAGCCCGTTGGGGTGGGGGCCATTCCATATGGAATCTCTCAGTTCTGTCTCCATCTCCTTATGATGGAAGGTGCCAAGGCCTACTGGTGGGAGGGCATAGAGGCACTGATACAAGGTCAAAGGCTCCCTACTTGAAGACTATGTGGCATTTAGTTGGGACCCCTATCTGTGTCAGGATCTGTCATAATGGTAGATGAGGAAGGCAAGAGATGGGAGGGACTAGAGGGCGAATATCAGAAATACAAATAAATTAATGATTAAAAAATATTTCCCTTTATATTGCATTTTTGGTTTGGGTTCTGATTTAACAGACCCGGCCCACCACTTCAGGACCAGAAAACTGGTCTGCACACTCCTAGCATGTGTGTATGTTTAGGGAGGGCTCTTTCAGACATAGCGTAGCCTTATGCACGGTGGTTGAATTAATTTGGGTGTTGCACTTATTGCTGAGAGGGGTGCAGTGGGGGTATTTGGCAAATTTAAAGAATACAGCTTTTTTGTGTTTTATAATATATTTATAGGTGTGGGTCACTGTCCCCTTTGCTAAGAAGCCTTCCATCCTATACACCATTAGGAAGCAAGAACTTGGCTTTTGCTCTGTGATTCCAGGACCCCCCCAAAGAACAAGTGAGGAAGATACATATTCATAATCACACAACTCAAGTGTCCCTCACTGATCAACAACAGGAGAGTGACATGTCTGCAGAAAGGGTAGGGCCCAGAACTGCATTGTTAAAGTCCCGGCAGATTTCAAATGACTGTGGTCTTTCCTGAGTTTCGACTAACGGTAACATCTCGGCAGAAGTGCAGCAAAACCCTGGCAACATCCCAGAAGAGTGAGGTTGAAATAAATGGTTCCTGTTAGACCAAAGAGCTACTGGAATCAGACAGTGTCATCCAGAAGTTGAACAGTTTCATCTGAAGTTACACGCTTTACCAAACCTCATGGATTCATAACAGGAATATTAGTGGGGAACCAGTCACTAACTGACCAACAGCTTGTTTTCTTTTTTCATCTGAAAAGAAAAATAGAGGCATGCAATACGTCTTGTGAAATGTTTTCTTTATGATCCTTTCATGTGGTGCCTTTGTACTCAGCATGTACTGTAGATCACTGGTGAGTCCTCACAAGTAAGCCACAATTTATTATTAAAGGGACACTGTCAACTGTATTTGCATCATGTTATTTCTAGTGGAAACCCTACATTTTATGATTGCTTACCTTCTCTAAAATTCATTGATGGTGGTTGTTTTATCTGCTTCCTTTCTTAGTAGAACTGAAATGCATGCCAGTGGGGTAGTTATACCCATCCTTGTTTTGTTTCAAATCCTTGATCAACTCTTATTTCACACATCTTGAGCGTTCAAAACACCCCCAAACAGTGCAGTCACTTTCAAGATGCAATAGTTTCCTCCCACTGCATCATGAGTGGCTAGACTATGTGGGGGTGTTCCCAAGTTCAGGAAAGGTGCAGTGGAAGGTGATCAAGGATTGTTTTTGTGTGGGAACATCATTATGATTGGCAGTCTGTATTTCAGTCTTAAAAAGAAAAACGGAACCTGAATCAAACAATCAGCTATAGCAGCCATCTCAACAGAATGTGACCAATCATAAAATGTGTTTTCTGAACTAGCGACAGTTCAAAGCCTAAAGGGGTTGACCGTGTCCCTTTAAACTATTAAGCATGTGTTATTTCTTGTCTTAGACAGCTTTCAGTATAGCTGATGGGTTTCACTACTACCCTCCCCACCATACTGAAGGCATACTTTAGCAGACCAGAAAAATATACTGTATGGACATTTCTTTTGGGGATAACTGTACAATACAGTGGAAGCATTTAGAAATTGTTATTTGTGCCAGCTGTGGGGGAGCAGGGGGCAGATCGCTGTGCTTGTGTGGGAGCGATGCATTCACATCCTGAACCTGACTACCAACCCTGTGATGGAGCCATTGGGATACAGCATGGTCTGTGTCAAGGAGGGAGGTGCTGGTTGTTCCTCTGTGCAAGCTTTTCCTCTGGTTAGAAGAGGAGCAGCATTGATGCCATGGGTGATTACGCAGCAGCAGCATCTTTCCCTAACATAGTGACCTGGTATGGCGGGGGGGGCACTGATAGAGGACTTAGGAGAGCTTAGAACAGGAAGGAAATGGGGCAACGATGCCAAGCATGATGACATCACTGTCCACCCGTGCACCAGTGACTCATAATGAAAATATCAAAGCTACAGAAATTCAGAATACACATAAGGAGCCAGAAGAACTGTGGGTCACCCTGGAAACAGGAAATGGGACAGCCATAAGAACTGGGGTTGTCTACAGGCCCCCAGACCAGAGGGAGGACATAGACACATTACTGTTAGAAGATATACAAAACATGACAGCTAAAGGGGAGGTTCTGATAATGGGAGACTTCAACATGCCAGATACAGATTGGTCAATACCAGCAGGAACATCTGCCAGAACTAGACTCATAGTGGATTCCCTGCAGGGGAGGGCCTCAAACAACTGGTACAGCAACCCACAAGAGACAGGGCTATCCTAGATCTAGTACTGACTAACAAAGAAGGGATCACAGATCTCCAGGTAGAAGGTCACCTGGGGCCAGTGACCATCACATGGTATGGTTCAATTTGGCTACTACATCTAAATCATCCCATTCCAAGGCAAAAATATGGGACTTCAGAGGAGCTGACTTTGATAAGATGGCCAACAGAGTTAAGCCTAACCCTGGCAAAAAGAAACACAGGTGAGGAGGTACATGCAAGTGGGCAAGCATTAAGGATACAATACTTGAAGCAACATCCCATTGTGTTAGACAGAAAAGGAAGTGCAAAGAAGAAGGAAACCACTTTGGTTCTCAAATACAGTAGCAGAAAAGGTCAGAGCCAAAAGGCTGGCCTTCAGAAAATATAAGGAACACAGCGGATGAAGATAGGGAGGCATACCAAACTGCCCAAGGGAAGCAGGTAAGGCAGTAAGGCAGGCAAAGTCCCAAACTGAGGAAACACTAGCATGAACAGTAAAAGAAGGTGACAAGACTTTCTATAGATACATTAGTGAAAGGAGAAAGTCCAGAGGGTAT
Organism: Neoceratodus forsteri; assembly: GCA_016271365.2. NCBI lineage: Eukaryota > Metazoa > Chordata > Ceratodontiformes > Ceratodontidae > Neoceratodus > Neoceratodus forsteri. The sequence continues at coordinate 35,932,626 of JADMNL010000029.1, read as the reverse complement.
TGCTAAGCTTAATGGAGAAAAGGGAGCATGTGAGGAGGAGGACCTGTAAAGGCATCTATCCTAAATAGATACTTTTGCTCAGTATTTACTGAAGAGAAGGTAGGAGGGCCCACAGCTCAGCATCATGGACACAGGGGAGGGAGGTGAGCACTACTCCTTCACAAAAGAAAGGGTCCTATAAAGAGCTTGCTAAGCTCAGGGTGGATAAGGCAATGGGACCTGATGGCATACATCCCAGGGTACTTAAGGAGCTAAGGGTGGAACTAGCAGAGCCATTAGCAGAATTGTTTAGTGAGTCTCTGAGCACAGGAGAGGTCCCAGAAGACTGGAGAAGGGCTCACGTGATCCCACTCCACAAGAGTGGTAGCAGGGAGGAGGCGGGGAACTACAGACCGGTCAGTCTTACCTCAGTAGTGGGCAAGATTATGGAGGCACTCCTTAAGGAAAGGATAGTGCAACACCTGGAATCCATAGGGGCACAGGATCCAAGACAGCATGGGTTTACAAAAGGAAGGTCCTGTCAAACTAATCTCATAGATTTCTTTGACTGGGTAACCAGAGTGGTGGACCAAGGGGGAGCAGTTGATGTCGCTTCTACCTTGACTTCAGCAAAGCTTTTGACACTGTTCCACATAGAAGATTGATAAATAAGCTAGGTAGGCTCGGGATGGGTCAGAAGTTGGTCAACTGGGTGGCAAACTGGTTGACTGGCAGAAAACAGAGTGGTAGTAAATGGTATACAGTCAGAAGAGATGCAAGTCACAAGTGGGGTACTTCAGGATCAGTCCTGGGGCCAGTCCTATTCAACATCTTCATTAGTGACCTCGAGATGGACTAGAGGGTAAGGCTTGTCTGTTTGCAGATGACACCAAGATCTGCAACAGAGTAGATGATCCAGATGGGGTGGGCAGAATGAGAAGAGATCTGGATAAACTAGCAGAATGGTCAGAAGAGTGGCAACTGGGTTTAATGCAAGAAGTGCAAAATCATGCACAGAAGAGAAACCCTGAAGTCACTTATAGGCTGGGAGGAGTTGCTAGCAGTCACAAAGGAAGAAAGAGACTGGGCATCATCATCACTGATGACTCAAAATCATCCAAGCAGACCTCTAAAGCAGTAGGTCAGGCTAGGGGGTGTGTTAGGGGTGTATTAGTAGGGGTATCACAAGTCGTAAAGGAGGTAATAATCCCTCTGTACAAGACATTGGTTAGGCCCCATCTGGAGTACTGCGTGCAGTTTGGAGGCCACACCTTCACAAGGACATTAACCAAATTGAGGCAGTCCAGAGAAGGGCAACAAAATGGTGCAGGGACTGCATCAGAAGACATATGAGGACAGATTAACGGAGCTCAATATGTATACCCTTGAGCAAAGGAGGGAGAGAGGTGATATGATCGAGACATTTAAACACCTTAAGGGCATAAACAAGGTGAAAGAGTCTAACATGTTTAAATATAAGAAAAATAGCAGGACAAGAGGACACAGCATGAGATTAGGGAGGCCGATTAAGGGGAATGAGGAAATTCTTTTCACAGAAAGGGTGGTAGATGCATGGAATGGCTTACCACAAGAAGTGGTGGCTATGAATACAGTGCAGGGCTTCAAACAGGCATGGGATAGGCATAAGGGAGCAATACAAATGACTATGAATAGATGGGTCACTGACAGAGCAAAGGCCGATGGCACATTTATAAGGTAGAAAAGAAATGGGCAGACTGGATGGGCCCTTGCGGTCCTTATCTGCCGTCAACTTCTATGTTTCTATGTTTCTATGTTTCTATGGGGGCTAGCAGTATAGCCTAGAGGTTAGAGTAACGAGCTGTGAATGAGCTTGGTGCATCCAGCAGACCTGGGTTTGATTCCCACAAACTCCACTTGCATACTGTGTGACTCTGAGCAAGTCACTTAACCACCCCAGTGCTCCCAGGTCACCCCTGAAAACAGGCCTTTGTGCCTAGTGGGCCTTACCCAGTTACCAAAAGAATAAAAAAAAAAAAAAAAAAATTTTCTTTGAAACATGCTGGAGTTTGGATGTTTTGGGGCAATGGTGAAGCAATTGTATCTCTTTCCATTTATCTTTATCAAATAGATCTCAAATCAAAAGTTTGAAAGAAAACCCAAATAACACATACTCTATTGATGCAAAGCAGCATGGGAAGTATATGCAAATCATCATGAAAGGACAAAGGCTGGCTCCACTTTAAAGAACAACTCTGTATTTCAGCATGTGACTTCATCAATGTTTCAGTTGCTACAGTTTACTAGATAATTTATTTTTTGCATTTTCAATGTTCCTTTCTAGGTCATACAACACATCTAAAACATCTATATAGAAAACTTTTGAAAACATTTGCCTCTTCCCTGTTAACCTCACTGTGCCTTTGCTTATGACATTGTAGTGCTCACCATGACAACAGACTGTGATGTCACAAACAGCAATCATGTGGTTAGCAGGGGAGAGTCATATACATTTTGTATGACTTAATGCAATAACTGCTGTATTATCTACAGTATGTAGTAGACCAACAACACAGGAAAGTAAAAAAAATAATATAACTGGGAAACAATTAATTTAAAACATAATTGATGTAAATCTAGTGTTTTTAAGCCTTTTTTTAATTATAATAGAGAGCTGCTCTTTAAGCAGGGCTGAATGGTGCTGGTGGCCTCAAAAACACTCTGCAAAGGCTGAAAACAACAGTTATAGAGAATTGTTTCATCCTGTTAGGACTCATCAGTGTGCCAAATCTGTATCTGAGCTTGGGTGGGGCACGGACCAGCCATGTGATCTCACTGATTGGATCACACTGAGCCTACCATAGGACAGCAATTTAAAAGACAAGAGCTTCAGTTCAAAATCCTACACTGATCAAGGCTTAACATGGCAGGGTACTGGGAATAAAGCCACGTTCTAAAGAAAAAGTCAGAGATCACGTAATGCCTGGGCTTGGAAGGTAGCTCTGCTTCTGGGCTCCCTCCTCTCTCTACCTTCATCTAGTTCATTTTGCTACTTTAAAGCTTTACTAAACATGAAGAAGCATTTAGATCATCTCCTGCCTACCTCAGACTTCTAATTGTCTCCAGGAAACCACTGTAATATCACCAGTTTTCAGAGATGGAAGCCGATATGAAACAGGCCCCACCGAGACACACTCCACCCACCACTTCTGAGAAGGCCACCAAGAAAGCCAAGGCGCAGGGACAGCAATCAAATTACCAGCCTACCTCTTCTGCATTGGTGGCACTTCTCAAGGAGGATAGTTTTCTTCAAGAACTGAAGCCCTTTCATGAAGCCCTTCATGATATTACATCAGAGCTGAAATCACTGCAGGCAGACCTGGGTGACCTCGGCCAGTGAGTGGGGGACACAGAGGTTCGCACTCACTCAGTAGAGCTCCGGAAAGAAAGTGTAGACCCTGAAGTTAACTGGCTGCAACAGCAAGTTAAAAAACTACAAGAGAAGACTGAAGATTTAGAGGGGAAAAGCTGCCAGAACAACCTCCTGATTTTCGGGCTTCCCAAAGTGGCCGATATATCCTCCCCAGTCCTCTTCACTCAAAAGCTTCTCGCTAAACTTGTGGGTCTATCACCTTACAATCCTTCATACCTAATAGAGAGGGCCCACTGCTCCCTCCGCCCAAAACCTCCCACCAGACCCCCCCCCCGAGACCCTTCATATTCAAGTTTTTAAGTTACCTTGAGAAGCAATTTGTACTTCAGAAATACAGAGACTTACAATCTATCACTTGGGAGGGCCACTCCTTAAGGATTGCACAGGACCTCCCAGAGAAACGAGACAGAAGTGTGTGGCCTTCTACTCCTTTGTGGTTAAATTGATCGTGGCCACTATCAAGTTTAGGATGGGGTACCCTGCTTGCCTCCAGGTCCAGCTCAATGCACACTGGCACTCCTTTGATACGCCCGAACAGGTCTTCCAAGATCTTACGGCTCTCCTACCACATCTCTTCAAAACCCCCTGAATGGCTGTGGTATCTTTATCTGGGCTGCCCTGCACCATGTCGTCACCTACCTGTTTCATGGAGTTTTCTATATGTGATAGCAGCTATTTCTGAAGTTCTGGATCCTGGTTTGCCTTTCTTGGTGCCCGGTTCTGCGCCTGAACAGTCCTTTGGTTGCCACACTGTCTGGCCTGCTCTCTTGGCGAGTGGCTTGGTCGCACAGTGCCATCCATGTGTGCGGGTGTGGAAGGGGGGAGATCCACGCTACTACCTTTTGGCCTTCCGCTCACATATTCATGATGGTCCCGACTTGGAACTGTTGTTTTTAAGCTAAAGGGACAATAATAACAGGATACTGGTGTACTGCTTTACACCTTCCCCTTCCAGCCATGAGGTCCTGTTAATGTTTCTGCATGTGTATTGTTTCTGTATGGTTGTTATATGTTTCAGCTGTAGCCGTACTCTGCATTAATGCTTAACTCTTTTTTCCTGCTGGGTTTTGCGGGATTTTCACATACACTTTTTCTACCTGTACTGGCATTGGATCTGATACCTTTCTACAGGTACATGGGTGGATTCTCATTTTCTTCCCCCCGTATTTAGTGCTACAACCGGTTACAACCCCTTGCCCCTCTTGCTTCTGCCTGGTTTCAGTGCAACAACCCCTAAGAAATCATAGCCTATACCACCCCTTGCAGCAGAGTTGACTTTACTCCATTTGCTTTGCTTCTCTTCAGCTACATCATTTCCCGACCCTATACTGCCCCAGTTTGTTTTTCTACACTCTGTTTTAAGTCACTTACACAGCGATATGCTTCCTTGTATTTGAGCTGGGTGGGTGAGGGGGATTAACCGGAGCACAGCTCAGCCTCTAAGCTGGAATGCATTGCAATTAGGTTAATAACAGGGGGTGCCTTAATCCTTTTAAAATCGAGGCCTTTATTCAGCTATTATATACTCCCGTTATTTATCAGCTCATGATGGCACTACTTCTATCTGAGAGGAGAGGGTGCTGGAGGTTCCTCTTTCACACACACTTCCCACCTTCCACTTGTTCTGGGCACTACCTACCCAAAAAGTGTTTGCAAGTCCTGTCCCCCTTTGGAACCTCAAATTTTTGGCCTCCCTCACTACCTCTCTACACTGCCACAGGATTAAGGCACAGGGGTTTCTTGGGTTGTCCTATCATTAGTTCAGGTTGTTTTCTGATAGACCTTTGGAATGGGATGGGTTTTGTATATACTTCTTTAATTGGGACTTTTGGGGAGGGGATTTCACTGTTTTTGCTTGACAAGGTTCTTTACTGTTATATTGTCTGGGGGTGGGTCTATATGGGGTTTTATTAAAGGAATAATGCCCAACAGGGTGGATGTTTTGATGGGATAATATCCCACCTCAGGTGTTTGGGCCCGAGGCCACTGGCTAAGGGCATCCAACATCCGAAAAGGGATGTTATCCCAGCATAACACCCATCTTGGAGAGCATTATTCCTATTATACAATGGCTTGTTGTTATATGCAGAAGAAAAAAAACACTTTTAAAGAATATTGTTTGTGTGTAAAAATATTTTTGTTTCTTAAGAAAAGGAGAAAATTAAGCTCCAAAATATCAGCGGGTTATGCCAGGATAGCATCCTCGTTGTGATGCTAAATCAGCCTAATCAGAAGCCAGATTCTTTCTTGCCATTGTATAACAGGGGTTTTTCCTCACTTTCAAAGTTTTGGCTGTTTTCAACATTCTCATTGTTTGATGCTAGTGTCTACACTAAGGTTAATGGAACTCGTTACTTAGTGGGGAAGGAGGTGGGCAACTGAGTGCTCTTTCTGGGGTTTTTACCATCACAGTTAACTCCCTTTGATTCAGACCGTGGCTAACGCCCTCCTTAAATTTGCAACACGGAATATTAGAGGAGCAAGATCCCAACTCAAGAGGTATCAAATCCTCAAACACATCTCACTCCTACAAGGTGGCATAACTTTTCTGCAGGAAACCCACTTGCAGGCAGAAGATGCTACCTGTTTCAGCAGACAATCCATAGGACAGGTCTTTGCTGCAGGATACAATTCCTTGAGCAGAGGGGTTGCCATTCTACTTGCTAGGAATGTTAACTTTCAACACTTTCACACACTTTCTGATCTCCAGGGGTGCTATATACTAATTAAGGGTAGGCTTGATCGGACCGAAGTTATACTGGGTAGCGTCTATGGCCCTAATGGCAGTGTCCCGAAATTCTTCATGGAACTGGCAGACAAACTAGCCTCCCTTCTGCTGGCTGCTATAATTATTGGTGGCGACTGGAACACTACTGTTACCTAAGACTTGGACCGCTCAAGTTGACCCTTAATCCTACTTTCCCCTTCCCAATGCGCCAGTAGAGACATGATGGACTCTATGGGGCTCTGTGATCCCTGGAGGATCCTCCATCCTCAAACACGTGAATTTACCATTCATTCCTCTGTACATCACTCCTCCTCCTCCCATCTTGACTTCATTCTTATTAGTCACTCAGAGATGCGAAGTGTGGTGGACAGCAGCTTGGCCCTGGTGGTCCTCTCAGATCATGCCCTGGCATGGATAACACTCACTTTATCACCAGACATGCAGTGAGACACCTCTTGAAAGCTAAATAATCAGCTTCTCAAAGAGCACTATACTATCACCAGGATCAAGGCCCTTATCCAAACCTACACGGAGACTAACCTTAACTCGGTTCCCAGAGGTGACCATGAATGGTACACCCTTAAATGTTTCCTTAGAGATGAATTTCTCCACCTTGCTTCCAAACAGAAAAAAGTCAGAGAGCAAGAAGTGAAAGATCTCCTGCACCGTAACAAGGAATTGGAGAATTCCATTTCTCTCTCCTCCTTCCTTGAGATACTGAAATCCCTCACGTGCCTCAGAGATAAATATGCTGACTTGCTAAGAGACAAATCCGAGTACACAATCTTAAAAACCTGGTTGAAATATATTGAACAGGGTGAAAAAGCAGACCAGCTTTTGGCTCTCCGCCTAAAGAAAAGTGAGGCCTCCAGGTTTATTCCTGCCATTATCTCCGGAGATGGTCTGCTTAAAATAATGCCCCGTGACATAGCGCCCACATTCGAAAACTATTATAGAGTCCTCTATGGACCTAGAATTACCCTCCCACACAACGCGGACATTAATAAATACCTGGATGAAATCTCCTTACCCCAACTGTCAGATGACCAGCGGGCCATACTATCCCAACCCATTTCAATCCCGGAGATCCTTTCTGCAATTAATAGTCTTGCCCTGGATAAGTTCCCTGGCCCTGATGGCTTGTCCCCGAACTTTTACAAAACATTCTCCAAAGAACTAGCCCCTTTACTTCTCCAATTTTTTCCAATACTTGTACAAAGCTGATACTCTGGACCTGTCTATCATTGAGGCCTTGATAGTACTGTTATTAAAACTTGATAAACCCCCCCCCCCCAATCAGGTATCCAGTTATTGTCCCATCTCTTTACTAAACTATGACCTCAAAATCCTTACCAAAATTTTAGCTTCTAGAATTAATAGTGTCTGGTCTACCCTACTCAGCCCAGAACAAGTTGGCTTTGTCCCAGCCCGCTCGTCGTCTGACCATTTGCGTAAACTGGTACATATAATCTCGGCCACTACAGACTCCCCTTCCCCAGTGGCTTTGGTATCCTTAGAAGTGGAGAAAGCCTTTGACTGGGGAGACTGGTCCTTTCTTTTAGCTACCCTACAGAGATTTGGATTTCCCTAGGCCTTCCTACATTGGATCCAGGTAATTTACTCCTTGCCTATTGCAAAAATTTATTGTAACGGAGTATTTTCCTCTGGTTTTCCCCTATTCTCTGGAACCCATCAAGGTTGTCCCCTATCCCCTCTTCTCTTTAATCTTTACCTGGAACCTTTAATTAGGCTTATCAAACTCAACCCTAGCATATCAGGCATTCCCATAGGAGACACTGTCCAAATCCTTTCAGTATATGCAGATAATATACTCTTGCATCTCGCATACCCAGCGAGCTTCATTGCCAAAGTCCTAAGCACCATTAAAAAGTTTGGGACTTTCTCAAACTATAAACTCAATCTTGATAAAACTGAAATCCTACCTCTTAACTGCTATACACATAAATTTGACTTCACTCATTTTGGTATGTGTTGGGCCCCCCGTTGTATTAAGTATCTGGGCATCTACCTGTCCTGGGATGCTTCTAGTATGAAAAAACATAATCTAGAGGATCTCATCACGGTTGTCCAACAAGATCTGTCCAAATGGAGATCACTCCCTCTCGCTCTTTGGGGCAGGATTAATATAATTAAGATGAATGTTCTCCCAAGATTATTTTACCCCTTAAATATGTTAAATCTCTGGTTGCCCATCTTCTTCTTTAAATATATACACGTCTTAGTCACCAAGTTTATCTGGCTAGATAAAACCCCAAGGAGGTCCTACATGAAGCTCTCCACACCCCGGACAGCAGGTGGACTCAAACTACCTAACTTTCTATTTATTATTGGGCAAGCCACCTCCACAAATGTTTCAAATGGCTGTCTCTGCATCATGCTCACCAAGCCTCCAATTACTTCCCTATCTGGCTTCAGTTAGAGCTTAACTTAATAAGTCTGATCTATCCACGCCCTCACTCTTTTTTACACCCTGGAAATCTCTACCCCCTTCACTGAAAGACTCCATGATTGGTGTTTCTTTCAGAGCATTTTCCCAGTTCTGCTCCAGTTTTCATTATCAACCTTCTAAATATATCTCCCAACCTCTTCTATATAATAACAATCTGAAAATTGGTGGGCAGGTACTCACCTCCTCCTGGCTACCACCCCTATCTAATGTCTCCATTGCAGGACTTATGCACGCAGGGTAAGCTACTCTCATCACCCTCTATACTGCAGAAATTCCAGTTAGGCCTTTCCCATATCTTCAAGGTCCTTCAACTAAGTCACCTTCTCGTACAGTTGCTAGGCTCCACCCCTGAGATCACCGATCAATCAGAACTCCTCGGCTTTCTGAAAGAACTGGCTTTTATGCCACATGGAGTATCCAAAATGTACTTCCTAATACTCTCTAGGACCACTCCAAATAGATTGGGCCACCCAACAACCTGGGATACCCTCCTCCCTTCTTCCAATCTTAATTGGAACAATATATGGAGGGACCTTTACATCTACACATCTCAGGACAGGCTTAGTCTTACCCAGTTTCATATTTTACACAACCTTTATTATACTCCTGTGAAACTGTTTAAAATGGGTCGATTTCTTCCTCCACCTACATTAGATGTGGCCAAGAAGTAGGTACTGTCCTTCACATCTTCTGGTCCTGCCCTAAAGTGTCCCCTCTCTGGACCCTCATTGAATCCAAAGCTGATCCCTTACTAGGTCTAGAGGGTCTTTTCACAGTGGAAACATACATTTTAGGGGACTATAGCTCTACCCCGGTAAAGGAAAGATGATATTATATATCTCCTTGATTTCTCTAGCAGTTAACAAAGTTATTCTTAGACACTGGCTGGATCAAACCCTTCCTTCCTATCAGGAATGGCTTCAAGAGCTCTTGTTTAGTTTAAGGATTGAGCGTATGACTGCTAGCTTATGACATAAACCAGCCCTCTTTGATAAGAAATGGGGTAAACTCCATAAGGAAACCTCTCGCTCTGACTGACCCTTGTAGGATAAGCTGTAGGAGTTGAGTCAGACCACTGGAATGGATCACCTAACTCATGGGATTATACGGGTACAAAGTATACGAGATGTAACCTGTAGCTCTTGGTAGGAAACCTGGGCAGACCTGATGGATGTAAATCCTTATCTGTCCTTAAATCTCTGTGTATGTGACTAAACCCAGTACTAACAAAACAGTTAAAAAACCATGATCCTGTTAGCTTAATAATAGCAATAAGGCACTCCAGGGCTTACTTTACCTTAATTAATCACTTTCTTAGGGACATAGCATCTCAGGAAGGTGATTAACAAATGGCAACATATGTCCTGCTTGTACCTTCTTGCATAAATGCTTTAACCTGTGTTATTTTCCATAGCCAGACACTGCAGACACCAATGCCTACTTTTATGGCATATCTTCTGAGAGAGCGAACACAGCAAAAATACTCAATTATCAAGAGAAAAAAAGAATTATATTAGAAGGAAGCATTTTTTTTTCCCCCAGTTTATTTACCTAGCATAACCCATCTAAGATACTGGAGACCAGGAGGGAGAGGGGGAACACAGGACTTGAAAGAAAGACTAGTCTGGCATTGCCACCTTCTGAGGCATGTAAAGCATGCCACCATCTTTTGAATGGCAAAAATGTGCTGTCTCTGGGGCTTGCTGCTGGTCGCATGCGGTTTTCACAGCGTAGCTTGTACCTGTGTTGCCCCATAAAAGCATGAAGCTCATATTCCTGCTCACCGTGCTCCATTGGAGTCAGAGAGCACTAAAAGCACTGCAACATTGATTTGGCGAGGTTGCATTTGGCATGTATTTTCCACCCTGACCCTCTTCCTAGCTGCAGAACAGTCCGGGGGGCACAGAGCAAGTCTTTTCTGTGGCTGCCATTGATGGTGTCCAGCTGCAGGAGGGGTTGGGGGTAAGCTGCAGGATGGGGGTCTTGCTGAAAGGGTGGGGGGCTGGTCCCATACACCCCAACTGTCTCTGCATGAGGGATGTTCCTCATTTTACCCCTCAGAATTGCTCATGGAAAAGGTGCTGCCACACAGAGGGTAGTGTGAACACATGTGAATTGCATAACACACTATGCTATCAAAGAAAAATTTAACTTGCACAAGAAAAGGCATAGGTTTCCACAGTGTCCAGCGCTTGTATTTCAATGTCTGATGTATCCCACCTTCTGAGGGCCAGTGTCCCTCATTTACCCATTATTTTAAGCATTAGTGTCTCACATTTCAGTTATACTCTTTTGTGAGATATGTGGTTCATGGTGGGGAAGGATGGTCCAGCGAGGTCTGAAAGCAGTAAGAAGAATTAGGAATAACCTTTCATGTATGTATTATTTAATAAGGGTCCCCGAGGTGGAGCTTTGGGAGTGGGTGGGCCAATTGTAGCGGGGTTGGGATAGTCAGGATAACAAATCATGCAGACCCACAAACTTAGTGCATAAAAAAGTGCTGGAAAGGCACTTATCATTTTATTTCTGTCAGGAAATGCTGACTTCAGGATTCACAGAAATCAGGAAAATAAAGTTAGTTCAGTCATTTTCAAAGTCTCAACAAAATATTGAACAGATGAGCTATACTCAGGATGAACCACTGCTTTGCTCAGCAGTACCACCAGGCCATCTCCTTGCAAATGTATATACTTCAGAGGCCCAGCACCTCTGGCAGTCAGCTCCAACTGACATCCTCTTTCTTAACTCCCTAGTGGTAATCTTTTATACATTCCTGAGGAGTGACATCATAATCAGATGATCCTCCTCCTTTTTGAAAAATCAAAATAACATACTACAGATTCCTTTTTTACTTTACATTTTCATTCCCAAACATCAGGTATATCAGTGTATAACAGTATTTGTTCTAAATAATCCCATAACCTTACTTTGATGTCCTAAAGCAATGTTCATAGAGTTAATTAATCTCAATAAGGCTAAGCCCCTCCCTTGATAGTGACATCACTCATTACAACTTCTATAAAAGCAGACAGACTGTGAGCTGCCAGCCCTATAGAACACCCATGCAGCTCAACAGATAAGACACACAAGAATATATTGTTCACTTTAACTTTACTTTGCCAAAGGCACACCATGCAATATTTAGGGACTCCCTGGTTTCATTTCCAACATGTGTTTTGTTAGTGCAGCTTCTTTATTCATTTAGAAGCTAGCATACTTCCACACTTTAAACACTGAGTTTTAGTTTATTGAAACGCTCAATACAGAGAGCTCTGTTTCAGAGGGGTTGCTAACAGCAAAGGTTATCTTAGTTTTTATTTTATTCAGGTTCTCAGGGGTCCTGCTGCAGGGTAGGTGGTCGGGGGAGTCTGATCCAGAGGGAGTGTGGGTCCAGCTCCCCAGATGATCATCTGGGAGATGGGAATGATCCAGCAGCTCCAGGGAGGGAGCTCAACTTGGGGGGACTGTTCCATGGGTGGGAAGAATGGTCCTGTGGGGGGTCCAGCTGCAGGGGTGGTGTTTGGCTAGTCCAGGGGATAGAAGGATAGGCCAGCTGCAGGTATATTTGATGAGGGGGGATGGTCCATTTGTGTGAATGGAAGTCCCAGGTGTCCAGTTGCAGGGAGGGTAGTCGTATAGGGGTAGATAAGGAAGCTCAGATTGGGGGAAACTGGTTCAGGGTCTGGAATTGTTGTCCAGCTGCATGGAGGATGATCAGCTGGGTAGGGGAGAGTGTTACAGGGGCTGTAAAGCCGGTCTAGGGGCATGGACAGTGGTGGGGTATTCCAGTTGCAGAGAGATTTTTCAGAGGTTGGTCTGAGTAGGGTGGGGGGTGTTCCAGCTACAGGGAGATTTGGGATCAGGGGACGGTACCGGTCCGTATGGTGGCAGGGTAGAGCCATCTCAATGGAAGGTTGTTATCTGATGAGTGATGCTGGTCCAGGGGAAGGAGGATGGTCATCTGGGGGTACCAGCCTGTCCCACCCCCCACCCTCCACACACCAACAATCATCAGAGTGTGCCTTGGGGCCATCGTGCCTAACTCTCACCCCATTCCATGTGTAAGGAAGCTGAGATGGTACAGTATAGGAGAATGGGGTAAGAGTTAGGCCCAACGACCCCAAGGCACACCCCAATGCCTGTTGGTGTGTGGAGGGTGGGGGGGGGGTAGGGTTGGAAACCCTTACACTGAATTGCCATACTTTTGTATCTGTAATAGGAACCCTAACTGATGCATTAATGGAGTTTTTTGCAATCAATTTCCTTACTGTTTGAAATAGTATAATAGTATCCTTATTTTATTTTGGGAGTGCAAGGTCCTTCAGATCCTGCCCTCCAATCCCTCTGTAGATGTGCATATGTATGTAGGTGTAGGGCCCTGCAAGTCCATGTGTCGAACAACAGTGACCAAACTGTCAGTATAGCCATCTTATTACCCCACCTCATGTTTCCCAGTATGGAGAAATTGTGACATGCAAGGCAAAATGTAATTATGCACAACTGCAATGCCAATCTGTGCCACAGGTGCGAAAACACATTTTGGGCGGAATGTGAAAAATGACAGCTGTACTGTTCATGAAGTGGTGGTGAAAAAATGACTATGTTGAAAATTTGGTGCAAAATTTTTGAAAAGTCCCAAAGTTATGTACATGCATAGAATAAATTCAATGGACAAACTTAACTATGGCATTTTTAGGAATTTGTTCACCAAATTTTCAACATGGCCTTTTTGGGACCACACCTCATGGACACTGGCACTGTCATTTCGTTAATCAGTCCCAAAAGGTGATTTTGTGCAGCGAACACGCCTTTCCTCTCCACTGCTGTGAAAATATGTTTTGGGCAGGATGTGAAAAATGACAGCTGCACTGTTCATGAGGTGGTGTGAAAAAATGGCTATGTTGAAAATTTGGTGGCACGATATTGAAAATTGCCAAAGTTACATGCATGCATGCATAGGAAAATTTAAATGGCCGCACGTAACTCGGGTGTTTTGGGGTATTTATGCACCAAATTTTCAACATGGGTTTTTTGGGACCCCAACTCATGAACACTGGCACTGTCATTTCGTTACTCAGTCCCAAAAGGTGATTTTGTGCGGCCACCATGAAATCACCTTATGAGTCCGATTGATGAAACGACAGTGACATTGTTCATGAGGTGGTGCCCAAGAAGCCCATGTTGATAATTTGGTGCAAAAATACCTAAAAATGGCCGAGGTATCAACATAAGTTCAAAACGCCATTGACAGCCATTATACAACACGTACCTTAATTCTTCAGTTCGCGGTTCAGCTTTGAAGAGTGCAGACATGTCCTGGCCCACAGAAGATGACAGAAGACAATCTCCAATGGTATGTATAGGGCAAGGCGGGGGTGTGGGGTGGTGGGTTGCACAGTGGGAGGGTCAGGATGGGGAGAGGGGATGGGGACAGTGGACAGGGAGACGATGAGAGACTGTTTTCTTTTTTTCAGGATGACAAAAAAAAGGAAAAAGACATTGGGGGACTGTTTTCTTTTTTCACAGGTACTGGAAGCAATGGGACACTGAGAGTGGGCTCCCCAGTGTCTCACAGTACTGGGGGGGAGAAACATAACCGAAGACACTGGGACTGGGCTTCCCAATGTCCCACACTGTTTGGAGGGGGGTTGTAGTGCCGACACAGGGATTGGGCACCACAAAGTTGAATGAGACATTTAAAAATATATATATATATATATATTTCAGGACACTGGAAGTGGGCTCCCCAGTGTCCCACAGTGGTGAGGTGGGGGAGGATTTCTACTGCCGACATGGGGATTGGGCACCCTGATGTCAGCAGAAACTTTTTTATCTATAAAACATGCCTTGGCCCCCTTGGAGGCAATAAAAGGATAAAATATCCTTTTATTATGTTTACCTAAACGGGGACAGAAGAGTATGATTCTGGGCTTATTTTTGGAAAAAAATGTCCAGGAAAGATTTTGGACATTTACAGGGCCGATGTTTTTTTTTAATTGAAGTAGTGCTGCAAATTTGCAGCAGATTTTGCAAAAAGTGCTACAAATTTAAAGCAGTTTGCACGCACCATTGCCATTACTTGCATGTAAACTGCCGCAAATTTGCAGCAGTTTTGCAAATATAGTGCCACAAATTTGCAGCATTGCTAATGGCCAATTAAAAAAACATATTTCTGGCTGCTATTTTAAAAAAACTAAGGTCAGAATTGTGTTCCTCAGGCCCCAATTAGGTCAACACAACAGTTGTTGTCTACCAAGGGCCAGTATTTTTTTTAATTATAGTGTTTTTTCCCCGTCACTAACTGAAAACAAGATGGCGGCAGCACCGCACTAACTTTTCCATTTGAGGCAGCAAAAAGTGCTTCCGCGAAAAGTGCTTCCGCATGGCACATATATTTTTTTCCCATAGGCTATAATGGGAAACTTTAAAGCTTTATAACTTTTGAATGGATTATTATTTTTTCACCAAACCTTCGAAAGGCACATCTGCAGCCCAGACCCCATATACCCTAACAATTTCAGGCCAGACCCCCAAGCCCTTTCAGAGATGTGGATGAGCAAAGAATATGCACCTAAATGGCAGATTCCACAGTTTTTGGCACTCCGCAGCTCCACAGCTGCACCACTGACTGGGACAAAACTTGCCCGATCCAGTGGTACCAGACAGTGAATGAAAATTTTGGACACACTGGTCGTATGGATACAAAGTTATTAAAGTGTAAAATTTGGGGTTTAACATTGAAGTGGCTGGGCAAATCCTACAGTAACTATACTGGCACTACCGTGACAGTATTATGTATGCATAATATACACACACATATATATATATATATATATATATATATACATACACATATATATGCATATATCCCATGATGCTTTGCATTATGAGGAAATGTGTGATTTTGTATTTCTTAGAAACCTGGCTTTATTGCTAGTTCCCTATTTGGGTAACCCTTGCCTCAGTGCTTTTGTGCTGAGGTTCTTCGTAACCTGTTACTGCTGATTTCCTGTCTGTTATTCTGTATGTACATAACATTAATAAAATACTTAACAGTACATTAGGAAATAAGTTATAACAGGCACCACCTGTGTTTAAAAGGACATTACATTGAATACTGACGGTACATAAGGATATTCTGTTGTAATGCATCAGATCTGCGTCCCGGTACTATTCCAGAGTGAAGAAAAAGAAGTCCAGAGAGGGAGGCAGGGAACTTGTGTTTCCCTTACATAGCACATTGCACTCACAGTGCTGTAAAATACCAAGAGGAGATCACCAATTATTAAAAGCAAGGCTGAAAAGATGTCTCTCGGTCTTTGGCTTGAAAACAGAATGGGACTCACAGCTGCACTTCCCTACTAGTAGGATTTTCCCTGTTTCTGGAGCACAGTAAGAAAATGCTAGACCACCCACCAAAGAAAGTTTTATGCCAGAAGCAATGAGTCAGTTCTCCCCAGCAGACTGTAAGGAATGTGCTGGGCATACCTGCTCAGCAAGTCATATAAATAAAATGAAACTTTCCCAGAGACTCAATCAAAGGATAAGAAACAACATATTTTTTAAACCACTGCACTGTTTGTTGGAATAGGAGTCATCTGGTCATTTTGCTTTTAGACAGCAGCCCTTTGCAAGAGTTACAAACAATGCAGTGCGCTTTTTTTTTAAAATGTACTCCTTTGTACAAAAGTACAGGAATTGATATAGTAATGTGGCACGCTTAGTCTCCTGTGTCTTTCCCTCCTACTGACTCTGGCTTTTCCTCTCTCTGACACCTCTCTGTCAGTGATGAATGCTAGTCATTTTGGTAGTGTGGTTGCCACCAGCACACAGTTATCTGCAGTACAGCACAGACCGCCATGTTACTTCTCAGGGCTGCCATGTCAGTTCAGGACTTTCATCATGGTGCAGTTCTGTATTGCCTGTTACACAAAGCTCCAGTCATGTTCACATTGACAAATGCTGAGCACCTTTGGATGGTGCAAAACCTCTGCATTTACTAAATTCCGGACAGAGACGATTACTGGTTTGGTCGTAACAAAATAACTATTTACATATCTCTGCACTCATACACAAGCGTAAAAAGTTTGCACACCACAATTCCCCTTTGAATCGGTACATTGCAAAATTAATCTCAGACAGGTTTCTTAAATGGACACACCTCCACCCCCTAGCCTACTGCCTACTACTCCCTTTTACAGTCCCACATTCACTTTTGTAAGTCTCGCCAATCTTTTGTTTCCCTCCCACTTAGTGATGCATAATCCTTGGCTGACCTGTCAGCTGATCTGTCAATTATACCCAGCTGGGTTTGGCTGACCTTTGTGCTGCCATTCAGTATGCAAATGACACAATACAATTTTATTTTATATAGCACCTTTTGTATCATGCAGAATCTCAAAATGCTTTAAAAGCTCGTATAAGGCTGCCAAGACAAATTAACAATGCACACCAAAACTGCAAAGAAATATGTGATTGTGTAGAGTATGGAACCGTATTGCATATCACATGGAAAACAAAGTACAAAATACAATACATCTACATCTACATCTACATCTACATCTACATCTACATCTACATCTTTCTCTCTCTCTCTCTCTCTCTCTCTCTCTCTCTCTCTATCTATCATCTATCAACAGTATCTATCTATCTATCTATCTATCTATCTATCTATCTATCTATCTATCTACAGTGGCGTGAAAAGGTATTTGCCCCCTTCCTGATTTTCTCTATTATTGCATATTTGTCACACTGGATGTTTTCAGGTCTTTAGACAAAATATAATATTAGATAAAGGGAACCTGAGTGAACAAATAACACTTTTTTTTTTTTACTTATTTCATTTATTTAATGAAAAAAGTTAACCAACACCAACTGGCACTGTGTGAAAAGTAATTGCCCCTAGTTAAATCAACCCAATTAAAGGATAATTAGAGTCAGCTGATTGAACACAGCCAGGCTTGATTACAGCCAGCCCTGCTCAATATAAACCTCACTTATTTTGGCCCTTACCATCAGAGTCACGCTACAGCACAAAGATTCATCAGCACATTATGCCATGATCAAAGGAAGTTCCTGAAAAGATCAGAAAAAATATCAGTCTGAAAGGGTTACAAAGCTATTTCTAAGGCTCTGGGACTCCATCGAACCACAGTGAGAGCCATAATCTCCAAATGGAGAACACTTGAACAGTAGTGAACCTTCCCAGGAGGGGCGGCCTGCCAAAATTACTCCAAGGGCGAGTAAAATCATCCAAGAAGTCTCAAAGGATCTTAAAACAACATCCAAAGAACTGCAGGCTTCTCTTGCCTCAGCTAAAGTCAGTGTTCATGACTCCACAATCAGAAAGAGACTGGGCAAAATGGGCTTCATGGAGAGTAGCAAGGCGGAAACCACTCAAACCAAGAAGAACATAAATGCTCGTCTTTCATTTGCCAAGAAGCACCTGGATGATCCACAAGCCTTTTTGGGAAAATGTTCTATGGACAGATGAGTCCAAAGTGGAACTTTTGGACAACATGGATCCCATAATGTCTCGTGTAAAGCAAACACAGCATTCCACAGTAAGAACATCATACCAACAGTCAAACATGGTGGTGGTAGTGTGATGGTGTGGGGATGCTTTGCTGCCTAAGGACCTGGATGACTTGCCATAATTAAAGGAACCATGAATTCTGCTCTGTACCAGAAAATTCTTAGGAGAATGTCCAGTCATCCTTCCGTCAGCTGAAGCTGAAGCGTAGTTGGTCATGCAGCAAGACAATGATCCAAAACGCAAAAGCAAGTCCACATCAGAATGGTTAAAAGAAGTAAAATTAAAGTTTTGGAGTGGCCTAGTCAAAGTCCAGACTTAAACCCAATAGAGATGCTGTGGCAGGACCTGAAACGAGCAGTTCATGCTCGAAAACCTACCAAATGTTACTGAATTAAAGCAGTTCTCATGAGGAAGAGTGGGTTAAAATTCCTCCACAGCGATGTGAAAGACTGATATTGAATTATAGGAAGTGTTTGGTTGCAGTCATTGCAGCTAAATGTGGCATAACTAGTTATTAAGTGTAAGGGGCAATTACTTTTTTTCACAGTGCCAGTTGGTGTTGGTTAACTTTTTCATTAAATAAGTGAAATAAAAAAAAACAAGTGTTATTTGTTCACTCAGGTTCCCTTTATCTAATATTACATTTTCTGTAAAGACCTGAAAACATCCAGTGTGACAAATATGCAATAATAGAGAAAATCAGGAAGGGGGCAAATACTTTTTCACGCCACTGTATCTACATACTCTATCTATCTACCTATAGACAGTATCTATCTATCTATCTATCTACAGACAGTAGCGGGGTATCCCGCCTGGATAAATAAAGATTTTGAATGATTGATTGATTATCTATCTATCCATTGACAGTATCTATTTATCATCTATCAACAGTATCTATCTTCAGACAGTATCTATCTATCTATCTATCTATCTATCTATCTATCTATCTATCTATCTATCTATCTATCTAGCGACAGTATCTATCTATCAATCATCTATCGACAGTATCTATCTATTGCTCTATCTATCTATCTATCTATCTATCTATCTATCTATCTATCTATCGACAGTATCTGTCTATCTATCTATCTATCTATCTATCTATCTATCTATCTATCTATCTATCTATCGACAGTATCTGTCTATCTATCTATCTATCTATCTATCTATCTATCTATCTATCTATCTATCTATCTGACAGTATCTATCTATCTATATCCAAGCATTTGCTCATGCTCTCTGGGGTATGTTCATATTATTTTGTTATTACTCATTTTTAAACCCCTCAGTCAAAACCATAGTGGTGCTTCTCCTTTAGGGGATACAATATACATTTGCAGGTAGTTTTGCCAGCGCTAGCTGAACAAACACGTTTGGGGAACACAACGAAATCAGAATGCAACACACTTACAATATTTCATTCAGCTCAGGGTAGCTCTGAGGAAGATGCACATACGTCAGAAACGTCAACAATCACCGTGGTAACTGCCACGTCATTGCCAGGAAGACCAGGAAGTAGCTAAGATGGTGAAGAATGAATCTGAGAAATTAAATGCATCTTTTAAGCTACTAGAACCTGTCCCCCAAGTCACCCAATGAATGGACATACTAAGCGTGGACCCAAAGCTACTAAAAAAGGTTGTAATTAGGCAATAGAGCCACAAAGAATTTTTGAATCCAAACTGGCATGTGAGGAGGGTTGGATGAGACAGTAAAAGTAAAAACACTGCTTGAACGTTTGTTGTATTAGTTTGCACTCACAGCACTTCTGGAGCACATTAGTGCAGTTCCCTGTAATCTTCACAAGTAAAAAGAAGTTATTTGCACACAGAAATGAAACATTGTAAGTGTGTTGCATTCTGATTTGCGTTGTGCTCCCCAAACATGTTTGTTCAGCTAGTGATGGCAAAACTACCTGCAAATGTATATCTATCTGTCTGTCTGTCTGTCTGTCTGTCTGTCTGTCTATCTATCTATCTATCTATCTATCTATCTATCTATCTATCTATCTATCTATCTATCTACAGACAGTAGCGGGGTATCCCGCCTGGATAAATAAAGATTTTGATTGATTGATTGATTATCTATCTATCCATTGACAGTGTCTATTTATCATCTATCAACAGTATCTATCTTCAGACAGTATCTATCTATTTATCTACAGAATGTATCTATCTATCTAGAGACAGTATCTATCTATCTATCATCTATCTAGCGACAGTATCTATCTATCTATCGACAGACAGTATCTATCTATCATCTATCTATCTATCTATCTATCTATCTATCTATCTATCTATCGACAGTATATATTTATTTAATATCCCCTCTCTTTATATATTAAAGGGGTGCTGTTCTTCAAGTTTCTGTTAAACTCAATATTTTGCACTTTACTAACGTTGCAACCATTCAAGCGATTCACATGAAATTTGGCATGCACCATCCCAGATCAAAGCACTCTTGATAAGGCAAGTTTTGTTCTGGTTGGTTGTGTGGGTGTGGAGATACAGCGTGTCAATAAACATGTGAATTCTCTTTTGTTTGTAAAATTATTTGTCACGCTACCACACAAACATGGTGTGCAATTGTGGTCTGAAGTATTCAGGGTAGAATGGTCATGAGTCACAGATGTGCCTTTTGAAGATTTGGTGAAAGAATATTAATCTGTTCAAAAGTTATTACATTTTAAAATTTCCCATTATTTTCAATGGGAAAAGTTAGACATTCACCTCGCACAAGGTATCTGTGTCACAAATGGGGAATCCTTTGTTGCAAATGGGGAATCTTTTATCACAAATGGTCCATCTTTTTTCGTGCTGCTGCCATTTTGTTTTTCCCTTGCAAGGAAAACAAATTTAATTAACTAAGAAAAGCATGGCTTTACTACACAGTATGGACTGGGTCACCCCTGAGCTTCTTGGTATGATGCGGCAACGGGATCTCCTTTGGCACTGGGCCAGGACAACAAGGCTAACTATGGATATCCAAAACTACAAAGTGGTCAGAAATAGGTGCACCTGGGCAATACGACTTGCCAAGGCATCATTCCACAAGAACCAGCAATCTCACTGCTGGAGTAATGGGAAGAAGTTCTGGGACTCAATTAAAAACCTCCTCGGGTCTGATGACAGGACCTCCCCCACCATGCTCTGCCACAATGACGAAATCATACTTGATGATGCTGGCATGGCCAATATCTTTAATAAGGCTTTCTCAGACTACAGCGCAGTCCTGTCTCCCAGGCCTGCTACATACCCTGATGGAATGCCAGCCTCCAACCAATTGCCCTCCTCTACCACTGCCAAGCCCAGCCCAAGCTTTTACTTAAGATAGGTGACTGTAAAGGAAACAAGAAAATACCTTGCAAGTGTCCTGGGAAAAACAAGGATGGGGGTGATGGAATTGATATGAAATTGATTTCCATTGCCTTACAAGAGGTCATCTTTCCCATCACTAAGCTGTTCAACCTGTCTCTCCACCTGTCCGCTTTCCCCTCTACCTGGAAATCTGCTCTGGTCACTCCTGTGCCCAAAGGAAGTGACCGGGCACTAATATCCAACTACTGACTTATCTCAATTCTGTCTCCACTCTTCAAAGCACTGGAGAGAATCATAGCCAACCAGCTCACTGACCACCTGCATAAATATAAACTCCTCTGCCCCAACAGCATGGCTTCCACAAGATGCATAGCACTAATACTGCCCTTATTGCCTTCACAGACTACGTGCATGAGGCACTTGACCAGGGCCAACTGGTCGGAGCAATCTTCATAGACCTAACCAAGGCTTCTGACCTTGTGAATCATCAGCTGCTGCTGCATAGACTAAGCTGCCTTGGACTATCCCCTGACACAGTCAGTTGGTTCTCTAGCTACCTGTCTGGGAGCTCTCAGCAGGTGAAAATCAACGGAGCCATCTCCGAGACCAGTGAAGTCACAGTGAGGGTCCTGCAGGGATTCATCCTGGGCCCACTCCTGTTCAGCCTCTTTGTGAACAACCTTCCAGAAGTGTGCCCCTCCTCCAAGATACTGCTCTATGCAGATGACATGGTAGTGTTCTCTCGAGGCTCTTGCCAAGATGCACTCACTAAGGACATGCAGTATAACTTTGACCTCCTACAGGATTGGCTAAAGGTAGCCTGCTAGTGCTCAACAGCAAAAAAAAACAAGTCAATGCTCTTTGCCGGAAGCCAAAAGAGGAGGTATACCACTCCATTCTCAATCTGTGCAACTCCCACTCCAACTTTGAGCAGGTGCCCTCATTCCAGTACCTAGGGATTACAATCGACAAGTCCCTCTCCTTCAATGAACATATACGAAATATTACCACTGCTGCCAATAGGAAGTTAGGGGCCCTATATAGGCTTTGGTTCTGCCTCACACCTGAGGTTGGGGTCCAGACAGTAAGAGGGACAGTTCTACCCATCCTGGACTATGGTAATGTGGTATAAGGCGCAGCCTCTGAAACCAGCCTGCACAGGGTCCATACTACCCTCAACAAAGCATGCCGCTTTGTTTTAGGTGCAGATTGCCTTATGCACATGTTCAACCTTTATATTGGGACATGATGGCTTCCTCTCATGGACCGAATCAAGCTCTACTCCTGCCTTCTAGGGAGGAAGGCCCTTCTAGGGTTTGCACCCTCCTCCCTTCAAGCCTTATTCCATCAATTCCTGGCTGAGCACTCCACGAGAAGTGTTACAAGACACACCCTAGCAGTACCTTTCAGAATAACTGCCTTGGGAAGGCTAGCCTTTGCAGTAAGGGCTCCCACCTGGCTAAATTAGCTCCTCCAGGCCACTACTAACCTTACTCACCTTGGTCAGTTCAAATCTAAAATTCAGAAGACCATCTCCTCTCCAGTACAATGTTGCTGTAAAGAACACCCCAGCCATTTCTAGCCCTCCCGGTGCCCCCTGACACAATATGGCTTGGCTGCAGCCACCCATGGCTCCTAACAATCTCCCGATAATCCCCACCTACCCACCCCTTGGTCCCCCATTCCCCCCAACCCCTCACCCACTTAGCCCTCCTGACCCTCCATCTCCCCCACCTCCACACTCACTAGCCCCCAACACTTAAGCTATCACCCACCGTTGTGCTCTCCCCCTCATCCATCTAGGCTGTAGCCAGCTGTTCCTTAATGGCTGTACTTGTTGGTGGTCACATTAATTGTTCCCTCCAGGAACCTATCTAAACTCTATAGCTGCATTCTGGGAATTCTCATACTTTGTACATAATTGGAATCTGCACTTTATTTACCTAATCTGTTATGGGACTATTTTCCTCGGTATTATGTGATTAAGTGATGGCTTTTGCAATGCATGCAGTCTCTCCCCATCCTTCTGTTTGTAATGCTGTATAGCCTTTTTAATTATGTGTAACTGACAGTACCTACTAGCTGCTCCACTGTCCGTGTACTTGATGTTCCCCCACCCTCTGTTTGACGAGGATCCTTTATATATGAGCTTTTAACTCAAAGGTTGTAATTTCGATTTTACAATAAATAAAAAATAAATAAATAAACAAAACAAGATCTGTGTTTACCTAATTGGGACCCGTTCTATCTGACTCTGGGCTTAGTTTTTAGTAAATGACTTGGAAATGTGTTTTTTCAACATGCCAACATCTTTTTTCGCAGTTTGCGAAAAATGATTTTTTTTCTGCAAATTGCAAAAAAAGAATTTTTGCATACCTCTTTTTCTCCAAAACAGATTATTTAAAAAAAAATGAAGTCCAGAACGGGTGAAATGACCCTCGATTAGCAAAACGTGTGTTGCTTTCCATCCTCTGATCACTGTTCTTGTTCTTTCCCTGGTGTCTAGTTGCACCCCCCTACCCTCCGATTGCTGTCCCCATGATTTCAAAATTTCCCCTGGTGTCTAGTGGCGCCCCCACCCTCTGATCACCATTTCCATATTTTTTTTCTCCTGTAATAAAGCAAACCATCCCTCATTGTCTCTTGCTTTAAAAAAACAACAACCTGTAAAACAGAAAATGATCCCTCGCTGATCAGCCCCCCATCCCCACCTCCCACTCAACACCCAGCACCCCACATCCAGCTGTGCCAGTGCACCCAGCACTCCGCCCACCCGTCCCCAGCCGCTGACTGGCATAGCCCACCTCTGACTTCCACGGCCAGCCACCGACTGTGTGCATTAGTAGTGCTACTGCAATGAGGAGCTCAGAAATTAATTTCTGAGTGCCTCTTGAAGTAGCGCTGCTTATGTACACAGTCAAGCGGCTGACCATGGAGGTGAGAGATGGGCTGTGCCAGCTGCCGGGCTGGGGATGGGTGGGGTGCTGGGTGGACTGCATGTGGCCATGGGGGCCACTAGACTACCAGGAATGGGTGATCATAATTTATTTCATGATGATTGGGGTGGGCGCTAGACTACCAGGGATAGGAAGACCATTATTTATTTAATGCACATTGAGGGGGGGCCGCTAGACTACCAGGGATATACAGAACAGTATACATTTTATACAGATTGGGGGGATGCTAGACTACCAGGGATATAGAAAAAATATTTATTTAATACACATGGGGGGGCGCTAGTCTACCAGAGATATGCAGAAGATTATGTTTTTTATACAGATTGGGGGGGCAGCTAACATTATTTTTTTTAGAGAATGGGGGACTGCTAGACTACCAGGGATGTAGAAAACATTATTTTTTGTTTCTTTGTTTTTGTTCGCGAGCGTGCAATTTCTTTGATCGCGAGCCTGCAAATTCTTTGAGATTCTTTGATTGCGATCGTGCATCGTGAGCGAGGGACGAGATGACCAGATTAAAAAAAAAATTTTCTCAGCCCAGGGGTGCCCTAGGAAGTCAAATGAGGGTGGGTTTTTCTCAGGGGGCTTTGTTCTGTCGAACCATGGTGGTGGTTTACCGCAATTACTTCAATTTTTTGATTTATAGCATTTTTTATTCTTTGTTCATGAGCCTGCAAATTCTTTGATCATGAGCCTGCAAATTCTTTGATTGTGAGATTCTTTGATTGCCATCTTTGATCACGACGGGGGACAAGATGGCCAGATTTTTTATAATGGAATAGATAGGGACATTTTACCAATCTTTAACATTGAATATCTCGGAAACGGTTTGATCTTTTTACTTGAAATTTGGAGGGTGTTTACGGCATGTCCTGTAGATATGAATGATGGTGTTTATGTGTTGGGGAAATTTTTTTTATGGAGATATTGCGTGACGCACTTTACGTGTTGCGGACAGTGTTTTGGATTGTGCTGGTGGCTTGAAATTGATAGGGTGCCTAGCCTTAGTGTCATGGATGTAGTTTTCAGTCATTGTGTGTGTTAAATGTCAACAGGTGTGGAACTGTGCCACTCTGATGAAAGAAAATGTCAAACTTTGACATGTTATATCTTGGACAAGGTTTGGTCTTTTTACTTGAAATTTGGAGGGTGTTGATGGCATGTCCTTTAGATGTTAATAGCGGTGTTTACGTGTCAGACAATATATTTTTTGTGGAGATATTGTGTGGCGCAGTCTACATTTTGTGGACAGCATTTTCTATTGTTCTAATAGATTAGCATTTGTTTGGTGGCTGGTCTTGCTGTTGTCAATGTACTTTTTAGTCATTGGTTGTGTAATGTGGCCCGACGCTTACAAGTTGGTGGGAGCAGGGGCCCACCAACTTGCGCAACTTTCTACTTTTCTATTCTTTGTTTAAAAATAAGGAAATTCTATGCAAAAAACTTTGTTAATGCATCAGTTAGGGTTCTTCTACAGTGAAAAAAGTGAGGAAATTTGATTTTAGGGTTCCTATCCCGCCCCCACCAACAGGCATCAGGGTGTGCGTTGGGGTCATTGGCCCTAACTCTCACCCCATTCTCCTACACCGCACCACCTCAGCTTGTTTACACATGGGATGGGGTTAGAGTTAGGGCTGATGACCCCAATGCACACCCTCATGCCTGTTGGTGGGTGGGGTGCAAGGGTGGGAACCCTAAAATCAATTTCTACTTTTTTCACTGTAGAAGAACCCAACTGATGCATTAATGAAGTTTTTGCATAGATATATATATATATATATATATATATATATATATATATATATATATATATATGTACACACACATATATATATGGACTGTACTTAGCTTAGGGAGGACAATGGGACCTGCAAACAAATGATCAGAGCTAATAAAAACTCCAATGTGCACTGCAGGCTATTAAAACTCCTATTGCTGCAGCCCTCCTCGGATATCAGCTACAGGAGATTCTGGGATTTGTAATTACAGAAAATGTCCACTTGCTAGTCAACAGAAACAGTGATACACTCTACTATACTGCAGTAAACAGAAAGTAAAAAAAAAAGTGTTTTTGCACACAAAGTGCAAATTAGGATGAGCTCCCAGGACTAAGTGTTCCACTTAAAAAGCACTGCACTGATTTAAACTCGAGTTTCTATGATCACCTGCTTCCTCTGAACGTGACCCATCCATTAGACTAGGGAGGCCACTGTGTTTGCAATTAAATGTACTACTGCATATCACCAGAAATCATGATAGTAATGTAAGAACAGAAAGTGAAGTACCATATTCAACTGGTGAGTATAAAAAATAAATTGAATTTGAAAAGCAGTACCCCCTGCCTTGCACACGTCTTGTCAAATTACTAGTCCCTTTTCTAGATATTTACTATTCCAACTCCAAACTGCCATGAATCAGTACCCACCTGAAATTAGAAATGAAAATACAAGTACATGTTCTTTCAAAGCTACATTGTTAAATATCAAGTTTTCTCTTTCTCAAGCAAGGCTGTTTGCAAAAATTCCTTAAATTAAGTTCTCATTTCTGTAACTAAATTTAACTAACGGATGTGTTGTCATCTGAATAACATTTATTATGTTAAAAACCATGATGTTATTTTTGATCTTCATCTGTTTTCTGAGGATCATATTAACTTGGTTTACAAAAATAACATTTTTTTTCACTTGAGAAAATTAGCCAAGCACAAGAAAGTCATTAATGTTGAACAGCTTAAACTGTTAATGCTTTCATGCTTTCAAGAACGAATTATTGTAGTCCTCTATCTGGGCTATGTAATAATTCTTTGTGTAAATTACAGCCTGTCATTAAAACAGCAGACAGTTTTGTGTCTGCTCCTTCCCCCATGGGCAAATTTCACATATCTTTTAGATTCTACATGGGTTACCATTGAAATTTAGGTATGACATTAAAGTCCTATTGCTGGGATATAAAAGCCTTTATTCCCTGTCTCCCAATTATCCTTCTGATTAAATCTCTGTAAACTCCCTAGTCATTTTTCTGGATTTCAGAAGTGCAGACTTCAACCAGATGAGGTATTTGGTCCAGGACAGGTTAACTGGAATGAACAGTGTCAGGGGACTGGAGGAAAGACGGGGAGAAATAAGAGGTGCCATTCTAGAGGCAACAAAGGCATTTGTGAAACCAGTTACCATAAGAAACGGGTACAAGAGGCCAATGGTTCTCTGAAAAGGTCAGAGAGGCAGTGAGGGCCAAAAAGAATGCCTTCATTGGGTACAAGAACAAGCAGGGGCTGAAGAGTGGGGGAGTACCAAATAAGAACTAGAGAGACCAAGAGGGTAGTCAGGAATGCAAAAGCAGGCCCAGAGCTGCATATTGTGGGGGTCGAGAGGAACAGTTTTCAGGTATATAAAGGAAAAAGAAAGACTGGAGGGGTAATGTTTGGCTAACAGAGGGAGGCAGGGTAACAGAGAAGGACAAGTCGAATGCAGCAATTCTGAATGGCTACTTCTGTTCAGTGTGGGCCTTTACTGGAGATCGGCATAAAGGCTGCTGAAAGGGGGATCCAAAAGTGAGCAGATATTTACTAGTGTAAGTGTCAGCAGAAGCCCTTAAGATAGATAAGGTACTGGGGACAGATGAGATACATTGGAGGATGCTCAGAGAACTGGCATCAGAGTTGTCTGAACCCCTATTAGGGCCATTTACTAGCTCTATTCAGTCAGGGGTAGTTCCGGAAGACTGCAGGGTAGCGGACGAAGTTCTTCCCCAATTATTTAACCAGATGAGACACACTAAGCTGAAAGCTTGTTTACAGGTGCAACCTGGGAGCACAGGGAAGTTAACTGACTTGCTCAGGGTCACACAGTATGCAGGTGTGGGCTGTGGGATTCAAACCCAAGTCTCCATATTTGCAGCTCAGAGCCTTAAACCACTGCACTATACTGCCTCCCAACTGCTCAACTGTTCTGCTCTACAGGGCTGGGAACAGAGAGCAGTTGGGTAACTGCAGACCTGTGTCAGTCTTACCTCTGGTGTGGGTAAACTGATGGAGGCACTAGTTAAACAGGACCTAGTGTACTACCTGGAGAAAAATGGGCTCCAGAGTAATAAACAGCACAGGTAGTATGGCAGGGAGGTCTTGTCAGGACAACCTGAAAATATTCTTTGGGTAACTAGGATAGTGGATAAGGGTCATGCATTGGATTTACTGTACTTCGACTTCAGCATAGCATTCAACTTGGTGCCTCACAGAAGGTTGCTGAAGAAGCTAGAGGACCTGGATGTGGCTAGGGACATATTTAACATATTTAGGGGGGTGGAAAGTTGTTTGGAAGGGAAACTGTAGAGGGTTGTGGCAAACAAAGTCAGATCCAAGGAGAGGGAGGTCACCAGTGGGTGCTATAGGGTCCTGGGTCCACTCCGTTTCAATATGTCAATCAGCAGCATACTGTAGGAGAAAGAATTCAGGGCAAGATATGTCTCTTTGCAGATGACACTAAACACTGTGGTAGGGTAGATAACAAGGAGGGGGAAGGGAGATGAAGAGGGACCTGAAGAGGTTGTCCAAGGTTTGGCAGTTGAAATTCGATAACAAAAAGTGCATTGCAATGCACATAGGGAACAAGAACCCCCGAATGGAGTATCAGATGGGAGTGGTTAAGCTGGGCACCACCTCTGAAGAAAGGGACCTAAGAGTCATTATTACTGACTCCCTTGAGCAATCTAGAGTCATTATTACTGACTCCCTCTAGCAATCTAGCTAGTGTAAGAAGTTCTACAGTAAGGCAAACAGGATACTGGGGTACATCTGGAGGAGTTTTGACAGTAGGAGAAAAGAGGTATTACTGTCTCTCTACAGATCACTGGTGAGGCCACACCTGGACTACTGTGACCAGTTTTGGAGTCCTCAGCTAAGGAAAGACAAGGATGGGCAGGAGCTGATGTAGCATTGGCTAACCAAAGTAATTCGGGGTCAGAAGAACAACTCTACAATGATCGGGTTAGGGCACCGAACAATGAATTC
This sequence comes from Neoceratodus forsteri, assembly GCA_016271365.2. Lineage (NCBI taxonomy): Eukaryota > Metazoa > Chordata > Ceratodontiformes > Ceratodontidae > Neoceratodus > Neoceratodus forsteri. The sequence continues at coordinate 35,903,223 of JADMNL010000029.1, read as the reverse complement.
GCTTGAGGCCAAATTAGAGGGACAATATGATAAAGGCCTTCAAATTCCAAAATGTAATAAACAAGACGAACTGCAAGAACTGTTGAGTGGGAGTAGCAAATCTAGAATATAAGGACATGAGTGGAAACTGGTGTGTGTGTGTGCGTGTGTGTGCAAGCACACGTGTACGCATGGGGGGGTTCTGGAGGGATGTGAGAAAGTTTTATTATACACAGACAGTGGTTAAGCCATTGAACAGTCTGCCAGTGGAGGTGGTGGACACAAAAACCATTTGTTAAGTACTTAATAGTTACTCAGTGAGTAACAGTAAGGCTAAGTAAGGAGTAGCAAGGAGGTGCATAGTGTAGATAAAAACCCTTACAAAAGCTCTTTGGGTATGATAGTGTGTTAGATCACTGTTTTTTTTTTCTGCTATCATTCTGTATGTTTCTATGTTTTTATCTAGATCTTTAAGATTATCAAATACTGCAGTACAGTGGTAGCTATGCAAAACTGACCAGTATCACAGTAAAACACAGTGTTTATAAGACCGCAAACCATATTATTCAACTGCTAACGGTGCACTGCACATTATACCATTATACCAGAATACCAGTCAACATTTGTGCAACTACCACTGTTCATCGCTGAAGGTACACAATTTTGCTCTGCAATCAGGGGCTGTGCATTCTTAATCAGACCAGCCTGCTTATGGAGTGCAGTACCTTTAGCAGTTTGAGAGGCTGGGTCTATAGACTCTTAAATAGTTGTTAAAAACTTTTTTTCTCTAGCCTTTGAAACATCTTGAATGTGTTTGCTGCTTGGATTTACTTTGCATTTTAATAGATGGATAAATCTTTATTGTTACGCTAAAACAGCCTTTACAACATACCAACAAAAAAGTATCCATAAAAGCGTAAATATATAAGCATTGCAATTCATAGTGTGCAATAAATACAAATCAAAAATTCCACAACAGGGTGTGCATTATAGGATTTTAATGCTTACCTCTGGGAAGTGCATTCAAATCCTATAATGCACACCCTGGCGGAGCTTATTACACTTATAAAATGGCTCTAAGCAGGTTTTTGGTGGAGGAAAATGAGATTTGACACCTGACCATGCATTTATAGAGATTTAATGCAAGGATAGGTAATGATGCTTGGCCAATGACATTTCTAGATTTTTTCTTGCCATTTTATAAATACAAATAACCCCCCCCCACGAAAACAGTCTAAAATAAAAAGGTTAACTCCACACAGCCAGTGTTATTGCACATAGTTAAGTGCCAGCCTGTCTCTAACAACCATCTTAATCTGGGCAAAGCTGCTTAAACAATGCTTTAACAAGCATGTAAACCAAGGAAAAATAAACCTTGGTAATCTTCAGTTCTAATGAGCAGTAGTCAGTACGGAAGCTGCTGGCCCGGTGGCACTGAGGGTTGAGGCGATGGATGCCTTACCTTGTGCCATGCTGGTGACCCGGGCTCCGGAACTACCTTGGGTCATCGGGGAGTTAGCATGGGGGGGAGGAAGGGAAGGAGGAAGTAGGATTGAGCCACCCAATGGCATCTCTCCTTTCCTGGGGAGGTTGTCACCCCCCCTGTAGTTCAGCCGCTGCTGGGTGGAAATCCAGTAACAGCGTAGGCGGGAGGGCATCTTGTAGCGTGATGTGAGCGTGCCTCCACACGTGCTCATTCAAGCCAAGATGGGGACAGGTGAAAAACAGGGGTACAAAAAACAATCAAATACTAATTAAAAAAAATAGTACAGAAATAAAATTGCAGTACCCTATTGGGTACCAAACTCCATGTATCAGAACCCTCTAGTGATAGTGCATAAACTAATGCTGAATGACAACATGTAATTCAGATGGAAGTCCAGAAATCCCCCAAATTTTGTATTGATATATTATCTGATTCCCATAAGTCAATGTCACCAACCTAGGCTAGACAACAAATATAGGGTAGTGCAATATCAGCACGACACAGAGCAATCACACACATCACGGGTTAAAGCTAAACATATTTTCATAGAATTGGTAGCATAGGTCAGAAGTAAATCACCATTTTTTTGTAGTCCTAAAAGCAGCCAATGGAAATTGAGCAAGGAATTCTAAAGTTTGAATTTCTTCCAAGTTAAACACTTGGTCCAGAATATATTTAGTAGGAAAATGGCATTTTTGCAATAAAACTTCCCATGGTACTTTTCCCTGATATTAACCATGTGCAATAAGTTTTCAGTACATCCAAGATTACATTTGCATAGCTCCAAGGCAGTGATTACTTGTTTATTAGAAAACCTATTTTCTAAGATTTTTACTAGGTTGTAACTCAGAACTTGAAATCAGTCTTGCAGAAGTCATCCTTTCAACTTGATCCTTCATCAGGTTCAGATATAGTTTTAAGGAATGTGGTTTTATGTTATTAGCTAACCAGCTGGAACATTTCAGTTTGCAAATTTTTTCCATATCAAACTGACAGGCAGTATCTGACACTGCTTGTTTAATGACCTTCGAATATTTATAGCTAATTTTAATCCCACTAGTCACATAGTTTCAAAGACAAAAATATCCATTAACGGCAAGCTCATTTTTAACCAGTGAAGACATGGGGAAACACAGTTTTTACCATAAAGCAATTTTTTTTCATTCAAAGCCATATAGGGTGTTTTTTGTAGGAATATTTGTGAGACTGATCCAGTAAGCAATTCTAGCTGATGTGATAAAAACTTTGATGGGCAGGGTTCCCAATTCTGCACTAACTACACAAGATGGTGCAGCCAATAGGAGGCAAGATGATGCAGCCAATGGGAGGCCTAATAGCCTTTTATAAATACTATTTAAAACACTCTCTATTCTGTCTATGTCCCCGTCACTCCATATCTCACATACATACAATATTTCGCTATTAAATTTTCCACTAAGTGCTTCAAGCACTGCGGATACTGTCCTACCACCATACTTAGAGTTAATCCTGAAAAGACCATTAACTAATTGCCTACTATCCTCTGTCAGGGTCTTAATATGTAAATTCTATGAAAAAGTATTTGTGAATGTGACTCCTAAATATCGATAAGACTTAACAGTCTGAAGCGGTTTCCCTTCAATGAACCATTTCATATTAGTTTTATTGCTCCCAATAATTAATACATTAGATTTGGACAAGTGTATTATGAGTTCAGAGTGGTCACAAAATGTCACAGATTTTTCCAATTGTTTTATTTTTGCATGCCACCATGGGAGAGCAAGAAGAAAACACAATCATCGGCATAGGCCAAAACTGGGATGTCAAACTGTGAACTCTTAGGAGATTGAATGTTTTTCTGACTTAATTGTATTAAAATATCATTTAAATATATGTTAAAAAGAGTGGGAGCCAACACTCATCCCTGTCTCACACCATAGTTAGAGATAATTGTATCAGTAATGTTACCACTTCTGTTATACTTTATCTTGGCCCTCGTATCCATATAAAGATTCTTAATTAAGAAGACTAAATCTGGATCAATACCATTATGAATTATTTTCCCCACGAGTTTGCTTCTAACCAAGGTGTCAAAAGCAGAGCTAAATCCAATGACAATGGTAAATCATTTTTTCTTCCTAATGTTGTCTTATTTCTCGACAAGGTGAGCAAAGGTAAGACAGTTATCTATCATGCTTCTGCCTTCTTGGAATCCAGTGTGTTACTCAGATAAAGGGCCATTCTTTTCTAAAGTATTTTTTTTTTTTGCTGACCCAAGAGAACCCTGGCTTATAATTTAGCCATTATATCTATACGGAGTCAATGGGCTTATGTGTATTTTAATACGTAATTGTAATATATTGAATAACACTGATGTATATGTTTTGGTTTCAATTAAATGTTTATTGTCTAGTGCTTCAAACCTTTTGAGAAAGGCCTTTTACAAATAAAGTGGATTGGACTGATATTTAAATACCTGTTCAAAATTTGTAACTGTTATAAATGAATGCTGTTTTTTAGTTACAAGTATTATACTAAAAGTTTATTTTTATGCCCATTGTACCACTAACTTTTATTGTAACTATTTTTTTTCCCAAGTTTGCAGTTGTAATAAAGAGATTCCCCTCAATTTATCTACCAATAAAATTGAATTGAAATGAACAATTATATTCCGGTTACTATCAGGAATTTGAATCCTTGGACCCGATTTTACTGTGTGGACGCATGGCTTGCGGCAAGCCCTGTATCCGATGCAAAGGGGGTCACAAATGCATCAAAGCCCATCGGATGCAGGGCGGTCTGGTTTTCAAAGGGGTGGCACATTTGCGACAATTTCCCCACTTTACAGCTACTTGCACCAACGGGTTGGCACAAGTGCCACAATCCCGGATGCAAGGATAGACCAGGATATGGTGGTCTAACTCCTTGTGTCCCGGGTTCTGGACTTGTGGTGGGTGTTTGTGGCATGAATCTTGGAAAATCACGCTTGCTGCAATGTTTGGTGCTAGTCACAACTTGCTTCAAACACCCTGACACAAGTCTGCTGCACCGCCGCATCCCTCTACTAAAATTGAGCCTCTAGTCTCTTGTTTTAAGGTCCAAATATATCTGGTTTCTATGATGATTCACACCCAGATGTCCTGGTTCCTAATATTCCTAATATTCTGATACTTCCAGTGAGCCATGCAGAGGCATAGAATCCAGGGTACTTTGTTGTAGCCTAATGGCTATGTTACACAGTAAAGAAGTAAGCAACCTGGGTATTACTCTTGGTCATGGCATTTACATTACAAGCTATATAAAATGATAATTTTCCTGATGGGAACATTTCATGGTATTTTGCTACAGTACTAGATTAGGGCTCTATAATGCATTTGAAACATTTTAAATAAAATCTCTTTAGTTTATGAAAATATTTTATAAGAATTTAAAGTTTTCTATCTGTCTATCTATCTATCTATCTATCTATCTATCTATCTATCTATCATCCATCTATCTTGTCTGTCTGTCTGTCTGTCTATCTGCAGTTGTCATGTTATAAGCACACTCTAAATGCCAAGCAAAATTATAAAAAGGGTCTGAGAAATGAAGCTTTCTGATTGGCTGTAAACATTCTAATAGCCTTGTGTTAAACTTTTAACATACATGTGGAGCTTAATCATATGCAGAACAAGGCTTAACACTGCGTAAAAAAAAAAAAAATTAGATTAAGAATAAAGCATCTCCAGAGGTTATGTTAATGGTCAGTTAATCACCCTCTAGGGGCATGTGGCACTCAGCTATGCCTTGTGCCACATTACACCCCTAGAGGATGATTAACAGACCATTGACATAACCCCTGGTCATGCCTTATTGCTTAAATGTTCTTATAACTAGGATGATCATATTAGAGGGCTGCACTGAAAACAGTGAAAATCCGTGTAAAATGAATGGTTGACATAATAAAACTGTACTCAAGCTAGCCTTTGGAGAACCTGTTATTAAAAGCAGTATAATACAGCTTCCTAAAACAGCACTTGTCTAAGCAATAATTGTTGTAAAATTCATTCAGTGTCAGCTAACCACGAAGCAATGTGTGCTGCCTTCTTCATAGGGCTTCTTTCACGCACCCATGGCCATGAGGACACTAGACAATGATTCGATCCAGACCCCACACACTCAGAGGTGACAAGGACCATTTACCACTATGTCTGGAAAATAAATGGTCCGACTGTTTCTAGAAATGGGCTTTACTGCCATCAAAACAATGGGCAAAAATCAGGACATCTAAAAATATTCATATAAATTGGATGTTCTTATATCCGATGTCCTTACTACAGGAAGGCATTTCAGCAAGGGTTTTAAGTGCCTCAGCAGTCTGCACACTCACTTCTGAGGCCAGAAGATAAAAAGTTGTGGGTTCTGTCCCCACACCAGGAATTTGGGGTAAAATCCTGGTACTGACACTGTAGTACTACATGGGGTGGGGTGGGGGAGAGTTGGGGCATTCCTGAGGTGCCATCATTCAGATGGCACATTAAACTGAGGTCCTTTTCACCTGTTCTGATGGTTATTCAGGTGGATGTCAAAGATCCCATGGCACTTCTCAAAAAGAGTAGGGGAAATTTATTTTAAAATAAAAGTTCAAAAGACAGTACCAAAAACAGAGAAAACTAAATGCAAAATACCATAATACACACACAAAGGAAGTTATACAATGCAAATCGAAGTTCAAGAAGAAAAAAAATCACCAATTTCAAACATTTGCAGAAAAAAAAGAAACATGAGCATAGTCAAATATGAAATGTTAAACATCACATTTCATTATTAGGTGCATTGGAAACAACCCAGTCCTGTAGCCAATCAAATTTATTCCAGGCTTTTGTGAACTACAGCTTAGTTTGGGACATAAATTCCTGTTCATAGATTCAATAAACAGCATGGGATGTCATCCTCAAAATATCCCCTGGGGTATTCATAATTTCTGCCTAACCATACGATCACATCTCCCCTGCCATAAATAGTACTTTAGAATAGAAAATAGAAAATACTGCACACAGAGAACTGTGGGAAAAGTCATCCCATTTTGAGTCAAATAGTCCCAAAGAGAAGAGACATTTCCTCAGTGTCTGGGCCAAATTTCTCCCATTCACTAAAAATACCTCCAACTGCTTAATGTTCAATTTCAGTTAGTTTCCATCTGTAACCACTCCCCCCACCTCCAGGGACAAGGCTGACAATAGGCAGAAATGCTTGGTTCTCCTTTCTTGATCAACAAAAACTAACTACTGACTTACTGACTGACTAAATCACTAAATTAATTAATGGAAAGAGCATTCAGTTTGGGGGGAATTGTTCCAGATTTGGGTACATTCCTGTTAGGAATGCAACCAGTCAGAATGGTGCCCTCAAGTGGAACACTCTACCTGCTTAATGCTAGTGATTGCTCCAGGGGCATTGTGGCAGGAGACCATGGGGCATCCTAGTTTCAGATTTCCTGTTTTTGCTCATTCACATACTGTGTATGGGAGAATGGAGAGGGGGACAACTAAGTCAGCCTGGTTGTTAATACTGTCATCCCCCCACCCACGACCCAAATCATGGATTGCGGGTCAGTGGAGGGGCCACTATTAAATTATACTCTGTGGGAGCCTGGGGGTGTCAGGTTAGGGGGAGAGAGAGGGCAGGGTAAATAGACAGTGTCAGCTCCTGACACAGTGCTAGGAGCTGGCAAGGTTATTTATTAAGCTTTGTATTTGTGGGTGTCGGGGCTGCAGGTCATTATGGTTCCCTTGCTTCCCCAGAAAGCCAAGGAACCCATGAATATTTCACAGTTACCAGTTAGTGGCATATAACACAAGTGCATTTATACTGGTAACAAATGGTTATACACATTTTTTCTTCAAGGGCTACCGAGTTCAAACATGCAGCACTGTAGTACATCGCCTAGTTCATATCCTGTTCTACGAACAGCACATGTTGGTGAAAAATCAATTTAATTGATTATATGTTTTGCTCCTTCAATGAGTAGAACACAAATGAAAAGGAAATGGAAAACAATATTTGTTTACATTTTTTAGCTATACAGGACTCTTAAAGTCGAAAACCTGCTTGAATAATTGCTAAATCTGATGTCATATATGCACACACGAATACTAAAAGTGCAAAGTGTGAGCACCTGACATTGTTTTGATAGTACTCTAGATTTCCCAGCATGCTCAGTTCTGGATAACTAGTTCATGCGGCAGTGCATCTAACACCTCTGTTTCTAACTGATATTTGTTTGATTTAAAAATGTCTTTATCGGATAGCAGCACTGGACTTATTCCCTCTTTCAGGCTTGACCAGGACCAAATGCATGCAAAAAAAATAATCAATTACAAAACAATAATAATAATAATAACAATACATTGTGCATACAGTATAATCATTCACAAGCACAGTTACATATTTCTGGCAAATACTGATGAAAAGGCAAATAAAAAGTCAGTAAAGAGCCAGCCTTACAAAGTGAATTGGGCAATTAATCGCAGAGATTAGGTGCAGCAGCTGAGAATGCCCTAGAACCCATCTTTGTTTTACAAGTTTGCATGACTCTCGATGTCAATGTATTATAAAGGAATTATTTTGAAAACAGACCTCTACTTTATGATTAATATGTTTGACCTGATAGAAAAAAAATGGCTTGCCCTTGATGAGGAAAAATGAAGCATTTTATCTGAATTTAGAACTTCATAATTTTGAAACTGCTTGCATGAAAAAAAAAATTTGCACAAAAAGACACTAGAATGCTGATGTATAAAGAATCCTGGTTTGCCAAAAAGGATTTATTTTTGTAATCATGCCAGCATTATTACATAAATTATTATTTACTAATTTATTCATACAATTATAAGCCAGTATAATCCTGAAGGATACTGAACACTTCTCACTTTGCCAGGTGACCTTGGGTGGCTGCAGTAGATGATAAGCTTATGTGGCTCTGAAAGCTTACATACCATACCATGTAGGTACCATATCTATGTTGCTCCAATAAAGGATCTCACAGGCTCCAATCAGAAGCATGCAGATCATATGGAATAGTGAACACAGAAAGATCCCCCACCATACTTACCTATGTTGTATGCTTAATATGATCGGGTTTTACCTATCCATGCGAGACATATGTGGAAGATAACTATTATAACTGTTGCAGTCTGACAGCTGGCTGGATATTAAGTGCCTCTCTACTTGTGAGGGATAAGTGAAATTGTAACTGTTGTAATTGTGGTGAAAATCTACATTTCAGACTTTGAAATAACTCTTCCATTGATGTTTTTGTTTCTGAGGCATATATTATTATAACTCTGAAAGAATTTTTCTGCCACTCTATATCAAGCATCAGCACTGTCCCAGGTTCTAAATCGATCAGTTTGTATGCAGTAAACTCTGAATTTTTAAATAAGATCCTTACCAATGAACACATTTCGTTCCCCAGCGACCAGAAAGAGGGGCCTCATGACCATGCCCTTTGAGTCACAGAAATGTCCCCTGCAGTTCTTAACCTCGTATCCTGAAGTAAATTAATATGAGAATCGAGGTTAGCTAGCTTGGAAAATATGGTCAGTCTACTCCTGTAGTTTCTGATGATATTTACATTCAATGTGGAAACTTGCAAATGATCACATAACCCCCTAGCCATCAGAAACAACAGGAGGAACAGTCATTTCATCATTTATTCAGAGGAAGCTTCTGAATCCCCTTCATCGTCTTCAGTTTCTCCCTCTGACTGCTGTTCCTGCAAGATTTCAAATCTGTTCTCCAACTGAACCAGTTGGTTATAGCCATCTTAATCTTTGGCTGTGGTAGATGACGTCATCTTTGAGTCCTTACTGCTACAAAATCCTTCAAAGGTAAAGGTGGGGGCATATCCGTGTCTGTTGAGGATGTAACCTTCTTCTCCTTAGAACCCACATCTTGAGAAACCACTTCCATTTTCTGTACATACTGGTCAAGTTCCAATCTCCCTGTGTTCTCTTCAGATTTATCCTTCATGACTTAGTGAGGCTGACTGGGGGTATCACTCGTTATTTGCCCAGCTTTGATCTGAGTTGGGGGTCTAACTCCTGGGGGTGGGGTGCTAGAAACATTACATATGAACATATGAAATTACCAGCAGAAACAGGCCTCATGGTCTATCAAGTGTGCTTGAGTGTGCAGCTAGCCCCTCATCATGCAACTGCCCCTCCCTCCCTCCCTTACCAGTATAGTTCCCCTTACCCTGTCCCAGTCCCTCTTGAAACTGTCCACCGTCTTACAGGACACTGTCTCGTCTGCTAAGATGTTTCATTTTTATCCACCACTCTTTCTGTGAAAAATGTCTTGTTGTCTCCCTGTTAAATTTTCTCCTCTCCAATCTTAGTCCATGCCCTCTCATGTCCCTCCCCCTTCTCATCTAAAAAGTCCCTTCTGTGTTGGTCTTGTTTATCCCCTTCGGATACTTAAAGGTCTCAATCATGTCCCCCCATCCCTCCTCTCCTCCAGTGAATACATATTCAACTCTCCCAGCCTGTCCTCGTAGGTCTTGCTCTCCAATCCCTGGATCATCTTTGTGGCTCTTTGCTGCACCCCCTCCAACAATTTCATGTCCTTCTTCAGGAATGGATACCACTACTACATTGATGTGATGTTCCCCTTGCTTCATTCCGTCTCATGGTTCATGTTGATGCACCCATGGTTAAAGGTTCTCTGGAACCCTATGAGATGGAGGGCATTTCTGGGTCATATCTGCTACCCTGTCTCTAGGCTTGAATGACAATGTCATCTTGATCATAAAAGTCCCCTTTATTATGTGCTGCCCAAGGACATTGTCTGCATGAGTGCCCCTTGATCTTCACATAGATTGTACCTTAGAGGGTTCAAGCAATACAAGCTAGAATGTCCATACTCAAGCATAATATGCACTTTAGCTCATCACAGGCAATGTGGCAAAGCACCACACTTATGGCAGGTTTTCAGCTGTGCTGAATTAAAGCACAATCCACTGTCACATCCTATTAGAAAGCTGCTGGGTAGATGTTGTACCTTTCTCTGTAGAGTGTAGCCTAACCTTAATCTTCCACCCTGTAGTCCATATGTTCTCAGAACCTTGTATAGGAACTGGTCAGTCCAATACATCTGCTCTCAGCTTTACCCCATATAGTATGTCCAAGATGTTAACTCCCGGGCCTGCCCAGTGGTGTGGAGGGCTGAGGCACTGGATGCCTTACCTCCTGCCATGCTGGTGACCCATGCTTGGGAGTGACCATGGGTCATCAGGGGTTGACCAGGGAGGGAGAGGATTGAGAGTCCAGAGGACTGCTCTTCTCTCCTAGGGTGGGTGGTTTGGCTCTCCCACTGAATGACTGCTACCAGGTGGAGGCCTGGTGGTAGTGTGGGACTGAGGGTGACCAAGATGGGAGGATGCTGCTGGACTGCAGTGTGTGTGTGCGTGCCTCCACACACGTATGCCGACATGCATGTCAGCAAGGAGACTGGAGAAAACAGAAAAAGGAGCTAGCAGGCTCCATGAAGTCCTGGCCATGCTCCTGACTCCGGCATCCCCTGGGTGACCTGGATTGTGCTTCGGGGGGGGCGTGGCCCTCCCATCCCTGGCCCCACCACAGGGGGAGGGGGAAGGGGAATCCATGGGGGAACCTGGCCCTGTGTGAAGGCTGGATCGTAAGGCATGCTGAGGAATGAATCAAGCCCTCAGAGAGGGTCATAGCTTGCCTGCTAGCCCCAGCAGAAAAAGCTCTATAGTGAAATAGATGTTAGTGCCCTCATTCTTAAACAGGATTGTTACCATTTTGACAGCTGGTTTTGTGAGGGGTATAGCAATGAATGGTATCCATAAGGGTGTGTGCCTGAGCTGTTGGTACATGGTACAAAAACAATCGAATAAGACCGGGGTCTTAAAGCTTATATGATATTGGACATCCCCTGAAATATGTATAAGCAGTTATATTTCAGTAGCAAAGAACCCCACAGAGTCTTCCAAATAGTTTCCTAGCCACATAGACATAGTCGAGGAGCTCCTCACAGCTTCCTCGATAATACAGTCTTACTGTGTTTCACCTTTTTGGAGGGTCCCTCATGTTAGCAAAAAAAATCATCCATTCTGAATGTCCCTCAATTGCATCATCCTCCACCACCCAGAAGTTCAGGAGGGGGGTGGTATCTGCTCTCTAGACAGTGCATCTTCCTGGTGATTTTCTGTGTCTGGATTAGTAGGATCAGGCACATGAAACACGTTTATATGGCCTGGTCGGCACCACTGTGAGCGGTGTGGAGGAGTTGCTCAGCTGCAGACAAGGCAATGTAAACAGCCTGAGGAGCATTGCAGGCCATTTTGTTGCAGCTCTGCACAATTGGTGCTCTTCTGGGGATGCGTTCTGGTGCAGGCGTTTTATGCTAGCATGTGAACACGCTGCTCCACCTGCACCAGTACAACCCCGTGATACCCCGCAGCAAGCAACTGACTGCTCTTGATTTCCTCGCAATACTGGAAGTGCTGGGTGCAAAGCTGCCCAGGTCTGCACAGATGCAGGTGGGCAGCATGTAAACATGTGGCGAGAGCATTGTGGGAGGAGTAGAGAGCACAACGTTACCTTCAAGGTAGTGAAAACGAGCCTTTTAGTGTTCCTCTTTCTGAGGCTTGGATTACCGTCTTCATTACTGTCTGGTGACTAATGATCTTTCTCAGCCTCTACCGTGTTATCACATGTGTTTTCCAAGTCCATAGGAGTCTTCTGTGATATTGTTTCTCCTTATTCTGTTCTTCAGAACTATGTGCCTCTAATAACCCATCCTTAGTTTTTTTCTGGCACTACTAACTCACTGAAATTCATGCCAGACCCTGGCTCACGTTACTTTTTTTTATTTTTTTTTATTTTATTTAAACAGCAGTTTGGAAAACCTTTGAGCCATAGGCTCATTTACAAAGGTACCTTGTCACAGTAAGACAAACCAAAATACACAGTATAGCAGTACAACACATAAGTATAACTAAAATTAAGACATAGATACAAACAAGCTGGTACAGGTAGGATGGATGCAAACAATACCAGAGTTATGTCATCCTTAGCAGCTTAGTAATAAGCTTTGTCATAAGTATTGAGTACGGCTTTGACTAGTGGCAGTTACAGCATCGGGTGTTAATAAGGTGGTTACGTAAGGAAGTTCTGAAGCACGATATAGTTGGAGCTTCGGAGATGGAGGGGGGCAGTGTGTTGAACCAGGAGGGGGCCCTAAAGCTGAAGGCTCTTTGGCCGTGAGAGGTCCTAGCTCTAGGGATAACAAGAGAGCCTTTCCCAGTGGTCCGAGTATGAACTAGTGGGACAGAGTGGCATTACTATTTACCTCTACAGCTATGTCAGGTTGTGCTCTCTCTGATTGCCTCTCATTTTGTACTTGCACCCTGGTTTCCCACTGATGTATACCAACTGCTTTTCTAGGGTATGCATAATGTTTCTATTTGAAATGTGATCAGTAAGTCCCCCACTTTCTCTTGTTTCTACTACCTGATTACTGTGTGACCTTCATCCTTCTATGTCAGGCTGTTTTTCCCCCACTGATTGAAATTTGCATGATCCCCCCCCATTACACAATAATTCACACCCTCTTTCGTAAAGTCCATTTTCAGTCACACCTTTCACAGCACTCCAGTGTCATCACTGTTGGATCTTACTGGTGTTCTTTTATAGACTGACACACAAACTGAAACTTTCAATCTAATCCTGTCACCGCTTCTGACGGATCTTCTTCAGTTTCATTTTTTGCATCACTCTACGCTGGTCACGCGCCATTTGGCTCTGTGCCAGTTGTTTGCTGATTTAAGTGAGTTTAGCAATTTTTTGATTTTCTGTTGTCCCATTTATTTATTTATTTATTTTCTTTGTTTGTTTTTTGTTGTTTATTTATTTAAAATTGGTAACTGGGAGAGGCACACTGAGCCATGGCTCATTTCTTGGTGTGACCCGGGGGAAAGGGGAAGGGGAGAAGCACACTTACAAATGAAATACAGCCAGTCAGGTGATGTAATTGCAATGAAGATGACATAAAGAGCATAAACTGAGTGCAGGCAGACAAAATGGCAAAACATTGCATACAGAGGACAAATGAATTAGCATGCACATCATCTGTGCAGGCTGGGCCAACTCAAAGTGCACAGTGCCAGAGTGAAGGGAGGCTGAGCTGGTGCTGAAAGTAGGAGTCAAAACAGGTTGAGAAGCTTCAAGGAGGTTGCCAGAGCTATGAGGTTGGAGGTGGAAGGTAAAGGGTGGTCAAAAGCCAGGCAAGGGTAAGGAAGGGTTCAGTAAGTGGGTTGGCAGAAAGGAACGAGGGGGGGTGTTTAGCTGGTGTCCAATGGAGGGAAGGGAGAGGGAAAGACGGATGGAGGAGGGTTGCTGGTTCCAGAGAAGGGAGAATGTGTGTGGGTCTCTTGAGCGCAGGGAGTAGGAGGAAGAGTGGATGGGGGAGAGGAGATGGAATAGGTATGAGGGGAGAGATCCAAAATGGTATTTGGAGATGAGGGAAACATAGTGGAACTGGCAACATGAGGGGAGAGGGAGGATAGATAGGGAGGAGTAAAGGGAGCAGTGTGGTGAGTACAAGAGGGTAAGTTGGTAGCAAAGTGGCAGAAAGCACGGGGTGCCCAGTCTGGCACGTTTCTGAGAACGTTTGTCATGCATTCTTTATAAACATAGACACTGCCTGACACCTGATGCCCTTAAGCTAGCAGTACACAGCTCTATTGTCTCCATCGTTGATTATGGGCTTGTTATCTATGGAGCAGCCACAGCTACAGCACTGCAGCGAATTCTTACAGCGCTGAATAGGGCCTGCAGACTGCTTACTGGTGCTGCCCACCGCACGCATACCTGCGACCTCTATAAACAGTCAAACTGGCTACAACTTCGGGGAAGGATTACTTTCCAAACCTGCCTACTAGCAAAAAAGTCATTGATGGGACTCATGCCCCTGGGGTTCAGTCTCTCTTAAGCCCAGCCAACCACTCACATTGCACAAGAAGCTCTGACAACTATTCTGTGGCTGTTCCCTGCTGTTGCACCACCCAAGGCCAGTGGTCTTTTGAAGGTAGAGCCCCTAAGATGTTTAACTCCCTGGGGAGCGAGCTCACCAACTTAGGCACCCTCTGCTCATTCAAACACAAGCTATGTCAAACGCTTGTGTCCAGAGCCACCTGTGACTGTTTCTCCTACCCTCCCAGGTAGTCACTTCTGTTCTTCGCACCTCTCTACTATCACCACCTGTACCTGCCACCACCCTCCCCCATATGTGCCCCTACCTCTCTCCCTAGCCCTGGTCCAGCACCTTCCTCTCTTACCCTCCTTCAACTCCCTTCCTCTCTCCCTTTTCTAATCTGCTCACCCCACCCAATGTTGCACTTGTTCCCCGATCCTTGCCTCCCACCCACCTCTCCTTCTACCTCCCTCCCAGTTACCCATCTACACCCACTCTCTCTTCCACTTGCCTACGCTACCTGGCACAATTGGCAGCAATTCAGTTTTTTCCACTCTGTCTTTCCCTTTGACGATGCCCTTCTGGCAGCTTTAATCCATGTAAATATTATTTGTTGTGACTCATCATTCTTAAATGTATGCCTGATTATGTTGTTCTGTTATTTATATCACCTGTAGTTTTTAGACCATGTATACCCTGTACTGAATTCTGTATTCAAACTGCTTGCCTGCTAATCTCACACAAACTGTACTTCTATTCTTTGTACACTGACTTGGAACCTTTGTAAAAGAGCCATTGGCTCAAAGATATTTATCCGAAATTCTAATAAATAAATAAATATTATTGTATACTGTCATTTACTGTGAATTTTAATGAGCCTTTCTGTTATTGTTGCCCCTTTTTGGGACTCAGCCTAAAGCCTTGGTGGGGTCTTGCCTTACGTTTCCCCCCAGGACTGCTACTTTTTCTCCTGCACTGCTGTCTGGCCTCTTTTGGTACTTTGTTTATGTTTTGGTGTGCCTTATTTCTCATTTGTTGCTGTTCTTTTGTGTGTTTGTGACTGCACTATGATTTTGCCCTGTGGGTTTGGAGCTGGTGCTGTACCAGTCTTCCTGTTTGGTTGGTTGGCTCTTGTCTGGCTTGGAGGGAATTAATGTTGCCATTTATCAGTCCCCAGTCACTCCTGTGATTTATTTTATTCTTGTGCTGCCAGTTTGAGTCTTTCCCCCAGTTCCTGCTGCCTTGTTCTATTAACATTTGGACAAGGATAGCAGCCTGCCGCTGCCCGAGTTTTCAGGTGGGTCTTGTAACTTGCTACCCAGTTTCTACACTCTGCGGATGATCCCGGGTGTAGCCTGTCTTATTCTGGTCCCTCCAGCACTGCTCAGGGGATGGATGTAAATTCAGTGCAGAAGCTGTGCTACTTGAGCAGGAGCCACTCCAACTTAGACCTCTAGTTTCTACTTCCTTGGGTGATCAGTGGAGCATTCCCTTTTATTTTAAAACTTTGGAAAGCACCCACTATGGTGTGGATGCACTTCCTGAGTGCTGGGCCAGTCACGGCCAGTCTCGTGAGCTGTGAGATTTCTGCCACGCTGCTGGCCACTTTTTAGATCTGCATTCTCTGCTCATTGCTGCATTAGTGGGGACCACTTCAGATGTTGTGTAAGTTTGGGCTGTGCTGTGGCAATATTGGGGGAGTGTTGCTCCCACTTATTTATCCGTTCATTTATTTTTTTACCAATATGGCTGTCATGATCACGTGAAAGCTTCTTGTTCTCAGCAGCCATGTTTAATTGCCTTCTTCTGCTCGTTTCTCTTTGGCCCCCCGTGATGGCACTGTAATCTTGAAAGACCAGTCAGATCTCAAAGACCATCTTAGGAGAGGGATTTTGTATGCTTCTCAGTCGATGCTGGGCCACGAGATCTCATGAGACTGCCAGTCTCGTTTGCCATCTGGGTTTGGCATCTAATCCTTTGCTTGTATGGCATTGAGGTCAAACAGTAGTCCTTTTGTGTCCAGTGTGGGGAGCTTCAGCTACGGTGGCCATTTTGTCTGTGTTTATTGTATTGTACGTTTTTTTCAGCAGCCATTTTGTATTTGGTTTAGGGAGTTGTTGTGGTATTGGGTTTTCTCATTGGTGGTATTTTCTCCAGTCTCGTTACTTGGATATCATGTGGTAATGCTTGATCTTGTCTTGGTCAGCACCCCAATTGGAGTTTTATTTTTCTGAACCCCTTTTTTCTTCACTGATTCATTGCTTCTGCCTGGTCGGTTGACATTGGACATAGAGGTCTCATTTCCTGTGTGTTGGTCTCTGACTGGGAGTCTAGTCTGTTAATGTTTTGGTCCTGTTTCTTGTTATGCTGGTTCGTAGATACATATGATGTTCAAGCAGAGACTGATCAACTCTCCCCCTCAGAATTTCAGATCCCTGAGGCACAGCTACATCATGGATCGTTCCATGAGAGTTTGCAGAAAGTGCCAGAATTTTCTGCTTTCCAGTCAGTCAGTGGAACTTTGCTCACTTAGTTTGGTGGACACTGACTCACCAGAGGACAACATGGCATCCAGTACCTCTGCAGAGGACAACTCAGAGGACAACACATTGACCATATTGCAGGGTGTGATGGTAGACATGTTCCAAGAAACTGATGGAACAAATAGAGGCCCTAGAGAAACCCAAGCAACTGAGAGACTCTAACGGCAAAACATCAAAGCCCAAGAAAGCCAGAATGGATGGTGATAGGAACCAAATGACCTCAACGGCGAATCCGTATCTAAGGGGGAGTACTTGGGTGAGGTGAAAAAGGAGCCAAGAAAAGATCTGGCTCCCAGACTGTGTCCCTTCAATACAATCCTAGAGATAATTAGGGTGGTTTGCAAAACTCTGAAATCTGAAGAACTTGTGCCCCTGAGGAGCAGATGCTAGATCCCCTCGTCAGGGAGAAAATTTTTTTTCCCGGTGTGCAAGACTCTGGAAGGACTGTTATCTAAAAGAAATAGGATGCACTAGATCCCACCAGAGTGAGGGAGAAAGCCTTGTTTGACAGAAGATATCCTCTTCTTGAAGACAAACAAGAGGCATGGTCTGTACCACTGAGGGTGGAACAGCAGATAGCAGCATTAAGTCACCAGACAGTCCTTCTGTTGGAAGGGTCCACCGCATTAAAGGACCTGACAGACAAAAAGGTGCACCAGATGCTAGTTATGTGCATGAAAGCATCAACAGCATCAATTTACACCACACAAGCCATACTTAGGTGGTTTAAGCAATTGAGGAAGATTTGACCAAGACTATCCAGCATAGGGCAACCATTGACTACACACTTTAGACAATCAAATATGTGGCAGATGCCTCTGTAGACAATTTCAAAATTATGTCACAAGCCATGGCCACCATCAACAGGGTAAGGTGCCAGCTATGGTTGAAGCTTTGGCAAAAGGACCAAGAGTCAAAGAATATGTTAACTAAGCAACAGTTTAAAGGGAACTTGCTGTTCAGTATAGGGTTGAAGAGGTATATGAAACAGAAAGGTGAAGGTATGGACCTGAGTAGAGGGGCTCACTGCTTTCCTTTTACAACAAAAGATTTCAAAACTATTCTCAGTGGGTCTGCAGAAGCAATTACTTCCAAGGGGGAGGAATTCCACAGCTTTGAATTCAAAACCAATTTTTTCAATCATAGAGGAGGCCAGGCAAAAATCAGAAGAGGTAACAGTGGGTCCAGAAACAGGGATGAATTCAGAACCAACAATGGCAACAGATCATTCCTGGCATGAGGGGGCACGGGGCCAGGCATTGGATCAAGCAACAGGAGGTCAGCTGCTATGATATGCCAACACCTGGGCCAAAACAATCAAAGACAGACAGATGCTAGACATAGATTCCAAAGGTGACTCCATCAAATTCTATAAAATACCAAAGAATAACAGATTTGTTCAGTCCCTCATATGTCCGCGCAGTTCTTCACTTACGCAGGTGCAAGTTTTTTGAACCAGCTTCTAGTAGATGGCACCATAGTCCCAGTTCCACCTCACGAATGAGGATCAGGAGTGTAGTCAACATTCTTTTTAGTTTCAAAACAGACTGGAGACCTGCACCCCATACCAGACTTCAAGTTCGTAAATCGTTTCGCTACAAGAAATTCAAGATGGCCAACTGCGCACCACCATAGCAGCTGTCAGTCGGGGCAATCTACTAATGTTGATTGCCCTGAAGGATGCCTACCTCCACATTCCAATACATCTGTCTCATCACAGGTTTCTGAGATTCTGCATCTTGAATCTCCTTTTCCAACACAAATGCCTACCTTTCAGCCTCGCCTCAACCCCTCATTTCTTCACCAAGGTCATGGCAACTCTAGCAGCAAATCTGAGGAAGGAAGGAATTCACATTGTCCCATACCTGTTCTATTGGTTGATAAGAGCAAGGTCAAGTGAAACAGTGGATAAAGCCACAAGGAGGGCACAGCAGGTCCTCTCTTAACACAGATGGATCATTAACAGGGTCAAGAGCAACCTTAATCCTTCCACCACATTAAAATACTTGGGAGCTGTGTTTGATACCATGAGGGGAGTGGTAGTATGTCCATCAGACAGTCAGATCCACAACCACTACACCTATTGCAACCAAATACTGTCATGTCATCAACCTACCATATGGGACTCGATGTAGTTGCTTGGCCTCATGGCATCATACATAGACATACATGACTGGGCCAGACTTCACATGAGACCACTCCAAAGATTCTTGCTGGACAATTGGAGCCATGTATCTCAGAATTATTAGAAGAGGCTATTCCTGCCCCAACCAGTAAAGCAGTTTATTCTGTGGTGAACTCAGGGTGCCAATCTCCCGACATTCGACAAACACATTTCCAAAGCAATAGACACAGATGCCAGTCTACAAGGCTGGGGAGCATTTCTGAGGTTTGCTACGGTACAAGGCATATGGCCAGCAGTGGAGGCAAGGTTACTCATCAATGTGCTAGAGACAAGAGTGGTCAGACTCACACTTGTTCCCTTCTGCTCTCAGGTACAAGGCCACCACATAAAAATAAGGATGGACAACAGAGTCATGATGTCCTACATAACAGAACATGGGGGCACAAAAAGCAAACAGATAGCCAGAGAGACAAACATCCTCTTGAGATAGGCTGAGACTAACTTGCTGAGTTTATCACCAATCCATCTAATCCATCTAGTCGGAGAACTCAACCCCCGGCTCAGTCGTCAGACTCTCCACCTGGGAGAATGAAGACTAAATTGACAGGTGTTTCTGACAGTTCAGAACTGGTGGGGACCCTTACAAATAGACCTGGTGGCCACAAAAGAAAACAGACAGGTGGCAAAATTTTACTCCAGGTACACAGAACATGAATCAGCAGGACTAGACACCCTATCATCCCCATGGAAGTTCAAAAGAGCATACGTGTTTCATCCTAATCTCCTTGGTTGGATGGATGGTTCACAAAATTCAGGAGTCCAGAAACTCTGTGGTCTTGAAAGCCCCAAACTGGCCCAGGGGGACATGATATGCCTCAATAATGCAAATGGTGATGGATGAGTCATTTCCACTCCCAAATCAACTGGACCTTCTGTTTCAGGGGCTGATCCTGTACCAGCACCACACTCTCTCAAGTTGATGGCATGGCTACTTAGAGGAAAAGAGTACTAGACTTGGGACTTTCCCACAGGGTGGTGCACACTATGCTAAATCCCATAGACTGTCCAGCAACCACACCTATAACAGACACTGGTTTGTATTCTTCAGGTTGTGCATTTCTAATTCTGTTATTCTAACCACTTGAACCACTCCCCAACTCCTGCAATTCCTTTAGGGAGGCTTAGAAAAAGGCCTATCTTCAGCGTCTCTACAAGTACAGACAGCTGCAATAGGGGCAATCAGGGGACACATTGAGGAAGTCCTTTCGAGGTCTCATCTACAAGTACAGACTTTCCTAAAAGCTATTGACAATATCAAACACAGACCAAGGTCTATTGTAGCCCCATGGCACCTGAATCAGGTTCTGGACTGCCGTCTGCTAAGCAACTGAAGGTATGAAGTTACAAACTGACATGCCCTGCCCAGACAATACTTGCTCATTTCAAATTTGGCACCTTTTTTAGTAGCTCTCCTGTGTCATGCTCAGAGCTTGGCACCTCAACTGCTAGAGTTAACTCCTAATTCCTCTCTGGGACACTGAGTGCTGCTAATTCATTTTAAATTATTTTTCCTACCCATGCTCACTCTGATTTATTGGCTATTCGGACGTAGTCTCCCTACCAGTAACACGGCAGTTTGCTCCATTTTGAGTGTGTATAAAACAAACGTAGTTGAACCTGCTCCAAACTTTAGTAATTATTGTAAAATTAGGCTGCTGATCCTGAAGTAGCCTTTGATTGATTGTAGTTATAGGGAGCCTGCAGTTCTGAGCTAAGGAGCCTGCATATTTCATCACTAGCTTGCTGATTATACTGAAGCTGACTGTAGATTTGTATAATTGAAATACTGCGTCCTTAGCAAAGCAGCCAGACAGCCCTGTACCTCTTGTCTGATTTTTCGGCTTACCCCCATACCCCCTTCCAGGCCTCCTTTAAATACACAATAGCTCCTCCCACATCTGAGAGAGAGAGAGAGTCTCAATTGGGCAGTCACTTGGCACAGTCGGCTGCTCTTCTTACTTAAAGGGGCACTCTCCTCTCAAACTGCACATGTGCTCTCTCAAAGCTAACCTTCTTCCTTTAGCTGAGTGCTATGTAACCTACAAGCCTTGGTGACCTGTGCAGCCAACAATATTATTTTCACCTATCTACCGAAAGCCTGCAAAAACTTCTGGTATAGTTAGCTTATGCAGACAAAATGTCTTGCACAACCATGGCTCCTTGATTACTACTAGGCATGCTTCTTTACTATCTGATACCCTGTTCTGCTCCTCCAAAAGCAGCAGCAGCTTCTATACATTCTATTGCACATGCTCTCTGTCCTGATATTGTTGAATCTGCTGCATTGTTTACCCTTGATGGAAACTCCTATCTCTATGTGCCCCATGGCACCCAATCTTTATACCATGGGAGGTTCACTGAACAAGTGATTCTTACTCGCCGCATTTTACATTATTGCAGTATTTCAATCAAGGTGTTGCTATCTACTTCTCTGGGCCTTTATGGGCCTCGCACTCCTCAGACACCGCAGCATGCCAGTACCTATAAAAGGGGAACAATGCATCTTATAAAGCTACTACTAAATGCCATCAAAAAGCTTCTTCTGCTGCTCATCTGCGTGGGTAATGTGGAATTGAACCCTGGCCCAACTCTTCCCATAGCAGCCCCCAATGAACTGGCTAACTTAAAGGGTATGGGCCTCTTACATATTAATGCACATAGCCTGCTAAAGCATTTTGATGCTATACAATCATGGATCTGTGATGTACAACCAGATATCCTGGTGGTTACAGAATCATGGCTGAAACCTACGAACCAGTATCATGAGTTCAGTATTCCTTCCTATAATGTATTCAGGGCGGATAGACAAAATAAGGGAGGAGGTGTAGTTATCTATGTTGCTGACAAATATACATCTTCTCTAGTCAAGTCCACCTCGCTGTCTAAAGAATACGAGTGTGTTATTATTTTTTTTTTTTACCAATTATTTTACCAGGTGAGACACACTAAGCTGAAAGCTTGTTTGCAGGTGCAACCTGTGAGCACAAGGAAGTTAAGTGACTTGCTCAGGGTCACACAGTATGCACCTAGGGGGCTGTGGGATTCAAACCCAGGTCTCTAGATTTGCAGCTCAGAGCCTTAACCCACTGAGCCATACTGCCCCTATTGTTATTGTAAAGGTTCAACTATACCAGTCAACCTCCCTTCACATCCTTGGATGCTACAGGCCTCCTTCAGTGGGGCAAAAAATCCTGAACTTCTTAAGTGAGACTCTACCTACAATAGAATCTGAATTAATCATCATGAGTGACTTCAACATGGACTGGCTATCTGCTACCTCTAAGCCTCTGAAGGATGTGTGTGGTATGCTTGGATTCACCCAGCTTATTCAGGAACCTACCCTGCCAAACTGGAAAAATCCTCAGAACAGTACACTTTTGGATCTAATCTTAGTGAGCAAGCCTCACATTATTCTCATTCTGGCACACTTTTTAATGACCTTAGCAATCACTGCAACATTGCATATGTGAGGTCTGCCCTGAAAGTGATCTCTATGTCTAGGTTCGTCTTTAAAAGAAGTTGATGGAACTTTGATCCTTATGTCTTCCTTTCTGAACTCCAACACTCTAACTGGCAAAATGTCTATCTGGCTAGCAAGGTATCCAAAACATATGAGTTTTTCCACTCCATAGTCACTGATGCTATAAACAGACATGCCCCTCTGCGCAAAGTACGCACCAAAATGAAGTCCAGTCCATGGTTCACGGCTAGCCTAAAAAGTGCATTGCTAAACAGGGATTACCTATGGAAAAGGGAGAGAAAATCTAAGCAACCAGCGGACTGGGTGGCATTTAGAGCTGCAAGAAACATATACACTGAGCTAATCAGGACTGAGAAAGCTAATTATTTCCATGCTGAACTCGAATCTGCATCTAATTGCTTAACCAAATTTTGGAAAACATTCAGGAACATTGAAGGATTTCGACCAGCCAGCTCGTTACCCCAGAAAATCACATCTAGTGGTATTTCCACCACAGACAAAAATGAGATCCTTGACCTTATCAATAACCAATTTGCGACAGCTGGCCTGGTGTTTGACACCTCTCCAGCATCTAAACTTCACTCACAGCTGAGCAGCCATGACCTGACGTGCCATGCCTCAGCTATCCCATCCCATGAAAGAGTATTCCCCTTCACTCCAATTACCTTAAAACAAGTAGAGGATCTATTATTGAGCCTTGACACCAGAAAGTCAGCAGGCGCTGACAATATTGAACCTTATTACCTAAAGCTGGGATATTACATTCTGTCACCTCCTATTACTCACCTCTTTAATATGTCCCTTGCACAGGGAACACTCCCCCCAGTCTGGAAGATAGCTCATGTTGTTCCACTGTTTAAATCCGGGGACCCCAGTGACCTAAATAACTACCGACCGACATCATTGTTGCCCATCCTATCCAAATTATTAGAAAAGGTGGTCAACGAGCAACTTGGGTCCTATCTGGAGACCTACAACCTATTGAATCCAGTTCAGTCAGGCTTTAGACCTTACCACAGCACTGTATCTGCATTGGCTAAGGTCACTAATGATTGGCAGACTGCCTTGGACACAAAAAATTATGTGTGTGCTTTGTTTCTTGACCTGAGCAAAGCTTTTGATACTGTGGACCATGACTTACTCCTGTGTGTTCTAAGTAATATTGGAGCAGACCAACCAGCCTTGAACTGGTTTACTAACTACCTTACTGAGCGTCAAAAGTTGGTTAAAGTTGAGGGGGCTTTCTCTCCTAAAAAAAAAAACTGTTAAGGGGTGTCCCTCAAGGGTCCATTTTGGGCCCGCTACTATTTGGTGTCTATATTAACTGGATTTACCATCAAAAGCCTGTGAGCTTTTACAGTCTGAGTTCTCCCTCCTACAGCACAACTTACTAGAAAAGAAATTACTACTAAATGCCAAGAAAATGAAAGCTATGTTCTTTGCCACCAAGAGCTGCTCTTCCACTGTTCCATCATTCACCCTCCCACAATTATCTACCATCCTTGGTGAAAATCTGGAATATGTGGACAAATTCAAATATCTTGGAGTCTGGATTGACAATAAACTTGACTATACTAGCCACATTGAAGAGCTCCTGAAAAAGCTTAGACAAAGACTTGGCCTATTTTATAGGATCAAACACTACCTGACCAGAGATTCCAAACAAAGGCTAATCCTGGCATCATTCCTATCCCTCATTGACTATGCTGACTTCCTCTATGGCCACTGCTCCCTCTCCATTAAATAAATTAGACACCTTGTATCATAGAGCTATTAGATTCATTACAGATCTTCCCTCCAGCACCCATCATTGCTCTCTCTACAATGCAGTCAGTTGGACATCCCTACAACATAGAAGAAACAAAAATGCTGCTGTCTGGATCTACAAAGCTCTGACAAACAAACTCCCTTCCTACATCTCAGATTGTTTCAACCGGATCACATCCAGGCCTTACACCCTAAGGATCAATAAACTCATCATGCTGAAGATTCCTATCACCTGCACCGGTATGGAAGGGCTGCAATCAGCTATTACCTAGCACTTATCTGGAATTCTCTTCAAAAGACCTTGAAATTGGATACCCTCATTCCTTTAACATCCTTCAAAAACTGTACACTAGTCTTTCCCAGAATCATGCAACTGCTTCCATAAGGCCTAGTCCTCTCACACCCCTCCTTCCCTACCCTTTTATACCACCCCTATTTCTTTATTGTTCTTCTACCTTGTTCTCCAACCTACTTCATACAAAATGCCCCCTAAGTCCCATTACCTAGCTTTATCCCTACAATACTGTTTGTTTTTCCTTTTAATATGATCTAGGTCCAATGTCATTTTGCCTTGTATATATGTAAATATTTGTATATCTGTCTCATTCATAAATCTTTGTATTTGTGTTCATCCAGTACCATGTTTTTGTGTAAAATTTGTAACCTTATATTGTTATGACCACTCAGGTCCATCTTGTAAATGAGCTGTGCTCAATGATGTTCGCCTGAATAAATAAAGATTTTGATTGATTGATTGATTAATACTAGTCTCTCCGCAGCAAACATCCACCTGTTTGTGGATGATATTGTCTTGTACATTGCCAGACCTACTCTGGATCTTGCCTGCAGTGATCTCCAATGAAACTTTGACCATTTACAGAAAAATCTACTTCAATTAAAGCTCCTCCTAAATGCAAAAAAGACCAAGGCTATGATATTTACTCCCTCTACCTTTGCAACTAAACACTGTCTCCCTGGTTCTGCTCCCTTCGTATACACATTACTGGGTGAGCCACTGGAGTTCGTTGAGAAATTTAAGTATCTTGGGTTTTGGATGGACCACAAATTGTCCTTTGTCCATCATATCGATGAACTCTCAAAAAAACTGAAACAGAGACTTGGTCTCTTCTTCCGTATTATAAATCTACTTACACCAGAAGCTAAAACTAGGTTGGTCCAGATTACATTCTTGCCTCTTTTAGATTATGCCAATTTCCTGTATGGCCAAGGCCCAAAGCTCTCTCTCTCTAACCTGGATATACTCTACCATCAAGCTATTTGATTCATAACTGGTCTCCCGTATGCCACATACCACTGTGTGCTCTATGCCAAGGTAGGGTGGAGCTCACTAACATACAGATGACAAAAGAACAAAGTGCCCTGGACCTACAGAGCAATCATTAATATACCCCTGTATTATATTGTGAGTTGCCTGCCCACCTGTAGGGTTGGAAACTACACCTTGAGAAGCCTGTCTTACATCTCACTATTCATCCATAAGTTGAGAACCAGATATGGCAAATCTGCAATTAGTCATGGTCTTCCTGTCATTTGGAACACAATACAGAAAACTCTTATGTTGTCAATCCCTGTGAAACTGAGCTTCTTCAAATCCCTTTACCAACGTTCTTCTTCAGAAACCTGTACTTGCTTCCATTAATGGTACTCTTACTGCACCTATCCTACTCTCTATTCTAAGCTCCTCTCCCCTATTTGTTTTCTGTCCCCTGCCTCTTTTCACATTGTAGCTTTACCCTGACCTATTCCCTAAACTATGTAATGCCCTCCGCAAATGTATCACTCTTCCTCCCCTTATGGCTTTGCCCCTTCCTCTTTCTACTCCCCCTTCTCCTTACCCTTTCCTGCTGCATAGGTTCCTGTCACAGCCAATGTACATGGGTTTTTGTACCATAAGATGTATGCTACTTTCATCTAAGATATGTGCACTTTCTCCTTGTTTACGCTAGCATTACTGCGTGGTATGAACACTAATTTGTTGTAACTCTGTATATATATCCCTGCCCTGTACCTATCGTGTATTTACTTTGTTTTTTTTTCTTTCCTTTTTTTGAATTGCTGTGTTGTTGGACTCCCAATTGTTGTAACATTGTATGTACTGTTGCCTATACTTACATATGTGAATGCCCAGGCTCATCTTCTAAATGAGTTCTTCTCAATGATGCTCACCTGGTTAAATAAAGATTGATTGATTGGAGGCTGTAACCAAGGAACCTTCTGAACCACTGCTCTGTAGTTCATTGGGCTTCTGGACGCTAAAGACTGTTTCTTGTTGCTATATGCTCAGCCTGAAGAACCACTGAGCTTCGGGCTCTGTCCTGCGTAGAACCTTTCATGATGTTCCATCTGGACAGGATAGTACTCCAAACAGTCCCCTCCTTTATTCCCAATGTGGCGTATCCATCTCGCCTGTCCAGGGGATTTCCCTTTCCACCTTTAAATCTCATGCCACTGATCAGGGAGATGATCTGTTGAATCCAGATGTGTTTTCCATGCCATTAGAGTTAATGGGTAGAACAGCCTCATTCAGGAAGTCTCAGAGGCTATTCTTCCTCAGTCAGGAACATAGGTAGGAAGTCCCCCACCTCTCGCTGTACCATTGCAAAGTGGTTAAAGGCCACCATTGTGAAGGCCTACAGGCATTTTCATATCCCATGCCCCATTCAAATTAAGGCTCACTCTACCAAGGAGATGGTCACCTCTTGGCCAGAAAGGGGTTCGGTCTCACTAGCAGACATTTGTGCAGTGGCCATTTGATCTTCAGTGCACACCTTTTCGAGACACTACAGATTAGACACCTAGGGTAGTGACAAAGCCTCCTTTGAATGAAAGTTCCTCTAAGCAGTTTCTCATCCAATTCCTCCTCACCCCACTCTAGATGCTTCTGAGACTGCTACTTAAATCAACCAGTAGTGATGACTTTAGAGTGCTGTAAGAGGTACAATTGATAATGGAAGTTTACTCACCTGGTAAAGGTGATTATTGGAGCACCATTTACAGCCCTCTGCAGCCCACCCGGTGATGAGGAATCTGGCATTTGTAGTATGTAGGTTAGTTTTCACACATATTATTAGGTAACTGTTGTAGATTTACCTTTGTAAGTTTATTGGATTTTTTTTTTTGTATAGTTTTTCTCTTCTGGACTCTGCTACTAGTGTTTAAGAAATAAAGCCCATTGAATCCAAGATCCTGGTCTCCACCATGTTCATGACTATTATCTGGTCTGATTGTACTGCCCTCTCTGAAGTCTCTCCAGTTATTAAGTTCTAGAAATTTTACAAGAGGCACGTCTTGGGAAGCTTCCTACTGAAGAAGATCCAGCAGGAAGGGGTAAAGGAAGGATCAGACTCAAAGTTTCAATTTGTACATCAGCCTCTCAGATGACACCTCTACTACCAAATACTGATGACTTTGGAGTGCTACAAAAAGTGCTCCTGTAATTACCTTTACCAGGTGAATAAACATCTATCTTTTCATGAAATCTGCCACATTTCCCACTCCCAGCTGATGGTGTAGTGGCTGCCTTTGATGCAACTGTGCCATCAAGGCCTGTACAACCTGATGGTACTGACAGCTGGGCATCTTCTGCCACCAGGCCCTCCTCTCATGCTCCTGTGACAGGATTCCTCACCCAAAATGTTCCAATAACTACCTTATCAACACTCCATTCCTTGTTTCTTTAGTGAGGAGGATCTGAAGTTTATATCTGGGGTGGCCCCTTCTGAGCCCAAGACGATGACTAGTTTCGCTTCTCCCCAAGAAGCCATTCCAGGGTTGTTGTTCCATCCAAGGATATTGCTTGTATCAAAAACCTGTATTTCTTGCAGCAGCCATTCACACTGTGTGGGGCACTGTATACTCCTAAGAGATGATCCATGTACCTGCATTAGGGGAATCTTGTTTAGAAACTGCCAGTTTTTGTTTTTGTTTTTCAAAGTTCTGCTCTTCTTCTTCCAACATTGCCAGAGGTACACATTTCCTGACATTCATCTCCCCTCTGACCTGAGTTTCCTTTGGTCACAGTTTTGCAGAACCCTGTGGGTGCTTACAACTTATATTGCTTTGTCCTGACCAGGATCCATAATTCATATTTGTTCTTCTGGAAGTGAAATGGGAATTATAGGACCCCCCTGCATTTCCAACCTCCATAACTGATGCTCATGCACCTCCTTGCACTCCAGGGTTCACCATACTCTCCATACTGACAGAATGGCACCCTCTGCAGAAGGGTAGGGGAATTTTATTTAAAGTAAAAGAATCATACATACATTACAATCTCGCAGGTTAAACACAAAAAGAAAACATACACACAAAAGGAAGAAAAAGAAAACAAATGTACAATCTCCATCAAAAAGAACAAAAAAGGCATCTTGTCTTTTCATGAGTAATAAAAACAAGTGTCCTGTTGCCTTTGACTGCTGCCTCTCAAAAATCCCTTAGCCAACGTGTACCCTAAGTCATGGAGCGCAGGGGTGTAGCCAGGAATTTTAAACTTGTACTCAGAAGTGATGCACTGTTGCCCCCCCCCATTTTATAAACATAAACCAAAATATGTACTGCCATGCCATGCCAACAATAGTTCCCCCCCCCACCCCGGTTTGCTATGTCTGACTTCAGGTAATCAGTTTCTTCCTATAATCCTCCTTCCTTTGTCTTTCTGCCTGCTTGGTAAGTTGTTCTTCTTTGTGTATTTGGCTGGTGGCATCAGTCCCCCATGACGAACAACAAAGGCAAAAGGGCTCAGCACGACACATGCACAATGTGACTTCCTTGCTTTCCTCTTTTATTGCCCTTGCCTGATTTGTTGCCCCTGCCTGATTTTTTCTGCTGTACTCTGCTGAGTACAGTGCGTATGCCTGCCGACACCCCTGATGGAGCGTCACACACCACAATATGGGAAACCAGGAACAGCCCTTTCACAATTGTCTCAATACCCCTGGGGCCAAGTTGCTTTTCTCTTGGCCATATACATTCAGTATTAATTTGGTGGCCATGTCTATCACCACTTTTGGCTCCATGTTCCTTTGTTGAATCTGCAAGGGACACCTCACCTGCCACAGGTAATATCTGCAGCAGGCGAAACACGTCCGTAATCTGGACTTGCTATATTTATGCTAACCTGTGCCATACATGCCTAGAACTACAGTCTGGTAGTCCACATGACCAAAAAGGGGTTCCTGCCAAGTCCAATTGATGGAAAGCTAGAAGGACTTGGCAAATGGGCAATCAATCAAAAAATGCGACTGTGTTTCAAGGGTATTCACACAGCTAACTCTTGGGTAGTGCCTTTCTCTTATTTTCTTATGTTTTCAAGAATCTTTAACAGCAATTCTCACATGAATCCCAAACCAGGAAAGATCCCACAACTGACATTGAACCCTTTTGTTTTGAAGTTGACTATTTTTCCTCCAGCTCTTTCCCTGCAGCGCATATTTTTAGTATCAAAAGTAGTGAGAAGAGTGTGTCTATAATTAACTGGTAAATCTGCTTCCTAGAACCATTGGCCAGATATTCAGCCTTTATGTAACATGCCTTGAGTTTTATTTATTTATTTATTTATTTATTTCCATAAAGCTTTTTATCTCTCGGGAGCCCCTAGCAATTGGCTACGGTCTCTCCTGCTGGAGAGACTCTGTCTCCAGCTTCCAGCAAACCCATATCGCCGGCTCAGGTAGTCCTCCACAGATCCCCCCCCCCATGGCAGGGCCAGGAGAGAGAAGGGAACGGCACACCCTCACCCCCAGAGACCCAATCCAGATGCCCCAAGCTGACCCCCACAGTCGCAGGAGCTATCATGGACCCTTCTCCGCTCCAATTTTCTTGTTTTTTCACCCATCCCTCCCCACCAACCTAGCAACATTGGCACATGCCTCCCTACTCATACTGCCCTCCGGCCATCGCCAGATGGCAGTCAACAAGCAAGACGACAAGTCTCCCTTCCCCTGAGATAAAGGAGAGTGGTCCTCCAGAAGCTTGATCCTCTCTCCCCCTCTGCTGTCCCCCGGTGGCCTGAGCTCATACCTGAACCCAGGTCACAGGCGTGGCATTGGGTGTGGTGTCCAGTGCCTCAACCCTCAGTGCTACTGGGCCGGCCCATGCCTTGAGTTTTAAAGAGTGTTAAAACAAATAAAAGAACATATTGAGGAATTGCATACACCTTGGCTTTATGGCTGATCATTTATAGATGTATACAAGCCAGGTGGTCAAAAGACCTGTGACGTCTCACCACTGGTTAGTGGAAAGTCCTACACCTCTATATTCCCATGTGTTTATCCAAGTTGTGTTTAAATGTTGACATAGTACTACATGACACCACTGTTTCTGGTAATGCATTCCATGCATTCACGACTCACTGGCCAAACCATTGACCTCTTTCATTTGTCCTATATAGATATCCCCTTTCAGTTGTAAATAGTGAGATCTCATATTCAGTGTGTTGGTTGAGTTCTGTAATCCTATGGACTACCATAGGAATCTATTTTTACTGGCGCTGAATACATAACAAAGATCGCCTCTTAATCATCTATAGTCAAGAGAATATAGGTTCAGTATATATAGGCTTTAAAATTATTCACCCATATACCTTCTTGCTATTTCCTGTACCAAGGCACTATCCTGTCCAATACCAAAGGGACCTTCCTTTTAAAACAGGGGTGGTATTATAATGTAAGGATAGTGATATGAAAAAGGACATAGGGTTCACCTATTAACTCCCTCCTGTTTAATGCTTCAATGGGTCATGCCCCTTCTACAGGGGTTTAACCTGGACCCCCACAAATCCTGAAAGAAGAGGCTACATAAGCTGGCTTTCAGTTCTACAGGAGCGGGGGGAAAGATGCTTACATACATTAAGACAGGCAGAAGAGTTTGGATCAGAAAAACCCTTTTCCATTTTGACAATGTCTTATTCCTCTATAATGCCAGTTTCTTCTCAGCCTTACTGACACACTGTATCCAGCTGCAATACAGGAAGGAGGTGGCTTGAAAGCACTGATGGAGGAACCAAATCAGCAGCAAATTGCAAGCACAGAAAGGGGGACTCGACTTGACTACCAAGGACACAAGTCTCCAGTGCTAGAACATGGTTAGTAAAATAAAACGAATGAAGTAGCACCCCCTCACACATGGTCAATGTTTTCATGACACACTGATACTTTTTCAAGATGTGGAACAGATGTAAAGACGATTAATATATAGCACTCAGTAATGATATGTTAATTTAAAAACACACGTACACCTGACCGAGGTGCACACCCTACTGCTATGTGCTGGTGACAAATGCATCTAAAGTTAATGTATCCTGGTCTAAATGAACATTTCTTATGATTTACTGTATCCAGCTGTCCACTATCAAATTACTGGATCCAAACTGAATTCCCAGGATCTTGACAGACTGTCTCTTTATCTGGATCCCTGCCACAAACATGGGGTCAGCATCCTCTCCCATAAGTAATTCTGGCTCCTGCTATTCTGGAAAACACATCCAAAGTCTGCTGCACATGGCCAGACTCCACATTCCAAACAAGAATGCACAAATCCATTGCCATAAACCAATGTTTTACTGTCAGGGACATCCGGCATTACACTAACACCCTGTATGTTTGGGTTTTACTGTATCCATATAATTAAAGGACCTAAAGAAAAAATATACAGCAAAGGGCTTAGGGGGCAACCCTGTCTGACTCTTCTACATAGAAAAATAGAATTTGATGGCAGATAAGGACCGCTTGGCCCACCTAGTCTGACCATTTCTCTACTTAATGGATAAGCTGTAGATCCTAGTTAACCAACAGCCTACTTCCTCTTGCTGCTACTAGTGGATCCCAAGCTGAATTAACTGTAGGGAGAACAACTGCACCCCCTATATAGTATGAGAATCCACTCAATAAATGTTGTTTACCATACAGGCTCAATACATTCATTAAGACTGTATGGAGCACATTATCAAAGGCCTTTTCTTGGTCAACCATGAGTAAAAATCCACCAGCCAGACCTGTATCTTTGCTTTCCATCAATTCCCTCAGGATTATCAAGTTGTCTGATATACTTCTCTGTTTGATGGCACATGTCTGGGACTTGGCAAAGAATACTGGGGTGACCTGGGCAACCTATTAGCTAGGATCTTGGCCAGGATCTTCTGGTCAGTATTCAGAAGACTTAGGGGCCTCCAATTTCTAATATCCTTCCTGACCACTAATTTAAAAATATAGATTAACAAGGCCACATACATAGTGGTTGGCATAGTGTCAGAGTCTAACATGTAATTCAGCAGAATCTGTAAAGTAGGACTCAAAACTGAAATAAACATCTTATGTAACTCCGCAGGGGGCCCATCATTCCCTGGTGCAGTTTTATTGCCCAACTGCTTAATTACCTGTTCCAACTCCTTCACCGTAATGGGTGTCATCAACTGTGTCTTGGTGTGCTCATCTATAGACGGAATATGTACTTGAGATGTAGCACTGTCATCCTAGTCAAGGTCAAAATGGGGTTCTGAAAGTGTTCCTAAGATGTTCTGAAACAACATCCAACATTTCATGTACTGAAGTCACAATCAAATTACTCTCTAGACTATGGAGGCTACTAATACGCCTGTGTTTCACTCTGTATGTGCATCCTAAAAATGTATCAAGATGCTGTGAACGGCCCTGCTGTACCACATTTTATTTCCATTTCTAATGAGGAAGATCTCTTGTATTGGAAGTCCCTCATTGCCTTTTTTGGAAGTGTTATTTGTTCCGAGAGATCAATGCCATCTTTTTTTTAAATTTAATATGCTTTATTTATTTTGTTCAACATAAAACAAACAAATCATGGGATACAGATCCTGCAACGGACAACAAACCATAGAAGCTGAGGTTCGAATACAACAAAGCAGTTGCAGGAGCTGAAATATTCAGTGGATATATACATAAACAATTATACATACAAAGAAAAAAAAACCTCCCCCATCCCTCCCAATTCTACCACCTCCCAATCCCAATACCCCTTCCTTGACACCCCCACCTACCCAGAGCCAAAAGTACCTGAATATGGTGTATAATTCTCATATCAATGCCATCTTCGCACATGTGGGGAATCAATTTATGAAGCCGGGACTGTAAACCTTAATATTTTTGACATTTTGTTGAGCTGTTGTAATTCTCTTGCTCTAGAAAAAAAAATTGTAATCTGATTTTGAGTCCTCTCACCACTGCACAATGTTCTCATGGGCCTCAATTATGGAATGCCTAGCTATAAATATTCCTTCCACTTTTTCTGTATAACCATCCTCCTCAAAACAGAAGTGTTTAGTCTCCACAATTTCTGATCTAATGGTGTGGCAAGCCAGGTGTGCGGCATACAGTTGCTAGGTGGTCCCAAGTTTCCACTGCAATTGTCCTTGCTGAGTCCACTTTGAGAGCAGCAGAGACGAACAGTAAATTGATTCTTGATGACAGAAACCCTTTGGTAAAAGTAGGCTCTGTTTGGCCTACAACGTCTGCACACCCATCTAGCAAACCTGCCATTGATACCATATCTTTCAAGGCAACTGAGCCACAGTACAGTTTTTGAGTTCTGTTCCCCACATCCTTTAAATGCAAGCCACAATTAGAATCCCCACCAAGTACAACAGGCTTCCTTGTGTAGAAGTAAATTCTGATATCCTTAAAAAGCGCCACCCTAGCAGACAGTCTGTGGAGTATATACATTAATGGGGTGGATACTCCTGCCTCACGTCCAACAGAAGGGCACTCCCTGCCTATATATCAACCAGTTTTGTTACCTTTATGGCAGCATCTTTAAACAAGATACCCACACCATCGCATCTATCCATACCCTGAGACCAAAAGGATGGGCCTGTGTCCATGATTTTATGGCTGCATGGGCGGAGCTCCGCAGACGTTATGCGATCATCTTTAAAAGAGCACTGTGGAAGCACGTGACTGGACCGCTGTCTGGTGTGCTTCCACAGTGCTCTACCTAATGTCCACTCATTCTGATTATGCAGCCCTTCCCCTTCATGGGCTGCATAAACACACCCCCTTCATGGGGCTCTAGTTTTTCTTCTGCAACTGTGGAAGTGATGGGTGCCATGCCCAAGACGGCGGCACTGGCTCAAACTGCACATGCATGAATATTGTGTATGTGCAGTTCTGTTGGCCCTGCCATCTTGGGCATGGCACACTCCCGCACTCATAACAGCTCTGAGCAGCTGCATTGGCTCTGACCAGAGTTTGTTTTTGTGGCCGACACCTCAAACAATGTTTTCAGGTGGGTATCCTGCAAAAGGATTATATTCCCAGGTAGTGACTCTAAAACAGAAACAGTTGTTACCTTTTTCTATATGTTTTTATAACACTGACATTTAGAGTCACTGAGGTAATTGTAGGACCAATACACATGTCTGCTTATGAGGGGTTCCACCACTGCAGCCCTGGTCTAAGACCTCATCCTTCATCGACTTTTCTTTGTTGCAGATGTTACCTGGAAGGAGTCATTTCAATCTGAGGACTGATTTCTAACAGAGAAGGAGATCAAGAATGCCTCCAGATCACCCTCCTCTTCAGTAACCCTCATTGTTTGGTGGGGGATGGCGCAGAAAACCTATTCTCCACAGGGGGTAATGGGAGAACTGACTGGTTTAATCTTACTCTTCCTTTCTTTTATTCCCCCTTTTTCTTGATGTTACCACTTCCATGTCCACCTCATGAGGGGGAAGGAGGCATATCCAGTTGTGTCTCAGACTGTTGTGGCTTACCAACAGGTGTACCATTCTCCATGTCAGTCTTACCCATAATCACAGTACCAGGTTATGCCTCAGATTCCTGAGCTGTCTCATGTGGTGCTGCTGACTGCTTCGGAGACTCCTGGACTGCAGCAACAACCTGCTTGTCCTATGCCACCTGGGTACCACACGTGCCACTTGTGGTTTCTTGTAGCACCTGATTTGGCCTCAATGATATAAAATAAAATTTAGGGACCGTAGTATCCTGGCTTTGTTGTCCAGCAGCATTAGTTTTTCCATTGCCAATATGTTTGTTTATACATCCTAAGTCCACATCGGATAGGTGACAGTAAGTAGTTAGTCAAACAATTTGCGATCTGAAGTGCAGACAATTCTATTCCCTCCTTGTTAAGAAAGCTTAGTTTTGAGCATTCTTATTGTTACCTTTTAGTTGTTTTATTATGTTCCAGTAATGAGATGGCTTTTTTGTTTGATTTATTTTGTTTTTATAATATGATTGTTTTGGCTTTCTTATCTTTTATAGGGATTCCAATCCTTGATGTCTAAGGCATGGTTATCCTGCCTCCACACCACAATCTATCCTTCCACCTCTGCTCCTTCTTGATTTTTTCACTAACCCAGAGGAAAGTATTTTTTTTTCCTAGTTGATTTAAAAGGAGCATTTGTGTCACACACATCTACAAAAATACTAGCAAATTCTCATACAGCAGTCTCTACCTCAGATATAAGCAAAAGTCTGTCCCAGTGGTTTATCTGATTTCTAAAGTTCTGGAGATTAAAGTGTTTAATGCATCTACTAGATGTTACAGAGATTTGGTTTACACAGGATGTTAATGTAAATAATAAGCATTCTACGGGGCAGTGGTCACCCAAGTTGGGGGCTCTAAAATGGGTGTTAGCTATTTGGATTCCAGGAGTCTTAAAGATAAGATCTAAGATGTTTTCTAAACTTTGTACAGTACCCTTCCCAGTGGAAGTCTCAATTATCTGGAGTAGGCCCAGAAAGGAGGCATTACATGCTAGGCTATTCCCTCTAGGCCCACCCAGGCTGCATTAAAATCCCCCAACAGTATTGCCTCCCTATTATTGAATAAAAAAGGGGTTAGTCTGATACTGAGAGACTCAAATGCAGTCACGTTAACCTTTTGGGGAAGTAAATGACTCCAGCGCATAGCTTATATTTGAAAAGGTATACCAGAACCATTTCAGTTCCATCTGCATGATGCACCTGAGAGTTGCCTAAGGGAACAGGAAAAAGAAAAAAAAACACCTGTCTTAACTAAATGACACTTTGAAAATTCTGTTAATTACATTTTATTAAAATTTATAATTAAGAATCACATTTCATTCAGGTATTACGGTACCATTATTAAGCTATACATACATATTTTAGTAGTTGTAGTAAATAGGTTTATTCATTAAATATGAATAAGGGCATCTAACTTGAACCAGGGCTCATCTTCACTGGGCTTCACAAGAACATTCAACATAGTTACAGAATAAATAAATCACATGATACAGACTGAAAAAAATCTATTTCAGTTCTTTCAGCATTTTTTTATTTGTCCATCCCCATATCAGGTCGAGTGTCAAGGATGGTCTAACCTTTGCCATTTTATTTGAGGTCTGTGGGGGATCATCAGTAACAGTTACCAGAATTAACTTGCATTTTTATTTTATCAGAGGTAGTTGAGAACTTGTATGACACTATCCAGTATGTTCCTCAGTTTCAAAATACACATCTCAAAACCCAATACCATTCTAACCATTTGAGTGATAAACAATGGATCTTTCCCTCCATACCATCAGTTCACTGGTAGGTCCCAAACTATGATATTCTGTTATGGTGTATAGCGAAGCTTTGTTCTGCATGGAATTCCATGCCAGCTAAAACCTTTTTGTACCATAGTTCAAAGGTCATGGAATGCAGTTGTACCCTTCTATGGTACAACAAGGTTCCAGCTGATCAGAAATCCTTGAAGCAGCTGCTGTGTTTCATGGCGCTGCCATGCACACACCAGTCAGTTCAAGTTCTGAACTGAAACCACCAGCACATTCACTGCTGCTGCTGTGGGAGCACTGTGCAAACACTTTCTTTTTTACTGCATGGGCAAACACATGCCCAAGCAGCCTGTGCTGCCACCTTGGGCTTCTGATGACATCAGACCTCTTGAGCTTCTCTCTCAAGGGTTGATGTAATCAGAACTCCTCTGTGGCAGTACAGGCTGGTTGTGCATGGTTGCCCAACCAGTAT
Source organism: Neoceratodus forsteri (assembly GCA_016271365.2). Taxonomy (NCBI): domain Eukaryota; kingdom Metazoa; phylum Chordata; order Ceratodontiformes; family Ceratodontidae; genus Neoceratodus; species Neoceratodus forsteri. The sequence goes on along the minus strand of JADMNL010000029.1, from coordinate 35,865,821 downwards.
TCTCTATATGTCATATATTTTCTTTTTTGTCACTTGTATTTTATTAACTTTATAGAACCTATGACATCTGTGGGTAATTTTGAAAAAAATAATATTTATACACAATTCTACTTACATTCCACATATTTTCTAAATTGATCTTCCCTCTTTATTTATTACTAATGACAACTGCTTGAAAATAGATTTGACAAGCCTCAGCCTTAATCTGCTCTTGCTGTCTGCCTACATGTGATGTCATAGTCCTCTGGGTATGAAGTAGAATAGTTCCTTGTGAAAATCATTCCTGCAAAATCATGCCAGTCAATAAGAGTGATGGCAAAAGATGCAAAAGTTTTAATTGATGTAATGACATTTTCATTCATTTTATTTCTCTTGTTGTTGTTTTATTGTAAGTTTTTATGTTGTATTCTTTCCGGCCTGAAAAAGGGCTTTTGCCCAATGCCCAGTGCACTTACCTGGTTAACAAATTTAAAATAAAATAAATAAATTTAAAAACGTAAAAACCGCAAGTGAAACAACAGCGCCAAGCCAAGATTCACTGTTCCGGGATGGAACACTGGGTGGGGGACACATTTGGGGGGGCATATTTACTGTTTCTAACTCCAGGGGGGTGCAACTTTGGGAGAGGGAGAAAGCCGTATGTTGCTGAAATGACAAGCTCCATAAATACCGGGTCACTGAAATGACAAGTGCTGTTTTACACTCACTGTTTTTGCTTTGCTCTTTTGACGGGACACCATACAAAACTGGTTACCCTGGAAATGACTACTGTATGTGGTCACAAGGAGGAGAATATGAATTATGTGCAAATGAGTAGCAGGAGCATAAGCTGTCCAAAAGACAATGATCCTGTTTCTTGACAAATTTCCTTAGTAACAGAGAAGAAGGGGAGATAAAAACAGGAAGTCTAGAAAAAGACAACTAAAATGATGTGCAGTTTTCAATGTTTTCATGAAGGAATCACATGCTTTTTAAATTTGATGCAATTGCATGTTAAAAATTACAAGTTAAAATAACAATATATTGTTACTTTGACAATAAGAAACATACTCTAAAACAATCACATTTGTGAATTCACATCATTTTGTTGGGAGGCTTTTTCATTTTGTCCTCTATTTTTTTGAATAATTGTAGAAATCATTCCAGATTATCTTAAATTGTTCAGATCTTGTCTTATGCTAAATGGCATTCCACATAAAGAGCCTCCATCATTGCATTTTGCCATTCAAGAAATGTGGATGCCAGTATATTAAGAATTGTAATTTTTTGCATATAATTGAAATGAAAAATATATATCTTGAGTCTAGTGCTGTTGCCCTCCATGGTACATTTTTAATATGTGTACTTTTTGCAGTGTATTTGAAAATAGAATGTGTGAAGAATTCATTACACACAACTTAATAAATTGATTCTGTGGCTTATTAGTAGAAACATAAGTGCCAAGATAAGATAAATAGACAGACATACAAACAGACAGACATGCAAGTCAAAACCAAATTACCAGAGCCTCCTTTATTTGTGTCTATGACCAATGCATATAGTATAGCAACCAGCAAAAGACTTGGACTTGTTAACCTCCTAATGTGTCCTCCAAATTCTAGGAACCTAGATAAATTAACAGAATATGCTAAATTTACATTTTTTTCTGCCACTACTATAATTTAGTTATACGTCATATAATACTACATGGAGCAGATGTGACTTCAAGGTTTGTAAGAACAGTTATGCTTAATAAATAATATATATTTTCAAACCCTTTTCACTCCCTGTCACCAATATTCTACCGTGTGACTCTTTATCATGGGTATACACTGTCACACAATATATTTTATAGAAAATTATACAAATAATTGATAAAACAATCTGCATTATTTGATAACTATTTCACTAAATAAATGTATTTTACTGTGCTCTTAACTGACATATATTGTAGAAGTATCTTTGAGATTATTTTGGTAGCAGTTAAATATTAGGAAATATTTAAGTATTCTAATTATTTTGGGGGAGTCTGAAATCACAAAAAAAATGAAAAAGGCTGCATTTTACAATGGGTAAAGATGAAATAATAGTTGTATTTGATAACAAAAAGTTAACTCATTCTCACAAAGTACTAAGTAATGTTAACACCTAGTACTAACCCCAGGATAGACATAACTTGAGGCAAAATATTTTATACACATCAGTTCATCTTTAGAGACCATAATACATACTTGACAACTCAAAAGAGAAAACACAACAGTACAATATTAACATCTATCTAAATCTGGCATGTAAGAAATGTAAAATAATTTAAAATCAGTGCACTGTGCATGAAATGGTTTAAATTAAATGCCATATATTAGTTTTTGTTGTTATACTACACAGATGGCATGAAGTTGCTGTAGAACATATCTCTAAAGCCAGTCAAAATAAATATATTGAGCATTAGATTTTTTCCACACATTTTCATGATGCGGCAAGCAAAATTAGTTATAATGACAACAACACTTGTTTTTCAAATGGAATATCATTGTCAAAAGCTTTATGCTGGACTTCCTAATTCAATAAATAATTATGTACAACACAATAAAAGGTTCAAACTAATTGTTTATTGAAATACATGAAAAATCCCAAACAGTATTTTTTGCCATGGCCAAATATTATGAGTACATTAAAACTAGTTTTAAACATTTGTGACCAGTCTAAAAGTATAGCTTAAAAAAGCACTGTTACACATAAGCTTTGCTTTTCCTAATGGTTTAAACATACAATTATATTAGTTCTCCAACTTCTGAGTTCAAATACAGTATGTATTTCATACATGGTACAGACACAATTATTTGTTGTAATATAGTCATATGCTGATGAAACCTTTATATCAACATGGTTAGTATTACTTACATTGAAATTAATGGCATTTCATTTACAATGTAGGCATGAAGCAGAGTTTTAGTTAATAACATTACAGAAATATATTGTTACTGTATTGGTACTGAACCAAGTAGTGCAGCATTCTTTTTTTTTTTGTTGCTAAAATTAATTAAAAACAAAAGCAAATGTAGAAACTGCATCAAAACCAGCTACCATGACATTGCTGCAATTGTTGTGAATATTGGAAAGATTTTGCCATTTTATGAATCAATGAAATAGTGCAAACATAGTCATTTTTTAGTTAGTCTCTTATTAAATTGCACACAACATACAGACCATACTTATAAGGCCAGGGTGAATATAGTGGGCATTGTCAAACAAAGTTACTGTTGAAGTAGAATTGCTTTTTAAGAGTGAAAACAAAAATACCATTTTAAACATAAACAACAATTTCATGTAAAACCAGGATTTTTGATTAGAAAGTGGTAATTTTGACATATTATTCTGTATGGACAAAAACAGCAATTTTCACAAAGTCTTTGCATTTCATAAGAAAATTTTTATGAAAATGTGCAAGTCATTTGCCTTGCCTTAGTTACTCTGATAAACAGGTACTGCAGTTTTCTTTGTTTTAACTGGACATGAGCCTCTTTAATCCTTTTAACTAAATTTGTACCGTGGCTTCTGCAGTACAGTAGCAACTGTTGAGTATTGTGCTAGAAAATGATGTTCCATCTGCATACCATTACATACTCTGCCCCCCCCCCAAAGGTGCCTTGTGATATGCTTTGGGTATTTAAAACAGGCTTGCAATGATGTTAGACAAAAATATAACCCTATCCTTTTTTTAACTGTAAAATATTCCTGAATCTTGCAGTTTAATTTACCTGTAAAATTATCCAGTTCTATAAGAGTTTAAGTAGTTTAAAAATGTCTAAAATTATTTTTTCTCAAGAAACAAGATGACCACATTATTTGGCTTAGAAATGACATTATTGACCTGACATGATTTAGGATCAAACAAATAAAACAGTACTGTATATAGTTGTTCGCATAGTAAATACCTAAAAAAGCAAATGACTGGAAACTGCTTGGGAAAATATTATTCATTGCCAGTGTTGGAAATTGAAAAAAATTGTTGGGGGATCCATAACCTTTGAAGTAGGATTGAGCATACCTGGCAGGGATTTGGGAACATCTTTTCTCATTATATGTTGCATTTTGACATTTATTTAGTCAGCTTTATGCCCTTAGGTGTTATGTTTTACACAGGAGCAGCTATGGAACTGAATCAGACTTTTAATTTTACTCCCAGAACTGAATTCCCCCAGGTGCACACCACCCACATTTGCAACACTGGTTTTTTTTATTTTTTATTATATCCACAGATTGTCTATTATATATTCTCATATTTCACTGTTCATTGCTGGTTGTGGTTTCTAGGACAATTTATGCTGTCATGTCCACTTTTCTGTTCTGTTTATGCTGTGAAACTGACATCATTGAACCCATAGCACAGAAACTGTCATCAGTGAACAGTAAAGAGGGCAACTATAAGGCATATTCAAAGGCAACAAAAAAGCACAGAAACAGACACATCATAGCAGAAGAGTAGATTCATTGGTGGGAAATTAATATTTCATTGGTAGAAGCTGGGTGAAATACTAGTTTTGCACAAGTGATAAATCCCACAAATATTAAAAAAATACTCTGATATATTTCACTTCAATACCCCTTTATAAACACCAACACACACACCAGCAAAAACATAGTAAGCTTCACCACTTCTATATGTGACATCAAGTGGTTTGACCACACCCAACCCCAAAGACATATTAAACCCCTCCTAGCTGCTGGCCCCATTTCCACTGGCATATCGTATCTCCTCCCACATCCCACCAACTGGCCCCCACCACCTACTCCCAAGCACATGTCCCACTAATCTGTCACCACCATGCCCAGTCATGTTGACCCACAACACTAAAAGCCAGGAAACCACTACTGGCTGTCATCTCCTTGTCCTCCTTACTACACTTGCAAGTGCAATACCCTTTCCAGCTTGACCGACTAAGGTCCTCTCAGTTTCACATGCTCCCCTGTTGACCACTTGTAAACTTGTTGCGAGTGGCAATCTAGAAATCTGAGACAAGCTAGAGATGACTTTATGAAGAAAGAGGGAGAGAGAGTTTTTGCAGCCAGGCATCAGCTCATATAAGTGGGCTGGCCTTAGAGGAATCATCTTGTTATGGTGATCACCCTAAATTGACATCAGCTGAATTATAACAAGCGCTTTTTAAATCAGAGTAAGAAAAAAGATTAATAATAAGAAAAAACAGAAACACTCCTAAGTGATAGTTCAGGCCCTCTTGAGGAGTAACTAGGTGGAGAAGACTGGACTCTTCCTAAAAGAAACATGAAATTTATATGAAATGTGATAAAAACAAAGTGAATTAACCAGCACTGAGCATGCTACATCCTTCTAGAAATGACTCTGTGCGGAATGATACTTATTACAACAGGATTGCAGTTCAGTTGGGAGTAGGATCTGACATATATGGAGCCACCTTTTTGTGCTGGTCAACCTTAATTCATATTTCAACTGAACTTTGATAGCAAAAACTCCTTTTCTATCAGGGTAACACTAAGGAAGAAAAATAGAAAAATCCTTTAAGAGCTTGCATATTGCTTGGAATTAATAGTAGCTTTTAGAGATAGTTACCTATCACTTATATCTGAAGTACTTTTTTTCCAGTTTGATAATTAGATTTTGCACCTCACAGTACTAGGTATGATGTGCAGAACAGCACTCTACCCGGTAGCTAACATAGTCAGTTCTGTTTCTCCCTATACATCATCAGCATTGTGACCTCATGAACTGTGACATCATTAGTAACCAAAAACAGTCTGTGTCCTGTTGCTTAACTGGTAACTTATGACACATGTTACCAATCAGATAGCAGGGCTTTAATGTAACAATGAGAGAGGGCACATGCTGACAATGCAGTGGGAGAACTAGAAGTAGATATGTCTGCTTCCAGGTAAAGCACTGCTTTTCACATTAGGTAGAACAACTTCTAATGAGCATATACAAAAGAGAAACTCTTCAGAAATAAAAAATAATAAGGGACTACTTTTAAAAATTACTAAACTGTTCTGCCCGCTACTTTTTTGATGCTACCAGCACTTTACATGATTTATATGTCATTTTGTGGAGTATTGCTTTTTGTGGGGGCACTAGACTCTATTTGTGTACTGATATTGACTACTCACAAATGGTGCTCATGAAAAACAAAAAGTGTTTACGAGATTTGATAACAAAATGACTTAGCCATAGCTGAACTTGTTACACTTGAAACTGATGACTATGCAAAATCATGCACTTGGGGCACAGAAACCTGAGGGCTACATACCAATTGGGAGGGGATGTACTGGCAACTATGAAACAGGAAAGGAACCTGGGGGTAATAATTCCTGATGACCTGAAGGTAGCCTAGCAGTGTGATAAGGCAATGGGGAAGGCCAGCAGGATGCTTGGGTGCGTAGAGAGGGGTATCACCAGTAGGAAGAAGGAGATAATATTACCCCTGTACAGATCACTGGTAAGATCCCACCTCAAGCACTGTGTCTGGTTCTGGAGGCCTCACCTCTGGAAGGACATTGATACGGGGCTACCAAAATGGTGCAGCCTGCATCAAAAGCCCTATGAGGAGAAACTCAAGGAACTGAGTATGTACTGTCTGGAGGAGAGGAGAGGAGAGAGGAGAGGAGAGGAGAGGAGAGGAGAGGAGGGGGAGAGGGGATATGATAGAAATATTCAAATACCTAATAGGTTTTAATAAGGTACAGGAAGGTAGCATTTTCTATAAAAAAGAAGCTCAAGAACAAGGGGTCACACTATGAAGTGTGGGGGGACTCAGAGGAAATGTGAGGAAATGCTTCTTCATGGAGAGGGTGGTGGATGCCTGGAACAGCCTTCCAGCAGAGGTAGTGGGTGCCAAAATGGAGACAGGATTTAAGCATGCATGGGCAGATACAAGGGGACCTTGGTAGTAGGGCAAGGGGAGGAGACAGTTGGAGATGGAGTAGGGTCTGTGATGGCACAGTATGAAGGGAAAAGTGGGCAGACTAGTTGGGCCAAGAGGTGCATATCTGCTGACAACTTCTATGTTTCTATGACTTGAGCAAGGAGCACCCCTCCCCATTTAACATGTTCCCATGAATGGCCACCATTGAAATCTTTGTGATCTGCACTGTATATATTTGAGACAATAAAGCAAAAGAGGTGTCTTCAGAAAGATAATTGCTACAGCAGAACTTCAGCTCACATATGCTGGCATGACATCCTATGAGGAGTCACCCTATTGTGGTGGTCAAACTTTATTCACATTTTATGAATTATTATGACAAATAACTTTTTAGTTTAAAAAAAAGTTATCTGCTGTAATACATTTTTAAGGGGATTGTCAAGATGGCCGAACATGCTGCAGCTTAGAGCTGCTGCTCTGCTGAATCTTGGAGTTTGCTTCCATTAAAGAAGAATAAGCTGCTTAGTTGTGCTTGAAAACACTTGCTTGTGAATCAATGGATACATGGAGAAAATGACCATTAGGCAGAGCAGAAGATTTTGTTTCTCTGAGGAGCATACTGCTAGATCAGCAGTTTCATCCCATCATCTTGAGCCTGAAGCACACAGCAGTGTTGAAGGTATCGGTATTCCAACCTCCCTGATGGCTGCAGAACATCATGGCACCCTCCTACAGCTAGATCCAAAACTTTCGCTGAATCACCGAAAACACAGCAGACAGCTGAAAACATCAGCTTTTGACATACTACTCAATCCACTCATCAGGAGCCAAAAGGGCACGTGTTGGAGAATCTGGGCCATTTTATAGATAAATTGCTATGTTAGACTGAACAAAATGATAGAAGATATGAAACCTCGTTAAGAAAAATAGAGTTTTTGCAAATTGAAATCAACCAGATTCATGAACAGAGAAAGCAACAGAGTAAACTGTGGCTGAGCACTCATTCTATGCTGGAAGAGCAATAAAATAAAATAAAGTAACAGCCCTGGAAGCAAGTTGCCATAACCTTATGAAGCAAAAGTTATAAATCGAAAAGCGGAAAAAAATGAGAACTTGCTGAGACACAGAAATATCCACACAGTTGGAATTTTGGATCAGTATGACTTAGAATGTAATGATATTTGAGATTTGATTAATGACGTCTTGACTAAAACAAACTTTTGATTTACCACAAGACAACCCACCTTTGCTCAACCGTCCTTTTATGGTCCCCAAAAAGCATCGAGAAACCACTACAATAACATCAGCTGTTTTGGCTACATTTGCTTTGGGACTTTGTTTTCATATTAGCTAAACTAAGAGGATTATTGTAATACTGCCATCAGAGATATTACGTTTTCTTAGGCTTCTGTTTCGCCATCTAGTAGTGTCGACATAAGTTCTTGACATATTGCCAAAAAGGTCTAGGGACTGGGGCCCGGTTCTCTCTGCTGCCTCTAGTGAAAGTTAAAGTCACCAAGGCTTATATGATCCAAATTTTCTTTGAAGTGAATCAATTAGTTATCTATCTCAGAAGTTATTATTCAGCACAGGAAATGGTGTATTCTCTGACAATCCTGGAAAATCTGGATAAGGTGGACATATGCATTTTCTTAATTGAGAGAAACTACTTCTCTTTTTTCTTATAGCTAGCATAATGCTATTTAGTTTTTGGTTTATGATATGGATGGTCATAATTTTGTTATTTTGAACTAGCCAAGGGGTAGGAGGATCACCTCTAATATCAATATACTGTACGTAATGCATTGTTTCTGTAATTTGCTGCAGCACGTTTTTGGAATATTAACAGATGTTAATGTAATTTTCATGAGGCCTCCTCCCAACCATTTAGTTGGCCTGGTAACTATCTATATATGTTCTATAGTGCCCATATTATATTAATACCCCATATTTACTTTTTATGTAATGATCAGAACAGGCTACAATTAGGGGCATAGATGAACTTGGCAATGTGTATTTCTGTAACCCTATTTGAACATTTCCAAAAATAAAAAGTAAAAAAAAAAATCTAAATTAAAAAAAAGGTTAAAAAAATGACTAATAACATTTTAACCTTTAGGGGCCAACAGAATTAGAACGTATAGGAATTCTGGACTGATATATCAGTCCATGGCACAGCAAGAGTTACATCTGGGTAAGAGGAAAGAATAATGAGATACAAAAAGAAAAAAAAATAAAACAGCAGTGCAAGAAAATGGTGAAAATGTTGACCTATATTTTTTTATTCTATTTAAATTGCCTCTTGTCTACTGACTTGTATGATACCCTTCTTTCCACAATTTGAGTCAGTTTTAGTACTTTTTTGTACATCTAAAATAATAAAAGGAATGTTCCTTTTAATATGGCTTGGAGCAGGTTTTCATCAGTGTTCTTGGCTGTTTTTGTACATCAATTGTCTAAAATCACTTCTGTCATGACTAGAATGAACTAGCATGTAGCAGGCAATGCTCCCTGACCTTATGGAACAGCAGGTGTTCAAAAAAAGGTGGGAATAGTGATAAAAAACTGGTCCAAGCCATATTAAAAGGAGCACTCCTTTTATTATTTCAAATGTAAAAAAAGTACTAAAGTAGACTCAGACTATGGAAAGATGGGTATTACACAAGTCAGCAGATAAGGGGCAATCTAAACTAGAATAAAAAAGTACAGGTCAAAATTTTCACCATTTTCTTGCACTGCTGCTTTAAGTGATTTACAGGCCCTTTTGGGCAGCGTTAGTCTGTTTTGGGGAAGGGTGGTGTGCAATGGGCTCTGTTTGCATATTGGTAGGTACTGGCAATGGCAACCCACCAGTAGTGGCCCTAAAAAAACAAAGACATTTCTATGAGATGTGAGTCAAATACATCTGAATTAGTCATGGTTGAGTATGTTGCATCCTAAACATCCAAGTAATGACCTTCCCTGGGAAGAGAAGGTACCTGCAGCTTGTGCTATACCTTCTGTTCCTTTTACAGGGAAAGTCATTAGTTTGGCCAGCTGGGAAGAGTGGTGGAGTATATCTGTGAACATGAAGAGAATTCAAAAGCGAGTACCCAGCAGTAGATTACATGTCAGTGGGATTGGATCATGGGGTGAGGTGGTGGTGGCAAGCTGGTGGGATACAGGAGAGAGGTTGTGATACTGTCTGTTTATGGGGAGGGGATCAGGTGGGGGTGAACTGAGACAGCTGGAGGGACATGGGAGAGAAAAATATTTTCTGGGAACAGGTGCATGTGGGATGGTGGTAGAGGAAACTGAACTGGGAATTTTTCTGAGTTGGTTTATTTCATTTCACTTCACCAACTTAGCAAAATTCAGACACTTCATGAACAGTTTCCACATTTCACAAACATGGAGAAAGCAAAATGCAGCAATTTTGCAATTTGTCACCAGTTAAACAGGCAAACTGACTACTGCACTCTAATGAAAATTATAAGTAATAGTGCCCTTAAGGGATGTCTTCTATTGTTTAAGATAGTCGTCTTGTGAGGTTGGGGTGAGAGGATTACAATGTGAAGGGTTCTGCCTGCCCAAACCTCACAAGATGACACTTTTATATAATAGGAGATATCTGTCAAAGGCACTTTAAGTTTCTGGTTACACTTGACTACATACTGAAATCAGGATGTGTCTTTCTCTACGTTACACTACTGTGACATCACACTTGTATATACCAGAAATCAGTCTCTAGTGCTGTACACCCTCCTGCCAGAGGCTAGAAGATTTGCAGCTTCTGAGTCATCAAATGGATGAAAATTATAACTAGCCATTTTAAAAGATAAAATGTGGTACCAGTATATAACCCATTCTTTTACACTCCCTTGTTATGTGATACCTGTATACACCACTCAAGCTTATCTCTCCTGGTTTATGTGGCATCACACACCTTGGGTGCACACTGGTACTTATACACTGTTCTATATATTATAAATCACACAAGTTAGCTTGTGTGATTTATCATTTAGTGTTCAATGTTTTAGTTTTGAAAAACTAGTGTAATGCTCATCCCCCACCTTGAAAGTGGAATGGGTTATGATACAGTCCCACATGAGACATCAGTTGTACGCAGGGTAAGTGGTCCTGCAGTTATGAGCTCTGATTGGCGGAAATTTTATATATTTATTTACAAAATTTTGTTAACCAGGTTAGCCCACTGGACCCTGAAGGCTACTTTCTCAGGGGCGCCCCCGAATTAGTTACAAAAACAGTGCAAATACATAAAAGTGAAACAGTGCAAGACATAGAGTACATTAATACAAAAACAGTACACAATTATACAGTTTTCATTGAGGAGAGCGGTTATTTACAGCACAGTTACACAGTTCAACAGTGGCAGCTGACAAGTTTAGGACACTGGATTTTTTGTGGCCAAGTCACGAAAGGTGAGTAGGCTAACCTCCAGGGCAGGAGCAGGGGCTGTGGTTTAGGAAGTGTGCCCAAAGACCTTTCTGGAATTTGGCCAGGGAGGGGGCTTCCTGAAGGTGTCTGGGGAGTTTGTTCCATTGTGCAGGGGTGATATGGGCAAAGGATTTATTACCAGCTGCAGAGCTGGCCCTGGGGAGGACCAGGAGTTTTTTGCCAGAGGTCCTGAGTAGTTGGCTGGGTTGCCTTGGGGCAAGTAGCCCAGTTTGCCCTGCAGGAGGGTCGACACTGAGAAGCATATACGTCCAGCTTAACAGGGGGTACTGGAGCCTATGGTTCAGGGGGCCAGTTAAGGGAGGTGAGGCTTCACAATGGTGGGTTCTTGGGTGAGCATTCATGGCAAAATGTACAATTTTATGGTACAAAGTTTGTAGTCTAGTGTGGTCAAGTTTTGCTATGCTCAATAGTGTTGGGGCAGTGTAGGAAAGAGTTGGGAGAAAGGTACTCTGTGTGATTGCCAGTCTAGTCTCAGGTATCTTGTTCGCACTAAGTTGATAGAGCAGGCCAAGTTTTTGGTGAATGTTTTTTGTTACTAGGGCCACATGTGGCTTTAGGGTGAGCCCCTGGTCCAGTGTAAGGCACAGGCATTTGCATGATTGAACCACCTTGATTGTGGAGCCAGATGTGGTAACAAGTGTGAGGAGGTGGGCCCAGGAAGGGCCCAGAGAATTCGGACCAAATAGGAGTGCTTTGGTCTTGTTAGGCTTAAGGACCAGATGGTTTCCAACTAGCCATGCTTCAGTCTTGGTAAAGTCTGACTGGAGCAATGGCCCTAGGTCATCCAAGTGCTATGCAGTTCTATAGAGGATGACGTCATCAGTGTACTGCACCGTGGAGCTGCTTCCACAGTGGCTGTGGAGGTCGTTGACGAACAGGGAAAACAAGAGTGGGCCCAAGATCGAACCTTGCGGAACCCCCTCATTTAGGGGAAGTGACCCAGAGATTGCACCTCTCCACTTAACCTGTCGGGAGCGGCCCAACAGATAGTTGCAGAACCAGTTTAGGGAGTGTTGGTCAAGTCTGAAGTTGCACAACTTTGTTAGCAGGAGGAAGTGGTTTACCGGGTCAAAGGCCTTGGTTAGGTCAATGAAGACTGCCCCAGTGGGGGTGCCCTTGTCCAAGGCAGCTAGGACATCAGTGGTGAAATCACATAAGTTATTAATACTAGTGCTAGTAAGTTTATATTTCATAATTTTTAAATAACTTTCCATAAGGGGCTGGAGTATTAGTATCGGGAGAATACAGTGACTGAAATGACATCATCAAAGCTTTCTGTGTCTGAGAGATCAGGTGAAGGGCAGCAATCAAAACGTGCTTTGGTAAAACCCTAAGTATGAACGTTTTCATTGAAAATAGCAGTTTATTAGTACTATGTGGAAGGTAAATAAAAAATTTACATTTTTGCTGCCAGTGATTATTTAGACAATTAACATTGTATAATTACTAAACATCACTTTTATTCCACACAAAACCATGTCACAATTATGCATTACAACCAGCCACGTGTAATCAACAGCTGTCAATCAAACATGTGGCTTTGTAAGCATGCAGCACAAACTCAGCAGTAGGCAGGCAAGGCACAGGGTCTCGCTCTCTCTCTTTCTTTCACTCACTTACACATTCTTATTGGGTTGGAAGGCAGCAGCAGACCCCACACCCCTTAGCGCACAGTTGGGCACTGTCCTCCTCCCAACCAATGCAAGCCTCTCCAACTGGATGGCCCCCCTGAGTGACAGGCAAAAGCTTTAATCATTCAGTGGGGCCAGCAATTATAAAAAATAAAACATTGGTTGATGTGTGTAACCCAGAATTTTATACACGCCTTCGGTGTCCGATGCTTATATAAAACCCTTGAGCTTTGCTCTGGATTTGTGTAGCATCACATACCTCAAGTCTGTATAAAATTCTGGTTTCACTCATCCAGGTATTATTTTCCTTTTTATCAGCTTTAAATATTTTGTGTAATAATTACCAATGCAGCTTATAAAAATGAAAAAAAAAAATGTATATGGGACAAGCAACTCAGACGCAATAGTCATCATTTTTGTGCTAACTCTTCCATGAGCTTATATTCCCAAACAGCAGAATGGGGAATAACTCTGCCACCTGGTTAATAAAATGTCTGACTAATGTCTAATGTGGTGAGTGTTGAGTGAAGTTACAGCGTGGTTCTAAATAAAGAATGTCTCTTAATGCCCATCACGCTTAAACATTGTAAAGTTTTTAAATACACTGTGACCATTGAAACTGTGTTTGGTAAAACTTCACAGAAACCTATATATTTCCATATTATATTATCTGAAATGTCCTTTCATGGCATAACAAAGGGTTACCTAAGAAAGATGATAGCATATTGTTCAGTTTCTGTTTCAGGTGGATCACAAATATTACATGAACCAATTGCCACCAGATGCAAGCTTTTGCCCAAATGCTTTCGACTACAAACACAAGTGATCTTATACAGCGACCTGACAGAATGCAGATCAGCATTGCAATAGAGTTCATTTTGTTTTTAAAGAATGCAAAATAAAATGCCTCCCTGTTATTTCTATGAAGCTGAGAGATTATGTTCAGTCCCCTAGGGCGGGAGTTTTTCAGCAAGGTCCTTCCCCTCATGTTATAAGAATGGAGGAGGAATATTTTGCTCAGCTCCAGTGTTTCATGGCCAGAAGCCCGTCAGTGCAGTGAGGAGAGGCTAGTTTTGCTGGGACGAGCCCGATGGAGCAGCACAAGATCCCTTCAACACTTGGAACGTCTGCTGCCAGACAATGTGTGCTAAAGGTATCTCCCCTTCATTCTGTTTAGATAAATTACTTTAACATTGGTAAAAAGCCTTTGTGTTTTTCTTTTTTTAATTAAGGCTGTCTCCAGTAGAAAAGACAGCTTTGTAATTTTGCTTAAAGCCATGGGTTCTGTGGAGCACCACATCCTTTGGTCATGCACAGCTACATTTTTGAGGTTTTTCAGGATTTCTTAAGATATCTCATAGCTGGCAAATTGTTCGGTATGCAAAGATTTGTTTGATCTTTTCCTATGGTTGCACCAGATGAGCATTATTCTTTAAGAAGTGTAAGATGTGTTGCAAATATTCTGTACAAATATATTGATGCAGGTTTCCTAAGAGGCATGTAGGCTGTCATCTGGTTCCCCCACCCCATATTAAATACATTGCAAATAAGTTTTAGGACTGTCATCTTGATGTGTCCATAGTCCAGAGCAACAATTTGAAAATGTATTAATTTTGTTTTTAACTCATTCTGGTCAACAAGATCAGTGGGAATAAATCATGCAGGTGGTTATAAATATATTTTATTCTTCATCTTTTAATGATCATTAAATAATGGTGTTAGGTTTTAGCAAATGTGACATTGTTGCATGCTATGCCATATAAGCCCTACTTTGGTGTCAGAATGTAAATGTCTTTCAGAACGGGCTGTCTTTTGACCCAGTAGTGCAGTAGTACCGTTACTGCTCTTTACTTCAGTGATCTGGGTATGAGAGTGAATTCAAGTCACTGGTGTCAACTAGGGCATAGGAGGATCAAACACCCTAGGAATAGCTCTCCTCTCATAAGTGGGGTGGGAATTGTCTCCGCAGAATGCCTTTTGCCCATTGGTGGCTGGGTGTCATGGCAGTCGAGCGGCTTAGCGAAGGGGGTGTGGCACTGATGAACATGTGCTGTGTCACTATATGTCAGACTTCCTAGGAAAAGAAAAAACAGAGATAAATCACCTTCCCAGGAAGCATGACAGATGCCCCTCCCCACAGGCCTGGGACCACTGACTAGGCACCCAAAAAAACTGGATCCTGCTTTGAGGGGTGCTTGGGAAGCCCCCAACCCCATCATGAATGGTAAGTCATAGGGGTTTCTTGGGGCAGAACCCCGAGATGGTTAGTGACTGGGCTGGGGGGGCTTTTCAGAAGTGGGCAGGCAAGAAAGAAAGAAAGTAACATAAACTCAATAATAATGAAAAAATACCATCTACATAAAAAGTTATAGTTTTTTTGTTATTGGAATACATGTTTCCAACAACACTGAAAAAAATCCTGCATCAGTGTCATCCTGGGACACTTGAAAGCCACGTTTTCATATCAAAAGGTTCCTTAAACATGGCACACCATACAGATTTCAGACAAAAATAATACCCATATAGCACAAGACATCAGCTCATTTGTTTTAAATTGCATGGCTTCCAACCCACATACTTAAGATTCAGTGCACTGTTTTAAAAAGTGTTAACCTATAGTGTTTCTAAGATAAAACGTAATTTCAAAGAATCTGTCAACTAGACTATAATCAAATGCATTGATGGTTTTTAAAAAGTTTCCAAGGCATATTGCTACATCTGTAATCTTAATCTATAGATCGTTTGCCAGATGCACCTATAGAAATCGGGAGATGTGGCATCTGGGAGCAGAGTGGTATTGCTGTGGTTTTGCTTGCCTGTCCATTCAGCTAGTTCTTTCTTAAGAAATTATCTGTTAAATCATTTGAATTAAGTGATATTTCATGTTGTGAGGCCACTGTTGACTTGAGTCACTACAACAGGAATATAAGACAATATAATGTGGACTCTGCGTATATCTGCTACATCCATCATCCCACAAACTAGAAAAGACTTCGGTTTTCTTTTTTAGTGCGGGCCGTAGGAGACCAAGCATTTTTAAATCCCCACTAGTATCCCTTATCGTGCACTGTGCCACACAGAGTTATTTTAATAATGCTTGCATGTTTATTTGTGACTGTGGAGAGCAGAGAAAGGGTTAAGGGCAGACCAACAGACTCTGCCAGTAATATTTTTGGAACAGAAGTCGGAACATTCAAGAGTCTCTATACTGTGGATCCACCAGGAGAGGGAGAGAGAGACATGAAGAAGACACCACATCCTGCACGGATGTTTGAAGGGAGATATTCCTAACTCTGTGAAGAAGAAAAAAACTGAAGTTCTCCCAGATACACTCTATCTCTGAGCTGTCCCACATTATAAAGGACAGTCCCTTTCTTATACCATTTAGAAGCCCATTGTCCCACTGAATGAGAGGGAGCTGTGCATCAATGTGGTGAAAATTTTGACCTATGCTTTTTTTATTCTATTTTAAATTGTCCCTTATCTACTGACTTGTGTGATACTCTTCCTTTCACAATTTGAGTCTGCTCTAGTACTTTTTTCCATATCTAAAAAAAAATAAAAGGAGCGCTCCTTTTAATATGGCTTGGACCAGTCTTTCAGCAGTATTTTCAGCTGTTTTTGTACATCGGTTGTTTACAATCACTTTTGTTATGACTAAAATGAACTAGCATGCAGCAGACACTGCTCCCTGACCTTATGGGACAGTACGTGTTCAAAAACAGCTGATAATATTGATGAAAACCATGTCTGAGCCATAATAAAAGGAGTGCTCCCTTTATTATTTCAAATGTGAAAAAAAAATACTAAAGCAGACTCAAAATGGAGAAAGAAGGGTATCATACAAGTCAGGAGATATGGGGCAATCTAAAACAGAATAAAAAGGTTAGGTCAAAATTTTCCCCACATTAATGTACTGCTGCTTTAAGGCAAAAAAAAATCATAGTTCTCTGCTTTAATGAAAAAATAAATAAACTTAGTGAATATGGAAGCACACATTTCCAGTATTTTGGAAATCTAGTTAGGGGTTTTGATGATGTGTCATGCTTTGCATCCTTTTCTCACAATTTGAGAGGCAGTATACCTCACTTGCTGGGTTAGACAGGGTTAGAGGTTTGGGTCCCAATAAGTGCAAATGTAGTGCTTTTTTATATACACACAGGTTGCACGTCAAAGCTCAGTGCTAATTATCTGATGAAGTGTAGCATGCTGGGTCAGCCATGTCCTGCCAACAGTACTTCATGGCCAGATGTGCAGAATTGCACAATTATAGTCTTATGTATACAAAGGAATGGACACTGGCATTATTCCACATTCTTTTCAGAAATGTTGCTGGATCTCCCCTCTAAAACAAAAACAGTAATAAACTTAATAAAAAGAATGGGGAGGGGATTCCAAATAGAGAGCAGAGGTCCTCTGCATCTGCCGCCATTTTAAGGAAGGGGAACCCAATGGTGTGACGTCACTCTCACACACACACACACACACACACACACACGAGTGAGAGCAATATAAAGGTATTCTAAATCCACTGTATTTAGTTCAGTCATATCCTTAAACTGATATGCTGTCTATGATACTTTTACAGAAATGGACATGAGTGTGCCCTTATAAAGCCACATTACCTAACTGGAAAATATAAATGGAAAAATAGTGCTGATGGAAAGAATTGAATTGAATGGTCATAATTTTATACATTTACTGTAATGGAGCAACCAAGCTTGGTCTTTTAACTGTTGTGTAATTGGTTAATTTATAACTGCATAAGAGACCAGATTTAGTAGATTATTAAAATAAATAAAACAGTTATTACAAATTAATAAAATCTAAGAAACTGAGCGCACCCCCAGGGTTTTAAAAGTTGTTTTTTTAACTTTGATGTGCTTCAGTGAAGCATGAATTAAATGATATCACGGAATTTGACAAAACAATTAATTTCCCCCAAATATAAAGTACATGTTACAGTACAGAGTACCGGTTATTTAAAAATACATGGAATATGTGACTTACATATCTCTAGATGCATGTATTCGATAGTGATTTAAAGTTTAATATCATATCTATCTATCTATCTATCTATCTATCTATCTATCTATCTATCTATCTACAGACAGTATCTATCTATCTATCTACAGACAGTATCTATCTATCTATCTATCTATCTATCTATCTATCTATCTATCTATCTAATCTGTCTGTTTGCTGTTGGGCTTGAATCAATGTTTTACAGCCCTGATGCCGAAGGCATATGAGCTTTACATGAGACATCCTGCAGACCACTTCCTTTTAACATTTTTTTAACTGTATTTATCTCTCTGGTTAGACATATAACCCAATGCATGACCCTTCAACCACTTTAAACAATAAGTCATGCAGTGACTCAAGAAACAAACACCATCATTTTGCAAATGGAAGAAAATGAGGACCACAGTGTTCTGAGATTTAGTAGTAGAAGCTGCTAATTGCCTCCAGCTAATCATTTTTTTTATTACGAAATTCCTTTATCATCCAATCTTAAAATCCCATTTGATTACAACCATTAAAATACTGGAATTGCAGGAAAGGAGTTTTGGCAGTTTCCCTTTAACTTATGATCTTCTTGATGCACTTTTATGAATATCTAATCTGGGGGGATCTAGGTTTACACAACCCTTCTAACTCAGCCAAAACAAGAAGCCTACATATCTGTGGTTATTTGGTTTGCTATTCTGAAATATTTGTCTGCCTTAATCACATATCTCCGGTGGTACATAATTTGCCTGGTCATTTCTGTAAAACAAAAATAAAACAAACAAACAAAAAAAAGAATGCAAGAGAAGTAGGGTTTCAACACAAAACAAAGGATGCAGATTAATTGAAATGTGTGCACAGCTGCTGATGAATTACTGTTCATTTTCAGTGTATGTGTGACCAGGACTTACACACTGAACATTACAACATGACACTGAGAGCATGTAAAAAGTGAATTCACAAAAAAATAATAAACAATATATAACAATAATATATTACATAATATAACAGTGTGATAACAATAAACTTCAATAAATTAAAATAGTTCAAATGCCAATGTACAAATTAAAAAGTCTTAGCAAGTACAATTTATTCCTGCACAGAGCAACAAGAGTTTAAATTTAAACCCATTCTAAAAAAAAAAAACACCATTTTGAGATACCAAGGTGTGACTTTTTGAAATTCTCATTGTTAATGAAAATCTTATTTTATAAATAAATAGAAAAAAGTGAAATTCCTAACACGTAATATTTATCTTTTGTTTGTTGGTTGGTTTCTTTGTTTTTGCTGTGTAGGCCCAATCAGGAAAGATGAGTGGGTTCCTGTATTCTGTTCTCTGCTTTATCACTCTGATCCTGAGATTTGTGGAGGCAGAGACCCTCTGTGGCTCAGAATTGGTGGACACACTTCAGTTCGTGTGTGGAGAGCGTGGCTTCTACTTCAGTAAGTTGCGATGCAGTCTTGTTTTTAATGCATGTGTTTTTTATTCCGACCAGTTTGCCAGTTTCAAGCAAAACAATTACTGTTGGGATTAGTGGGACTCTAATCTTTGATAAGAGTCCCCCCCCCAAAAAAAACCCAGAAGTTTAGGCCTTCTTTATTACTTGAGCAGCAATGCAACGAAAGTGAACACAAAATTTAACCCTACCATTTTTTCACTATAAATGATTCTAGGCATCTTCCAGTTTTATTTAGTAGCAATATTTTCTAGTTCCACCAAAATCTGGGTCTTTCATAACTGTTTAAATTTTGTTTTTTCTCAAGAAAAAAAAAAGATGACCTCCGTAGTTGGCTTAAAAATAACATTATGGACCTGGCAAGAGGTAGGATCAAGAAAAAAAAAACTTATGGTGTGCAGCAAAGGAGGCACCTAGAAAAGTACATTTGATATGACTGTGCCTGAAACTAGCTTTTTTGGAAAAAAACTGTTTTCGTTGCACTGCTACTTTAAGACTTTTTCATTGAAACGAGCTGTTTGCCATATAGACTTTTTCTGTCCCTATTTTTCCTGCATTGACATCATAATCCTCTGTTTGCGACATCTGAGTCACATCCCCAGCAGCAGATTGTGATGTCATAAGAGGGGATTATGACTTCTCAAAAAAGAAATAAATAACATGAGCACATGAGGTCAAACAGGGGACAATCTTAATGTAAAGAAAATATCTTCAGTAATAATAATAATAAAAAAAAAAAATTAAGGTCCAGAAATTCAAATTTTGGGGGATTTTGTGTAATAGTTCTACAGAATATTTAGTGAGAAAACCAGAAAATCCTACATACAGCCTTACAGCTGACCATACCCCTAACTGTCCCGCATAAGAAGGGACAGCGTTAATTTTTAAAGAAAACAGTTTATGTTAAAAACTGTTTAAATAAGCTTCATTGTGCACCCCTTGTCAACCCTAGTACAGGCCCCTGTCTATTTAATCCAAATTCATTTATATGGCACCCTACTTCATTTCATGTTTGCCACGTTAGAGTTGAGATTTGTGGCCTGGAGTTAGCCTTGATGTCCCCAGTGCCTCATAAGGTGATGGGGCAGTGTCTGTTGTATGTTAGTTTATCCTAAGGACAGGAAGATTTGTGGCCAGCCTGTCAGCACAGCAGTAGCACTACTGCCCGTGACACCAGCGACCCAGTTTTGTGAATAAGCTCAGGTCACTGGGGCCAGCTGGGGGAAGGGAGGTTTGAGTGTCTCATAGGATATTCTCCTCCTCCTCCATGGGGGGGGGCTGTTACACCGCTCTGTTTCTGCTGCCTGTGGATGCACAGGCAGCAGCACAGGACTTACAGTGTGGGAGGTGAGGACACTGTTAAGTGCTTGGCTGAAATGTGCATTAGCATGTCTACAGCCTGGACTTTGTTTCTTGTGCCAGCGTCCTCAGGGGTGGGGTTTCAGGGACCGGAAAAGTCAACAAAAAATACAACATAATCCAGTCCCCCACTGCCGTTCAGCATGATCCCTGTGTGTGTGTGTGTGTGTGTGTGTGTGTGGGGAGGGGGAATGGAGCCCCGGATTGTAGGTACCACCGCCACCAAGCCTCACCAGCAGTCGGCAAAAAAATGTGCAATTAAAAAACAATGACAGGAAGATTTGTGTTAAACCACTGGAGGGGGCATTTTCAAAAGGGTTGGACACAAATGTATGCTACGTCTGACATCCTGTCACTCACATCCAGGTAGCCCTGCTCCTGTTTTCAGAAGCTACTTCCATTTATGACAACAAATGAACACAGTTGCGACTTACGTCCTGTTTGGATGCAAACCTAGAATGCTGTTACGCGTAAGCAATAATGCCCTCCAGGGTGTGTGTCGTGCTGGGATAACGTCACGCCTCAGGTGGTTGGGAACAAGGCCGCAGGCCGAGTGCGTCCAATAACTGAGGCGTGACGTTATCCCAAATGACACACACCCTGGAGGGCATTATTGCTATTATACAATGGCTCGTTGTTATACAGAAGAAAGAAAAACATTTTAAAGATGTTTTTGTGTGGAAAAATATTTTTGTTTTTTAAGAGACAATGGAAACAATCAAGCAAAGCAAACCAAGCAAAAGCAAAATATCAACTAGAGGTTCACAGTGAGGCTGAGACTAGAGCCGTGATGTTGTACTGGGATAACAGCACGGGTCCAGCCCAAGACTGACCAATCAGAGTCCAGGATTTGTTCTTGCCATTGTATAATATCTAATAGATAGTCTAACAGGCTTGGACACATTTCTACTTTAAAAATAGCAGCAGGCATATTTTGGGCAGATCCTTTTAAAAATTCTGCCCAAGATGCTGAAATATAGCTATTAATGGGAACCTAGCAACAGCCATATTCAATTATGCTGATCATTAAATATTTCAAAGCTAAAACAGACTCAGAATGGGGGGGGGGCTGGGTGATTTAAAATGGAATAGAACATAGGTAGCAACAACCGCAACTCTCCGTACATATACTCACTGTAGTGCACCTTACATTGCACTTGAAAGTTTGTTATGCCTTAGTAAATATACAATGTCTTGTGAGCTGTACACTGTGTCTAACACTTTTTAGGACTTTAACATACTCAGTTGTCATCAGACATTTTATCTTAACAGGACACCATTGTTAATGAGCTCTGCTCTACAGTTTTTATCCTGCTTAAAACTGAATTGAATACAATAATACATGTCCAAACTGCTGAGCATAACAGTAACTTTTTTTGTGGTGATTTTCATATATTTCCTATGATGTTTTGCAATATTGGGGTATATGTAATTTTGTATTTCTTTGAAACCTGGATTTATTGCCAACGCCTGTCCTGGGTCACCCATACCTGGGTGCTTGTGTACGGAGGTTCTTTGTCTTGTCAATAAAATAACTGGCAATTACTAGTATTATGAGATTCCCCTCTCTCTCTGGGTTGATGTGTCCCACATGGTGCCCTTTCTTCCTCATGTATTTAGAAATAGGGTCCCAAATTTGGGCAAGAAAAGGTTGATAGAATATACCTGTCAGAGGACACATTGCTCAGGCATAGTGAGACTGGTACAGATTTGAAAAAAGTTTAATGACACTATAATCTCCCAAACTAAAATGAGAATCTGTTGTGTTACCATTACAACAACCGCGTCACTGTGATTTCTATTTCCACCTAAGACACCCACCCCCCCCCAAAAATATATTGTTATTGTTACTTAATCATTTAGGTTGGGGCTGTTGATAAAACTGGCTTATGTAAAGTGATTCATAATACTTTGAGTTTTCTTCCCTTTTAAGGCAAGAGTGTCAACTACAAGTATAGAGGCAAGAGAAAATCTGTCTTGGGCGTTGTAGACCTCTGCTGTTTTCGAGGATGTGACCTACAGCTGCTGGAATCCTACTGTGCAACCCCTCATCGGACACGTAGATCTGTCCGGGAGTTCGACACCACCACAAAAAGCACCGACCAAAAGGTATGATGAGCCCTAAGTTGAAGCAAAATAACCTTCAGAAACAGGGAAGACTTTCTAACCCATGAAACTATAACACCATCATAATGAATGGCTACGGGAGAAATGTAGGAAGAAATTTCTATATCTTGTATGAGCCCACAGCCTGGAATTTGCTTCCTCCCTTTTTTCCTGCCTTTATTTGATAAATTCCTCCCCTTCCCAGGCAGCACTGCGTCAATAGCTTCCCAATCATTTGAATTTTTGTCATCATTGTTTGTGTTACTGTTTAACCCTTAGGCTGAGAATACAGTAAGAACGTATAGGAATTCTGGACTGATCTATCAGTCCCCAGCACAGCAAGGGTTAAATTTTCATTAATACTGTTGTCACTGTTCAGTATATTTATTGTAAACCTACAACATTTGTCGGTTTTGATGAGTGGCACCCTGGTGGGATGGGGGAGGGTTAAAACTAATATCAAGGATGGGGGGGGCAGTTCCAGCCAGAGTTTTTTTTAACAATTTATTTATTAATGCAGATAATAGCAAACAAAACCATTTTTTTTCATTTTTTAGTTTTAAATCTGCCTGTTATATAACACTGATATCTGCCACACTCCATTGTGCAGGCTATACCTTAATATATGCATGCCTTGGACAGTTGGTGGTGCTTGACATAAGCAGCTTAACACGTCAAAGCACACCTGCAGTGTGTGTATAATGAAGAAGAACCCACACCCCATCATCTGTGATTTCTTGCATAACAAATTGAGCAGCACATGAAGTTTATCTTTGCAAAAACAAACTCTCTCGGGGGGGGGGGGGTCAATCTAACACAATAAAATGTTACCAAATGAAAATGTTGTTGAAGTGTAAAATGTTTCACAGAATGATTTACCAACTGTTTTGCGATGAAAACAAAATGTTTACAAATGGCCTGCCAGCACAGTAGTAGCACTACCAGTCATGACGCCGGTGACTCGGGTTAGGGAAAGATCCTGAGGCATCCGAGGGCTGGCCAGGGGGAAGAAGATTGAGCATCCGTAGAACCACTCTCCTTCTCCGGGGGGGGGGGAGAGTGGGCAAGAGCTCAGTGCTTGACTAACCCCTGTTGAAGGCCAGGGGTGTCACAGCCCAAGCTACACATGAGAGTGAGATGTGATAGATGTCGTGTATACATTAATGTCAGCACACATCATGTCTGCTGAGGGAGGAAAAATGGAAAACTGCCGGCCATGCTGGCTGACCATTGGCCTCCGCAGGCCCTGCGCACCCAGTGTCTCAGGTGCCCCTCCCAGGAATTGGATCCTGGTTCTGGTGAGTTGAGGGACTCCCCACCCCCTGCCATGGAGGGAACAACTGTGGGAGCCTGTGGGAGAAGGCAGGTAAGACCTGGAGGAAGCCAGGGTGACGGGGCAACGAGGGCCAGCTGGCATGGGGAGCTAGAAAAAAAGAAAATGTTTACAGGGTATATGTCTGTAATTCAGTCTCATACCTGGTCTTAGTAGCACCACTATAAACACATACAGTATGTGAGGAAAGCACTCAGATAAGTCTGGGTGCCGATGCAAAAATACACACCAAGGAGGCTGTTTCTTGAACCAAAGTGTTGATATAAATTTGAGTTTTATTGGCAGAAATTCACTACAGCCATTACAGTAGCACCAGACTGGAAGCATGTATAAAAAACCCTGGTGCTTCATGCTTACTCTTCCTCTTCATCAGAAGATGGGACCGGAAGGCAGTCTAGGCAGTCACAGTGTATATAGCCAACTTAAAATGGTACCCACCAAAACTTGTTAAGCGTACATAGCAGTTCACTGTAATGAGGCACCTTAAACGGAATGGGGAGGAAGCTGTGTTAGTGCTGTTGGTGCAGGTTTAGTAATGCGCTCCAACTACGGGCCTGGAAATAGGGCTAATATTTCATTTCTGTAAAACAATGTTTAGTAAATGGTTTACAAAATCAATTCCACCACAACATTTTTTTTTTGTTTTGTTATCAAGAGGCAATGGCTACTACATTTAAAAGATCTGACATAGCATTAACCCCTTACCTACCCCTATAAGTTAAAGAGCCAAATGATTGCACAAAGTATTATTAAAGCCTGTTTGCTGTTGCGATTGCCTTAGGCTCAAACTGAAATCACACTGAGCGTCAAACTGAGTGTTATATGGTGGCACAATTTTTTTCTTATTTTGTAAGCACAACTATACAAATATAGTTCTCTAAACTGCAGATACTGTTTAAAGGGGAACAGACAGCACAAAGGGTGCCATTCTTAAGTGTGGGGTTGCTCCCAATGTGCACTTTGTGTGCAAACACATTTTGGTTTAGTTACTGTCTACTGTAGTACAGTAAATTGTATCAGACTAATTTTGTTTCCTTCTAGGCTGACATCTTTTGTTATTACAAATCCCAGAATCCCCTGCAGCAGATATCAGAGCAGCAGGCAGCAGTGGACGAGTTGACAGCCTACAGTGCATTTTAGAGTTTCTGTAAGCTCTGATCTTTTGTTTGCTGGTCCTGCTGTCCTCCCTAGGCTAAGTACAGTCACAGAGGACTGTACCTAGCCAGTGGAGAAAAGCAGAACCAGAAAAATAATCGGAGATTATAAGAGCTCTAACATGCACAGCAGGCTACTGAATCTCCCACTGATGCCTACTGCTCTGGTGTCAGCTGCAGGGGATTCTGGGAATTGTAGTACCAGAAGATGTCAGTCTAGAAGTAAACAAAATTAGTCTGATACAATCTACTATACTACAGTAAACAGTAACTAAAGCAAAATGTTTTTGCACACAAAGGGAACAGTGGGGCGCTTTGTGCTGACTGTTCCCCTTTAACAGAAAACAGGCATTTGGGGAAATATGAGGCATTGACTGTAATATATTGACATTTTCTAGTTACTGACACACTGCCACTGAAGCACATACAAATTAAAATGTGTTTTATGTTTTTTTTTTCTATTTTGTGGTGCAGCCAGGAAAGGTCACAGAGCTGAAGCTCGTTTTCAGGTGTGACCCTGGAGCACAAGTTGTTAGTGTTAGTGGCTTAGTAGGTAGCATACTTGCCAGAAGATCAGAAGGCTGCAAGTTCTAGCCCCACGCCAGGTACTTTAGGTAATACCCATACCTGACACTGTAGTGCAGTCAAGAGGGGCGCTGTACTGTGCCATCCTTCAGATAATAGATAAAACCAAGGTCCCGTCTGCCCATCTGTGGTCCCTGTACAGGTTAAATATCAAGATCGCATGGCACTTATCGAAGCAAGGTTGGCAAGTTTTCCTCGGTATCATTATCAACATCCCCATGTCAATGAAACAGGTCCATGTAACAACACCCCCTACTGGATGCACCAAGAAATGAACTGGCATAGCTCAGTGTTCCTTTTGTGGTCATAACATGTTACACAAATAAATAAAAACTAACCACTAATGATTCCATTAGCCAGCGTTATGAAAATGTCTCTCTGTATCTACTTCCAACACACATAGGAGCCTGCTGGTCACTCAGCCTATGTGTTCAGATATACACGACTGGGGAGAAATAGATATGAGAATTATCTGACTGTTTTGGGGAAAATGGCTAGCTGACTGACCTTCAGTGTCAGTTCTGTCAAGAAGGATTAATGCATATACTGTCCAGAAAATGGGTGGGAAGTCCATCACTGGGTAAAATAACATAACACCTGTTTCTCCAATATTCTCAAGAATAAACTAAAGTTTAGATAAGTACCAAACTACCGAATCAGTGGTATCACCACCGTTGAATGAAATATGATCAGTAGCTATCTTTTAACAAACATCTGTCCTAACAAAGGCGTTACACTGCTATATACTGGTTGAATGCCACTTTATAATATGGGTTGGGAAAATCTTGTACTTTGTTAGGTGGAAGAAGATCACATGATTGTAGTTTATTCTACAATAGCCAATACACATTATAAGAATGCTGTTCTCCTACTGCATGTAACTGCATGTAAACAGAGTCTTATAGTAACTCAATCCAGGCTGAGAGTATCTAGACATACATCAAATTAAATGTGATCTTATCCATGATTTGTTGTGTGACAATACATCAGCTTGGTTGGTTATCTATCAGTAGACCAAAGTATGGATTGCATTTGAGTTATATTTTGGTTTTCTTTGTGTTTGCAGGAGATACATATTAAGAAAAATGACAATGTAAAGATGGTGCTTTCTCATTTAATCACACGACTGTATAAATATAAGACAGTGAAAACCACCAGCTCGGAAACATCAGGCCAACTAGATCAACGTCTTCAGTGGTCTCAGTCAAGAAAAAACAAAAAAAAACAAAAACAAAAAAAAGATTTTTGCTTCACACCACTAAGAAAATAGTCCATAATCCTTTTTTTTTAAAACCGGGAGAGACACACTAAGCTGGAAACTTGTTTACAGGTGCAACCTGGGAGCACAAGTAAGTTAATTGACTTGCTCAGGGTCACACAGTATACAAGTGGGGGCTGTGGGATTCAAACCCAGGTCTCCAGGTTTGCAGTTCAGAGCCTTAAATCACTGCGGTATACTGCCTCCTTGGATGCATAGCAAAGCAGTGGGACATTGAAACTGAAGGTGATCCATCATATGAACCATTGAAGGTTATTTTTCTTATTTTTCGATGTGAATTGAGCACTATGTGTTTTTTTATTACAGTTTGCAGAATGTTCATTCTTTGGAATAATGTCACAAAAATGTATGAGGGAACAATTTGCAGAATGCCATCCCTTCTTTTCTTCAGATTTTGAAAACACAGACAGCACTACCATATAATATTGAACATATCCAGAACCCACTGAATTCCTGAAGATATGCGCTTACCTTATCATAATTTATCTCAAGACGGATTATGTTCGTATATTCCATACAAAAGTATAAAAACCACTATGTGAAAACAGCAGTATTTTACAGAAGGAGGCAGAAACACGGAGAAGTGAGGCACCAGAAAAGCAAATTAAAAGAGGCAAAAAAGGCATTGAGTAGCTTGCCAAAAAGATTTCGACACAAAAAGCAGTCTAAGAGAACAAAATAAGCACCCCAACACTTTGAACTTTAGGGGTTCTTCATCAGGTGGCCAACAGAAAGAGGCTTGGCCAGTAGAAGAATGAAATTATTGATCAGTTTCTGGTTTTTTTTTGTCTTAATGCTTAACGCTCATTGTATGATCACTGCAAATGAATATTTCATTTCACTCAACTGGCATTTGCAAAATTACCATTTATACTCTTACTGGCACTATGATATATCTAGGTATACGCATTATCCATATACAAATGAACAGATGAGCAGGTATAGCAGCTTGCACATGGATTTAACAGTACAGACAATTACCAGTGTGATGAGACAATGCTTGTGCAACAGGCATTTTGAGTGTTAATGAAGTGCACATTATGGTCAGGGTGATTATGACAAGTTTAGAAGAGCTAGTGTGTTAAAGATGTGTCACTCAGTCATAAATTAGGCTAAAGGTTATTTTTGGGGTAACTGTTAATATAATATATGGTAACTAGTCACACACTTAAAAGTAGTTCTGAAACAATTAAGAGAGAAGATAAAACTTGTTTTTCACATTTCTTAATTTAATTGGAAATTTGGGAATGTGTAAAGTATGTTTAATATCTCCAGTATTTTGTTTTGTGTGTGCATGGAAAGCTTCCATCAAGGCTTCCACTCAACTGATGTCACTGGGCTCTGGAACTGATAAGTAATGACAAATTATAAAATTGGTTTAAAAAACTGTGAAACCTGATTGGCTAATTTGGCTGAGGGTCGTCTTTACTCATGCTGTTATCTCAGCACAACAGCACTCGATAAAGATCCAGCATCCTCCTCACAATAAAAACAATACTAACTAACTAAGAATAGCACTTCTTAGGTGGTTGAAGGCACTCAGGTGATGCCTTGTGCCTCACAACACACCCAAGGTGTGCCATTATCCCACCACAAGGCACACCCTGTCATGTCTTATTGCTTAAAGAACACTGAGTGGGAAAAATTCAGCATTAAAACAGGACCCTAAATAAGGAAAAACTAAGATAATTTCAAAGCAGATACATAAAACTGCATACTGGGGGTATTAATCTGTGTCAGTGGCTCAGTAGATGGCATACTTGCTGCTGGGGCTGGAAGATCAAATGGTCATGGGTTCTAGTCCCGCGTCAGGCACTTGGGGTAACAACCATAACTGACACTGTAGTGCACTACAAAAGGGGTGCTGCATTGGTGAAGTGCTGTCCTTCAAATGAGACTTTGGGCTGGCAGTATGGCCTAGAGGTTAGAGTAACGAGATGTGAATGAACTTGGTACATCCAGCAGACCTGGGCTTGATTCCCACAACCTCTACCTACATACTGTGTAGCCCTGAGCAAGTCACGTAATCTCCCCAGTGCTCCTGGGTCACCCCTGAAGCCAGGCTTTGTCCCTAGTGGGCTTTACCCAGTTACCAAAGAATAAAATAAATAACATAAACAGACTACATACATGTACAAATTTCTAATTGTATTAAAAACAAGGTTTATGTTTCCTCAAATACCTTATTTTTCCATCAACAGGGCATGGGGTCTTAAAATGGAGGCAGAGGGCTGTTTCAGGGACCCCTTAATCATGTGCAGGGTGAAGGACTTCTAAAACAGCCTATGAACCTGAAGAAGGGGCCTTTCATCCTAACAGTAATAGCAAATTTTACTTTGCATGCCCCTTGGTCACCTTACCATTCATTTTCCATGTACACATGAAATACTAATATTGTAATCACAGGCCTCTGTACAGTACCTCCATTTAAGGATACGCATGTCCTACGTTTAAACTGACAACAGGGGAAAAACAAATCATTTATGTTATTTTACAATTAACTGTTTTTTTAAAAGTGTAACCATAAATTTGACTGATGCCTTTCCTCAACAGAAGTCATCAGCTGAATTTATACTTTTCTACACATGCTATGTCTTGCAAGTAATGAGAGCCAAGGTGTACTAATGTTATACTAGAGGTACTAATTCTGTACATCACAGAGCTTCCAAGTAACCATTTACTGTAGTTGTATACTGTGGAACAAGGGTGTATGGGAAGGAGTACATAATCAGACTTATTTAAATGACCAATCACATTTCTGAAGTTGTATCAAAGATATAACAATTTGCATAGGACTTTAATGAGAAGACTATATTTAAAGGGCATTTAAAAGGAAACATCCATGTACAGTGGCTGACACAGTTTGAATGCTCATGAAAAGCTCTTTCAACAGAGGTATTGAGCTTACCTGTAGCTGGAAGCACTCCGGAGATATTGACGATTGAGTCTGTTCAATATTAATACTACATTGCAGCCATTTGCAGAACACTATGATGTCATCAAAGAATAAGACGTGCTTCACTCAGTGTAGGTAGGCACAGCTTGTTCCTCAATAACATCACACTGTTTTAAAAATGGTTGAAATGTAGTATTAAATGGACACTGTCAGCTTTTTGTTATTTCAGTTTATTTCACAGTATATGTTATCTGTGATCCTTATTTAAAACACTCTGCCCACAAAATTACAAAAAATGTCAACACCATTGCATAAATGTAATATTTATCTGTTATTTGGGCTAAAAATACCTTGTAAGTGACCTCCTAGCCAATGCTCCCGCACATCCACTATTAGATATGGTGCTGAGCTGCAGGTACACTCATTCACGAATGAGTTAGGAAATATTTTAGGCATATCAGTAAAGTACCTTCCCTGTTTCCACATTCTTTACTGAACTTGGGAAAATGATTCCTGTTTCAAAATGAGTGCTCAAACCATTATAAATTAGTGCTTGAAAATTCAAGCCATGACTTTGGGCATGCGTAGTAGCGTTGACACTACTGCACATACTCAGAGCCATGGTTTGAATTTTCATGCAGTAATTTACAATGCTTTGAACGCTCATTTTGAAACAGGCACCACTTTCCTGATTTCAGTAAAGAATATAGAAATGAGAGTAAATTTTATTGAGATGCCTAAAACATTTCCTAACTCATTTGCGATTTGAACAAATGTACCCCGCAGGTTGGTGCCATATCTAATCATGGATATACAGGAGCATAGGATGGCAAACCTTTATGCTGGGACAAGAAACATTTATTTTTAGTCCAAATAATGGATAAATATTACATTTATGCAACTGTACTGATATTTTAGAATTTTGTGGGCAGAGCATTTTTAACAAGGATAACAAATAACATATATTGTGAAAAAAATGGAAATGATAAAAAAGCTAACAGTGTCTATTTAATGTCGAACAGACCCAGTCATCTGTAGCTCTGGAGTGCTTTCATGTACAGACACAGCAAGTCCAAGACTTTGTTTGAAAAGGTTATTCATGGACTTTCAAACTATGATGACTGCTGGACATGAATGTATCCTTTAAGTCTGTGTATGTATCCACTTTAACCAGTAGCTTCAACTACTGTTGCAACCATGAAAGATTAAGAACTTGAAATATTAAAGAAATTCTAACAGATCTGCTCTTAAGCATCCATGTGTCTAAACAGTATGGTCTTACTAGTGTATTTTTTTAAATGAGATTGTAAAATGTGTAGTATATTCTTTTGAACCAGTATATTTATGTATTTAGAGATATCTTTATATATATATATATATATATATCTATATATATATTACATTTGCACTAAAAACTAATATTAATCATGCATTTGATGCTGTTGTGTTTCTGGTTTGTTGCATTCAAGTACTTTAGTATATACACAGTTGATATATACTCAGCTGAAATTCTGGCTTTTTGTACACCCCTGTTCTGTTTCTGCAGTTCACATTGCTACCTTAGTTCAGATATTAATGAATGTAGTGGTAATATGGCTGAACCAAAGCCTTACAGATTATGCTTTCAAGAAAACATAAACCCTATTGTGTAAACATTGTATATTTGGGTTATGTGTGAAGTCCATTTAACAGCTCCAATGTATTGTTTTGTGTACTTGTTTTGAAATAGTCATATTTTCTTCTTATTTAGGGCCACATATTAATGCAGCCTTTTTCCCACCCAATATTCATTTTCCCATTGCTTAGCAGTTCCAGAACCCAGTGACATGAGTTAAGTGGAAGTCTTGTATGGAAAGCTTTGTTGTAGGCTTCTGCTCAGCTGCTTTCATTGTGTTCTGGAACTCATTAATAATTAAAATAAGAATATTGGGCAGGACCGGGGCTATAATCAACTCCATTTTGGGGATATTTGACTTCCAGAAATAAGGTTAAGACTTCCAAAATAAAGGGGGAAGAAGTCATTAACTTCTCCCCCAAAAAAATTGGATAACTTTCAAAACTGAAGGCATAGAAGTCAAGATATGGATTTTTTCTAAAAGAAATTTTGTTTTACTACTAGTCTTTACAGTTGATCCTTCCTAGAATATTGGCTTCCAAACTGTGGGATCTGGGAAGTAGTTTAACTTCCAAAAAATTGGCATGCCTTCCAGATTTTGACTTACAGAACTTCCACTAAACTTAAATCAACTGAACCACTGGGCAGGACAAAGGCAACATTAGCAAGGGACCTTACGTAAGAAAAAACAAACAAAAACAGAACTGTTTCAAAACAAACACATAAATCAAAACATTGGAGTTATTAAATAGACTTCACACATGCTCAAATGTATAATTATATTAATAAATGTGAACAACAAGGTTTATATTTCCTTTAAACTATGATAATACTAGCATTGCTAGCTTTACTGCTAGAACTCAAAAGAACTGATAAAATAACTTTCCAAATATAAAAGCACAGAACCACAATTATTTTACTGTAATTTCTTACATATAAACTCAAAATAGTATTTATAGAACTACATCATAATCTTGTTGCAACTCATAGACATAGACGTTATAGTTTAAATGTCCATATATGTCTAAGTTAAAATGTAGTTTACTTAAAAAAACACTGACATTTCTGAAAAGAGCTGGCAATGCTAGTTAAGCAATAAGGCATGACTGGGACACATTATGGTAGGATAACAGCCCACCTCGGGTGGGTTGAAGCATGAGACAAAGATGAGTGCTTCCACCACCCAAGAAGGGCTGTTAGCCACCAAAATGTACCCTCTGTAGCACCTCATGGCAATGATAGAAATGGGTCCTTTTTAGTAAATTGGATGTATTTTTAAAACATATTTTTATTGAGCTACTTTCAGCCATGTTGTTGTGCAGGGATAACAGCCTGGATGAAAGTACCTCTTGACCAATCACAAGCCAGCATTCTTTCTACCCATTTCATAGATACATAGATACATAGATACATAGACAGTGTTGGCAGATAAGGGCCTATGGCCCACCCAGTCTGCCCATTTGAGCTTGTAAGTTCAGTTTGTTTTCCTAGAAGTCTGTTGCCCCTTACCCCTGACCTCTAGAATTCCTTTATGTCTATCCCATGCATTCTTAAATCCCGTGATTGTTTCAGCCCCCACCACTTCCTCTGGCAGGGTGTTCCACTTGTCCACCACCTGTTCTGTGAAGAAATTCTTTCTCATGTTTCCTCTGACTCATCCTCCCTCCAACTTCATCCCATGCCCTCTAGTCCTGGAACATCTTTTCGCTTAAAATAGTGTTTTCCTGCACCCTGTTCCTCCCTGTAAGATACTTGTATGTCTCTATCATATCCCTCTCCCCCTCTCCTCCAGGGAGTACATGTTCAGTTCCTTCAACCTGTCTTCATAGGACTTGTGATGCAATCCATGCACCATCTTTGTTGCCCTTCTGAACCTTCTCTACCCTGTCTATGTCCTACGTAAGTATGGTCTCCAGAACTGTACACTGTACTCCAGGTGGGGCCTCACTAGTGTTTTGTATAGCAGAATTATGACCTCCCTTTTCCTGCTGGTGATGCCCCTGCCTATACATCCCAGCATCCTATTTGCTTTACCTGCTGCCTTGTCACACTGTTTCCCTACCTTAAGGTCATCAGAGATGACAACCCCAAGATCCCTTTCCTGCTTGGTGCATGCTATATCCTCACCCCCCAACTGATATATTGTGCCAGCGTTTTTGTGCCCCATATGCATTATCTTGCACTTCTTTGCATTGAATTTCAACTGCCAAACCCCTGACCATTCTTCAAGTTTCTGCAGGTCGCTTCTCATTCTGTCTACACCTCTGGTGTGTCTACTCTGTTACAGAGCTTTGTGTCATCAGCGAACAGTGACATTTTGCCTTCTAGATCCTGTGCAATGTCACTGATGAAGATGTTGAATAGGACCGGTCCCAGCACTGATCCCTGTGGTACCCCACTGGTCACTCTTCCCTCTGTGGAGTGACAGCCATTTACCACCACCCTCTGTGTCCTGCCACCCAGCCAGTTACCTACCCACCACACTACTGTCCTGCCCACACCCATATTCCCCAGTTTGTTTAATAGTCTTCTATGTAGCACAGTGTCAAAGGCCTTGCTGAAGTCCAGATAGGCCATGTCCACTGCCCTCCCCTGATCCACCTCCCTAGTCACCCCATTTCATAATAAATGTTTTTTTATACTGTGTGTTAAGCTGTTCTGTTGTTGCAGAATGCATTTTGCTGTAAATATCAACTGTCCTCCATTACATATGCAGTTCAGTTTTTCCATTGCTGCCGACAATTGGTGCAAGAGCCTTAAATAACTAGTACTTTCCCTGAAAGTAGCCATTGCTTTTTGTATGAGAAACAATCTTTCTTTTTTCCTTCTGCTAATTAGAGGATTTTCCACCTGACAGTTCTAGATGTGCTGTGTCAAACAACACTTCACTTGGTTGCTTACATATCTAGTGCTAGTCCCCTTTATACCACATCAGCAGTATGACCTCACTATGACATCACAACTGACCAAGAAGAGACCCTCACCTTCTGTCAGACTGATCTGCTCTGCAGTCCTTTTCTTAGTCACTATAGTTGGGGGAACAAAATGAATGAACATTTGTCACCCTAACCATACTGTCACCCGATAGCATCACACACAAAGCTGGGCACATATCACAGAGGGTGTGGGGAATTCCCCCTGTGATAGAGACGAAAAGCAAATGGCAAATCCAGCTGTTAGATGGTGCAAATGTGGTTTACACCTGCTAACAGGCTGGACTGCACTGTAATTGGGTCAGAGAATGGCATTAGGCCAGGCACATGGAGGAATGCAGATACTGCTAGCAAGCCACTGTGACCTGCAAATGGGCATCCTGCCTAGAAGTGTCCCCCCCGCTCCTATAATTCCTCCTTTGCTTTTGTGCACCAGTAGGCCAATGGTCCATCCCCCTGTTCTGTGGCCAAACGGTTAATTCCCAAGATGTCTGGTGGCCTTTTCACCAGCTCCCAATGGATTGCTAAATCCATGCAATCCAATGACCCACCTCTTTAGCCTCTGTGACTTCTCACCAAAAACCCATATGGTCCATGTGGGTCATAGTCCATCATGTGGGCTGCTGTGACTCCTGTTACTGGCTGGTTGTACAAGGTGGTAAATTGGGGGTTGGTACAAAATAATGTGACTGGGCTTGAGATGGCTGCCATACCTTTGTGCAGACCTGCAGGTCATTAATCTGGCTTCACGCTGCCCAGTTCCTGAACTGTTGCAAACACTTTTGACAGTTCAGGCTAGACTCATGCTCATGAAGGGACTGCAGTGCATTTCTGGGTAGCAGAGCATTAGCAATCAAAAACCAAACTTAAAGTGCACTTGTACCTGGGGGAAGGGGTCAGAAAAAACACTTTACAGACATTCAGCTTGGTGACTTCTTAATTTATTACAAGTCACCCATTAAATGCATCAGTGCAATGGTGCTACAGTGCTAACTTACAAATGCCTCCACCCCACTTGCACTGCTTGCCCCAGTGCTTCGGTGATTACCTCTGTGACACCCCGAGATGAAGATAATCGCCGAAGTGCCAGGGCTAGCAGTGAGAGGGGGGTGGATGCATTTGCCAGTTAGCACTATAACATCAGCGTGTTTTTTCCCGCCCCTCCTGTGCCTATGAGTGCACTTTATCTTTTGTTGTGCAAAGACTTTTGAGACTGCTCAAGAAGGGGTTGCAATCTCCGCCAAGCATAGAAAGATGGGGTGCAAAACCACTGCTGGTCTAAGTGTTCACACCAACTACTCAGAGCAACTGCCAGCATCTGAAAATGAGGCTCGTGATGTCACAGTGAGTAAGGTGACAATGCTGATTGGGTATGAAGAGGAATCACATTAGATACTGTATGTAAGCTTTTAGCTTGAAAACTGTCCTACACATGACACTTCATATTATCAGGTAGAGCAGGTTTTAATCAGCAAAAGGTAGATGAAAAAATTCCTCAGAAATAAGATGGAACCACTGGCTACTTTTAAAAATGAGCATTTTATGTTTGCTATCTCTGGCGTCACTAGCGCTTTAACTCTGCTCACTCCCTTTGAGTGGTGGCACAAAATGTTGCTTATAAACAACAAAATACTGACCAATTATTTGCTGTTCTCTTTACATAATTGGTAATGTTTTTATATATAAATGGTCACTTTTAATCTATTACTAGCTTACTACTTTAAATGTATAAAACACGTCATATTGTCCTCTCTATGATAACTATTTTTTTGTCAATCATGAAAAAAAAGAACCAATGGAGGGGTGCATTTACTGCAAGTATTGTAACCAGGGACATTCATTTACTGTGTTAACTGGAAAAACGGTTCACAGAACTTGACTGTATGCACACTGGTAAAAATCAGAGTTTCACATATTTTGACACTTCATACCAGAACAGTAGACCTACATTAAATGTTTTTGTTGTAAATTATTCCCTATACTACTTTTATTTTGTTTTATTTATCTCATTGTATTTATTATGTTTCTATACACAGACAAACTAGACAATAGAATCTCAGAAAAAAAAATCTGGAAATTTTACTAGTCAACTGTGCAATCTCAGATTTCCAATCTTGAAAACAGAATTTGATTGCTCCATTCGTGGTGAATCAATGTCCCTGGGTATAACATTGCTGCAATCATTGAACAAATAGCAAAAATGAGGAAACATTGCAGACTGGTTCTTTGACATTCACAATGAAGGCAACAATATCTGTTCTTAAAATGTTGCTTCCAAATTATTAAGAGGTTAGAAAAATTTAGGCAAGTGATTGGTCAAATGTGAATACATGATCATGCTTTATTGTAGCACAACAGCACAGGTCAGAAATGCTTACCTTTCTGAGTCTCATTACATGGTTTTGCAATTAAAAATTAGGGGTATCTTTATAGTCCCAATAAGGCACCCTACAGTGTGAGTAATTGTTAGATAATGCACTTTTCATGTGAGTCAGGCACTCATATTTGACCGCTGCCTCGTTTCCCAGGGAGTGCCATTATGCCACTATAACGTACACCCTGTCATGCCTTATTGCTGAATTCCCATCTTGTGTCACAGTTAACAAACTGCTTTGGAAGATACTTGAGTTGCCTATTGAAACTATGTGCACTATGTTATGGTTTTATGCACTATGTATGAGTATGATACAATGTTATTTTAAGGTTAGCATCCAATAAAATGTGAGTATTTTCTAATATTGCAACATTCAGTTTCCTAATAAAATTATGAGAACACTCTTTTGAACATGGAGTTTGGTCTGTTCTACTTAGAAACCTACAAGGAAAGGGAAACATTTAAAGTCTCAGTTAAAGACTTAGGTTTTAAATTTGATGAATATGTTTTAAGCCCTCTACATTGTTGCTTCCAGTAACTTGGCATTGTCATATGCACATTACCATATTTAATATAAACTGCCACTGAAGGAAGCATACATGCACTGATGCCAGTCAAAAACTACTCAGTTGTAGCCGGCCTGGTGACGCAGAGGGTTGAGGCACTGGACGCTATACCTCATGCTATGTTAGCAACCCGGGTTCGGGAATGACCTCGGGTCATCAGGGTGCCAGTATTGGGGGAGTGGAGCAGGATTGAGCATGCCGGCTGACAGCTCTCCTCTCCCAAAGGTGGTGAGGGTGGGTTGGTGCCCCCCTCCGTAGTTCTGCTTCCACCGGGTGGAGGTCTGGTGGGTAGCATAGGTGAGAGGGGGTGGCAAAGTATCAGGAGGTGGAAGGGGATGAGCTGGTACCACAGGGTGCATAGCATGCCTCCACATGCTCGCACAGCTATGTGCCAGGGCTTCAGGAGGGGGTCAGGGGAGAAAATGTGTAAAAAAGCATATGTGTCCATGCTGCCAGTTGGCAGGAGGAGGTGGCAGGGATCAAAAAGATAAAATCAAAAAAATACTCAGTTGTTCGATTCCATCTTTTTAAATTTTTTTCTCTGATTTATACAGTCTTTTCATTATAGCCCTGAGTAATACTCCATTAGTGGTAAAGGGGCAGAAGACTGTTTACAGAATGTATTGTGCTCTATTAAAAGAAATTCCAATAGTTCCAGCCTGCATCAAAACAATCTGGATCTTGGAGGGATTGATTACTTTATCCTGGGGGTGCCAGAGGTAGTACATCATGCTACCATGCAGGAAACACGTGTCAACCTCTTGAAACTGATACCTGTCCCCAGGTTGGAGGAGATTAGGGAGATATACTGCACTAGCAGCACTCTTCAACTCCAGGTGTAGCATTTTCCCCACATCGCAACATCAGTGCCTCCTGCACTTGGCCCGGGAACCAGCCTGGACATTGGGGGTGACCATACCGCATCTCCTCCCATCTTTGGGGTGAGTATGGCTAGGGTGGTCCCAGAACTGAGTGATTGGAAGGGGAAATAACCAGAGTGAGGATCAGAGGACTCATGGCAGGATGATACTGGCCTGACCCCCATGCCAAGCAACCCACTCTTTGGTCAGAGAAGTCCCCGCGTCAATATGCTGGATCCTCATGGATTAAAGTGTGTGCCCATCTGTAATAACAGAAGCCACAGAGATGTTGCCAGAGGTAGTAATTGCTGAAAGGCAACTGAGACCTGTAAGGGCCATTCCAGGTTGGGATAGGCACAGTGCCTTAGCAGATGGTGTAGCACACTATAAGGATAAATACAATTTTATTCTTTTATTTATTTTATTTATTGAAATGTTCCAGCAGGAAGACACACTGAGCAACAAGTTGCTTGTCTCCCAGTGCGACCTGGGGGGGAGGGGGTACAATGGGGTAGAGCAGCAATTCATACATTCGTGTTACAGAAGTCAAGATTTACATACGTTGGCATAAGACAGGTGTATTATACAGTGTAGCTTACATTAAGGTACATTGATAGAACAGGTATTTGCATAAAACTGTGGTACAGTGTACCATACAATGAGATTAATTTGAGAGAACAGTCATAAGTGCAAGGGGAAGGTGGGGAAGGTAGCACAGACATGGATGGACGTGAAAAAAGGGAGGGTTTAGCAACTATGAAGGAAAGGGCAAACTGAGAGAGACAACAAATTGGAGAACATAAAAGGGAAGAGGATAGAGGTTCAATAAGTACAGGCGTGGCAGGTGGATCCGCATGTGGATGGACAAAAAAAGAAACAAAATGCTAATTTGGGGAAAGAGAAGTAAGTATGAGGCACAGATACAAGGAAGAAAGGGTGAAATTTAGAGGAGAAGAGACGCCTAGACCCTGAGAGACCCTGTCAGGATGCTGAGAATCCTGCAAGGGGATTGAGAGTGCTACAGTGAAAAAGAAGGGAAGAATGGCAAAAAGACTTAAGAGAGGGAAGGGGAGAGGGAACAAAGTGGTGGTTAACAACTTTGAACTAAATGAGTATGGAGGAAAGAGACTGTTAATTGGGTGAAAGGTAAGTATCAGGGCACTAGAGCAAAGGGGACAGGGTGGAATGAGGAGGGGAGGAGCCTAGTCCCTGAGGTACCCCTTCAGGATGCTGAGAACCGTGCAAGGGGACAGAGAAGGACTAGAATGAGAAGAGGGAAAGATGGCAGAAAGACTTTAGAGAGGGTAGGAACATTTTTTTAAATGATACACTGACACCATCATATCAAATAACAGAATACTGAACTACAAATATCCGTAAAACAGTGTCTCCTAATCACATTCATATCTTGGCTCTTCCCTTCCTACTTATCACAGTACACTGTACCATCTCTTCTCTCTCTCCCCTTCTTATCTTCATGGTGCCTAGCCCATTGTGCTTCCTTTCTCTCCAAATACTGGTTTATGTCCCTCCCCTCCTACCTCTCTGATCTAGTGGCTCCTTCCGCTTATTCCTTTCACTCTTCTAACTCTCATTCCTTCTGTATTCTCTGTTGCTGTGTCCAGTGACCAGTCCTTTTTCCGAGCCCAGCTGCCCTCAATCTAGAACTACCTCCCTGTTCCATTAGACTTGTTCCCTCTTACCCTTCCTTCAAGACCCTTCTGTGGGCCCATGTCTCTCTACTGCCCCCTCCTGTCCTGAACTAGCTGGCACCTGATCTAGCCTACTTTCCTCTGCTACTGCTTGTCATTATGTTGCAGTTTTACTGTATATATATATATATATATATATATATATATACATATATGATGTTGTTGTCTCATCCTTATCATTGGTACCGTTCTGCTACCGCATTTTGGTTGTACAGTGCTCCCTCTTTTATCCGCCAACCTCTGCACATCCTAAATGTGGTGGATAAAAGATGGTAATAGATAATAGAGGGTGGTGGTTAAAGGGGGAAGCAGCACTCCTTGAAAATGGGACAGGAGAGCACACTGGTGGTAAGTGAGGGTGGTGGATAAAGCGGGGTTGATAAACGAGGGAGTACTGTATATGGCATTATGGATGTGCAATCTCGGTTGCTTGCAATTGTTATCACCTCCATTGCCCCTCCCCCAGGGTGACACCAGGGAAGAAACTGCTCAGTGCACCCTTCCAGGTTACCAATTGTCAAATAAAGAAACACATAGATATTTTTATAAATGACTGTGGTGTAACAAAGATTCTGACAGTGGCAATACCCCCTCAGAACTTGCCAGTTTGATTCTTTCTGAATGGAAGTACACTTTGGGGACAGGCAATCATGTGAAGATAAAAAATGAGCAAATCAATTTTTCTCATTATGTGTTATTACAATCTGCTATTTATTTATTTTGTTTACAATTCATATAGCAAGGAACAGCACACCTGACCCAGACTTGTTTCCATGTGTAAAATGGGTAGTTGAGTTACAACAGGGGAACTATAGCAAAAATATGTCCTACAGTTCAATGACACAAATAAAAAAATATATAGGTATATGTGTATATATCTCTCTCTATATATATATATCTATATCTATATCTATATCTATATAGATATATATATATATATATATATATATATATACACTGTGTATACATATATATATGGAGAACAGAACAAAAATAAGGATACAATGGTATGAAGACATAGAATAATATACAAGATGATAAGGGGGATAGGTCTAAATAGAAAACCAGGAAGGTGTGAAGAAAAAAAGAAAAAAAAAAAGCAAAGTTGCAGATTCCTAAAATGGTGCAAATACCAAAAGTAGGCTCAAGAGCAGTAGTCAGAATTCAAATGAGAACGGGGCAGATGAAGATAGTAAAATGTGTCTGCTACTTAGGATGGTCAGTAAGCCCAGTAGATGGGTGAAAAAGAGGGAGCAAGCAGAAGCAAGTGAAATGGGCTGAATGCAACAAACATGCACCATTTACAGTGACTTCCCCGGAGGGGCATAGGCAGGAGTGAAAAATAATCTGCTACAGGGAGGTAATAGACAGGGCCCCTAGTACTCTGTGGCACTAGGCTTCTGCAGCAGCATTATTTTATTTCTGCAGTATGATTATTTTGTCATTCCCTTGGCAGAATGCAATAATTTTATTGGTTAAAATATGGTACGGTATCATAGATGACATCACATGCCGAGTACGGAGGAGGGGCTTTAGGCTAAATGAGATGTGGAAGGGAGCTGGGCACTGTGGAAAAACTGTACATTTGAATGAAAATTCACCAAGAACAATGAAATATTATTTATTTGTTGAATTTTGTTGACCAGGTAAGCCCACTGACACTAGAAGTCACTTTTTCTGGGGCAACCGGGGTGGATACAGATGGTAACCAACTGAAACTGAACCAGATTAAGCTGTTGGTGGTATTTCTAATGAATGGAGGAAATTTGGCCAGGACACCAACAAAATTTCCCCTACTATTTTCGAGAAGTGCCATGGGATCTTTAACGTCCACCTGAACAACCACCGGAACAGGTAGATGGGACCTTGGTTTAATGTCTCATCTGAAAGACAGCACCTCAGAAGTGCAGCACCCCCCCCCATACTGCACTACAGTGTTAGTATTGGGATAGTAACCCAAGTGCCTGGTGTGGGGATAGAACCCACAGCCTTCTGATCTCCCGGCCTCAGAGACGAGTGTGCTACCTGCTATGTGGCACTGTATATATAGATATATATATATATATATATATATCCTGCAGCATGATGCAAAGTCTGTGGAAAATATTGCTGCTGCAAAATTGCAGAATTCCAGGGGCCTTGGTAAAAGATGCCCTTGAATGTTGCAAAGATGAAAACCAGAGGTCTGAATTTGACATATAAATGTAGTTATTTCAAGCAAAATGCTTGAACAGTTTAACTTAGTGAAGGAAAAATTTTAAAATGTGCCTCATTCTTAAATATTTTTTTTCAGAACTAGGAGCCATGTTTTCCTTTTTAGAAATATCTAGCATTTCAGCAAAAGCAGGACCTTTATTAACAAGGGAATTAAAAAAAAAACATGTTTTTAACAGCTAAGTTAATAAGTGCCAGGTTAT
Source organism: Neoceratodus forsteri (assembly GCA_016271365.2). Lineage (NCBI taxonomy): Eukaryota > Metazoa > Chordata > Ceratodontiformes > Ceratodontidae > Neoceratodus > Neoceratodus forsteri. The sequence goes on along the minus strand of JADMNL010000029.1, from coordinate 35,823,201 downwards.
ATCCCTGCCCTATGTTAAACTAGTCTTCCAGTATATTACCTAAGGTAAGATACTTATTTCAGGATGAAAGCAATCTTGCAATTTCAGAAGTGGTAATAAGTTCAACTAAATTCAAATATGCAAAGATGGAAAAATTGGACAACACTAAAATAAGGTATAATATTATAGGAAAATGTCCACTTTTAGTAAACTCCCCTGTTAAATGTTTCCTCATTTTGAACAATTTACAGGCCATTCAAGAATTCATATAAAGGCTTGACTAGTATTTACAAACATATGCCTTTCAGTTCAGTTCAATTCAATTCAATTTTATTTTTATACTGGAAAGTATGTGAGCAAAAATGCCTGTTTTCACAAACATCCAGTGGTATAGAAATTTGATGATACAGAGAAAAAGGTCAAAACAATATTTACAAAATTTTACGGTATTTACAATAGGAACAGTGTACAGTGTATATGACATTTACATCCTTTAATGCCTGGTACAACCTTTTATTAACTTCCACCTCTTTTTAGCCTTTTTCTTCCTCTTTTCTAAATCTAAGAGAAAGGGGCATAAAATACATTCTTGAGAAACTGATGCTGCTAAACAGAAAAAAATCAACATTTTGTAGTATTACTAAACTACGCAAATTCATTCAGTGATTTCAACTTCTTTATAACTGTGCTTTGTATTTCAAGGATGCCTCTAAAATTGGCATTTAAAAGCCAGTTTTTTTAAAGATGTAAATGATCCTGTTGTGCCGCTACCTAAAACTTTAGAAGCAGGAATTAAAAAAAATAATATCTGAAGGCAAATCAGAATGTTGTGATTTATTTCAAGTTATTAAACATTAAACTAAAGAGGTTACAATAATGCTGTAAAAATATTAGTTAGGACAGTTGGAATATTGTGTGCAACTTTAATATGCTCAGTGTAGAAAATATGCAACTGCACTGAAGAAAGTGCAATGAAATTTACCAAGATGATACAAGCGATGAAGGATTTAATGAAAAACGGCTGAAGAAACTAGGGCTAGAGCCACGTGAGCTGAGAAGACAAAAAATGATTTGTAAAGGTTCTTACAATAATAAAAAGATTGGAAAGGAGTCAAGGTATAGAACAATATTTAGACTGCAAGTTATATTATAAGTTATACTATAAGTTTATATGTGTAATGTATACACTGTATCTCTTATGGTTATAAGAGTGCATTCTTGAGTTCTTTGGGTGAGAGACCTGCAAAGTGAAGCAGAGCAATTCTGGCAAACAATTAACGTAAGAATAATATCTTACTGTATAACCATAAGAGACGCAGGAACTATTCAAGTAAACGTATCCTAAACATAGGGAACACAGGAACTGTACATATCAACTTATCAATCTTTTTGAAGATTTCTATTTTTAGAAAGTGGAACTCGAATGAAATCAAAATGTTTTGCTTTATAAAAAACTGAGAGAAATCCCAGTGTGGGAAATGGACTCTGCCCCGGTGAACTTAGAACCTCAGAATTTTAGAACTACTAGCATAAGACAGCCTCTAATGGTTATAAGAGTGTCTGGAATGTTTAGCTATAAACAATACTGATTTGGTTTCAGATAATGTCATGATTTGTAATAAGAAAAAGTAGATATAAGGCTGCATTTGCAGATGTCCTTCCCCAGACACAAGTTCCAGGTTTTGAGTGTGCCTGTGGCAGGGTAAATGTGGTACCGCATTTGGTTGCTAGCAGTATTTACCAAACCTGATGCTGCTTTATGGCAGAATACTGGCCCATGAGTCTTATATAAATATATATGTATATAGATATATATCTATGGTGCTTGCGCCACTGCAAGTCACATCAGTTGTGCATGATAGTTAGAACACTTATCGGCTCAAGTGTCGAGGATGCAGGATGATGTCAAAAGGTCAAACTGCAGAAGGGAAAATATCTGTTATATTTTCTTTAGGGACATGGCATTTCTGATTTATGCCGTGGCTTTTATTAGACAACGGCAAAGAAAAGACCTACGTCCAGATTTATCAGCGGTCACCTTCATCAGTGATGTTATTCCAGCACAAGTTTACTGTAAGGAACATGTTGACCATCACCATAGCTGTACTTATATTGCCGCTGTAAACCTAAAGTGAGAATATCATTATATTCACACTTCAGATCCATAGTGACATATGTCTGTCTGTCTATCAGTCTATCTATTTACGTATATATAATCCTTGTCCCCGTAGAAAAAGCCATCATATATTTACCCATATATAATGGTAGCCAATTATATCAATTAGCTAAGTACACAGTACTAATGTGTTAAAACCTTAATAAAACATTAATACTTAACAAGCACTATATATGCTACAAACATTTTATGGATACTACCATTGTATTAAATGTGTTATTAGCACCTTAATAACACATTACCACCCAACACACTACAAACAGCCACAAAAACATGTGTAATAAGCTTCTCAATAATACAAGTAATAGGCCTCTTAACAACACACGGAGCAGCCACGCTATACCCACAACACTATGGAAAAACACAGAACACAGCAAAAAGTGTCCAACCTAATGCTTTATATAGAATAAAAGATGACAAAGTCTGGCATACTCATGAAATAATACAATTTTGGGGTTGAACAAGCTCATAAAGGTCACTTGCCCTTTGGGCTCATGACCGTATGGCTTGTTCAACCCCTCAATGGAATTATTTCCTTGTATGCCACGCTTTGCCATCATTTATTCTCCTCTCTCTCTCTCTCTCTCTCTCTCTCTCTATATATATATATATATATATATGGCAGCTGATGTACTGCATGTTGTTGCAGCTGTGCATGATAATTACACCACATATCTGTCTAAATGTCGAGGATGTGGGACGATCATGCTGCAGATCCCTAATTGGCAGCTGAAAATCCAGCCCATAATACCAAAATGAGACAAAGAGTGAGGAAAATCACATGAAGTGTGTGTGTGTGTGGGGGGGGGGGGGACAGAAAAAATGCCTTTATATGAACATGCTTTCCCATAGCCAGATTCAGAGACCTGTGAATCCTGCAGTTGATGGGGTGGGTGCCCCTCCTGCTCATGAGGGGGCCCCCAGACGGAGCTTGAGTTCCACTTTAAAATGGTTTGGAATTATTGTCATGTTTATAGTAAAACAGCAGCCATCCCATTGGTGCATTACAGTGACCTGGATTCAGGTAGGATTTGGGAATAAGCCTGGGTCAGCGAGGGGAAGGGGAGGACTAAGCATTCCAGTGAACATTCTCCTTCTCCTGGAAGGGTGGGCATGTGGCTCTGCTGCAATACCTCCACCTGGGTGGTCACAGGTAGCAATGCAGGTGGAGCAGCCTTATGGGAACTCTGGCTAGTACTGCGCAATGCATGTCTGCATGAACATACCACCAACATCCTGAGGGCAGGGATTTGAAACAGTGGAAAAGCCCCAACTGGTGCAGGATGACTCTCTGACCTCCCACAGGCTCTGTAATGACTACTTGGCCCTCCTTCAGACCTGGTTCTATTACTGTAGTGGGAGATTGATGACCCACCACCTTTGCAATGGGGATTGAGCAGTGGAAGTCATGGAGGCCACAGGGGGAGAGGTAGTGACACATGAGTAATGTAGGGAGGGGGACAGATGAGGCACATGTTGGAGAGGGTTCAAAGTTCACACCCTATGTGCATCCCCTACCACCCCCACAGATAAGGATATTATGTATGCGCCCTATCCTCCTGGTTTGGGGGAGTCATCATCCACAATATGGGGGATGAGCACGAGGGGGGTCTTAGCTGCCTCGGCCATGGTCTTGCTGGGTAGTGACCCTCATGGGGAGCAGGCTGTGTCCTGGGTGTGCTGGGTGTTCAATTTCTGGCACTGTATAGTGTGGACGTATGATGCTGTGACCACTGCAACATGACACTACTGCCACTGGACAGGCTCACGGCTGCAGCCTACAGCACGTGGTACACAGGTGATCCATGCTGATGGCAATATCCTGCCACATGTCACAAATGGCCACCATGTGCTCTGAATGATGTGCCTCCACCCACTCCTTAGCATACTGCATGTCATTGTGCAGCATGTGACGATGCATGTCAGTTCCTGCTGCATGACAGTCTCTGCCTCCACAGCCAACTATTGCAGCTGCCAGTTGATAGCTGCATCCTGCTGTACCTGGGGACTGTCCACTGGGACAGGGTCAGACTGCACCCTCAGCTGTTGTATGACCCAGGGCTGCACTGCCGTCGGTGCTGTGTTACATTGTGGGTGTTGCGGGTCAGCTATGGCCTGACTGGTGGGATGGGCCTAAGGTGGCAGGGCTTTATATTATTTGTACTGGGTGGGCGCCATTTATTTTGTATGCAACTGAACAGGCAGTTGCCATTTTTGTTTCTGTTGCTCCCCCCAATTTTACGGGGGTTGCTCTTTTTGTTTTTGTTGTTGCTCCCCCTTTTATGGGCAGTTGCCTTTTGTTTTTGTTGACTCCTTTTAAAGGTGGTTCTCTTTTGTTTTTGTTGTCGCCCCCTTTTATAGGCAGTTGCCCTTTTGTTTTGTTGACCTGCTTTTTTAGGGTGGTTGTTTTTTATTTTTGTTGCCCCCCCAAATTTTACAGTCAGTTGCTCTTTTTTTTTGTTGACACCCCTTTTTTATGTGTGGTTACCCTTTTTGTTTTTGTTGTCCCCCCTATTTTTACTGGCAGTTGCCCTTTTTATTTTTGTTGCCCCCAATTTTACAGTCAGTTGCTGTTTTCGTTTTTGTCGACACTCCTTTTTATGGGTGGATGCCCTTTTTTGTTTTTGTTGTCCCTCCCATTTTTATTGGCAGTTGTCTTTTTTGTTTGTCCCTCTTTCACCCCTTTTTACTGGTACTCACCCTTTTTGAGCGGATGCCCTTTTTTCTTTGTTTCTTCACCCCTTCCCCCGTGGTGTTGCACATGTTAGTCTTTCTGCTGTTGCTGTTGTTGTTGTTATTCTTGCTTTGTTTGTACAGCCTGTTGCCATATTTGTGTAGCAAAGTTTATTTTTGATACTTATGCTGTTGTGTGGTGTGTCTTGCATTGGTGCCCTGCTCACACTCACAGCCATCCATTTTATTCAGCACTATACTCAGTGCTATGTTCAGAGCTGCACAAATGCATTTCCCCCTCTGTTCAGCACTGTCCTCACTATTATATTCAGAGGTGCCCAAAAGCATTGTGCTACACCAGTGCATGTCATTTAGGTGGTGTACATCTCCCCCATTTCCATAGGATATAGCACCGGCACAATGCCATTAAATAATCACAGTAGGGGAACGGCACAAGCACTAATGCAGGCGTAGCCCAATCACAGTGCTAGCATGCTTTTCCGAATATCGGGCCCAGTGATTCTATCCCATAGAGAAAGTGATCAATTCCTCTAACTCTCTAAATCTCAGCTCATGCTTTTAATGATTTCTCCAGGGTTCCAATGGCCTATCTCAGAAAAGTACCCTGAGATCTTAATTTTTAAATGAGACATTGCCATTTTCAGTGACGTAACATGGTAAAATGTGTCATGATGACAATACAAAAGAAGTATGGTAGGCAGATTTTGGATCCTCTTTTCTTTAATTGAGAGATGGATACTGAACCAAAGTTCTTAATCATTTTTAGAAAGACTTTAAGACATCAATTAAAGCAGTAATGGATGACAGGGGTGGTGGTGGAGTGGGGGTAGAGGTTACAATATGGTAATCCTGCCCACAGTACACCAACCTGCATGGGCCACAGCGGTTGAGTACTGTTTGCCACGTGGGAGAGACTACTAGTTAGTAAACCCTGAATGCCTTACCACAATTAGCTTCACATACCAGTGGGGCTCACTCATGACCCATGTGAATACTGTATGATATTCACATGATGCCCACCCAGTCAGAAGGCCAGATTTCATCAAGCTGTTTTTAACACTGAATATAGATGTAAGCAGGTTACCTGTATATTAAGAGTGCTTAGAGGTTTTTTCCATCTGCAGTACTTTCTGTTTGGAGGATAGTTACGTAAAGCAGCAGGATTAGTTAGTAATCATATAGTTTTCTTGCAGCAGTAATTTTTGTCTGGCAAAAATATCAAGATACACATTTTTCTTTTCATTTTCTTTCATTTCTGAACCAAGATATGGGATTTTACAGGGACACTGTCAACTCATATTGCTTCATGTTATTCGTAGTTACAAACCCATTTTATGATTGCTTACCTTCTCTAAAATTCACTGGTGTTGCTGGTTGTATTATCTCCTTCCGTGCTTAATAGAACTGAAATGCATGCTAATGTATACTTATATCAAACCTTGTTTTGTTTCAAATCCTTGATCTACTCCTCTTGCATACTTCATGAACATTAGAAACACCCCCAAACAGTGCAGCCACTCATGTCCTCCGATGAATCACAATGGCACTTAACAAAGACTCCTCACTGGATCTGTGTGCCTTACGCATACCTGTGAACTCTATGCTCAGGCTAACTGGCTCCAATTAAAAGGTAGAATCACCTACCAAACTTGCCGGCTTGCAAAAAAGGTTAGCCTAGGTCTCATGCGCCCTGGGGTTCAGAAGCTCCTTAGCCCTTACAGCAACCCTCATCGAACTGGAGGCTCAGACAACCAGATCTTTCTGATCCCCACTGCTGCACTTCCTTAGGACAAAGATCATTTGCCTATCGAGCCCCCTTCTGGTTTAACTCTTTACATTATGAACACTCCACTCAAACCACACTGGGCTGGTTCAAACTAAAGCTCTGTCAGCACCTAGTGGCTAATGCCTGCTGCAACTGCTTCCATTAAAATTTACTTACCTCTTCCCATAGGCCCCAATTAGCACTTAGTACCTGCTTTCTGAGCTTGCCCTTACTGCCACTGTCCTGTATACATCCTCTCTCAAACTCTACTGCTCTACACCTTGCCCCTATCCTCCTCTCCCTTTTTCCTTACTTCCTCACTTCCTCACCTCCTATATTAACTTTCACTCCCTCCTCGCACCCGAGTCCTTCCTGGACAAGACCTCATGGGCTGATCTTATGGATATTGTTCTGAGTCCCAACAGTCTGCAACTCATGCATCAACCTAAATTTCTGGCATACATTGTACAATGCCACCTTATGTTGTTTCTCTTATGATATTGTAATCTGTTCTTCACTGTAACTTGTCTGTCACACTGATGTGGAACCTATGTAAAAGAGCTGATAGCACCAGCCCAGTGGCACTGAGGGTTGAGGTGCTGGCACTTTACCTCATGCTATGCTGGTGACCCAGGTTTGGGAACAACCTTGGGTCACCGGGGAGCTGGTCCGGGGGGGGGTTGGAGTGGGATCAAGCTATGGATCTCACCTCCAAAGGGGTGGATGCCCACTCCACCATAGTTCTGCTCCCACCAGATGGAGGTCTGGTGGGCAGCACAGGCAGTTGGAGCAGTGACACAAGTCTGGGAAGGGGTGGAAGGGTCCATCGGATCCTGGCGTGTGCATGCGACTCCACGCACATACACGCATGTGTATGCCATGGCCCCAGGAGGGAAGCAGAGAAAATTTTAAATACCCTAAAATTCCAAATTAATAAAAAAAAAAGCGCAGATAGTTCAAAGGTGTTTGATCCGAGATCTAAATAAATAAATAAATAAGTGTTTTTAAAAGTTCTCACTCCTGTGCCATCCTCACCATTAAAAAAAAATTAATATCTTGGTACAGTGTTGTGCTTTTTACCCTTAGAAACATGTAGTAGCACCATCTAAAATCCCCAGTATGAATCTAATAACCTCAGCAGAAAAGATTTTCTAGAATTGTGTCGGCCATCTTTAAGGACATGAGCCATTAATTATAAAATTGGCTGCAAAAGCTGTTTTAACAATAGCTGAGAAAACTAAAACTACACTGAGCATGAATCTTAGGATGTTATAAATGCGTTTTTGCTTGGTAGCTACCTTAGATTGTTAAACTTTGGTTATAGTGTTGCTTCACATTTCATGATTAAGAGTTATAATCTGATTAGTTATTCGAATAAGTATTTATGTTTCTGTTATTTGTATCTTTCTTTTTTCAAGTTTGGTATTTCTGTATATTATGTTGAAAACCTTAATAATTTAAATTTGAAAAAAAGGAAAGAATTTTTGCTAAAAAAAACAATAAAACTATATGATGAAATGGGTTGCTGACTAACAAATTCTACTGCTCTAAAGAGGTTTTGCAGTTTCCAACACAAAATTCAATGTTGGCATCAGTATAGCTCAGTTACACAAAGTTCCCTTGATCTTTGAATTTCAGGTCTTTTTATTTTAGATAATGAAGATAATCATAAACAAAATGGGATGTTTTCTTTCTTAAACTTTATCTGATCATGTTGATTGCTCCTACCTTAAAGTCATCTGTTTCTGACATCATGACTTGTTTTTCTCAAAGTGATTCTGATGTCTCAAAGACAGTTATGATTTCTGGGCAGGAAAAACAGCAAGATCTGATAAAGTGTAAGGGCCAAAGATCTGGAGTTGATACAAAACACCTATATTAATGATGTATATTATAATAATAATGTCAGTGGCTCAGTAGGTAGCACACTCACCTCTAGGGCCAGAAGATTGGAAGGTCATGGGTTCTAGCCCCACACAAGGTACTTGAGTTAATACCCATAACTGACACTGTAATGCAATACAAGGGGTACTGCATGGATGAGGTGCTGTCCTTTGGATGAGATATTAAACCATGGTCCCTTCTGCCCATTCCAGATCTACAGTCAGATGGAAGTAAAAGATCCCTTGGCACTTATCCAAGAAGATTGTGTATGTGTGGTTCTCCGGTGTGATGGCCAATGTTCTGCCTGCTGATAAAACAAGTTCATGAACTGGCCCCCCTTTAGGACACACCTGAAAATAATATGACAGTTTAGTGTGCTCTTCCTCATCAAAGTAAATAAATACAAATGAAGAACTAAATGTTCTGAAATTCAGTTTTGTTTGGAGCTGCAGGAAACTAGGTCACCATGTTAAATGATCTAGGGGTTTAATAAGAGTATAAAAAGTAGTAGAGGAGAGAGACAGAGAGAGGAAGAGCGAGAAAGAAGACAACATTGTTTCAATGCTTCTTGATAGTCTGAAGGCTTCAAAGATGTCAGCAGACACAGTTGAAAGCTGACACTGTAAGTTAGGGATACAAGCAGATCTGAACCTGATTAACTTTTGAGTCAAGTTGATGTGTCCATAACGTAACATGTTTAGACATTCACACAGCTTGGATAAACGTGGCACAGTTCTATTTTCCTAAAGGATACCATAAGTTGCCGACCAAAGGGCATAGATGTGATACAGCTATTCTTCTCCATGCCTAAAACTAGATTAGCATTTTTGTGACCTTTAAAAGTCAGAGGGGCATCCGTTTGTAAAAATAAAACAGTTTTGCAAACAAATATTAAAAAATAAATCCACTTTGCTTATATTCTAAGAGTTTGCCCAACATCATACACTGCCTCTTGTTTTCAAATGAAAGTAGTTATGGTTTCTAATCCATTCTCTGGAGCTTGCTAATTAATGAAGCCTAGTTCAATTTCATTTTTAATGTTGTTTTGTGACTGACTCAGATATTCTGAATACCTTTGGTTTCATTTTTTCATTTTAAGAATTCTAAAACACTGTATTCCTGTACTTGTGTATAATAATTATTAAAGGTACTCAGTGTCTTTTCAATGCCATATTTATATTGTGTCTTTGATACACAACACATTTTTATTTCCTAACCTGTATTACTGTATAGTTTGATCTGCTACTAATGTAAATAAAAGATATATTGTTTACTCCATTTTTAAGCTTCTGACTTCCAAAAACAATGTGACACCTCCCCCCAAAAATGGAGCAAAAGTGCTCAACACCCAAATGGGGAAAACAGAGAAAAATAGGCGATAGCCATCTGTGTATGCAGAAATAAAACAAATGACAGATTTTGTTTATAATAATTTCTAAAAATCTCATCTCTCTTAGAATCCTAACTTCCAACATCTGGGACCTTCATCTAGGAACTACTTTGACTTTCAAAAGACTGGAATGACTTCCAGATTTGTACTCATGGAAGCCCTTGATGGCCACCAAAAACAATGGAATCCCAGTATATAATAACAATTGTTTGGTACCTCTTTCATGGGACAGTTCTGCTGTAGTCTTCCTCTTCCTTCCTGCAGAAAGCCAGTGTGGTCCTCTCTTCATATCAGTTCAGTCTCTTTTTACAACCCCTGCCTGGGTAGGTTAAAATAAGTGATCAGAAAACCAAGGCAATTCTTTAAAACATCAAAGTGCCTTTGCTAATGGGAATAAAATACATTAAGCAGGATATGTGGTCTACTAATTGCTCCAGGAAGTTAGCCTGACACACATTTTATGAGCACAGACATTCAGTTTGCGCAATAACCATATGCCAGAAGCCAAGAGTTCATCCTCTTTCTCAAAGCTCACCAATTTCTAGTCCATGTGATGCGATTTCTACATTCATACCCTATATTGTGGTTTTAAAGTATTCAATAAATGTCATTCTTATAGCATGGTTCAATTAGTGTAAGCCTTTGTGCAACAAATGACTAAGTAGAGACTGCAACCCTTAGAAGAACTCACTTGCCAATCGGACCACCAGTTATTCATATTTATTACTGTAACTGCAATAGTCCTTGTATCACCTATTTGTAGCAAATAAACTTTGTTTTGTAGCAATTTATTTCACAGTTGTATTATTGTGAACCTCTCTGAACTCCGCAGTAAGGCTATTTACTTTATTAATATCTTATCAGAAGGTTATGCAGCTGTGCAAACAAGACAGAAAAATATGTCTTGAAGACAAGATTGTGGAAAATGGCTGAACTTCACGGGGGAGCTGTCTGAATGAAAGCACATGCCCTAGCTTTGAAGAATAAAATTATCATACCATAGTGTTAGCTTTGAAGCTTGAGATTCATACCAACAGGTGTTTGGGTGGCATAAAACATGTGGTAAGCTTTGAAATGTTATGTTTTTTGTCTTTTTGGTGGTCTAGACCATGTCCTCATAGATCAACACACCAGTAATGGGCTGTTCAAACAAAAGAGTAAATAGGGCTTTTTTTTGTCCTAGATTTTATTATCTGTACAAAAATACAGATTATGTTTTGTTTTGTAATTTGTTTACCTAGGATAGCCTAGCTGAGATGCAATATCACATTGCTTCTACCCAATTTTACAGCTAAGGACTGAAGGGGAGAGAGAGAGAAAGTGAAGTGCCATGTAGCTTATTCAAGTGTCATACAGTGAGTGAGTGAGTGAGTGAGTGAGTGCTTGAGAGAGGGAGTGAGTGAGTGAATTGAGTGAATGAGTGAGTGAGTGAGTGAGTTGAGTGAATAAGTGAGTGAGTGAGGAAGGGAGAGAGGAAGGGAGGGAGGGAGTGAGTGAGTGAGTTGAGTGAGTGAGTGAGTCAGTAAATGAGTGGCTCAATTCAAATGGGTAGGATTTGAAATAAAAATTGTCCAGTTCACAGTTCTCTGCTTGCTTAGACTACTATGTTTTTTAGTGGGGTGCTTCAACATGGGAGATGCCTTAGACAGTTTCATTACAGAAACTGGATCCAGCTGAGACTTTTTTGCATCCTCAGTCCCTCCATATTTAAGAAACCATGTCATCAGAGAAACCTAGAGTTGCATTTGACCCATTATATAATTAAATATAATACTGGTGGGATTATATCATTCTTGCAGAGATAGTGCAAAATATAGAGAATAATGCACGGGCAACTACACACAGTGAGGCTGTGTTTCCATCAAGGAGTTGAGTTGACATCTGCTTGTCCCCTGCAGTGGGGGCCCCCAAGGGAGACATTGAAATTTACCTGTATTGCCCAGCTGAGATTTATGCTGGGGGTGTCGCTTGGGAGAATGAGCATGGGAGCTTAATTTGGCACTGGTCCTGAGGGCTTTCTTATGTGGCTGTCCTTGGAGATGTGGGCATGCAACGATGTCAGTGTGTGGGTGTGCATACTCCCACACATGCCCCACAGACATCCACTGTCTTCTCCTCCCCTGGCATCATGGTCTCAGCTGGTTACACCCAGCCTCTGCTGGGTGCCACTCACACTCCAAGCACCTATGTCCAGTCTCCCAGAGGAGGAGAGTAGTCCATGGGATGCATATCCTGCCTCCCCTCCAGCCCTCTGATGCTCCATACTTATTCTCAAACCCAGGTCGTCAGCTCTGCAGGTGGTAGTGCATCTGCTGTGCTGGCGGGCTGACCCATACACAGTAACTTATTTAACCTTTGAGGTGTGCACAACAACTTTTTATGACCTTTGAGCTGTGCAAAATAACTTTTGCACATGCACAGCAAGGATTTTGAGCACATGGAAATTCATGCACAACAACACTTAACCATATACTATAAATAAGTTTTTGTATTATGCAGCTATGGGGGCATTATATAGTGAGATGACATTTAATAGAAGATGGTTCAACAGATGAGTAAATACCTGATCAAAAGTATGTTATATATTTGCAGTATATGTACAGCTACTGTGTCCCTTATGGTTATTAGTGCATTCTTTTTTTTAACTTGAGTTCACTGGGTGATAGAACAGTGAGGAAAAGCTGAGCAGTTCTAGCACACAAAGGACTTGAGAAGAAACCCTTACAACCATGAGAGACACAGGAACTGTTAATATAAACATATTACACATCATATTGAAGATTTCTGATTTTAAAGGGAAAGTCCCCTTAACCTTTTTTTTCCATTTGCCAATGCAGTGTGTAGGCATGACAAATGATTCTCTTTCTTGCAACCCCCTAATTTCATCCTAATTTAAATTTAAATGAAGTTGTTTCACTCTGTTCTGCCCTGGTGTGAAAACCTGTCTGACGCAATTGCAAAGAACATCAGTCCACTCGTGAAAGGAAACATGGGAGATGATAATTTGCACATCAAAGGGACTGGGAGTAAGCAAATAGGAACCGATCAGTTGAATAGCAAAACTTTGGAAGCACCAGCATCCTTTCAACTGCATTTTTCCAACTCAGACTCACTTTAAACAACAGAAAGCATTAGGGAACTTAAAAAAGTTAGATGGCCAGCACAAGACAAGAATACAAGTACTTCAGAAGACATACAACAGAACTGAATGACAACAGCACTTCTGCTGACTTGTGCATGTATGCATCAACTCCCACGATGCCTTGCATGAGTGGGGTCATGAGCTTTGTAATGGCATCAAACAGGTTTTCACACCAGGGCAGAACAGAATGAAGCAACTTCATTAAAATTTAAATTACAATGAAATTGGGGGGGAGGGATGGTTTATGAGATGGGACATTTACTCACACCTACAAGCTACATAGGTATACAGAAAATAGATTGAGGGGACTTTGCCTTTAAAAAATGGAACTTGAATTTAAAATCAAAATGTTATAAACACTGTAGAAAATTAGAGAAACCCCTGTGTAGAAAATGCACTCTACCAACTAAATGTATAACCAGAGCATGTTAGAACTATAAGCACAAGGCACCCCTTTATGGAGTAAGGGGAATGTTTCAAATGAAACAATCCTGATTGGCTAAGAATGATGTCAAATGATTTACAGCTCCATCTGAAATTTAAAAAGTTGCAATATTTTTAAAAAAGAAATAATTTTATATAGAACCTTGCATTTTTCTCACTGGAAAATGCTAGCGTGTGGTCTGTATGGCCCTTAATTATAAAGGCACGGTACTGTCACTATAATTAAGGGCTGATGGGTTGATTCTGTTATAACACTGCTTTTGCCCTACTTATGACATTGCATCCTTAGAAGTCGGCATTTGACATTTTCTGGGTTTGTTCAAAGTTACACTTTCTAGTTTCTGGAAAGTTTTACAAAAATCTGAGGTGTTTTGAGATTAAATAGGGTTAAAAATAGCAAAGAATTCCACTTTTGCACAAATAAGTTGGCCAAGGTTTTCACAAAAAGAAGGCTAAGAGCAGACAGTTTAGTTCTTTGAAAACTTTTAATGTTCTTTCTAATTTGTATCTGTGTACAACCCACAACACCCTCGCCCTCCCCTACCATGTCTCTACCGCATCAACAGTCATGGCAAGGCAGTTTTATTTATATACTGCGGCGCCCAATCCCGGGGACTCTGGGCACCTCCCAATCTACACAGCAGAATCAATAAATTAAAATCAATGAATCACACAAAATATAAAATCTCACAAAGACTTACATAGCAGCCCCTGGCTCAAAGCTCAGTGTAAAAAGCTGTTTTTTCAGAGGCTTTTTAAATATAACCAGTGAAGGAGCACCTCTCACCTCCAGGGGAAAGGTGTCCCAAAGACTTGGGGCCACCACTCCGAATGCCCTACAACCCAAGGACTTCAAGCGAGATCTTGGGACAGGCAAGAGGTCTCCCTCTACTGACTGGAGAAAGCAGCCAGAAGCATAACCTATCAAGAGGTCTTTCATCCTGTCCCTAGTGACAGCACCCCCCCCCCACGACTGTTAGATCTGGTACTGTGAGCCCAGCTCTGGAATTTGGAGTCCATACCTGGTGCTGAGAAACACTTCCCTCTTTAATTAAATCCAGCAGCAGGAACCCATCCCCAATTCCTAGTTAAAACACATCCCCTGACATTATATCTATCCCTAGGGGCCCATTCCTAGTGCTAGAAAACTCTACACACCAATAACCCCTAATAACAAAATCCTTCCCTAGCAGCCACTGGTACTCATCATCCCTTACCAGGTACTCCCTGGAGTCTAGTGGCTGCCCCACCTCACCCCATCCTGAGATGGCGAGTGACCAGCATAGCCTTCTTCTCATCACTGGACTGCTGCCATTTAATTTAAAATACTGCAAACCACTATTATTAAATTAGGATATGGTTACGCCTTGTTGAGCGTGGATTTCTATCCTGTCTAAAAAAACCTGATATACCACAGTTTAAAGGTCATAGAATGCTGCTGTACCCTTGTGTGGTATAACATATTTTTAATTAGAATGAAAACTCATGCCACCTGCCACTTTACTTTCATTTTTCTCACGTGCACACAAAACCCAGTCCCTCCCTTAAAACATAATCTTCTGCTGTTTCATAATTTTCAAAAACAGAAACCTATTCATCACTGGCTAGGTTTTCAGCAGCTGGGTGAGGGTGGGTTTCTGTTTTTCTTTAAATAATAAAAACATTAAACCAAAGATTTATTGATAAGAAAAAAAACTTCATTTTTTAATTTTGTTTCAAACACAAACTATTCCAAATAACACATGGGCAACCATATGCAACTTGGCAGTGTTTCCATCTGGGGGTTCTGATAGCATCACAGACCTCTTGAACTTAGTTTTTGATGGAAACACAGCTTAGTTGTGCATGGTTGCCCATACATTATTCTCAGCCTTATTGTGCATGGTTGCCCATGCATTATTCTCAATCTTATTAAGTGTGATTGCTCATGAATTATTCTCAGCCTTGTTGTGCATGGTTGCCCATGCATTATTCTCTGTTCAGTGGCTTTCTGTATTTTTTATCAGATGGCAGCTGGTAGAGGAGGTGAGAGGAGGCCTGTTCCTGCCACCATCTGGTGAACAGGGGGTACAGTGGGGGGGGCCACTAGACACCAAGGAGTGCTTATCATAAGGTGGAGGCAGGGAGGGTGTACCACTGGACGGCAGCAAAAGAATGGTATTGGATGAGAAATGGGATTAGGTTGCCAATAGGTGGTAAGGAGTGCTTATCATGGGATGAGGTACCATGGTAACTATAGTGCTTGGCTCGTGGGCAGCATTAAGAATGAGTCTTTTAACCATCATTTTGAATTTTTCTGCTTTTGAAACATTGTCTACAAACTCCAACCTTAAGTTAATGTGGAAAATCACACATATCCCCATAATGCAAAGCATCATGGGATATATATGCAAATCACCATGAACATTTAGGCTGTTTCTGCTTTAAGCTGGAATACATGGTGCCAACTGCATTATGGAGGTATGCGTGATTCTGTATTTCTTGGAAACCTGGCTGTGTTGTCAATGCCCTTTTTGGGTGACTCTTGCTCTCATTACTTGTGTGCTCAGGTTCTTGATCTAAGTTAACATCGTTTTGTTTTTTTATTTGTTATTATGAAGTCAAACTCTACAGACAAATGATTTATTTTAACGATTGGAGCATTCTAAATGGAAATAAATCATTTATTTCAATGTTAGGTGGGTGATCACAGCATTTATTTCCAGACTAGGATGGTCACAAAGGAGCTCTTAACTAATGGGAGAGCAGCTTGCACAGTGCCTGATGACATCACAATGGTCTCTCCTGCAGTCAAAACAGAATAGTGAAATCAAACAGAAACAGTTAAATCTTCATTAAAAGAACTAATCTGAAAGCTCAAAGGGGGAAGCCTCACATAAATACAGACAAAAAGGGAGGAAGGAACAGTAAGGAAGGACATAATGTACTGAGCTGCACTTACGTCTACGATCTGCTCATGAATGTGTGCAACTAACAAGGTTGTTCGTAAGTAAACTCGCCTATGTCAACTGTAGTAATGTCTATCTCTGTGACACATATACATGATCAATGTACCATACACTGTAGTACAATTAAAAGCATTAGTTTTCTTTTCCCCTCTAGGTACATGTAACTAATCCTGGGTCGCCCCTGAAAAAGGGACTGTCAAAGTCTCAGTGGGCCTACCTGGTTACCAAAATTTAAATAAATACATTTAAAATCCATTGTATAAGTTGGACATACAGTGGGCGCACTCAGAATATAAGATTTATGGCAATGTGGAACAGACTGGTGGCCCAAAGTGGTGGGGGTGGCTATCATAAATGGGTTTAAACCTGGTTGGGACTGGACAAAAGGACTCATAATCCCCTGGTGGGTCACACAGTTGAGTGGTGGGGGACTGAGGGGACAGCCCACCAGAGCAGTATGTGGGTGGGGTGAGGTAGTATAGGAAGGGCAGGCTCGATGGACTTTTGATCTCCTTCTGCCATTCCGTGTTTCTACTTATCATCACTTGTGAAGGGGCAGGACTTTCAGAACTCCTTTGTTGCTTTGAAGATGACTGGAATATTCTGAATCAGGCCACTGTGTATCTCATGTGCATTTTACTTGAAAAGTAGCGCCAGTATATTAGGGCTGAGTTAGTGTTTGTGTCAAAACCCATATTGATGACAGCTTATAACTTGGCCATCCTAGGACCTAGGCATTTGAAGACAGGCATGTACCCTCTCTGTCCTAGAGGCTGCACTGTTGATGTGCCATCCTTCAGATGAAACGTTAAACCCAGGTCCTTTTCTGCCCATCTCTGAAGGCTGTTCAGGTGGAAGTTAAAGGTCCCTTGTCACTTATCATCAGAGACTGGGATTTTCCAAGGTGTGCTTGACAAAGATTCCCCTGCTAATAAAACAGGTCAGTATGTTGCTACAGTCAGGTCCCTGCGCCGCCGAGAAGTGCTATCAGGGAAAGAGAGTTTGAGCACCCCAGAAGGAGCTCTCCCCCCACACCAGCTGCCACCCAGACCCAAAGCTATACCAGTTCCCTGCTGAGTGCAACTGGACAAGCTCTCAAGGAGAAGACTTGACGCGGCAACCAATCTGAGCCATATTGCATCTCTTCTCTTCCTCTTGCAGCCAATCTGTGCCTGTTGCCTGAGCTTTTGATCCAGGACCCCCTTACAAAATTTCATCTTCACTAGCGGTCCTTCTGTGCTGCGGTCCTCCGTGCTAAGGGCCAAGAGCAAATGGCATTATTAGGAGTCTGCCAGGGAGTTAGCCAAGAGAGACAGCCAGCAACCAGGAACTCTGCCCATCTCATCCCAGGTAAACCTGTATACTGTATGTATATGTACAGTTAACTGCATTGTTTGGGGGAGTATTGTTTGGGGAGCGTACTGTTACTAGGTCCTAGCTGTAACCTATCTGGGTTGGTATGGAGGTTAACGGAGTAGTCTGTGCCAGCTGCAGTTAATATTCATTGCTTATGTAAAGTTTAATTTCATATCATGTTCTGTATTATAGCTAGTGTAGCTTTCATTTGCAGGGTTGCTTTGTGCTATAGTTAAATCTTATAGTTTCACCCCAACATGGTAAGCACTATGAGATAGTTTTTACTCCTGTTTTCTGTACTACACCCTATCTGGGTGAACACTAAGTTTCCATCTAGGAGTTCTGATAGCATCACAGACCTCTTGAACTTAGTTTTTGATGGAAACACAGCTTTGTTGTGCATAGTTGCCCATGCATTATTCTCAGCCTTGTTGTGCGTGGTTGCCCATGCATTATTCGCCCCATTTTTTTATCCCCATTTTCTGTGCTATAGCCGAGCCTTACAGTTGTGCCCTAGCCGGGTAAGCACTATGAGTTAAATTAGTTGTCTGTTTAGTACAGGTCATTATGGGGATGGGGTTCAGAGGGGAGGCAGTCAGTTGTGACAGCTGTGCGGTGCTTCTCTCTAAGGATATGCTCTGAAGGAGGAAGCACTGTCCCATCTGCAGGACCTTGATGTGCTCCATGCTTAGCTGGTGGCAGCAAGGCTAGAAATATCTCAGCTGTCTTATCAGCTCAGATGGAGCCCACTCCCCACATCCCCACTCCACCAGAAATCCACTGGTCCAGGGGGGTAGAAGTGGTGGGTAGGGGGCAGTGGTAGCTGTAAGGAGGTTGTCTAGCTCCTCAGCATCCAGACAGTGAGTCACTTTTCACCCTTAGAGGAGGTTCAGGCACCTGAATCTGCTGAGGGGACTCTGAGTCAGTTCATGGGAAAGGGCAGGACAATGTGATGGCACTGAAAGGGAACAAGTTTACCAGGTGAGTCATAGTGGTCAGGGACTCAATGATTAGGGGGATAGAGAGGGTGGTGGATGGAAGGCTGGATGGGACAGGGATGGTCTGGAGCCTCCCTGAGGCATCAGCCATCCGGGATTTAGATAGGATATGGAGGATGGTGGAGAGTGAGTATGGAGAGTGGGGATGCTGGTATGGCTGGGTACCAATCAAGTGGTGAAGCAGTCAGTGGAGATGGTGAAGCAGAACCTCTGTAGGTTGGGGGACAGATTGGTAGTACACTTAGCCTCCCTTGCCTTTTTTGAAGTCCTCCCTGCATGGGGCAGAGAGGGGAAGCAGGATAGGATAAGGAGTGATGTAACAGAGGAGTTTAACAGGTAGCTTACGGCATGGTGTCAGGAAAAAGGGTACCACTTTGCAGGGGATTGGGGGGACTTCTGGAAGAGGAGACTCTTCAAGGGTGATGGACTTCACCTGATGAGAGAGGGCACCTGTGTTCTTGGGCAGAAGTCTGACATCTGAATTAGACATTTAGATTGACTGTGGGGGAGACTGGGTCTAGGGGAACCATGGTAGCAGGTAAGAGGAAGGGGATCCTAGCTAGTACTCCCCCACATCAGGGAGCTTGTAGCAGCACAGCAAGTACAAAGAAAGCTGTGACCATTACTGGACTAGGTGAAGGGACATTAGAAAGGAGAATGGAAAGGGTGCAAGCATGAATAAAAACAAGGGGATAAGAGGACATGAGAAGTCCAAGGATGGTAGCAAAGTTGGATCAGGGGACCAATGGAAGGGGGGGGGGTATGCCTTAATGCCAGGAGTCCAGGTAACAAAATCAGTACTCTCCAGGTGCTGATGGCAGACAATGAGGTGGCTCTTGTGGCCATCATGGAAACATGGACTTCAGAAAATGACTGGGAATTGATGGTCCCTGGGTACTCAGTGTTTTGGAAGGATAGAGAAACAGACAGAGTGACAGGCATAGCCCTTTTTGTCAAGGACGGTATTGAGGTGGAGGAAGATGGGTGCATCAGGGGTAGTAATAGGGAGACAGAGTCTCTGTGGGTGCAACTCACAGTAGCCTCAGGCAACAAACTGCTCTTCGGGGATGATCATCTATAGATCTCTGGGGAAAGGGCAAGAAAGGAACAGAGAGCTCAGGGAAGAACTTGAAAAAGAGATAGCAAAGGGGAAGTAGTGGTGGTGGGTGATCTAAACCTGCTAGGCATTGACTGGGATGTCTTAGTGGCCAGGAGCATGAGAAGTCAGATTTTGCTGAACACATTGGAACCCACCAGGCAGACCACAATTCTTGATGTGGTGCTCACCAACTTAGAGGTGGTAGGAGCTGTGAAAGTAGGGGAGCCACTGAGGAACAATGACCTTAACTCCATTTGGTCTGAACTGGCCCTTGGGTCTAATAAACCGCAATCAAGAGCTATAGTCCTTGATTTTAGAAGACTGAACTTCTGTGGGTGGAGGGAGCTGGCCAGGCATAAGTTAGTAGGGGTGGCTAACATAGGGTGTGGAAAACAGATGGGGGCAATTAAGGGGGCCATTCTCGAGGTCTATGGTATGCATGAGAATGGTAACCAAACAGAACAGGTTCAAGAGACTGTTATGGTTCTCCGCAAGGGTCGGGGAGGTGGTGAGGGCCAAGAAAAAAGCCTACAAATATAAAGAAAGGAAGGGGGAGGACGAATGGGAAGAATATCTACTGAGGAGGTACTAGCTGCACCTCTGACAGACCTATTTAACAGATCACTGGAGACTGGCATGGCCCCAGAGGACTGGAGAAGGGCAGAAGTAGTCCCACTTCACAAAAGTGGTAGCAAGAAAGAGGCAGGCAATTATAGGTCTGTCAGCCTGACATTGGTGATGGGTAAGTTAAAGAGCAGGTTCTGACCTTGCGATGTCTCGCCCCCCCCCCTTAAACATATAAGGTACCTTACCTGGCTCCAACTCCTTGCTAGTAATAATTCCATTTATTTCTGCCTTTTTTTAAAAGATATATTAGACTAATTATTTGGCTCACGATGGAGCTGACAGCCAAAAATCTGACACTTCCCAATTAGCTGACACCACCCCCATTAAACATTTTGTGATGTCAAAAATGAATGACAGGAAGGCGCACTCCATAGAGTTGAATGGGGGCAATTTTTACACCAATTTTATTATGAGTTAGAGTTCCGATGATAAGAAATCAACATGACCACTCAACTAGCAGGGTCCCTGTTAGTCAAGCGGTTTCCTTGATCTCTTATCAACAGATCACTAAATCATTATTAAATCAATGTAAAAACTGTCCCTATTCAACTTTATGGAGCACGCCCTGATGGCATTTATTTTTTGACATCACAAAAGTGCCAGCATGGGGGCATGGCGGCCCAATCAGGAAGTGGCAGCGTTTTGGCTGTCAGCTCCATGGAGCCAAATATGATGCAGTATATCTTTTAAACAAGGCAGAAATAGATGGAATTATTACTAGCAGGGAATTGGGGCCAGGTAAGGTATCATATATGTTTGGGGGGGGTTGAGCTTTGATGCTGCTCTTTAATGGAAACACTACTAAAGGAAAGGATTGTGGAATATCTTGTATCCAATGGAGTACAGGACCCAAGGCAGCATGGACTCACAGGAGGAAGGTCATGCCAGACAAATCTTATAGATTTCTTTCACTGGGTGACCAGGGAGTTGGATCAGGGGAGGAGCAGTAGATGTGGTGTACCTGGACTTCAGCAAGGCTTTTGACACTGTACCACATAGCAGACTGGTAAGCATGTTGTGTAACTTGGAGATGTGTAATAAGCTGGTAACCTGGGTAAGAATCTGGTTTAGCGGGTAGGACACAGAGGGCAATGGTAAATGGAATTCAGTCTGAGGAAAGGAGGGTGACCAGCAGGGTACCTCAGGGATCAGTGCTGGGACTGGTCCTCTTCAGTGTCTTTACAAGTGACGTAAAGATCAGCATCTTTGCAGATGACACCAAGAGAGTAGACACTCGGGGGGGGTGTTGGGGGGCTGGAGAGAGAATGGACAGTGATCTAAAAAGACTGGAAGAGTGGTCAAGGGTATGGCAGCTGGGTTTTAATGCAAAAAAGTGCAAAATAATGCACTTGGGCCATAGACACCCAGGAACTGAGTACAAGATGGGCAGAGAGACACTGGCAAGGACCAAGCCAGGAAAGAGACCTGGGTTAATAATATTGGATGACCTTAAGATACCCAGGCAGTGTGAGAAGGCAGTCAAAAGGGCTAGTGGGATGCTGGGGTGCATAGTAAGGGATATCTCTAACAGGAAGAGGGAGATGGTGTTACCCCTACATAGAAAAGCTGCTAAAACACCCCACCTTGCGTACTATGTCTAGTTCTGGAGACCACATCTCAGGAAGGATATAGACAGAGTGGAGGCAGTCCAGAGGACAGCAACTAAAATGGTGCAGGGTCTGCATCAAAAGCCCTATGGGAAGAGGCTAAAAGAGTTAAATATGTACATACTGGAGGAAAGGAGGGAAAGGGAGAATATGATAGAGACCTTTAAATACCTCATGGGCGTAAAAACGGTACAGGAAGGGGGTATTTTTCAGAGAAAAAGGTGCTCTAGAGCAAAGGGGCATGATATGAAGCTGGAAGGGGGTAAATTCAGGAGGGATGTGAGGAAGTACTTCTTCACAGGAAGGGCAATGGATACCTGGAACAGCCTTCCAGCAGAGGTAGTGGAGGCGAAAACAGTGGTGGTGTTTGAAAATGACTGGGACAGGCACAAGGGAAATTATAGGGATAAGGAAGGGGGGGTGGAGAGATTGCACCGTAAACCAAGGGTCTGTAGCAAAAAAATGAAGGTTAACAAAAATGTGCAGACTGGGTGGGACTTCTGGCCCTTATCTGCCATCACATTCTATATTTCAATACTCGGTGTGCAGACGGGAGTTTGGAAAAAGTCCATTCCTTAATGCAGAACTGAGATTTTGAGGAGGCATCTTGCGAAGAATTTAATGGATGGCAGACTGCCCGGAATTCATGTCCTTTGGATTTGAATTGACGAAGTGAGTGACCATGAGGTTTGAGGATGAGAAACGGAAAGGGTAACAAGGAGGATTAGAAGAGTTTGAGTGGAACGTGGGGTGTTGAGCCTGTCCCAAGGAAGTAACCACTACAGGTGGATGACCCCTGGCATCCCAAGTGATGCTGTGGGGATGGGACCTGGTTCTAAGTAGAGGCTAGGCTAGTGTGGACGTGTGGGTTCTACTAACAGACACCAGTCATTAGATATAGTGCATAAAAAATGTCTTAGCAGCGTTTATCATTTTATTTTCAAAAAATGATAAATAAATAACAGAAAATGTCCAGATATTTACAGAAAAGAAATATGACATGGTGTTAAAACGCGTACACCAAAACAAAATACAAACGCAAATAATCAGACAAGTCTCCTTCCAAGCTCCCTGCTCTTCTTTGTACATACAATATGTCACAATTCTTCGATGTGTAACCTCTCACACCTCCTCTCTCCTTGCTGATCAGAAGACACTGACCAACCTCCAACTTCTTCCAACAAAATAGCCCCCTGGTGGAGAGGTTTTATAGTGTTCCCTTATGACCTCATCATCATGTTTATTTATTTATTTATTAGTTCTAGGATTACAAATACCTTTGAGCCAAGGCTCTTTTACAAAGGTTCCATGTCAGTTACAATTCAGTATAGGAAAACAAAATGACAACAGTATACGCTAAAGCCGGAACAGTAATCAGAATGCCTGTAGTTTCAAAGAATATTAAACAAACAGTTTAGAAGAGTAGGTCACGGGGAAAGTGAAAGAGGAGGAAAGAGGTAAGGGGAAAGAAAAAAGAGAGAGTGGGAGGGGGGAGCACAGAGGACTCAAAGCAGCCTGAGCATTGTCAAGGACATAACACGGAGAAGTGCTTACTGGGGGGGTGGGGATAAGCGGTGGCAAAGTGCTAATTGGAGGGTGAAAGAAATAGGCTTGGGTAGTGTTCAGGAGGGTCAGTTAGATGAGGCAGTCACAGGTGCTAGAGCCTGTGAGGGAGAGGCGGAACCTGGATTTAAATGTGCCTAATAAAGGAGCGGCGGAGATGTCACTGCAGAGACCATTTAGCCAGCTCAGCACCCTGTAGGCAAACGATTGTTGACCTTGTGAGGTTCAACAACAGAGAACCTGCAGGAGCTGGGATTTAGATCCCCTGGTTGAGCGAGGGTTGTTTCTTGGGTGCAGGAGAGCTTGGACTCCAGGTGGTGCAAGGCCCATGGTTATTTTTTTGCCATAGTGCAGGTTATGTACTTTATCCGATTGGTGAGTTGCAGCCATCCTGTTTGTGCATAGAGGTCACACGTATGTGTGAGACAGTGTGATCCAGTGAGGAGTTGACAAGCCTTGTTGAGGGTGGTAGATATGCATCTGAGAGCAGTAGCAGTGGCAGATCCATAGATGATGAGCCCATAGTCAATGACGTAAATGATGGAACTTTGTACAGCGACTGTCAAGGCTTCCGGGGTAAGATGTTGCCTGTGCTGGAAAAGTAAGCCAAGACGAGTATTAGCAGCTTTGGCTACACAGTCAATGTGGGCACCATAGTGTAGATGAGAGTCAAGAGTGATCCCAAGGTATTTAAAGGATTGCGCCTGTTCCAGGACAACTCCATGGCTGGTTATGATGGATAGGGGGTGCAGCTTATGCTTGTTATGAGAGCTGCTGAACAGCATAGACTTGGTTTTCTTATAATTTAGGACCAGTTTATGTTTTGTAAACCAGTTTTCAACAGAGGCAAAGCCAAGCTGAAGGTTGTCTTGTAGGGGTTTGGGGTCCTTGTGTGTAGTGAGAATTACAGCATCATCAGCATAGAGGATGATTTGTTCAGAGCAAGAATTCGGAAGGGTGTTAAGGAATAAACTGAAAAGTAAGGGGCTCAGATTGGATCCTTGAGGGACTCCGGAGCGGACTGGCCTGGCATCAGAGAGTACATCTGCAATTTTCACTCTTTGCAACTGGTTCTCCAAGTAGCTGTTGAACCAGGCTGTAGAGTCAGGAGAGAGTCCAGCATTCTGGAGCTGCACAAGCAATAGATGGTGGTGGACAGTATCAAACGCCTTAGTCAAATCGATGAAAACAGACCCAGTTAGCTGACCATTGTCCAACGAGCTATGAATGGCACCAGAGAATTCCAGAAGGGCAGATGTGGTGTTATGACCTTTCCTGGAGCCATGTTGCTGCTTACACAAAATATTATATTTGTCCAGGAAGGCAGTGAGCTGATCAGCTACTATACGTTCAAGGACCTTAGAGAGGGGAGGCAGTATAGAGATCAGACGGTAGTTCCCATGAGTGGCCTTGTCACCACTTTTATAAACTCGGGTAACAGTGGCAGCTTTCCATTTGTTGGAGAACTGGCTGAGGCTAAGAGAGAGAGGTTGAAAATACTTGTCAATGGCCCTAGCACCTCATCAAGGGTGAGGGACAGCAACCTAAGGTCAAGTGTGTCACTGCTCGATCTGGCTTTGGCTGTTGCTTCGATAATGTATTTGTGAGCTTCATGCATCTTAACTGCTTTGAAGTAGAAAGGCAGGTGGCTAGAGGGGGAGGAGGAGCTAGGGGGAGAAATGGGGGAGTTATAATCCTTGAAAAAGTCAGAGGGGAGAACACTGCTGAGATCAGTGAACGCAGCATTGAAGGTATTCGCTATGATTTTAGGGTCATGCGTAGTGGTCCCATTTATGTTTAACAAGGTTGGGGAGGTTATGATTTGCTTCCCAGTGACTTATTGACCTCTGTGACCTTCCAATTAAGACTACAAATCTTATTTTGCTGTTAGGAGAAGATTCACCGTGATATGTGTTACTTTAATAAAATGTCACATTTATCCCAGCTACCTCCATAACAATACTAAACACAAAAGTATTTTATTCCACCAAAAATAACCTTAATTAGGTGCATGGGCACAGCAGGGTTTTTTTTAAGCTCCTCCCCTAATCAGTGCCATCACTATACCCTTTCTATAGAAACAGCCATCTGCGGGGCTGCCATCCCTATGGAAGGATCTTCCAAATTAAACCAGGGCTACATACAGGTAAATAACAAAATAATTATACATAACATTATTTCTTTCATGTTAGGAAATCTCCAGCCTTCCCAGATATAAACAGACTAGGGGCACGCTCCCTATCCATTTACTCTAAGTAGGAGAGTTCCTGATGTGTTAAAAACCTGCTGTGTCATTTATACTTTAAATCTCCTTATTATTCTTGAAGACATGTCTATTTCATTTATTTAAACAGCTTGATACAGCCTAGAACACATTTCTGACTTACTAGCACTGTTTTAATGAGGTTTACACTTCTACTTTGCAACCCGACGGCTTTCCTTTCAGCCGTCGGCAACTATTCCATTTCAGCTCAAAAACAAAGCTTTCACATTTAACTGCTACAGTGCTGCTGAGCACACAAATATTCTTCTTCAGCCAGCCTCACTACAGTGATTTACTTCCCCTGCATCAATATTTTACAATCACTTTTCACTTTTATTTGCCATTTCTTTAAACATTTGCTTCGCTCCCATTTCTGCAAGAGGCAGCGAGCGGCTGCAGGGAGTGTGTACCGCTCCCATGGCAAATTGGCAACAGCCCGCTCACTCCGTGCAGCAACTTCAGGACTGCGCTTGCTTTTAAACCTTATTTCTAGCAAGCGGTCCGCTTCGACAGAACTCTACAGCTTCGCGAAGAGTTTTGCCTAACTGAACATGCGCACAGTTCCTGTGCGAGCGTTCGAACGTGCGATCGTGTGCACATCCTTCCGCATTAGCGAGCGGCTTTAATTTAATAGCGCTACAACATACAAGCTGCATTTTTAAAGAGGACACAATCCTTTCATTTAAAAGAGCGCAAAACAATTAAACCTTATTTTTAAACATGGAAATTCTCTATGGAAGAGTTAAATAAATGGGCAGATGTGCTTGGAACTCAGATAAAGAATCTTTTTATAAAGGGATAGTACAGGGAAAGTAAATGTCAGGTTGGTCACCCTGGCATGAAAGTTAAGGATAGTTAGAAAAAGAGTTTAGTAAGAGAGAATAGAGTGAAAAAGAATATTTTTTTAACAATATATATGTGGATTTTTATCTCATCCTGCCACAGCTAGGCACATGCCTGCATGGCTGCTTCTGTAAGCCATTGCACTACTGCTGCATCACTTATCCCAAGAGTGATAGGAATTAGTGAAAAACAAAGTCAGTAAAGAAGTACTGAACAAAAAAGAAGTCTTCAAATCCGGCACCCACCAAAACATGTGGTAGGAGGTCCAGAGGGAGAGCAGCACTATTGGAACACCTAAGCTTGATGAACAAAGAAGAGGCACCAACCAGGAGCAGCAGGGAATACAAATAAAGGCTGCAAGACAGACATCCAAAAGCAGCAACTGAGGGAAAGAAGGCTGTGGCTGGATGATGGATCTCACTGGGAAAGGAGATTGTTGGGCAGCAAAGGAAAGCAGGAAGCTAGGAACTAGGATGGCAGAGGAGATCTGAAAGAAATATAAACAACAAGACTCCAAAAACACAGAAAGAGGGACAGACAAGCGGCAGGAAGCCGCAGACTACAGGCAGTTGGGACAGAAATGTACGGGGAGGGGGAGGGGAAAACAAGCACCAAAAAGAGAGAGAGAGAGAGCAAGACAGCAGCACAGAAATGGAAAGTAAAGCACAGCAAACAGAACCAGGAAAGAAAACAAAGGAAACAAACACTTGGGGGGGCAGAAGCAAAGGGGACAAGCAGGCCACAGAAAGTACAACAGCAGCAGCAGCAAAGGGAGCAGAAACAGCAGAACAAGGAGTGAACAACAATGGCAAAAATGGAGAGGAGTGAGGAGACACAAGGGGAGAGACACAAAAGGGAGGGCAGAGGAAGCAGAGAATCAGGTGGCAGCACTGAGGTAAGACCACATGTGAGAAAACACTAGGCAGAGGAGGTGTGTGAGTGAGTGCCTTATGTAGGGTAGGGGGGTTGAGTCTGTCAGTCATCCACTGAACCACCAGTGAAACCTTTCAGTTCCACTCCATGTAGTGGGGGGCAAGGAACAAGCAAGGAACTACAGACCTGTCAGTCTTACCTCTGTTGTGGGGAATCTGATGGAGTCACTGGTCAAAGAGGACCCTGTGGACTATGTGGAAAGTAGTGGTCTCCAGGATGGTAAACAGCACGGACTCATAGTAGGGAGGCCTTGTCAAACTAACCTGATAGTTTTCTTTGACTGGGTGATGAGGGAATTAGGGGCCTTGCTCTGGATTTGTTCTACTTCGACTTCAGCAAGGTCTTCGACTCAATGTCTCGCAGATGCTTATTGATGAAGATGGAGGATCTAGGTGCAGCTAAGGTCATAGTAAACTGGATAAGAAACTGGCTAAAGGGGAGATAGCAAAGGGTTATGGTTAAGGGAGTTATTTATTTATTTCAGTTTCGGATTAACACCTTTGAGCCAAAGGCTTGTTTACAAAGGCTCCAAGTCAGTCGATACAGAACAAAAGGACAAAAGTACATACAGGTGAATAAGAAATGAACACAAAGTGAAAGTGCTAATACAGGGAGTGCAGTGTTTTAAATTCAGCAGTTCAATTCAGTACAGTAAGGAATATATGTTTTATAATGATGAGTAATCAGAAGACAGGGAGGTCACAAGCGGGGTACCACAGAAATCTGTCCTGGGTCTGGTCCACTTCAATGTGTTCATCAGTGACACTGGCAAGGGAGTCCGGGGCAGGCTGCGTCTCTTTGCAGATGTCACTAAGCTCTATGGGAGAGTGGATAGTGATGAGGGAACAGAGGAAATGCAGAGAAACGTATAAACCTAGAGGGTGGACAGGGGTTTGGCAGTTCAAATTCAGTGCCAAAAAGTGCAAGGTAATGCACCTAGGGAACAAAAATCCCAAGATGGTGTACTAGATGGGTGGGGTGAGACTTAATACTACAGCTGGGGAATGAGCCCTTGTAGTTATCATCACTGACTCCCTGAAATAATCAAGTCAGTGCAATGAGGAATATAGCCTGGCAAGTGGGATGAGGAGATGTATCAGAAGGTGTATTGATAACAGAAAGAGAGAGGTAATACTTCCTCTATATAGATCCCTGGTGAGGCCACACTGGAGTACTGCACCCAGTTATGGGGCCCTCACCTCAGGAAGGATAGGGATAGGCTGGAGACGGTGCAGTGCACGGTAACAAAAATGATTCAGGGTCAGCAGAGCAGGTCCTATGAGGAGCACCTCAAGGCACTGAATATGTACTGGAGACCAGAAGGGAGAGGGCAGATATGATAGAGACCTTCAAGTTCCTAAAAGGAATTAACAAGGTGAATTGTAGGGAATTATTTAGCTTTTATACTAGCTCGCAGTCATGTGGACATGAGTGCAAACTCACAGGAGGAAGGTTCAGAAGGGACATGAGGAAGTATTATTTTACAGAGAGGGTTGTGGAGCCATGGAACAGTCTGCAGCTGAGGTGGTGGGTGTGAAAACCATTAGTAGTTACAAGCATGGTTGGGACAGAATGGAGGGCATAGTGGTTGCTCAGGGCAGCAAAATCAGGGTGGAGAATGGGGGGATGGAGGATGGGGAGGGCTAGGACCCTGGAGGAACAACAGGTCCCAGGGCTCAATAGGGAGCTCAGGCAGATTAGATGATCCATTGGTCCTTTTCTGCCATCTTTGTCTATGGTTCTATTCCCACCCCAGGACACACCTGGAAATAAGATATCACAGCTCAGTGTGCATTTCCTGGTCAAACAAGTACAAAAACAAAAAAACTACATGTAGTAAATGGCATCCAGTGCATTCCCCTAGTTGTCCCTTAACCATGGTACCTTGAGAACCGTAGCCCACATTTGGGAGGGTTCCTTTAGTCATATGGTCAAGCTCTGTGGCCCCTTCACAAGAGTATAATCTCAGCCACAAGACAGAGAGCGAGTGATCAAACAATTGTTGCACAAGCATTCAAACATACTCATCATTGTCTGCAGTCCTACTGAATGTAAGATATAGTCACCCCATGGTTCAGGGTGCAGCAGGAACTCACGGTCTTCCCCTTCCCCTCCCAAGCTCCATAAAAGGGGGCCTCCTCTGCTTCCATAATGGATGCTAGGTTTTGGTTCACCTTCATTCTCTTCTCCTCTGCCTTTTCTCCTTCTTCAGGGAATGCCCCAGGACACATTCCCCCCGAGGTCCTTTAACTATAGGGCAAAGTCTTTCTGGTACCACCACGAGTGGATCCCTCATTTGTGGAGGGGATCCTTTAGGTATATGACTGAGATCTGTAGAACCTTTGTAAGAGTGGTAGTCTCAGCTGTGAGACAAAGTGCATGAACAGTCAAACCAAATATCGTGCAAGCACTCAAACATGTTCATACAGTGGTTGTTCATTGACTCAATGAAATGCCATTATGCCACAAACTGTTTTTTCCTTCAAGCTCATCATGTTTTACTTAGAGCCAATTTCCACCTCAAAACTGGAGGCTCTGTTCCCAGAAAACAGTCTTTCTTACTAATTGAAAATTAAATTTCAGAATGATATTTCACAAGTTAAAAAATGACAACGATGTTTGATTTCTAAATATAGGCAACATCAAAATACACTTCATTTATTTAAAAAAAAAAGGTTAGGTAGTAACACATAGAGATCTTATTGATTATTAGATCTTCTTACTGTTGAAGACAGCTGCAGATCAAAAGAGAAAGACAGCCAAAGGGACCATAAAAGTTCCTGGAGAAAATAATTTTTTCCTCTTTCAAAAAATGCTGCAGCTTGATTTCCTATTACATTATGGAACTTCAGTTGACAGCAATGTGTTTTGCATTTCAAGACTAAAAGAAAACAGATGAAAATACCTACAGTGTTAGAGCAGCTAT
Organism: Neoceratodus forsteri; assembly: GCA_016271365.2. Lineage (NCBI taxonomy): Eukaryota > Metazoa > Chordata > Ceratodontiformes > Ceratodontidae > Neoceratodus > Neoceratodus forsteri. The sequence continues at coordinate 35,792,564 of JADMNL010000029.1, read as the reverse complement.
GTGTGTGTGTGTGTGTGTGTGTGTGTGTGTGTGTGTTTGTGTGTGCACACGTGTAAGGCTGAGTAACGTGGTGTGTCTGAATTACTCTGTATGTGTGGTGGGTTGGGGTTGGTAAAGGGAGTTTAAATCAATTGTTTAAAACAGATTATGTGTTACAGTTAAACCATGTCTAGTTTACTGGTTGTATAAAGCAGGGCAATAACATTTTCTATAGTATTTCATACAAAGCCTTAAGAGGCTTAACAGAGTGCAGTGGACTAGGAAGTAAAAGTAAGATATCTGTGATGATGAGGCAAATTATTATACAAAAAGAAGCTAGAGGACACTTAAGGGAAACTAAACTCGGCACATCATAGGCACTTGTGCCTAATGGGCTTTAGCCAGCTGCCACAGAATAAAAACAAAAAAACCAAAACAAAAACTGAAGGACATAATGAAAACCTGGGACTTTCAGAGAGATTATACTCTTTTATGGGGGTGTACCACTCTCACCTCTGTCAGGAGATAGTTGTAGAGGGCAGTTGTGGAGAAATGGAGGGCTCTTCCACCAATGGAGGAAACACTGACAGGCAGGATGGTTAGAGGGTCACTGGTGGATGAGTACAGGCAATGGGAAGATGGGTAGGGTGTGACTAGGTCACTCAGGTTGGGTGCTAGGACAAGGCCATGTAGGAATTTGAAATCTTGAACTAGATCCTCCAAGAGCTCAGGTGCCAAGGATGGTTTCTAAGGACTAGGCTAGAAGGCAGAGAGTGGAAGTCTGAACCTATTGGAGTTTTGCTAAGAGTTAGTTATAGCAGTCAGAATGTAGTGGTATAGATAGGGCATGGACATAAGGGAACATCACTGTATATCAAGCATATTTGAGCATTCAAAATGCAATGTTTGCTAAGTTTGGAGCAGTTTTTCTCAGACTGACTTTAACCTTGCATGTTGCTGTACAGCTACAGTATTGGTGGGTTTAGCATACAGCTGTTTGGTGCTGTAAAATGTTCCATTTATTTATATGCTACCCTGAAGGACCATCTTCATTGATAAAGCTCTTTAGATGAAGCTAAATGGGAAGACGTATGGCGGTCAGCACTTTAAAGAATAAAGTAACATAACCTTTTAAACTTTGTGTTGCCTGCTATGCTGATAGTATCTATTTCATCTTTTGATTGTGACATACAGATGCCCTCCTGGATGTGACCCTAGTGACATAACTATTATGTGAGACTTTGGGGAAGGACTTTTTTTTTTATATTGAATCTAGATTAATCATAAAAGGAGTCCATGAATAATGAATGTGATTTTTCCATGGGATAAGCAGACATGAAGTTGAGGTTGTGGAAGAACCCAAAAGCTCTGATGGCATGGGCTAGGACTGAAGAGTAGTAATGTAATAAAGGACACTGGGTTCCTTCTGAGAAATCTCTTTTTGTAGCTATATTGGCCCTTGGAAAACTAAACTAATTAGATACTGTGATACCTGTTATTGTACCAACATAGAGAATAGTATATGGGTAACTATACACAACGAGGCAGTGTCTCATCGAGGGGCTGTTATAACATCATAGTGATCTTGAGTGTGAAGCTCAAGGGGTCCAATGATGTAATAACAGCCTTGAGCTAGGAATACCACCAGGTTGTGTTGGCGGCAATACACTGTTTTAATATGTGACTAGAGAGTTGCTCAGTGCTTCTCACTCTCCTGCTCTCGTGGATAAAGTTGAGGGGCCAGTTGGGGGAGCCAAACAAACCAGCACACCTCATTTTTTGGTGCCGAAGGGGCCTGGTGCTCACTGTGGTAGTAATCTGTAGTGAAACTGAAAGCTGAGCATGAGCACAGCTGGCGCACCAATTTTTGATATCGGAAAGTCATGCCATGGTAGTGATGTAAGAACTGTAGTACAACAACTTTTGAGCATTGCTGTACCATAGATCTGATGTTACTACCATTGTGCAACAGGGTTTATTACATTATTGATTTAGATACAGAATTTACTAAAAAGGATTTTGTGCAGGAACAAGGACTAACCATATACTATGATAGCTAACCATATACTGTGTAGATACTGTGCACTAGAGGTGTTACAAATGTAGGGGCTGGCAGTATAGCCTAGAGGTGAGAGTATGAGCTGTGAATGAGCTTGGTACATCCAACAGACCTGGATCTGATTCCCACAGCCAACACTTGCATACTGTGTGACTTTGAGCAAGTCGCTTAGCCTCTCTAGTGATCATGGGCCGCCCTTTGAAACAGGCATTGTGCATAGTGGGACTTACCTGGTTACCAAAGACTAAAATTAAAAATGAAAACTTCACTGACAAAGTGGCCCTAAAGTTTCTGTTGATATTAGGAACTCTGACTTTACTGAAATTGCAAAGTTTTTACAGCAAAATGTGCATTTTTATTCGGCGAAGTGGCCACTTCATGAGTGAATTTTGGTCAATTCACTGAAAAAGAAAACCCGCCAACTTTGTCAGGTAAAACTTTGCAAATCTGTCAAATTTGCAGTTCACTAATTTTGCAATTTCAGCCATGTTACCCACCCCTAATGTGCACAGATGCGATGCCAGAATTGTTTGGCTTGTGTGTGTGTCTCTCTCCAAACCACACACATACACTTAAAAGCTTCAAACCTTGTGTAATGCATCATGGGTAACAAGGTATGCATATTCTTATGTAAAGCAGGCTGATAGGGTTCTACCAAAACAAAAGTCACCCCAAAACAGGCTTTTACATCATTCCGGTCTACATAAAAGCAAAGCAAAAATTGTAGATATGCATTTCATATTTCTGGGACTTCTTAGTGTAGTGTAGTTACTATCCTGTTGAAACAATCATGAACTGTACATGAATTGTTCACAACCGGTTCATGAACTCAGCTCATGTATGTTCATCAAGCATGCAGCAAACTGTTCATAAATGTTCATGAATTGTGCATGAACACTAAATAGAGCTCCTGTGTTCATAAACATTCATAAACATAAAGGTCCATTATAATTCAGGAAATTCCTCCACTGAACTTTTATGGACTAGGTCTATTAATATTTTTGGTAACCAGCAATGTGCTGTTTTTATAATATTGTTTAATTCATCAGGTAACATGGTTTTAGCTCAGTTCTCAAAAGATTTTTGCCCTATTTACAAATCAGAGGCAGACCCATTCAACCTGTAATTGTTTTGCAATTAACCATGACTATTTAATTATTTTAAAAAAACTTTAACATGTTCTAATAAATGACTTTCCCATGCACTTTAGTGTTAGTAATTTACCTTATACTCATTAATCCCCATTCATCTTCTTTTCAAAAACTAGAAGACTGGTTGCTATTTATAGCAGCAAAATCTGAAACTCTTTCAAAATGTGGTGAATGCAAAAGTTAATTGTTTTGGGTGATGAAATTGTTAATGGCCTTGTAGAACACATATTTTATACTCATAAATGGAAACGGTTCTGATTTTATGAAGCTTTATTGCTGCTATAATGAGAAACAATGCACTGTGATATGCAAATTAGTTAAGCAAATTGATTTTTATGTCTTGGTTGAGAAGGTTCCTGGAAAAGTTCAGCAACGTTATGAATTTCTTGTTGAAGAATAGTTTATAAACTTGGTTCATGAACTGAGCTGAATAACAGTTGATGAATTTTGATGGGTATTCCTGATCTATTCATGAACATTCATCAAAGTTCATGAGTTAATCAATTTTGTTCCATCCGGGCATCTCGTTCAAGTAAAGTACCAGGTCAGCTTCAGACTGAACCAGACGTTTAGTGTAATCAGAGGCAGCAAATAAAACAGGAGGGGCTATTAGCAAGAAGAACCATGTGCGGCATTCTTAAAAAATAATACAAGGAGAAAACAAATGTCCAAATGATTTAGTTTTGGTGTGTTTCTCTCTCACACCCAGTCACACAACAACACTCTGTCTCCTCAAACCCAGTGTGAAGCATTATGGGTAACAATATGTATCCTTGTGTAAGACTGGCTGGCATGAATTGATTGGAATGAAAATTCTCCTTAAAACAGGCTTGTACTGTACATCTGTTCCAGTTTAGACTGAAAACATTGAACTACAGACATGGGGTTGTCTCTAGATCCTGACACATATAGCGTCAGAAAAAAAGATTCTCGTTCTTGCTCAACTTTTTTTTTTAATTCTTTTTTATTCACTCCAAGCACTGGAACTCTCTTGGGCTACGCAGCATTCTGCCGCTTCTACTGCCTACTGTGATCCTACCCCCTCAAGGGCATTACTTTCTCCTCAGTGAACCCTCTCTGGCCAGGGTCCTCGAGGTCGAAGGGGCGAAGGCGGAGATCTGGTTTGGGCGTGTGGCAGCAGGCACTGTGAGCCATCGCCTATCCGGGCTGGAGGGCATTTTTGTAAGTTACACCCCAGACGTGGGACATGCAATGCCACCTAGCGCATGACGTGGATGCTCCCACCCACGTCTGGAAGGCAGCTGCCCAACGTCTTCCCCTGCTTGTGAGCCCCTGTGCATTGCAGTGCCACCAGTCTATACCGGGGGCTGCTGCTGTGCCGGGCTGCCCCAGGATCCTTCCCCGAGAGAGGAGAGCAGTCCTCTGGATGCTTGATCCTCTCTCTCCCCTGCTGAGCCCCAGTGGTCCGGGCTCATTCCCGAACCCGGGTTGCCGGTGTGTCATGAGGTGTGGCATCCAGTGCCTCAACCCTCAGTGCCACCAGGCTGGCCATGTGCTTGCCATTCTTGAAAGTGCTGGAGACCAGGGAAGCATCTCATTGTTCAATAAACTTTGGGGGGAGGGTCAGCACTCAGGGAAGTTTCAGATGAGACATGGTTGTAATCATCAAAGGGCACCATCTTTGTTAAATAAATTTGCTCCATTTATCCTAATTAATTGTGGTTTGATCTGTGTAGAAGTATTACCTGTAAGGTGGCTACTTATACTTGATAAATGATTCTCCTATGAATTCTATGAATAATTCATTGCTTAGTCACAGTCAACTTGGATTTCAAATCTACAATAGCATAATAAGTGTGGAAATGTATTGATTTAGCATGTGACGTGCCATGGTTCATTTGTAGGTGCATAGTTCTTAGCCTGTCAGTTTATATGATGAGAAAAATGCCAATGAACATTTATTTAAAGAGCACCTTTCCTGCAGAATTCGAAGTGCCCTCATATCAAAGTATCAGATTCCTTACCTGCCTGAGAGCTGTCCATACGTCACAAAACCTTGGAGCCCTGGGACATGGCAATCAATGTAGGAAGTGGAAAGGATGATTCAGCTGGCCCCTTGGGGGCAAATTACATTCCCTTCCCTTCCAAGGGGAAGCTAGGAAAAATGATCAAAGTAGGCTACAACAGTATCCAGGCAGGTAAGGGTGCATTGTTGCAAGAGGCACCAAGAAAGGTGCTCGCTGACACCTCTGGGAAAATGTTTGAAAACATAATACTCAGACATAATTCAGTTTATTTTTCATATATTTTTTCTTTTTTTGTTGTTGTTCTTTCTTACTGAGAAAACCTGCATGTGATATGAACTTTAATCCCTTACACTTAATTTAATGTGGCTGCTTCATCCCCGCCTAAAGCCCATGTCCTTTGTTTATGACATCACAGCTGTCTCCTTAACAGTAGTTTGTGATGTCATAAATGGAGGATTATGCATTCAAGTGAGGACTGGACAGCAGCAGTTGATAAGCTCTGAAGTGAAAGGATCCTGGCTTCATGCCAATATCCTTAATAATAAAGAACATGGGAAGATTATTGCAGAGACTATTTCAGTTATAAGTTGTATTTTGTCTAAATACTGTATTTCTCCATGTTCTGAAGGCATCAGGCACTCAAAATGTACATACCTTCCTTGAAGATTCCAACAGTGCCTCCTGCTGTGCTCTGTTTAGTTCTTAGTTTCTCCCATAATGGGTTCCTTTTGGTTTCAATAATTCAGAACAGGCATTTTAGTGTTCTTTTACATCTTTAAATCTTGCCTCCTAAAGTATGGCTGCTTTGTACTGCTAGCACTACAGGCAGAAATATTGCAGGGCTTGTTTATATGGCCCATTAACTTGCATACTGAGGCTTCTCTTTTATAGCAGGAGAAAATCCTAATTGAGTCAGGTCATTGTTGAAGGTACTTCCCATCCACAGTGCCAGAAGTTACATCTTGGGTGGCATGAAGTGTGACTCACAGGAAGGGAGCTCTCATTGTTTAGAGCAATTTTGGATCACTAACCAAAAGACTGCAAGTTATAATTTTCTCATTGAATTGGTATCTTTTGCTAAATAGTTCTTATGAGCAGAAATCTTATATGAGTTTTTTTTGCTATACTTTAGACCTTTGTCTTTGCCTCAGATCAAGAACATTACAAAATGCGTCTTTACACACATGCTGGGCTTTGGTACCATTACAGCACCACAGTGCAGCCATTTCCAGTGTTTACACACACACACACACACACACACACACACACACACACACACACACACACACACAGACTGTGCATTTACACGATTAGGATCAGTGTGCTTCACTCTGCAATGCACAACCACTCCCCTATCCACACTGCTGCCACAGCACATTTACACGGTGGTGGTCTGCTTTGTTCCTATGGCAAATCCAGCATTTTCACCGCACTTCTTCTTGGCATGGGGGGGTGGACGTGAGAGACAATTGTGAATGAAAGGCCATCTAGAGTGATGTGAAAGGTGCATCATATTTAAACACAGAGAAAAAACAGCCACTACACATCCCAAAAAGAGTACGATTTACAGGAGCCGCAGCAGAGACACCCACAATGATGTACAGTCTGTTTATATGAGAGGCAGTGCAGCATTTCAAGTCATTATTTTGCACCACTCAGACTGGTGCAGAAAGGTATCATGTCAATTCTGTGATGGAATTACCGTGATGAAAATCTCAGCACGGTCAAGTGGGCGAATATAGTTCCGGCGACAATGAAAGTACAATGATGGTAATACCGGTGAATATGGATTCTCCCCCTCCCTGAGGTGCTAAGACCTCAGAGTAGGTTATTTTAATAAGAGGGGGTGTTGGGGTTGAAGCCCCCCGCAAAAAAGAACTAGTCACCATTATTGTGGTGGCCGCACTTACCATCACTGTTATTGCCATCACCAAAGTGTCCGTCACCGTACTTGTCACTGTAATTCCATCGCGGAATTGACATGGAACCATGCAGAAAAGGTAGTGTAAATGGCCTTATATACACACACACACTGAAACAGTGTAGAAGATATGGAAGTGTTGCAGGCAGCCTAGCCCCCCCTACCCCATGTTTTTTATTTATGTCCCTCTGCTGACTTCCAACATTGCAAGTGCACCACTTCAGGTGGAGTGGGGCATTCACATAGAGACTCCTGCACCATTTCGGCTCCCCACCACTGTAGAGTTTAACAGGAGCAGAAATGGATCAGCGTGCAACACTTCCAAACATGTCTACACTTACCCCCTGGCACTGGATCAGCTACTGTATTCTACACCACTCACGCTGATGCAGAACGCTCAGTGCAAACAGGCTGTAACCATGCACATTCAAATGTTATAGAGTAGAAAATTAAAAACATTTAATAGCAGGTGATCGCCACTATCCAGGGGGATGTACATGTACTGACTAAAATATGCAACTTAATTTACTGAACAGTGTAAAAGCAGCAACAAAATTCCCTTCTGTGTTGCTTTCCTAAAGTTAGAGACTTCAACTGGAACAAGTAGATCATCAGCGCATTTCAGGAGGCTTATGCTCAGTGGATTTGAACAGAATCAGATGGTTAAAGCAACATTCCAGTATTCAGAAAAAAACATTGGAAAATGTAATATTTAGACTAGTGGAAACTTCAAATTCCAATTTTGCAAAATGTTGTGAAATTTCACAAATTTCAAGAAATTTTCCAGAATTCTGACTTTGGCAAAATCCGAATCTTCCAAATTATTTCCACAATTTTTCACCCCATTCTGCAAACTTTTATGACTGAACTGTGGAATGATGCACTGGAACTGCGGAATGACAGCTCTACAGAATCCCATCCCGCAGTTTAAAACACCAGTCTGCAATGCATGCAGTCATGCCACAGTTCTATATGTGAGTGAGTGATTAGTTGTGCAGAATCCCATGTCACAGTTTAATACATAAATCTGCAATACATACATTCTCTGTGTTGTTCTACATTGGAATTTTGTGAAAGTTCCCAAAGTACATCACGAAAGTTCATGGAGGCGAAATTCTGTCTTTTGCCTTAATTCTGCACAGTACTAATTTAGGCACAGTACAGCATATTGCATTGCCTTGCTGTTTTTATTTCCCAATTATCTTTATTATTGAGGACATTTGCATAGAAAATATGACAGCTGTCCTCCAGACTTTACATCCTCCTCCTGGTTTTCCCTTATAATCCTCTGTTGGTGACATCACATCTTCTGCTGTAGAAATGATTATGATGTCAGAACAGGAAATTATGAGGCAAAAGCAGGAGGTGAAGTCTGGGGGCCAAAGATCTTATTTTAATGCAAATGCTCTCAGTAATAAAGAATGAGGGGAGCTGGTTTAAGAAATTCATTGTGCAGTGCAGGAATTTCACATTTCAGCAAAACAGAATTTCACAGACTTTAGGAAAATTCAAACTAATTCTGTCATGACATACAGAAATAGATTAGTTGCCATATTGGTCCTTGTAAGAGCAGATCCAGAATCAAATGGTTTGATACCTTTTAATGGACCAACATAGATGTTACAAAAAGAAAATGTCTATGCTTTCGGACCAACCAAGTCCTTCTTCCGACACTTATGACAATTGTCATAAGTCTCAGAGGAAGGACTTGGTTGGTCCGAAAGTTTAGACATTGTTTTCTTTTTGTAACATCTATGTTGGTCTCCATTAAAAGTATCAAACCATTTGCTTCTGGATCTGACTAGTTCTGCGGAATTCTATCAGAAGCAGAATGGCAGAATTCTACAGGCACAACACAGAATACTAATCTGCAGTTTACATAGACTGTGGATTAATGTTCTGCGTCTTGTTTTTATAAACCACGGAACAGTGTTCTGCGGTTTTGTTTATCTAAACTATTAATTAGTGTTCTGCATCTTGTTTATGTAATCCATGGTTTAGTGCTGTGCGGTTTTGTTTATATTTAATTTCATTTTCATTTCATTCTATTTGTTTTACCAGGAAAAGCTTAATTGAACCAAGCTTATTTGCAAGGAGGTGCGGGTTAGGATAGTGCAGTACAGAAAATGAACACAGCAGTGATGAGTACACAGATTGAGGAATAATATAAATTACACTAAGCATGAATAGCAACCAGCAGCAACCCTCCTATAACTCAATATATGTGCATATCACTGTCATATTATCAGTGGCAGTCATTCCTGAGTTCTGTGTATGTGGATCTGAGGGTGCATGTGTTGGGGGGGGGGCTAAAGTAACCATGGTAGGCAATGTGGCAGACAGTATTATGCACAAGAAATGTCACAAATCATCTCAGTAGTGTATGTATGACATTTCTAGTGCATAACAGTACTGCAATATGCATTATTTGTTAGGGGACTGTTTTGCAAGGTGGCAGGATTCAGTACCTTTCTTGCTATTTAAACAGCAAAATAAACATCTTTCTGGATATTTTTTGTTATTTAGACATAACCCATGTTATACGTGCAATAACCCACTCCAGGGTATGGAGTTATTGGGGATTAATCAACACCCCAGATGCTGTGAGGACACTCAGCCTGCAGCCTTATGCCTCACAATGCACCCAGGGTGTTGATTAATCCCAAGTAACCCCATACCCTGTCATGGGTTATTGCTTACATGGTGTATAGTCTACCAGGTCATGGCAACCGTAGCAAGTACAGAAATAGAGGCAAAAAGCATATAATCTCAAACATATAATCTGAGACATAACGTGAAGAAATAGAGGCAAAAAGTGTATAATCTCAAGCATATTGCAAACAGTAATGCAGTACTCCAGTAGTAAATGGATAGCAACAGTGAATATTAGAAGCAAGTGCAATTGTTGGAGCAATAGTTGTCAAAGATTTGAAGATTCGTAAACTCACAGTTAAGTTCAATTTGAGGCTGGCCTGGAAAATGTAGATTAGTGTTCTGTGGTCTTGTTTGTATAAACTTCAGATTAGCGTTCTGTGGTATTGTTGACATATACTGTGGATTAGTGTTCTGCTGTCTTGTTTACATACTCTGTGGATTAGTGGTCTGCGGTCTTATTCACATATGCCGGGGATTACTGTTTTGCAGTATTGTTTACACATGCCGAGGGTTACTGTTCTGCAGTCTTGTTTACATATGCTGCGGATTAGTGTTCTGAGGTCTTGTTCACATATGTCACGTATTAGTATTTTGCAGTCTGGTTCACATACACCATGAATTAGTGTTCTGTAGTCTTGTTCACATATACCGCGAATTAGTGTTCTGCAGTCTGGTTCACATATGCCCCGGATTAGTGTTCTGCAGCCTTGTTCACATACGCCCTGTATTAGTGTTCAGAAGAATAGTTCACATATGCAGTGGATTACTGTTCTGCAGTCTTGTTCACATACACTGCACATAAGTGTACTGTGGTCTTGTTTATATACACCACGGATTAGTGTTCTACAGTCTTGTTCACATATGCTGCAGATTAGTGCTCTACGATCTTGTTCATATATGCCATGGATTAGTGTTCTGAAGACTTGTTCACATATGTTGCAGATTAATGTTCTGCGGTTTTGTTCACATATACCATGGATTAGTGTTCTGGGGACTTGTTCACATGCACTGCAGATTAGTGTTCTGCAGTCTTGTTCTCACATGCCGTGGATTAGTATTCTGCAGTCTTGTTCACATACACTGTGGATTAGTGTTCTGTGGTCTTGTTCACATACACCGTGGATTAGTGTTCTGCGGTCTTGTTCACATACACTGCAAATTAATGTTCTGCAGTCTTGTTGACATACACCATGGATAAGTGTTCTGCAGTCTTGTTCACATACACTGCGGAATAGTGTTCTGCAGTTTTGTTCACATATGGTTGTTCACATACACCACAGATTAATGTTCTGCAGACTTGTTCACATACACCATGGATTAGTGTTCTGTGGTCATGTTGCCACATGCCACGGATTAGTGTTCTGCAGTCTTGTTCATATATGCCACAGATTAGTGTTCTGCAGTCTTGTTTACATATGCCATGGATTAGTGTTCTGCGGTCTTATTGCCATATGCCGCAGAATAATGTTCTGCGGTCTTGTTCACATACACCGTGGATTAGTGTTCTGTGGTCTTATTGATATACACCATGGATTCGTGTTCTGTGGTCTTCACATACACTGCAGATTAGTGTTCTGTGGTCTTGTTCACAAACACCAAGGAGGGGCAGCTCCAGTAAATTCGTCTAAGAGCTGCACACTCAAGCAGACTAGGTAGACTGAAGTGGACTGTTTCTGCTAGCATTTTCATATGATCATATGTAAAATATAGAAGGGAAAAATGTTAGTAATTTTTAAACGTTGTCTCATCACTTTTTATTTATTTCCTTTTTCTGTGTGCTCATTAGCTGGTTTTCTACCTAATAGTATTGGTTGTGATCTGAATAGTAACATTTTATCAGGAAGCAGACATATTAAGTTCTGCTCCTCCCAAAATATGGTGGTATGACATTGCAGGCTCAGGCTACAAAAGTCTGGAATGAAATTCCCCCTCAAATAAGAAATTTGACAAAATTATCACAATTCAGATCTGGGCTGGATGAAATATTTTACTCTGAATATACTTGTTTGAAGTGATATTATTATAAGGGGGTTTTGATGTAAATTATTTGATATTTAAACAGGGAATTAAGTACCAAATTTGTAACGATTAATATTAGGTAAATTAATTGTTACATTTGAGGGTTTATTGTATGCACTGAATTATGAAAGATTATAGTGCGTTTTATAATGTAATTGTGCCCAGTGCTCCACCTAGGGCACTGGGCGCAAATTCTGGAATAATATTAAGGAGTTCTGTGGCAAAGCCCCAAATCTGCCACCAGACCAAATGCAAATTGACGGGAACCTCTCCACTGACCCCCTCAGTATAGCCTTGGCCCTAAACTCTGCCTTCACTGATCTCACCCATGTGCGCCCCCCTAACTTCTTCGATCCCCTGCCTGCCCGAATCTACCCCCATCCTCCCCTTGCTCCTCCCTTCTATCTATGCATCCTCACCTCGGAGGCAGCCAAGCCCTACCTAACCAATGCCATTAGCCACTATCATTATAGTCACGATTCTCTGGACCTGAGACTTCTCCGCCTCACCCTCCTGGAAGTCCTAGCCCCGCTTACCCACATTCTCAACCGCTCCCTCTGTCAAGGGAAATTCCCCACATGCTGGAAATCGGCCTCCATCACACCTATCCATAAAAGTGGGGACTGCACATCAACTAACAACTACCACCCCATCTCCATTCTCCCCCCATCTAAAGCTCTAGACTGCATAGCCGCCGACCAACTCACTGACCACCTTAATAAATATAACCTTCTATCCAACCAGCAACACGGCTTCTGAAAGGGTCATAGTACCACCACCGCCCTCCCTGAATTTACTTCCCATGTCCACTCAGCCTTGAACCATGGCCACCTCACAGGCACCATCTTCATGGATCTATCTAAGGCATTTGATACCATCAACCATGCCCTCTTACTGAACACTCTGGCCTACACTGGCTTCTCCAATGATGCCATGAACTGATTCACCAGCTATCGCTCCGATAGAACACAGATGGTCAAGGTTGGCACAGTCCTGTCCCCTCGCCTCCCTATCTGCTCCGGTGTCCCACAGGGCTCCATACTTGGCCCCTTGCTTTTCAGTCTATACATTAACTCCCTCGCATTGGCCTGCCCTGGCAGCCTGCTTCTATACGCGGACGAGGCTGTCCTGTTCGCCTCTGACCCGGCACCCCTCATACTCCACCAAACTCTCCAACACTCTTTCCGTGAAATCGAACAATGGCTCACCACCCAACGTCTAATAATTAACTACAATAAGACAAAAGTCATGATCTTCTCCCATCCCCAGAACCCACTCAAGAACCTCTGCCCCAATTTCTCACAGCTAATCAGACCCCTAGAAAAAGTAAGCAGCTTTAAATATCTAGGGATCACACTAGACCCTGCCCTCAACTTTAATCAACATATCCTGCACCTATCAACTGCCCTTAGCTCCAGACTAGGCCTACTTTAGCGGTACAAACACTGCCTCACCCGTGAAGCATTACACCTAACCATAAACTCCTCGATCCTCTCTCTGCTAGACTACAGCATTCTTGTCTACAGTACCATGCCCTCCAGAGCCCTCAATAGACTCCAGCTTGTGCTTAACAAAGCCTGCCATCTCATCCTTGGATGTGATCGCTCCACGCACACCTGCTCCCTCTACAGTACCACAAACTGGCTAAACTTAGACAACAGAATCAGGTATCACACCTGCCTAATGACCAAAAAGATAATCCTAGGCCTCACCCCCTCTGCCCTTGACAAAATTATCCTCCAAACTTCTCCTGGCAGAACACCTGTAGTTCGCACAAACTGTTACTATGGATACCCCATTACCGGACTTCCCAATTCCAGTGAACTTTCAGTTACAAAGCCTCTTTCTGGACTAATGCACTCTCTAGCCTAATAACTGATGAAACTAGGCTTGGCCCTTTCAAAGCCAGACTAAGGAATCACCTACAGGCCTCTAACCAATGTGACTGCAACTGACCCCCCCCCCGATGACCCAGAACATCTTTGAGTCCTCCTTTGCCAATGGCTTCTACGAGCTAACTTATTTTTGACAAACAACCTCCTTCAGAACCTCGCTGCTACCTTATGGCTGTGTGTATCACTGTAAATCATGTTATCCTAGAAGGGTAGTCACTGACTGAACAAATGTGTAACCATGTTAAAGAATTGTATTATAATGTAATGTACAGCAACCTGTAAAAATATTGTCCCTGTTCTCTTCTATGTATGATGTGGAACCTTTGTAAATGAGTCTTTGACTCAAAGGTCTTTCTGAATATCTCAATAAATAAAAAATATTTGTGTATGATGTTTTACCCCATAACTTGAATGCATGTATGTACAGGACGACTTTGAAAATAGGTCCTCGAACCTAAAGTTTTGTATATCCTGTCTAAAAATAAATACTTTTACTACTACATACATCATCAGCATGTGACCTCACTCATTGTTGTACTGGAAGCTCTTTTGCTTGATTGATAACATGTGTCACTGGGCTCCCAGATCTACAGGGATTCCTGTACTTTCCAGGGATTTGGAGTCATCTACAGGGAAATTCTAGACTTGCGTGGGTGATGCAGGAAAACAGAGCAATTCTGCTTACATAGGAAATAATGTAATCTACAGGAAAACACAGGAAAATGGAGTTACAGTGAAAATGCCAAATCAGTCTGGGAGCACTGGTGTCACAAGTTACCAATCAAGCAACAGGAGACTAGCTCTTCTTGTTACTAGTGATGTCACAGTCCATGAGGTTACAATGCGATGATGTGTAGGGAGGAACAGAACTGACTATGTCAGCCTTAAGGTAGAGAGCCATTCCACACATCTCACCTAGCACTGTCACGTAGAAAATCTTCTAATTAGCAAAGCAGAAAAGAATAAAATATTCAGCTATAACAAGCAATGGCTGACTACTTGCAAAAGTTACTACTAATTCGGGCAAGCCCATTGGCGTGGCGGTAGTACTCATCACAGTATGGCACCAGAAGCGAGCTGGGTTTGGGAACGAGCCTGGGTCATAGGGGGCTGGCTTGGGGAAAGGAGGCATAAGCTCCCCATAGGACACTCTCCTCCTCTGTGTTGGGGGGGTCTGGCACATCATTCCATTACCGCTGCCTGTGGATACACAGGTGACGCGGGACTCATGGAGTGGGGAGGGGAGGATGCCATTAGGCACTTGGTTGAGATGTGCACCTCCAGAAATGCCCGCACCAAACTAACTAGCTCTGAAAAAACTAGATATTTCCAAACAGAACTAGAAGCCAACAAAAACAATTCTGCCAAGCTCTGGAATATTCTCAGAGAGGTTGAAGGCTACCATGCTGACACGTCTCTTCCATCCAAAATTATATCCGCTGGATATACCCACACAAGTAGAGTCGACATTCTTGAGCAGTTTAATGAGCACTTTGCCACAGCAGGGCTAGCGTTTGATACCTCACCTATCAGCAAAATTAACTTACCAGGTGACTCTGCTGTCGACCCTAATGTTCATTCTAACACTAACCTACCCAATTTCACCGCTTTTAGTTTTCATATAGTTACATTCAAAAAAGTTGAGGACCTGCAACTATCCCTGGACACCAAAAAGAGTGCAGGTGCAGACAATATTGATCCTTATTTCCTAAAGCTTGGCCATTCCTACTTGGCCGCCCCCATTACCCACTTATTCAACTCCTCGCTGAAACCTGGAGAACTTCCATCGACATGGAAAACTGCCCACATTCTACCACTATTCAAGTCGGGGGATCTGAGCAATCTGAATAATTACTGGCCCATATCTATTCTACCTGTGCTGTCAAAATTACTTGAAAAAATCGCTAATGCTCAAATTAGGGATTACCTGGATTCGCATGACTTACTGAACCCTGCACAATCTGGCTTTAGAGCCAAGCATAGCACTGTATCTGCCCTTGCAAAGGTTACCACAGACTGGCAAATTGCCCTGGATTCTAAAAAGCATGTGTTTGCCCTCTTTCTCGACCTTAGTAAGGCCTTTGACACTGTGGACCACAACATCTTGCTTTCAGCACTAAGCAATATTGGACTTGATAATCCATCAATCAAATGGTTTGCAAATTACCTCACCAATAGGCTACAACAAGTCAAAGCTGCAGGTGATCTGTCTCCACAAAAAAACCTCTTCTAAGAGGTGTCCCTCAAGGGTCCATACTAGGCTCAATCCTATTTGCAATTTGCATCAATAATCTGGATGCTCACTTGTGCTCAGCCAATGCTCATTTATTTGCAGATGACACTGTACTATATACCTCAAATTCCTCCTTGGACTTGGCACAAGAAAATTTACAGCAAGACTTCATTACCCTCCAGCATAACCTCATCAAACACAAGCTCCTCCTAAATGCCAAAAAGACAAAAGCCATGATCCTCTCACCAAAAACAAGCCACGGATCAACACATATTCCCCAGATTCTAATGCTTCTTGATGAACCCCTTGAGACAGTTGAAACCTTTAAATATCTAGGATTCTGGCTAGATAATAAACTCAACTTCCTGTGCCACCTGAATGAAGTCTCGAAGAAATTAAGACAACGGTTTGGCCTATTTTATCGGATTAAACACCTGCTTACCATAGAAGCTAGAAAAAGACTAGTGCAGTCTACATTCCTACCTATACTGGACTATGCTGACTTCCTTTACACTCACTGTCCCTTAGCAGCGCTTAACAAACTAGACACTCTATACCACCAAGCCCTAAGATTTGTCCTTGATCTACCCCTGCATTCTCATCATTACCTGCTATACCAGGAATCTAGGTGGACATCACTCTCAACCAGGAGGAAAAGAAATGCCCTACTCTGGATCTATAGAGCGCTCACCAGTAATCTTCCTACATACATTTCAAGTCTATTCCAACGTGCCAAGGGCTCCTATGGCCTGAGATGTTTCTCCTTAATCTGTTTTAAGATTCCTAGAGTAAAAGCATCATATGGTTCAGCTGCAATCAATTTTTCAATTTTTCACTCCCATCACTTTGGGATACTATGCAAAGCTCACTAAAATTATCCTCATTGCCAGGCCTTTTCACATTCAAAAACTTGCTGGCCATTTCTCTGAAGGAAACATGTAATTGTTTTAGACAATACTGAGCTTTTTAGCACCTAGTCTTATTATCAATTGCTACAACTTAAACTTATCACAGATCTGCTGTTTAGGAGACCTCCAGCACTCCTAGCATACCTTACCCTGACCATCTTTCCCCTATCCTCTCCCTTCTGTAACCCCCCCCGCCTTCCCTCTCCCGGTCTGCTACCATTTCATTGAAGAGATTCCAGGACGACTGGCTTCTCTCTTTTTTCTATAAAACATAATATGTATTGCACATCGCCATACCATGGCAGGCCATGTTAGGAGCCTTATGATCCTACTTGTTCAAAGTCTTCATTATTGTCAAGCATACCTTACCTGTGAATATGTATTGTATTGTATTCTAATTTTTTTTTTTTTGTACAAGTGTCCAGGACCACTTTGAAAATGAGCTTGCTCAATGGTGCTTTCGCCTGGTTAAATAAAGTGATTGATTGATTGATTGATGTGCACCAGCATGTCTACAGCCAGGACTTCGGGCCTTTGTGCCAGTGTCCTCACAGGTGGAGTTCGGGGAAAAACAAGCAAGCAAGGAAAATAATGCAAAAAAACCCCAGTGCCACGTAAAATGATTCCCAACAGCTGGAGGGCGGAATGGAGCACGGATGGTTGGTATAACTGCCACTGAACCCTGCCGGCACTGGGAGAAAAATATGTTAAAAAAAGTCACTATTAATTCCAAGCAGTACAGTAGCTCTTTAAAATATTGTCTTGTATAGTGGAAAAGCACTTTAAGTTCTGCTACATACTCAGGCATCTCCCATAGATGGATATAGGTTGAATATTAATTCAGTCCAGTGATTCTGCATAATGGAGTTAGCAGCCCTACCTGATACAGTTGCAAAATACATTGGGACCATGTGGGTAAGGGGCAAGTGTGACCATGCAAGTGGCCCGCAGGCTCATACTCAAAGTATGGCAACAATACCAAACCCTGCAGCAAAGTTGACACTATGACAGTTTTGTGAGCCCTTCTGCCTTTAGAACTATAAAATGCTGGTAGTGACAGTGTCACATCTCTGCAGCAGGTCAGTAAGGAGCCAGCTGGGACTGGCATGATTGTGGGATCAGATGACTAATGTGACGGTGCAAGGTGAGATGGGACAAGATAAGATAAGGGAGTTGCACTGGATGACAGGAAGTGTTGGGGAATCGGGGAGGCGGGGCACTTAATCTGCTGGTAAAAGTGGGGCACTGACCCTCCAGGTAAGATTGTTGCTGTACAGGAAAATTTACTGAGCCTGTGGCCCAGAAGCTGGGCTTCAAGTATGGGATGGGTGAGAGAGGGGAAGGGAGTTTACGGTTAGCAGCACCAGTTCTCACACATTCTCAGCATGGCATGGCCCCATGAGATTAGATCTATGACAAGCTGAGACCTTCACTGGTGCAGTGAAACACTATGTCAGAGGGTGAAAACTCCATTCATACCTACTAAAATACATTTTCCATAGACCATTTCCGCAGTTTTTGTTTCCACATGATGGCCCTCCGCCCCTTCATCAACCTTCTTGCAGAATTACTTCTTAGCCACTCCTTCCCCAGAACGATGTATTGGTGCACGGACTGCCATGTTGGTCATGAGAGTGCCTGCGGGAGTGCCAGCACAGGGATTTTTCCTCCTTCCTCTGGCCATCCCTCGCCTCTCCTGTGCTTCCAGCTGTACATCCACCTGGTCTCTACTAGGTGGCAGCCATGCAGCTGGAGCAGCATCTCCCTCCTTCCCATGTAAATAGAGCAGTCCTTGGGATACTCAATCCTTTCTCCCCCAGCCGGCCCCCCGAGGGCCAGTGCTCATTCCTGAACGGGGGTCACCAGTGTTGTGAGTGATAACACTACAACTCCACTGATGGGCCAGCTACCTACTAAAATCTAAAGGTACCATCTGCATTCTGCATTGCAACGCCATCGCAGAGAGGAATGCTCTCACATGCGACTAAGTAGGGTTTGTGTGTATAAAAGCACAAAGAGGCACACTTTGCGAACAAGAATGGGTGTCCTTGCTCTTACTTGCTTGTTTGGACTTTACGTACTCAGTTGGAGTGAGCATGACAGGGCATACAACAGTACTGATTCTTCTGACCTTCACATTGGGTTCAGAATAGTGACATGCACAGCTCAGCTATCCCAGTTCAGCATAAGAAGATGGAGCACAGCAGCAATCTCTCACACTATAATGTCACGGCGCAGGAACAAGGCCATGGCTCCAGCCATATCTTTACTAGAATTGTTGAGCTTAACGAACATTTTGCCTAAAGAGATGCAATCTGTGTGATGTATTGTTTCCCTTTTATAGAACAGCACACTATCAATCGCATCTCAAACTGTTTTTAAGACTAGGATGAGGAGGAATGTGCAGTTAAACAGGACACCAGGACATAACAACGTAGTCCTCTTCCAAAAAGTGTCATGAAATCATTTACTTCCATCTTGACAAGAGTTGGTTAGGTAGAAAGGCACCTCAGTTTAAAGTCTTGTTCCAGACAAGGCAGGACCCTCACTAATACTGCACCCTAGAATCAGCATCGGATGTTATCCCAGTTTTGTGTGTTTTCTGGAAATATGATACACAATGTTTAGCAAAAGAGAGTCTCTTCTTAGTAACTTATCAGGATATTAAAAGGTAGATTATTGTTCTTCCTAAAGGGGAAATTCATGAATGCATCCATTATAGTTTTAAAGCCAATGAAAAGCCCTTTAATATGAGGCATCAGGTTTACCCGTAGCTGGTAGCACTCTGGAGATACCAATGACTATGGCTGCCCCATACTGACACTACATCTCCACCATTTGTAGAACATTGTAATGTCACTGATGATCAGTCTGTGACTAACTACACTGTAGTCAAGCACAGCTTGATCAGTGACACCACAAGGTTTTAAAAATGGCAGCAATGTAGTATCACTATGGGGCAGACTTAATTGTCGATATCTCTGAACTGCTGCCAGCTGCAAGTAAGCCCAATACCTCATTTAAAAGATCTCTTCATGGACTTTCAACCTATGATGGACACATACACCACTTATAATGGCCACATCCATGCAACCTGATTTTGTTTGTTATTAGGAGTGTCTGAAGTATTATTTGAGGTAAATTGTAAAAATAATTTCTGTACTTTGTGATCTACCAACTCCACCTACTATAGCCACAGCTGACATCGAAACATAGAATTTGCCGGCAGGTAAGGACCACGTGGACCACCCAATTTGTCCATTTTCCCTGCCTACAGTATCACCACAGATCTAATTTGATATCCAGCCCATTCACCCCCACCAAGATTCCCTTATACCTATCCCACACCAATCTTTTTGCCCCCACCACCTCCACTGGAAGACTATTCCAGGAAGTCACCACTCTTTCTGTGAAGAAGTACCTCCTCATATCTCTCCTGAATCTACCCCGTCCAGCTTCGTTTCATGCCCCCTTGTCACTGAGCACCTTGTTTTCCAAAAAATACTTTCCTCCTGTGACTTATTTACCCTCGTGAGGTATTTAAAGGGGTCTATCATTCCCTACCTCCCTCCCTCCTCTCTTCCAGGGTATACATATTTAGTCCTTAAGTCTTTCCTCATCATTTCCGCTTCTGATGCAGACCCTGCAACATTTTAGTTGCCCTCCCCTGAACTGCTTCCACTCTGTCTATGTCCTTCTGGAGATGTGGTCTCCAGAACAGGACACAGTACTCTATGTGGGGTCTTATCAGCGATCTATACTGAGGCAACACCACCTCACTCTTTCTGCTGGTGATACCCCTCCCTACACACTCCAGTGTCCCACAAATCCTCTCAACTGCATTGTAGCACTGCCTGGCCACCTTTAGGTCATCTGATATGACCAGAGCATGAAAGTAATCTTTCTCGACCCCCGCCTGCTGTAAAGTACTGTACCTGACTGGCATGGGAAATAATTTTGAGGACTGTACTAGACTGCAATTGTTTTGCTGTGCTGAATCGGGTTCAGTCTGTAAATGGCTTTTCCACATTTTCTTCAGGGATTTCAAGACTGAGAGCATGAAAGTAATCAGTTACAGCCCCCTTCCCCCTGCAGTGCAGTACCTTACTGGAGCATGAAATCTGTGGAGAATCAGGGGCTAGCTTCGGCGTGGGTTCAGTTGGCTCATTCAGCAGGATGTCTTCTGAGAGAGAAAGGTACAGCACATTTATACACAATTTAGCTGGAGCATTGCCATCTGAATCATCTCCCTCCGCTCTGATCGCACTGCTGCCATCTTTTAGTAACATGCTGTGGCTGTGTAGCATTCACAGTGGTCTTCCTGTGTTTCAGGCACATTTCACACACCTAATAGGAAAGCAGGAGTGGTGCGGTGTGTCGGGGGATTTCACCAGTGCAGGTAAAGCAGCATGTTCACATGCTTGCAAACGATGCCTGCACCAATACGCATTTCCATCAAAACAAGGAATGCTCTGCACCACAATGAAGTGACTTGCAGTACTCTATCCATCTTCTGTATGGCACAGTGCTGAAGACCTTGCTAAAGTCAAGATACACCATGTCCACTGCCCTCCCCTGATCTATTTCCCTGGTCACCCAGTTGAATAAATCAATCAGATTTATCTGGCATGATCTTCCATACCCCCCAACCCCGGTGAATCTGTGGTGTCTGTGGTCTTGCCACCCATTGGATTAAAGATACTCTACCAACCTTTCCTTTAACAGGGTTTCCATTAATTTCCCCACCACTAATGCGAGACTGACTGGCCTATGGTGGCTAGCCTCCTCCTTGCTGCCGTCCTTATGTAGAGGGACCACGTCTGCTTTTCTATAGTCCACTGGAACAATGACTGTTTCCAGAGAGCTGTTGAATAACGCTATCAGTTGAGCAGTTGAGCACCTGCCGAAGTTCCTTTAGTACTTTTGTATGTTTCTCATTCGGTCCCATAACCTTGTGCACTTTCAGAGCTGCAAGTCCCTTCAGGACTCTTTCCTCTGAAAAAGAACTTGTGTTCAACCTCCCCCCCCCGTTCCTGCTGCACCCTGATGGTCTGCCCCCCACCTCCACTGTGAAGAGTGAGCAGAAGTGCCTGTTTGGGTTGTCTGCTTTTTCTTGGTCTTTTCTGCACAGTGCCCCCGCCTTCCTTATCCTCACTATCCCACCCTTGCCTTCATCTTCGCACTTATGTACCTGAAGAAATCTTAAAATCTTTTCCTCGGTCTGTGACTTTGTCCCCTCACTGCCTTTCTTGCGTCACTCTGTTTTACTTGGTACACCTCCCAGTCTTCCTCCCTCTGCATTTCCTTATACCTCCTGAATGCCACCCGTTTTACCTTCACCACCTTGGCCACTTCCCTAGAGAATCATAATGGTCTCTTTCTCCTTCTGCTTTTATTCACTTCCTTCATATAGAGGCTGGTTATCTTAATTATGCTGTCCCATATTTTTCCCCACTGTACCTCTACCCCTCCCTAGTTATTCCCTCTGAGGCCATTTCTGAGACTATCTCACATTTCTTTAAAATCCACCCTCCTTTAGCCAGCCCGGTAGCGCTGAGGTCTGTGGTGCTGGACACCTCGACAGCGGACTGACACTTGAATTTCAGGTTTCGTCCATTGTCCAGATCAGCTTTTACCATCTGAGGACTATCACTAGGATCAAACACCTAGTTCCGCCCATGGACCTCCCCACCTTGGTACACGCCTTTGTGATATCAAGGCTTGACTACTGTAATGTGCTCTACCTTGGGGTCTCTGGAGGCACCCTCCACTGACTGCAGTTGGTGCAGAATGCAGCTGCCAGGTTGTTGACTGGACAGCCAAAATACTGTCATATCACCCTGGTGCTGTGTGAATTGCACTGGCTGCCAGTTTGGTGGAGGGTTCTTTTTAAGGTGGGCTTGCTCAACTTTAAGGCCCCACATGTACTGGACCCTGGCTACCTGTTGGACCTTCTAACATCTGCTGCCTCGGTTCGCTCCCTCTGGTCCTCCTCTAGGGGCCTCCTTGTGATTCCCAGGATGAGGTTAAAAACTGCCTGCGACAGAGCTTTCAGTGTTGCCAGCCCCATCCTGTGGAATTCGCTGTGTCCATCAGTAAGGGAGGCCCCTTCAGTTGAGGTTTTCAAAACCCGCCTTAAGATCTTTTTATTCAGCCAGGCATTCCCAGACACTGTCTTTTAGATACTGCTCCTGAGACATTCTGAGTGAATGGCCCTTTCAGGAATCTGCTGCTAGGTCAGGCCTCCCACTTTTGGTGGTCTGCATTTAAGTATTCTTAATTGATATGTTTTGTAGTTTAATTGTTACATTTTAAATGCTTTTTTGATGTATTTTGTTTGTACGGTGCCCAGAGCCTCCAGGATTGGGTGCCTGAAAAATAAAATTTGCCTTGCCTTGCCGTACCTTGTGCTGCACCAGCGACCCGGGTTTGGGAATGGACTTGGGTCGTCAGGATGCCGGCACGGGGGGGAAGGTAGAAGCAGGATTGAGCAGCTGGTATGCAGCTCTCCTCTCCTGGAGTGGTCACCGCCCCCCCCCGTAGTCCCGCTGCCACTGGGTGGAAGCCCGGTGGCTAGCGTAGGTGGAGGGAGTGGCATATAGGGAGGGCGCCTTGAGATGCAGCGTGCACATCTGAGACAAGGGATTAGGACTGGGGAGAAAAATGGAAAAAGCACAATAAAGTGTATATAAAAAATAATCCACCCTCCTAAAGTCCAGGACCCTCATGCTAATGTGGTTCATCAACAAACAAACCAAAGGCTCCACCACGTCTCACGCGTCTTAGCTGTTTGCTAGCACCACACTCAGAGGTGGCAATCCTCCGCTTAAAGAGAGGACTAACAATGGTGTGTATTAACACAGGGCACACTTAGTTATCGCGCAGCAGTGCTGAGGTGCAAGGAGTAGGAGTTCAAACGTGCTGTCTCTTTGTGCCCTCAACCACACAAGACCTGTGTAGTCGAGGTGCTAGGGCAGCCATGTTTGAACTCCTGCTCGTTTTTACTTGCTTGCACACTTCTTCGGTAATTTGTTTTGTATTAACTTTAAGTGCCCTGTGATTTATTGCACACCTGTTTGTTGAATTTTCTCTTAATGTGGTTTACCTCTGTTTCCATCTTTAATGTTAGGGGACTAACCACTGTGACATCTGCAATGCCATCCCTTTTTGTAAGCACCAGGTCCAGCACTGCCCCATCCCTAGTGGGTTCCTTGACTAGCTGCCTGAGAAAAGCCCCCTGTAGGGAGTCAAGGATGGACCTGCTCCTCGCCGAAGTTGCTTTTGGAAGGCTCCAATCCACATCTGGCAGAACAAAGTCATCAACTAGCAGCCCCTTCCCCTTACTTGCCATCCTGATGATGGCTTCCCCAAGTGCCTTACCCAACTCCTCCCCCTGTGCGGGAGGTCTGTGTACCACCCCTGTATGGATAGCGGTCCCAGAGCCCATCTCCAGGATTACCCACAGCACCTCCAGCCCTTCCTTTTTTCTCCAGGTGCCGTCTACCTCCATGGCCTTGATTCTCTCACATATAGTACAAACCCTTCTTCCCTTCCTTGTCTCTCCTGAACAGAGAGTAGCCTGATATGAGCATGTCCCAGTCATGGCTGTTAGTGCACCATATCTCTATTATGACCACTAAATCCAGATTAGCCTCTGCCATGATGGCCACCATGTCTGAAATTATGTTTCCCAGACTCCTTGCACTTGTGCATATGGCTCTCCATACCTTACTCCCCCGCCTGCTCCCTGCCCCCAGCCTGTTCTCCTCCCAATCCACATCTTCCCTTGTTACCTCTCCATTATCTGTCTCCTTTACTTCTTCCTTCTTGCTTCCCTGATTCATACCACCCTTGTACTCTGCCTTGTCCCCACCACTGTCTTCTTGCGCCTCTGCCCCGGTGGAGTTCCTTCCCTCAGGCCCTCCCTCACTGCTGCTTCATCATCTTGGGGGGCAACTGTTCCCTCTCTAAGTTCTACACCCTCTCCCTTGCTAGTTTAAATGCTCATCCAACTAGCATTTAAACCTCCCACTACAGATTGTGGTCATCTCCCTGGAAGGATGCAGGCCATCTCCCCTATTAAGACCCATATCTCCCCAGGTTGGCCCCTAGTCCCCAATGGAGTCAAAGCCCTCCTCCATGCACCATGCCTTAAACCAGTTGTTAAGAACCCTGGTACAGAGTGTCCCTTCCTCTCCATGGCCAAGTACAGGTAACACCTCTTTAAAAGCCACTGTGCATGCCACCTGCTTGAGGCCCCTCCCCAGCTCCCTGAAATTTCCCTACATTACCCCTTCCCTGTCCCTTGCCAGCTCATTTGTCCCCAGATGGACAATGACACCTACCTCCCTCCCATCTCCTGCTGCCCCAGCAATGTCAGAGGGAGAGGTATCTCCACTAGGAGAAGGGAGGTGGTCTTTCCACTGTATTGCTAGTTTGTGAGACCCAACCTGGAGTACTGTGTCCAATTCAGGAGGCTGCACCACAGAAAGGACATAAACAGGGTGGAGGCAGTCCAGGAGAGGGCTACTAAAATGGTGCAGGAGTTGCATCAAAAGCCGTACGAGGAACAACATGGTGAGAATAGACTTCAAAGAGAGGTTTATTTCTGATCTTTATGCTCGATTGATGCCCATAGAGATATCCCACTGGATAATATTAAAGAGACATGGCATAGTGAGGGAGTAGACCAGATAACTGAGGAGGCCTGGAGAGAAAGAGTGGAGGTGGGATGGAGGGTGGCCTCTTCACCTACTTGGCGTGAATTTTATTTGAAAGTCCTGATCAGGTTCTTCCACACCCCAAAAAGGACCAAACATTTTCATAAAATGAACACAGATAAATGCTGGAGAAATTGTGGCTCAGTGGGAACTCACCTCATATCTTTTGGGAGTGTCCAGTTATAACAGGGTTCTGGAATCAGATAAGGAGTACCACTAATACCGTACTGAAGGTGAATATTCCTGAATACATGAATGAATGAATATTGGGCTTACCCAAGGTTCTCTGTCTCCCAGATCTGAAGAGGAAACGTACCCAAATTTTCATGGTAGCGGCACTCAAGTGCCTCACAGCACACTGGCTCAAGGGGGAGCCTCCCACGATGGCGGAATGGCGTAACAGAGTAGATTCCATATGTGAGATGGAATGCCTAACTGCGAGGCTGGGCTTTCGAGAAGAGAAATTCTGAGACCTTTGGCACCCCTGGTTTCTCTGGAAATATGGTCCTGACTATTCATTGGAGTGGTGGCCACCTGCCCGAGGGAAGACAAAGTTTAATGTAGATCATCCCCATCAGATGGCTTATTGCTCTCCCCCCTGCCCTCTATGTGTCCTTCTATATACCTCTCCATAACCCTATGCATATCAGAAAAGTTCTATTAGCAAAACAAGGACATATTAATTCTTCCTTACCTCATTGATTTTCTCAAAGTGTTCTAGGCAGATTAAATATTTTTATTTAGACTGTTAATAGCTTAGTGTCTTGGAAAGATGTTCGGTTGTTGACTAGACATCAAGCTAGTTGGATTGTATTTTTTCCTTTTAAGTTATTAGAAATAGAGTACTAAGACTGTAAACTTTTACTGGAAAAGTTAAGTTGATACCACTCTTAATTGAATGGGGGATGGATGCTTATATAATGTGATAATATAATTGAACTTTGAGATTTAATATGTCCATTCATGTACATCTATTATGGTTTGAATATCACAGTTATCGAATTTAACTGAAATGTACTCTAACTTTTTGAATAAAGATGAGTTGGAAAAAAAAAAGCCCTACAAGGACAGCCAGATGGATCTCAACATGTGTACCCTAGAAGAGAGGAGAGTGAGAGGGGACATAATAGAGACCTACAAAAACCTCATGGGGGGTGAACAGGGTGCAGTAGGGGAGTCTCTTTCAAATGAAAAAGAGCACCAGGACCAGAAGACATTCGATGAAGCTGGAGCAGGGAGGTTTAAGAGGGATGTGAGGAAGTACTACTTTACTGAAAGAGGATGGATACCTGGAACAGACTGCCAACAGATGTGTTGGAGGCAAAAATAGTAGAGGGCCTCAAGCATGTGTGGGATAGACATAGGAGAATATTAGTAAAGAGGCAGGGAGGAGAAAATGTGGTACTGCATTACCCTTGCCTGTGCATGTGGTGTTCCTGGCTTCACACAATGGCAGGGTGCTCACAGGACCTGAGTGGATACCATCTGATATTTACATGGGTATCAGCCAATCAGAAGGCTGAATTTCAGTAATCCATTTTTATAATATATTAGAAAATGGGCTTATTATTTTTTGGTCTCTGACTGGCTGAGACCCATGCCAAGGAGGTACAATAACTACCAGTAGAGACCAGGAAATAAGTGCCAGCCTGCCCAGCCTCAGCACCAGACTGGTACCATGTGCCTCATTATGCTCGTGGGTGGTATGGTATTGCCCAATACCACCCACCCTATTGGGTAATATTGTGTTCTTAAATTAGGCTAGTTGTTCTGTGAACCTGTGACCCTATCCATATTAGCAAGGAAAAGGCTATATTGGGTACTGGGTGACTTATTATGGCAGTCTTGATAATTCATCTTAGGAAATTTCAGATTGTATAGGTAATAGCTTTTTTTTCTATTATACTATGAAGAAAAAAATAGCCATATTACAAAAAAAAAAATTAACAATTCTTTTTGTTTAATTTTTAATTGATTGATTTATAGATGCAAGCACAGGTGGCAGTGCCCTTTGAGCAGTTTTCTGGGCAGGGAGATGCTGACAGTGACATGTTCCCCACATCTGTGTGCATTGAGCTTGCACACACCACCGTGTCAGCATCTGAGGGGGATCAGTAGACAAACAGAGGAAAATGGCCAACCAGGGTCAGCATCATGGACCGACCCCTTGCAGGCTTTGCGCCAGTGACATAGCCCTCTCTCGGGAAGCAGATCTTGAGCTGCAACAGTTGGGGCCCTGCTGCCCATGTCATGGGGTTAAATCATGGACAAAGATATGGGAGGACAAGGTAAGTTTAGAAACCAGGTGATAGGGTGGGGGTGGGGCAGTTTGGAAGGGGAGCATGGTCGGCAGCGAGGGAGGAATAAACAGATAATTTGAAAAAATGGAAGGGGGCCAGTTCAAATCTCTCATTTTGCCCTGGGTGCCTTATGGCAACTTAGTAAACATCTAGAATGCTTCCATTCTTAATAAGAGGCTATCTAGGTTCCCCCTCTTGGACACAGCTGTTCCATAGGAATGTGAATCTATGACCACAACCCCCTTCTTTTACATGCTTAGCAAGGCAACTTTCTAGATCACTTCTTTCTATTGTCCTTTTATACATTCCCATCTGGGTTTTAAACTTTTGACTAGTCTTGTCCACGTAGAAGAGCCACAATTGCATGTTGCTAAGTAAATGACCCCTTTATTGTTGGAGTTCATTAATTAAAAATCCAAAAACTGCACCCTTTTTCTGGCTGCAGAGAAATTCCAGTTTTGTTAATGGAGAGATATACCTTACAGCTGTCACATTTATGGCTACCAGAGGACACACTTGGCAACCATGTTGTAGGTGCCATCACCCGATGATGGCGATGCACCACTGAGTCTGCGATATTCTGGCCTCTTCTATATACCATTCTTGGGAACTTGGTAGCAGTTTCCAGAAGGTTCTGCCTGAAGGATATGCCAATGCCTCTCCACTACCAGTCATATTTTGTTTGCTTGACAAGAATAAATTGTAATGAAACGTAATCATTTTTTGTAGGTTACATGAAGCAGTACTGTCCTGATTTACATTTTCATCACGTATATCAGTGTGAATTATTCTACTAGCACTTATCTCTGTTGCTTGTAGCCTGGCACTCTCAATTGACCTTTCCGTCTCAGTTAATCTATTGTGGTCCACCTCAGTCACCTGACACCTTGACCTCTGAATTACTCCCTCACTATAGCCCCTGGACCTAAATCTGGCCCCAAAGAGTTCAAATTGAATGCTGAAGTCTTCTTGTCTACTACAGTTACATGTGACAAATACAGATTTGCTTTTGTGGATGTTTTTTATGATGTAGTAATGGTAACAGTTGGTAAAATGGAGAAGGGAATTCACATCTGCAACTTTTCTAAATAAGTTAGTGTCTATCCCATGTTTGTTGTTCTTAGTGATCCTAAAATCAAGGAAATTAGCTTGTCTTAAGATCTGCTGTAACATTAAATCTAAGACTGGGGTTAGCTGACTCCAGATATTGTTGAAACTGATTCAACTCCTCCTTAGATCCTCATCACACCATCAAAATGTCATCGATATACCTCCTCCATATGTCCATTTTACCAAACAAAAGAAATGGGTTGACTTCAGAACTGAGGGCATTGTAGCTCTCCTACATGCTAAGATATATATTAGCGTAACTAGGTGCCATAGATACCCCATCACTGTGCCCTGTACTTAAAGATAAAGTTTTCCTGCAAACCAAAAGCTGTTTCAAGTCAGTATTCTTCTGCAAGTTGGTGTATAAAGTCCACCAATTCACAATAAAAGCTCTGTATACTAGTAGTGCTCTCTTAAGTGCCCACAGTCCCCTTCATGTGGGATCTTTGTATATGAGAACTCCAAGTCCAGGGTGATCAAAAGCCACTCCTCTTCAATATGTTGATCCCCAAGGATCTGTGACGTATCCTAGGAGCTCCTACCATAGGAGGGGAGACTCTAGGCTAGGCTCTTGATATGGGCATTAACAGACTGAGCCAGGAACTCCATCAGTGAAAAAATGCTTCCCACTACAGGGTGACTCTCGGGTGGTTATTGAGTGATTTGTGGATTTGGGGGAGGCATAACTAGGTGCCCTTACTGGTGTATCCACTATTAGAAATTCAGAGACCATTATAGAGATAATACCTTTTTGATATGATTCCAAAAGATAGTGATCTATCCCCCTCATAAAAGTCAACGTGGAATCCACCCCTTCCCTATAGTGCTCAACTCCATTAATGGTTTCAAGTTCTTCCCTTGTGCAATTTATATATCTACGACGTGACATTTTTGTTCTTGAAACAATACCTCAATGTACTGCATAAACTTCTCATAATTTATTTTTCTGTTAGCTACAACGTTGTCAACGGGAAGTGCCTACTCAATACCTCAATGTACTGCATAAACTTCTCATAATTTATTTTTCTGTTAGCTACAACGTTGTCAACGGGAAGTGCCTACTCAATACCTCAATGTACTGCATAAACTTCTCATAATTTATTTTTCTGTTAGCTACAACATTGTCAACGGGAAGTGCCTACAGCTTGGGCATGATGGACACCATCTAGATGCCACTGAGCTGTCTGACTCCTGTTTTACTTGTCTTGTTGGCTTATGAAACATTTCTACAACTTCCATTCTACTCTCACCTATCTATCCAAGACCCTCCTTGATATGGCTTCAGCTCTACAGTTTTTTGCATGACGGCTATGATAGGTCTTAGTTCATCCCTAGTTCAGCTGATATCTTGATCAGAACCTTGCAGAACATATTCAAGGCTCCACACATAATAGATTTTTTAGGTCCTGGCTCATCTTGGTGGCATACTTGTTTTCTTTCTTGTGTTATTTCTTTATGCTTCCCCAAGCCCTTGGCTGACCTCTCTTTTGGGTGGCCTAGGGCCCTGCTGCCAGTCCCCTTCACCGTCCCACTGCCCTCATTACTGCCGTGGCTCGGTTGACCTGACATAGCCCTTCACCAGGGGGCCCCCCTCCCGGGGGCAGGGGAACCGGGAGAGAAGACTCTCCTGAAGGCTTCCTTTTACGCTGAACACACCGCAAGGGGTTGGCACAGACATTTCCAGGCTTTGTGGTGAGTTCGGACTGGCCACTATCATCCAGTCAGCCAAACAGCTGTGTTATTCCCACTTTTCTCCCCAACCCACCCCCTCCCATGTAGTGGTCTGACCATGGTGGTGTCCTGGGGGGCATTCAATGACATATCCTGGCTCACGCTGCCTTGAACACCAGCCACAAACCACCACCAGAAGCCACCAAACAAGTGTTCCAGGACTGTCCCACCCCCTCACTCCCGAGAGGGAACTGTCCGTAGGATGCTCATAACTCCCTCCCTGCCAGACTCCACTCCTGATGTCTGGGCTTGGGGCACAAACCCAAGTTGCCAGCATGCCAAGCAAACAACCATCACTCAGAGCCACAGAGCTGGCTGGTGGCATACCTTTTTTTTTGTGTGATCTTTTTACCTCCTCCGATGCTCTGGTGACTGTCTCTCCTTCGGGCCTCCAAGCATTCCCCATCCCCATCCATCCTCTTTCCTGAGCCCTGCCATTCCACCACACAATGCAACTGATGCTCCGAGACGTCCCAGAGAAACCCATCTCTGGGTGGGAGGCACCGTGTAAGGGGAAACCCCAGCACTCTACTATTCTACTTGTCTCGGGGTGCTGCTGTGGAGGTGCAGGCTCACAGAGGTTCTGGGTTGTGGTGAATGCAGAAGCCATCATCCGCTGCCCACCAAAGTGTTTTTCCGCCTGTCTTGTTGGACGTCCCTCCTGCGCCGCTACATAGTAGTGCCCCTAGTCTCCACCGGGGGCTGCTACAAGAATGAAGCTGCCCACCCTACCCACCCAGGAGAGAGAGCAGTCCTCCGGATGCTAATCCTCTCCTTCCCCAGCCAGCCCCTACCACCCGAGTGCGTTCCCGAACCCGGGTCACCGGCATGGTTCGAGGTGTGGTGTCATGGCATACCTTTTTAATGGAAGAATTGCTTCTCTCCTGGAACCTTTCAGCTATGATACGAAAAGGCATGTCCCAACCCTGACAGGAGACAGAAAGCTTTGTGGCATCTAGATAACACCCCTTGTGGCCATGTTGTAAGAGCTACCCATTGACAATGTTGTGCTAACAGAAAAATAAATGATCTTAAGTCTGATGGAATTTTTTCTTTCATGTTCATCCCTCATGGTGCCCTTCAGTGACACTCATGGTATGCAGAGGCCCTGCAGAGGAGGTAGGAAGGCCCTTCTTTGGAACACTATATGAGTCACAGCACGAGCAGTACTGGGGTACCTCCTTCCCCAGAGCAAAAAGTACTGCCACTGACAGCAAACCTGACTCTGGTGCCACATGGCAGCAGAGATCGGACGTGTACTCATGAACCCAGAATTCTCACATGGGGGCCTTCTGTGCTTCCAGGAGGCCATCAGGCATCCTTGCTTGTTATGGTTTTCAAAAACAACTATATATGAAAGTCTAGATTTAGAAATAATGAGTAACTGATGACTAAGATAACATCATCAGGGGATGTTTGATGTTGGGGATCTAAGAGATCAAGAATGGGCAAGCAGTGAATAAAGTACATTGCTATAGCTCTGTGGTAAGTCCGAAGAATGTTTTTCATAGAACATAATATTATTGCTAATATTCATTACCAGTAAAAAATAAAACTAAGTACATACTGTGTTGCCAAAGATATTTCATGAATCTGTTTCCCCTTTTGGATATCCTTAGGCCTTTTCTGAATCATACAATTCTTCTAAAAATACTCAGGAAAACAAGCAATTGCTACAAGGGAGAAGGGATAACTAGATGAACAATGTGAGATGAAGTTTTCTTCTCCATCCTGTGGAACACTTCAAATGAATTCTTTGAGGCCCAGAAGCACATTCCACAAGTGAAGCATTTTAAAGTGACCATCGAGCACATACTGTGACTGACCAGAATCTGCCTGCCAGTACCCTGTTACTTAATACTCACTGTAGTTTTTTTTTTTTATTATTATTTAGTTTTTTGTTGACCGGGTAAGTGCACTAGACAAATCCTGCCTATTTTCAGGCACGACCCGGGGGAAGGGGATACAGATGAATGCCAACTGACCTTGTACCAGATTAAGCTGTTGGTGGTATTTTTAGTGAATGAGGGAAATTTGGCCAGGATACTGGGAAATTCCCCTACTCTTTCGATAAGTGCCATGGGATCTTTAACATCCACCTGAACTACCACCAATCCAGGCAGATGGGACTTCGGTTTAACGTCTCATCTGAAAGACGGCACCTCAGAAGTGCAGCACCCCTCTCATGCTGCACTACAGTGTCAGTACTGGGATATTAACGCAAGTGCCAGATGTGGGAACTGAACCCACAGTCCTCTGATCTCCCGGCCTCAGAGGCGAGTGTGCTACCTACTGAGCCACTGACACTGCAAGACTGGAAAAGAAAGACACAAATTTAATGGGAAGTGTTTTCTTTTTACTTTATGTTTTTGCCTCCATTTTTCCTCACCAGCTGGCAGGTCGTTTCACCTGCCCAAGCCATTCCACTTGCTGTAGGTGTCGTTTGATGGGCCAGATCACCACCAGACTCTGTGCAGCATCCTCCCTGGAATCTCGGCTGTAACCTGCAGCTTGTCACCTGTGGGTAGCACCCCCTGGTTCAACAATCTGGGAGGAGGATACTTCAGTCAGCGGTCAAGGATCACGAGGAGGAGACGGCGCAGTGCAGGAGGAGTTGGTAGGGTCCTAATGTGGTATTTGGGTGGACTGGCTTCCTCAGCCTGGAGTTGCCAGGGGTATTTTTACTAACTAAACCCTCTGTTATTTCCCCATGGTGTGGTTCTGAGGAATGACTCAGCAGCACACCTATCAGGACTGTCAGAAAGGTGGGTGAGCTCCACCCTACCTTCAGAACGTCCCCCTGCTGGCTCCACTCTGGGCATGTGATACCTCTGTGTCACTTGCTTAGTGAGCAGGAGCATGCAAACAAAAGGTCATTCCAGTGGGGGTCAATTATTCCTTCCTTGCATGAAATACCACCTCCTGGACCACCGGGGCAGTCGTGCAGTGGAGAGAGGTTCACTCCCTCTCCAAGGCAGGAGGCCTCTGAGGCAGGTGCCAGAACGGGAAGGCTGCCAGTTTTACTGGTTACATAACAAAATCTGCAATCTGGTCTAACGAGGTTTTAACATAGGATTATACCAGTCAAGAGACAGAAAAAAACAAGCGGTTCATGTAATCCTCCCTGCTGCTCCTGGCAGAATAGACATCATGTGATTTACCTTGGCTGGCTGTAATGTGCTTCTGCAAATATATGCATACATAATACATACATACATACACTTCAGGAAGACGAGAAGAGAAGAGCACTGGTCTATTGATTTCCCGCCTCCCATCAACTCAGGAGGAATGCTGTGCCAATCCTTTCTCTTCAAAATATCTGTCCAATCTGAGTTTGAAGCTTGTTATAGCATCAGCAGATACCACGTGCTCTGTAAGTCTATCCCATATGGCAACCAGCGAGACAGTATAGCGTAGTGGTTAAGGGCACGGAGCTGCAAACCTGGAGATCTGGGTTTGAATCCCATTAGCTGCCACTTGCATACTGTGTGACCCTGAGCAAGTCTCTTAACATCTTTGTGCTCCGAGGTCACACTTGGAAACAAACTCTGGCTTAGTGTGCCTTTCCTGGTAAAACTATTTCCCCTTTCCTGTGAAGCAGTAGTTCTTTCTAAGATCAGGGTTTGAAGTGAGGGGGTACTCAGGGAAGGGGGCATGGTGTGCCATTACTTTTTTTTAAATCAAGTCATACGTTCAATATGTGCTCTTAGGAAAAACTTCAACTACTGCCTGTCATGTTGCTCATTATGTCTATCGGTAGGAAAATGATATGTTTATCGATAGGAAAAGGCAACTGATCACGGCTCAAGTTTGAACGGTTGTCCTCAGACATGAGTTGCAATATCTTAGCAAGGGTCAGTAAAATACAGACACGTAAAAACAGAAACATAGAAGTTGTTAGCAGATAAGGGCCTACAGGCCCACCGCGTCTGCCCAGTCACCCGTAGTTAAAACATTATAAAGAAACAGAGAAAAGAGAAGC
Organism: Neoceratodus forsteri; assembly: GCA_016271365.2. Taxonomy (NCBI): domain Eukaryota; kingdom Metazoa; phylum Chordata; order Ceratodontiformes; family Ceratodontidae; genus Neoceratodus; species Neoceratodus forsteri. The sequence goes on along the minus strand of JADMNL010000029.1, from coordinate 35,757,913 downwards.
TTAAAAAAGATATTACATTACACAGTAATCAACATTTCCCTTGAATCTTCTGCCTTTTGAAGCCATTACATCTCCACTTGTCTCCTCCTCCCGCATTCTGAAGAGCTGTATGGTATTTGCAGAAATAATGGCAGTATATGCTGGGATGGTGGTGCTCTCAATAAACATCAGTCTCAGTCACTTGGAAATTGGGCACCCACCAGCACCATAAAACAATGACTTCACCAGTGCAATAAATAATGTAACTATGTTACAACCTGGTGGAGTCATTGTTTTATTGTGCTGGTGAGTGCTCAGTTTCCAAGTGATTGTACTGTATTTGGTCTGACAATGTTATCTCTTTCAGGTGTATTAAGACCATAATCATGTCTCTTCTGATTCTTCTTTTTTTTCCATGGAAAACAGCCTCTTCATAGCTCATGTTTTCCAAACTCTTAACAACATTGCTCCTGTCTTCTATATTTTTTAAGTATATTTGTCCTCAAGTCAGCTATACAGCACTACATATCATATTTAATGTGGAGACTGACTAAGGATCTGTAAAGAGGCTTTATAGTGTCTTTCTAAAGGCTTATAGTGTTTCTCTTAATATGTGCCATTACTAGAGGTTGTTTAAGCCAGGAATTGTTCACCTGGAGCCAAGTCAGAGCTGATTCAGGGGTGTGACTTTACTTAACCAGCCAAAGCATGGGCTAAGCCACGTGTGCTGCAGGCTGCCCTCTGCATTACTGACAGTGGCTCTCATAAGTTGCACAAAAGGAGTTGAATGTTTCAGCCACTGCACTGATTGCTAAGGCTGACAACAATGTTTGCTTTGACTGTAAATGGCTCCGCTTGACCTTGACTCTCAATTGCTTATAGAGATTGAGCTGGGTCAGGCAACTAAGCTCGAGTCTGCTCTGGCTTGCCCACCAGTAGCCATTACTGTATTTTCTTTGCCACATTGCTGCTGCCCCCAATATTTCTACAGGTATATGTTTATGAGGGTGCTAGGAGGGCCTCTTATGAATATGAGTGTCACCACGCATGTTCTTAGGGTAAGAGAACTGCGGACCAAAAGTGAGCAGTTCTGGTGCCCTAAGAATGCAAGAGACAACGCTCTTATATCCATAGGAGGTGCTCCTAGTGCCGCTATAAAGGTATCATAGATTGTGGCGCCATTTAAAAAAAAAAAACACTTTTTGGGGGTTGGTTTTTCCGGTGCAAGTGGTGGTTATCGGAAAGCCTGCAACAGTGCGAGTGCATGAGGTACTCTTATAGCAATAAAATTACCTCACTTGTAACTGAAGGAAACACTGTGATTGGTTGGGGAGTGTCACATGATGCTCCCGCAATCTATAATACCATTTCAAGCTACTGCTGACCAGTACTCTTGGGTCTTTTCCTTGCTCATTTTCAATAATCTCGATGCCATTTATGTTGTATTTTGCCTTCATGCTCTTCTTCCTTAGTGCACTGCCATGCATTTCTCAACGCTGAAGGTCATCCGACATTTCTCTGCCTGCTAGCTTTCTCAAGCCCCTCCAGATCCTTTTCCACGTCATTAATCTCCTGTTGCGATGTAGCTACTCTGTCCTTCCCAGTGTCCCCTGCAAGTAGACAACATTACAAAATAAAGTCTACACAATATAGTTTTATGTTCATTATGATCCTGGCACTGAGGGGAGGAGTAAATGTCTTTCGGGAAAAACTCCATCAGCATAAGGTTTGAACTTTGATACAAAATTTTCAAAGCTCTCAATTCAGGCACAAAATGAAAATCGCACCAACACTTTATTTATTTATTTATTTATTTTTTACTGTGTTTCTTTTGTTTATATTCCACCCTCACCTACTGGTCAGGGCACCTTACAAGGTAGAGGTAGAACAAATTAGTGCACATGATAGATAGTAATATTGAAATATGAAAGGAATATTAATGATCATATATCACACTATGCAAGTATCTCTGTGAAATGCATTTTTAAAATATTTTACATTTTTTGAAATTAGAGTTTAGAATTTTATTGTATTGGGATAGTTCTAATGGTAAAACATAATTAATTTTACATAGCTTATAAATCATAGGCCTAAACTCTGATGCAGTTACCTGTTGCACCAGCTCACAATTATTTTTAAAGGTTTTATATCACTTTTAGATGGAAAACAAATGTTCCCTCAGCTCTACCATCTGGGCCCATATTGAGCCATTTGTGGGCAACTTTCTTCTGAAAATGGCCATCAGGTGGCAAAAGAACCATTGGTGGTGCTCTGAAAACTGGCTGCATACAACTAAGAAATTGCCAGTGTAATGCACATACCTTTTTACAGCTCACAAACTGCAGTGCATACCATTTTGGGGGCTTTTGAGCCAAGAGCGCCCTTGGGTTTTGGGCTTCCCTTGTTTTTGTTTGCCAGATTAGGGCATCTCTATGGGGATGTTCACTCCACAGAATCCTTCCTGGTGAGATCTATAAATTCTGTGAAAGTCATGAAACATGAAATTCAGAAACTGTTCTTGAAAAGCAAAAGTTGACAGAGTGTTGCCAAAATTGGGGACATTTTGACAGAATCAGCAAAATATGACTTTCAAATAGTCAGTGGAATTTCATCAAAATCTGTGGACTTAACAAAGGTTTTTGAGGCAGTATAGCCTAAAAGAGCAACAAGCTGTAAATACGCTTGGTACATCCAGCAGACCTGGGTTTGATTCCTACAACCTTCACGTGCATAATGTGTGACCCTGAGCAAGTCACTTAACTTCCCCAGTGCTCCTGGGTCACCTCTGTAAATGGGACATGTAGCCAGTGGGCCTTACATGGTGGCCAAAGAATTGAAAAAAAAAAAAAAGGTAAGACTGCATTTTGCTAATGGCAAAAAGAGGCAAATGACTGAGGTGAAAAGTGATAAATGTATTTATGGTGTATAGTGAGGCTTTGTTAAGCATCGAATCCTATGCCTTGTAAAAAGTCGTACTGCTGCAGTAGTGACATTTGTACGGCTTTTTGTTATGCTGCAGTATGGACATTATAAGACTATGGGCTGCTAATCAGCTGATTGGCAGAAATGCTACTACCGCCGTACTGTAGTGAAGCATGCAGTCAGTACCGCTTTCAAAAAAATTAAAACGAAGGGGACAAAATGAAAAAAAAAGGACTCCCAGCATGTTTTTTACACCATGCACTATATAAAATAGTATATGGGAGCCCTAATATGCATCAAGGCTATTCTTTCACCTCATAGTTACCAGGACAACAAACAGACCTCCCCAGTTTCACTCTTGCGGTACTTGTTGTCATGGTAACCACTCAGTGAAAGAATAGCCTTGTTGTGTATGGGCTCCCATACACTATTCTGTATTTCTGCCAGGATCCGTAACTGGCGTAAATGTAACATTTGTAGGCTTTATTAGTAGAAGAGAAACCACACAGCCCAAACCAGAACCCCCCTCCTTCCCTACACAGAGACACACACACACACACACACACATATGCACACACACTCACTCTGAAATGTGCCTCCTCTCACACAAACACTTATGCAAATATTAATGACCTTCACATTCTACAAGAAAGTACATTCTTGCCAAGACTAAAGCCTTTAGCCGTACACTAGGGATGAGTGACTGGAACCAGAGGTTGTTTTCAAGGTAGAAGAAACCACAAAGAAATAAAAGTAGTAGGGGATGCTGTCCCACTGCACAGCGTTAATGCTAGCACTTGTGATGCCGGTGACCTGGAGTGAAGTCAAGTCACTGAGCGCTGGCTGGAAGGAGGAGGCTTGAATATCCCAGAGGATTCTCTCCTGCTCTGGGATGGAAGTGTTCCATTCTCTGCTGCAGTACTGCTACCTGGGTGATGACATGTGGTAGTGCAGTAAGAGGGTCGAGGAAGGGGGAAGATGTCACAATCATTGGCACATGACATGCTTTGTGTACGTTCCACTGATAACATGGCATGCTACATCTTTTAAAAATGGCCCCAGTCACTGCGATGATGAATCCTGCATTATCCAGCCCCAGCCATTGCGATGATGGACCCTGGTATATCCCAGCCTCCAGACACTGCGATGATGGACCCTGGTATATCCCAGCCCCCAGACACCGCGATGACAGACCCTGGTATATCCCAGCCCTCAGACACCGCGATGACAGACCTTGGTATATCCCAGCTCCCAGCCACTGTGATGATGGACCCTGCTATATCCAGACCTCAGCCACTGCGATGATGGACCCTGGTATATCCCAGCCCCCAGACACTGCGATGACAGACCCTGGTATATTCCAGCCCACAGACACTGTGATGACAGATCCTGGTATAGCCAAGCCCCCAGACACCGCGATGATGGACCCTGGTATATCCCAGCTCCCAGACACCACGATGACAGACCCTGGTATATCCCAGTTCCCAGACACCACGATGATGGACCCTGCCATATCCAGACCTCAGCCACTGCGATGATGGACCCTGCTACATCCAGACCCCAGTTACTGCAATGATGGACCCTGCTATATCCAGACCCCAGCCACTGTGATGATGGACCCTGGCATATCCAGGCCCCTGCCATAGCGATGATGGACCCTGGTATATCCAGGCCCCCAGACACCGCAATGCTGGACCCTGGTATATCCTAGCCCCCAGACACCGCAATGACAGAAGCTGGTATATCCTAGCCCCCAGACACCGTGATGATAGACCCTGGTATATCCAAGCCCCCAGACACCGTGATGATGGACCCTGGTATATCCAGCCCTAGCCGCTGCAATGATGACCCTGGTATACCCAAGCACCCAGACACCGCGATAATGGACCCTGGTATATCCAAGCCCCCAGAGACCACGATGATGGACCCTGGTATATCCATGCCCCAGACACCGCGATTATGGACCCTGGTATATCCAAGCCCCAGACACCGCGATGATGGACCCTGGTATATCCCAGCCCCCAGACACCGAGATCACAGACCCTGGTATATACAAGCCCCAAGACACTGCGATGATAGACCCTGATATATCCATGCCCCAGCCACTGCAATGATAGACCCTGGTATATCCAAGCCCCCAGACACCGTGATCACAGACCCTGGTATATCCAGGTCCCAGCCACCATGATGATGGACGCTGGTATATCCAGGCCCCAGCCACAGCGATGATGGACCCTGGTATATTCAAGCCCCCCAACACCGCGATGACAGACCCTGGTATATCCCAGTTCCCAGACACCGCGATGATGTACCCTGCCATATCCAGACCCCAGCCACTGCGATGATGGACCCTGCTAAATCCAGACCCCAGTCACTGCAATGATGGACCCTGCTATATCCAGACCCCAGCCACTGTGATGATGGACCCTGGCATATCCAGGCCCCTGCCATAGCGATGATGGACCCTGGTATATCCAGGCCCCCAGACACCGCAATGACAGAACCTGGTATATCCTAGCCCCCAGACACTGCGATGACAGACCCTGCTATATCCAAGCCCCCAGACACCGCGATGATGGACCCTGGTATATCCAAGCCCCAGACACCGTGATGATGGACCCTGGTATATCCAAGTACCCAGACACCGCGATAATGGACCCTGGTATATCCAAGCCCCCAGAGACCGCGATGATGGATCCTGGTATATCCATGCCCCAGACACCGAGATGACAACCCTGGTATATCCAGCCCCCAGACACTGCGATGATGGACCCTGGTATATCCAAACCCCAGACACCGCGATGATGGACCTTGGTATATCCAGACCCCAGACACCTGCGATGACAGACCCTGGTATATACAAGCCCCAAGACACTGCGATGACAGACCCTGATATATCCATGCCCCAGCCACTGAAATGATAGACTCTGGTATATCCAAGCCCCCAGACACCGCAATCACAGACCCTGGTATATACAGGTCCAAGCCATAGCGATGATGAACCCTGGTATATTCAAGCCCCCCCAACACCGCAATGACAGACCCTGGTATATCCCAGCCCCCAGACACTGCGATGACAGATCCTGGTATATTCATGCCCCCAGACACCGTGATGACAGACCCTGGTATATCCAGACCCCAGACACTGCGACGATAGACCCTGGTATATCCAGACCCCAGACACCGCGATGACAGACCCTGGTATATCCAGACCCCAGACACTGCGACGATAGACCTGGTATATCCAGACCCAGACACCGCGATGACAGACCTGGTATATCCAGCCCCAGACACTGTGATGACAGACCCTGGTATGCCAAGCCCCAGACACCACGATGACAGACCCTGGTATATCCCAGTTCCCAGACACCGCGATGATGGACCCTGTCATATCCAGACCCCAGCCACCGCGATGACAGACCCTGGTATATCCAGACCCCAGGCACTGCGATGATAGACCCTGGTATATCCAGACCCCAGACACCGCGATGACAGACCCTGGTATATCCCAGACCCCAGACACTGTGATGACAGACCCTGGTATAGACAAGCCCCCAGACACCACGATGACAGACCCTGGTATATCCCAGTTCCCAGACACCGCGATGATGGACCCTGTCATATCCAGACCCCAGCCACCGCGATGACAGACCCTGGTATATCCAGACCCCAGGCACTGCGATGATAGACCCTGGTATATCCAGACCCCAGACACCGCGATGACAGACCCTGGTATATCCAGACCCCAGACACTGCGACGATAGACCCTGGTATATCCAGACCCCAGACACCGCGATGACAGACCCTGGTATATCCAGCCCCCAGACACTGTGATGACAGACCCTGGTATAGCCAAGCCCCCAGACACCATGATGACAGACCCTGGTGTATCCAGACCCCAGGCACTACGACGATAGACCCTGGTATATCCAGACCCCAGACACCGCGATGACAGACCCTGGTATATCCAGACCCCAGACACTGCGATGATAGACCCTGGTATATCCAGACCCCAGACACCGCAATGACAGACCCTGGTATATCCCAGCCCCCAGACACTGTGATGACAGACCCTGGTATAGCCAAGCCCCCAGACACCACGATGACAGACCCTGGTATATCCCAGTTCCCAGACACCGCGATGATGGACCCTGCCATATCAGACCCCAGCCACCGCGATGACAGACCCTGGTATATCCCAGCCCCCAGACACTCCGATGACAGACCCTGGTATATAAAGCCCCCAGACACCGCGATGACAGACCCTGGTATATCAGACCCCAGGCACTCGACGATAGACCCTGGTATATCCAGACCCCAGACACGCGATGACAGACCCTGGTATATCAGACCCCAGACACTGCGACGATAGACCCTGGTATACTCAGACCCCAGAACCGCGATGACAGACCCTGGTATATCCAGCCCCAGACACTGTGATGACAGACCCTGGTACAGCAAGCCCCCAGACACCACGATGACAGACCTGGTATATCCCAGTTCCCAGGCACCGCGATGATGGACCCTACCATATCCAGACCCCAGCCACCACGATGACAGACCCTGGTATATCAGACCCCAGACACTGCGATGACAGACCCTGGTATATCAAGCCCCAGACACCGCGATGACAGACCCTGGTATATCCAGACCCCAGACACTGCGACATAGACCCTGGTATATCCAGACCCCAGACACCGCGATGACAGACCCTGGTATATCCAGCTCCCAGACACTGTGATGATAGACCCTGGTATATCCAGACCCCAGACACACTGATGACAGACCCTGGTATATCCAGCCCCCAGACACTGTGATGACAGACCCTGGTATAGCAGCCCCAGACACCACGATGACAGACCCTGGTATATCCCAGTTCCCAGACACCGCGATGATGGACCCTGCCATATCCAGACCCCAGCCACCACGATGACAGACCCTGGTATATCCCAGCCCCCAGACACTGCGATGACAGACCCTGGTATAGCCAAGCCCCAGCCTCTGCAATGATGGACCCTGGTATATCCAGACCCCAGACACTGCGACGATAGACCCCGGTATATCCAGACCCCAGACACTGCGATGATAGACCCTGGTATATCCAGACCCCAGACACCGCGATGACAGACCCTGTATATCCAGCCCCAGACACCGCGATGACAGACCTGGTATATCCAGCCCCAGACACTCACGATGACAGACCCTGGTATATCAAAGCCCCAGACACCGCGATGACAGACCCTGGTATATCAGACCCCAAGCACTGCGACGATAGACCCTGGTATATCCAGACCCCAGACACCGCGATGACAGACCCTGGTATATCCAGACCCCAGACACTGCGATGATAGACCCTGGTATATCCAGACCCCAGACACCGCAATGACAGACCCTGGTATATCCCAGCCCCCAGACACTGTGATGACAGACCCTGGTATAGCCAAGCCCCCAGACACCACGATGACAGACCCTGGTATATCCCAGTTCCCAGACACCGCGATGATGGACCCTGCCATATCCAGACCCCAGCCACCGCGATGACAGACCCTGGTATATCCCAGCCCCCAGACACTGCGATGACAGACCCTGGTATATCAAAGCCCCCAGACACCGCGATGACAGACCCTGGTATATCCAGACCCCAGGCACTGCGACGATAGACCCTGGTATATCCAGACCCCAGACACCGCGATGACAGACCCTGGTATATCCAGACCCCAGACACTGCGACGATAGACCCTGGTATATCCAGACCCCAGACACCGCGATGACAGACCCTGGTATATCCCAGCCCCCAGACACTGTGATGACAGACCCTGGTACAGCCAAGCCCCCAGACACCACGATGACAGACCCTGGTATATCCCAGTTCCCAGGCACCGCGATGATGGACCCTGCCATATCCAGACCCCAGCCACCGCGATGACAGACCCTGGTATATCCCAGCCCCCAGACACTGCGATGACAGACCCTGGTATATCCAAGCCCCCAGACACCGCAATGACAGACCCTGGTATATCCAGACCCCAGACACTGCGACAATAGACCCTGGTATATCCAGACCCCAGACACCGCGATGACAGACCCTGGTATATCCAGACCCCAGACACTGTGACGATAGACCCTGGTATATCCAGACTCCAGACACCGTGATGACAGACCCTGGTATATCTCAGCCCCCAGACACTGTGATGACAGACCCTGGTATAGCCAAGCCCCCAGACACCACGATGACAGACCCTGGTATATCCCAGTTCCCAGACACCGCGATGATGGACCCTGCCATATCCAGACCCCAGCCACCACGATGACAGACCCTGGTATATCCCAGCCCCCAGACACTGCGATGACAGACCCTGGTATAGCCAAGCCCCAGCCTCTGCAATGATGGACCCTGGTATATCCAGACCCCAGACACTGCGACGATAGACCCCGGTATATCCAGACCCCAGACACTGCGATGATAGACCCCAGTATATCCAAGCCCCCAGACACTGCGATGACAGACCCTGGTATATCCAGACCCCAGACACTGCGACGATAGACCCCAGTATATCCAGACCCCAGCCACCATGATGATGGATCCTGGTATATGATATCCAGGCCCCAGCCACTAAGATTTATGTATTTATGTTTTTGGTAACCAGGTGAGCAAGCTGATCCAAATGACCATTTTCAGTTGCGACCCAGGCCATACAGTGCCACAGACAACAGGTACAAGTTATGATAGAGCAGATATGTATAATACAGTGAGTAGAGTGGCACGGACAACAGGTACAAGCTATGATACAGCAGGTACGCATAATGCAGTGAGCAGAGTGGGACAGACAACAGGTACAAGCGATGATAGAGCAGGTACAGAAAATTCAGCGAGCAGAGTGGCATGGACAACAGGTATGCATAATGCAGCGAGCAGACTGGCACGGACATCAGGTACAAGCGATGATAGAGCAGGTATGCATAATGCAGCGAGCAGAGTGGCACAGACAACAGGTACAAGTGATGATAGAGCAGGTGCACATAATACAGCGAGTAGAGTGGCACGGACAACAGGTACAAGCGATGATACAGCAGGTACGCATAATACAGAGAGTACAGTGGCACGGACAACAGGTACAAGCGATGATACAGCAGGTACGAATAATACAGCAAGCAGAGTGGCACGGACAACAGGTACAAGCGATGATACAGCAGGTACGCATAATACAGAGAGTACAGTGGCACGGACAACAGGTACAAGCGATGATACAGCAGGTACGCATAATACAGAGAGTACAGTGGCACGGACAACAGGTACAAGCAATGATACAACAGGTACGCATAATCCAGTGAGCAGAGTGGCACGGACAACAGGTACACGCGATGATACAGCAGGTACACATAATACAGCGAGCAGAGTGGCACGGACAACAGGTACAAGCGATGATACAGCAAGTACGCATAATACAGCAAACAGAGTGGCACGGACAACAGGTACAAGCGATGATACAGCAGGTACACATAATGCAGCGAGCAGAGTGGCACGGACAACAGGTACAAGCGATGATACAGCAGGTACGCATAATACAGAGAGTACAGTGGCACGGACAACAGGTACAAGCGATGATACAACAGGTACGCATAATACAGCGAGCAAAGTGGCACAGACATCAGGTACAAGCTATGATACAGCAGGTACACATAATACAGCGAGCAGAGTGGCACAGACATCAGGTATAAGCTATGATACAGTAGGTATGCATAATACAGCTAGCAGAGTGGCACGGACAATAGGTACAAGCTATGATACAGCAGGTACGCATAATACAGAGAGTACAGTGGCACGGACAATAGGTACAAGCTATGATACAGCAGGTACGTATAATACAGCGAGTACAGTGGCATGGACAATAGGTACAAGTCATACAGCAGATACGTATAATACAGCGAGTACAGTGGCACGGACAATAGGTACACATCATAATACAGTAGGTACATGTAATACAGCGAGTACAGTGGCATGGACAATAGGTACACATCATAATACAGCAGGTACATGTAATACAGTGAGTACAGAGGCACAGATAATAGGTACAAGTCAAAATACAGCAGGTACATGTAATACAGCGAGTACAGAGGCACAGACAATAGGTACAAGTCAAAATACAGCAGGTACATGTAATACAGCGAGTACAGAGGCACAGACAATAGGTACAAGTCAAAATACAGCAGGTACATGTAATACAGTGAGTACAGAGGCACAGACAATAGGTTCAAGTCAAAACACAGCAGGTACATGTAATACAGCAAGTACAGAGGCACAGACAATAGGTTCAAGTCAAAATACAGCGGGTACATGTAATACAGCGAGGATAGTGGCACAGACAATAGGTACAAGTCAAAATACAGCAGGTACATGTAATATAGCGAGCAGAGTGGCACAGACAATAGGTACAAGTTAAAATACAGCAGATACATATAATACAGCGAGTAGAGTGGCACAGACAATAGCTACAAGTTATAATACAGTAGGTACATATAACACAGTGAGTACAGTGGTAGCAGAAATGGTGATACATAAACATCATATCTTAAAAATAGGGGTTAAGGACGTAGAAAACAAGTTCATGACAAATAAAGTGATGCTTCTCTGCTTGCAGAGAAGATGATGGACCCTGCTATATGCAGACCCCAGCCACTGTGATGATGGACCCTGGTATATGATATCCAGTCCCCAGTCACCAGGATGATGGACCATATGAACATATGAATGTGCCAGCAGAAACAGACCACCCGGTCTACCTAAGTCTGCTTGAGTGTGCAGCTAGCACCCCTAGTTTGCAGCTGCCCCACTCTGCTCCCAATTGTCATCCCACTGCCACCCCAACTCCCCCACCCTCGCTCTCCTCTGTTCTCTGTCCCATGCCCTTTTGAAACTGTTCACATATTTACATGATACCACCCATTCTGGTAGGGCATTCCATTTTGCTACCAACCTCTCTGTAATACAGTGTCTCCTCATTTCCTTCCTAAATCTTCCCCCCTCTATTCTTAGTGCATGCCCCCTGGTGACCCTCCCCCTCCTTAACTTAAAGACTCCATCTGCCCCATCCTTATTTATTCCCCTCAGATACTTGAATGTCTCTATCATGTCCCCCTGTCCCTTCTATCCTCCAGGGTGTACATATTCAGGTCTCTCAGCCTGCTGTCATATTCTGTCCCTTCCATTCCACATATCATCTTTGTTGATGTCCTCTGCACCCCCTCCAGTAGCCTGATATCACGCTTTAGGTATGGCCTCCAAAACTGCACACAATACTCTAAGTGCAGACTTACCAGTGACTTGTAGAGGGGCAAGATCACCTCTCTTCACCTGGACGAAAAACCTCTCGCTATGCACCCCAGCATTTTGTTCACTTTTGCAACCACTCTCCTGCACTGGGCAGTGTTGTCCATGGTCCCTGTTATCATTACCCCTAGGTCCTTCTCCTCCTCAGTGATGCCCAGCTTAACCCCTCCCAGCCAGTATTCTCTCCTTATGTTCTTCACCCCAAAGTGCATAACCTTACACTTCTTTGCATTGAATCCCCGCTGCCACCTCTCTGACCACTCCTCTAGCTTGCTTAGGTCCCCCTGTAGCTGCTTCCATCCCTCCTGTCCATTCACCACTGCTCCGATTTTTGTGTCATCAGCGATCAGACTTATCTTACTCACCACCCCATGTGCAAAGTCTGATATGAAGAGCCCAAACAATACTGGCCCCAACACAGAGCCCTGTGGCACCCCACTCGTCACCGCCTTGGAGCTGAGATCTCCTCTCTCACCACCACCCGTTGCAGCCTCCCACTCAGCCAGATTGTAATCCAGTTCATCATTTTTGCCCCTACCCCTACACCAGTTAGCTTCCCCCCAAGCCACCCATGAGGCACAGAATCGAAGTCCTTGCTGAAGTCCAAGTAAAGAACATCCACCGCATGACCTTTATCCAGCTTGCCTGTCACCCAGTGATAATGTTGTATCAGGTTGGTTTGACAAGACTTCCCTGAAACAAACCCATGCTGCCTCACATCCTGGAGGCCATTATCCTCCAGGTATGACACCAGTCTTTCTTTTAGTATTGTCTCCATGAGTTTGCACACTATGGAGGTGAGACTTACCTGGCGATAATTACCCGGTTCATCACTTGGTCTGCTCTTGTGTAATGGTACTACATGTGCCATCCTCCAGTCCAGTGGCACATATCCCAACCCAGTGAGGTGCTGTACAGATCTACCAGCTGCTCTACCAACACCTCTGCCATCTCCCTCAGCAGCCTGGGGTGTATACCATCCGGCCCTGGTCCCTTGTCTACCTTCAGTGCCCTCAGTCCCTCTAGGACTCTACTTGCCTCAATTCTTCCATCTGTTGCCTCCTCTCCCCCTGTCCCCACCCTCCTAGCCCATGGTGGTAGCGGTCCTTTCTTTTCTTCCGTGAACACTGAGCAAAAGTATTTACTCAGTGCTGCTGTTGCTCCTCACCCTTTTTCATCCACTTCTCACCCCTTTATATCCTCACTATTGTCTTCTTGCACTTCCTTTTCTCCCTGATGTATCTGAAAAAGTCTTTCTCCCCTCCTCCCCCTCGTTAATTCCCTGCGCTAATCTTAGCTCCCTCTGGGCCTTGGCTATTCTCACTTTTCTGGTCACCTCCCTGGACCATCTTGCATACTCCTCCATGTCCCTGTCCTCCTATACCTCTGGTGCACCTCTCGTTTTGCGCTCACCACCTCCACTACCTCGCTGTTCAACCAGCATGGTTTCCTTGCTCTGCTCCTGTTACTCTGTGTCTTGGTGCAGGCTTCTGTTGTCTCTGTAATCCCCTATTTAATAATAGCCCATTTCTTCTCTACATCCATCTCCTGCCTTATGCCATCTAGTCTCCCTTTCAGTACTTCATACATCCTCCCAAAGTCTTCCCCCCCTGAAGTTTACTACCTGAGTAACTGATTTATCTGGATCCCTGCACATCGTGATATTAAACCACACCGTTTGGTGATCACTGTCTGCTAGTGCATCCTCCACCTTTATTTTCCTTACTGCCTCCCCATTTGACAACACCAGATCTAAAGTGTTCTTTAGCCTAGTAGGTACACTAACCCTGCTATATCCAGACTCCTGCCACTGTGATGATGGACCCTGGTATATGATATCCAGGTGCCAGTCACTGCGATGATGAAATCTACTATTTCCGGGCCCCAGCCTCTGCGATGATGGACCCTGGTATATCCAGGCCCCAGCCAATGTGATGATGGATCCTGGTATATCCAGGCCCCTGGACCCTGGTATATCCAAGCCCCAGCCACCACAATGAGGGGCCCTGGTATAGTCAGGCTCCAGCCACTGCAATGATGGACCCTGGTATACCCAGGCCCCAGCCACCACAATGAGGGGCCCTGGTATATCTGGGCCTCAGCCACTGTGATGATGGACCCTGGTAAATCCAGGTCCCAGCCACCACAATGAGGGGCCCTGGTATATCTGGGCTCCAGCCACTGCAATGATAGTCCCTGGTATCCCCAGGCCCCAGCCACCACAATGAGGGGCCCCTGGTATATCTGGGCCTCAGCCACTGCGATTATGGACCCTGGTACATCCAGGTCCCAGCCACCACAGTGAGGGGCCCTGGTATATCCTGGCCCCATCCACTGCAGTGATGGACCCTGGTATATCCAGGCCTTGGCCACTGCAATGAAGGGCGCTGGTATATCTGTGCCTCAGCCACCACAATTTGGGGCCCTGGAATATCTGGGCCTCAGCCACTACAATTTGGGGCCCTGGTATATCTGGGCCTCAGCCACCATAATTTGGGGCCCTGGTATATCTGGGCCTCAGCCACCTCAATGATGAGCCCTGATATATCCAGGCCTTAGCCACTGCAATGAGGGGCGCTGGTATATCTGGGCGTCAGCCACCACAATGATGAACCATGGTACATTCAGGTCCACACACCCTGCCTTGGCACCACCTGATGACACAGGAAGCTCAGGAGTGAAGCATCTCCCACTCCATCCCTGCCTGGGGATCAAGTCAAGGCTGAATGGAGGGAAGCCTGCTGCAGGTAAGGGGTGCAGGGGGTGGGTAGACCTTGGGTGCTCCAGACGATGATAGTGATGGAGGCCAGACATTGAAAGGGGCATAAATAAAAAGTAAAAAAAAATAAAAATGAACACTAAAATATTTTAAAATATGAGGTTATTTGAAGCTCTCTGGCTGGCAATGCTTACATTTACTATGCATGAGTATGGTTTGTCTATTCTGAGCCTGACTCCCCCACCCTAGGCCTCCAAGCTGCCCCCATTCCAGTGCAATGAACATGTTGCCTTCCAGGCCTCTGTTGCACAGACCATGGCTTTGCAGGGGTGGGGGGTGGGGCAAAGGATTTCCTTGGGCGTAGTGATGCAGGTCAGTGATCTGGAAGGAGTGTGAAGCATAGGGCAGGTATTCACATAAGCAGCTGTCAAATTACAGCTGGAAAAAGCAGGGAATGGAGGTAGGCAAACAGTAGGGGAAGAAAATTGTGAATTAAAAAAAGTTAAAAGCAATAATACACAACAGGGTGTGGCATATCATGAGATATCTTTATGCCTTGGGTTTGTGGCCGGGCATTGGATAATGCCTTATGCTGGTGAAAAACCACACCATGGTGTGTGTTAGGAGGATCACAAAATGCCTCATAAGTGATAGGATGTGTCTGATCTCGATATTCAGTTCTGACCCCTGATGATGTGCCATGATATACCGTGCCTGGAGAGTATTTTTGTAATTATAAAATGGCCCCAACGTGTTGGGATATAACTGATCTTGGTGTTCAGCTCTGACACATGATGACTTGATTCCTCCAGTACCAGGGGTAACATTCTGTTGTTAAGCATGGATGTCTGTCCATCCTTACTGAAACTGGCTTTGTAAAATGGACTTTGGACTCTTAGCAAATTCATTGGTCGAAACATATCACCTGACTATTCATTAGTCTCTGGTATAATTCATAAGTAACCGGCCCTAATCTACCTAGCAACAGCCTAACTAAATGAAACTAAAATCTTAAATCTTTTTCCATTAAAATTAAAATGCTTTCCACTTTTTAGCACAAAAACTCACAATGAGGCATATATTTCTTCAAAATAAATGCACTTCCAGGCTCTTTCAAAGGCACTCAGTCTGTGTTACCAGACTCACATATTCTGCCTAGCAGCAACCTACTCTACAGGAAAATAAAAACTATTTACATTAAAAAAACACAAAACAAAACTTTCCAACAGAGCATCTTTTTTTGAGAATTAATGCACTTCCTGGATGTGACAAAAGTCACTCAGCTG
Source organism: Neoceratodus forsteri (assembly GCA_016271365.2). NCBI lineage: Eukaryota > Metazoa > Chordata > Ceratodontiformes > Ceratodontidae > Neoceratodus > Neoceratodus forsteri. The sequence continues at coordinate 35,741,679 of JADMNL010000029.1, read as the reverse complement.
TTGGCCTTATGCCTTTCAATTTACCAGTGGCATGAACCTATTCAACATGAGAATCAGACAAAATGGGCCTGAAGTCCACTCCATCATTACAAAACTGTTACTGTGATATACAGAGATATTATCAATTGACTGATTGCTTTAGCCAATCAGCTTTCAAGATCTATCCTATTTTATAGTTTGTATAGGCTAACGCGTGTTGAACAGCACAGCAATGCAGCGAAAGGTGCCACTTACCAAGGCAGCGGTCCAGGTTTATGTTCCTAGCCTGCGTTTATGCAGCTGGCTGGCAGATGTGCAGTGAGCACAAACAGGAGATGTTCTCCTTGGGGTTAGAGAGGGTGATCTACACTATTTCACTATTGCCCCAATGTTCCCAGGGCATGAGATGGAAGCTGGGTCATTCCTGCCCTTTGTAGCCACATGGTGGTGTCAGGCATCCCTTCTGCATGTCCTATTCATCGTGGATGACGGGGGCGCCTAGCAGTAGGGCTAGGAAAATGATGTTCCATATAGGGCTATGCTGTCCTCAATAATCTACATCCCTACCACAAAAAGCCTATACTATTGATTTCCTGTTCAGTCTCAGTTTAAATCTTGTCTTGAAACTCTGTAAAACTGTTTTAATTTATATTTGCTGACTAGTTCCTAACACCCCTTATGAATTAGTTTAATTTATGAACATATGAAATTGCCAGCAAATACAAGCCATCCGGTCTATCTAGTCTGCTCGAGTGTGCAGCACTTCAGTCCATTAGACTGCAGCTGCCCCCCTCCCTCATATGCCCTCCCCCCATCTCCTGCCCCCTCCCAGTTTGTACCCTCTCCTTGAATCTGTCCCACCCCCTCTTGAAGCCCAAAACACTCTGCACTGATATGACTTCCTCTGGCAAAGCGTTCCACTCTGCCACCACCCTTTCTGTGAAATAATGCCTCCTCAGTGCCCTCTTGAACCTGCCCCCTTCCAACTTCATAGAGTGTCCCCTAGGTTCCCTTCTGCCCTTCAGATTGAACATACACCTGGTGTCTACTCTGTTCGAACACTTCAGGTACTTGAAGGTCTCAATCATATCCCCTCTCCCCCTTCTTTCCTCTAGGATATACATATAGTGTATGGTGGAACGTTGTACTCGCTAGAAATTCCACCATACCAAAACGCTGTTCAGCCACAGAGACCAAAATGAATGGAACGCTGTACTGACCGTACATGCAGAACAGTGTTCCATTCATTTAGAATAAGAAGATCAAGCCAGCAGTAACAGAAAACCACCACGGGTCAATATCGTTTAAACAGACAGAAAATGACTGCGGTGGTTTTTAGACATTCAAACTGTGAATCACTGATTATCGGAGGGCTGGATCAACTAGATTTTGATCTTAAAAATTTGTAAACTTACATTTCTCTGCCTCAGGACAGTTATTTTTCTTGCTAAGCGAGATGTCTGACCACCATGGTTTTTTGTTCTAAATCCCACCCACAGCAGAGCGGCAACCAATGGGCATGAGCACTGCTACATTAGGGACACCCAGTCCCTAGCAGCCACCCAGCTCCAGTTCCTAGTGAGGGGAGACACCATTTTCTCTATCTAGAATTTAAATACAGTCTGGAAGCCTAAAAATGTTTTAAAAATAAGTCGAGGAGCACCATACACTATAAAAAATACAGGATGGGTAACCCTATGCAGAACCAGGGTGTTCTGCCACCTTGGGGTCTGATTCCCAAGGGCCTCTCGAGCTTCGCTGTCAAGGTCACAAGGAATCAGACCCCTCTGTGGCAGAACACACTGGTTCTGCATGATTACTCATCCTGCATTCTCTATATTGAGCTCTCTCAGTCTCTCCTCATATGGTTTGTCCCCTAACCACAGGATCATTTTTGTTGCCCTGTGCTGTACCCCCTCCAGTAGTTTGATGTCCCTTTTTAAGTAGGGGTGCCAGGATTGTACGCAGTACTCTAGGTGCAGTATCATCAGGGACCTGTACAGGGTCAAGATGACCTCTCCACTCCTAGAAGTACTCCCCCTTGCTATGCACCCTAGCATCCTGTTTGCCTTCACTGCTGCCTTCCTGCACTGAGCAGAGTGGTTCATCTCCCCATTTACCAACACTCCCAGATCCTTCCCCTCCTTGGATTTTGTTAACGGGACACCCTCCAGCCTGTAATTGTGTCCTGGGTTCTTGCCTTCTAAATGCATCGCTTTGCACTTCTTGGCATTGAAATCAAGCTGCCAAGTGTGAGACCATTCCTCCAGTTTTGCCAAATCCTCCTGAAGTACTTTTGCTTCCTCCTCCCCGTCTACTTTGGCACAAATCTTTGTGTCATCATCGGCGAAGAGACTGGTCTTGTCGTTAATTCCTACTGCAGTGTTGGCTATGAAAATGTTAAACAGAACTGGTCCCAGCACTGAGCCCTGTGGTACACCACTTGTTACTGCCCTGGGTTCAGATGTCAGATGCCTTCCCCCCACTACTACCTTCTGCTGTCTACCCTGCAATCAGTTCTCGACCCATCTGATCAGTTTCTTCCCGCTCCAAGACTCTTCAATTTACATGATCAGTTATGTTTTTATCTTACAGATTTTGCTTTATTATTGTATATTCAGGGATAGAAATTTAGTTTTAAATTTCGTGTTTCACACGGAATACCAAAATTCCAATTTTGGTATTCCATCAAAAAATGTGGTATGCAGCCTCAGACTTTTGCATGCATTGCAAACATTTTTTTTCTTAAAACCTCATATTTAAAAATGGAATGTCAGCAGAGTAACAGTAGCATACCACCTCCAATTATTTTGTACGTACGCAACACCAAAACTTTGAGCACTGATATTATATTAAACTGTCACTCATCTCCCTATGCAGCTCCCTATGCACTTACTTGTTTTACAGTTCAGACCATCCAACAGAATCAGTGTCTACTTTCCTATTTGATTTCCCGAATTCACTATTATTTTTTTATTAACTTGCATTTGTTAAGTAAGCAATAATGCCCGACAGGGTGTGTGTCGTGTTGGGATAACGTCACGCCTCAGGTGGTTGGGGCCGAGTGCGTCCAATGACTGAGGCATGATGTCATCCCAAATGACACACACCCTGGAGGGCATTATTGCTATTATACAGTGGCTCGTTGTTATACAGAATAAAAAAAATCATTTTAAAGATGTTTTTGTGTGGAAAAATATTTTTGTTTTTTAAGAGCAGATGAAACAATCAGTCTCAAGATGCTCAATATCATCTGCAGGGTCACAGTGAGGCTGAGACTAGAGCCGTGATGTTGTGCTGGGATAACAGCATGGGTCCAGCCCAAGACTGATCAATCAGAGACCAGGATTTTTTCCTGCCATTGTATAATATTTATTCATGCTTTAAAGCAGCAGTGTTTGTTAGCGGAAGAAAATATCATTATATAGTTTTCTTTAGTAATCATTTATTTCTGGCAAAAACATCAATATATCCCTTTTTCAGCCAGCCCACTGGTGCAACAGTTAGATTTCTACCTGCAAGGTTGACAACCTGGGTTTGGATGTGAACCCAGGAGTCAGAGGGCCAGCCGGGGTGAGGAGGATCGAGCATCCAATGGGCTGCTCTCCTCCAAGGGGGGGAAGGGGGGATAGCACTCAGTGCTTGACCGATCCCCTTGCAGAGGCAAGGGTGTCATATGGCCAAGGCTTGTAGGTTCTGGGAGGTTTGCCAGATATCAGTGTCTTGAGTGCCTCTATGTCATTGCATGCCATACCCACCAACAAAAAATGGGGGGGGGGGAACCTGGCTGTGGCATGGAGGACATTCACCTGCTTCGCTGAGCCCCACAAAGCTGGCTGAGGCACTCCACCACTGGATCTTCATCTGGCACAATTCAGGGATTTGCAAAGAGGGGGCTCCCTGGTGGTTCTGTCATAGGGGATAATCCAAGGAGCACTTCAATGGTGGCAGGAAAGTCCTGTGGGATGGGGCGAAGTGGCAGGGATGGTGGACTGACCATGGTAGTAGGAAGCCATCCAATAACAACAAATATATGTGTATATATATATATATATATATATATATATTCTCCATTTTCTTTTCACTGCATTTCCCTCCAGAACTACGAAGCAGGGTTCAGACTTTTCAAATGTCCCAGTTCTCCGGCCACACCAACTATGAATAAATTAAACATTTTGGTGTGGTGCTATGCTGGTTACCATCAGCAGTGTGTGCCAGCAGCACCCTCCTAATATATCCCCAGTATAACTCCAGTAAGAAAAGTCAAGAAGTAAACACAAGGAAAGGGATTTAAAAAAATGCTAGTGGCAGCCATCTTTAAATACAGGAGTCATTATTTATTAAATTAGAAATAACAGCTGTTTTAAAAACCTCTGAGATAAAAAAATATATATAAATGATGTCTCTAATTATGTGAGAAATATATCAATGCTAAAATTCTACATGATGACATTTTTTTTTTTTTTTTGCCAACTACCAAATAACGGCTTCTTTAATAGTTGTATTCTCTTGTAGTATACAGTGGAACATTGTTGGGGAAGGAAATCCATCCCTCCCAGCAACATTGTTGTGCTGCAGTAGCTACGTCATCATAGCTGTTGTGCTGCACTAGCTACGTAGTAGCTACTGCCGCACAACAACTTTGAACATCTGTGCGCATGCACAGTGAGCAAACCTCTGAGGTTCAGCAAACAACCGTAGTGGTGAAAGCAGACCCGGGACAGAGCGGTGCTGAGACAAAGGCTAAAGTAAGGGAAAACTCTTAACTTTATGATTGACCATACACTATAAAAGACAGTGTATGATCAATCATACACTGCAAGGGTGTTTTTTTTTTTACTGTTGAGGTTTCCATGGTAACAAGACCTCTTGAGCTGCACTCTCAAGGTCTTCTGTTTCCATGGAAACGTCGCGAGTGAAAAACATCCTTGTGATGTATGACTGATCATACACTATCCTCTACATCATTAAGCAGTCTGTGATACTTTGTATGAAAGACAGTGGTCCCACTTCAAGTGTCAACTTTAGTGTAACTACTGGGTAAGGTAATAATTAATTACATGCAACAGGGATCATTACACTGGTTACATTTGTTGCATGTAACTACATTGTAATTGCAATGCAGTTTCAGTGTAGTTACACTGTAACTACAGTGTAGCTATGGAAACTTAGTGTTACCAAGACAAATAAAAATGAAATGAACATGGACCATATAAGGAGTGACGGTTGCTTGTTTCTGTCGGTTTGTCACTTTTACATCATTTACAGTGTGCACTGGGATATGGTTTGTGCTCCATTTTGGACCAGTCCTGGAGTGTTCTTACCACAGGGTAACTGGAACAGTTTTGTTTGATCATTTTTTTATTTGTTTCCTTCAGGCATTTTGATACTCCCCATCCTCTGTCCCATATAAAACCCAGGAAGGATCTCACACAGTGACCCTGATGGTGGTCTCAGCATCCATTCAGTCCTGGACTGTTTGGGTAAGAGGGACGATGTTGCTCAATTGCGGCAAACTGTCCTTTGTGGTTTATAACTACTTCCCATACGGGGATTGAACAGGGACCAACAAAGTTCTTTTTTCTTGTGGCTTTGGCTAGATCCTAGACTTACAGTCCCCAACCATCAGCGCTCATCATCCATCAACTTTAACAGGGTATTGCTTGGGCCAGTAACCCACACTGTCCCTGTGGACTTGGCTTCCTAATCTGTATTACTTCATTTCATACTAAACAGCTCCATATCCTTGGTAAAGTGTTCCATAACAAGTTTAAAAGAAAAAAAAAATAACTTTTACTACCTTTTACATTTTCTTTAGTCCAAGAACAGCTTGATAAAAGTGTGTTAAGTGAAACGCTCCCCACCCCCTGGAAAAAAACAAATGCTACTGCAGAGAAAGTAGTAAAAGAAATGGTTCAGAAAAAGTATTTGATCAACAGAGACCAAAAGCTAAGGTGGCTATAATTACTAAATAACTGCTGGTTATACTGCATGACTATTTTGGGGATTTGAGTATCAGGAGACTCCATGAGAAAATTCAATAAAATCTCAAAATGAGACGTTTGCTGTATGCAGAAGAATTCCAGTAATTCACCTACAGTAGTGCTGTTTTACAGTACAGTCCTGCTAAAATATCTATTGTTCTAAGGCCCAATGTGTTTTTAAAGAGGCAGTGTCACATTTCAGGCTTTTTCGTTTTGTTTTTATATTCTTGTACAGTGGCTAACACTGTTTGAAAGCCAATTAAAAGCTGTTTCAAATCAGGTATTGGGCTCACCTGTAGGTTGGAAGCACTTCAGAGATATGGACAACAGAGTCTGTTTTATATTAATACTATGTTGCAACCATTTTTAGAACTCTGTGATGACATCGAGGAACAAGCGTTGCTTGACTCAATGTAGTTCGGCGTAGCTTGCTCCTCGATAACATCACAATGTATTAAAAATGGCTTCAGTGTAGCACTTGCGTTGAACAGATTCAGTTGTCTAAATCTCTGGAGTGCTTACAGCTACAGATGTGCCCAACACCCTGTAAGAAAGATCTTGTTAAGTTCTTTCAATCTAGGATAGCCACTTGGCATGACTGTGTCCCTTTATTTTTTGCCTATTTGGATACTGTACAATAATGCATGTGGAGAACAGTGTATAACAGAGAGAACAATACATGGTTAGGTGTTTGTAATCAACATTTTATACACATCTGAGATGTGGGATGCTGTATAAACCCCAAGAGCACAGTTCGAGGTGTTATTTATTTATTTGAAAAAAAAAATTGGTAACCGGCAGAGGTACACTAAGTCAAGGCTCGTTTCCAGGTGTGACCCGTGGGAACAGTTTCTGGAGGAAACAGAAAAACATAATAAAGTACATTACATGGAACAGAACGCAAATTGCACACACAGAGCAAAAAATTAATACACCTTTGGTGCAAACTTGGAACAAATTTCAGTTCAAGTACCCTGTGCAAATAGAATTCAACAACAAAGCAGTACAAAGGAAAGCAATACAGTGTACCAGGGATCAGAAAAGGTCTAGGGGACTCAAAAACCTGTGCTACCAAAAAACAACTAGGGGAACCTCCTACGGGAAACAGGTGCAAGTGGGCGGTGGGAGGAGCTTCAGCTGGAGCCTGAGGAGGAATGACAAAGGAGAAAGGGGAGCTGGTTCCAGAGTGTTGGCAAGTAGAAGTAGCCCACAAAAAGGATGTAGCTAAAATTCTATGTTACACACACAACACACCTACCCATGTTTTGTTTTTCGATAATTACTGTCCAGCATTTTTAATAAGGGAGGGATTAAGAGAGACATAGAGACAGTTCAGTTATATGAACACATTGTGGAACTCATAGATCAGTTATGTAAACTTTAACTTGTTTGGTTTTAAACTGTAAAAATTCAGCTGCTTTTCTGTAAGGGACACAAACTGTTTGAAAAGAGATGCAGTTGTACTACTGGGGCACTCAGCTTCAGAAGTGCGAGTTTGGCTGACAGCTAATGGTTGAACGAGACCTGTTGTAACCAAAGATTACACCAGGGTTATTTAGCTAGCAAAAAAGTTGACCAGTAATTGTGTATAGAATAATAAATGGGGAGTGCTATGTAACACTTTGTTTTGTATACACCCGAGGTAGGATGCCTCTTACACCTTACAACACAAGAGCAAAACTTTAAAGGTTTAACCAGACATCATGTATCGAGGATGTGTTTAAAAAAAGTGAGTTGGGTGTGTAAAAGAAAAAAAAAAGCAAGTTCCCATATGTTTTGTTTTTTATAGTTGCTGGTTTTGAAAGTGGCAGTTTTCTCTACTTTGAGGAAAAAACAAAAGCAACTGTTTGTTGTTCCAATATACATGAGTATGACTACTATCTCAACAACGCTGCTTATATGTGTGTAAACCATAACAATGTCACAAAAATGCAATTACCCATTATACAAAAAATGGGCCAGCCTAAATCTGCCCAACATGTATGCTTTGCAATAATTATAGTACAAGTTTTTAAAGATATATACCTTTTTTAATAAATTTTGATCTTCTCATAAGAAGCTCTCAGTCACCACTGTGTCACATGTGGCATCAGGAAGCCCAGACGCTTTCCCTCCTCTCCAAAATACATCTGGAACAGGTCCCTCAGGTCACTAAACATCTACGCCCTCCTGCGTGACCTTGCTGCATCAAATTGGACAGCCCTCTACACCTCATCTGACACTGACGTTGCCCTTCCTTGTTTTCACTCTAATTTCTACCCAGTTTGGGACAAGCATGACCCACTCAAAAAATCCATGGTAAAATTTGGTCATCACCCCTGGATTACCCCAGAAATAATTGTTCAGTGCAAGTCCCGTGACCTCACCTGGTCATGCTATAGATCGTCTCGTTTCCTTCCCAACCTCCTCATGCATAGGTCTATCAGGAATTCCTGTACTAAAGCTGTCAGGATTGTGAGAGCACAGTATTCCAAGGCCAGCCTCCAGAATAACATTAACAACCCCTCAAAGTTCTGGAAGGTTATTCACTCAAGTCCCCTCCGACCCAGTCTTGCTCCTCAGTTCTTCTAATTAACGGTTCGCTTGTGTCTGACCCTTCCTCTGTTGCTTCACGCTTCAATGATTTCTTCACCACACCTGCTCTCCCTTCCTCTCCCCTGCCAACCACAGCTACTTCTTACCACATTCCTTATCCCCTCCCTTCCCAGGGCTTCTGCTTCACTGCTGTTACCACCCAGGAGACCCTGACTGCCTTTTACTCCCTGAATTTGAATAAGTGTAGTCCAGACGGACTTGATCTTAGGCTTCTGCATATATCTGCCCCTGTCATTGTGTATCGTTTTCCCTCAGTGTGGACCTCTCTCCTGGAAATTGGCCAAAGTTATACCACTGCACAAAGGGGGGATCCTTCCGCCTCTGGTAATTGTCAGTTTATGTCACTCCTCCCCTCCCTTCCCAAATTACAAGAGAAACTTGTCTACCATAGACTCTCTGATTTCCTCTCTTCCTTTGATTTCCTCTCCTCATTCTAGCTTGGCATCAGGAAAGATCATACCACGTCTCCTCCTTGCTGCGTGTAATGGATCATATCCTCTCGTGGATGGATTAGGGCCACATCACGGCAACCATCTTCATCGATCTGGCTAAGGCCTTTGACTCAGCGTGTTACCCTCTCCTTTTGTCAAAACTGAGTTCTGCTGGCCTCTCAGCTCCAGCCGTTGATTGGTTCCATTCTTATCTCATGAGCTGTCTTCAGCCAGTACAGGCAGGTAGCATCTAGTCATCCCCTTTTTCCATCTGGGGGCGCCCACAGGACTCTGTCTTGGGCCCCATATTTTTTTCCATCTTCCTCAACAACCTAATTTTCAACCTGTGTCAACTCGCATATTCACATGTACACAGATGATACAGTGATACATACTTCTGGTTCCTCCACCAGTGACGTAGAAGGTCTGCTTCAGCAAGACTTCCATAACGTATTAAGATGGTTCCAGTAAAATCAGTTTCTAGTCAATGCTAAAGAAACAGTGTCCATGCCCTTTTACACTTGCCAAATGGCATGGGATCATACTGCTGAATGTCAAAACCATGCGGCAACAAATGCCGCAAGTAAAAGGGTATGCGCCACAATGTCGTCAGGTAAAACAGCAACCCAACATGAACAGCGCACATCCTTTGCAACAATGGGCTTGTCCTTTGTTATGGGAGGGGTTTGTCCTCGCCCTCCCAGAATTAATATAACAAACTCCAGGGGGTTGTGGACTTGGGGGATGGGGAGTAAGTCAGGAGGGGGGAAAAGTGTTTTCTAAAAAAAAACATGCAGCAAAAAGTTGCAACACACAGAGACCTGGTAGGAACCGAGCCACGGTCCCAGCTGTTTGTTTCCTCCATGTGCTGGTACCTTAACCACTCGACCATGGGAGCAGCTCGACCAGCACCACAGCGCGCAGCAACCTAATATCTGCACAGTTGTTGTATACCACGACATGGGTAGCCGTAATTCTCTAATGCTGTTCTACCCCTGTCGCTGTAATTGCAGGTGCGCTGTACACAGCACGATATTAACGGCGCTGTCTTTCTTGTGCAATTATGACACAGTATGGGCCAAACTCACAGCAGTTGCCACTTTCTGCACCCTGGATGGCTCCCCTTTTGAATAGGTTCCTTCCTTCAAGTACCTTGGGGTGTGGCTTGACAGCAAGCTTAACATCTCTGTCCATATCAATGCCATCCGTGCCAAACTCCGACCTAAACTTGGTGCCTTGTACCGAAATAAAGATTGTGTTTCCCTGCAGGTGCACTGAGAGCTGGTCACCAAAATGGTGCTTCCTGTCTTCAGTTATGTAGATGTGGTCTATGGGTCTGCCCCTTCCACCTCCCTGGCCAGATTGGATACCCTCTGTAACCCCTTCTGTCACTTTGCAACCAACTCACCCTCACGTACTCATCACTGCTCATTCTACTCATCACCATCTATTCCTTCCCTTCCATCCTGTCACCAGAAGCACTGTGCCTCCTTTATATCTCAATACTGGTTTGGGTCCCTTCCCTCCTACCTGTCTTCACTACTCTTCACTGTTCCCTCTGCCTCATGCTCCCTCCGCTTCAGGGACCATCGCAACTTTGCTTTGCCATGTCCTTGAATCTTGGCTGGCCAGTCAGCTTTTGCCTATCATCTTCCTTCTCTTTGGAACTAACTTCCCTCTTTCCTCAATTTCGCCTCCTCCTCTGCCTCACTCAGGTATCATCTGAGACTCCTTTCCCCCTTGCTTCCGTTTCCCTTCTGGTTAACAGTCAGTTTACACCGGTTGTAATACTTAACTGCCTGTTTTATTTATTAGATCATAATAATTGGTTATTGATGTTTATCAACTGTGGGCTGAAGCTGTCAAACTCCATTATACATGACTGTGTATAATCACCCATTTATAACTGAGTTTGATTATACATGGCTGTATATAATCACCCATGTATAATGGAGTTTGATTAAGCACTTTTTGCAAAAATTCTAAAATCACACTCATGCTAGTGCTACTGGCTCCTCATGCTGTTAGCTTGATTGCGCTAACCTCACTGAAATCGCTGAGTGGGAATCTAACTTACATGAGGCTGAAGAAAGACACATTTCTTGCAGAAACGAAAAATAACCTGTGGTCTACTAAGGTCTGTCTATCCACCTAAAAAATGGCACATTCATAACTATTTCAGCAGTCTAGTGATCTAGAAAGAAAGCAATTCATAGAGCAGCAAGAAAACAGAAACACTCTAAGAAAAACCGAGACTGACGTTAGGCTGCTCAACAAGTCCCTGTCGATAAAAATATCAAAATAACCAGTTATTATAAAAAATAAAGCATGGGGAAGTGTGTGCCAGCTATGATTTTATGCACACCCTCAGTGTGCGATGCCTTGATAAACCTCTCAAGCTTCACTCTTAGGGTTTATGAGGCACCGCACACCTCAAGTGTGCATAAAATCCTCATTACACACACTTCCCCATGCATTATTCTATATATTATGCACTTTCTATGGTCTCTGTTATCCATGACTTTCCACTCTTTTTATATTATTGTACTTGTCTAAGTAATGGATCATTTTTACCCTTTGTTCCCCTCCTCTTGGTCGCACCTGTAAACGCACCTCAGCTCAGTGTGCCCTTCCCGGCCACCAATTTTCAAATAAATAATAAGTGCACATGTGTAACTTCTATCTGATTGGCCCCACAGAAAGCTGAAGCGGCATCATAAGAGGCTTATACCAGTGATCAAAATTTCAAAGAAATAAATATGTAATGGGTGAGACAGGACATGATGTGTGGCCATGTGAGCATACTGCATCATTTATGTGCATGCACACCCTAGAGGATTATCTCACATTTATGTAATGGGCTTTTATGGTGTGCAGTCATAAGAAAATTATCAGTGGTCATGTGATATGCTTTGACCAGTGAGGTCATGCGACTTTCATGGTCCATTTTATAAATATATTTATCTCTCATATGGCACTTTAAAATAAAACATCTAATGCTAGTAAGTTATGTGGGTGCTGAGGTTGCTTTTTAGTCCTTCACTATAGAGGAATTCCTGCTGAGAAGTAGTCCTACAACAGGGCTGGGATACCGTCTAGGCAACCCAGAAGTGCAACCTGTCATTGCTTTGTGGTAACTCAATAAAACATGTCTTTCTTGTGGTTCCCCAAGTTTGCTGTTGTCTTCCATTCATAGTCGTTTAAGAATGGCAAGGACATTTAAGACACAGACCGAAACATCCTGAAGAAGCCAGATTTCCACAACACTGAAGACAAGAATAAACATTAAAATTCCTGCAAACACGCATGCCCCTCTCTTTCTCCAACACACACACATTACTTGCTCTTTCTACATCAAAAAGACAACACTGGCCTTAAAAATGTGGAAAGAAAAGAATGTGCAGATGTTTCTTTGCAATTTATAAGGTTTTGTGTTGCTCAGGCAGTATAACTTATTATGCACTGTGCAGGCATAATCTTGAAATCTGATTGGTTGGCAACATTCTATGCCAATATTTACATTCCTTACATAGAAACATAGAAACATAGAATTTGACGGCAGATAAGGACCGCTTGGCCCACCCAGTCTGCCCATTTCCCTACCTAATGGATAAGCTGCAGATCCTAGTTAACCAGCAGCCTACTTCTTCCTACCCCCACCCCCTAGAATGGCCTTATGACTGTCCCATGCATGCTTGAATTCCACCACTGATTTTGACTCCACAACCTCCTCCGAAGGTCGTCCATGCATCCACAACCCTCTCTAGAAAAATACTTCCTTAAATTACCTCTGAGCCACCCCCTATCTTCAAATTGTGCCTCTTGTTCTTGCACGCCTCTTTTTGAAAGATGCTACCCTCTTGGACTTTGTTGATTCCCTTGCGGTACTTGAACATTTCTATCATGTCCCCCTCTCCCTCCTTTCCTCAAGCTATACATATAAGCCCTTCGTCTCTTCATATGTCTTCTGGTGCAGACTCTGCACCATTTTTAGTTGCCTCCTCTGGACAGCTTCTATCCTGTCTATGTCTTTATGGAGATTGGGTCTCCAGAACTGCACACAGTACTCCAGATGGGGTCTCACCAGCTGTCTGTACAGAGGGATAATAACTTCCTGTTTTCTACTGGTGATGCCTCTCCCTATGCATCCTAGTATCCCCCCAGCCCTTCTTGCTGGCCTCTCACATTGCTTGCCAACCTTTAGGTCATCTGATATGACTACCCCCAGTTCTCTTTCCATTTTTGTTGTTGTTAGTATCTCACCCCCCATTGTGTACTCTTCCCCTGGGTTTTTGTTTCCCAGGTCCATTACCTTGCACTTCTTAGCATTGAATCTAAGCTGCCATACATTTGACCATTCCTCTAACCTTGCCAAGTCCTTCATCCTTTCCACCCCACCTGTGCATCAACTCTGTTGCAGATCTTTGTGTCATCTGCAAAAGACATACTTTCCTTCCAGTCCCTCTGCAATGTCACTTATAAAGACATTGAAGAGGACCGGTCCTAATACTGAACCCTGCAGTACCCCACTAGTAACCCTCCTTTCTTCTGAGTGGTCTCCATTTACTATTATTCTCTGTGTCCTATTCTCCAGCCAATTCTTTACCCAGGATGTCATCTTGGGACCCACTCCCAGGCTGGCTAACTTGCATATTAATCTTTTGTGTGGGACTGTGTCAAATGCCTTGCTAAAGTCTAGGTAGGCCATGTCCACAGCCCCTCCCTGATCTACTACTTTGGTCACCCAGTCAAAGAAATCTATCAGATTCGTCTGGCATGACCTTGCCGCTGTGAATCCATGCTGCCTAGGGTTCAGTGCCCCTCTGGTCTCTAGATACTCGACAATTCTTTCCTTCAGAAGTGATTCCATCATTTTCCCTATCACTGAGGTTAAACTAACAGGTCTGTAGTTTCCTGCTTCTGCCTTGCTCCCACTTTTGTGAAGGGGAATCACATCTGCCCTCCTCCAGTCCTCGGTACCACCCCATCCTCCCATGATTTGTAAAAAGGGTAGTCAGTGGTGTCACTAGTTCTACCCTTAGTTCTTTAGAATTCTGGGATGAATCCCATCAGGCCCCATTGCTTTGTCCACCTTCAGTTTAAGAGTTCTTTCAGAACCCTTTCTTCTGTAAATGGGTTGGTATCAACTTCTGTATCCAGAGTGTTTCTACTGTTTGTTTTAGGTACCTCCCTCTTCATTTGTAAATACTGAGCAAAATATTTGTTTAGTATCTTTGCCTTTTCACAGTCTCCTTCCCACCCTCCCTCCCTTTATTAACCTCACTATCCCTCCCTTGGTCTTCTTTCACTCCTGATGTACCTATAAAAAGTTGTATCCCCTTCTTAATGGAGTTGGCTATCTTTTCCTTGGTTTGGGCCTTTGCTGTTCTGACTGCCTTCCCAGCCTCCTTTGCTTTAACTGATACAGTTCTCTGTCCTGCTCTCTCTGCGATTCCTTGTACTTCCTGAGTGCTTTCTTTCTCTTGAACCTTCACTGCCACTTCCTTTGAGAACCATAGTGGTTCTTACATCGTTTGTTTTGTTTATTTGCTTCACACAAAGGCTCAAGTACCTCTGTGATGGCAATTTTATTATTCCCATTGTTTTCCACCCTCCTTCCTGCCCATTTGCTAGTGCATTCCTTAGGCACTCCACCCATTTTGGCAAAGTCAGCCCTCCTAAAGTCCAGTACTTTTGCCTTTGTATGGCTTGACCTCTATTGCTGTGTTCATTGTGAACCATACTGTTCTGATGGTCGCTAGTTCCCAGATGGCTACCCACTTTCACATCTGTGACCTCTTCCATCTCCATTTGAGAGAACCAGGTCTAAGATTGCCCTCTCGAGTGGGCTCCAATACTAGTTGTCTAAGGCATGCCCCCTGTAGGGCATCTAGAATAACCCCACTCTTCGAAGTGGCTGCTGCAACTGCACTCCAGTTAACATCTGGCATATTCAGATCACCCATCAGCAATATCTCCCCTTTTTCTGCCTTTCTAAGTATACTTTCTATTATTTCCTTGTCCATTTCCTCCCCCTGTGATAAAGCATGCCCTGGAGTGCATTATTGTGATTATATGCTGGACCCCTACAGTAACATAAAAAAGACACAAACACAGGACAAACAATTAATTGTTTTTTACTCTTTTTAAACTGTGAAAGTATATTAGTACATAAAATAGTCCAATATTGGAGGCATTAATCAGGGTAACTGTAGTAACTTTTAACTGGTTATAATAAATATTTCATAAATAACACATTGCAAGCAGTCAGTTTAGTGTAACATCAACAAATATTAGAAACTAGGCTTTTTTTCATTTCGTTAATGTTAAGTGAGCATTTTGCAATGCAGCAAGTCATAAAGGAGTGGCTAAAAACAAGAGCCCTGAGCACAACCTGTTTATATGCAGCACTATCCCTATGCTCTGTCAAAAACCTTCGTCAGAGAAACTAGAAACCACTCACCTTCTGATGCATCAGCTTCCTGAGGTGACTTTCAACTTTCTTGAAGGAAAATCTTTTGAAGAATGTCCAATTCAATATTTACAAAGCCAAACTTACCATTATTGACTTGCTGCATTGCAAAATGCTCACTTAACATTAACGAAATGAAAAAAAGCCTAGTTTCTAATATTTGTTGATGTTACACTAAACTGACTGCTTGCAATGTGTTATTTATGAAATATTTATTATAACCAGTTAAAAGTTACTACAGTTACCCTGATTAATTCCTCCAATATTGGACTATTTTATGTACTAATATACTTTCACAGTTTAAAAAGAGTAACAAACAATTAATTGTTTGTTCTGTGTTTGTGTCTTTTTTATGCTACTGTGGGGGTCCAGCATATAATCACAATAATGCACTCCAGGGCATGCTTTTTCCTAGGATTGGCACTTCTCGGGCACGGAAGGCCACAATGCACCCAAGGCGTGCTGATGTCCTATGATAAAGTATGCCATGTCATGTATTATTGCTTCATTATGAACCGGATAGGAGAAATCCTGAAAGCTCACTGGTTGACAGCATTCTCTACCTGTGCTGCTATTTAACCGTAAAAGCTCAGGTAGAAAAAAGCTCCTGCCAACAGGTTTTTCACTTGACTTGATAGCACTCCGCCCTAAGTACCTTTACCAGGTGCTATAGCTGCACCACCTACTGGCTACCACATGAAATTACAAAACTTTATTTAATGTGTATCCCTGAATCTTTTTTAAAACATTTTTTTTGTTTCCATTATTTTAATAATACATAAATGGATCCAGTTTATAATCATAGCAATGCACTTCAGGGTGTGTTTTATCATCAGATAGCATCACTTCTCGAGTGCATAAGGCTCTAACTTTGCTTTATGCCTCACAAGGAACCTGAGGCATGTCGATAGCCTATGATAACACACACTCTGTCCTGTATTATTGCTTAATTATAAAAACAGGTAAGAGAAACCAAACCTCTGATTGGTCAGATGTGCTCACATGACAGCACAACAGCACAGGTATGAAATACTTAAATTTCTGAAACTCATAATTCATTTTTATAATAAAAATCAAAGGAACCATTTTATAATATCAGTAAAGAACTCCATGGTGTGCATAACAGTGGGTAATGGCACTTCTGGGTGTATAAGGCACTTGGCATTGTTTTGACACTCACCTCCGCATGCAGCTATCTCACAATAATGCACACCCTGTTATGCTTTATTGCTTGTGTATTGTAGATATGTGATTTTCTTTATTTTTGCTGTTATAATGTAATGACATTTGTCAATCAATAAACTAGAAACTTGAACTTAAAAAATGCTTTATTGCTTAAATATTAATTTCTGCTTGAAAGTATCAGCTGATTGGTCAAGTTTAGTGCTGTGCAACACATTTTACTGCTACCGGGGAGACCGAGGATGCACACAAGCCCCAGAATCCCCCACTAGGTTCATCTGGGGAAGGGCATGTCATGGAAGTAAACCACTCAGCTCCTGTGGAGCGAGGGTGAAGTCACCAGGCATTTGCATGTCCCCTACTGAAGAAAGCAGCATTGGTGTTAACTGTGGCAGCAGCTGCTTTCCCACCTTCCCAGGTGGAGGAGCGATGTGGGCATGGTGACTCTGATCATTGGGGTGAGGACTGAGAGAAAAGTTTAAATATTTAAAATCTCAGTATGCAGCGTGGGCAGTACCTTTTGCACATGTGGAGGGAAAACAGAGGTGTATCATAAATAGTGGAACATGCTCTAACCAGAGTGCCTCATCTATAGGGTGTAGGACTACAGAGCTGGGGCTGGATTTTCAAAGAACTGTGGCATGTTTTTCCTGCAACCACGCTACTTGTGACATGCCTGTTGGACCACATAAAATGTGATCTAACTTCAAGTTGCAAGTGCTGCGAGTTGCTTTTCAAAAATGACATGTGTCAAAATGATGACACATGGTGTGTCACCCTGGGCAATCACCTATCGATTTTCCAGGTATGCCCCGGTATCAACTTTCCTGGTGGGCCCCCTGTACCCCAGTCTGACCCTCCTGCTTTCCGTTCCTGCTGTGAATCTCGTAATGGTTATTAACCATGCTTTTTCATACTCTGCACCAGCCTTATGGAATGGACTTCTGAGAACAAAATGAAAACTCCGCTGAAGAAAAGGCTACTAACACGACTAGCTGGCCCACTGAGGAAGAACTGTCTAGGTTGAAGTGCCAGGGTGTTGATTGCTGTCCATTTTTTGTCTCCAAGTTTGGAAAAAACAGCCACTGTTTTAGAGCTAGTCATATTATTAGCACTTTTTACAGTGCAGTGTTCTTTTTGTTCTCAGTACTGATTTGTTTAAAACCGCTGCTACAAACTGTATCGGGTGCCTTCTCTTCATTCCCACAGAATGGACTTCCCCCTGAAGTTCGATCAGCTGACTCCCTTTTCATTATAAATCCTTACTAAACTCGTATCTTTACTTTGTGGCTTACAACTGCCGACGTATTCAATGCATAACACCTGAATTGTTATGTACGTCTTTTATCAGTACATTAGTTGTCAATGTAACTGCTTTATATTTATATAATTCTATTTATTTATGTATTTCTGTACTGTGTGCATTTATTTATACACGTTTAGGGAGCATTAGACAAAAATTCCTATTTTCAGACATGACTCACACAGTACCTGTCATTTACAAGCCATATAGCATGCAATATTTGTCATTTAACATACACTTTAACATATAATCAGTTGCAGTTACAGGTATATGAGTTTTTCTTTAACAAGCCTGTTCTGGAATTTGATTTAAAACATGTTATATACGATACTTCTTTAATGTTTGATGGTAGCAGGTTCCAGAATTTTGGTGCAGGAAAACTAAACTTGTTTTGGCCCATGGCACTGTATGCCAGCCTGGGGAAAGTGGTGTTATGAACCGCAGGCACTGCAACACCTCTGGGTGGGCCAAGGAGCCTGCTCCCTCACGAGGGATTGAGCACATGTCCATTGTGCTTCATCTGGTAAGGCCAACAAGAGTCTGATGCCCAACACCAGGGCAGTGGGAGGGATGAAAAACAGGAATAAAATCCAAGTTGTTGCTGGGGGATGGCTGGCAGTAACCTAGGGCTTTGTGCCATGTGGACCCCCACTGGTAGGAGCGACAAGACTAATGGAAGATTGGGATGGGGTGTGGCTGTGGGGGGTATGCACACAGATGTGAGGATTGGTTGGGTGACAGTGGAGGAGAATTTAATTTATTTGATTCAATTTGTTTGTATTTTGTGACTAGGAAAGGCACGCTGAGCTGTAACAGCTAATTTCCATGTGTGTTCTTGAGTTAGTGGGGGCCGGGGCTCCAAGGACTTGTTTTATTGCTGGGGGTATATTGGCCATGACACTGGGTAAACTCACCCCTCTTCTTCAAAAACTGCCATGGCATCTTTTACTACCACCTGGACAGTGACCAGGGATGGGCAGGAGGCACCTTGGTCTAACATGTCATTCAAAGGACGGCACTTCAAAAGTGCAGCACCTTCCCTCGTACTGCACTATAGTATCAGTTAAGTGGGGGCTAGAACCCTGAACTGTCTGATCTTCTGGTTCCAGAGGAGAGTGTGCTATCTTCTGAGCCACTGACACAGCTTGAGAAAAATCTGGATGGAGAAAAAGAATTGTAGGGCTAGGTGACCTGAGGCAGAGGGTGGGTAGTTTGGGTGCGTACCACCCAGAGGCTAGGCATACGATTCCTGCAGTGAGTAGCAATGATCTCTATGGAGACAGTAACCACTCACCTACCCCCCCAGAACAGAGGCACAGGTCCAGCTGCGACAACCCCAGAAATCACGGACACAGAAAGAGATGGGTGGCATAACAGTGGGAAATGGGATCATCTAGCCCCCCCTCAAAAAAAATTTAAGATTAGCATGAACACCATCTAAAGACTACAAGAAGATCTTACTAAATGCAAAGACAAATTTCTTTTTCCTGTTTCCTTCCAAGCCTGCAGACGCATAATTAAGGTGGTTTCTTGCCAGTCCTGTTTTAGCTTACATGTTTCTGTTTTAATGTTGACCATAAAAAACATATCACTTAAAAAACATACAACAGTTTAAAACATGCAATAAGTAGTGTGATGGCCAATTCCATATCGTGTCAGCCTTGTTATTATTGTATATATGAAAATGAGGGGAAACCAACATTTCCTAGAATGACACTTTTATTATAGGTTTCTTTCCTCCTGCCAGCGTGAGTTTCTGGCTCCCTTTCTCATATTGTGTTAACATTATGGGCTCGTATTATTTTCTGAGTCAAAATAAAGTCCCTTATATTTATGGTTGAGACATGATTTATTATGAGAACCAATGTGGCGAGCAAGGAATGTTCTGGGCTGTCTACAGTCAGGTTCGATATACTTGTAACAATAGTAAGCAAAAGGAAAGAGATGTAGCACCCACAACAAAGAGATGACGGCACTCGGTAATGAAAAAAGCTTACCGTTTATTGGGTGAAAGGTGCCATATCCACTCATACAGTCTATATGAGTGCAGTGTCCATCACCAGGTTGCAGGTGGAGAAATTGCACCGGCAATGACTTGATGACGAGGTAATTTGGTGGCTCATGTTTTGCTTGGTGGCTACCAAGCTTCATCAGAGTTCACAAATTTGTGTAGAGAATAGCTAAAGTGGATAGCAGAGAACTGTTCCCAGAAGTGACAACAGCAACACCGGGGCAACATAAGGAAAATGGTAGAGGTAGGTTTACAAAGGATAGCAGGAATACTTTTTCACAGAAAAAGTTTTAGATAAGTGGGTAAAGAGAGGCAGGGGATGTTTACATGCATGGAACGGCCTACCTCAGGAAATGGTGGATATGAATACAGTGCAGGACTTCAAACAGGCATGGGATAGGCATAAGGGAGCAATACAGATGAATATGAATAGATAGGCCACTGACAGAGTAAAGGCCTATGGCACATTCATAAAGTAGAAAAAATAGGCAAACTGGATGGGCCTTGCGGTACTTATCTGCCATCAACGTCTATGTTTCTATATCTCGAAAATGCTTCGAGATACAGATTTTTTGCTAAACGCAGCTTAGTACACCTTCAGGTGTACTATGCACATGTGCAATTTACCAGTCCATGATTACAGCTGCAGTGGAAGTTTTTCAAAGGTTGCTATGGTTACTTGGCTATTGCACTATTTGCAACACAGAGGTTACTTGCAATGTGTCTAGGCCTGCGCTATGTCTCTATAATTATAGGTAGGTAGGGGCCCTGTGCTCCCACATATGGCTAACATTATGCAGTAATGGGACTGCTGGGCCATCCGTTATGCAATAATGGGAGCGCAGGGTCACGTCATGGAGATGCCAGCTCCAGGCCCTGCGCTCCCAAAACTACTGTATATAAGGGTAAGATTACACTTTCTCAAAAAGTAAGGAAATACATTGCAAAAAACTTTGTTAATGCATCAGTTAGGGTTGAAGCAACAAAAGTAGGGGTTTATTGGGCCTAACTCTCACCCCATTCTCCTATGCTGTATCATGTAAGCTTTGTTACAGATGGAATGTGGTGAGAGTTAGGGCTGACAACCCCAAGGCACATTCCATCACCTGTTGGTCTGTGGCGGGTGGGGGTAGGGTGTTTGGGTGTTAACCCTAATGCCTCATTTCCCTACTTTTGTCGCTTCAACCTTAACTGGTGCATTAACAATGTTTTTTGCAATGAATATTATATATATTTATAACATGGGTTCCGAAAATGCTGTCTTCTGATTCGTCCAAACAGGTCACCTGACCATTGATTAATCCCTGATATGCCCACAGTTGCATATTCACAGGGCTTTATTCTACTATTTCTTTAGGTAAAACTCTAACATATCATTGCCCATGTTATAAGAGGATTAACCCACTCCAGGATATGGGTTTACAGAGCGTTAATCCATGCCTGGGTGGTTAAAGTCACTAGGTTTCACCTCATGACTCCAACCACCCCCACAGGCATGGATTAAGTAAGCAATAAGACATGAGGCGGTGTGCATTAGACACTTCTAATGCATGGCCATGGGTGTAGTGAGGTATGAGGCCAAAGGCTGAGTGCCTTCAGCCACTGGCAGTGCATTAGAAGTGTTTATTGCACACCCCCGGAGTGGCTTATTGCACTTATAAAATGGGTCTTGATATTTTGTATGCATAAATAAATTAACATTAATAGGTTAAAATAATTAAAAAAAAACACATTTGCCTAAATTTTACATAAAATAGTTCCTCCGACCAAATGAGGTTGAGGCTTTGTGTTTTTGGAGTTAATGTGTTTTGTTCTGTTTAGGCTGCCCCACTTGTAGTTTTATTTTCATTCTCTTTCTTTGTGAGGTTAGAGAGCCCTGTGAGATTACTGAGCCATGTGCCTTGTCCCAATGTCTCATAATTTAATTCAGAGGGTGACCACACTGGCACATAAGTTTCTCCTACTTGCCCGAAAGTGAGCAGGAGCCACCACAGGTTAAGTGGCATCAGGGGCATTTGCCATCCGTGATTGAGAGGATGGCAACACTGAGTCCCGAGAGCTGTGCTGGTGAAGAGATGACTGTGCCAAATCTTTCAGCAGAAACCCCAAGCAGTAAATACCTGGTGAACCACAATCAGTAGCTATGGGTACTGTAACAGCGACACAGACTGTGGTGGGCTGGTCAAATAGTTTCATCTCCCTGGTGACAGGTGCGGCAACAGCCTGCAGAATGTTGTAGTTGTTCATCCGATTGAGAGCCCTTACCCCCGCATACTGTACCAGTGTCACCTATGACCCTCCACCCCCACCCCATACTGGCATATGAATTGTTTTTCTTAATTTTTAGTTATAGGTTGAGTGAGTGGCTGTCACTGGCATGAGAGGAATACAGGCAGGAATTGCTTTGCAGGGCTCGTGGTTAGTAATGTTATGGCATCATGGCGGCTGAACTCATTAAAATTATTTTTCTGCAGTAACATGACACTTATTTTGTATGAGCTAATTATATAGCACATTAGTATTTTCTTGCTTATGCTGTACATTTTATATCCTTTATGTAAACTGTTGCAAACATTTACATACTGCTGATGAACGTGCAGTGTGGAACATTCAAATTCTGACAGAACGAAATTGTGCTTCATTTTGGAAAATTGCACAGATTTCCATCAGCAGAAGATTTCCGACATTCCTCATACAGAACACGTTTCAAGGATTAATGATCCACAGTTTACATAAACTGCAGATTCTTTTTTCTTCAATCTGCAGAAAGTTATTCTGCGGTGCATGTGATCAGCAGAAATTTATTTACACAGAAATGCTTTTCAGAATTCCACAGAATTTAAAAAGTGATTTCAAGAAGCATTTTGGAAGCAGAGTTGCCTTTCTGCATGAATTCCACCAATAGAATTCCACATTATGCGCAATCGTACTGATGATTTTACCAACTCTAATTTATTTAGTCAGTTTGAGCAGACATTGCTGCAGTTCTGTGCGTTCGCACGCCATGCGTTCTTATGTGACTTATGTACTTCATCAATCTGTTGACACCAACAGAGTTCTCATACCATTGTCAATCTTCTTGTCAGCGTCAGTGAAAATAACATGACACAGTGCAGGAGTTCCCCTTTCTTTAATTTGACAGTGAAACCTAATGCTTGTATCTGCTCTGTTAAATTCTTCCCTTCGTCCCTTAAAAGGATTAACTCTGTTGGACTGATCAAGCCAAATCAATATACCTGTGTTAATGTACCAGCAGAGCAGGGTGGGTGGCAGTGGTTAAATTGAAAAAGTTCAGGTGGGGGAACCATCATTTCTAAGTGGTGGAACTCACCTATAGTATTCAATGGTGAAAGAGTAAAAGATAACAGAGGTGCAGGAATTCTGTCATACAATTTTGTAAGAGGGGATGGAACTGAGTTCCTGTGGGCTTCTGCCCAATTTAGCCCTTGATGGGTGGGACAGAACATATGGGAGAGGAAATGAAACCAATGGTTCACACTGGCCTGTTCAGTGCAGCAGGTCCAGAGTTCTTGGGTAACATTACAGTGTGTGTTTGAGCTGATTACACAGCTTGTTTTTACTCTATATGGTATGCTTGGTACTGGTTCTAGTTGCAGTTTGCCTGTTAAGACCTAGCCAGATCCATCAGAACTGGAAAAGTTGGTGCACACACCTTTAGTTTCAAGAAGATTGATGCCTCCAAATCTGGATGTGGGGGCTTGGCTCCCATATCTTCTCTGTCAGGGCTACATGGGAGGACAGCTGCATGAGTCTCAGTCCCCTTCAACTCCTCATACAATCCCAAATGTGAGCTCCCTCATCCCCCAATCACTTACTGAAGTCAACATGTGCAGGTCAGCAAAGGCATACAGCAACAAGAAATGGGGGCACTAGGGTCCTCCTTTTCGATGAGCCTGTCAGTTGCCATTTAACCTATGAGAATGGGCTGCAACAGAACCCTGTCCGCAGTTTACATTCCAAGGGCCGAGAGTCTGGTCATGGCAGCCTTCCTTTGGGAGGGTCCATTTTCAACAATCATATTTTGCTGTCATTCACACTGCTGTGGGCGTCCTTTGTTCCCTCCCTCCCCCAGTTAGACTTGTTTGCCTTCAGACAGGCTTTCCAGTTCCAGATTAGGGGTGGGTTAACCTTTCCTGCTTCTAAGTATAACTAGTTGCATATCCAAAAGGTTCTAAAGTGATCTTATCTTCAAACTTCTTTTCAAACCTAGTAATTTACATACATTTGCGTATTGATTATATATAGAATAATGTATGGGGTTGTATACAGAATGAGAACTGTATACGTCCCCGAGGTGTGTGATGCTACATAAACTCTGAGAGTGAAGCTCGAGGGGTTTAAGCATCACATACCAGTGATCTGTATAAACATCGAGTTTAGGCACATCATCCCGTGTCTTATTTTAATATAATTGTGCAATTCTTTTTTTGCCTCAAGGATCTTATTAGTGTTGATTCTGCCATTTCACCCATGGCTCCAGAGGCCTATCCCCCCCCCACCTCAGACCACTCTGTCTACTTCCCTAGCCTTCTGTGCCTTCCCCGAGTCAGCCTCCTGGGTTTACCTTTTGGTAGTGTTTCCCCTCCTCTCAAGAAAGCGGAAAGAAAGAAAGAAAGGAAGGAAGAAAAGAAAGAAAGAAAGAAAGAAAGAAAGACTGTGGATGACAATCTTCCTTTTACAAGTTAAGTGTGAAGATTTCAATCAGTGATTACTCTGCATTTATATGTACAGTTACTGTGTCTCTTACGGTTTTAAGAGTGGATTCTTGAGTTCCTTAGGTGACAGAACTATGAAGCTGAGCACTTCTGGCACATAAAGGACTTGAGAAGAAACTTTTATAACCATAAGAGACACAGGAACTGTAGATATAAAACATGTTGTAATATATGGATAAGCCTCAATAACACAATCCTAAGCCATACAAAAGGTTTCCGATAACACACCACTGCTGCTTCAATAATACCATCCTGAGACAACTGATAATACCACAGTTCAAAGTTCATCTCTGACCAGTAATATTATCATTGCAGTTCAGCAGCATGAGGGCAGCTACCAGCATGCGCCTGACATTTTTAAAAGTGTGCCTTGTGATTGGCTGCTTTCTGTCTGTGGGCAGGCAGAACAATTTTGAAAACATGGTGGCCGTCTCTCGCTCACCGAGAGCACTTCATCCTCTCCACATTGTTTCGCCTGTAATTTTCCCCCAAAATGGAAAACAATATCTGGTTGATCCTGCATTCACTCAAGATGAAAACACCTGACAGGTAGGACTGCAACAAAATATAATGACCAATGCCACTCTCTGACTGATGCCACTCTCTGACCGATGCCACTCTCTGACCAATGCCACTCTCTGACTGATGCCACTCTCCGACCAATGCCACTCTCACTTCGACAGAAGTTTGCTTGGGTAGGAATGAGACAGTGCGGCGGAGTGCTCAGTGGTTGTTGGTGGCCCACATGCATGTAGGATGGCCTCGCAGCATGTGACAAAAAAACTAGAGCCACTGGAAAATTTTAAACCACATCCATATATTACAAAAAATAACAAATAGACAAGTGTGTGTTTCAAGACAGTAATACCATCTCGAGGTTTTGGGGACTTTGGGAACCTCTTGAGCTTCACTCTCGAGATTCCAAGTCAAAGACCTGTCTTGAATACTTGTGTTAGTATTGTGCCATTGCTGTGCGGGATGTCAGGGAATTTTGTGTCAAGTACAAGTGGTGCTTCTGTGTAATTATACCCAGCCTTGTTTTGTTTCAAATCCTTGATCTACTCTTATTGCCCACTTCCTGAATATTAGGTACACCCCACACAATGCAGTCACTTATGATGCAATAGCCTCCTCTCCTCCCACTGCATCTTGAGTAGCTGGACTATGTTGGGGTGTTCAGAAAAGATGCAGTGGGTGTTGATTAAAAAATGTAAACAAACAAATTTAAGTGTGGTAACACCAGTATGGTAAGCAGTCTGATTTTCACTTTTGAAAAGGAAAAACAGAAAAAGAATCAAACTAACAGCTACATCAGCACTCTACAGAATGTGAAGAATTATAAAATGTGTTTTTTAAATGATGCACAGTTTGAGGCCTAAGGGGGTTGACAGTGTCCCTTTAACTAAAATGGAATCAGGTGCACCGAAAAATTAGTTGTTGCAACTGGACAAAACACATATGCCTGAAGAAGAACCCATGTGGGTTCAAAGCACCGGGCATCTGTGCTCTTGCTCCTTTTTACACAATAAACCACTTTGTAGCAGTTGCTCTGCTGTGCTTTTTTTTTGGAGGGGGGAATGTTTAACCAGGACAGGCACACTAAGCTGAAGCTTGTTTTCAGGTCTGACCTGGGAGCACAGGGAAGTTAAGTGACTTGCGTCACACAGTATGCAGGTGAGTGCTGTGGGATTCAAACCCAGGTCTCCAGGTTTTGTGCAGCGAACATTTTTTCCTTTTTTTCAGAAGCCTTATAATGATATGTGGATGCATCATTATTTCACGGTAAAGCAGGCACAAGTTACATAAATGCCACCAAACATTTTAAATGACATTCAAACATTTTTTTGGCATTTCCAATGCTGCAGCTTCAGACCAAAAGTAGGAACTGCATCTGTGGTCTTCCTTTTGAAAATGCTGCTCTTCGTTGTCTCTCATTCTTTTCCTCCCATTGGTCAATCTTCTGGGATCGAGAGATGATGTTTGTTTTGTCCTCCACTTGAGAAGTCCGGAGAGATGAGAAAGGGATGACAAAACCAATTGTAAAGACTTTATAACCAGTGACTTGTTAACCAATTGAACTCTTTCAGTGTCTATATGGTTGAACTTTTTATTTCACAGCAGAGCACCACACAGCTGCTGTCTCCACTAACCAAAACCTTCGAATGGTGCACTTTAATTACCACTATTATACCATATTATAGGGAGCAAGGGAGGGAGAGAGAGAGAGGCTGGTTGCCTGTGATGGAGTGGGAATCACAGTACCCAAGCTCGAAAAACTCACCTTTCCTTTTCATGCAGCTTTACATGCCAATAGGTATTGCAAACCAAGAAGCAGCGGTTTAATATAAACCAACAATATATGCATTTAAACCAACACCTAGATAATGAAATAAAAACATACCAGATGAAGCAAATTGTTTTGACATGTGTTCTTGTCATCTGTTTTTGCTGAAGATAATGTGGTGTAAACTTTATTAGGGGAGAGGTTACCAGGAATGCTGATTGACATAGCAAGGACACTTGAGGGTGAGAAATTCTAGGTATTCACTGCAAACCATTTGAGTTGTTTTTCAGATAAGCAGCAGAATAGAATTGTAAGATAAAAACTATTGCAAGTGCAAGCATTTGCATTTCAACAGTATGCCAACATACAAAGAAACAAAGTATGCTTTGATAACTTTTCATAAAAAAAAGGATTGCTTTCAATAAAAGAGAACACCGAGTACGTAAACATGCAAGAACTGTTGTTGCAATTTTCGTGAATTATTTTAGATATTGATGCAAATGTATAGATTCTTGTTCTAATACTCTGTGTTGACTTTGTTGTTTTAAATGCCTTGTATATGTTCCTTCTTGGGCCCAGCCACACTCACCGGTGACCCTGCCACTTACCTCGACTGTTTTCAACCCCATGGGCTTGACCTCTGCATCCCCCATGTGGCAAGGTCTGGGTACACCGGATCCAACCTCCTGCCTCATCCAGCAAACTGAAGTAGGAGTTCCTGGGTACAACATGAGTGGCCAGTGGCTAGGGTCAGGCAGCAAGCACACCCAGGATCATCCGAGGGATCAGGCGTTTCCACTTTCTACGGTCCCCTCCCCTGGGATGTCACTTCTCTAGAGGCTTCATGCGTGCACATGCAGAGTGTGTCCTCGTGGAACCTGGCCAATGTCCCCACTCTGCACTGTGTAGTCGCTATACTGCCACCTCTAGTCACCTCGCTGCTGCAACACTGCCACCTGGCTGACCACCCGTGGTTACCTCGGCGACCACCTGTGGTGACCCAGGTGGCCTTCTTGTGATGGCTGCAGCTGCCCTCCATTCCCAGAAGAAGACAACATCCTCTTGATATTCCTTCACCGGGCTGGCCCACAAAGACCCAAGCACATTACCACTGTACCAATGGGCTAACTCATGCCTTTGTTCTTTTAAGTCAATGGGTCCTAGTTTCATAAGATTTGTATGCCATAGACAGTGCCTACAGCAAGAGGTATTTGAAAATAGCACCCATGCACAGAATGTGAGAAGTTCTTTCGGAAAAGGGTGCAGTGTTATTATAATTCTGTATGGATTAGGACAGGAATAACATTGTATTTTTAAATTGTATTTCAAGCTGTTTAAAAGAGAATGCTATTAATTTTTTTTCTTCAGCTTTACATTAAATCTATAATTTTAAGTGCAACTACACGGACAGCATTTGAGGACAGCAGGGCCTGGATTTTGAAAGAACTGCATCGTAACTGACTTTGACCCCCCCCCCCATGTACGTAGTCCTCAGGATCTTTCCTCCTGTGTGCATGACTCTGCACTTCTTTACACTGGACTCGAGCTGCCATATGCCAGACCAATTTCCAAGCTTGTCTGCAGGATCACCAAGGCACTATTATATGGTTATATACTGGTCTCCTCTTGCAGCCGTAGGATGTCAGAACTGCTTACATTTTGCTTGCGGTTCCCTCACCTTAGGAATAAGCAAAGGAGAAGCTGGCCCAGTGGCACTCAGGGTTGAAGTGCTGAATGCCACACCTCACTCCGCGCTGGCACCTGCCCCATCACCCGGCTACTCCACAGATGATCCACTCTAGATACTAAGTAACCTGCCACGAGGGCTAATTCTGAGGGGAACCTCATGACCATGGTGAGTACTGGGGGAGAGGGGGAGCTGGCTCAGGGTAGGAAGGACAGGGCTGATAAGCTGCCCCTGAACTGAGGCAGACAAAAAAACCTTTGTGGAGGAAAAAAAAAAGAATAAGCAAGGAGTTGTGCATGATCATAACAGTGCTACACAGCACTCCTACATTACAAGAATAGATAAGAGGAATTATAAATGTCTCAGTCGGGTTATAGTGCTAGCAGGTGTAACAGGTGCAGGGGTATGCAGGTTTAGGTAGCACATACAAATTTAGGTTATTTATATCTACTGTGCAGTTCTACAGTGTGCTGGATAGTAAACATTATTATTTTTACTTATTAAGCATGATTTACAGAAGTATCAACATACTGTACATCACAAACATGCAGACTACAGATAGTAGCCATCTGCAAGCATGCTTTTCATTGCATGGTTTTAACTATCAGCAGAGTCAGCCAGTGTGACTCCAGGTGCAAGAGATTGTTGGAGTGTAATGATGCCGTCTATGCAGAGGCCTGCATTCCCATGTCATAAAAGCTCTATTATACAATGGGGGTATGAAAATCCTGTAACCTCATTGGTCAAAACACATCACATGACCATGATAAATCCTCCAGTATACCCACTGTAAATGTTTTATATCACTATAAAAACAACAAAAAAAAAACAAGTTGAACATTGTATAATAGCAATATACCATGACAGGGAGTGGGTATATGAGTGGATTTACCATGCCTGGTGTGGTTAAGTCACTCGGCTGTGCCTCATGACCAAACCACACCAGGCATGGTAAATCCCCCCATATACCCACTCTCTCTCATGGTATACTAAAATTATCATCCGTGTGTAACTGTTTCAAGCCTCCGTAGGGTAATGCTTTTTTTTTTCTTGATGAATCTCAGTTGTCACCAATGTCAATCTACGCAATTACTGTTATATGATGTAAATACTGCCTGTGTATATGTTTTACTACAATTGTTAGTACCTCCTGTAATAAGCTGTATCTCCTAAGTTGCCTTGTATGTATCTTGTATGTTCTGTACTCTCCCGGGTCGTTCCTGAAAATAGGCATACTACTTGTCTAGTGTACCTACCCGGTAAACAAAAGCTAAATAAATAAAATAAATATTGCTTAAACAGGCACTGCAGGCTATTGAATTTCCTACTGCTGCAACCTGCTCTGATATCAGCCGAAAGGGATTCTGGGTTCTGTAATTACAGAAAATGACAGCCTGGAAGTAAGCAAAATTAGACTCATACAATCTACTATACCACAGTAAACAGTAAGTAAAAAGAATGTTTTTGTAAACAAAATGCAAATTGGGACCAGCCCAACACGTGGGTGTGGGGCCATTGGTGCAGACTGTTTCTGAAGCTTTTGTATTTTGACCTGAAGCTTGTATTATATTTGAGGGTGGCTTGTACTGCAAAATTTAAGTGCTGAAAATAAAATATTACTTATCCTGGATTTGATCAAGATTGAAGTTATTCCATTTCACATCAAAATAATCGTAAGAAACATCAACTGTACTTTAAAAAGAAATACAATAATGATCACATTTACAAGGATAAAAATTTCAGACAGCCCCAACTATAGTGTTTCATATGACATGACTGGAACCCTAGCTAGAAGCTGTTGCTTGTATTTGCGGGTGACTTCTATTTCATGAAATAAGATACTTGACTTCCAAATGTGAAAATTTGAAATTAGTTGACTTCCAATTTTGTAGGCATGAAACTCAAAAATAGTTGTTTTTTCTGAACAAAATCCAATTTTTACCAGCAATATTGTATATGAACTTCCAAAACGTTATCTTTTGGCAACTCTGACTTTCAGAACATGGGAGCCAGGAATTATTTGGTCTTCCAGAAAACTAAAATGACTTCCAAGCTTGAAGCTACAAAGGCAGTGTAGCGCAGTGGTTTAAGGATCTGAGCTGCAAATCTGGAGACTTGGGTTTGAATCCCACAGCCCCCACTTGCATACTTTGTGACCCTGAGCAAGTCTCTTAACTTCCCTGTGTTCCCAGGTTGCACCTGTAAACACGCTTTCAGCTTAGTGTATCTCACCTGGTTAAACAATTGGGAAAAAAAAATGTTTGACTTCCAATAAAAAAAAAACCAAATAACTGGACACGTACACGTTATGTTAATAAAGTGTCCAGATTACAAAATGTCTGCTGGAGAAATTAGGTGTTTGACCCTAAAAGCTATTGCAAAAAGGAATCTGTATTGGCTTAAAAACAATGAAGGTTGTTGGTATTTTTTTTTTTTGTGTTACATACATAAAATACAGATATTTTAATGTTTGGCGTTAATAATCTCTTATCTGTTGCTGGGTACAGAGTTGAGACAGCGATGGCCAATATATGATGTTGTGGTAGAATTCAGCAAAACATTTGGAAGGGTATGGGAGGAAGCAGCGTTAGTGACTTCTTCACAAGTGTTTCATTACAGTTAATAGGACGGCCTGTGTTTCTTTTATTACATTGCTTATCTCCCATCATGGGGATGGCCCTCCTCTGCTCAGCTTCCCAAAAGAAGAAGAAGTGTTTGCATTTATACAGCACTTTTAATACATACTGCATATCCCAAAGCATTACAAACTATCAGAGAATGGAAGTAAAGTGACTGTAAAAGTGTAGTGGCAGCCATTTCACACATTACCACCTTCACACAGCCTTGAACTATTGCCTGAACTGGTTTTATGGGGATTGGAATGTTGGCCAAGATACTGAGGATTATCCCTTACTTTTGTGAAAAGTGCCTTGGGTTCTTTTACTTCCACCTGGACACCCACTAGAGATGGGTAGAAGGGAACCTCAGTTTAACATCTCATCCAAAGGACAGCACACCGTATCAGTATAGCACCCCCCCAGTACTGCATTCAGATGTCAACATTAGGGTATGAGCCCAGTTCTGGTGTGGGACCAGAACCCACAACCTTCTGATATCAAGGTGGATGTATTACCAACTGACCTGTGCTTTCCTTCTTTCTTTTCCAATCCTTCACTTCTCCAGCTCTTCTCTTCAGCTTCAGGAAGTCCACAGTGCAGCTCCTGTGGCTATGGTGGGCTCCATTGGGGACTGGATGTGGACAGTGGTCCTCCATTTTGTGTAGCTGATGTGTGGCAGGGGAGGGGCCAGTCTGGTTGACAGGGTCCAAGGGGTGCCAGCATTATAAGCAGCACTGTCAGTGGATCAGAAGGCTGCACACTTGCCTCTGAGGCCAGAAGATCAGAAAGTTGTGGGTTCTAGCCCCACACCAGGAACCTGGAGTAAAACCCAGTACCGACATCGTAGTGCAGCATGAGGGGGATGCTGTACTCCAGAGGTACCATCTTTCAGATGAGACGTTAAACCAAGGTCCCGTCTGCCCATGCTGGTGGTTGTTCAGGTGGATGTTAAATATCACATGGTACTTCTCGAAAAGAGTTGGGGAGTTTTTATTAGAATATACAATAACATAAATCAGGAATTCAAGAAAATAAGAAAAAGAGCATTTCATGATTTACAGAGAAGTCTTTCATACATAACTCTTCATAATGTTGTGAAACAAAAGAAAAAGGGAGAAAAAGAAAAACAATGGGAATCTACCAAACCTAATACACTCACAGGGTAAGGCAAAATGAGCATGCACTGCTTGTAAACAGGATAAACAATCTTCAGATACTGCCCTCATTTAGGAATAGATTGCCTCCTCAAAAACTAAACTCCACTAGAAATCCCTACTTAGAAACTTAAAGAGATTACTTAAATCATAAGAAAATAAATTTATAAAAAAACAAATTCAAAAGTAAAAACCGAAGTCTCAAACTCCTACCGAACTCAATGGAGTAGGGGCAATTTTTATTTCAAAAAAATTCATAACATACATATCATCATTATCTTACAGTTTTCCCATCATCATTCACCCTGTGTTCCTCTTTTTTTTTTTTTACACTAACCCTCCTCTCTCCGTCATAAACACATACTCGAAATTCTCTCCCCTCAATCCCTTCATTTTATAATAAATGTAAATCCCCTCCACCACATCAACACACATGCTCTGGGATGCAATTTCAAATCTGTTAAATACTTTTCGTAAAGCTGTTTCACAATGCATGCACAGAGTTTGACATGTCATCATCTTTTGTTGAAACAAGAATTGACATCTGCTTTACCATAAATAATATTTTATACACACAAAAAGAACTCAATGTGCTCGGGTCATACTTTACCAACAGTGAGTGGAACATTCCCAGCGCAACCATTTTGTAAGTCACTTTAGTCATCCATGGCATTTTCCACGTGACCGCTAGGTGGTTCCAAAATACTGTGGAATGTGAGCATTCTATTAGGAAATGTTCCTGTGTTTCTATCACATCCTCACAATCTGGATACAAACATTTCCTATCTTCCAATTTCTTATGCTTATGATTTCCCCTTACCTCAATCCTACCATATGCACACAGCCACTGAATATCCCACATCTGAATTGGAATCCTTGTATCTGTCAGTTGTTTATATACTTCATTCTGTCTACCTTCCAGGCAATGCTTAATATGTGTGTAACCCCCTTGCAAATGGGGGTTCCTAGAAATGCCAGTCTGGGTTTACCTTAGCCCGGTTTGTTCTGTCCTTCTCCCACTGTCTCTCGGGTTTCTCCTGACTTGGCTTCTAATTTTTCTAGCTTCCCAGGTCCTGTTTGCCCTCGTGTGTGCCCCAGCTTGCAGTTAAATGAAAATCCAGCCCCGCGGGGCTTAAACTGCTGACTGTGAGCTCCCTCTGCAAAAGTGCTGCCTCCAGGGTAGCGGGAGTCGTGTTGGCACGCAAAACATCTTTGATGTGGAGCCACTTGTTTTGCCGTCGCCTTGGGGACTGTGCCATGGGTCCCGGGATCCCTTCCACCTATTTGGGACCCGGTGACCACGGACAGCCAGCTGGGGGACCGCTCAGATGAGAATTAAAGGAGTTCTGACCGGGGCTCATTTGAGTATGCCTGTGCAGGGCCCCGGTCATCTGAATAATGCATAACAGTGTGTCTGGCTGCCTCCAGGGTAGCGATGTTCGGCTCCAGCCGAAAAGTAAAGAATTAAAATGTTTTACATAATGGAACTGTTGCTGCTTGTTCGGAATATACTGTGCGTGTGGGGAAAAGTGTTTAAAGTTAAAATGAGTACTGTTTCCTAGCAATTCCAGTATCTGGGACTCTGTGTGTCAGCCTGTCAGCTGCTGCAAGGGGAGCTTGCATAAGTGCAGTAGCGACAGGAAAAGTAAAAGAGCCATGTTTTTCATCTGTGCAGCGACTGCAAGTATAGTCTTTAAGCTATAGAACTGTGGGGCATGTGGGGCAAATAATTACTTCTTTCTGGCTGCACCAGGACATTATTCAGGACTGTATCTAATCTGCTATAAGGGATAGTGGGTTAAACAGCCAATGCCAGCAGTACAGCCAATTGGAATTGCAGCAATAGATAGCCAGGACTTGTGGGACATTCACTGCATCTCATGGGTAAGCACCCAAGTGCTTATGGGGACTTACAGGGACACTATTTTAGGTGCAAATTCCACAACCCAATTGTGCCTCAAGTGTTCAGATTGACAGGTCCTTCAGCAACTTGGAGACATGTCACCCCATCCCTGCTGCCAATCAGGAGTCAAGATAGGAGCTCTATAAAGAGACAATGTTGCCAGTTTGTCTGGAGATTCAGAGGGAGATTCAGAGAGGCAGAGCTGAGAGAGAGAGAGAGAGCAGCAGAGCAGGCTCCAGCCTGCTGGGAGCCCCCCATGGGGGAGGGGCTCAGGCTCTAGCCATGCCATCAGGCCTGAGCCACTTAATTCAATCCCTTTCAGTCTTCGGAGGGCATTTGTTATTTTCTTCAGTTAACATTTAACTAGTTACAATAATTGGGCTTTCTGCAACAGCTAGTCTGGAGGTTGCCAGTACTATCCTCCAGAGGCTAGCCTTCCCTCCCACGTCGGGGAAAGATGTTGACCAAAGAAACAGATGTCCAGCAGCCGTGAGAGTGCTGACCAGACCAGAAGACATCATGCAGTGGTGAGAGCACTGACTAAGTACCTCAGCAGTGAGAGAGCTGAAGAAGTCTTCAGGATGCCTTTGATTGTGGATGAGACCCATAGAGGACCTGAGTGAGTACCCTCGTACGCCCTGGTGCGAGGGAGAAGCTAAGCAAGTAATCTTGGGGGCTCCATGCCCAATTAAGGAATGTGTGCTGTTAAGTGTGAAGTATTAAAGTCATCAGTCTGGGCTACTAACCCCATAAGAGACTGCCTAGTTCAAGTAATGGATGCATCTTGTCCGTGGCCCAAATGGCTAAGTTGCAGGTGCAGCAAGATGCTGGGCTTAGTGAATCATATACATGTGTAGCTATGGGTTAGAGTCTTGCCATCGTGGAGCTGTCTGCCAAGATGCACTTGCCACTTCATGAGACAGGAGGCCCTAGAGCATATTAATGTCTAAGATACCTTAAAGAGAATGTACCTGTTTCTGCACAGAATTTCATCTAAGAGCACTTGGTATAAGTGTTAAATGGCTAGATGTGCTGGATAGGACTCCGCTTGTGGATAATGTTCTTGGTATATAGAATGTACTGGATGTGACTGCCTGTGACTAAAGTATGGGATGCTTGATAAAAGTGTCCTTGCCAACTTACTCTGGATGGATGCCTTTTGGTATATAAAGTACTGGATGTGACCGTGTTTAAACTGCGTTTAGGATGCTTGACAAAAGTATCACCTTTATTGCTTTGGATGGGACTTTCAAGTATTGTGCGGAATGTTCTGGATGTAAGAGCCACATAATTTGTTCTGGAATGTTCAGAAGTCACAGCAGAAAGGTCATGTCAGATGAATCTAATCGATTTCTTTGACTGGGTGACCAAAGTAATAGGCCAGGGAGGGGCTGTGGATATGGCGCACCTAGACTTTAGCAAGGCATTTGACACAGTCCCGCACAAAAGATTAATAATCAAGTTAGCCAGCCTGGGAGTGGGTCCCAGGGTGGTAGTCTGGGTAGCAAACTGGCTGCACAACAGGACACAGAAGGTAATAGTGAATGGAACACATTCTGAAGAAAGGGGAGTTACTAGTGGAGTACCTCAGGGCTCAGTACTGGGTTCTGTCCTCTTTAACGCCTTTATAGGTGACATTGCAGAGGGTCTGGAAGGAAAGGTATGCCTCTTTGCAGATGACACAAAGATCTGTAACAGAGTTGATACACAAGGGGTAGAAAGGATGAGAAGGGACTTGGCAAGGTTGGAGGAATGGTCAGACATATGGCAACTTAGATTCACGCAAAGAAGTGCAAAAGTAATGCACTTGGGAAATAAAAATCCAGGAGAAGAGTACATAATAGGAAGGGAGGTACTAACAACAACAATAATGGAAAGGGATCTGGGTGTAGTCATATCAGATGACCTAAAGGTGGTAAGCAATGTGAGAAGTCAGTAAGAAGAGCCAGAGGGATACATGGATGCATAGGAGGGCATCAAGGCAGAAAAGAGGGGTTATCCTCTGTACAGACAGTTGGTGAGACCTCATCTGAGTACTGCGGCAGTTTTGGAGACCCCATCTCACGCAAGGACATAGACAAGATGGAAGCAGTCCAGAGGAGGGCAACTAAAATGGTGCAGGGTCTACATCAGAAACCATATGAAGAGAGACTGAGAGAGCTTAATATGTATACCCTTGATGAAAGGAGGGACAGGGGACATGATAGAAACTTTTAAGTACCTCAAGGGAATCAACAAAGTCCAGGAGGGTTGCATCTTTCAGAAAAAGAGATGTGTAGAACAAGGGCACAATTTAAAGTTAGAGGGGGGACGGCTCAGGGGTAATGCGAGGAAATTGTTTTTCATGGAGAGTGGTGGACGTGATGGAACCGCCTTCCTGGAGAGGTTGTGGGGTCTAAAACAGTGGGGGAATTCAAACATGCATGGGACAGACATAAAGCAATTATAATGGGGGGGTTGCAGGAAGTAGGCTGTTGGTTAACTAGAATCTGCAGCTTATCCAATAGGTAGGGAAATGGGCAGACTGGGTGGGACAAGTGTTCCTTGTCTGCCATCAAAATCTATGTTTCTATGAAGTGCAGGGCAATCCCTGCTTTGTCTGCTAAAGTGCAGGGCAATCCCTGCTGTGGTTGTAAATAGTAATTTGCTGCTTTTCAAAAATCTGGTTCCAAGTTGCCCCCACCCTCAAATTAATAGCCGGCCACCTCGACCAGCTGCAACTCCATCAGGCCTGCAACATCTTGGACTGTGGTATCTGTTTAACCAGTATAGTATGAGATTGTGGGGTTTCTGCTCTATCTGGGACCGGTACCAGTGTGGGTAATATTAATAATTATGTTTAACATCTAATTTATCAGCAGCTAGATAGCCAGGGCTCTGGATGTCTTAAGTCAAATGGTAAAATGTGATTTATGTCTGCCTGTTAATATGTAGCCAGTCAGCTGGAGGGTTCACCAGCAAAATCCAAAATGATCTTTGTACATGTGTAAATACGGTATGATATCCTCTACTCCTCCTGTTTCCCTTTCCTAGCTCCTTTATTTCCCCCCAAAATAAATATCTTGTTGTTGTTGTTTGAAATCCTGTGTGAGTATATTATTAGAGAGAGCCTTTAATTCAAAATGTAGAAATGTGGGGAACTGTGTATTGGGGCATGTCTAGGGAAGATAACTGGTCATCGTGGGTGGTGTAGCAGCTCAGGGGGCTACACCCAGTACCATCTCACCCACGTAAAGCACCCTGAGTGGAGGCACTGCACAAAGGTTTTAAAAAATGTTATAAGTTAGCTAACCCAAACCCCTTAGCCTATGTCCAGGGTAGTGGCAGGGGTGTAACACTAGGGGGTGGCGCTGCCCAGGGTTTACATGTGGCTCCTCTGGCCCTGAAATCCTTAACACTTCCTGATATAGCTGTCTCCTGGGATATTGCAAAATCATTTGTTTTGTTACCTGCCATTTGAATATTTTCTGAGACATACTTTTCATATATTCTGGTACCATTTCCCCTCCAATTACTCTTATCAGCTGATTCACCCGCACATTTATCAGTCCCTTAATATTCTGTACCATCCATGCACTTACAAGAGTCCTTTTACTTAAAAACTACTGGGTTTATCATACCTACTCCACCTTTTTAATCGGTAAATATGTAACTTCCCTTTTTATGGGGTTCAGACGGCTGCCCCAAAATAGTTTAAAGAACACTCTGAACAGTCTGGTTTCCAAATTCATTGGAATAGGGTACATGGCACTAATATATAAGAAAACCATCACCAAAAATTGTTTTATCACATGTACCCTTTTTAATTTTGACATTTTCCATCATTTCCACCCATCTACCTTCTTTTCTCCTATCTGTACGGCTGTCTCCCAATTCATCTTTCCCATATCCCCGGGCCATATACTCCCAAAATTGTTAGGGGTACCTGTAAAACCTCTATCCCATGTACTTCTGTTTGTCCATGCAACCCCTCCTAACCTCAAAGCTTCACTTTTCTGTAAATTTAATTGTGCCCCACACACCATACCATACGCCTCCATTTCCGGTAATATCCCCTGTACATCTTCTTCATTCCTTACCATGACACATCTGCATATGCTATTATTTTTGTTTCTGTCCTGTCTGCTATACCCCTTATACTTTGTATTTTCCTGTTAATAAGTATCTTTCTAATACATGGATCCAGTACAAATAAATACAATAATGGGCTCAGTGGGCACCCTTGTCTGACTTCTTTCCATATTTGAAAACACCTACCATGGTGGCCAACCAAGTTTAACATGATCACTGCATATCTATATAGCACTTTTATCCATTCTAACAATCTCTGTGATACCCCATATACACGCAATACTTCAAACAAAAATTCATGGCTCACCCTATCAAAGGCTTTTCGCTGATCTAATGCTAATAAAAACCCTGGTATTTGATTTTTCTCACAATAATTATATACCTCTCTTATTATACAAAGATTGTTCTGGGTGTGTCTACCCAGGAGGGCACATGTCTGAGTTGGATGAATTACTTTATCCACTATTCTTTTTAAATTTTTTTGTAATATACATTCTAACAGATCAGGGGGATAAGAAGGCTGTGGGTTCTATCCCCACACCAGACACTTGGGTTAGTATCCCAATACTGACACTGTAGTGCAGCATGAGGGGGGTGCTGCATTCCTGAGGTGCCGGCTTTCAGATGAGACATTAAACTGAGGTCCCATCTGCCTGTTCTGATGGTAGTTCAGGTGGATGTTAAAGATCCCATGGCACTTCTCGAAAAGAGTAGGGGAATTTTTTATTAAATCACATCAAAACAAATCACAAATAACTCATACATAGTGTTAAATCACACAAATCATTTGCCAAGGAAGAAAAAAAAATAATCACAGTTCTTACAAATGTGAGCTAGCATAAAAGAAGAATTACAAACCATTTCCAAAATATTCCCAGACCTAAAGAAAAATCTCAAAAAAAAAACCTTCCCCAAGACTTCCTAAAAAACCTATTTATATTTGATAAACATTGTAAATCCCCTCCACCAACTCCACCTTCCATGTGGTGGGCTTTTCACAGTCTTTAAGATAAATGCGTTCCATAGTCCCTTGAATTAATAGAGCAACTGCCTCATAAGACATTCTTTTTTGATACAGAACCCACTGACATCTAGCTTGCCATAAATAATAAGATAGACAACAACAAAAAATTTGCCATGTCTCACTATCATACCCACTACTCAACTGAAAATTAATACCCAAGATCAGGGTATCATAGTCCAAATGTAATAACCATAACATGTTCCATTTTTTGGCTAGGAATTTCCACAAAAATATGGCATAGGGGCAAAAGCATAAGAAATGTTCCACTGTCTCTTCTTGGGTAATACACTCAGGATAAGGACAGTATGTATCAATCAAGGCCTTATGTTTTGCATTCCCCCTTACATTTATACAACCATATAAGGATAGCCACACAAAATCCCACATATAATCTGGTAACCGGGGATTATTCAATCTCTTAAGTACCATCTCAACTTTAGAAGAGGGACAATTTTTAAAGGCTGGTACCGCTTGATAGAGTGATGTCATTACTATAGTATATAATTGAGACCCTGAGTTATTTATAACCATCTGAACTGAAAGGTTCCATTTAAAAAGTTTCTTTGTAACTGGCAAAAAATAATGAGGCAAACCCAGTTTCTTAAGAGGTTTTGGAGGAAAAGCCTGCCATAGCCGAAAATAAGAGGCCAACACCTGTTTAAATAATGAACCATGTAAGGTCCGAGTTGGAGTAAATCCCAAATAGATGTTTTGTGAGATAAACAGTGTATTAAAAAATATAATCGGATCTACCATCCCAAGGCCTCCTGATGTCTTGTCAAGATATGTATATTGTCGCTTTATAGGGTTGAGCCTGTTACCCCATAATAATCGAAAAAATAAACTATAAAGTCATGTTTCTAAATTCATAGGTAAAGGAAATACCATTGCTGTATACAACAGACAGGGAATAATATATTTCTTTAATACCTGTACCCTTTTTAATTTTGACGGTTTCCACCGTTTCCATATATTAATCTTTCCCTCAATCCTTGTCAAACATTTCCCCAGTTCAATTCTGGTAAATTCTTTGGCCCATGTAACAAACCCAATATTTTTATCGGATCTGATGAGATTTTGATTCCTTTTATAATCCTGTCCGATATCTCCCCAAGCCCTATAAACAATCCCTGACTTTTTTTTTTAATTTTTGAGTTAGATACCCTTGAGTAATAATCCATAAAATCTAAGAACCCAGAAACTTGTTCAACATCAGAAAAGAAGACACAAAGATCATCCGCATAAGCTTGGATGTATAGATCTTTTGACAAGGAAGGGCCCAACACACAGTCCCATTTTGGGTATTGTGAAACAGATTTTATCAGAGTATCAATTATGAAGGAATATAATAAAGGGCTTAAGGGACAACCCTGATGAACCCCAATAGGTATATGAAAACCCTCCCCACTTGTACCATTTACAATTGGGTAAATCACAGCCCCGTCATAGAGTGTTTTCAGCCAACTAACGATTACAGCAAGAATACCATAATGTTCCAAGGTTAAAAATAAGAAAGGGTGATACACTCTGTCAAAAGCCTTTTGCTGGTCTAATGATATAACACAACCTTGTTTCTGATTTATACCAGAAAATTCAATTAGATCACGAAGGATCATATGAGCATGTTGAATTTTCCTTCCAGGTAATCCACAGTATTGATATGGGGAGAAAACTGTGACTGCATAATGCTTCGATCTGTTATTCAAGATTCTCCGTATTTAAGATCGTAATCGGCCTCCAATAATCAATTAATGTTGTATCTCCTGATTTATAAAGAAAAATCACTAGCCCAACTGAGAACCAAATAGGAAAAACCATCGTAGCTAAGAAAAAATTAAAAACCCAGTTCCAACAGATGGAAAATTCCAAAGGAAAAGCTTTATAAAGCTCTGCAGTTAAACCATCCTGTCCAGGTGAAATTCCAGAGTTTAGGGATTTAATGGCTTCCTCAATTTCAGAACTGGAAATAGTTTTAGATAAAAAAGATTTATCAAAAGGAGAATCTGGTATTTTTATTGAGGATAGAAATTGTGACATTTCCTCAACACTAGGGGGAGCTGCAGGCGTATGAGACAATAAAAAATCCTTAACTATAAGATGTAAACCCACAGTATCCTCCACTAAGCTACCTTCCTGGTTTCGTAATGCAATTAAGGAGGTATTAGTTTTATATTTTTTAAAGGCTGCGGAATCTCCTGAGGCTGTCGCTTTTAAACCAAATTGTAACAGAACCTGTGAAGTGTTTGCTCTATTATATTGTGCCAGATACATATCCCGTTTTAATGCCTGAATTTGCAAAGAATAATCGTGTGTGGAGGTATTGGCTACGGAGAATAAATGATACAATTGCTGTCTTAGCTTTTTAGAGTTAAGTTGTCTAAAGTTTTCTTCAGACTTCCCGTGAGTCTTTAATAAATTACACAGATAATTTTTAGTATCCTGCCACCATATCCCTTTGTCATCATATAAAAAAGAAACTGACATCCGTGCTGTCAGTAATACTCGAATCTTATTAAGCGCTGTAGGAGACTGTAATAAAAGAGCATTCAGCTTCCAACGAGGTTTTTTCCACCTAGGGGCCTGACCAGAAAAAATGTTACATTTAAGTAATAAATGATCTGAAAAGGACACTGGAATTGTATAAAATGAAAAAGGTAATTTTTGTGACAAAAACATATAATCCAAAACTGATGTATACTTCTTTTTTTGAAAAGTAAATTTAGGACCCCCCTGCTGGTGAGTACTGCATAACACCAACCCAGATGAGTGAATTAAAGATTGAAAAGCATGAGTATCACAATATATTTTCTGTATTTTTTTCAAATCCGTTAAGGATTTCCCACTTGGGTACAGCTCGCAATTAAAGTCCCCACAAAGAAAAATATTGAATGAAGTTATTTAAAAGGGTTTAATCATTTGAAATAGTGCTACCCTTTCAGCCTTAACCTGGGAACAATAGACATTAATAAATCTACAAGTCATAGATTTCCACACCCCATCCAAAATCATCAGCCGCCCTCATCATTTTTAATAAAGAAAATGAATAAGAGTTAAAAAGAAAACCCAAACCATCAGCTGATTGCTGACAAAATGACCAATACGAAGGGCCCCAACACCATTCTTTTTGAAAACCCCTAGCCTGAGTATCGGTATAAACCCAGGTCTCCTGCAAGAGACAAACGTCGAAAGGAGTGCAATGTACATAATCAAAAATAACCTGCCTTTTTTTGAAATTTAATAAACTATGCACATTTACCGAACCACAATTAAAGTAGGCCAGAGGTAAGGATTTGATAATCAAGTATCTTTTTTATGCCTTTTTTGTCTTTTTACTCTTGTAACCTT
The DNA here is from genome assembly GCA_016271365.2 of Neoceratodus forsteri. Taxonomy (NCBI): domain Eukaryota; kingdom Metazoa; phylum Chordata; order Ceratodontiformes; family Ceratodontidae; genus Neoceratodus; species Neoceratodus forsteri. The sequence goes on along the minus strand of JADMNL010000029.1, from coordinate 35,698,900 downwards.
CCTGTACCCCAAAAGGGGAAAGGGGGTCCTCCCTTAAGGGTTGAGAGTCTAAATCTTGGCACTCCATAGCTGAATCACCCCATTGAGAAGACAAAACCTCGAAAGGATTGCTAGTCTCCGTTTCTACCAAAGAAGGAGGAGTCACAAAAGGAGGTTTTAAAATCCTAGAGGACCTTCTTACCGGAGGCAAATCCACTGGAACCAACTCCTGAGGGCCACTCTCTTTTTGTTGGGTATAACATACAGGGGATGTCACAGCCAAAACTGCTGGGGTCTTCTGTAAAGGAACCTCAATACCCTCAATCATAGGTTGTGAATCGGGGACATCTATCATACCACCCTCACCATACTTAGTCAGATCAGCCCCGGCTGCCAAATCCTGTGCTTTTTGTATAAAGGTATCAGGACTGCTAATAGATGTTTTATTTTTAGCTGCCTACCCACATTCCGAGAACACATGGCCAGTGTCATCACAAAGATCACATTTTGTCTGGTTTAAACATTCAAAGGCTATATGACCAGTCTCATCGCAGTTGTCACAGCGAGGCCTGTCACATGAGCTAGACAAGTGCGTCTGAGAGCCACATTTATAACATGCCTGGGGTTGCCCAGCATAAAAACAGACCCCCCTATCCCGACCCAACAAAAAGGAGTTTGGAATATGTAAGATTCCAGAGTCCGTCTGTCTGAGTTTTACCTTGAATCTCCAACCCCCCATCCAAAACTGTTGATCATCTAAAATAGCCTCTGGGGTACTTAACACATCACACTTTTTTGATAACCAATACACTATATCGACAACATGTACGCCTTCATTTCGGAACATAATAGTAACACATTTTACTAAAGGTTTAGTCAAAGGAATGGCCATAAATGGAGTCCACAAAGGGGAAAATTTAACTTGAGTGTATCGTTCCCAAAAGAGATCCAAAGCATGGGGAGAGTGAAAGCTCACATCAAAATTATCCTCTCCAGAGATATTAATAAATGCAAAAACCTCTCGAGGAGAAAAATGCAATGATTCCTTTAACAAACTTTTCCCCACATAATTCCTATCAGGTCTCACTTCTAAACCACCCTTATACCTCAACCTGACTGCATTCCTTCGAGGGGCTGCTTCTTTTTTTATTTCCCAAAACAAGTCAGACATTAGGGGTTTATGTGTTTCTACATTCTGGTCTATATTGGTATCAGGCTCTGCATTTAAGTCAATTAAAACCTCAGAAGGAAGAGTGTGAATCTGGTCCTGGGGGGGTTCTTGTTTCTTATTTTGTTGTTCTATCTCTATTGGCTCAATTGCTGTAATTAGTGAACAGTCCTTTGCACGCCAAGAAGGCTAATTTTGTGAAAAGTTCAGTTTGGGGTCCCAATCTGGCATAGGACACCAAGAGCCTTTTTTAAATGACCAACCAGTAGCACTTAATGCAGATTGAGGGGTCCAACCATCCTCAGATAAGGGTTTTAATGTAGTAGTAGTTCCAACAACAGTCGGGGCAGAGATAGGGCGTGGGTCTATCGTAACAGTTTGCATCCCCAAATGACCCTCCAAATTCCGTTTGGCAGAAAAAATTGCAGCTCGTTTTTCCTTTCCTTCCTCACCCAACTTATCATAATGTGCAGGTACACATTTTAAAAAGGAAAATTTCGAAACCCCGGTTTGGATCATAGGGTCAGACTGGAAAACACATCTTACCTCTGACTGCTGAGGTATCACGCGAATCGTAGGTGCAAGGGGTTGTAAAACAAAACCTGAATCTTTAGACAGCTTCTGACCCTGCGTATCACTCACGGAGCCTTCAGACAATGCTTCAGACACTTCCGGGTTCCCTCCAGTTCCCATAGCAACCGGAGACACAGATGAAATCAACGTAGCTGACTGGCCTCCTAATTCTGGCTTTTGGCACAACAAAACAGATTCAACATTGCCAGCCAAACTCTGTGAATTAGGGCAATTCAAAATTTCAAGTTTCAACATCTCCTGCTTTTCGACTGTATTCGGCACATTAGAGATTGCTAGCTCACGTAAGGGGCTCACAGCAGAGACCACAGCCGTAGACAGATTTCCCGTATCATCGGGAGGGAAAGTGACTTCGCTCGTTCAGATTCCGAAGGAAGGATAGGTGAGTTTGTCTCCTGCAATACCTGCCGTTCAAGTCCAACAACAGTAGTAGCTCCCGCTGCCAAGGGGTTTCCACAGTTTGCCAAGTCGTCCACTGCAACCAAATCATCGCTGACATAAATTGTAGAATCCAAAAATATCACGTCTGTCATCCTGTTTAAATCCCGAGATTGACCATTACCGCAACACTGCTCCTCCAGCTCTATACTGACCGCTCGCCACCGAAACGAGCCAAAAATGACTCGATTCAGCCACTAGCCCCCTACTGCCAGCAATGCAGTAGGGGAATTTCCCCAGTGCCCTGGCCAAATTTCCCCCCATTCACTAAAAATACCACCAACAGCTTAATCTGGTTCAAGGTCAGTTGGCATTCATCTGTATCCCCCTCCCCTGGGTCGTGCTTGAAAATAGGCAGGATTTGTCTAGTGCACTTACCCGGTCAACAAAAACAAAATAAATAAATAAATATTTTAAAGTCAGCATTTAATAAACAAGTTGGTCTCCAATTCTCAATATGTTCTCTATCCCCTGATTTGAATAAATATTTAACCAATTCCTTGGAAAATTCTGTTGGTAAAGAAGTTTTAGTCAGTAGATATCGAAAAACCTTTCCCAATTTAACTGCCATTATATCCGGGAATATTTATACCATTCATTAGGTATGCCATCCTCTCCTGGAGCTATATTTGTCTTTAACCCCTGAATGACTTGTACAATTTCTGAGACTTGGATATCGCTATCCAATTCACTTCTCAAATCCTGATCTCTTCCTGTGTTCTGTAACCCCTGTCCTGTGGGGACTTATATTCTCAGTCTGCGTAAAGTCCTGTAGCTGTTTTTCTATTATTGATATATCCCCCTATCCCTTCCTTTCTAACCCCCTCCTCATCTATTAATGTTGAAAAGTTTACTCTTTCTACTCTGTCCTTACATGTTGCACATGGATCACTCTGTGGTGATCTTTGTTTACCAAAGGTAAATTCTGCAGCCCAGATATTCAAAAGGGTTGCACATGGTGCAACAGTATCGCACCATGCACAACCCACTGATGCGCCCCGGTGCGATATTTAAAAGGAAAAAGTGCGCCGCACAAATCCCGATGCACCGGGGCGCATCAGTAATGTATGCAGGCACAGGTAGGGGGGGCATGCCCTTGCATAAACTGCACAGCCTGATATTCAGCCCAGGCTGTGCAGAGTTATGCAGACACAACTCCTACCTGCGCCTGCACAAAGTTACGCCGAAAAAAAAAAGGAACAAATCGAGGGCGGCCCACAGGTGAGCTGCCGCATTGCAGGGTGCAACGCAGCAGCTGCCACCTGTGGGTGGCCCTCGACTTGTTCCTGCCACACCTGGCAGCATCCCCCCATGCCCCGATCGCGGGCATCAGTATCCCCCACCAAGTCCAATATCACTGGTGGTTCAGTGGACCACAATTAGCCCAATCGCGGGCATAACTGTATTCCCCCCCAGTAGCCCAATCGCAGGCATAACTGTAACCCCCCCATTAGCCTGATCGTGGGCATCAGTATCCCCCAAAGTCCAATATCCCTGGTGGTCCAGTGGACCAACGGAGCCCGATTGCGGCAGCATTCCTCACCCCCAAGTCCGACATCCCTGGTGATCTAGTGGACCTCCACCACACCCGCCAGCGGAGTCCCACCACCCGCTACCCCCGTCAGCGGCGGGCGGCAGCACCCGCCTGCCACCCTGCCACCTGCTGACTGGACAGGCTCGGAGTGGCTGCACGCCCATTGGTTCAGAGCATGAGCCAATGGGCGTGCAGCCCATACCATACTAGTCAGTCCAGATATGTGAATGAATTCTCCCAACCCTTAGCAAGCTCCTTGAAAAGGTAGTGGCTGAGCAGCTTTCCGAATATATCCACTCTGATGAACTTCTGTCCCCAGCCCAGCACGGCTTTTGTAAGGGACACAGCACCACCACAGCCTTAATCTCGGTTACATCAAGTATCCGGACAGCCATGGACCAGGGCAAACTCTCTGGTGCAATATTTATCGACCTGTCCAAAGCCTTTGACCTTGTTGACCACAAACTGCTTGGTGCACAGTTGTGGTCACTTGGCCTCTCCCCCCATGCCATGAAATGGCTAATGGGTTATCAACATGGCAGAAAACAGCGTACCTACTTCAATAAAGTCCTCTCTGAGCCCCTACCGGTGACCTCCGGAGTGCCTCAAGGCTCCGGTACTGGGTCCCTCTCTCTCCTCTTCATCAATCAACTACCCATGGTTACTACCAGCTGTAGCACCACCATGTATGCAGATGATCTGGTAATCCTGGCTCACTCCCAGAATGCCACTACCCTAAACCAGAACCTGACCGATGACTTTAACAGGGTATTGTCATGGGTTACTAGTCACAAGCTGGTCCTGAACCTGAAAAAGACACAGGCTATGCTCTTTGACTCAATGACTAAAATCAAAGCCTCATCGGCCTGCTTACACATCACCAGTGCAGATGGATCCTCACTACCCATAGTGAGCTCCATCAAATATCTGGGGGTAACACTTGATCCCCAACTTGACATGGGTAGTCATATCCTTAACATCTGCAGGGCAGCAAACTGCAAACTGGGTCTGGCCTATAGGGCCAAGTATAACCTTACACCGGCAGCCAGGCTTGCCCTAGCGAAGGGTGTGCTCCTTCCCTCCCTTAGCTATGGGCTGCACCTATTTGCTCGCTCTCCAAAGACACATCTCACCCGGTGGTACACTGCTTTCAGTAACATTTGTCGTTTTGCCTTGGCTGCCCCCCGACTCACCCACCATTGTGAGCTATATGAGAAACTCTGCTGGCTCTCATCAGCTAGATACCTTGGCCCAGCTTCTGCCTAAACTGAATCCCACCCCCTACCAACTTAGGTCTCTCACATCAGGGATGCTCAAAGTCCCTCCTACCCGGACCCTCATGGGGGATCGTGACTTTGCCATAAGTGCGCCCAGACTCTGGAATTCGCTGCCTGTGGATATCCAAGCTGCCCCCTCCTATCTGAGTTTTTGAAATTCCCTGTGGGGTTTCCTAAAACTAGCATCAGAGTGTGACTGCCCCAAACCTCCCTAGAGTAAAGTGTCAAATTGTTTTGTCTGAACCTCCCCAGGGTGTCGCCATTGAATTCCTGGAGATATTTTCCCCACTGTATCAATGACTTCTGACTACTACTGCCTAAATAGCCTTGGGCATTTTTACACCCATTATTGCTCCACGGTCATAGGCTAACCATGACATATTGCACCTTGGTCACTTGGTAGAAACTTGTACTACCAAGTGTTTCTGTTTCTGTCTAACATGTGCATATTTAGAAAAATGTGATGAGCTGTATATACCTGTCAGTGATCCAACTAGCCTAAGGTGTGTATACGACAATGTTATAAGTTATATTATGACCAATCCAGTCCTTGAGCTATGCTCCACTCCTATGTATGATGACCTGTATATATCTGTCAGTTGAACTAGTTAGTCTAGAGTGTATAATCTGAAATGTGCTTACTACTATGTGTTTCCCCTAGCGTCAAATGATGTATTTCCCGCATGTTTGTTTACTGTGACAAAAAGCTGTACTCTCTTTGCCATGTCTCCTTGACTGTTGCTCCTCGTGTTGTATTCTCCCGGGTTGTTCCTGAAAATAGGCATAATACTTGTCTAGTGTACTTACCCGGTAAACAAAAGCTAAATAAATAAATGGTAGGAAAATTCCACTGGTATATCTTTAACATACCGTGTTGTAATATTTTTAGAAGTAAAAATGTAATCAATTTTGGTAAACAAAGTTCCCTTCACAAATGTATAATCAATACCCTGATTAGCACCCCAACTACAATCCCGTAATCCAGCAGTCTCTATACAAGTTTTTAATGCTTTAGAATCATAGTAAATTTTCTTTCCTTGCCCTTTTTGGGTAGTAACATCCAGAGAATAGTTAAAATCACCTCCCATATACACATCACTTGATGTTGCTAGAAAAGGTTGAATAGTTTCTAACATCTCTACCCTCTCAACCTTCGTCGGAGGCCCATAAACCCCTATAAGTCTGCTTGATCTCCCTTTCCATATCCCATCTAGTATCAAAACCCTCCCCAAAACCAAATCAACAATTTTCTGTAGTGAGAAACCAGATCCTGAAAACAGAATGCCAATCCCATCTGCCCTTTCTTCTCCAAATGGCCAGTAAGATGGTCCCCATACCCACTCATTTCTAGCCAAATTGCTTAATCTTACAGTAGAAACCCATGTCTCCTGCAGAAAGATTACATCAATGTGTTAAGCATGCAAAAATGTAAACACTACCCTCCTCTTACAATCATTTATTATGCTATGAACATTCAATGATATTAGAGAAAATCCAGCCATGATTAGTTTATGATATGGTTTCTCAAATTTACTTAATTCAGAACTATCCATCATCTAACTTTTTTTTCTTCTTCTTCTTCTTCTTCTTCTTCTTCTTCTTCTTTCCTTTCCCTTCCATCTTTTGTTTCTCCATTCTTTCTTTATCGGGGGGATTTGAATGTAGAGAGGAAGTGTCTGAGTCCTGGTGTCCCAAATCCATGGATCCCCCACTGGATGACCCCAAAATATCATAAGGATTATCCACGTCAATTTCTGTTGCAGATGTTTTTTGTAGTCTTAAGCTTCTTCTCCGTGGAAATGGCGTTTTCCACTCTAGAGAAGTAGGACAACTGGCATGCTTGTGACCTACATCTGGCCCCGGCCCTTGAAGGACCTGTTCCTGTTGTTCTCTGTGTTGTCCCAGCTATATTTGGTCATCTCCTTTGTTACCTTTCCATGCCTGTTGGCTGTTCTCTGTTAGATTCTCTGCACCCTTCTCTGTTCCCTCTGTATGATCAAGTTCTGTAGCTGGGGACTGGCCTTGTGTGGGGAGGTTGGGTCAAGGGTGGTGCAGTTACTGACTGTTGAGCTTTTGTAATTATCTCATTCTGGTTAAGATTTCTAGCTTTGTTATAGGCCGTCCATGGACAATTTTGAAAAATATGCCCGAACACCTCACATAAATTACATTGGGCGTGATTCGCACACTGGATGCTGACATGCCCAATCTCATTACAAATGCCACACCTCATCTTATCACAAACACTGGCCAGGTGAGTCCTGTTCCCACACTTATGACATGCCTTGGGTTGTCTGGCATAAAATAGGACATCTCTGTCCCTCCCAATAAAAAAACTATTTGGCAAATGCACTGTGACTTCTACTTCTTGCCTTAGTTTAACTTGAAGTTTCCAGGCCCCTGTCCAGAAATACTCATCATCAATAACTGCTTCAGGTGCACTCAGTACCTCACATCGCTGTTGTAACCAGTGAATTATATTGCTCACGTGCATGCCCTCATTTTGAAACATGATAGTTACAAATTTTACAGTAGGTTTAGTCAAAGGTATACGTATGAAGGGAGTCCATACAGTGGAACATTTTAACTGGTTATATTTCATCCAGAATCTTTCTAAGGCATGGGGTGACCTAAAGCTCACATCAAATGTCTCTTCCCCAGAAATGTTAATCAAGGCATAGATTTCAGAAGCCATAAATTGCATAGAATCTTTTATCAGCCTTTTCCCCATACAATGTCTGCTTGGGACCATATCCAGACCTCACCTATACCTTATCCTCACTGCATTACGTCTGGGTACAGGTACAGCAGAGGAAAACAAATTAGCAAATCTTGGTCTCTGCTGCCTATGGGGGGACTTCTACCAGGTATATTTCCCTGATTATCTCTATGTTTATCCTGGGATGTTCTGGGAGATTCCGGTGCTTGATCTTGGTGCCCTGACTCATTTGGCTGGGTTTGGGCTTCTTCCTTTTTCTTACTTCTGTGGTTTGATTCTATAGTCTCCCCATTCCTTGTCTTTTAATGCTAGAATCCTGTCTTAAGAGACTGATCACCACAACTTTGTTTATCTGCTCTCCCCTTTTCTCCTTCCTCCACACTCCTAGGTGTGGTCCCCCTTCCACCTGGTTTATCTCCCTTTAGTTGACCATTTCCATCAACTTGATTACCCCCTTTTCCATCTCCTTCAATATGCCCAGTATTGTTTCTTTTATCAGGTACCTGGGGCTCCTGTCTGGGGTCAGAGTCCAACACCTTGTCTTGTCCTCGCATTTCCTGATCACTACTCAAGTCCAAAAAAAGCTGTGTCCGAATCGGGTAGCCATTTCCCCGACTCCATATGTTTCCAGCCTGCCTTCGATAATGCTTCTTCCGGGGACCATTGCTGTCCTTCTCCTGGGTCCGCCATGGTGCCAAATGCCTTGAGAATTAACTCCTGCACCAGAAGAAGACACAAAGGTGTTTCCTGGTGTCTCTTCCCCTCCATCTTCGTAGAAACGCCTTCCACTCCCAAGGTTCCTCTGCCTGTCTGCTCTCCTCATTCCTCCATGTGTCTTTCTGGAATTTTCCTTCTGGAATACCTTTCTTCATCTTCAGCCAGTAAGTGAAACAAAATATTTCTTCATTCGTCCAGCTCTTTCTCCAGCTGGGACCCAGCTCTTTCTATGTTATCCTGAGTCATTTGTTGAAAATCTTCATCTGCATCACTCTGACCTTCACATGAGTTTCCTGACTCTACTTCTATATCGCCTCCTTGGGTTCCACTGATGTCCTCCTTGCTACAAACGGCTGGGGCAGAGGACAAACCTCCAGTCTGCTGCTCTTTGCACTGCTTAGTCTCCACTGAGCTTTCCATCGTCCCGGGCCAACAGCGCCCTTTCTTGAAGAGTAGGGGAATTTCCCCAGTGTTCTGGTCAAATTTCCTCCATTCACTAAACATATCACCAACATCTTTATCTGTTTCAATTTCAGTCGATTTCCAGCTGTGTCTTCCCCCTCCCTCCTTCCCTGGGATGAAGCTGAAAATAAGCAGAACTGCCTAGTTCTTCTTTCCCAGTCAGTGAAAATGAAATAATAATTATGCTGCACCATTCCTGGGGTTTCCTCCTTAGTGTCTCATCTACATAGCAGCTTGCATGAGATCACGAAGCACGTCTGCATACTAAGTGCGCTTGCACTTGGCCGCAGCCAGCATCCTCCTTGATGCTTGCCACTCAGATCGCATCACCACCTGTGGCCACCCAGGTGCTGGAACTGCAGCGGAGCCTGTAACCCCTCCCTCCTCAAGGAGGTAAGTATCCTAGAGGATGCTGAATTCTCAACCCCCCCACCCTGTGTTTTTTAAGAGTTGTTAGCTGGTTACGCATTCCCTCGCAATGAGATTTTAGACAATGATCCTGACAAACTTGCTCCAGAAGCCAGTGAAACCGATGAGGACACGAGGGAAGTATTTGCTGGCTAAAAATCAAGCAGCAAAAATGAGTCAGCCAGTTTCTTACAGACTGTCCCCGAATTCCTTGAATTTTCAGTGCACAGGATGTTTATAATTATTCAGTCTTAATAATGTCCAGAAGCTGTAACATTTCAAAGAAAACTGCCTCTGATGAATGTTAGTTAAACAGTACAGAATGTATATAACTACAATATTTGTGCTATCAAAGCAAAATCTCAGCAGTAACAACAATGTGGAGAAGGCTGTCAAAAAGACCCAGTTAGAGCTTTACATTACGTACTGTATATGTGTTATTTGTAATGTTGCTAGAGTAAAACAGGAACATAGACTACAATGTCGGTGTCTTAATGCTCTTCTGTTTTGTTTTTTGTTGCTTTTTTATCATGTTGCTTTTTCTCTGCCATCTATCATCTGCCCACGAGTCCTCAGATGTGGAGCTGTGTTCCTTAGAGGCTCCACCAGCCCCGTCCTCTGCTAACCACACCAATCCTGTCTGGTAGGAGTGCCAGGTGCATGGGCCTATGGTACCATGACCCCTGTCATCCCGATGAGGGTGGGGGTTTACCCCATTTTCTTTGCAACCCGCCTGCTTGCTGTGCCTCATAATGCCAGGCTGTTGGCCCTGTGTGTACACAGATGATGGAGGGAGAAAGCTTTTTACACCCCCAATAGGGGCATCTGTGGCACTAGAATCTGGCACCTCCCTCTATGACTGGGAGTACTGCTGCGTGACACTACCCTACCCACCTCTCTGGGCCACCTCACTGACTCCTGATTTCACTCCTGAACTTGGGCTGCTGGGCATTCAGACATCCCCTTATGAGTTGCTTTAAACGCTGCATAATTAAAGCAATAGTGTATAATAGCTAATTTTCAGGTCGAAGGCCAAAAATAAATCATGCCTTAATTTAACCCCTTCACTGAGTCACACTGTAATATGCAGAATACTCTTTGATTCCACACTGAAAGGGTTAAATTATATAGTGTTACATTATATACTTGCGTAGCCCCACTGAAATACAGCATCTCCTATGCAGTGAAGTTCGGCTTTTGCCACACAACACAGCTGGAAACATTGAAGCACAAGGAGGTCAAATAACTTGCTGAAGGTCACTAGGTAGGCACAGCAAATGGCTATATTGGGGTTCAAACCTGGGTGTCCACAGTTCTTCACTGTGGCCACTAGAGCATACCATTTCCAGTTCAGATGCACAAGAGTTGGTTGAATATCCCAGAATTCTAAAAGAACTAAGGATAGAACTAGTGACACCACTGACTACCCTCTTTAACAAATCATGGGAGGATGGGCGGGGTACCTGACGACTGGAGGAGGGCAGATGTGATTCCCCTTCACAAAAGTGGGAACAGGGCAGAAGCAGGAAACTACAGACCTGTTAGTTTAACCTCAGTGATAGGGAAAATGATGGAATCACTTCTGAAGGAAAGAATTGTCGAGTACCTAGAGGCCAGAGGGGCACAGGACCCAAGGCAGCATGGATTCACAGTGGGAAGGTTATGCCAGACGAATCTAATAGATTTCTTTGACTGGGTGACCAAAGTAGTAGATCAGAGAGGGGCTGTGGACATGGCCTACCTAGACTTTAGCAAGGCATTTGACACAGTCCCACACAAAAGATTAATATACAAGTTAGCCAGCCTGGGACTGGGTCCCAAGATGACAGCCTGGGTAAAGAATTGGCTGGAGAATAGGACACAGAGGGTAATAGTAAATGGAGTCCACTCTGAAGAAAGGGGTTACTAGTGGGGTACCGTGAGGGTTCAGTATTAGGACTGGTCCTCTTCAATGTCTTAGAAGCGACATTGCAGAGGGACTGGAAGGAAAAGTATGTCTCTTTGCAGAACACAAAGATCTGCAACAGAGTTGATGCACAAGGTGGGGTGGAAAGGATGAGAAGGGACTTGGCAAGGTTAGAGGAATGGTCAAATTTATGGCAGCTTAGATTCAATGCTAAGAAGTGCAAGGTAATGCACCTGGGAAACAAAAACCCAGGGGAAGAGTACACAATGGGGTGAGATACTAACAACAACAAAAATGGAAAGGGACCTGGGGTAGTCATATCAGATGACTTAAAGGTGGGCAAGCAATGTGAGAGGGTAGTAAGGAGGGCTTGGGGGATACTGGGATGCATAGGGAGAGGCATCACCAATAGAAAACAGGAAGTTGTTATCCCTCTGTACAGACAGCTGGTGAGACCTCATCTGGAGTACTGCATGCAGTTCTGGAGACCCCATCTCCGCAAGGACATAGACAGGATGGAAGCTGTCCAGAGGAGGGCAACTAAAATGGCAGGGTCTGCACCGGAAGACATATGAAGAGAGACTAAAGGAGCTTAGTATGTATAGCCTCGAGGAAAGGAGGGAGAGGGGAGACATGATAGAAACTTTCAAGTACCTCAAGGGAATCAACAAATTCCAAGAGGGTAGCATCTTTCAAAAAAAGAGGTATGCAAGAACAAGGGGGCACAATTTGAAGATGGTGGGGCAGCTCAGAGGTAATGTAAGGAAGTATTTTTTCACAGAGAGGGTTTTGGATGCATGGAATGGCCTTCCAGAGGAGGTTGTGGAGTCAAAAACAGTGGTTGAATTCAAGCATGCATGGGACAGTCATAAGGCAATTCTGTGGGGTGGGGGTAGAAAAAAGTAGGCTGCTGGTTAACTAGGATCTGCAGCTTACCCATTAGGTAGGTAAATGGGCAGACTGGGTGGGCCAAGCGGTCCTTATCTGCCATCAAATTCTATGTTTCTATGTTTCTATTACCACTAGATATGATGCTAGAATATTCATTATGGCAAGCTAAGCATGGAGGGTCTTGTCTGTTTTGACTAAATAATGCAAAAGCTGATTTTTCAAGCCAGTATGTATCTAAGAATGTGCATTTTAAAATCAGAACTGTAAGAAATGTGCACTCTACCCGAACATGAATGTTCAGCTTTTTTTGTTTTTTTACAAGATATAATTTTAATATGTATTGTGCCTTATTGTTTTTGATGATTGAAAAATGTTTTAATCTTTGTGATTTTACACAGTTTGTACAATAATCTTGAACCCTGCCATGCATCTCACCTACAGAAATATACAAACCAGGGAAAGGGAATACTGGTGTCTAGGAGCACAGAACGCCAATAACCCTCTCCTATGCACTTATCATAAACAGTGGGGGTGGTGGGTACCAACATGTAAGGAGGGGTGCAGAATTGCCTAGGTAAGAGTTGAAGCTATGCAACACTTATGCCCAGGTCACTGAGAAACCAACTGCCTTCTTCAATGTGCTTCAGCCAACCTACCTGGTATTTTATTATCCTGAATAATCTGTAAATATTCAAGAATAAACCATTGTTTGTTAACAGGAAATTATTCATGCACACCAAAACAGAATGCGGCCAGGATGAGCAACTTTTAAAGTTTTGAGAGATGCAAAGGAAGCCCAAATGACTACACAGTGCAGCCTACTTAATAGTGAAACAAAATGTAATATAATTTTTTTCCTCAAAAATATACTTTTTGTTCCCTGAGTTCTCTTTGCACATGAAGTATAAAACATTTAGAAACAGCCTGCCTGCTGTCCTTAGCATTTCACAAAGCCTCTTTTATAGTACCACTGCTCCACTGATGGAAATGTGTTGGGTCAAAATGTATTGGCTGGCCCTTGGATTACAAAAAGTGGGGTGTTTGGTGACTCCCTTACTTCTTTTTTTTTAAATTAACTTTCTCTCTGGAACTTCAGCCAGGCTAGGGGATGTACCTCATATCTGTCCCGGAGTTTCCCATCCCATCTCCTCCCTGGCATTTCCCCATGCTGCCTGGTCCACGAGGACTGTAACTTACCCCTTACGGAGATGTTCCCCATAGGGAGAGACCAATATCACCTTTGGGTCCCAACCAAATCTTATGCTGGCATAGTTTCAGCTTGGGAGCAGCTGAGACTCCCTGGGCATCATGCTACCCAGTGGGAGGGCTTTTCTTTGGAGTTCTCCCAAGGCTCGAAATTGCAGTGGTGTCAGATGCATGCCATGCATACTCCAGTGTGTGTGCATGCCGATGCCTGCCAAGTCCCAATCCCACTTGCACACAGGGTATCAGATGCACCAGCTCCTAGTCTCCACTAGGGGTCACAGTATTGCTAACTCCCACCCCAAAAGGAGGAGAGCAGTCCTCTGGGCACTCATCCTCCTCCCCCTGGCAGACCCTCTGATTCTCTGGGCTCATTCCTAAACCCAGGTCATCTGTATCACAAGCGGTAGTGCTACTGCTTGTGCCAGTGGGCCAGCTCCCTTACCTCACTGGCTCCACCACCTAAGATAGAAAAAGCATATGACTTTCAACTGCAAACAGATGCCCCTTTGTAATACTTCTCACTGAGTTTTAATCATGCTTATGTACAATTTCGATTTCTACCATTACACTGTTTCTTATAGGTTCATAGGATAGATTCAGATCCATAAGCTACAAGAGCCATATAAGGGACCTGCCACTAAATTAGTGGATATAATTCCATTTTTTGTCTCCCATGTATTCATCTAGTTGGTGCTTGAATGCCCCTAAACTACTCGCTCCCACCACCTCTACTGGGAGTCCATTACAGACATTCACCACTCTCTGATTAAACCATCTTCCTCTTCTATTAGTCCTATATCTCTCACCTTTCAACTGTTTATCATGAACCCTTGCACCCATCCTAAGACCCTTTTTCCAGATTAGTCCTGCTGCCTCACATAACATACCATCACTCAATGACCTATAAACATAACAAAGGTCCCCCCTTATCCTTCTGTATGCCATTGAGTATAAACCCAAGTGCTCCAGTCTAATGCCATACCCCTGCTTGTTTGCTGAACCTACTCTCTTAGTAAACCAACTTTGTATGCGCTCTACCCTTTTTCTCCCACCAACATTTTGTACTGAGCAAAAAGGGGCACCATACTCCAAAACGGGTCTCACTAGGGATCTGTACAGGGGCACAAGAAGCTCTCTCCTCCTATTTCTAATGTTACATAGCAAATTGCCCACAATCCAAATGGCTCGATTAACGAAGACCATGTTATGCTTATCAAAACTTAATTTATCTGTGATAACCATCCCCAAATCATTTTCACTATCTGTAGCCACAAGTATCTGTGAGTTCAGTTTGTATTGTGCTCTAACATTATTCTGCCCGAAGTGCATGACCTTACATTTGGCAATATTAAACTCCAGTCTATGCCTTTCTGCCCAGTCCTCAAGATGGCATAGTTGTTCTTGAAATTTCTTTATAGCCTCATTGTTGTTTACTATTGCCCCAATATTTGAATTTTCCACATACTTGCAGATCCAGACTCCCTCAGATACATGCATACTAGAGATTAGGATATTGAACAACCTTGGCCCCAGCACAGACCCCTGGGGGAACCCACTAGTAAACCTTGCCTTTGTTGATAGATAACCCCTGACCTGGACCTGCTGGTATCTATTCCGTAACCATGCTGCCACCCATTTACTAACATAATATTCAACCCCTAAATTGCTGAAGGGTCCTAAGCAAAACATTCTGTGAGACAGAGTCGAAGACCTTCTTATAATCCAAATTCACAACATCAGCTGGTAACCCAGCATCCAATGCCTGGCTCACTGGTTCGAAGAAATGCAATTAATTGGCGGTGCATGATCTCCCTCTTGAAAAACCGTGCTGAGAAACATCCAGGTGATTCAGAGCTCTCAAATTGTTTTCAAGTAATTCATCTATAAGGCTGTCCATCACCTTGCCTATAATGGAAGTTATGCTTATCAGACGGTAATTCTCAGGTCTAGTCCTATCCCCAGATTTAAATATGGGTATTATATGGGTCACCTTCCAGTCTTCCAAGACCTCACCCTCTCTCAAAGATTTATTAAAGAGGGCTGCCAATGGCATAGAAATCTCTTCTGCTAGTTCAACCAAAAAGGCTGGGTGATAGCCATTTGGCCCCCTTGATTTATATTTCTTTAATTTTTCTTTAACCTGTTCTGCAGTTATGATAGGAATTTCTGTTCCTCCCGTCTTAACTTCTCAAATGGAATAACTACAACCATTCTCAAGATATACACTTTGAAAATATGCACCAAACATGTTTGCTATGCCCTGCTCATCTTCAACTTGATTTTCTTGGTCCCTTAAGGTGGTAATCTGATTTAGATTTTTTTGTAAACTTCCTACATAGTTGTAGAACTCCTTTAAGTTGTTTCTCTTTTTGAATGCCAGATCTAATTCTGACTTAGCATCCCCTCTTCTAATACTTATTTTACATTTTTTTTTACCAGGGACCTATACGTAGACAGTCTTACAGAGGATGGGTTTCTCTTTAACTTCTTGTAGGCCTTATTTTTCCTATTTATTAATCTATGGATTGTTTCAGTCATCCATTTAGGTACTCTTCCTTTCCTGTTATCTTTTTTTGTTAGGGGGACAACATTTTGTATACATGACTGCAGAACATCATCAATTAGTTCCCAGGTCTGGGCCAAAGATTTCCCTTCTAAGTCATTCCAATTGTATGTTCCTATTATGTGCTGAATCTTGGTATAGTTCACCTTATTATAACTCCTAATGGTTGATTTCCCCAGGATACTATGGGAGTCCTCTACTAGGCAAGCCCTGACCATATTATGGTCACTACTTCCCAGCAGCTCAATCACTTCAACATTCCTTATGGCCCCCTCCATATTACATAGTACTAAATCCAAAATACTCTGGTTTCTTGTGTTCTCTCCCACCACCTGTGTTAGACAGTTTTCTTCACATATTTCCAGAAACCTTTCCTCAATAGTCCCTTCTGCACCCAGGGGCTGCCAACATATCCGGGGGAAATTAAAATCACCCATTACAATAGTATTATCGGTTAACCTTCCACTGTCAAATAGGTCCAAAAAAAATTTGTGATTTTCTTGTTCACTCAAGTTAGGTGATCTGTAACATACCCCTAGCTTAATGCTTTTTCTACCTGTCCAAAAAGAGAGCCACAGTCATTTGACTTGATTCCATTCAGTATTGTCAAGGTCAATGATGTTTGCTTTTAAATGTGAAGCAATGTATACGCCTACACCACCACCAGTTTTCCCCACTCTAGGTTTATGAAAAAAATCATAACTATTAATTTCACCTATCTAATCATCCTCCCTTAGCCTGGTTTTAGTCAACCCACAGATATCTATATTATCTCTCTGAATAGTGTACCTAAGTTCGTCTAGCTTTGGTTTAATACTTCTTGCATTAACAAACAGTATTTATATTCCATTGTTCTTTACCCCAGTGCCCATTGCCTGACTTAATTCCCCATCATTACCTCTTTGCACCTAACTCCTTGCCCCACTGAAGTTAGTTTAAGTGAATATCTACATGTTTCCGGAATGCCATCCCCAACACGTTGGACCCTCTCCTGCTTTGGTGTCTACCGTCTTGACCAAAGTAAAGTGTATTTAAATCAGTCACCTCCCATGAGTTGATGCACTCAATGCTATTCATGGTACACCAGTTTCTCATCCAGTTATTTATCATTTTTAGTTTCTGATTTATCTTAATTCCTGCCCTGGGAACTGGCAAGATTTCAGAGAAAACCGCTTTTGCATTTATTTTCTGAACTGTTTTTTCAATACTCATAAGCTGTAAGTACATCTGATCCTCCCTGGTTCTATACAAATCATTTGTACCAGCATGAATTATAAGTAAGGGGGTGTCCACACCTTTTTGACCATTTTGGGGATCATAGTATCTGTATCTGCCAAAGTTGCACCTGGCAGATATGAACTTGTTTCCATGTTTTTCAGGCCTTTCATTGTATAGGCATCCATATACCTGACAATAGAATCACCAGTAATATGTACCCTCCTCTTTACTGCATGGTCCTCCACTTCCATCCCAGTGTCCTGACTGTTGTCCACAAAAAGTGCTCTTCAGCAGTGTTGTGGTCAAATATCCCCTCTTCCAAAATTCCCACTTGATTTGCCACCACACTATCTTGATTACCACCACCATCATCTATCAGTTCTTCACCCTGGTTTCCCCTACATCCATCTCTCCACCACACTCCTCCAAACTCCCTTTTTCGACCCCTACTGGACCAGTGTTACACTGCAATACTGTTTGTACAGTCCTTACTTGAACATCCTGGGAAATCAACACACTCTGACAAAAGATCGAATGCATTGTTAAGTGATAGCTGGAAAGTCATGGCTCTCCTTCCTCTTTGTTTTAGTTCTTATACTTGGTTGTAACTCCTACTCAGTGTCAGCTTCCAGACTGTTTCTATTCCTTTTTTGTGCACCCACGCTATTTGGCTTGCCCTCATGTAAGCATTCCAGTATTACTTCTTGCGATTGGTGGCACTTTAACTGTAATTCTAACCCTACTATTTTAACTTTTAGTTCTTTTATCTCCCTGCATTGCTGCTAAATGTAAGCTGTTAGGCCTATGTTTTCCCCCATGCTAAATTTGTTACAATTCTGGCATTTCACTCCCAGTTCCCCAGACCTTAAGGCCACAATTTGACCTTCCATGTTTACAACACTTTGGTGTCTGGTCATACCGCTGCTGAGCTCACTCCTACAGTTGAAAGGGTTGTCTCATGCACATTCTTAGGATATGAGAACTGCAAGCAGAAGGTGAGAAGTTCTGATACCCTAAGAATGTGATTGAAACCCTTCTTACAACCGTAATTGGGCTGGTATCGATACATTATTTATTGAGGTTGACCAACAGTATATGAAAAAAAAAAAACATTCCCCCTGGCCGGCCCGGTGGTGCAGAGGGCTGAGGTGCTGGATGCCTTACTTCATGCCATGCCATGCCAGAGACCCAGGTTTGGGAACATACTCAGGTCATCGGGGAACTGGCATGGGGGGTGGAGCAGGACTGAGCAGCCAAAGCCAGCTCTCCTCTCCCAGGGTGGTTGCCGCCCCATAGTACCACTACCACCTGGTGGAGGC
The DNA here is from genome assembly GCA_016271365.2 of Neoceratodus forsteri. Taxonomy (NCBI): domain Eukaryota; kingdom Metazoa; phylum Chordata; order Ceratodontiformes; family Ceratodontidae; genus Neoceratodus; species Neoceratodus forsteri. Next base: position 35,680,504 of record JADMNL010000029.1, on the reverse strand, counting down.
TAAAATGTGTAGATGACAATATGCAGTGAGTGGGCACCTTGAGACGTGGTATGCGCGTGCCTCCACATGCGCACGGGCGGCCGAGGTATGGTGATAATGTTACAGGCAGAAAAAGGGAAAAACGCTACAAAATATATATGGAAAAAAAAAACTTTTACCAAATGTTCCCATTTTCAGGGCACCTGCATGTAAGACACTCTTCATAGAATAAGAGTGTTTAACACAGAGAGAAAAGGGGCACTCCGGATGGTCAGGAGCACCCCTTTAATGTAAAATAACTTTACAAGTGACAACATTTATAAATAAAGGTCAGTTTATTTCCATATTCAGATCCCAGTCTCTTCATTTTGTCATCCTGAGACAAGTATGACCTGTAAATTCTGCAGTGACTTCTTTTAAAATGGCATGAATAGACATTGGCTAAATCTGGGCTACAAAAGAGGCACAGATATGTCCCCAACTTCATATTATGTCAAGGTGACAATATGATATCAGAATCTTGGTATTGCCAACAAACCAGACAGAAGGCATCAATTTTCACACAATGGTGTATCTAATGGAAAGCAGAATGAAGTATTTTATGAACAGCAAAATAGAAAATGTTATATTTTTTCATGTGTAATCTTTGTATCTTTAGTCATTAATTTTTGCATACATTTAAGAAACACTATGTGTAGTCTGTCTATGTTTATTCTTTATAAACCTCGGTTTCATCTAGACCCACTCTAATCGGATAAACTTAGGCCATGCAACACTTTGCTTTTTAAACCACTTTAAGTTTGTTAAAACAGTTTATAAGGTTTTTGTCTAGATTGTAGTACAGTAAAAACTGTGCTACAATCTGTGTTCAAAAGCCATGTTCTAACCCTGCTAGAATGGAGGCTAGAACAAGGTTTTAGAGCCACATGGCTGCCTTAAACTGAGTTAACAGCAGTGTGTAGTGCCCTAGGAACTGTGTTTTAACCCGAGTTAAAACAGGCATATACAAATTTCTGTCTTTAAATCCAGGCTACTGCAGACCTGAAAATGATGCTTGAAAGCATCTCTAAGTTGCTCATGAGCTAATATTAGTGATCACCTATTCCATGACTCTCATTCTGGTTCCTGTTCCCCAGTATCCCGGCATGCACCACCCCACCTGCAACACTTTCTGCCGGTGCCATGAGGCTAACTTGGAACTCTGTCAGGAAAGCACCATGTTGGAGCACAGTGTGGATGCTCTGAACACTGTGCTCAAATCCCGATACAAGAAGCAATTTTTAAAATGTTTGCCCAGTGTCTACAGGTCCTTGAAGGTGTAATATAGCTTGATGCCCTCACAGAGAGACTCAGTTACAGCTGTATGTTCAGTGGTCATCTTTATTTTTCTCAGAGATAGTGGACACACACCAGTGGATACAGACAAAGAAAACCCTACTGGACCTGACAGGAACTTACACATGTAGGACTACAAATATCCATATGCATATGGCATTCCTTAAATTTGCTACTATATATAGATATTTATATATATATATATATATATATATATATATATATACACACACACACACACACACACACACAAAAGACAAAGAACCTCTGTGCGCAAGCACTCTCAAAGGGCATTTGGCCGGGAAGCCAAGTTTCAAAGAAGTACAAAATCACCCATGCCACCACAATGTAAAGCATCATGGGCTGCATATGCAAATCAACACAGAATATTGTGCTGGTTCAACTTTAAGTAGAAATGCATGGTACCGAAAGGCCTTTCACACAGTTTGCAAAGGGTGCTAACAGATGACATAGACATGTGTTTCGTCCTACCAGGACTCATCAGTATGCCTCATCTGTTTGACACCCCAGTGGGATGAACCAGCTACTCTAAGATGGTCTGTCTGGGTTATGTTGTGGTGAACCCAATATATATATATCCATTTATATATCACCATACATATCCATGTATATATTACACAAGGCAATCTCCATACTGCAGAATCTGATGACTTCTAATGAATATGTTATCTAATGTGATTAGATCACTTTGGATATGCACACTACTCTATCATACCCATTAATTTTCATATTTTTGAATCAGAAATCTGAAAATGCTGAGAAAGTAGCTGCTGGTGCCTCAAAGAAAACTTTGAAAAACATACTGTAATAAGGTACAAGTCAGCTTGCACTCCGTATATGTTCTATAATTTCTCTAGCCACATTATGTATTACTGAGGACATCTGAATGAATATCTGATCTTTATCCCTTACAATTCACCTGCCTCTATAGTGGCCTCTAATGTTTGTTCAGTGTGCAATGCTCTGTAACTCTTCCCAGTCATGCCTGAAAATAGACTACTCCCTACTTCAAGTCATAATTCTCGGTTGTGACATCACAATCTCTTGCCATGGGGACAACTGTGATGTCACAAGTAGTGTATTATGGCCTCAGGTAGAGAGAAAGCAACAGGAAAAGATGAATGCTTAATGAGAAAAGATCCTGTGTTCATGAAAATAACCTCAGTAATAAATAAAAGGGAGGTGTAATACAGAACTAATGTGAAATGCAAGCTGAACTGTGTTTAAATATTATGTTTTATTAAAATTCTCCTGAAGGCATCAGCTGCTCTTTAAAAAAAAATCTGTTAGATGTTTACATCAATGTATGTACTGTTTAGGTACTTGATATACTGTGTACATCAATGCATGTATTGTATAGATAATAATAATAATAATATCTTTATTTATAAAGCGCCTTTCAAATGTCAAGGCATTGAACAATAAAAACATATAAAAGCAATAAAACACACAATAATCAGAAACAGAATAAATAAAAAACTAAAATAGTCAGTTTGGGTAAGCTTTTAGCCATAAATGCGTTTTCAGGGCCTTCTTAAAGCCCTCTACGGTTGTGCATTCTCGTATCTAACGGGGTAGAGAATTCCACAGGGCTAGGGCTCTATACATAAATGCATGGGCCCCCGATGTCTTCAAGGTCACCTTGGGAATCTCTAGCAACCCCTCATCAGCTGAGCGGAGCAGTTGCCTGGGGCAGTAGGGAGATAGGAGCTCTTGCAGATAATCCAGGCACTGTCCATGTAGGGCCTTATAGGTCAGAAGCCTGACCTTCAGGGTGATCCACCACTGAATAGGCAGCCAATGCAGTTTGCCCAGCACTGGTGTGATGTGACTCACATGTGGGGTCCCCATGAACAACCGAGCTGCAGCGTTCTGCACTAGCTGCAAGCAGTGGATATCAACCCCTGGAAGCCCTAGATAAAGGGAGTTGCAGTAGTCAAGGCGCGTGGTCACAAATGCATGGATCGGCATAGGAAGGTTGCGGGATTGAACAAGATGCTTGATCCTGGTGATGTTCCTTAGATGGTAAAAGGAGGACTTGACGACTGCCGACACCTGAGAATGCAGTGTCAGCCCATCATCAAGAATCACCCCCAGGTCCGCACCTGTTCAGAGGAAAGAAGCTGGGTACCTCCCAGACAGAGTCTGTAAGGTTGGCCAGCCCCCAACCCCTCTGTCCAGTGACCTGGGTCCACAACCATCACCTCAGTCTTTCCGGAGTTCAACTTCAACCAGCTGGAGCTCATCCAGTCCTGGATTTCAGCGAGGCAGTTGTTAAATACCAAGCATGCACTATCCTGGTCGGGTGCAAAAGACAGGTAGAGCTGTGTATCATCAGAATAGCAGTGAAACCACAGCCCATACCGTCTTACAATGTCTCCGAGGAGCAGCATATACACCACGAACAACATGGGGGACAACACCAAGCCCTGAGGGACCCCATATGGCAGAGAGAATGGTTCAGAGGAAAAAATTCCTGACACGACCCTCTGAGTTCTGCCAGTGAGGAAGGACTTAAACCATCTGAGAACTGTACCAGACAGGCCACAGATGAACCTTATGCGCTCAAGGAGCACCCCTTGGTCCACGGTGTCAAAAGCTAAAGAGAGATCACGACGTACCAAGATCGCTGGACACCACACCTTGCGCCACGCCAGCAACCCAGGTTCGGGAGTGGACTCGGGTCGCTGGTGGGTCAACCGGGGGGAAGATAGGCTTGAGTGTCCCATGACAGCTCACCTTCTCCTGGGAGGGAAGAGGCCTATGCCAGTGCACATGCCTGACTCTGAGCGGAGGCTTACATACATGTGATAATATAAAACCATGCGAGAGGGAGATTTTATGAAGTTAGGAGGGAGAGTTGCTTTTTAAGAGGGAGAATGCATAAATGCACCAAGTTGGCCATTAAGTAATGGAACATTTATGTATAATATATAAAACATTAAGTAAACTAACATTAACTAAGTTAAACAGCAGTTAAAGTGTGTGTGTTGCTATCTTCTTTTAAAAGCTGATAGACTAAACAAAAGGAAACTTTGTTACCTTCAGAAACTTGTCTAAAAACAATAGGTATTGTTATATTTCAGTTGCTTTTAGATTCAAATAATAAACAGTTTGATTATGAACAGTTAATTAAAGGATTTAATGTTTTGTGTAGCAGCCAGTCACAAAGGCAGAAATCAAGGAATTAAAGTTGTGTTTAAAGAGACAGCCTATGGAGGTGATTGTGGTATTTGATTTTAATATAAGTGTTCATTGTGGTTATAAAGGTTAATAATGTAAATATAAGACTACAGGATAAGGCATTTTTTTCTGATAAACTAATATTGATGAATTTATGTGACTGGCTGTTAGATCTGTTTGATCTGCTTGAATAAAACAAAAAAGAAATGGTAAACAGTTTTGGATCAAGGACTTCAGTAACTGTTCAAATAAGGGAAGTTGTTTTTATACTGTCCTGTCCCTGTGGCCAGAATTATGTTTGCCCGGAGAGGAGCATTACCTTGTTCAGGAGGCGGGAGGCCAGTAGAGCACATCCAGCAAGAAGATCCGCCAGAGCTGCCATAGGGTGAGAAGCTCGGTCCGGGGCTGGATGCTTGTTTTGGGAGGTGGGCGGCCAGTAGAGCACGGTGAGCAAGGAGATCTGCTGGAGCTGCATTAGGGCGAGAAGCCCAGTCAGGGCTCGATAAAGCACATCAATAAATGCACGGACCACAAATGCAGATTTTTTTTAACTGTATAAAGTGGGAGGTTTGCTTTTCTGTGTGGGAGGGCGGGAGTTTAGTTAAAAAAAACAGGACTCTCCCGGCCAAAACGGGAGACATCACATGTATGTGCTCAGAGTACTGCAAGACCCAATTGTAGGGGATGGGCGACCACAGTACAGTGTGGATGTCGGCGCCTTGCACCATGAAGTCGGGGTTACATGCTGTAGGGGAGAGAAGAAAAGAGAGAAACTGCCTGCCAACTCTGGGAAGATGGGCCTCCAGGAGCGTGCCTCCAATGTGCCCCTGCTCGCTCGACCACAGCTGGACTGATGAAATGAAGGATTACGGGGTGTCTGGTCCCCCACTTTGTCCCCGCTTGGGGGGCAAGCCACAGCTCCATGGGGCCTGGAGATGAATACGAATGGAGCGAGAGGCTGGAGGATGACTCCTTGTGGGGCCCTGAAGGGTCAGAGTTGGCAGGACATGGGGAGGTTAAAGTGTAATTTAAAAACAAAAAAAGTACCAAGATAGAATGGTGCTTCTGATCTCTCGCCATCAAGAGATCATTAAGCACCCGGACCAGGGTGGTTTCAGTACTACACCTCTTCGAAAACCGGATTGGAGAGGTTCGTAGATGTCGTGGATGGTCAAGTGGTTCTCCAGTTGCAGTGCCACAACTTTCTCAATCACCTTCCCAACAAAGGAAAGGTTAGAGATGGGTCTGTAGTTTGCAAGGCAGTCTGGGTCCAGAGCAGCTTTCTTCAGGAGAGGTGTCACCACCACCTCCTTCAGAGAGCTAGAAAACTCACTGAACTCTAAGGAGCACCAAACTATCCTTGCAAGGACTGGGCCGACGATGTCACAACAACCCATGATCGGGGAAGTTGGGCCTGGATCCAAACTACAGCACACTGGGCGCATACCCTGGGCAATCCGCACAACATCCCCGATTTCCAGCTGGTTGAAGGAACTCCAGACAAACCGAAGAGGAGTGACCATACACTGACCACTAACAGCTCCCATAGAGTGTGTCAGTTGGATCGCTGCCCTGATGCTGACCACCTTATCCAAAAAGAACTGAGCAAGCTCATCACACTCAATCTGTGAAAAGGCTCTTCGAACCTGATTACAGGTTGGGTTGCACAGCCTGTCCACGGTTTGAAAGAACTGAGATGGTCGAGTCTAAGCAAAAGCAATCTCCCTGGACAGGAACTCTGCCTTCTTATGGGTGATTGTTGATTGATAGACTTGATAAAGATCCATCAGTCTAAGGTGGTCAACCTCCGGGGTGGATTTCTGCCAGCAACGCTCTAACCTTTGTCCAAGTCGCCGCAGCTCTCTCAAGGTCCCATCAAACCATGGGGACTGAGGGTGAAGGGAGAGAGGATGAACTCGGACAGGAGCGATAGAGTCCAGGGCCATAGTAACAGCCTTGTTATAGGCCTGAACCAAGCTCTCTGGACTCCCACTTGCCTCCAGAATTACCGATAGGTCAAATGTCACTGATAGACCATCAGGACTCACATCCCGTAAAGAGCGGTATCTGACCATCTCCACAGGGGCCGGCCTATGTGGGGGGCATGAAAACTGAACCCACAGTGTGATGATCCAACCATCCAACTGGTTCCACCACCAAGTCGGAGGTTTTGATTCCCAGGAGGAAGACCAAGTCAAGGGAGTGACCGTACTTATGGGTAGCAGAGGCAACCACCTGTGTAAAGCCCAGTGATGTCATCAACCAGAGGAAGTCCTGTCCAAATCGCAAGAGTTCATCGTTAATCCAGGTGTTTAAGTCGCCCAGGACCATCGACCTGGGCAACTCAAACGCCATGTCGACCATGAAGTCCACTACTTCCTGAAGGAATTGCTTGTCATCCCCAGGTGGACAGTAGGTGAGAGCAATCCTACAGCCTACACCAGCCACCATGGTACACTTGAATGAGTTGGTCTCCTCAACTGGCACACTTGTGAGGTCCAGTTCAGTTTTAAAACAGATCACTATCCCCCCCCCCCCACGGTCCGATCTTGAGCAGTGTATCACCGAGTACCCGGCTGGAATGGCAGCCTCCAGAATGGGGCCAGCATTACCGTCCAGCCAAGTCTCGGTGATGCAAGCCAGATCTGCTGTCCCCATAAGATCTGCAATTATTGCAGTCTTGTTCTTAATAGATCTGGCGTTGCATAACACCACTCGAGTCGGACGGGATTCCGGGGCTACCCGAGCTACCTACCCACCAATAGTGGAGCCCTTGGATATGGAGACCAGACATCCACGTTCCAGAATCCATTTCACCCCAGGGCATCTCCTGGGCCTCACTAGCCTGATGCAAGAACTCTGCTCATTCACCCTCCGACGTTCTCAACCCCCGGCCCATTTCCTCCCTCGACCAGCAATTGCCAATGCTCTGCAGCATTGATAAACTGTAAACTGTAAAGGAGGGGCAGTAAATGGGCGGAGGCCATTAAGTTTGGAGGATGAATAGCGCGCGACCGAGGGGGCAGTCCACCAACACATATTGACGCCCTAAAATCTCATGTCATACACCCAAAGCACAAACACTCAAAAGCACAGCTGCCTGAGCTCTATTTGGTAAGGGATATGTGGAATTAACAATGAATATGTGTATAATAGGGAACACTATTTTATAGAAATAAAATAATGTTTTTTATATATTTGAAACTATAAAGTTTTTTAGAAAAAAGGTTTTTCATTTTTCATATAATTATGTTATATAATAAGGGATGGTGCAATTTTGAAAATTTAAATGATGCAAAAATAATTTGATACATATGTATACATTATCATGCCCATCTAATGAGAAGATTGTAATGGGAGAGAGTTCATTTGTATAAATATATGATAAATAGATATTGTTAATGAAAGTATTTATTTCCATTGTAGCAACATGATATGCAATGTATTATCTTAAGATATTGGTGAATATGTTCCCTCTATAGATATTGTTTGTTTATATGTATTTAGGATGTAAATGTGTTGTGCTCTATATATGAGCTAATTTATGATTATTTCACTCCAAATGGTGAATTTATGTGACACTGGGTGATGATGATGTCACTTTATGGTGCCTATAAAAGGCAAGCATTGTAAAGATGTACCATACCTTTTGAAGAAGGACTTGATCCGAAACTAGTCAAGGTGTGCAGTCTTTTTGGCACGTTGATGAAATAAAAATATTACACGAAAGCAGTAAGCAGCGTGTTTTTATTGTGGTGGTGAGTGCTAGACTTTTGAAATACTGTTTGGCTGTTGTCTATAAGCACCCCAGCCTAGTGCAACATTCTGTTGAGAAGAAAAATAATTTTAGAGGCCTATATCTCCGTAACTGTACATGCTACAACTAATGCTATATACCATTAGAGAGGTGAACATGAGGCATTTGTAGTGCTGTATAACAGGATGTCCTATCCTATAAGATTCAGATGAAAGTGGCTTGTAAAGATACATTGCCATTATTGAAACAAAGATAATACAGTGATGTAAAAATGAGTGTATCAATACGTTAACGTTGTACTGACATGCCACAGCCATATCGACATGACACCAAGTTTTGAAATAAAAAATGTTCCTTGCCCAAACACTTCCAAAGGTAGCCCATTCCTTTTTTCAGTCCTGCTTTTTCATCCTGCCCCAACCATTATCATACTCCTCTTCCAATCTTTTAGTGACCACCCAGCCCTACCTGACTGCATCAGCTCGCCATTCCCATGGTTCTCCTCTCTGTGGCAGAAGTCTGGGGGGTGGGATTCTCCCTCGGCAACTCAGATCTGAATGCAGTGCAGGTGTACGGCTTCATGGGGTGAAACCAGAGTGTGCCAGTATCTGTCCATCATTAAGATGGAGTCAGGTTATTTTCACCCCTGTAATACTGCTGTCCCACCACGCCACAGCACACAGTATAGCTGCTGGGTGATTGGGATTTTCCATCCCGTATGCCAATGGGCCACAAGTTAGACCACATTTTTCTGATCTAGCTTGCAGCAATCCTGGGTGCCCTTTGTACAGGGCTTGCACCAGATATTTGGCGCAAGCTGCATAAATCAGGCAAAGTGTCATAACCGCGCCCAACCCGTTAAAATCGGGTGCAGTTGTGGCAAAGGGGGTTTGGTGCATTGCCAGAACCTAAGGGTCATGGTGCATGACTTGGTGCAAGCCCTGCACTATGCTTTGAAAATCCATCCCAAGGGCTTTACACATCCTGCACAACAAGCATGTAGCAAGTTAGATGGGTCTCTTGTATGGGAGAAGGGGATACTGGCCCCGTAATATTCATCTGGTTCCCCTTGTAACAAGGTTCAGTATGGGGAAGTGGGAGTGGCATTCAGTATTATGGGGAAAGCCAGCTCACTAGTATCTTTCATGTAGCTACTAGGACCATTGCTGGTCTGAAACGTGAAGACTTGGAAAGGAAATCTGGGAACCTGCCAGAGCACAACAATTCTTTACACAAGAGCTCAGATTCCCTCAAGGAGAAATAACTGTTTCCACTCTAGACTGGTAACATTGTAAGAGAGCCACAGCCTGTTTGCATGCACCTGGAGGTTAATCAGCCTCATGTTTTATCTTTCCAACCAGTCTTTTGCGTCATTCTTTTATCCTGTCTCGGCACTGCCCCCAAAAGGTTGCACTGACATGGCAAAAAAGAGTAAATCTGAAACTATTTTTAATTCCAGATGGCAAGACACAAATCAAATTCCTGCTGTTATGTAGAAAGAGTTGTACTGCCTGGCAGCAAATGTTAAACAGTCCAGCACAGCAGGCATATACCAGTCAGACAGCTGCAGCAAAATAGCAAAGAGCAAGCACTATTCCTTGGCCAATATATATCCACATCAGAAGGTTTTACTGATATTTGAAACTGCAAAAAATGAACGTTTCTTTTGCTTTTATCAATAATTTACTAGTATACCATTTTGACTGCATTATGAACGATTTGAAAACCACAGAGGTTTTTACTACTAAGACAACGATCAATGATTCTTGAGTCTGGCTGGCTGTGCCTCGAGCGTTGCATCACATCACGTGACATAATCCATTCTTAAATAAGCCACTCTTGGGCCTGCCCAGTAGCTCAGTGGTGGCTGGCATCACTTGCCGTGCCGCTGATTAGGGTTCCCATGAGCTGAGGTTGTCAAGGCAGGCCAACAACCAGAGAATTTGGTATTCCAGAAAACTCTCTGCTCCCTAGAGTAGGTAGGTTGCATCTCCCACTACTTTGCTACCTCCTGGGAGACCAGAAATGCTGGTGTAATTCATTAAGGGACCTTAGGAAGGTAGGACACAAATGGTGTACTGTCTGGTTTGTTGAACCCAACAGCATCCCTACGTCCAAATGGGTGGGGACTTCATGGGAGAAAACTAGAAGGGTATTCGGGGGGGGGCAACGGTTTGCAGCCCCACCTCCAGGTCCACCAAATGGCTGTCATACTCCCCCCCTCAGGACAGCTGCAAGTGCTTCAACTCCACATTACTGGTGACTGCCTTCCAGAACTTGCTTGTCTAAACATTGACAGGCAGGGCCCAGCCTTGAGAGGCAAACCAGGGAATGATATGGCGATTGGTTCTGGTGCAGTATGTTGGGGTCCCTGTGGCTGCAGGCAAGACATTCTAGCTGATGTATGTACAGTATGCATATATACTACAAGACAAGACCATTGAGATGAACAATTTAGTTTACGGGGGTCCTGCTGGGGACAGCAGTGGTGCAGTTACAAAAATGAGGGTAATAAAGAATACATATAAGTACACGTGTCATAATAAATATACAATAATTTATGGGCAACTGTGTGATATGTGCTTTTGTTTTGCACAGCTGAGATGTGTGTTGCTACATAAATCAGTAGAGTGAAGCTGGAGTGGTTTGTAAAAACAACACACACTGAGTTGTCCGTATTTTATTTTTTATAATTACTGTTTTTGTGAAAAGGGCAGCAGGAAATCCTCAGATAGCCACGGCAGCAGTTTACTCATCACCAGTGACGGCTGCCGCTGCTCTGCTCCCACCTGGAGTCTAACTGAAAGCCAAACAGGAGTTTCACTTTGGCGACTATCTGCCGTTTGCTCTGGCTCTTCATCTCTGTTCCTGCTCGAGCCTTTTGGCAGCCAACACCTGGGGAGAGTAAAGTCATGCGGCCATCTTAGAAATGTTATTACAGTACTCTGCCTACAGAGGGACTGTTTGTTAGGCAGGTTCTGAGGTATTAAAGAAAATCCAAGGACAGCATAATAACTTAGTCGACAGAGTAGATGGCTTGTCTCATGGGCGCCTCATTAGAAGCTGTACTTTGAGCCTGCCCATTGGTGCACAGGGCTTAGGCACCAGACGCCTTACCTCTTGCCACGCCGGTGACCCATGTTCAGGAATGAGCATGGGTTGTCAGGGGTCGGACTGGGGTGAGGAGGTCTGGGAATAGATGGCGCAGCCACCAGGCTGCTCTCCTCTCCTGGACCGGAGAGGCAGGCCTCCCGGCTCTTGGCTGCCTCAGAGTGGAGGCTTGGTGGTAGCGTCGGGCACTGGGGTAGCTGGTGCTAGGCTGGGTGGGTGGATCGAGGCTGTGCTTAGTACCAACGTGCATGAGGAACCATGTTGGCTGAGGTCCAAAGAAAGGAAGAATAAAAATTGGCGGAAAAAATCCATGAAGGCAGGATGAAGACTGACCCCCCACAGGCTCCGCACTGGTGGCTTGGCACATGTCATAGGTCCTGTGGCAGAGGCATAAGGTAAGTGCTGGAGGAGCCGGGTGATGGGATAGAGTGGGTCAGTTGGAAGGGGTAACCAGGGAGAAAGGAGGATAAAATACAAGTACTTTGACAGACAGCTGCAGCGTATTACATGAGTGATGCCACTTATGCAATACTTAAAAAAGAATAGCGCAATTTCAAGTTGATATTGTATGTTGCTAGTAACAGTAACTATTTATGAACTGGTTGTGACACAGCCCTGCTTTCTGATTGGTCAAGGGGTGGTCACATCTAGTGGGATAACATAACATAGCCTTTCAACACAGAGAGTGAAATTAGGAAACCAAATCTTTTAGCACAACTAAAAGAATGTTACTGTATTATTATCTGAACCACAGTATCTGGTTTAATAACACAAATTACAGCTTTCAAAAACAATGCTGATTTACTCTTCATCCCTCTGCTTCCCAGCTACAGTTTGACCCCTTCAGCACCCTCACCTAGCCCCGTCCCCATCTTCATTAGGACTCACCTACTTCTGACTCACCATGGCTTACACTCAGAGCTGAGCCCTTGGGGTGTAGCAGGCTCTTCAGGAGGCAAAATAAAGGTATAGCATGCTAAAGGCATTACAAAATCACCAAGTAGTGTTGGGGGGAAAAACAGAAGTATTTGCCAGTAAACGTATAACTCCCTGAAAAAAACTCATTTCTAGGAGGTGAAGCACGGGGGTAATGTGCTAGCTGCACTCTTGATTTGTTTTAGCAAACAAATTATTTTTTCCAACATTACAGGGGCATTCTAATGTTTTTGGTGCACTGCACCTGTATTTTGTCTGAATGAGTTCTATGGCTGCACAGTGTTTGTTTTTTTCTAGTTGGTGGAATGCAGGGCCTTGGTGAGGTTGCATCATCCTGTATTTCTTCTGTTTTTTTTGTCCCAGTCCATCATGACGACAGCATGAAAAAGCTCCAAAATGTACCACTGTCACCATCAATGACAGAGAATGAGAGGCAGAGAGAGAGTGAGAGCGAGAGAGAGAGAGAGAGAGAGAGAGAGAGAGAGAGTATAGCCAGAGGTAGCGAGAAAAACAGAGACAGATGAAGACAGAAACAGATACAGAGCGATCAGGAGGGGAGAAGAAACATTGCCACTCAGCCCCCCCTTTTGTTATATGCCAACAACCACCCCATCTCCTCCCTGAAATAGTGATAACAAATGAAGAATGACACACACGCACACACACACACCAAAAGTCACTACCTTTCTTTTATGCAAGAGGCATGTTAAAGCTCATCACACCTCCCAGACCTCATGCCCCAGCCATCCCAGTAACCCCTTTTCCAATAACAACCATCAGAGGTCTGACACTACTTAGTGGGACCGCGGGACCCAACCGCCCCATGCTACCACTGCCTACTTGGCTCATAGCCTATTGTTTGCTATGTTGGCATCATAGATATATCAAATTTAACTGCGCCTGCCAAATATTGTACATTATCTGCAACTGTATTGTCTCCTACATTATAAACTGTTGATGTTTTTTTTACAAGCTCCTGTTTGGAAAAATGTATTCCTGTATTTGTGTACTTTTTGTCAAGGCCATAATAGGTAAATGTATTCTGCTCTATAACCCTCCTACCTCTCCTTCCCCACCCCCACCCCACCCCCTCGCCGCAACTGGAAACAAGCCTCATGGACTATGTTTCCTTACCTGGTAATATATAATTAAATAAAAAAATACATTTTTTTTATATATTAAATTAAAGAAACAAAAGAAAGAGAGCAAGACTTAAACAGTGGCTGTCTGCCACTACAGAAAAATACCTAAGGGGTTGATACCCTTACTAACTTGCTGCTGCTAGGGGCAGTTTTTGAGGGAGGCACCAATGTAGATCCAGAAGGATGGAAGAGATGGCATCCAGAGGGACAGTTAAAAAGAAGGCCAGAGAAGGACCTGGAGGTGAGTGCTGGTGAGGAATCATGAAGACACGAGAGTACTTGCAGGCAATGCACTCTGTGGTCCGAGGTCCCCATTACAATTTCTTTTAACCAGTCTATAAGATATGCCTCCACCTCTCTTTCTGAAGCCCACTGCCCACGTTTTCCCCTACAACCTCCCCCCCCTAGTTTTTCTACACCTCCCTTTCCTACCCTCCTGTTGGTCCTCTTCTCCCCATGGTTCCCTCCACCTCCTCCTTGATTCCACCTAGCCAGATACCATGCAGCGAAGGCCCACCTTTCTGTAAATCCACCCATCCCCTCCAACCCATGTTTTTCTCTGTTGGTCACTTCCATCACCCTCTAATCGCTCTGCTCACCTCCTATTCCTCCCTTTCTAGGGCCTGTCCTTCTCAGCAGGCACTAGTTATAGGCCCGCCATCCTATAAAAAATAAAACGACTGTTTTCCCCACCCACAGCGTTTACGACAAGAACTGTCTCAACATGTTTGCATTTTTTATTCCTCTAGTCTGTAACTAGCTAACATATTATGTTGTATCATCCGATTGCCTCCTTGTATACTATTACTGCTAATATGTATTATTTTTTGTCTCTGTATCTCTGTAATTCACTGTACTGATGTGGAACCTTTGTAAACAAGCTCTTATCTCAAAGGTAAATGTAATCCAATTCTTTCTAATAAATAAATAAAAATAAATAAGTCTAGGCCACTGGTGGGTAGCCCTACTGTAGTCGGATAGGTTGTAGCCAAATGGTGCTTGAGGGTCAGAGATAGGGGGCTCTCTGGGAAATCTGATAGTCATTTGGGGTGCCCAAGAGAACATTATGGGATGTCACGATCTGAATGCAGTGGCAATGAGGGAAGCCCGGTGGTCACTCCAGAGACCTAAGAATGTGTGGGGGTCAGAGGTTTCTAAGGATACATAGTTGGGGTCAGAGTCTGCCAGCAGATTTGCCTTCTGGAACAGCAGTTTCCCAGGTGTACAGTGTCTGCAGCTTCAGACGTGACTAGCTTCAACTGCTCCAGTGGTGTTTGGCAGCTTTGTTGGTCTCTAGTTTCAGCTGCCTCAGTGATGTCCAACTTCAATGCTTCAGTGGCGTCCACTTCCAGCAGCTCCAGTGATTTTCTGCGTCAGCAGCTTCAGTGGCATCCAGGTACAGCAGCTCCAGAGGTGTACAACTCCAGTAGTTATGGAGGCATCCGGCTCCAGCAGATCAATGGTGTGCCCTGTGACTTCATTCCAGATGGACTTCACAGCACCACGGACTACTTACAGGTAAGTACCCTCTCTCTTTGTTTAGACTATGGTTGGAGTGTTGGGGATGAGTGTTGCCCTCTAGTGTAAACAAGTAAACAAGGCATTACATTACCCTCATACCTCTCTCTCTGTTTACTCTCTTGGGTATTGTCTCCGGACTTAAAAAACTCACAACTGCTCTCAGGTTTAAAGTGACAGGACTACCTTAGTGGATATGTACAAGTTTGCCTTACTTAACAAGTAAGCTTAGAGTCCATGTGCCCCCTGCTTAGAGTTACAATTTCTCTTTCACATTATCATGATATGGTTTTTTTATGCTTAGTAAATTATGATAATATTGCATAGTGCTAAGAATGCATTGTCTTTTTAAGTGTTTCCATCTTGGTAAGGTGATTCCTTCACCTTACATTTGTTACCTTGTCCCTAAATAAAACTCTAGTTATTTATTGCATTCTGGGTGTTAACCTTATTTTGTGTTCTGTTTTCCTGTACGGATGGCGGGTTGGCCATGACTACAATTCCTTTCCCCTATGGTAGCATTGCATCCCTTAGATTACACACCCATTACATAATAGAGCCTTTGTTCGGGCACCAGAGATTGTCAACTTTAAATCTTATGTTCTCCGGTTTGAGAAAAAAGCTGCAGTACTAGAGGGAGCGTAGCACATAATAGCCTTAGTAGAATCTTCACATATGTTGAACAGAACCAGCAGCTAGCTTAGGGTATGTACAGTTCATAAAAGTGGTTTCATTCTTGAGCAAGAGAGAATATGATGGACTGATTTCATAAGGGTTGGGAAATGATGAGCAATACTAACTTTATTGCACTTCAAGGGGAAGAGAAACACTGCAACATTCCCAATACACATTTCCTTACCCCATTTTTGTACATGCAGTATCTATTTTTGTTTTCCACCTCCCTCGTCTTAAAAAACAACTTTGTATGTGACCCCCCCATTTGCTCCATTATATACTTCAAGCAGTAAAATCATTGCTTAGAATCAGTCTGTGGCTTCAGATGCTGAAACTGCTACTTGCATGGGCAGCAACCATTATGCAAATGGAGCAGAACAAGGAGTGGCTTCATTACTACAGCAGCCCATGCCAGTAGTAGTATCAGCATCAGGAGCCACTGACTGATTCTAACCGATGATGTCACTGGTTGGAATATTTACAATGGCACAATATGGGGGCTACAAGCACCTTTGAATATGGCTTGTTTGGACTGCTACACGTGAGCAATATGATTGTGTTTATGGTGGGACAACCATTGATTATATTGGGCAGGACAATTCCCTCACGGACTTGATATTTGTCCCCCTGGCTGCTCCATGTGAGCTTCCGTCCCCCCAAACCTATCTCACTCCCTACCATTTTCCTGACCTTGCAAACTCCTGAAGTGCTCCATTTACTCTTCTGCCCCCCATATTTCACATTTTCCGTGCTGTCCTCTGCCATCTCCTGCTGTGCTCCCTTCCCTGGTTTCTCTCACTGTCCCACTTGTCCTTCCATCTTTGCCCTCTTTCTGCCCTTTGTTCCCTCGCTCACCCCCTGTACTACTCACCTCCCCTGTTCTTTTATAGTTTTTTTCCTCAAGATTGCTTTGAGCCCCACCTATCTCATGCCCCCCGGTTCTCCAAACCTGCCAGTGCCTCAAATCTATTTGACGCAGGTCCTTTTACCAGAGTGGTATCCCTCACCCTTGCCCTTCTGTAGTTTCCATGTACAGGTTCCCCCTCTATTTCCCATTCCTCCTTACCTCCTTCCATTCTCCACTTCCAGCATCATCTTCATCAACCAATTCACAAGTGCAATTGGTGGCAGCTCAGGGGGCACAAATACACCAAAGAACTGGACAGGGATTACACACCGCGGTGTAGAATATAACTTGTGTGGGCTAATAGTATGCATACGTACCTTCTGATGCCTGTACCACTCAAGTGGGGGAGAGAGGGCAAGGGTTTATCATGCTGCCGCTCAGCAGACTGCTGGGTGGCATCTTTTAGATTAAAGGACAGAGCCGCACTATTGGTGTGACTTTACCCTTTCAACTATGTACAATTTCTGCCCAGTAAGCAGGGAACAGTGCCATGATGATCAGCTTTGCTGATCATTGGGCTGTCACTGTTGAGCCCACTGCAGCCTGAGCTGCATTGGACACAACAGTGACACACCTCTGAAATGCCATTCTCAAAATAAGATGGCAGCTTCCACATGCAATCAAGCAAACATAAAAATGGCTTGTAGTCTAGATCTTCGGTCAGGACATTTGGCTTTAAACAGTTTAACAGAAAGATCCATGTGGTTTCTAGCTGCAGCAATGTCTTAAGGTGATCTCCCCCTCTGGAGTTCCACTTTAGTTGCTCCAGCTCCATAAAGTACAAATGTTTGGGTCTGAATCATAAACATTGTTAAAATGGACACCAACCAGAGCATCCTCTCTTCCTTGTACTATGTCCCTGATGTGCTCCTGCAAGCTTTTCTTCAATGGTCTTATTGTCCTGCTAATATACAATTTGTTACAGGAGCCCACTGGGACATAGATGATGAATTTAGTGTCATAGCTGATGAATTCTCTCACATCAAACTGATGTCCTGTAGCAGGATGAAGAAACATTTTAGCCGGCTCACAGAAAGTGCAAATACTGCATCTCTTGCAATAATGGAAGTCTTTAGGGATGGGGGCCAACCAGCCGTGTGGGTTCTGCCGTACTGGTGGATTGTACCAGCTATGAACTATTTTATCTCTAATGTTTGGGGATGTCCAAACCATTCAGTTTTTCACCTATGTCATTATTCTCAGTTTCCTCAGACATAAGGATACCCCAATATTTGTGCACAATGGAACCAAGTTTGCCAGCTATCAAAAGAAATTCAATTGATAGCATGACTGGTTGGGTATTGACAGGCTGTTCTTCTCTCTGTCTGAGTAGATCCTTCCTCTCTAAAGTTGAAACCCTCTATCTTGTCTCAGATAATAAGTTGTCATATCTCCTAAACCTCTTTCTAGGCCTTCTGCTTGGCAGTCATAACCCACCATGCAAGTTCTCTTAACAACGAAGAATTCTGACTAAGGGATAGAATTTTTGAATGTCAAGGGGTGGGCACTCCTTACCTGGAGTAAATAATTGGTGGCAGTGGGCTCCCTAAACCCTGTGGTGACTGTTTTTCATTGGTGCCCCCTTCATTGATAGGTCCAAGAAATCAACGTATCTTTCCTCAGTTCTTAAGGTGAGCCTGAGGTGGACTTTGTTACTATTCAGCCAACAGACAAATTTGCTGGTCCCATTCGAGTCATCCCTCCATATGCAGACAATGTCATTAATATATTGGTACCATATGAGATTGTCTGCATAGGGGACATCTTCACTGAAGACAGCCTTTAATTCCCTTGTCCTATGAACACATTGTTACATGCTGGGGCCATACAGGTCCCCATCACTATCACATGTTTGCAGGTAGTGTTTCCTTGAGAATTTGAATGCATTATGTCTCAAAAGAAAGCTGATAGCCTGAATTAGAAATCTTGTGGAGGTACTGGTGATGCTCCTTTCTAGAAAATACCTGCAAGCTGCCATGCCATTCTTGTGTTCAGTTGATGAGTACAGTGTCTCCACTTCTACTCTACTGAGACCCAAGTAAATTCTTTTTGCCACACAAAATCTTCTAGTTTAATAAGAAGGTTGTGCATGTCTTTGAGGTGGGACCTCATTTTAATGACTTCCTTCTGTAGGAAGAAACCCACGAATCTTAACAATTGTCAGTAAGACACCTCACAGACAATCGAGTGACCTGGTGGGCTTTCCATATGTTTATGCACTTTTGGCAATGCATCCAAAACTGGAGTGCTAGGATGTGGAGTCTACAAATACATTTACTCTTGGCGATGTCACTGGCATTTAAGGCACTTTCCAATAATTCCAGTAGTTGGTTCTTAAATACTTGTGTTGGGTTCAAGGGTAACAGCCTGCACCTATGTTGCACATCAGGTCCTGTATCATTTTCCCCTAATACATAGTGTCCAGGGCTACAATATTGCCACCTTTATCAATGGGTTTGAAAACAATTTCTGATCTTTTTTACATAATTCTAATAAAGCATTTTCCCCTCTCTGTTAAGTTCTTATTATAACCCATATCAACAACACCATTTAACAACTTGTTTATCTCTTTTTTTCATACATATTTCAAAAGTGTATTGGTGTTCATTGTTGACAGACAGAATGTCAGCTTTGGGTGAAATCTCATTTTTCTCTCATCCCACAAGTTCATTGCAGTCCCATTATCCCCAATCTCTCCTTTTCTTATTCCTTTTTCTACACATATGAGTATGTTGTATTTTCTACTTGTATTCATTCATTAATTTGCCTCTAATTATTTATATTTATGCTTCATGTATTACTGTATTACTATATTACCGTAATTGACTTCTTATTTTTATTAGTTTATTATTAAGCTATCTCCTTCTCCCCTTCCCCCAGGATGCATCTGGAAACGAGCTGATCACAGCTCAGTATTGTATGTCTTTCCTGACTAAATGTTTAGATAACTATCTAACTAAATAAATGTCTCTGTTCATATCATGTGTAGAGCCTTCAACACTAAAAGAAAGTTACCATAATTCTGGACCCATTATCCCCCAGCAGTCCCATAATGGCATCCAAATTTATTAGATCCTGCGCTTCCAAGGATAGCTGTGCTCATGAATTCTAGTCTCAAAGGTGGTAGAGCCACGATCTGCCACCACACTAATGGGCCAGCTTCATCCAGCTATTGACAAAAATGATTACTACTGTGTTTATCCAGTGTGTGTTCTCCTGACGCTAAGTCAGAATTTAATTTGAACCCTGAGGCCAAGAAATGAAACATATTAACCACATCTAAGATGCCTATTAGTAAACAGTATCACTGTACCCTGGAAACTGAGTTTAAGAGTTCTGGCAATGCAATAACACTGCCATTAGTGGTTTTGATGTGGTTGTCCCCTGAAAAAGTGTCACTTCCATGACACATTACTCACTCTGCGTTTTCGAACCATTTTATTGGGTGCTTTTATAGCGTTTTTCAGTCTCTTCAGGCCAAGAGCAGTCCTCAGTTACCATGCTATAATTTAGATTGTATGCATCTAATTTCGAGTGACTCTACACTTCTGGCTTTGCTAAGCTGATTTGGCAAAAGACACTGTAGAGTAAATGCAAAAAGTGGAACCCTATAAACACTCAAGCAAGTCTTTCAAAACATGTAATTTAAGTAAATTTCCATATATCGTTTATGAGTCTTTAGGAATTTTCCCTCCCAGTTTGAAGCTAATGGTACACAATACCGCAAAAAGCAGATGGTGGCCAGAAGTCGTTATATAACTGATAACAAGCAGTGTGAACAGCTTTTCAGTTGTGCCTTTTTTAGCCTTTTTATTTCAAGTTCATCTGTTTTGTGCATCTTTTTAATGGAACAGCACTGCATAACTTAAGAGTAGACAGTGGCAAGGAACTATTGAAAGTCGAGAACCAACTTATGCAATATAGTAAAAAGCTGTAACACCTCAGGCTCAAACCAAATAATATTGGAAGACAGCAACTGGCTCAAAGAGTTCTGGGTACAACAATGGCTTATCAGGAAGTGATTAGCATATTAATCTCCATAGCTGCACTACCGCAAGTACCCCTAGTGGCTCTTCAGAGCAGTGCAGCTGCACAGGCAGTATGCTGGTCACTTCCTGATACAGTAATTTAAAGAGGACAGGAAATTACTAATTGACAGTCATTTATAATGTTTTTTATTTTCAGAAATATCGATTCCCCCAAATTATCCATATTTAACTGTATTTACATAAAAACATGAAAAACTGTGTTTTGCACGGTTTTCTTTTTATGAGTAGCGTTCTGTTTCAGTTCTCTTCATAGAACCTATGATCTGGAGTTTTAGCTATGTCAAGGTTTGTGCACAGACCTCTGAGCAAGGTTCTGAAAGGTCAACAGCTCATCATTAGCATTCTGTACACAAACCATGTCATAGTACAAACTCCAAATTACCGGTTCCATGAAGAGAACTGTGCAGAATGTTGCCCATAAAAAGAAAACAATTCAACACACAGTTTTTTCATATCAGTATTTATTCATGTACAGTTAACTATGGATCACCTGGAGGTATAACTTTCATTGCTGTAAACAGGAACATTACCAACTGCTGCCAGTTAGCACAAATGTCCTGTCCCCTTTAAGATCAGAAGGGAACCTAGGTCCATTGTGTCTGTTTACCAGTTCCATAAGCAGGGATGAATAAAAGTATTCCATGCAAAGATACACTCATTAATAAATATTCCCCACCCACTCCACAATGCAGGTTGCCTGCTAATTCTCTTGCTAAGCAGGAATGTGTACAGGCTTATCTTGCAGCCCTGTACTGACTTCAGATCCACTGTCTCCTCTGGTGGGCTGTTCCACAGGTTTGGACATCCTCATGGAGAAAAAGTGGCTGCTGTTATCCCATAATGTGCCACCTCTGAGGGCGCGTCCATGTCCTACTGGAGGACACCAGATCAAACATCTCCATATGTTCAGTCTTGTCGATACCCTTGATGTGTGGAAGACTGAGATAATGTCCCCTCTCAGCTTCTTTTTTCCCCTCCAGGGTGAACATGTTAAGGGGTTGGCAGTATAGCCTAGAGGTTAGAGTAATGAGCTTGGCACATTCAGCAGACCTGGGTTTGATTCCCACAACCTCCACTTGCATACTGTGTGACTTTGAGAAAGTCACTTAACCTCCCCAGTGCTCCCTGGTCACCCCCTGAAAACAGGCACTTGTGCCTAGTGGGCCTAACCCCCCCCCCAAAAAAAAGAGCCTCTAGCCTCTCCTCATATCATCCCCAGTACACCTCATCACTTTTGGGGCCCTGTGCTGGACCCTCGACTGCCTCAAAATCATTTTTGTATTGGGTAGCCCAGAACTGTGTGCAGTTCTCTAGGTGGGGCCTGACCAGGGCCTTATAAAGTGGCAGGATTACATCCCCTGCTCTGCAGGCCCCCCCTTTTTAATGCACCACAGTATTCTGCTGGATCCTTGACAGTAGCACAAACTACTCATCATGCTTCAGCCCCTTGCCTACTATAAACCCAAGTCCCTTCCCCACTCCCCCACTGCAGCAAGAGGAGGCCTCCACAGCGTGGAGGTCTGAGCTGTTTTTCCTCCTCAGATGCAGCACCTTGCATTTTTATTTTACAAAAAAAAAAAAAAAGACAGCACCAGGGGAAGCAGAGGGGTACTTTTAGATGACACTGTCTTAATAACAAATGAAAATCCAGATGGCACTGAACTTGCTTGATGCGCTCATGTCCAACTGCACAGTTGATCTGTGTGCTAATTTATTTGCCCTCTGTTCTATGCAACAATCTTTTATAATTCAGTTTATTGAATTTTCACATATAAATACATACAAATGACAATCCAGCACGAGAAAAATGGTAAAAGAAGTAAACAATTCACGAATAAAGCTTAGTTAATACAAACTTATTGTTGAAAATGACTAGTTAGAATGAACAGTTTATCAAGCATATAATTGGCTAAAAAATAGATCGCTAAGTAAGAACTAATAGGAATTAATAATATGCAACAATCTTGATTTCTTGTTTGTTCTGCACTGTACTACTGCACTTTACTGTTGCTGTTACTGTAACCACATCATATGACTTGCTGTTATCTTTGTAATTGTGGTGTCCTCCCCTTCCCCCTGCCCCAGGTCGCACCTGGGAATGAGCCTTGTCCCAGTATGCCTCTCCTGGTAACCAATGTTTAAAAATAAATAACTAAATAAAATATCCAAACTTATATGTTCCAATGTCAGGATACAGAAGGGCAGTTTTATTAAGGTGCTAAATACATGCACAAACACAGGCTACCCGTCGGTGAGCAGTCAGAACCAGGATAGACCAATGTTTTGTTTCACAACAGTCACCATTTCAAGGTAAAAAAAAAAGGGCACCAGTTGTGATGCTAAAGATTGGCTGTTTCTGTTTGTCTTGATGCGGGAGCAGCAGACAAGTTTGGTGCCTTTCCAAAGAGCGGCAGGGTTGAGTGATGGATTTTCATTTTCTAACACCTTGCATTTAGCTACACTGAATCGGAGTCTCCTAGAGTCTGACCAATAAACCTGCTTGCTTAGGGCCTCCTAAAATGTATTCCCATCCTCAAGGAAGTCCACCGCCCTGGCCATCTTAGTGTCATCAGACGGTTAACGAAAATGTGAAACAGCCGGGGTCCTGAGGGATGCAAGTGAGTACACCCCCTTGACTGGGAACATTGCCATACACCACCACCCTCTGCTTACTGCCCCCAAGCCAGTTAGCAATCCAGCTTGAGTAATGTCTCATCGACTACATATTGCACTGGTGTATGTTGCCCAGAGGCCTGTTACGTGCCACAGCATCGAGGGCCTTGCTGATATCCAAATAAACTATAGCTACATCCCTGACCCATCCACCTTTCTGGTCACCCACTTGAAAAAGGGGGTTAAGCTGGTTGGGCATGCTCTATGCTTTGTAAAGTCATGCTCAGAGGGGGCAAGAACCTTGGCCTCAGCCAACTGCTCCATTCTGCTATCTTTCTTGACTATAGCTTCTGGAACACTGCCCTGTTGGTTTTCTGGTGACTGGCCTGCAGTTACCTGGGTCTGAACATCCCGCACACTTGAAGATGGTGCGGACCACACTGGCTACTTTTCAGTGCTCCAGCACTGAACAAACCTGTGAATAGACTGAGATTACAGCACGTGGTTCTGACTATTTATTTATTTATTTATTAGTATTTTGTTAACCGGGTAGGCTCACTCAGACTAAAAGTTCCTTTTTCAGAAGTGAACTGGAATTAATTACATTCAACGGTCATTTCTGAATACAAGTAACAGTCATTGACTATACGATACAGACAACAAACATAATAACAAAGTACAAACAGTATTAGCTAACAATTTTAAATTGTTGTGAAGCCGAGGCAAGTTAACAGGCTTATAATATATAGTGTCTGATTCTAAAAGGGTTATGCCTGATATAAAGTGACTTGAGCACAAACAAAATGGTGCAAGTAGCACTTTACGCCATGAATTGTGACATTTAGAATTCTGCACGGCAGCCTGCAACATGTCGCAGGCTGCTTGCACCAAAGTGGACTTATGCCACCATTTGCACTATAAACCCCCTTGCGACATGGCGCAAGGGGGTCTACGGCAGCAGCTGTGCCCTATTCTGGAAGTGCAGCTGGCAAATCCCTGAGTTTGGTACTCTGAAACAACCCCCGGAGGACATTTGTCAAAGTACAGTTACACCAGCAATTAGCTGGTTTAAATGTACCTTGCAACACTGGGGGTTGCGCAATATGCTGCCGGCCCACCTCCCAGTATATGTAACCCCCCAAGCCCCGATCCCCATGAAAATATAAATATCAAAGCCCCGCAAGGCTATGCCCCCCCAAGCCCCGATCCCCATGAAAATATAAATATCAAAGCCCCGCCAAGGCTATGCCCCACAAGACCCGATCCCCATGAATACATAAATATCACAGCCCCACAGGGCTATGCCCCCCCAGCCCCGATCCCCTGAATATATAAATATCACAGCCCCACAAGGCTATGCCCCCAGCCCATCCTCCTGAACATATAAATATCAAAGCCCTGCAAGGCTATGCCCCCCCAAGCCCCATCCCCTATGAATACATAAATATCACAGCCCCACAGGGCTATGCCTCCCCAGCCCCAATCCCCTTGAATGTCTAAATATCATAGCCCCACAGGGCTATGCCCCCCAGCCCCGATCCCTCTGAATATATAATATCAAGCCCCACAGGGCTATACCCCCCAGCCCCGATCCTTTGAATATATAAATATCACAGCCCCACAGGGCTATGCCCCCAAGTCCCGATCCTTTGAATATATAAATATCACAGCCCCACAGGTGGCCTCAAGCCCCGATCCCTGAATATATAAATATCACAGCCCCACAGGGCTATGCCCCCAGCCCTGATCCCTGAATATATAAATATCACAGCCCCACAGAGCTATGCCCCAGCCCCAATCCCCTGAATATATAAATATCACAGCCCCACAGACTATGCTCCTCAGCCCCGATCCCCTGAATATATAAATATCACAGCCCAGGCTCTATGTACTATTTACAGTAGTACACGCCATATGGAGATCTGTTGGTGGCCGCCATGGTGGTGAGAGGTGGGCTGTGCCAGTCACTAGCTGAGTATGGGTCGGGGAGTGGGGTGGTCTGGCACTGCAGGTGGGGGGTTACTAGGCTCAGGGAATACGGAGGAATTCTTTATTTTTACATGACTGACAAGGCAATTGTTTTGGGTTCTGGGATCTTGGTTCGGGGTCGGGCTTGGGGGTATAGCCCTGTGGGGCTGTGATATTTATATATTCAGGGGATCGGGCTGTGTGTGTTAGCCCTGTGGGGCTGTGATATTTATATATTCAGGGGATCGGGGTTTGGGGATAGCCTGTGGGGCTGTGATTTATATATTCAGGAGGATCGGGCTTGGGGGCATAGCTCTGTGGGCTGCGAGATTTATATATTCAGGGGATCAGGGTTGGGGGCTTAGCCCTGTGGGCTGTGATATATATATTCAGGGGATCGGGCTGGGGGGCATAGCCCTGTGGGGCTGTGATATTTATATATTCAGGGGATGGAGGACCATAGCTCCCATGGGGCTTATATATTTATGGGGATCGGGATGCGGGGTGGAGTCTCCTAGCCCACAAGGGCTGCTGTGTGGTATTATCTGGATCAGGGCAGTGGGGGGTGCATTATGTTTCTCACCTGGGTAATGAGGCTTGTGGCAACTCTGTTCAAGTGCTACTTCTGTTTGGCACATGGCTGGGGTTGCCACAAGTCATGGGACTGAGCCGCAGGGACCCTGCCAGATAGAGAATTGGGTGCAGGGTCCCCGGGACGCCTGCATTTGACACAAGTCATCTTTGCACGACTTCGCTATCCTTCGAGAATCGGGCCCATAGACTTTAACACTGCGATGATAAGGAAGTAGAACAGCAAGGTAACAGCAACAAATAAGTAGCTTGTGCCAGACACAGGTTTGACCAGTGACCTGAGAGAGGTGGCTGGGTGGGGGCCAGCACTTGTACCCATAGCTTCAAAATGATCCTGTGGTCTATCCTGTCTACCCCACTAGACTTATACAACTACATCTTTGCCAGGTAGTAAGCTAAAAAGTATGCATGAAGTCCAGCAGCTGCGTTTTATCTACCCCTAAATTTGTTTTTTGGTGCTCTGTGGTGCATTTTGGGGTTGTTAGTGATAGGCTTACAATTCTTTATTACCCCAGCTTCGATACTCGATTTTGCTCTCCTGTGGCCCACTAGTGATCTAGATCGCTACAGGTTGCACTGCTGATCTCTCATGACACACAATCCAAAGATACTAGTGCACACCAAGTGTGCTAGTAACTTTGGATTGTATGTTTTTTCACAACCTAGCCACACCCCTTAGAAGAAATGTGAATTCCAGTGTGAAGTAACGTAAAGGTCCGAGCATGCTATTTTTGGATTTGTTTGAGTTTAGGAAGTTTGTGGTGCTCCTTCTTAGCGTGCTCCCTTTGAAACATCTGTGTAAAATCCTTGATGGGAGCACAGTATAAAATAAGTCAATTAGTAGCCACTGAGGCACTGGAAAGTTAGGGACTAAATCGAAGGGTCCTACCTTGACGTTGGTGATTTAGCTTACTCAAAGTGGAATTCAGTCTGAGACTAAGAGGACCCACCTCACATGGAGCTTGAAGTAAACATAGCCAAAAGTTTAAATATGCTATGCTATGTGTGTGTGTGTGTGTGGGGGGTGCCTAGTATCTTTGGATTGTTTGTTGTTTGCCACAACCTAGCAGCACCCCTTAGAAGAAATGTGAATTCCAGTGTGGAGTAACATAAAAGGTCTGAGCATGCTAATTTTGGATTTATTTGACTTCATGACCCCATCCCACCAAGTTTCACGTAAACTGTGCCCCTCCACCCCAGGAAAGGCAAAAAGTTGCATTCAAGCCCTGGCCACTACACACCAGAAAGCTGCTACATCTGAAACACCATCACCCAGTCCAGTGTTTAGCCCTCAGCACCATCTCCTCCACAGAGTTGTCACCACAGTGGCACAGCAAAGGCCACTAAAGCATGTTATGCCCCCAACAAAAGCAAGTTGCTACAACCTCAGGACCAGTTTTAGACATAATGGCACTCCAAGCAGCTCATGGTGCCCCTTCACGCTCATATCAACCCTGTCACCTAGCCCAGTGTTTAGCCCCCAAGCACCATCCCCTCCACAGTTAGCATCACCATGGCACAGCACAGCACAGTCCACAATAGCATGTTATGTCCCTGCCCCCACAACAAAGTACAGCAAGTTACTCACGACCCCAGGACGTTTTTGACAATGGTACCCCAAGCAGCTCATGGTGCCCCCTTTACCACTCATACCACCCCTCTGATTACTTCTACCTCACCTACATCCAAAAAGTTATAAAAATTCTATGAATGCAAGGGTGACATCAATTCTGTTTTTTTAAATTAACACGTTTTGCATTTCACCTGTTGATCTGCTCGAAGTTTCTTGGTTATGCATTCCCCTTCTGTGCTGGCGCCAGAGGGGAATGCTTAGTTTATGTGTGCCTAACACCCATCTCTGTATGACCCAGCCTAGTAAGTATATATTAACAAGTTTAGGTAGACTGTGACCTCCCCCTACAAAGCTGAAAGCAGCAAATGCAGTTACATCATCATTACACAGACTTTGATTAAAGGCCAGCAGGCAGGGATTGCAGCTTGTTACCTCTACCAGGAATGGACATCCATGTGACTGTCACATAGTTGCTTGCTGCTGCTGCTCTCCCTCCCCACTTACTCACTCACCAGACTCCTCCCTCCCAAAGACAGACCAATTTTTCTGTCAGCTCTAAAAAGTCTCAGCCAACTGAGCTGCCTGATGGGCAGCTCATAGAGCATGAAGCCCTCCCAAATTAAATGTATTAACCTTAAATTATTTTTATCCCATTGTTCAGGACCAATAATTACATTTTTTTTTTTTTTAATGAGCTGAGCCCCTCCGTTTAGGTCTAGAGCCTCCTTTGCTGCCTAAACTCTTGTGACTCATCAATGTCTACCCTGCAGGAATCATAGTCCTCTGTCTCATAAAGTGATGAGTCAGTCAGTCTTCATTACTAACAGTCCAGAGCCCAGTCTAGGCATTTTAGTGTCAGCACTGCAGCTGGACTGAAGGGCCTGAGGACTGAGGGAATGATCATAGTTAAACGCCTCATCATCAGCAAGTCATTCCCTTTCCTCCCTGGATCCTGATGGACCCAAAGTTCTGATGATGACTCCGACTGACAGCAACACATACAATTAGAGAAGCAGTGCACTGTCTGCATTTGGAAAATGTTACTCAGATACCAAATCATTTTACCAATAATTTCTTATCTTTCTCCACAACAATCCCCACCTCCACGCCTGTCCACCATAATCTCTTGATAAGTTACCACAGTGCTGGCACCAGTAAGCTGGAAAACATGCTACTTGCTTTAATTTAAATGCTGCATATTTAAGCAATAAGGCACTTCAGAGGGTGCATTGTGCTAGGATAGCAGCACACCTCAGATTGGGCTGAAACAACAGCCCAAGGCCAGAGCAACTCCCACCATCTAGGAAGTGCTGTTTGCCACACAATGCATTTCATAGAGTGCTTTACTGCAATTATGAAGAGTCCCTTACAGTGAATAAAGGAGTTAATTTGTTTAATTAGGATTTGTAAAAAATAAATAAATAGAAAACAGTCCCATTCAGCAGTTGTACTATTTAGATTTGGCAATAACTTACACTCCACGGCATAGTTTCTCCTTTACTGGGTAAAGGCAGTAAATGAGGGATAGCAGCATGAGTGTCAGATTTATTTTGTGTTTTTTTCAGACTACCATTAGTAAGTCGGCGTTCTAGATCCAGAACCTTAGGACCAGCATTCCTTTAGTCAGCAGAGGCAGCTTCAGGTTTTCTCTTAGTTAGCATGTTGAGAGCGGGGAGCTTGTGCAGCAGCAGCATTGGGGCAGACAGGGGTATGTTTTAGCATGATGGGCATGTTAAAGATCGCCGATGGCAGCGAGCACTAATGGAATATCCTAACTGTTGTGGCAGTGATGGACTCAGACACAGATGATGGACAAGGTAGTTTTTTTTTTTTGTGGGTTGCAACAGCAGTTCATGTGTTCAGCCTGTCTAGCTGTTTTACGCGTATGCGAGTGCAGCATCACTACGCAACAGGAAAGATTATGAACTCATTATGAATCATACTGAAAGCAAGCTGGTTGTTTTCACTGTAAGGGAGGAAGTTTTGAAATATTCCTTTGTTTTTTTTAATTAGTTTTAAACAGTATGTGAACTGATGTCAGGTAACCATGTTTGGTATGGGCACTGCCTGGTAAGTGGGCAGTGTATTAGTTGTGTGTGTGTGTGAAGAGGTCACAGGACTTCTTCCTGTGCTGTTGTGCTGGGATATTGGCAGAGGGTTCAAAGATCTTCAGCCAATCAGTTTTAGATTTTTGTACCTATTTCATAATTTGTATTATGTTACTGTAGTACTGTAACTCGAGATCTGCAAACTTCTTTGTTACAGAAGCCTCTTTTAAATTACCGTCATTGCTGGTCCTCCGATGATGCTATCAAAGTGCAGAACCCTTTAATAAATAATAAAAAAGAATTCAAGTAATCAAAAAGTATTTAGGGGTCGGGGCTCACCAACAGTGTGACACAGGATCACTGGGACCAGTCCCTTCTTTAAATCACCTGCATCATCAGGGTAGAGATACAGGTAAGATGTGCCTCTTCGCAAATTATACTAACATCTGTGTCTGAGTAGATAGTGAGGATGGGGTCAGAATTACAAAACAGGCTCTGGGTAGATTAGAGAAGTGGTCGAAAGTATGGCATACTGCCAAGGTGATGCACTTGATTGTAACAAATCCAAAACTGAATATATGGTGGTTTGGGGAGGGGTAAGTAGTGAAAAGTACAATATGGCGTAGGGTCTTGGGGTGATAATTTTGGACAGTCTGAAGACAACAACGCAGAGTAGTGGAAAGAACAAATAGGATGCTGGTATGCACAGGAAGGGGGATCAGCAGCTGGAAATGAGAGGTGCTTCTACCACTTAATAGGTGATTGGTTCATCTTCACCTGGAATAGTGTGTGCAGTTTTGGAGAATATCGCATGTGAAAGAGGACAGAGCGAAGGCAGTAGAGAGGAGGGTAACTAAGATGATCCAGAGAAAGCAGTAAACGACTTCTGAGGGAAGACTGAAGGACCTAAACATGTACACACTGGAGGTGAGATGGGAGAGAGGACACGATTGAGACAAATAGTTGGTAATAGTAAATGGAGTCCACAGTGAAGAAAGGCGGGTTACTAGTGGGGTACCGCAGGTTCAGTACTTGGGCTGGTCCCCTTTAATGTCTTTATAAGTGACATTGCAGAGGACTGGAAGGGAAAGTATATCTCTTTGCAGATGACACAAGATCTGCAACAGGGTTGATACGCAAGGTGGGGTGTAAAGGATGAAAAGGGACTTGGCAAGGTTGGAGGAATGGTCAAATGTATGGCAGCTTGGATTCAACACAAAGAAGTGCAAGTAATGCACCTGGGAAATAAAACCCAAGGGAAGAGTACACAATGGGGGTGAGATACTGACAACAAAGATGGAAAGGGAACTGGGGTAGTCCTATCAGACGACCTAAAGGGGCCAGCAATGTGAGAAGGAAGTAAGGAGGGCTGGGGATACTGGGGTGCATAGGAGAGGCATCACCAGTAGAAAACAGGAAGTTGTTGGCCCCTCTGTACAGACAGTTGGTAAGACCACATCTGGAGTACTGTGTACAGTTCTGAGACCCCCATCTCTGCAAAGACATAGACAGGGTGAGGGCTGTCAAGAGGAGGGCAACCAAAATGGTGCAGGGTCTGCACCAGAAGACATATGAAGAAAGACTAAAGGAGCTAAAGATGTATAGCCTCGAGGAAAGGAGGGAGGGGACATGATAGAAAACTTTCAAATACCTCAAGGAATCAACAAAGCCCAAGAGGGTAGCATCTTTCAGAAAAGAGATGTGCAAGAACAAGTGGGCACAATTTGAAGATAGAGGGGACGGCTTAGAGATAATGTGAGGAAGTATTTCTTCACAGAGAGGGTTGTGGGTGGAACAGCCTTCCTGAGGAGGTTGTAGAGTCAAAACAGTGGGGAATTCAAGAATGCATGGGACGGACATAAGGCAATTCTAGTGGGGTAGGAGGAAGTAGGCTGTTGGTTAACTAGGTTCTGCAGCTTATCCATTAGGTAGAAATGGGCAGACTAGGTGGGCAAGCGGTCCTTATCTGATGTCAAATTCTGTGTTTCTATAAATACTTGTGTAGAAGGTAGCTCACTGGATCACAGCTGGGGCCACGACTTAAAGACAATCGTCAATAAAGTCAGGCTCGGAAGCAGCTTACCAGTACAAAGGAGACCAGAATTTGGTCATAGAATAAATAGGATACTTTATTTTCCATATTCCATGACAGCAAACACACCACATGTTAGCATACAAATACCTCCATGGGGTAAACAAGGTTGATAGTGGGGAATTCTTCAAAATGAGTGGGACTAGGCCGACCCATTAGTGAAACAGCAACACTACTGCTTACGAGGCTGTTGACCTAAAATCACAAACGTGCCTGGACTAGAGGGCCAGCCGGGGTGTTGAGTTTCCAGAGGAAGCTCCTCTGCAGGGAGGGAAGGGTGTTGAGTCCCACTGCCACACTGCCCTCTGGATGACAAGGGGAGTGCAGCTGGAACAAGATGGGGAGGGAGAGAACATTGCAGATGTTGAGATGCATGCACAATGTGCAAATGCAAGTCCAATGGCTAGACACAAATTCAAGAGGGATACCAGAAAGGATTTGTTGATGTAAAAGGGTGCACGAAAGGTGAAAGAAGCTACCTAAAGAGGGGTCTTTGCAAAAACAATGGAGGATTCCTAGATTGAGAGATAGAAGGGCTTGGTAAAGACAGTGTCAAAAGAGGAGTGGGGAAGAGTGGAGAGTCCCTAGGGGTCTCACACTAGACAGGTAGGACCAGGCAGACATGATAGGCAAAGAGGAATTTTTTCTGCTTGCAACTTCTACGATTCTATTTATTTAGTTTTAGTAAGGTCCGCTTTGTACAATATAAAGCTCCACAGCTCCATCTTTGGGCAACATGGAATACTACAGATTTTAAAAGATTTAACTGCACAGAAAATAAGCTGAATAATGATCCTGTTTAGGTTGCATGATTTGACAATAGCCTACAGACAGTCATTCCCCTTCCCACAATATCTAGTATGGCAACCTGGACAGCGCTGGTGGCAGAGATGCCCTTCTAAAGTTCTCAGTCAAAACCAGGAGTTTCGGTGTCAGAACACAGGCTCATACTCCTAAAAAAGTGTAACGGTTTAGTTAAGCATAACACAAGGTGTGGATATCATGGGATATTGTCCACCTCCGGCATCGCTAGAGGCACAAGGCCACAGAGGGTACCGCTTGTATACTGACCTGGTTTAATGAGCTTTAAATGGATGTCTGTATGATGCTAAGAGCTTCGGATGAGCACCTAACAAATAAATTTACTTTGCCTTGTGAGTTCAAGTGGGAAATCCACTGTAGGGCAGCAGAACTCTAAGGA
Organism: Neoceratodus forsteri; assembly: GCA_016271365.2. Classification (NCBI taxonomy): domain Eukaryota; kingdom Metazoa; phylum Chordata; order Ceratodontiformes; family Ceratodontidae; genus Neoceratodus; species Neoceratodus forsteri. The sequence continues at coordinate 35,647,805 of JADMNL010000029.1, read as the reverse complement.
TAAAAATCCTGTTTTCTATTAATTTTCTCAGGAATAAATAGTATCAAGTCTTGAACAGAACCCTTGTCCTTTCATGGTCCTCCTCGTCAGCAGTTCCAACAGCAACACAGACTTGATGCCTTCATTGCTGCTCAGCACTGCACATCCCTTATGACCAATCTGTGGAACTGTTGTCCTGGAAGCCATGATCCAATGTACCTAGTAAAATGGTAGCCACTCTGTGGTACTTTTCCTTTCCTTTCCCCAGTAGTGTAAATGCAGGCACTAGTTAAGCAGCAGTATTTGTTACTACGCATGTTGCTTTGTTCAGCAATAATCTGCGTCAGAGAAAATCATCAACCCATTTTTCTTTTATTCCTGAATATGAATATGAGATTCGGAAATGCTTAAACATTTTTTATATATATAAATTTGAAGCTATATCCTTCTAGCTTCTTCGTTGAATGCATCTTTTAAGTAAGATCAGCTGTTTAAGCACATATATCAATACTGGTAAACAATTAGAAAGGACCTTTTTCTCCTTTATTCACCTCTATAGGAGACGAAGGAGAATTATTTTAAGACACTTTACAGCCATTTTACTAAGTTCAAAATGGACTTTTTGTTGATTTCGTAAGAACTGGACATTATGCATAGCTTTGAGGAATTTAGTCTTTTAAAGAAGTGTTTATTGTTGCTATGTTATGCTCTCTTTTAATATGCTGTTCCACTTTTTCTTTTTAAATTTAGAAGTTTTTCTTTCCAATCCCCCACTTTTTTTTTTTTTATTTGCCTTATTAGTTCCCTGATGGAGTACCAATATGTAAAGAAAAACTTTTGAAAAATGAAAGTTTATAATATTGTGGAAATAGAATAAAATGGGGAACTAATGGGGTTAAAATACAGGAAAACTGTGGATGTGTCACTTGGTTCTTAGTTAATATAACAGATTATGATAGTAAGTGTATGTATGATTAATTGCACATTATCACTTTAATAGTGTAATTGGGTTACACATGACATTAACCAGTAGGTGGCACTATCTTTGAAAAAGACCATTTGGTTGAAACGTCAGAGACTTCTTTTGTGTGGACATGCTGTTTCTTCTGGCCATGGGCCACTGCTTTCACTTGCAATAAAGGACGTAATGGTGAGAAATAGTGTATGGCCTCATTTGTTGTAACAGGGAAGGGAGTGCGTGACTGTTTTGGGTCTGTCACGGAGCACCCTCTGTGTGCAGCTCTTCTAGTTTTGCTATTCCTACATGTCTGTCATGAACAATTACATATCCTGATATGCCTTTTGCCATCAGAAACATGTGGCAGCACCCTCAAATACAGCCACAGTATGAATGTAACATGCACATTTTAAATGTAGTATGCATATTTATGCTAACAAATACTGCTGCTTTAAGGCAAGCAATGGGTCCAATAATATTGTAAGAACAGTCCCTTACTGCAAACCAGAATGTCCAGAGATGCTTCAATGGCTAGAGGCAGACAGCCTGCTGTGATGTCCATGCCATTGTGTGCAACTTGCTTTGGAGAAAAAAAGTGTCTTTACTTTGGACCAGAGTCCCTGCAATGCCCTAATCACTGGAGGCAGACAGCCTGCTCCTGCTATGATGTTCCTGCCATAGTGCTATGCAACACGCTTGAGAAAAGCACCAATTCACACATTCACTTAAAACGAAAAAGATTAAACGAAGTCTGTTCCTAATTTAAAAATGCACTTTACTCCAGAGCACAAACAAAACACAAAAGGAAAAAAAAGGCGATCTTTTGCTGACTAGCAGAGACATCGGAATGCCTGCTGTTATCATGGAGACAGAAACAGAGGTTTTAGGCATAACAGCAGAGTAATCATTCTGGAAGAATAATTAGTATTTATATGGCACTTTTCATACACACTGTATATCCCAAAGCATTTTACAAACAAGGAGAGACTGGTACTGAAGTGACTGTAAACATATAGTGGCAGTCATTTCACACCTCAACACCCACACACAGCCTTGGACAATTGCATGAACTGGTTTTATGGGAAGGGAATGTTGGTCAGGACACCAGGAATAATCCTAGACTCTTAAAAGTGCCTTGGGATCTTTTAAATCCACCTGGACAGCACCAGAAATAGGCAGAGAGGGACCTTGGTTTAAAGAACACCTATTGTGCTCATATTAAAATATTTCCTCAAGCTTCCCAGCAGCAGCTTACTTGGTAAGGACTTCAAAAGTCCACTTTTCTGAATTTATTACTGGTTGTATTTCTGTGGGAAGGGACAGAAATTCCTCGGTTGTAGAAGCTAGCTGCATGGTCCCTTCCTCTTCCAGATGTTAGCAGGCTCGCTCCCATTCCACCCCTGCACTCCAGGTTTTCTGACGCACTAGAGAGTGGGGTTACTTTTTATAGTTTACAGGCCATAGGAGTCAAACCAAAGCCATAAATAACTAAGGGAAGAATAATTAACATTTATATAGTACTTTACATATATATCTGAATCCCAAAGAGCTTCACAAGCAATGAGAGACTGGTAGTGAAGTGACTGTAACCATGTGGCAGACATTTTGCACATCCACAATAAAAACAACCTTCAACAACTGCATGAACTGGCTTTATGGGAGGAATACTGGCCAAGACACCAGGGATAATCAAGTCTTGCAAAAAGTGCCTTAGGTTCTTTTACTTTCACCTTGTCAGCACCAGAGATAGGCAGCAGGGACCTCGGTTTAATAGCTCATCAAAGAATGGCACACAGACAGTACGGATACCCTAGAACAGTACTCTGAAGCCTTGTAAAAGGTATGAGCACAATCCCAACATGGGACAAGATGAACCCACCGTGATCTTTTGGCCCAAAAGCAGAGAGTGACCAACTGAGCCCCGCTGACACCCTGTGAATTTGTGCTCCTTCCAACTTGACGAGATGTTCCTCTGCGGTCACAGCTTCTCTGATTAAAGGATATGGGGATTACAGGGAAACAAATTTCAAATGTTGAGTTTCCATGCCTAGACTCATCTTACAAACTCAGCATCTGAAATTTGATGTCGACAGTCCGTTTTTAAAATCACACTGCAAAAACATACTAGTTCGCATGAAAATATCTCATGTACAAGACAATAACAAGAGGGTCAAAACCAAAAACATACAAGTTAAAAATGCAACTGTCATAAACATAATGGTTTTCATTTTTTTTTTATTTTAGTAATGCACTGCTCATTAAAGGAGCAGGTATCTGATCAGAAACAGACTAGATACTGGCACAGCTTGACTAGGAAACTTAACTTAGTAACACATGGTCATTTGTTCTTAATGGTAAAAATCCTACAAAACACAAAAATATTTTATTGGAATGTTGAATTTTGAAGTCATCAGTTTAACCGTTGCCTACCAGGAGACTTGAAGCTAGTAACAAGATATTATCAAAAATTGAGCCCCTGTTGCCTGTTAAGTCAGCACTGCAAAGCTGGTTAATACCTCTGTAGCTTAACTTACGTTGGCTAAATAAAATTTTTCATCGATTACTGGCGCATTTGAACAGTAGTTGCACTTGATTTTAACTTTGCTGAATAAAGCGCCCTCATTTACTAGCCACAGCCCGAAAATTAGAGGAATAGAAGCTGCGGCTAGTAATCACGAAATACATCATCTCCTTTCTGTGTTCAGAATTAGTCCTTACATTTTGTAATATACCGAAGAGCACTAAGCATCAAAAGCCTGTATCTTTACCTTTTCCTGTTTTTGTGTGGACTGACCAAGCACACCCTCCGATCTTCATTAAATATAAACGAAGCAAAACAAAATTTATTGTTCCACATATGTTTTGCAGCACTATTCTCAACAGACATTTCTGACTAACGTCGGAAATGCCTTAACTCCTTCTTTATAGCTTGAAATCACAGCAAGTGGAGGAGTTATCCCAGCATGGGTTCTGTTCAGCAGGTTCCCCAAAGCCAACAACACTGCAGTTCACAAGAGGCAACCATCATCAGCAGTATGATAAATGTGTGCAACAAGGACTTAAGTTCATTTCTACCCCTTGCTTTACAACCCAACTTGAAGCAGCAGTGTATTGCAGCTCATTAAGTTTTTACAAATAATTACTTGCTTCTGTAAAGCTGTAATACGGGAGGTAAATTCTCAAAAGCAATAAAGTATTCCAAATCTACCCCAGAAACCAAGTTAGATGGCAGATCAGAGAAAGAAATGAATTTCTTTTAATTTTATAATATTTACCGGACATGGAAATATTTAGGCAAGCAGACTGGCCAAAGCTCCAAAGAGCTGGGGTGAAAACAGGAGAGCCAAATTAGAGAGAGAAAACATGCACCATTTTAATTTAGGAAAGGTCTGTTTTTACATGAGCCAATATAACCATTAGAAGTTTGTGTATGTAAGGACGCTATGATGGCAAAGCAACAGTTCACTGCACAGCAGTGGAGGTGATCAGGTGCAGGACCGAAGTCCTTGGGACCCGGTAAATGTAAAATTACGAGCGACATTACATTTAAACGGTTTCAATATTTTGGGACATATGCACATCAACTTAATTCCTATCGAGGTAAGGCACCTATATATCCGTGCAAAGTCGATTTATTTAACATGAAGGATCTCTTTAAATGTAAATCCCAAACTAAAAAAAAAAATTATGTATGCCACAATTAGGTTTACTCCCCCTAAAATGGCTCTTACAACAACTGCTGTAACAAAGTACTTTCTAAACAGTTTATGCCAGATTTATAAAATTTTCACAGTAAAGCTGCCTACTTATGAAAAAGAACTTTGCATATAGAAAACTAATAATGTAACCAGAGTTACCGGATAAAAATGCAAATTGCTAACTTGTTCTAATAATTTTCAATTAAATCTGCTGTAGAAACGTGTCTCATTTAAATTTTTTTTACTTACACAGATCAGTCATGGAAAGAAACATTAACACATTACATATCAGCTAGTTTGGAATAGAACCACAAGGATTACATCCAGTCTGTATCAACAGCAGCCAAACAAAGGGAGGATACAGAGGATAACCCCACCCCCCTGAATTAGCAAAATAGCAAGTCTTAAAAGTAAACAAGTGGAAGTCCAACATATGGTCTAGACCCCTTCCCCTCCACTACACATATTAAGACAAAAATTTTCCTCCGTATTGCTTCCAGGGCAGCTTCTTTTTCTTTCAAAAGTTCTTTGATTCTCTCTATTTTTTCATCACGGATAGTCTCATCAAAATCGAGTCCAATGGCACCTTTGTCTATTCCCATTCCTACATTGGGCAGAGGCAGATTATAGGAAACAGAAATGTTGTCACGAACAGCCATTTCAGGAGTATCACCCACTTCAGCAATGCCTTCCGTTTCAGGGAAGTCAGTCTCTAACAAATCATGGCCCAACTCTGAAACATAGCTGCTGTCGGAGCTCTGGCACTTGGAGGACTGTATTATGTCATTCGGGTATAACTGCTCTTCAGAGGACTTTTGTATTGCTGGTTCTGTCTTCAGTCTCTTAACACTTTCTGGATTCACATTTTTACTTCCTGATCTCTTTGACTTGATCTGCATCTCTGCTGGTACCTGGGTTAAAACAAAATGAAGGGCTATTACAGCAATTAGTTACTACCAACCTGTCTAATTTACAAACCACTTTTCTGTGCTTCTCCAAACTGTACGGACTAGAAGTCCTTTTTCAGGGCAATCCGGGAGGATACAGATGATAACCAACTGAAACTGAACCAGGATTAAGCTGTTGGTGGTATCTCTAGCAAATGGGGAAACCTGGCCAAGACACCAGGGAAATTCTTCTGCTCTTTCTGAAGTACCATGGATCTTTAATGTCCACCTGAACAACCACCAGAACAGGCAGATGGGACCTCCTTCCTATCATTTACCACCATCCTACCATTGCACTGGTCTAATTTAGCCTGCACTCATTACTCAGAAATAGGAAGGTGGTTGCTTTTCAATACAATTGATATATATCGCACCCAGTGTTGAAGTGAATGGGGACATAATCTTAATTAAATTCAGTAAGGGAATCTTGAACTGAAGAATTTCTATTGAGAAAGTTTTATTCCTATTTACTTCCCTTATCACGTGACTGACCTGCATAAACAGCGCCACGCGTTAGCACTCTGTATTCACCATTTTGAGCTACAGTGGCAAGATGCACTTCGCCTTTCTTGTGTTTTTGGCTTTTGGTGTTTTTCCCCTTTGGAAAGGCATCGACAATGGTAAGGGAATTTCAAAAATTGATTTCTAAACCAGTATTTAGTCGTAGTGATATCTGATGTCCTATTCTTTTGTTTGCCGATTCTTGAACTGTCAGTTTAACACGCAACCCTCAGCTTTATACAGAGCACAGATTTAAAAACATTCAGTTTCTCCCTGAGGATCTCCCTGGAGACAGTTTCACCACCATTTATTTCTTAAGGTAGATTTAAATTTATATAAAACTGTATCTGGCCTTAAAGCTCTGCTTTTGATTTTGAATGTGTTGATACTGAATTCACTTTAATTTCATTCATTAAAATCACTGGTAGGCTTAGTGTGTATATTAGGGAGTGTGAATTCCTAATCTGAGAAGCAACTGTAACTTAACTGGGAATCGATTATACATATGTATAAATTAGCTAAATAAACTATATAGCTATTTATCTGGTTGTTTACTCAACATCTAACTGTGTTTAACAGCATTCAATTGAACAGTTTGGCCTAGTCGCTGTTAAAATCTTAAAGTACCCGATCTTAAAAACTGTATATTACTAGAACTTAGTATATTTATTCAGCTAGCTTATAGAAATGTATTATAATTATCTTACTTCATCCGCTCAGTGACACCGCGGCTAGGGTGCTGGACGCCTAACCCTCATGTCACGCCGAGACCCAGGTTTGAGAACGAGCCCGGGCCGGAAGTTGGCAATGGGGGCGGAGTGCCGACAGGCACGCCTCTTCTCTGGGAGGGAATGGCTCTCTCGGCTGATGGCTGCCACCTGGTGGAGGCTGGCTGGCTGTGCACGGGCTAAGAGAGGAGCCATAAGCGCGTTAGCTAATGGGGTGTGAGGAAGGGCTGTTACTGGGGCTGTGGGACTGATGCTCTCCACACACATGCATACCCACTCCCGGAGCTCTTGGGAGAAAATGGTGGGGAAAACATCGCTGCAGCAGGATGACGACTGACTTCTCCACAGGCACCGTCTCCGGCCAGGCGAAAGATAAGCCCCGTAATTCTGGAGGACGGGCTGGGGGGGCGGTCTGATGGGGAGGGCTAGCTAAGGTGGAAGGTGAGAAAAATTGTTGCATGATAAAAAGTAATTATCTTAACTTCATTCGTTATTTTCTTAAATTGAGTTCTTACTCCCATTTCTGTGGCCTGGTATTTTCCTCTCCGTATAAGTTTTGTTTCACTAGGCAAAGCTGCAACTAATTAAGAGGAAGAACAGACTGGAACTGCTTTTGGGATTTTATCCACATATTGTAGTGTTCATATGCCACAGAAGGATTACCAGTTATCCGTTTCGACCACCCAGGAGAAACTTATGTAACAGTCCTCGATAAGAATATCACTATTCACAGATCCTGGAAGAGACTGGCCTCAACTTTCCTGATTTTTAAACCTTGGAATATGGCTGGAACTGTGGTATTGGTCTTCATATCACTGGAATATTTGACATTCGCTGGACATTTGTCTTGCTATCTACTTGGATTTCTTGTTTGCTTTGCAGTGTATATAGCTCTATTGCTTAAATTAGTTATACGCTATAGCAACATTGCTTGAATTAGTCATTTGCTACTGAGTTACACGTATAAGTACACACTTGGGATATAATTACCTTAAATAAGGATGGTTTGCACAAGGAGAGTTAAGAATAGTTCTCTTAGCAAAGATATACAACAACAGGAAAGTATTAAAAGGGCCCTAAATTAGGAATATGGAGAACCAAAAGTAGCAGTAATCTAGATAAGCAGGGCAAATAGTACACTAAGCAATCCAAAATTATTAACTTTTTCAGTAGCCATTCCCACACTGGCTGTCTTCCCAACTCCCTCGCTTCCACTCCAACTGTACAACTGGGATCAGGGAAAGTTGCTCCTGAGAAAATTGAATTTACCACCGACAAATTCATGACAACTAGTTCCTTATTTGCTTATGATTGGGAATCCTATGATTCCACAACTTCAATACCAGATAATCAAGTCTTTAACACACCCAACACATTTTCTCCTCAAGCTCTTTCCCAAGAACAGTTGGATTCATCTTGTTCAGAATATTTATTACTACCCCTCTTTATCTAGACCTAATAACAATAACAAATTAAAGGAAACAACTCCCATGAAAGTAAAACATTCTGAGAACATAACATTGGTTATCCAAGATCTTGGCTATGCAATAGACTGCCTTAAGAGATTAGTTCCTACAAACATGGATAAAGACGGTATATTTAATTTGTGTGATAGTAAGCTATCCACTTCTAATTTGGGTAACTCTACCTATTTCACCCAAGAGTGCTGGACCAAACGCACCCAAATAACATATAATAGGGTATTTTGTTTTCTAATGAAGGGACATTTATCTCCTCCTCTTTCCAATCAAATGCTGGAAATAAGCAAGAACCCCTACCCCACCAACGTGGTTCTTTAGAAAACCTTAGGGCTATTAATGAAAAATAGCAAATTTAAGGGCTGATGTTTTCTGTGGAGCCCAGCTCAACTAAACTCAGACTTTTGTTTTGAAAGTCAGATAGAACAAAACAAATCCACAAATAAAGCCACTCAGGTTTCCCTCCCACCATTTTCACTAAAGAACAGCTAGTGATTTATTTGGATTCAAAGGGCACTTCTAAAAGAAAGGGAAAAAATAAATAAACAGAGGACCAGAGAGAAAACAGCACTTGAAAGAACTAATACTACTAAAACTAAAAAGGAAACAGGACAAGAAGAAGGAAAAACCCCAGCAAAACATCTCTGGTGAGGTTGATCCATTAATTTACCTTGTTACTACCTCTAAAAGAGAGGGAGATATGCAGGGTATTAAGTAGCTGGTATAGCATTGCAAAATGCTACATAAAACAGGGGTTAACCATTTCCAGAAATGAGTAGCGGTGAACTGCTAACCATTTTTGACCAAGTCCCTGACACAATAAACAAAATGAATAAAAACAATATATATTTTTTAAATTTTGCTAATCATTCTCAGTAAGTGCTATGCATTTACAGCTGATTAGCACTTTCACATAAAGAACTAATAATCAATTTTTGGTTCATTTAATACCCTGGGTAGGGGATCTTAATAAAAAAAAATCAAGAATTGCATTTTTCTGTACAGGATAAGATTTTTGTCGGGGGCAAGGGGCTACCTAAGAGGCCTGATCTCTATAATAGAGAGAGAAAGGAAAGATGGGGCGATCTAAAAGTTACTCCACAATATGAATTAATTTCATTTAATGTATATGATTCAGACAACCATCAGCAGAGATTGGAAACTAAATTTCTGATTGAAATTTATGTTGTTAAAAGGTACCCTGGAAACAACTGGAAAATTGGTAAAATGGATGAAATATCAGAGGGGCATTTTGTTCTATGCCCACCTAACCCAGACTTTCAGGACTGTGTCCTACTACATACAAGTTCTAAGAAATTAGCTCTCAGTGTTTGGAAACTAGCACCCTTCCTCTACATTAACTGGAATTAAGGTATTTTCACTGATTAAGGACCCAGCCCCAAGCAGATCATTTATACATGAACTGAGGAGACAACCTACATAGTGAAACAGATGAAGATTTGCCAGAGTAAGAAAGGACCAAGAAGTCACTGCTAAATACGAGTCTAGACAATTATAAATATGGCAGTGCAAAACACTCTAAATTTCTTATTTGTTTTCCACCCAAAGAGAGGCAATAAGGAAAGTTAAACACGATTTGGCTACTTTTCTGGCTCGATCACTTAGAATCAATATAACTTGTAGTTCAATTACTTGGATTAAGATTTCTAAAGATTTAGAGAAATCCATAAAATTGTGGTCACCTTTAATAGTTCTAAAATGGCAGATTCAGCATTAAAAGCCTCCCATGTTCTGGAGGCCCTTGGGATTTTAATAGTATACAATGCATTTATAAACTAAGAAACTCAACTGAATGATTAAGTATGTGCAAATTGGTACAATTTATTAGACAGTGATCATATAAATAATTTTAATTGTAAATTTAGGCTTATAAAGGATGTCAATCTGTTTTGACAAATTCTGTATGCACAGGCCTACTTTCTAGTTATCAATCAATCAAAGTCTTTATTTAACCAAGGCGATCACCGTTGAGCAAGCTCATTTCGAGGTAGACCTGGGTTATGATAATACAACACGTCTTGAAGTCCGTTTATTGTTTTAAATTTTGTAATGGCTTGTAGCTGGACAATAAATGTGAACTTGAACTCGAAAGGAGCAAGACTGTAGGACAATCGGCAGTCTCATACTGTTTGTGAATATGAGATTTGTTGACACTGGGTTACAGCATGAGACACGAGCTGATAACTGTGGCTGAACTGGTACACAGCCTAAATAAGTACAGGAGTGTAATTATGGCCAGCTAATTATACTTCTCTTTTAGCCAGTCAGGATGCCTAGTTCTTTTTACGTGCTATAAAGATCATTTGGGCTTACTGATATAATTTCTGGAAATGGGAACATTATAAACAGCTGCCAATTAGAAATAATTTCCTGTCCTCTTTAAATGACTTGCTCAGGGTCACACAGTGTGCAAGTCATAGTTGTGCTAATTCCACCCCAGTTCTACTGGGTACGTTTACAACTCCGTGCTCTAAGGAATATGCTATGCTGTTTTTTTTTTTTTTTAACCTCTGTTTATGCTCAGACTTCTGCTTGGCTCATTTGAGAACTCCTTTCTCACCCAGGATCACACAACCTGCACACCTCTGCCACTTCCCAGAATTACGCTCTCTCTGTGTCACTACTATGGACTGCCCTCAGCTCACCACCCTATGGGAAGAATTTGCCTGAGCTGATGGGTGTGAGCTCAGTCAGATTGGTGGCCGTCATATAGCTAGTGGGGGGAGGATTTACCATCTTAGTTTCTTTTTCTTAGGGTGACACAGCTCAAGGATATCTGCACGCATACGTCAACATTGGTGGCTTCTTCCACCTCATCTCACGGTCCCAGCTGTACCAATCCCCCGGTCACTTGGGAGCGGTGTGGCAGAAGTAGGGCAGGTCTGTCGGGACTCTCAACCTTCTTTTTCCCCTCTGGCCCTCCGACGGCCCAAGCTTGTTTCTGGGCTATGGCTCTTAACATTGTTAACCAGGGACATCTTTACAAAATGTTACATCTAGCCACAATGCAGCTTGTACCTAACATACTTCCTATATTTAACTTCCGGATCTTTTCTGGGAAAAGCGTTTGTATGAACACTGGGTCATGGTCTATAAAATACTTCTGCACATGTTGCTTTGTTGCAGCTTAAAGTGTAATCCTAAACTCAGAACATCAATATGCAGATGTGCAAATTATGATGATGTCACAAGCAGAAGATAACTTCAGTTGCAGCATTATGCGAAGTAAATTAACATAGGTCGCACCATAGAAATGAGCCTCGCTCAGTTTGCCTTTCCTGCTTATAAACTCTCAAATAAATAAATAAAAATGGCAAGAGAAGATCCTGCTTTCTTGTAATACACATGAACATATGAAAATGGCAAAGGGTAAAAAAAAAATCCTTTGTCCAGAGTTCTCCACCCCCAGTCTCTGTGGCTATAACTATTTGTTCTGTCTCGAGATGTAGGGTAAACCTAAAAAATATATAGTAGCGCCAAAAACTAACAGGCAGAAAGTTATGTAATTTGAAAAGTGGTCCCTTGTTACTTTTATTTCTGAAATGTTTTAATTTTGTTTCTGTCCACTATATTGTTTTCTAACAGTACTGGGTGTGATGTGGAAGCAGTGCTTTACCTGGTGGCAGACATGTCTAGTTCTGTTCCTCCCACTACATCACTGTGTGACCTCACTGCTGCAACAAAAGCCCTGCTGAAAGTAAGCAACCAAGCAGTAGACCGGCTCTTCTTGGTTACTAGTGATGTCACAGTCGACACTGATGATGTACAGGGAGGAGTAAAACTGGCTACGCAGGCCTGTACAGTGCTTTTCCACACATCACACCTTGTAACTAGCAAAACAGAAAAGAGAAAAGTATTCAGATATGTGATAGCTGACTACTTCTGAAAGTTACCATCTATTCCAGGCAGTACAACAGCTCTTTTATTAAGTATGAGGGTGGAGAAATACAGAACATATTGAAAAAAAAAAATGCTGATCAGGGGTTCTCGGTAGGATTTTACTGCGTGGGTCTTGGGACTCTCTGTAAAAAAAAAAAAATGGCGGGCACTGGGAAAAAGTTTGAGAGTCCTCACAAATTCCTAAGGATCCCTGATCCTTGGTCCAAGCGTGCACTTGTAATACAAAATGCTTTATTGTAAAAATAAAAATTATGCAATTCAGCTCTTAATTTAAAGGGAAATCTTTGAAATATTGACATTTTACTGCAACTGCAGGAAATCGATAATCCGTCCTCTTGTGCGGCTTGGGGCGCTCATCAGAAATATCCTCATCAGACAGCCAAGATTCTGATTTTAAAATTTTGATGCCTTTCAAAGCCTTCCAGAGACATAAGCAGCTCTCTAAAACAATCTGCATAAACTCAGACAAAATACACTTCCGCTGCTTGCTAATACTTCTGAAAAGGACATGCAATACAAAAACATTTCTTTTGTTAAACCCTCAGTGTCAGGCTATTTTGTTCCAGGGAGTAACTTGTATTAATTGATAAGCAAATGGTCAGGATGTCTTTAAAGATATAGCTGAGAAATGGAGAACATGAGAACAAAAGTAAAGCCATTATTCTGATACCAGCATGTCAAATCCTGTATACATTTAAGATTTCAATGCTCAAAGTTTCATTCTCCTACAGCAATCAAATCCCATTCATGTGTATTTGTGTTAGCAAATGTTTGACTAAAACAACATGATCTATAAGAATTAATCAGTTGTTCAGCCAAAGAACTAGCATTTAGATTGATTTTTTTTTTTTGTAATATAGGGTAGGGTTTGTGAAGACAGGTCTTTTTTTTTTTTTGTTTTACAGGCAGATCCATGATGCTTACTTTTGAGGTGTTCAATTACAGACAGGTCTGAGATACACGTAGTTGGCTGAAAGCCTGGTACTGGGCCTGCCAACCTACCAAATATCTAGTATTTATTTCTGCAGCTAATGATTCTAAAGCACTTTGAGAAGTCTTTGCCAAATAGCCACAACAAGTGGTTGCTTTTAAAAATGATATTTTGCTGGGGACCTCTACTCTAGCATCCAATGTAACACTGCATCATGTAGTAAGAGAGACATCATTTACGGTTTACTGTAACTTTACAGGATGCTAGGAAGGCCCTTATGGATATATGAGTCTTGCCTTGTGCTTTCTTAACTGAAGGTGAGAAGTGCTTGCACTCTAAGGATGCAACAGGAAGATATCAGATATCCTTAAGAGGCACTCCTAACGTTGCTGTTATAAAACATGTAATTTTTTTAAAACTACCTTTCTTCCTACCCCCAAATTCTTCATTGTCTTTGGTGCAACTGCCACAGTGAGAAGCCCGTTGCTAGGACACGAGTGTGCAAGACAGTCTTATAGAAATCAAAGTGTCTCATGCACAACTCAAACAAGCACTGTTATTGGTCTGGAGTGTCACATGACAATTCCACAATTTATAATTATAACCCCTTGTTACCGGGGTTACTAGAATCCCAGTAAGACCTAGTGGTAGGCAGGAAGGCAGCTTGTGAAACTCCAGTTAAATGGGTTTCACACTGTCTCACTCTGTTCTCAGTCTCAGCTGAGACTGAGGGATGACATCATTTTAGAACTGTTGCAGCTGCATAAGCCACATTGGAATCTGCAGCTCAGGAGTGAGTTAGAACTTTGGGAGTTTTCAAAGTGAGTCTTCTGTTTGTCTTAAAGCAAGTCTACTGTTTTGTTTACAAGTAGAAGGAAGTGTTTTCCAGTTTAAAGTGGTGGAGACAGCTGTCCAGGTCTCAGTGCCCCTCCCTCTGGGGGGTGGGGGTGGAAGAGTAAAGTCCTCTGTGGATTCCAGGGGCAATCTCCTATTTCACTATAGAAGAAAGTTGCCTGTTTACAGTTTCTGTTCTTGTATAACAGTGAAAAGTGGTACTTCGCCTGTGGGGCACCTACAGCGAAAGGTGAGTGTTTCGCTCCATTTGAAGGGGCAAACCAATTGTTTCATCAGTTTGGAAATATAAAGAAAGCTGGGATGTGGACTGCTATTTTGGGAGGACTATTTTACTAGGACAAACAAATAGAGCAGTCAAACAGTCTAAAGTTTTAATGGATTTCAAGTAATGCTGTAGAGGGGTGCTTCAGGTCATCCACCGTTTAATCTACATTTCAAAGTTTCTAAGTTTCTGTTTGTCCAGAGAAATGGCGGGTATGGGCTGTGGGAGCTGGAGGTGGGAACACCCCATCTTTAGTAACCAGGTCCACCTCTCGGATTTCTTCTGTGATTTGCTACTTGCCTCATCGCCTGGCCAGTGATGAGGTAGGTACCCAGGCGATGTGTCGAACTTGGAACATCTCTCTAGGAGTCGAGACTTTAAGTGGTGTGGGAGCTACAGTTTGGGAAATATACTCCTTGTTTGATGGGAGTCACGCAAGTAAAGTTTGGGTTCATTCTTCAAATGAACTGTCAGTCAAGTGGCGGCAGGGGCCGGGCCAGTCGGGCTTGTATCCAAAGCGCATGCAAGTCCGGCTGAGTGCCTGGTGGGTCAGAGCTAGACAATAGTAAAAATGGGTTCATTCTTCAAGTGGACCGCCTTGTAGTCTCTATCTGCATATACAGTGAAGCGTAGCCCTTGAGGGACCATCAATGCTTTGTCATGTTTCAGCTAGTTTTGAATAAAGCCACACTGAAAAAATCCCAATCCTGGTTCTGGACATTACAGTTATTGCTTCCTGTAGTTGGATTTACTTGGGTGCCCCTGTGCAGAAACAGCCAAACTGGAGTCCTCTGTGTGAGGTAACCTCATCTTCCCGAACCCAGGTCCCACCAGGTGTGTGCTATAGCGCCAACAGCATGCCACCTGTCGTTTTAGTAAAGAGGCAGCGGTGAGGGTTACATAATACTGTTAATTTATCTTTACATGCGGCTAAACAGTGTAATATAGTGGTGAAAGTCCAATGCTGTAAACCTGGAGGCCCAGGAATGGGGTTCCACTACAAGTCACTTTCTTTTGCAGCCTTTTAGACCAAGATCATATTCCTCTTAAGCTCCTGTATTACAGGAAGAACAAATATAATTAAATCTTTCATCATAAGTCGTTCCTCTCAAACCACCAACTATCCTAGTGGCTCCTTTCTGGACACACTCTATTCTCATGATTTTGCCCCTCAAATTTATGGCTTGGAAAGCACTTTGGAATACAGTGTACCTGTCCTGAATGGCACTACATAGAACCAAATTCATTTACATTCTATTTAAACAAGAAAGTTTACCTCTTCATCTGAGTTTCACCATGCAAATTAAGTTTCAATTCCTCCTGAGGATCAGCTGTGGCGTTCTCTTGATCCCCACTTCACAATCTGTTGGAATTGAGTCAGACAGACTCGACTTCAGAGCTTATTCCAAACCTCCTTAGTAAATGATGATCAGTCTCAAGATTCTTCTAGGGTTTGGGAAGCAGTGGTTGCCTCTTTTCAATCTGCAAGATACAGAACTTATAAAATAAATGGGAACAACGCTTTAAAATGCAAATATTTAAATCTCAATCTACTAAGATTCTGCCAATTATTACCAAGATTTGATTTATTTATGGGTGCAACACCTATTTTACTTAAGCATCCTTGGGGTGGGGAGAAGAGGACAGTTATAGCAGCCAGAGTAGTTACAAGCAAAGTTGATATTAAAAGTTATTGCATAAAACATCACAGATTGCGTATAGCTTTCAGTGGACTTGTAGTGTATACTGTATGCTGTCACTGACAGTTCAGTGAGTGGCAAACCATGGAGGTGTGAGGAGGGATGTGCTGGGGACCAGATTGTGGGGAGAGCGGGTGGTGGGAAACACCCACAGGGTGAGGTCCACTATACCACTGGGGTGCTGTCCTCTACATGGGATCAACTGTGGGGGAGACAACTGTACTACTCTTCTACTATATACAAACTGGATGGGTGTTGGGGAAGGGTCCACTGGACTACAAGGGATGGGGTTTTCCTACAATGGGACGAGCGATCATAAAATGGGAGGGAGGAGGGCACCACTACACTATGGAAAATGTATTCTTTGCTTACACATTCAGCGATCGGGGACTGGAGGGAGGAGGGAACCACTAGACCACCAAGCATCGTGACCTATCCATGGCAGGCGATCGGCATTTGGGGGTGGGGATGCTCGTGCAAACCTCATGCAAATAGCCATACAAATGGCCAGTTAAGCGCCATGCATGCCAATGGACTCATTGCATGGCTGGCTTGGTGAATACCAACTTAGTGCAGGCGCTATGCTTGCGTGGTGGGGGTCGGGCTGTGCCAGTGGGGTTAGAGGCAGTGGTATTGGTGTTACCACTGCCTCTATCCAGTCCTATTCACAGTAGAATATCGCCATTCACTATCAGTCTGTAAGTGCGAGTTTTGCGATCTGGGCAATCACAAGGTGCTAAGCAAACGCTTACGAGGCACTTTGCAATTTTTGTGAATCCTGGCCCAGAACTGGCACACTCTGACAGTATGGCATCTCCCTAGTGCTGCACCTGGGTACCAGTGTTTATGGTATGAGCATAATCTCAGTGTGGGACTAGAACCCACAACCTTCAGGCCCAGAGGCAGATGTGCTACAAACTGAGCTACGCTGACACTGTTAAAGTACTTATCCAACATCACCATGAGACGTGAGTACATCGACTACATGCTTCTGCTACTCTATCTCCCTAGGTCTGAAAAGAGAATCCAGCACATGTGGGTGGGCAGACTCAGGGTCGCTTGATCGCCTTCTGATCTACACTCCTTTTATGTTTCTTTGTGAAGACTATTATAAGAATGTGTTTTACAGTGTAGATCACATAAGAGCCCCTTTATTTTTAAATGTAATTTTATGGGACAGAAATTATGATCATGTCTTCAAGCTGGGGATTTCGAGCCCACTACAACAACCTACAAAATGTTCCATACCAGCAGGGCTTATAACTGGCAGCAATTCATCAGCCAATACTGGTGAACTTTATCACGCCAGTAAAATTGTCTTTAACTGCATTACCCGGGACACTTTTTGAAGTCTGAACATTCCACTGCTTAACTTTGATATAAAATGTCCACCCAGGCATAATTCGATTGTGACTGCTTCCGATAACCTTCCTTCTTGTGACCAGCACTTATCCTGACCTTATGCATAACTATTCTCAGCATGTAAATAACTGTTTTAAGTTGCTAATCATTCTCCTTTACATTTCCTCTTGATCCCTTCCACTTTTCCCTCACCCTCTATGGCTTTCCCCATCCCCTCCCGTTATATCTCCTGAGCTCCTTTAAAATGCTTTGTCCCATACCTTCCCACCTCTGACGAGGCCCTGGGCTGGCGCCATCCCTTACCTTGTTGAGTATTAGATATTAGGCCGAGTCTGTTCTCATTTTCCTGTAAAGGGTAGTTTCATAAGACCCCACCCTCTAATATGACCCTTTGAATGCTAGGTTTTAATCAAACACACCTTGGCATACACTGTACAATGCCGCATGTATTGGAACTTCTCTAGTTACATACTGCTGTAATGTTTTACATAATCCTCGTTTTGTTTGTTCTCCGTCCATACTTTTCCAATATGTACTGTTCGTCTGGCGTGGAAGATATGAAATGAGCTTGTTCTCAAAGGTGTTATTTGAAATTTCAAATAAATAAACAAAAGTAGCCAGTCGCATAATTAAGTTAACTAGCCCAAGCTGGCTAGAACTGAAGTAATAATTCAATAAGCACCCCAGATGGGCCACTGGAATGTTCTATGGGGCCTGTGGGTATCATCAGTCACCGTCCTGCTGGCTAGTGGCTGCAGTTTCGGACAGTACTGTACATTTCTGTAAATACTTTTGTTAAATATTTCTGCCCAGGATTCTAGTTGACCTAGTAACTCAACTGGTTAGAGAAGCAAAACTGTATTCCAAGCAGACCTGTGCTCATAATACAACTAAGCGCTCTCATTTCTTTCTCACTTCTGAATTGTATTTCAAATATATGGACATCACACCCTTTAAAATAAGATGAAAATCCAATCTGTGTAGCTCTCGGCTGTGCACTGAGGTGAGTGTTCGAGGAAGTCCCAAGTTCTTTTTTTTTTTTTAGTTCCAGTAGCTCAACTGCTTAGAGCAGCTGAATGGCATTTTGAGCAGACCTGGCTCTAAATCACAGCCAGAGAACATATTTATTTCTCACTTCTAAATGGTACCATTGGCTTTATTCTGTTCATATTGAAGAATACCACTTTGAGGATATGCACATTTCTGTGCTGTTCTTAAGACTGTGTTTGATTTACCTGTCAATAGCTGCAGCTCTATTCAACCATGTTTTTCATATTTAAAATGATTTTTCAATGTCTATGAAAACTTAAGTCTTTCTAGACTTCAGCAAGGCGTTGATTCGGTGCCCACAGTGGCCTGCTGGCTAAGCTGAAGGAAATGGGGTAGGGAGACAGCTGTTTAGATGGATAGTAAACTGGCTCTCTGGCGTATTCAGGTGGTGGTGGTGGTTGGAGGTTAGCCTCATCCCAGATGGGTTACCAGCAGGGTGCCCAGGGGTCAGTGCTGGGGCCACTCCTGTTCAACGCCTATGTCTAAATGAGCTGGATACAGTGGTGGAAGGAGGAAGGTGGCCTTACTGGAGGACCTGGAGGCTCGGAAAGGTGGTCGGAAAATGGAAACTAAAATTCAATGGGGAAGTGCAAGGTTCTGCACCTGGGAGTCAGAAATCCAGTCCAGGGGTATACCTGGGAGGAGAACACGATTCCAGTCATGGAGGGTGAGGGGACCTGGGGTAGTGGTAGATGTCAAAATGAACAACTCAGAGACCTGTAGGAGGGCAAGAGCAAATAGTATGCTGGGATGCATCGCCCAGGATTACCTTCACAAAGGCAAGTGATCCTTCCACTGTACAACTGCTTGGTTAGGCCACACCTCAGTATTGTGTGCAGTTTTGGACACCACATTTAAAGAGGGACATTACACTCTAGAGAGGGTCCAAGGAGGGCAACCAAAATGATCTGCAACCTGGGGAGGGGACCTATGAGGGAGGCTCAAGGAGCTGAACATATACACCCTGGATGAGAGGGGGACATGATAGAGGTCTTTAAGTACATGAGCAGGATCAATAAGGAGGCCCAGTCAGGGTGCTCCAAAGGAAGGAGGGTGGGGCAACAAGAGGTCAAGTGTAAGCTGGAAGGGGCAGGCTCAGAGAGAAGAGGAGGAGGTGTTATTTCACTGAAAGGGTGGTGGAGCCATGGAATGCACTGCCAGGGAGCTTATTAGAGTAGAGACTTTGGGCCGGGTTTAGAGGGGATGGGTCAGGTCAGGAGAGGTAAATCTGACCAGGCCCAATACAGGTGGAACATGTGGTACAGTGAACAGTACAACCCAAGGGGGGGCACCAAATCGGCCCTCAGTGCGGGTGATGAAAATCGAGCAGACTCGAAGACCGTTAGGCCTATTCTGCTGGTATGTTAGTACGTATATTATTCAGTAACGATTCAGCTTATATTGCATTCATTTTCATTAGAATTACGTCATCACATTTATTACAGAGAATTCGTGTCTCCAACTACATCTCAACCTCTTGCCCCTGCCCTCCCTCCGTAATCAAATCTTAAGCTGTATGGAAAGTGGAATTCTATTCTGTAGTTTATTTAAAAATATGTTATTACTAATCCACAGCTTTTTTTTTGCTTTTGTAATCTGGAAACTCCTCTTCCGTCAAATTGCACTAGTAGGCAACATTTCTGGAATTTTAAGCGTAAGCAAATTTGCAAATTCTGCACAGCTCTGGTCACCTCCATTTTTGTGACATCAATTCCAGAGCAAAGACTGCCATACAAATACAAGTGCACAGCATGTGTGTAGCATGCATGCCACGTGCTTAATAAGCATGCGACCTGCAAGCTGCACATGTTGGGAGGCGGTATAGCGCAGAGGTTTAGGGCTCTGAGCTGCAAATCTGGAGAACTGGGTTTGAATCCCACAGCCCCACTTGCATACTGTGTAACCCTGAAACTTCCTTGTGCTCCCAAGTCGCACCTGGAAATAAGCTTTGCCTTAGTGTGCCTTCCCTTTCCCCTTGTATTTCTGTAAGGTTGTAGTGCTGAAAACATAGGAGGAGGAGATGATGTAGTCTAGGAGGCAAAGATACGTTCTTGTAAATGCTCTACATAATAAAGAAACTGGGGACATAAATGCAGAAAACGAATCATGGCAGAATAGAATTTCAAAACCTTTTTTGGATACTAAGTGCTATAATATACCTATGTCATAACTGTAACCCTTTTCCTTCCTCTGCCACCTCCCTCCCTGGTCACAACTGAAACGCAACTATTTGCCCTCTGCATAGCTTACCTGGTAAAATAAATTTCAAATTAATAATAAATAAACTGTGGTTGATGTAAAATCACCTTTTCTAAATCATCTGAGAGCTCAGACTTGGATTTTTCTTCAGTGCTCTCTTCAGGAGTACTCTTCTTTGGAAGAAGAGGGACAGTCTGAAAGTGTGAACTTTTCTTCTGAGAAGATAATTTGCTCACAGCATCTTGGCTTTTATTTTCAGCAGTTACTAAGTATCTTTTGAAAAATGAATAGGTATGCTTTCCATTGTAAATTACAAGAGCATCATCCTTGAGCGTGGTTATAGAATTCCTGTTATTGACAGAGTATTCAGTGACGCAGTTTATAGGTTTACATCCCAAATGCGGTTGATCCAAGTTCTTCAAGTAGGCAAGCACAGTGCTGTTTGAGGTTTTAATGGACAGCCTACTTAGAGTTATTTTTCTAACACCTTCATTTTTGATAGGTTTTCTGTTCTTCTCCTGGAGGCCCGTGTATTTATTCTGGATTTCTGAAGTTTTCCTTTTACCAACACCACCTGTGTGATTCGATTCTTGGTGGGCAGCAAGATGGCCTGATAATGCCGCACTGCTAGCTTGCACTGGGGAAATGTAAGCAACAGTTTGCCTTAAACTTGTAGCTTTTTTCTTAAGTGAGGAGTTGTTAGATGTTTGCTCACCTAGTCGTTTAAGAAGAGCAGGTGGTAAAGTTTGCACTGGGAGACAATGCACTTTAGCATGGCAGGATCTGTACAATGATGTCGGGGAGAACCAGTGGATTTATTTCACTTGTCTGAGCTTCTGCATGATACATTTTCAGAAATGTACTTCTTCCTGCATATATTGTCTTGACATGAAAGGAATGCTGTAAAATGAAAACAAATTTATTTAAAATTCTTGACTTCAACATCTTGACTTCATTAATGGCAATTATTCCCCTTCTATTCTGAAACTGAAGGAAAAACCTTCCCAGACTACTTGTTGGATTTTGGAGAAAATTAGCATTCCCCTATTACCCTTAATAATTGAGTTAAGAGTATGAGATGTGTGACATGGCGAGAGGCATAAGAAAGGTTTGTTACTTACCTGTAAAACAGTAGCTCTTTGAGAAAATCTCCATCACAGAGCCATACCTTTGGAACTGTAAGCTGTAAGCATTGGGACTAACACCACTCAGACTTTTTGCCTAGCTGGGTCCACCGACACTAATGCATGGTGGCACTACCTACATAATATGGGCGGACCCATATCTCCTCAGTTCCCTACTAGAGAAAGTTTGGAGTTGCATCATACTGACAGGAACAGGAGACCAGAACCTCAAGCAGGCACACAGGAGAGGCAATGGCTCTGGAAAAACCAAGCCCATCAAATGGCGCAGAAAAAAGTAGATCAAATAAGTAGCAACAGGCATGTCTTCCGTGGTATGTTCCCTGAAACACAGAAGACGGAAGTGGCAGGGTGAAGTGTGGCCCTATGGAGAAGATTCAGTAATCTACAGTTACTAGTAAGCATCAAACTATATTTTCGACATCTCCCTCTGCAGAACCACACCCCTGAAACAATTCCCAAGCAGCACATAAAGTGGTAAGAAGGCCAGACAGCAAGGACCTATAGGTTCCTAAGAAAGCAGACCCTGAAGGATGATAAGGGCACAGTCAGCTTGTTTACAGGACCCCATGTCCAGACTGTAGTTAAAGGAAATTCCCTCAACCTATTTTCTGTATACTTGTGTAGTTTGCAGACATGAACAATTATTCCCTACCTTGCATCCCCCAATGTCATCCTAATTTAAACATAAATGATGTTGCTTTACTCTGTTTTGCCTGCAGTGAAAACCAGTTTGTCTCTCCATTGCAAAGATCATGACCCACTCATGCAGGCATTATGGGAGCTGAAGATGTGTACCAAACAAGCAGATATTATACTCTCATTTAGTTCTGTTGTACATCTTGTGAAGTCCCTGTATTCTCAAAAGGTATTTTTCAAACTCAGTTACCCTTTAAACTACAGAAAGTGGCAGGCAATTACTGAGCCTTGAAGTTTCATTGTCATGTCCAGCATAAGACAATAACATAGGGATAGCAACCACCACACTTACTAATACAGTATAAGTGCTGCACGCTTTAGCACTAAAACTTCATAAAATTCCATGATGCTTTGCAGGAGTTTGGGTCTTGATCTTTGCAATGGAGTCAAGCAGGTTTTCACACCAGACTCGAACACCTTCATTTACATTTAAATCCGATGAAATTAGGAATATGCAACAGAGGCAATCATTGTTCATGCCTACAAACTACTCAGGTAAACGGAAAAAAAAGACTGAGGAACATTCCTTTAAGACTAGACAGAATGCCATGTGGTGGAAGAACATACAGTATGACAACTGCTGAGATGGTACAAAACAAACCACAGGCGTGGCCATGCCAAGTGGCGTGCTCACAAACAGTACCAGAGCGCCTGCACTTCCAGTAACAATGAAGGCAGGATGCCAACCATTTGGAAAGGTACTGCTTCAAAACAGGGCACCACCATCTGAGAAGCCAACTAAACAAGTAAGCATTAAGCCACGGCCGAAGGTGGCATCTAATGCTGAATTAATGCATGGTTGGGAGGGTTGTGGCCCGAGGCCAGAAGCGAACAACCACCCAACCATGCATTAGGTGCCACTGCCGGAGTGGCTTAATGCGCTTGTAACATGGGCCACGCGATGTTACAGTTGCCAGGAACCTGCCTCTTGTCGTTGAACAACATAACACAGGAGTCGGAGCCTGAGGAAACATTTTACTGCACTTTGAAATCTTGTTACAAGCGGCGATTAACATGCTGATGCGGTGAACATAATCAGTACATGTAAGTAAAGAACATAGTGTGGCTCACATACCAGTCCGGAAATTCTGCCGATCTGTGCGGGTATGTGATTCATACCAGGCGCTGGAGGTCTGGTACTGCTCACTTTCGCTGCGGTATGCGACCGCATGCAAATTACATGGAGCCAGGTCCGTCCCTTGCCTCTGCAGAGTTGTCCGACGTCGGCGCCTCGTCCCCTGCTGCCTCTCTGGTGTGCTCCCTTCCTGTGTCCAGGTATTTTGCGTCTAGCTGGTCTCCCTGTGGCTGTGCCAGTCTTGCCCCTCTAACACTCGCTCCCCACCTGTGCCCAGTGCTGCTAAGCTAGCTGTCTGGCTGATATTGGTACTACCATTTTGAACATGGCATCTATCGTGGATTAATACCACTCCAAGTTAGACCCTGTGATGCCGTTTGACCAATCGGAGTGCCCATTCCAGCATTCACATTATTGCCATGTTACAAAAAGTTATAAGGACTTTCTGCAGTCCTTCGTATGTAGTTTTCGTATGATTCAAATACAAGTGTAACACTCAATGGACAGAGGAATGCAGGATTGTTTCTCCAGCACTGAGGTTTTTATTAATAAGAGAAATATCTACGAAATTGATGTAGGCGTTTTCCACAATCCAGAGTGGTTGACTGGTGGGAGGGAAAAAAAAAAACACAACACACAGTGAAGGTATGGGGCTAGCCACGTTACACAGGTGGTGCTGACTTGCGTCAGTGTGGGTGGCCTGGCTCGAAAAAGTTTCCAAGTGGTCCTGATGTGGACAAGTTACAGCTCCAGAAGTGTGGCTCTATCGCAGGAGATGCATTCTAAGGGCTTGCAATACTAGTTTGACAATGTTATATATCAATGATATGTTACAACAAATAAAACACACTATAAATATAAAAACTGGTCGATGTTAAAATATAACGTTTTAAAAGGACATCGTAAATTCTATATCAGTCATTCAAATGCACTGGCAACACACCGCACCAGCCCACCAGTGAGCAGCAAAGCCAGTGAAACCAATGGTATTCTGTTGAATCATGAAGAAGAAAAAAGGCATCAATACTGCCAACTGGGGATTAAACAAAAAAATACCATATTCTTCAATTCCAAGGAACTATCATCACAACACTCTTCCCATCTGCAAAATGGATGCCTCCATGTCACACAGGATATGGGTATTTCTTTACCCAACCTAGTAACAGTTATTACATCACCATTTAATTAGAAAATGGTCCGTCTCTTCATACAAGAATGCTGAGAAATGCTTAGCTCTCCTATTCCTATTGTGGTCTGTGCTTTAAGACAAGTCAGGCATGAAAGAGAAGCGCGTACCTGGCCCCTGCAGCTCCGCATCTGCAGATAGGCGTGCAGTGGCGGCATTCCACGATCACCATCCCCGTCCTCGGCGCGAAGGAGGAGCGGACTGGTGCAGCTGGGTGAAAAAAAAAACAAGGCTCGTGTAACTTGCAAAATATAAAACGATGACAGAGCCTGACAAAGTCCCCCATGTAAGATGCAAAATAAATAAAGAGGGCAGAGTGACGACACCCCACCACCACCAGACCACTTATTCCAAATCTTAAACCCATCATTTCTTTACGAATCCT
This sequence comes from Neoceratodus forsteri, assembly GCA_016271365.2. Classification (NCBI taxonomy): domain Eukaryota; kingdom Metazoa; phylum Chordata; order Ceratodontiformes; family Ceratodontidae; genus Neoceratodus; species Neoceratodus forsteri. The sequence goes on along the minus strand of JADMNL010000029.1, from coordinate 35,622,749 downwards.
GGCATTTACAATTTCTAAGATCTTTTTCCACTGGTTTGCAAAAACATGAGCACCTCAGATTAAAGTATGTCAGTATCCTTGTGTCTGTATGTCTGAGGATTGCACCCTCAGACACACAGTAGGGGGAAGGGTGTCAGAAATGCACCAATAGTTCTGCATTTAGTAGTTGCCGTATTGGTCCTTGCAAGAGAGATCCAGAAGCAAATGATTTGATACATCTATGTTGTTGGTCCTTTAAAGGTAACAACAAGAACAAAGATGCTCTAGCTTTCGGACCAACCAGTCCTTCTTCAGAAGTTACTACTGCACAGAAGCTTCTGAAGGGTACTGGTTGGTCCAGCTACTTACTGTTCTTATTATCATCTATGATTGGTCCTTTAAAGGTATCAAATCATTTGCTTCTGGACCAACAGTTCCAGGAGCAGCCGGACCGGAACTACGATGTGTCCAATCCTCTACACACCCTTGGATTGCACCAAGGCTGCAAGTACGTCAGAGCATTCTTCCGAAAGTTTGGCAGTTAGACCATGTCTAGTTCCAAACGCTGTGATTCTTTATCGATAAATAGGCTCCTATTCTCGTAAAATACAAATGTTGAGCTAGGTACAAAATGAGGAAACAGAAACCCTTAAAAAAAAAAAAAAAACACAGCAAATGGCGTACAGCGTCTAAAACGGACTAGGCACGCACTGACTACTAACGAGGAGAAATGGAAAAACATTATTTAGAAACTATACTGCCAACACCCGGCGTTTCAACGTTGTAAAATAAATATTTATTTTATTGCAATTCACAACCCAGACTGACACGGGACGTACACTCGGCCTAGTTGTATATTTACATCCCAGTCACCGGACGCGCACAGGGGACGGGGTTTGCCATTTTTCTCTCGGTTCTGGTAGATGTGAAAGCCTGCTGGCAGTCAAGCCAACGGTGCAGGGTCGCTTACCTTCTTCTTTTTAGCGCTGTGTCCTCCTCATTTACGGATCCAACTGCCGAGGTCGCAGTGCCAGAAACCCAAGGTTTCCGCCTAGCCAGGCCTTCGGCTGCCTCTGCAGGCGGGGCGCCACAGTTTGGCGTCACGCGCGCGGCCGCGAGACACGGGGAGGCGCGTGAAGGCGTCCTTCATCGTTGCACGCCTCAGCGTTGTGCTGCTCCCCATAGCAAAGCGCAGCTGGTCACGAACGGAATCTCCGCGGAGGCCTCCTGCTACCCTGCTCATGACCACTTGCCTGAAGCATACCTCTCAACCTTTCTTCCCTGAAATGTGTGACATATCATCAAACTTGGCACTGCAAGTTCAGAACACTGTCCCTGTCCGTGCACAAGTAGGCATTAAGCCACGACGGAGGTGTGCTCTAATGCTGGATTGATGCATATGGGGGCGCCGAGGCTGACACCCCCCCATGCATCAATCGCATTGAGAACACCGACCGATGACTACAAGCGCTGTACCGGCAGCTGGCAGGAGCCACTGTGACATCGATCAATGACAGTACGGCAGCGGTGCGAGGTTTGTGCAGCTGCACCGTGATCAGAGCACAGTGTGGACCATCAGATACGTACCTATCTGGTGATCAGCTTCTGTCCCTAGCTTCGCTGGAGGCATGCGGCCAACATCGATGTTGCACTTGTGTGGAGGTTGGTGCGGGTATTCTGCTGATACCCGCGGGAGGTCTCAGGTGCACGCTCCTGCCGCTCGAGGAGGATCGCACTGGCGCTATGGATGCCGGGGTGTCACTGCCTTCTGCCTCCGACACCTGCTCCGTCCTGCCGTGCTCCAGCTGGGCTGCTCCTCGGTGTGCCCTCGCTGTCTTCTCTGCCCAGCTGCTTCCTCCCAATCACCAGTGGCCCGTTCCATGAAAGACAGTCTCCGTGCCACGGACGGTGAAGGTCTCACACTGGAAGTCTCACCGCTCGATGCGCCTACAAGTTCAGGTCCCCCTCCCTGTTTTCCAACCTCAGACGGCGCTGTCGTCGACTCCCGGCGCTCCTGCCACTCCTCCTCTTGCTCGGCCACAGGACCCGGTGCTGCTAGGCTGGGGGTCTGGCTGGTCACGCGTACTGCGCGGAGTGGGCACGCATATGTGCTGGGTTACTACCCGCTCGGCTATGGTCCGTGACGCCTTCCCTATCCCGGATCCCGATTCTGTTCTGGGCCATTACTGCGTGTTACAAATGTTAATGTTTGCTGATAAGAGAGCATAATAGAGAATTATGAATTTCTGCTTTAAGGTCTCAGTGGAAAATGTGGAATATCCCTTCTTCATGTGGGGTAAAATGAGTGACTACCTCTTAATGTGTGACAGTTGAGGCATACCTCTCAACTGTCCCTGATTCCTCAAAATTTTACTCTGTCCCTCCTAAAAACTGTGTTTCCGTGACCAATCAGTGGGGTTCTAAGCACAAAATAATGTCAAACATTAAAGTTACAGACTTGTTCTTCCTTAGAAAATGCATTTTACATTAAGCCCCTTATTCTACCAGCTTCCTGAGTGGAAATCACCAATTTTGAAGATGTGTCCCTGATTTTGGTCCTTTGTCCCTGATTTTTAAGCCTTGTCCCTGATTTATGAGGGAGGAGGTTGAGAGGTATGCTTGGAAGAAGACACAGCATACCAATTCTTGAGTAAAAGGCTGCAGCACAACTGTACTTGACATTCAATAAAGTCCTCAAAATACATTCATCATGACACAATTTAAATTCAACGTTTTACATATCTGTAGACATACACAGTTGTACAATCATCAGATTATCCAATATTTACACATGTGAAACCACAATCCCCAATACTAGTACCCCAATTTATATACCCAATAAATACTGTACTACCACCGTTTGGGCCCTGAGCTGGGGCCCCGGATCCAACCTATACACCATACACCCCCAATGTCCAAGGGGTGTCATGGCCTCCTGGAGGGCCTTTCCACCTCAGCCGCATGCGCAGAGGTGGACAAGCTTCTTCCCAGTCCCTTATCCTGCCGCCCCTGGCAGGTGGGACCCCCACCTGTTCCTGCCTCTCTGACTTTCAGCCGCACAGCTTAAGGCCAGCAGAGAATGGGGTGCCGCACTCTCCAGACCTCACCGAGGTGCCCCAACCGCCACGGGGACATGGCTAAACCTTGTCTGTGCCCCCACTAGGTTGCATTACAATTACCACGCATTACCCTTTATAAATTGTGGTTTCCAACACGGTCTGGATGGTTTAGTTGAACAAATCTACCCCCACGTTAGATAAATGTACCTCATTTGTGTGGTATAACCCGGGCAGGAAGTTTCAGTTTCCTCGTGGCGATGGTTATTCCACCTGTCCAGCAGACAAATCTACCCACCTCATTGTGAGCTTTACCTGGCCCAGTCAATGGCCTTGGGCACATGGCGTGGCGCCAGACCAGTCATGACAGTATAGCGACCATATAGCCTGCACCAGGGCAGCAGTGTCCTCAGAGTGGCCCAATCACGCTTTATCCACATGATCAGCTCCAGTGTGGGCTATGACCCCATGTTATTTCCCCTCACGTGCACCACCAAGATATCTGCCGCAAACTTCTTTGTTGAGTTGGATGCAGGGCATCAGTTGTTTCCATCTCATGCCCTGCATCCCCATCCATCACATAGTGGCATCTTCCTTGGTATTCTCAGATTCATCCCATATATTCTCTCCTCCACCCTCTTCGGGCCCAAAACACGTAAGAAGATCCCATTATCCACCTGCTACGCTGCCTTTTATCTATAGGCACAAGAGGAGGTAGGAAAAAAAACAAGTTAGTATTTTGTCCATGAGTGGTTTGATATAGCCTTGTATCTTCTGGACCGCTATCTCGATTTCTTTAATCTGGCCTCGCCCAGGCCCAAACTGGCTGCCGTGCTCACTGCACCTATCCTGAAAGAGTGGGTGCCAAACTTATCTGGATCTTGCCGCAAGCATTCAGGCATGTTTAAAACCTGGCTGAACCGGTATCTCGACTGGGGCACCTGTCAGCGTGAACCTTCCTCAGGCCTTCTTCCTGAGGGTGAACTGCTAGAATTCCGTCACTGCCCACACTGGGCAGATATCGGCATATCCGCAGGCCGAGGTGACCTGTACTTCCATGCCTCTCTGATCTGACTTTGACCTGCGAGCCAGATGGTTAGCTTACCCTCCTGCAGCACTACATCCTGACTCTTGAGGCCACCGAGCTGGTCAGCCTTGTTACACCGTCAGCTCGCTCACCGAAATTAGTATGTCAGTACATTATAAAAGTATTACAGTAATTCTGGCTTGAATGCAGTAGTTTCATTTAATTGGGGTGTAATTCGGGCTTGGGTTTCACGGTTCACGAAATCCAGTAGCAGCAGCCTCAGAGGGCAGTTAGCTGACTCCACTCCCACTGCTGGCAGCTAAGGCCAGGCAGTGACACCTCTATCAGTCGTACACCTTGGCTGTGTGCCACTTGCAAGAATTTTTTGGCACTAAAATAAATCAGTATGTCTGTATATTATAAAAGTATTACAGTAGTTCTTGCTTGGCTGCTGTAGTTAAATCCAATTTAACTGGGTGTAATCCGGGCTTGGGTTGCACGTTCACAAAAGCCAGTAGCAGCAGCCTTGGAGGGCAGTCGGCTGACTCAACTTCCACCGCATGCAACTTAGGGCTAGTTTGTGATGCCATACAGCCAAACGCACACCACTCTGCCCGCCTGCTGCTGGCAAGAACTGTTTTTGCACCAAAATAAATCAGTATCAGTACATTATAAAAAGTGTAACCCTCTCATGAATGGGGGTTCCTTAGAGCCTTCCCGAGCTTGCCTGAATGCTCCTGCCTAACTGGTGTTCGGCGCAATGCCCTAAAATTCGGGGTTGTGAGCGCTTCTGGAGCCTCCAGTACTGTCTCTTTAAGAGCTGCCTGATCGCAGGCTCCAGCGAGGTTAGTATGGGGGACTGGTGTTTCCCTGTTCGAATCCGCCAGAGCTCGTGGAATCGCCCCTTTGGGCAGTTGCTATATGAGGGGAGCCCTTTTGAAGGGTGTAACTGTTTGGGCATAGTTTAGTTAGACTCAAGGGGGTTCAGTTTGTCTAACCTGCTTCTTCTGCAGCTGGGACTTGTGTGCTGAGCCCTCCATTTGGACCAGGATGTTCTGCAGGGACCAATAGGGGTAGGGGTGCCCCAAATCAGTAACTGGCGACCAACCAGAATGAGAGCTCTCTAAGGAGCCGACGGACCAATGGAGATACAGCTGGTAATTGTGGGAAGTGTAGGCTAGACCATGGCACCTTTTCTCGCACCACCTAAAGCAGGACTAAGTGACTGCCACCTGTAGCCAGTCAATGGGATCGGGTGGCACCTGGGCAGAGGATCCCATACTGTCAAGGGGCAGAGATGCTGTGGCTGTGAACAAGGAAGGAGCTCTGGGCTCCTGTGCCAGTGAGTTTTCGCGCAGGAAGCATGTGAGAGGCCCGTTTAGGCCGTTTGAATAGCCAGCGAGTTGTGGACTGAATCCGAGAGGCAGCGGTCAGAGGAGGCTGTGTAAAGCACAGCTACCTACCAGGCTCACCCTGTAGAGGACTGGAGAATCTGCTGAATCGCGCTCAGTCTGTCAGAAAAGTGAAGCTGCCATGAGACTCCGAGTAACAGTGCATCCAGTCGGGCCATAGGAGCAGCTGCCTGGTATGGTACCCACTGTCGTTTTCCATATAAGTGTGTGGAGAAGTATTTGGAGTGCAGGATCAGCCCTGTGGGTGGTGTGAGAGCAGTTTTCTTCTGGAGTTGTGAGTACTAAAGCAGGGTAGCTCCCTGTCACAGGTTTCTAGTAAAGGCAAGATCTTCAGGTTGCTTTTCTGACTGCATCGACTGAGCCTGCTGGGCTCCATCTAATCTTCATAGGAATTAAATGCTCGTTGTGTCAGGGCCCCAACCAGCTGCATCGAGGAACTAGCCTTTAGGGCTTGGTGCCCATAGACAGCAACTTATAGGTTAGGCCTGTGCACAGAGCCCTAGGTAGATACTCATATATCATAGTGGTAAGCCAATCATCCTGATTCCCCTGGTCCTTGTTATTTCCCTTGAATAAATCAGATTGTTTGTTCTGCAAAAGTACACTGGCTAGTTTGTGTATTAATAGTGACTTACTGCACAGTGAATGTTGTGTAACCGTACCTTACTTTTCAGGGGTCCCGGAGTGAGCTGAGTGGTTTGAGCTGGGGGGAAGAGTCTATGTGAGAACACTGCAACTAAACTTTGTGGGCCACTAGTGGGAAGAAGTGGCTTGCAACACCAGAGGGCTATGACCAAAGTCAATTTTGACTGTACTAACCCCGACCTCTGGATGGAGGCACCCGCCAACGGATCTGGGCCCTTACCCTGTTACAGTTAGGGCAGACAGGGTAGTAACCTTAGGATAGCACCCGGGGGTTACAAAAGCATTGTGGAGTGTTTAGAAATTGTTGTTATCTCATAATACAATGGCAGATATAGGTGGTAAAATAACATGCTTGGTTCAGCCCCACAAATCTACAATTGAGGAGCAGGTTAGTGATGCTGAACCTGAATGTGGTGACAGTCAGGCTGTATTCAGTGCCCAAAATTGCTTACCTCTTCAAAGCGTACTTTTTCCTAGCAATAGTAGTACTGTGACTGGCACAGGAGAAAGTGGTACAAGCAGAAGGACACTGTTCTTCACTCTCACAACCACCAATGTGTCCCCATCTCTCACCAGTACCACCACATGTGTTGTCACCCCAAGCAGAGACCCTGCCTTCCATAACAGGAACTGGCAGCATGACTGCTACTGCCTGTCCTGCAACTGTGACTCCAGCCACTACTGATGCTATGAACCCTGCCACTACTGAAACTGTAGCACCATCACCACAGTCTGTTATCCCTGCCACACTGACTATTACCAGTATGACCGCCTACAGTTGATTCAGTTATGACTCCTGTGTCTCACTACTCCTGAAAAGGGCACTCATTTAGCTCTGAATATTTCCCTCCACATGAAATGTCCAGTAACACGTCATCTTTGTCATTGGAGGCAAATGTGAGTGACTTTGAGGATGAGGCAGAATATGATATATACCTTGAGGGCAGAAAACAAAAAAGGTAGTTGGCAAAAGAGCTTCTAGGAGTAGGACTAGTACCCAGGGTAGTAGAAGTAGCAGAAAGCATAAGGATCCCTCCCCTACGAAAACCAATCAAGCAACACTGACGTTCCTTCATCAGGCTCCATCGCAGCCTGAAGAACAACAGAGAGATGTCAGCACTGGTGTGGCACCATCAGAGACAGTGGTCACAGGGCAGAAACATCAGGAAAGACAAGTACATCTGTTGCAAAAGAACTGGGGATGTGGTGCTACCAGAAGCACTGGAAACTGCAGTGTGGCTGCATTTTACTGTGTTAAAGGAGGACACAATGGAGGAAGGCTGTTCTTTTGCAACAGCACTATAAGCCAAGGAAATCACTCCAACTTAATGACAACATCATTACAAACCACTTGAAGCTTAAAGCACTCTCAATATATAAAAGCTCATCTGGGTCTACACCTTTGGTTCACAAGACCAAACCCCACCGGTGAACAGGCAGGTACTCTTGGCAGTGGTGGTACTGACAGATCTGATTTCAAGTAACCTAATGGTCTTGGCACTACTTCCCTTACCAACACAAGTCCTCCTTCTCTGGTCACTTCTAATGCATGAGTGATACTACAAGGCAGAGATGGTCATCAGCCCCCGCACACCACCAGTGAAGCGGACTGCAGTTCACATTGATGTCTCCCAAAGCAGTTCCAATAATGGATGCTGCGCATGCATGAACAAAAGTATCATGCTTCACATCCAACAGCACAGTAAATCACACAGCTGACTGCCGAGATGATGGCGTTGGATCTCCAGCCTGTCTCAGTTGTGGGAGATACTGGCTTCTGACAGCTTCTTCACTATTTGCACCCATGGTATCAGATACCATCTTGTACCATTTTTAAGGAGTGTATTGCCACGAATGTATGATGGTGTGTGATCTGCTGTTGCTGCTCATGCTTGCAGAGGCTGTTGGTGTTTTCACTGCACCTCAGATATCTGGACTAGTGATAACTCCCTGTATGCCTTTCACTCCTTTACTGCACAGTGGTGTGTGCAGCAGCCTGCTGTTGTCAATGCATCACTATGTGGCAGGGGTGTAGCCAGGGATTTCAGATCTGCACACCAAGTGAACTCCTTGCCACTCTCTCCCCCTTGTTAGGGTAGGCTGCCCCCGGGGTGTAGCCAGACAATATACAAATGTATACCAGAACAGTGTTTGTTGCCTCATTTGGCACAATAAATACAACTTTGTATCTCATCACAATAGTTGTTGCCATGCATAGGTAAATACAATGCCATGCATTGCTCCCAAGACACCCACTTACCAGCCCAGAGTCTGTAAAGTTGTATTGTTCTTGGGATGCAAAGACAGTATTAGTGACCAGTCCTTCTAGTTTTGACTCCTATGAATAAAATTACAGAAAGGTTCAGCATTTTCTTTGTTAATTTTTCTTGGAAAAGGAAGCAGTTCAGAGCCTATTTGCTACCCTCTTAAATCAAATTGCACACCATGGAGTGCTTGGAGTATGCCTGCCTACACCCATGCCTTGTGGCTCACCTTGCCCCCACCACAATCCGATAGTCACATTAGGTCACCTTTGCTGAACATCAGACTGATGGAGGAAGACCACAGAGACATAATATTCTCACATTCCTGCAGTCCTGGACTGGTATGGTATGGTATGGTAAAATTTTATTTATACAGTGATACAGCCATTAAGGTTCTGAAAATCCTGCTCACAAAGGCTTACCTGTTTACATTATGCAAAATTACTACAACTATACATTTATAACAATACAGGTTACAGAAAAGTACAAAACAATACATCAGAGTTTACAAACTCATCAATAACAGGCATATTAGCATTTTTAGATTTACATTAATTTCACCTATTACAACAACAACGAAAACTAAGTTTGTGATTCAGGCCATTTTAAAAACATGATCAGTAGTTGTTAGTTCACGTAAAGGAGGAAGACAATTCCAACTTTTAGCTACTTGATATTGAAGGGTCATTTCACTACATCGATTTTTTACTTTGGTATTATTAAATCTCTAGCACCAGTTTTTCTTAAATTTAAACCATGTTTTGGTTTTTGTAATTTGTTTTTAAGTTATCTAAGGATTGATTTTTAAATATATTACGAACCTGATTTAGCCAGATTCCTCTAGCCCGTAAGTCTAATGGAATCAAACCCAAATCCATATACATAGTGCAATGATGAGTTTTAAAATCACACCTTAACACAAATCTTGCAAGCTTATTATAAAGTGTATCCAAGTTATTTAAATGTTTTCTTGCTGTAACCGCATTATTAATTGGTTGATCATACTCAATCTTGTTTCTCTTGTTATACAATTTGATATTCATCTCATAGCTCCAATCTTAAGATGTGTTTTCTTTATTAAATTTGTTATATGATATTGGAAAGTAAGACATTGATCTATATGTACCCCTAAATATTTACAGTATATGTTTCAGTTTGTTCTAAAAACTTACCCTCTTGTGTCTTTATATTTAATTTTGAAATTCCTTCAAGTCCAATGTAAATGACATAACCTGTGTCTTTTACTATTAACTAATAAACCCAGAGATGAAAAGTGACCTTGCATGATGCTAAAGTCACTCTGTAAGTTTAGTTCTACTTCACTTATAGTTTTTCCTCTGCTACTAAAACCGTATCATCTGTGTATAGACCGAATTTTGAATGTCAATTTTCTTTGGTAAGTCATTTAAATAGACTATGAACAGGAGGGGCCCAGGATAGATCCTGGGGAACCCCTCTTGTTACATAGTCCGTTCTTGACTGGTGTCCATTTAGGACAACAAATTGTGATCTTTTGTCAAGGTATGATATAAACCAATTACAGGTTTCTTCCTCCACCCCTATTTTCATTAATGAGTTTATCAAAATACTATGGTTTACTAAATCAAATGCTTTAGATGGGCCCACGTATACACCACGGACTTCAGCTTCCCCAAGAGGGGTTGCTATAAGATCCAAAAAGTCAGTGAGTGCGGTGGCCGTGAACCTACCTAAAACCATACTGTTGTTGAGTCAATTTATTATATTTTCCAAGTAGTCCATTAACTGATCATGGACAATTTTTCAAATAACTTGGAGACTGTGGACAGCAAGGCCATTGGATGGTAATTTGAAACATCCTTTGGATCCCTCCTTATCTATTGGTATCACTTTGGCTAATTTCCAACTAGAGGAAACTGTCCTCTCTTAGACTCCAGTTAAAATGTCCCTTAGTATAGGTGACAATTCCATAGCAGCCTCTTTTAATAATTTATTATCTATTCTATCTGGGCCACTTGCTTTATTTATTTTAATCTATGTATGTTTTTAGGACTTCTTTGTTTTCCTCTTCTAAACCTGAATTTGGGTTCTTTCTCATCTTGGGGACTCTCACCTTTACTTCATTCAGGTATTAGTTTTAGCTATGAAATCTAATTTCAGATCGGGAGATTTATGAAATAATCATTCAAAATTTCCATAGCTTTATTTGTTTCAAACACTTTTCCATTCTGACTCAGTTTTATTTCACTTTGTTTACTATTTGGATTCATAAGATATTTTATAACAGACCAATAAGCACCTGGATTTGTTGATTCTTTAATCCGCTGTTTATAATAGCGAGCTTTTGATTTCTGATTTCCTGTATTACTTGATTCCTTAACCTTTTGTATTGTTCCCAAATTTCACTGTTTAATGTTTTATTTGCTTTTTCCAGTAATGATTTCTAATCCTAATCATTTTCTTTATTTTACAGTTAGCCATGGTAAATGTTTTTTCCTATGATTTACTTTTTATATGGAGCAAATTTATCACAAGCATTAATAAACATTGTTGTAAATACCAATACAGCCTCATTTAAATCTGGGATAAGAAAATCCTATACCAAGGAGTCCCTGAAGATACTTTCTAAATGATAAACTATTAAATTTTGAATAACATCTTTTAGATATTTGTGATACTGATTTTATGGGAATAGAATTTTTAATCGTAGAGAATACACTTAACTATATTATGGTCTCCTAAACTGGGGCACATACACTTTTCTCAAAATTGTCAATTCAGGTGAAACAAACATCAAATCCAAAATATTACCTTTGCTTAATAAGGAACCTTTCCTTGTAGGTGTATCTATGATTTGTATCAGGTTTAAATAGCTCATTGATTTTCCAACTTTTGACCCTAGGTCAACCCAAGCTGCATTGAAATCACCAGCCAGAACTACTTGTAGTTGACCCAGGTGTTCCATTAAAACATGTGAAAATTTGTCAAAATGGATAGGGTTTTTTAGGTGGAAAGTAAACTACTCCAATAACCAATTTTAATTCTTGTATCTCAATTAACAGGCATTCAATGCCCTCAAGTGACCAAGAACAACATTTTGGAGTTACCAATTGAATGATTTATATACACCAAAACTCCTCCCCCCCATGTTCCCAGTCTTTCCTAAAGTGGTAGAAGTCCCTTAATTCTTTATCTTTATATTCAATTCCTTTTTAACCAGGTTTCCATTAACATTATTATGTCTGGCTCTTCATGTTCTACCCAGGATCTAAAATAGTCCATTTTATTTATCATACTTGAGCATTATCTAAGACCATTTTAATTACAGGACCTGGGTTCAATTCAATATCTCCACAGAGAGCCACGGACAATAACAATGCCGGTTACTTGAACAGATATACCCTGTTTGGATTACCATGTCCTTAACACGAAGTTCTTCTCTGACCGAGGTTGAAAGGGTTTGTCGTGAGGTCAGCTTAGCTGTTTGTAACTTGAAATTATAGAACAATTTACATGAGCACTTGATCTTTTCGTCAAAACATCAGTTCTCATGATAACAAGTAGCTGAATGACACAGACCAAACCCACTATCAACCCTATCATCTTAGATGACAACATCTTTTCATTTCACAGCTGTGTCCAGATAAAAGAAAATATTCTATAGATGTCTGTTTATAAAAGTAAAAACAATCAGAGACGTTAAAAATTTTATTTAGGTAACAGTACCTTACATGAGTCAATGTTACAAAATCTAAACCCAAAACTGGAGACTTATTTAAGCATTAAACATCTTATTTAAGGTTACCATATACTGCTATATAAGTGTTTATTAAGATATGTTTAGCAATTATGGTAAGTCAACTAATAATATACTCTCAGGAGTAACTCCTCTATCGCTAATTACTATCAGAGATAATGCAAAAGATCAACAATATATTTAGAATAAATACTTTCTCATTTAATACTCTAAGCTTCTTCTAAAGTCAATCTGTAATCTCAGATACTTTAAACAATAGTTTGATCTGTTACCCCGTTTTATAAGTTTCCAGATTACCTGCTTTTAAAATGTTACAAACTTATTCTCGTTTCTCTTCCGAGTGGGCATTGCACTCACGCTCACGAGTAACAGCATGAGCCTTTTATGTTGTTACTGCCCTCCTCCTGCACTGATGAAATTAACAAAATCCCACCAAGCACAGCTGATGACACTCTCAACCCTCAGTAATCAGGCTCTTGGTAGCAGGGTGCTGCAGAAAGGAGCTTAGGCATAGAAATACACTGTCACACATAAGCACAGAGTTCTTTTAGTCTGGCTGCAGTTTCTATTGATGTGAGATGTTAACACAGCATACAGTTAACACCAATTTAAAGTTGGAGTTTTGCTGCTAACAATGGCACAAACATGGTGAAAGCCATCAATGATGGACATTTTGTGAGTATTCATTGCTTTGCACACACACTGAATTTGGTGGTGACTCATGCACTGCGAAACAGTACTAGGAACAACAACAACATACTATCCACAGCCTGTTCCATCTGCAGCCATTTCCTTCTCTCTGTAAAACCACTAATAAACTAAGAGAAGTTCAGGAATGCCTCGATCTGCCCCAACACCATGTAATACAAGATATTAGCATGCAATGAAATTATTCATACCTGATGCTCTCAAGTCTGCTGGAGCAAAAACAGACACTACATGAAATGTCTATGGAGACAGACATTGGAGGGTCCTAGGACATTATGATTAGTTAGTTATTGAGGGCATGATGAAGGTTCTTGCACCATTTGAGAGGCATACATATGACCTAAGTGCTACCACAGCCTTACTTAGTCAAGTTATCCCGCTGTGCATATTCTCCAAGATCATAAAAACAGTTTTGGCTGACAATACATGGATTACACAAGAGGTCACTGAGATTGTTAATGATCTTGATGCAGAATTTGGCCTTGGGGTTTGCCACAATCAAGGATAACAACCACCACATATTTGCTACCATGATGGACCCTACGTTCAAATGCAAGATCCTTCATATAGCCATGAACAGTCAGAGGGTTGCCTCATTTTAGAGCAACTGTGTGAAGAGTTAAAGAGTCATGCAAGCAGTGAGACATTCAGAAGGGAGAAGATGCTCCAGTTCATGTTCCTCCGGAGAGAAACAGCCATCTGGTGGTTTGGATGGAACTGGTAGAGACAGGGAAAGACAAAAATAGTGGAAGTGCAGAGGGTAACTGGGCATTACTCAGCACATCATTGCATCAACAGCAACAGAAATGCTCACAGTCTCAGCATCTGCAGAAAATTTACTTAATGGCTACTTTGTAAAATCAGTTGAACCATTTTAAGTTGATCCACTGGGCTACTGGATTCGGAAAGTTAACTCCTCTCCTCACCTGGCACAACTTGCTTTAAAATGCCTAAGCTACCCCATACAAGTGTGACATACGAGAGGGTGTTTAGCACTGCTGGTGACATTGTTGAGCCACACTGTTCCAAGCTGGACCCTTTATTTATTTATTTGAAACGTTTCACCAGGAAAGGCACCCTGAGCTACAGTAGTTTGTCTCTGGATGTGTCCTGGCGGAGGGAATAATGGGGATAAAACCCAATTTAAATACAGAGTAGTTAAAATAAAATGTAGTGGAAGAGCTGTACAAGAAACATTTGGATTAAACAGAAAAAACATTAGGGCAGTTACATACAATATAGATTTGCAGATAGAACAATACACCATTTGAAGATTAAGTACGACTAACCAATATACATATGCATGTAAAATAAACATATATTTACATTATAAGTACATATCCTAGTTACATAAAACCACTAATGAGCTAAGGTACAAACCCTAAACATACCCCTCAGGAAAGTCATACCTATAGGCACAACGTGGGCAGGAGCTGGGCAGCCCAGGAGGGCCAGCCCTCCCTTTGGGATGCATGAACCCTACAAAGTGAAGGCAGGGGGTAGATTAACATGCTGAACAGCTCATGTTCATTGAGCTAAACTTACCAGTAGTTGGCTACAATTATGATTTGCCACATAAACTGGTGGTACAGTGCTACTGTCGATCTCTCTAATGTTATAGTGTAATGTTATTTTTCTCTTTTTGGGGGCTTACCCTTTCCTTTTTCTGTCACATTAAATATTTAATTTAAAGGGTAACTCTCCTCCCCCTGCATATATGCTGCAGGACCATGAGGCCTCTCTTAAACTAGACACAATTAAATACTGTATAATGTTTTAGTGCATTTACTATAATGTACTTTAGGTTATTAATTATCTATTGGTAGAAAAGGACCAGTTGGCCCCATACCCTGCCCAGATTGTCCATCCCTGCCTTATTGGTCTCTTCTGCAGACCTAATGCTACCCTCCCACCTCCTTGCCTGTTTTCGATTACACGCCTGTGCCTAGCCTCACGATGCTTGAAGCCCCACAGTGTTTTTGATGCCAACACTTGTGCTGGCAGTCTGTTCCAGGCAGCTACCACAGCTTCAGTGAATAAATATTTCTTCACGTCTCTCTTGAACTCCCCCTTCAGCTTCATTGCACGCTACCATTGCCGCCCTGGTACTGGTGCTCTTTCTCACTTGAAACAGACTCCCTTATGTACCCTCTTCGCTCTGTGAGGTACTTGTACAGGTCTCTCTTATGTCACATCTCGCTTCTTTCTCTCATCTCAGGGTATATACAATGCACTTATGCCAGTGCCATTTTAGGTGCCCTAGAGAAGACACAAATGTCACCTCACCTACAGCCTTTGGTCAATCTATGATGACCATCTGTCACCTGACCATTGACTAGTGCAATAGTTATTTGCCTTTTGGGCCACTGAAAGGCTGTTAGGGAGTGTTCATGGCAGATTTAACTGTTGTGCTTCAAAGGGAAGGAAGTAGTGGACTTTAACAGTGTTACAATGTTTTATTTAAAAAAACATTGATTTAGAAGACTGAATACCGAATACTGGCGCTATGTCAAGACTATGTGGTCAAAAACAGCATGGTCAACAACCACGCTGTCGCGGTGAGTACATAACCACATGGTACAAATCCACGCTAGAGTAGATATATACAAACTTTGAAACCTTGTGGCGCTTTTATGACAGCAGTTTTTGATCGCACGTATTTGCTGTCATGGTTTGGACTGACACCACAAATAGGACATAGACAGGATGGCGGCAGTCAGAGAGGAGCAACTAAAATGGTGCAGGGTCTGCAAGAGAAGCCATATGAGAAGAGACTAAAGGAGCTTAATATGTATACCCTTGAGGATGGGGGGGGACATGATAGAAACTTTAAGTACCTCAGTAGAATCAACAAAGTCCAAGAGGGTAGCCTCTTTCAGAAAAAGAGATGTGCAAGAACAAGGGGACATAATTTGAAGACAGAGGGGACGGCTCAGGGCAATGTGAGGAAGTATTTTTTCACAGAGAGGTGGTGGATGCATCAAACCGCCTTCCTGAGAAGGTTGTGGGGTCTAAAACTGTGGGAGAATTCAAGAATGCATGGACAGACATAAAGGCAATTCTTGTGGGGGTAGGAAGATATAGACTGTTGGTTAACTAGGATCTGCAGCTTATCCGGTAAGTAGAAATGGGCAGACTAGGTGGGCCAAGCGGTCCTTATCTGCCATCAAAGTCTATATTTCTATGAATACCGAATATCTTGTGACCGTATATGAATATTCAGCGAAATATTCTAATTACCACTGCTAATAAATGGACACCAAGCACCAAGTGTATAGCTATGCTGTCATTTGTTAAAAGTGACAGTCACACTAAAAGGGACAATTACAGGAAACTGACATAAAGTTGCCCACCTCTGTCTGCTTTATGTGATTGCTACTTTTAATAAATGACAAGCTACTGTAGCTATACACTTGGTGCTTGGTGTTCGTTATTCATGGTGGTGAGTGCCCAACTTTTGTTTTAATAATTGATGATTTGTCGTGGATCACCACCAACCTAGTGCAAACTTATTTTGTCTTAAAGAAACATTAGAGTTACAGACTTGTTCTTCTTCAGAAAATGTATTTTAGATTAAGCTCCTTATTGTACTAGCTTCCTGAATGGATACCAGTTTTAAGATGTGCCCTGATTTTTATTTGACCCTGATTTCTTTAAGCCTTGTCCCTGATTTATGAGGCATGAGGTTGGGAGGTATGCCTCTAGGTAGAAAGTAAGGAGACCCTGTCTAAATAGGGAGGATACCAGTCCACAAACAACCACAGGAAAGCTCCAGAGAAAGCCAGGAAGGGTGGGGTGGACTCAGAAGGCCTGTTGTAAGACAGACTTGCAAGGACCTAGGGGTCTATATCACAAGTCTATAGGAATAGGAGGGCTACCAACATATAACCACACACACACACAGCTTCACAGAGGCAAAAATATGAATTTAACCATGACAGAGAAATTAACAACACAGTCAATAAGAAAACCTCAGGCTGGTATACAGTCCCTCATAAAAGAACATTCTTGGGTCACTCCAAAGGTCAGCAGCATGTTCCACCATGGGGTATAGGCCAAACCTTCCAGCCACAGAGCAGCCTCTCCTCCCCAGAATGACCAACTTCGGGCAGCAGAGGCCCCCACCTGAGGCTGGAATGCCCATGCTCTGTGCCCAAATAGCCACCTGGGGGACTGCTTGACCACCTTTGGCTGGACTGAATAACCTCTGTGCCTCAGTGCCCTCCCAAGGGCTGGAATGACCACCCTTGGAGCTGAAATGTTCACCTGCTATGCCTTATTGCTCACTCTGGGGCTGGAATAGTCACCCTGGGGAGGCTGGATTGAGAACATAAGCGGTACATAAGAATAACAGTATATCAGCAGAAGAGGCCTCATAGTATATCAAGTCTTCTGGGTGCAAAGACCATGTATTCTGCTTTACATGCTGCTCTGCCCTCCCAGAAACTGTTACCTTCCATTTACTTTATCCCACCCCTGAGGAAGCCATCCATTATTTTCTTGCTCATCACCTCTTCTGATAGCCTGTTCCACCCTCCACCTCTCCTTGAAAAGTGCCTCCTTCCTGGACTTGCCCCAACCAGTTTGTAGCTGTTTCCTCTTGTGTTTTTGTTCACACTGGTCATGAAAAATTTACTAGGGTCTTGGGTGCAATACCATTGGCCCAGGAGGGTTTGTTACCATAAGGGCCATTAATTTGCTCCTTAAAGACCCTATTAGCCATGATTGACTTCTCGCACATCTGCACCACCCTGCATATCCAATACTGAGGTATCGGTCCACCCTTCTCCTTTGTGAATACCAAGCAGAAGTAGTCATTTAGTATTTCTGCCTTTCCTCTGCTGTCCTCCTCCCTCTCTGTCCCTTGTCTCGTTTGACAATACCTAACTTTAGGAATGATCAGCTTAGGGCCAGAATGCCACCCTGGTGTCCAGAATAACCACTGCATGGCTGGGTTAGCCACCTTGGGACTGGAATGACCAGCCTAGGTCAGGAATGACCACTCTATTTGCTGAAATTATTACCCTCTGTGCCTCAGTGCTCACCCTGGGGATGGAATGGACACTCTTGGGCTTGGAATGACTATCATAGGTTTGGAATGGCCACCCTGGGGATGGATTGGTCACCCTGAGGGATGACTAGCCACCCTGGGGCTGGAAAGAATAGTCTAGGATCTGAATGACTAGCATAGGACCACAGTGGCCATCCTGACTGTTGGAATGACCTCCCTAGGGCTGGAATGGCCACCCTATGTGCATCAGTACCCACTCAGAGTTTGGAATACCCACCCAGAGGGCTGTGACAAACAGACTAGAGCAGGGACAGAATGTCCACCAGCTGTGTGCCTCAGTGCCTCCCTAGGACCACAGTAACCACACTGTGAACCTCAGTGATCACATTCTGTGCCTCAATGCCTGCCATAGGACCTGAATGACCCTCTCTATACGCCTGTGTCTCAGTGCCCACATTTTGGCCAGAACGACCACTCTTGTGCCTCGGTGCCCATCCAAGGGCTGGAACAACTACACTTTGTCTCAGTGCCCACTCTGGGTCTAGGGAAGGCTTGTATAGCTGATCCAATATAGACTGAGAATGAATGAACACTGAATAAATTCTATTCACCAAATTATAATTAGGAGTCTAGCAATTATCTGATTCCACATAGTTTAAAAATATCCCATACTAAAACAAAAACATACAAAAACTGTCAGAAATATGCAGAATGAACAAAACAAGTGATACTTCATTAACTAATTGTATTACATGTAGTAAGTTCTATTGGTTCAAAGCAAATCACCATAGTTTTGTATTTACCAATTTAATATTTTGTCACTGTTTCTATAATATTCCATTGTACGATCACCAATTTGTTGACACAGAAAATAGTACAAATTTGTGCTCATATAACGGAATGAATAGGATTTATTCACTATATACTTATCACACTAACAGTTAATATGTTAGCAGACATCCTTATACCTTGTCCAATATGAGTTTTCAGTAGATTTACAAACAAATTGGTTTATTGTTTTCTACTTTTTATTATTGTCTAAGATGTGAACTGCACAGCTGTGATTTTTAATTATGAAGTACAAGGTTTATAATTAAGAAAACTGATCTTAATATTATGTTGCATTTGAAATGAGTTACAGTTTTAAAAATTCATTTTCATCTACTCTGTCATGCTTATTTGAAGATTTCATTAACAGAGTTTTATATGTATTGTGCAGGACTACTTGTCTTGAGGAAGCTATAAGCAAGTGCAGTGGCAACTTAACATAAGTACACATAAGGAATAAATATGAGAGATCAACAGAAACGTGTGTGATTAAATTCTTACAGGGTGAGTGTGATGCTAAACCCATTTAGTACTTAATAAACCAACTATATCTAAATAAAAATGGTCAACAAGGCAGGCTACACACAAACTGCCTCCAACTGGTGGAAACCACAATCCAAACCATATCAGGGTCGGTGCTATCAGTAAAGGGCAGCCAGCCCCACACATAAACAACAGGCTGTGTAGCACTTGATAAAGTGGACAGGAAAAACAAGCAGACCCACGGTTGATGCAAAAGTATTTAATGACTTGAGAACTTCAGAAATAAACAAAGCACACAACTCACACAAGGTCTGTCACGAGTGCAGGTACATGCCGTTGCCACTAAGCCACAGTGCTTCGACTCAGTCGAGTCTTCTTCAGGGGCATCTGGCCACACACAGTGTGAAGGTGTCTCTATCCAATGCATGAAGCACACACACAAGAATTATCAAAGGAAAGGGTGCACAGAAGGCAGTATACTTTATTTTTTTACTTTCTGTTTTGTCCCCATTTCACCTTGCCAGCTACTGGGACCTCCTTCCACCTGCCCAAGCCCTCCACCCACCACGGATGTCCCAGATGATCCATTTATTTATTTAGTTTTGTTGACGGATAAGTGCACTAGACAAATCCTGCCTATTTTCAGGCACGACCCAGGGAGGGATACAGATGAATGCCAACTGACCTTGAACCAGATTAAGCTGTTGGTGGTATTTTTTGTAATGGAGAAAATTTGCCCATTGCACTGGGGAAATTCCCTGCTGTTTTGAGAAGTGCCATGGGATCTTTAACATCCACCTGAACTACCATCAGAACAGGCAGACCTGGACAGGCAACATCAGCCTTTGCTCAACAACCTTCTGAGTACTCCGACTGTAACCCACAGCTTATCCTCATGGGTGGGACCCTGGTCCCCTGAAACCAGGAGGAACATACTTCACTCGACAGTTGGGGCCCATGGGATGGAAGTCACAGGTGTGAGAAGAGTCGAGGAGACCTTGTCATGGCATGGGGGTGGGGCAGCTTCATCTGCTGGGGATTTTATTCCTTTTGCCTCCCTCACTCCAGGGCATGGTCCTGAGAGGTGGC
Organism: Neoceratodus forsteri; assembly: GCA_016271365.2. Classification (NCBI taxonomy): domain Eukaryota; kingdom Metazoa; phylum Chordata; order Ceratodontiformes; family Ceratodontidae; genus Neoceratodus; species Neoceratodus forsteri. Next base: position 35,602,511 of record JADMNL010000029.1, on the reverse strand, counting down.
TATGGCGAGATGCCTTCCGGGGCCATTGGAAGGGTGGGTGAGCCCCACTCCACCAAGCAGTGCTTCCTTGCCAACCCCACTCTGTGCACATGACCTTGGGACCTTTAATTTAGGGTAAAAACAAAAAATTAGTGTGTTTGTCTCAGTTAGTTAAAGTGGTTATCTGAACAGTTATCTGGGTGTAAATCTCAGGTGGCTGAAGTGGCTTGATTGCTGTGCAGTTTAAATTATGTGTAGTAGGATCTAGTAAGTAGGGGAGTGCTTAGCTAGAAGGAAACTAGATTTAAACACTGCCTTAGAAAGATTCTGTCAGAGGCTTGGCAGAGAACACCAGAAGGAAGGAGTGCTGTGTGACTGGACTTCTCTACTGGGACTAAAGAAGTAGAACTCTTCTTAAAAACTATATTGCCCATCTTCCCTCCCAGCCAAAGCTAGTTCTACTTTTATAGGCACAGGATTTGACTGACAACAGGAACTTCCTGTTTGGGAGCAGGAAGTGAGTGATCACAGAACCACCAAAGACCCACCATCCTAGAAGGGCAAGAGTAGCTCTCCGGACCCCTCTAGCTGCTGGAGGTCTGCCTCTAAGCAAGTAAGGGTGTACTGAGAAATATAGGATCTTCTTGTCTCAGAACAGGACAATCAGGAGTTTAAAGGGCACAGAGATGTAGTAAATAAGTGGAGAGAGAAAGGAAAAAAAACAGAGACAAGAGTAAGGATTCCAAACAATAGTGAAGTGGCCAGAAATAAGACATGATGGGAGTGGTGCAGTGGAGTGGCTGTGGAGCAGCAGTCTTCCGGGAGACGCTCAGAAGGATGCGGTGTTGTCCCATCTGCAGGCACCTCTCTGGGCTGAGGAGGGAGGTTGCTCATCTCCAGGCTGAGTTGGCCAGGATTTGTGGGACCTTCTCTTCCATCCAGGGACCACCAGGGCCACTGCTGTTGCCTCAGAGGTTGCCAAGAAAGAGGCGGTGTTGGACCACAGTGGGCTCAGGGAGGGTGAGGGTGGTGGAACAGAGGTGCATCCCTCCAGTTGTACCTCTCCACAATTTCTATGCCATTCTGGCAAAGTGTGGTTCCTCTATGGAGGCACCCACAGTGGAGACCAAGGAGGATGCTGGGAACCTCCACAAAGAAGACCCACAGGAGGGTGGCATGGGACCCCACAGGGAAGGAAACAACTCCTGGTGGGGATTCCATTGTTAGGAAGGTAAAACTGAGGGAGGAAGGGGAGAGGGAGGTAGGTGTCTGCCTGGCGCCATGGCTTGGAGGGACAAGGAGCGAATCCTTAGGATTGCCAGAGCAGCTGCACAGGGAGGAGCTGGATGTCATTGTCCACCTAGGGACAAATGACCTGGCTAGAGAAAGGGATCAGAGTGGTGCAGGAAGAATTTTGGGAATTGGGAGGGGCCTTGGGCAGTGTAGCATGCACGGTAACCTTCTCAGAGGTGCTGCCTGTCTATGGCGTCGAGGCTAGGGTGCTCCACACCATGGGATTCAATCAGTGTTTGAAAACTGGTGCTTAGCTCAGGGATTTGACTTCACTGGGGACTGAGGGTCCACTTGGAGTGATGCAAGCCTGTACTGGCATGATGGGCTGCATCTGTCCAGGAGGAAACCAGGATCCTAGGTGATAGGTTTAAATGCTTCATTGGCAAGTATTTAAACTAGCCAAGGGGAGGCACTGGAAAGGAGCAGGAAATCCTATCCCCCAAAAGTCATGGTAGTAAGTGCAGTAAACACCAACATAGAGATGTTGATAGGGAGAAGGGCATGGGGTAAATGGAGAAAGTGACAAAGGCAAGAAGGACAAAGATGGGGCAAAAGAAGTAAGGCCATCAGGAAATGGAGGATAATGAGTACCAATGCCTGTAGTCTGGGCAACAAGCTCCTGAACTGGTGGCCTTGATGGAAGGGGGATGCCTGGATATCATGCAGTCACAGAAACATGGTACACAGAGAACCATGACTGGGATGTTAACATACCAGAATACGTAACCACAGGAGAGACAGGAGGGAGAAGAGGGAGGAGTAGCTCTCTATGTAAAAGAAGAGATAAAGGCAACTGAACAAAAGAGTAAACAGGGAGGAGAGGAGGCACTGTGGGTCACCTTGGAGACTGGAAGTGGCACCACAATCCGCACAGGGGTTGTGTACAGACCCCCAGTTCAGGGGAGGGAATGGACAAGGATATGATAGAAGGCATTCTCAGGATGGCAGAGAAAGGGAGATACTGTTGATGGGAGACCTGAATATGCCAGATGTTAACTGGAGCACACTTGCTGCAGCCACATTCAAAAGCAGGGCCATTCTCGATACCCTACAGGTGGCATGCCTCAGACAGCTAGTTTCGGAACCTACTCATGAGGGAGCAATCTTAGGGCCTCATACTCTCAAATGGGGACAGTTAAAGGATCTCAGATCTAGAAGTGGGTTGCCATCTGGGAACAAGTGACCATCAAACAGTGTGGTTCATGTTAAACTCAGCTACAGAGTCCAAGCCATACAAAAGTGAGGGTACTGGACTTCAGGAGGGCTGACTTTGGCAAGATGGGAGAGTGCCTCAGAAAAGCACTAGCAAACAGGCTAGAAGGAGGGTGGAGCAACAATGGGAAATCATAAAACTGCCATCACAGAGGCTTTTGTGTGAAGTAAATAAACAAATCAAAACAAAGAAAAAGCCACTATGGTTCTCAAAAGAGGTGGCAGGGAAAGTCAGGAGAAAAGATAGCATTCAGGAAGCATAAGGAAGCAGAAGGAGCAGGACAGAGACTGTACCAGTTAAGGCAGAAGGAAGCAGGGAGGAAATCAGAATAGCAAAGGCCCAAACTGAGGAAAGGATAACCAACTCAGTTAAGAAGGGGATAAAACCTTTTATAGGTACATCAGGGTGTAGAAAGACAAAGGGAGGGATAGTGAGGCTGAATAGAATGAGCGGTGGGTGGGCAGGGGATAGTGAATAAGCAGGGATACTGAACAAATATTTCTGCTCAGTATTTACAAAAGAGGAGGGAGTACCTAATCCATTAACAGAAGCACTCTGGATAGGGGTAACCCAGTCCTTTCATAGAAGAAAGGATTCTGAAAGAACTCCTAAAACTGAAGGTGGACAAAGCAATGGGGCCTGATGGAATTCACCCAGAATTCTAAAAGAATTAAGGGGAGAACTAGTGAAACCACTGACTACCCTTTAACAAATCATGGGAGGATGGTGTGGTACCCGAGGACTGGAGGAAGGCAGATGTGATTCCCTTCACAAAAGTGGGACCAAGACAGAGGCAGGAAACTACAGACCTGTCAGTTTGACCTCAGTGGTAGGAAAGGATGGAATCACTTCGAAGGAAATAATTGTTGGGTACCTAGAGGCCAGTGGAGCACAGGACCCAAGGCAGCATGGGTTCACAGTGGGAAGGTCATGTCCAATGAATCTAATTGATTTATTTGACTGGGTGATCAAAGTAGTAGACCAGGGAGGGGCTGTGGACATGGCCTACCTAGACTTTAGCAAGGCATTTGACACAGTCCCACACAAAAGATGAACAGTCAAATTAACCAGCCTGGAAGTGGGTCCCAGGGTGGTAGTCTGGGATAAAACATTGGCGGACAACAGGACACAGAAGATAATTGTAAATGGAGTCCACCTGAAGAAAGAGGGTTACTAGTGGGTACCGTGAGGTTCAGTACTGGGTCCAGTCCTTTTTAATGTCTTTATAAGTGACATTACAGAGGGACTGGAAGGAAAATATGCCTCTTTGCAGATGACACAAAGATCTGCAACAGGGTTGATACACATGGAGGCGTTGAAAGGATGAGAAGGACTTGACAAGGTTGGAGGAATGGTTGGAAGTATGGCAGCTAGGATTCAATGCAAAGTGCAAAATAATGCACCTGAAACAAAAACCCAGGGAAGATTACACAATGGGGAGTAGTAACAAAACAAACAAGCATTTGTCAATACCCGAACGTTAAACACGAGGTATTTGCAGTGGTGTTTGTACGTATGGTGCTTACCCTAATGCCCTGTGCAATTGCTGGTATTTGCACAATAAATTTTCAGCATGACCTTTTGTTACCCCCATTGTCGCTACATAGCGGAAACACGTTTTGGGCAGGATGTGAAAAATGACAGCTGTACTGCTCATAAGGAAGTGTGGTAAAATGGCAATGTTGAAAATCTAGAGTGGAAATATTGAAAATTTGCAAACCTCTGACGTGCGTGGGAACTGTGCAGCATAAGCTACGTAAAACAGTCATTGTTAGAATTTTGCACAAATTTTCAACATTGGCATTTTAAAACCTCTGTTAATGAGCGGTGTCACTGTGATTTTCTTACTGTGTCCCATACATTGATTTAAGCACACCGACTGCGCCATTGTGCACTACATGGGCGGAAACACGTTTTGGTCAGGATGTGAAAATGACAGCTGTACTGCTCATAAGGAGGTGTGGTAAAATGGCAATGTTGAAAATCTGGAGTGAAAATATTGAAAATTCGCAAACTTACGGCGATGCGTGGAACTACACAACGCACGCGCTGTAAAACAGTTATTGTAGGAATTTGTTCACCAAATTTTCAACATAGCCATTTTAAGATCTCTGCTCATGAACAGTGACACTGTGATTTTCTTAATGTGTCCCATACACTGAGTTCGCACACCGACTGTGCCATTATGCGCTACATGGGGGCGGAAACACGTTTTGGGCAAGATGATGAAAAATGACAGCTGCACTGCTCATAAGGAGGTGTGGTAAAATGGCAATGTTGAAAATGTGGAGTGAAAATATTGAAAATTGCAAACTTACGAGCATGCATAGGAGCTCGCAATGAACACTCGTAAATCAGTCATTTTTAGGAATTTTTCACCAAATTTTCAACACAGTCATTTTAAGACCTCTGCTCATGAACAGTGTCACTGTGATTTTCTTAATGTGTCCCATACATTGATTTTGTACACCGACAGCGCCATTGTGCGCTACATGAGTGAGAAACACGTTTTGGGCAGGATGCAAAAATGACAGCTGTACTGCTCATAAGGAGGTGTGGTAAAATGGCAATGTTGAAAATCTGGGTGAAAATATTGAGAATTCGCGAACTTACGGTCTGCGTAGGAACTCGCAGCCTGCGCTCGTTAAACAGTCATTTTGGAATTTTTCACCAAATTTTCAACATGGGGTTTTGGGACCCTTCTCATGAATGATGTCACTGTCATGGCATTATTCAGGCCGAAGGTGATTTCACGATGATGCACAGTGACTGCGAAATCACCTTCAGACCCCCAAGACATGACAGTGACATCATTCGAAGAAGGTCCCAAAACCCATGTTTAAAATTGTGCAAAATTCAAAAATGCCTGAGATATGCAATAAAGCTGAAAACCACCTATCTAGCCCATTATACAGCTTACCGTCATTTCTCAGTTTGCGGTCGGCTTTGAAGAGTGCAGGACGTGTTTCCGTCCACCGAAGATCGTCGCGCACCGAGCTCCAGAGGTAAGTATGGGGTGAGGGGTGTGGGGAGGCTGGGTGAGCAGTGGGTGGGTGCGGGTTGTGGGAGGAGGACTGGAAGAAGCGCCTGGGGACCGCTTTTGGTTTACAGGTCAAAAAAAAAAAAAGACTACGTGGGATGTTTGCCACGCTGGGGTGGCTCCCAGCATGGCAGAAGGATGGCTGGGGGCTGAGGAGCCAACGGGGATTGGGCACCCCGTCGGCAAACAACGTGGGACGTTTGCCATGCTGGGGTGGGCTCCCAGCGTGGCAGAAGGATGGCTTGGGGCCTTGGAGCCGACAGGGATGGGGCACCTGGTCGGCAAACAATGTGGGACATTTCCATGCTGGGTGGGCTCCCAGCGTGGCACCAAAGCTTTGGGGGCGGCATGACGCTGGAGGCGGCGCGATGGTGGCTCTGTATGACAGCAGTGGTTTCTTTGAAGCGAAGACCACTGCTGTCGGCACACAGCTCCCACCCATTGGTGCAGGACACCACGCCTGCTCAACTGAGCAGTGGATTGCGACGAGAGGCACACCTCCAAAGTTGCTACTAACGCGTCCTTGCGCATGCCAGCTTAACGAGTGAAAGAAAAGGAACCTGGGGTAATCATATCAGATGACCTTAAGGTTAGCAAGCAATGTGAGAAGGCAGTAGGGAGGCTGGGGATACTGGGATGTATAGGAGAGGCATCACCAGCAGAAAACAGGAAGTTGTGTTCCTCTGTACAGACAGTTGGTGAGACCCCATCTGGAGTACTGTGTCCAGTTCTGGAGACCCCATCTCTGCAAGGACATAGACAGGATAGAGGCAGTCCAGAGGAGGGCAACTAAAATGGTGCAGGGTCTGCAAGAGAAGCCATATGAGGAGAGACTAAAGGAGCTTAATATGTATACCCTTGAGGAAAGGAGGAGAAGGGCACATGATAGAAATGTTTAAGTACCTCAGTGGAATCAGCAAAGTCCAAGAGAGTAGCATCTTTCAGAAAAAGAGACATGCAAGAACAAGGGGACACAATTTAAAAGATGGGGGCAGTTCAGGGGCAATTTGAGGAAGTATTTTTCACAGAGAGGGTAGTGGATGCATGGAACAGCCTTCCTGAGGAGGTTGTGGGGTCTGAAACAGTGGGGGATTCGAAGAATGCATGGGACAGACATAAGGCAATTCTTGTGGGGGTAGGAAGAAGTAGGCTGTTGGTTAATTAGGATCTGCATCTTACTGTATCCTGTATGTAGAGGAAATGGGCAGACTAGGTGGGCCAAGCAGTCCTTATCTGCTGTCAAAGTCTATGTTTCTATGATGCCTCCACATCAACTGCCAGATGAGTGGGTACATGCTGACATAAGGCCACACCAGAGACCACTTGTTCCTTCCCACTCAACAGCCCCTCCGCCTGGGTCTCCAGGGGCAGTCATGCAGCAGAAGGAGGTTCCTCCCTCCCTGAGGTGGGAGGCATCCAATGGACACCTGAACCCCATGTCACGGCTAGCACTAGACGCTCCAGGCTCAGGACGTGAACCCGGGTCATCTGGATGGCAAGCGGTAACTCTACCACTGTGCTGTCCAGCCAGCATACATTAATTTTTTTATTTGAAATTATGTGTGGATAACCATTGTAAACTCCAGTGTAAAGCATTTAGGAACCCTTGGCAGGTGATTCACTTTGCAGTCAGACAGTGCCCACCCACGGAGATTGGTTATAGCTGATGCATTTCTCCAGGATAGTTCATTTTTTGAAGAATAACTATTCACAGGAGGAAGCTTTTGAAAAGTGAGCAAAAGATTTAACCACACATTTCAAACTGAGAAGCTACTGAGCAAAATGGCTTTGGTCCAAGGTAGGAGAATAACGAGGGAACATTTATTGATACCATGAAAAACAAAATGAGAAGATAGCCTCCTACAGTAGAGACAAAATTTAATAGCAGAGCATTAAAGGTAAGAAATATTGTAACAGACAACTGAAACATATGTGGAGCTCCAGTTTTAAAGGATGTGTTTGGGGCAAAGTCAAGAGTCACTTTGCAAGAGGTAAATATATAAAGGAGTATGCAGTATGAAGCCAGTGTATGCCAGAGAAGATAAATATGTGGTTTATTTAACCAGTTGGTTGTTATAAATTTCGCCACAGTAACATATTTAAATATGTCCTGGAGGGTATGATCCCAAAATTGGGAGGTGAAAACAGATCAAATCATGACAATTTTTTAATTGTGACTCTCATCATGTGGTGCCTGGTGGTCCTGCCCTAAAGTGTATGTGGGTTATATATTTGGAAGCTGGACAGAGTAGATTCAAGAGAGATGTAAAAAGTACTTCTTCACAGAATGAGTGGTGAATTCCTGGAACAGTCTTTCAGTAGAGATGGTAGGGGTGAAAACAGTGGTGAGGTTCAAGAATGCGCAGGATAGGCAGAAAGGACTGTTAGGGAAGGGAGGGTGGGTGAATAGGCCAGAGATGAAGTAGGATCTGCTGTGATACTCGAGGCAGGAAAAATAAGCAGATTAGGTAGGCCAAGTGTCCCTTGTCTGTTGGCAAATTCTATGTTTCTACAGCAAAATAACAAAAGCGCTTCTCTGCAGATTGAGGTGCGGAGACTGGAAAGCACAATATGAACAACAGCAAAGACTCCGACTCTCGGTTCTCCAGAAAAGGCTGTATATTAGTTACAGTATTTTAAACTGTAACTTATAAATAGCCTTTTTTCTTGAGAACCGAGGAGTGGGAGTCTTTGCTATTGTTCATGTGTTTCTACAGGCAGGACTACTAGGCAGCTGGAAGGTAGGGTTGCCACCTATCGGGTTTTAGACTGGATAATCCGGTTTTAGGGTCCTTATCCAGTCATCCGGTTTTGATTAAATGTAGTGCAGTTGCCGGGCCATTTGAGTGCTCATATACTCTTAAAGTGATGTAGCAAATCATCCACTATTTTGGCTGCATTGCATGTCCAGGTTACAGAGAAGTTCTGATGTCATACAGACGTGCCATTGTTTGTAAAACCAGTACACCTGGGAGGTGTAAAGTATGACCATTAGCAGTAAATTAACCTGATCCTTTCCACTCTGAATTTTAAGTATGGTCTTATACGCTATGACAAGAAACAGCTTTTACACCTTTATATGCTCTCATGTGTTTCTTTCTGTTTGTCTTACATTCTGGTAAGTTTTAGACCCATTTTGTTAAATTAATAATCTACTTTTTATTGCCTTTATCACTACATTGATTACTTCTCTCCTGAGTCCTCAACAGTTACTGCTCTCATTTTTCTTTGTATTGCCTGAAAATTCCATATTAGCTACACTTTTACAGGTCATTCAGATAAACAGCATAGAATGGTATGTCTGAAATTGTGGAATGTCTTACAACTATAGAAAGATAAAGGGGACACAATGCATTACTGAAGGTACCACAAGCATCAATAATTAAGTTATCAAAAATTGGTCAAAGCATGTCAGAATACATGACTGACATGAAAAGGAAAATGGAGGGTGTTTAACAGAGATTTGAGCAATAAGCTGTGAATGACCCTGACATATCCAGCAGACCTCAGTTTGAGTCCCACAGCCTCCAATTGCATACTGTGTGACCCTGAGCAAGTTACTTAACCTTGCTGTGCTCCTGGTTCACTCCTGAAAGTGGCCTATGGGAGGTAACCTGGTTGCCAAAGAATAAAAATAACTAAAATAAATGACAGTATAAAATGATTTTCTCTCACCATTAATGTCTATTCTGACATTACAAATGGCTTTGGAGGAGGAATGATATACTAGTCAGTCATAAAGGGATGGAGCCAGAGAGGAGTTTGGGGTGTGGTTTAGCATCCGGTTTTACCTCATCCAAAGGTGTTGACCCTAGCTGAAGGTCAGAATACAATAACCTGTGAAGATAACTAAAATGAACAAATGTGGGCCTGTTTTAAATTTAAATGAGGGCCTGATCCAACTTTTGATTATAAATCCTCAAGAGAGCAATTCCTAGACAGAGAGGGGCCCAAGGTTGCCATATCTTAAAACAAGAAGGTCGGTGGATATATTTTTTGAATGCTCTAGAATTAAATAGCTTCAATGGTGTTTTAGAGTTTACCCCATTTTGATGTGAACATTACAATGAGACAGAAAGCAGAGGCCTGAAAAAGAGTTTGCTTGTTATGGTAGTAGGATGTAGGGTTTTGTCCAGTCCTTTTCCTTTTCTGATCTCTACCTGTTTATCTCTTCCATTTTTATGTGAATGCTCATCCTAGCAATCCCATACATGCGATAGGAATGAAAATAAATGAATTATTAATGAGGACTATGTGTGAAACTATGGGAGTGCATGCTGTTACCTGTTTGGGTTAAGTGCTCGTACTTCTGATGCAGTGTAATTGCTTTCCTTAATCTTTCTCCATCTTTCGAACACCATTGACAAGAAATTCTACGTGATTATATAGAATGAAATACTTAGAAAGAGCTTTCACCATTTTGGATTAGAACAGTTGAATTTCTAAATTCTGTATATTTTCTTTGAGTATTGAACCTTTGTACTGTATTTGCATTTTGTACACTTTCTGGTGTAACTTGGCTTATCTATTTTTGCTTTATTTAACAAAATCAATAAAATATTTAAGACAAGAAGTATAATGATGGGATTATATGGTAACATTTCTTGAGCATACCAAATATGTAATATTTTTTAATTTTCAGTATAGGAATTAGTGCACTGTATAAGAAAATGTTAAATTAATGTAGGTATTTTGATATAATGTTTGCATATATTTGCACTATGTAAATGAGGATGCAGTCTTAAATAAGTTTCTCCTTGACACATTTTGGTACTTACACGATTGGACTGCATGGAAAATTACCAAAGGTACTGTATTATTTAAATAAAGTTTTTTATTACCATCTCTGGGTGTTGTACTGTCCCTTTAAGACTAACAGCATAAACTGGTGAGGAGGAAGGGTAGATGCCCCTTCCCCCACCACAAAAAGAAGCAGTGAGCTTTGCAATGTTGGGGAGTCAGGCATCCAGGAGGCACCTTGCCTACTCTTATTTACAATTAAATGCTTTGACAATTTTCATCTTATATCCAGCACCGTAACAGGTTAGTACGTGGAACTATAAATCTACACTTCATGCAGTTTTCATAACCTTGCCGTGTGTTTAAAAATATGACTAGAATATTTATGACAAAAGTATAACAACACTGATTGTATAGTAACACTTTTTTCTGAGCATACCAAATATGTAATTGTTTTTAATTTTCAATACAAGGAATTAGTGTATTGTTTAAGTAATTGTTAATGGGGTACTTTGATATAACATTTGCATGTTTTACTGTATTATTTAATTTTTTTTTTACCATTTGTGAGTGTTTTACTGTCCCTTTACCAGTAATAGCATAAATTGATGAGGAGGAATGGGTAGTCTCCCCTTCCCCCTCCCCTGGGGAAGAAGCAGTGAGCTTTGCAATGTTGGGGAGTCGGTTTCATGTCTGGGATGTTCTGGCAACTTTTTCATGTATCCAGCACCATAACAGATTAGTATGACTCTGCTCTTGGGCACTTTTCATAACCCTGCCTTGTGTGTGCTCCCCTTTGCTTGGTAATACCTCTGCAAGGAGAAGCTGCAAAGGAATGGTGCTAGCCAATGCTCACTGCTTAGGTGGTGATTTCTATCAAATCAAATCAAATCAACTTTATTTTTATAGTGCCTTTCAAATCAAAGGCCGTACATAAAAACATATACACAATAATAAAAAATTTTCAAACATTAAACATATCAACCATGACTAAGTAAAAGCTAAACTAAATAAATATGTTTTAAATCAACTTTAAAGCTAGCGACAGTTGGGCATTCTCTCAACCAATGAGGTAGAGAATTCTACAGGGTTGGTGCTGAAAAAGCAAAAGCACGGGATCCTGATGTCTTTAATCAAACCCTGGAATCTCCAGCAATCTCTCGTTGGTGGAACGGAGGACGGAGGGGCAGTAGGAATAAGGAGATCTTTCAGGTAACCAGGTCCCTGATCATGTGGGGCTTTAAAGGTTAGTAAACCAACCTTAAAAGTGATCCGCCACCAAATAGGCAGCCAGTGCAGTCTGAGACACAGGCGATATGACTGGTTCTAGAAGTCCCAATCAGAAGCCTGGCCGATTCTGCACCAGTGGCAGGCAGCTGGATATCAACCCAGGTAGCCCTAGGTAAAAAGGAATTGCAGTAATCAAGACAGGTAGTGACAAAGGCATGGACCAATGTTGGAAGATCACCGGAGGAACCAGGTGTTTCACCGGGTGATATTCCTCAGATAGTAAAGAGGATTTGGCGACAGCTGACACCTAAGATTTTAGGGTCAGACTGTCATCAAAATAACACCAGATTTCGCACCTGATCGGAGGTAGAGAGTGGTATACCACCAAGTGACAAACAAGGATGTTGGCTTATAGTGTCCAGGTGGATCAGATAGGCTGGTGCCTCTGTGGCACAGCAGATAAGAAAAACAGAAGTTCAACGAAAAATTATTTTCTGTGGTGAATTCCCAGAAGAGTGAGAGATGACTGTCATCATCACTGAAGCCCAGTGTGGTGAGAGAGAAAGAAAAGACCCAAATACCTTTTGGGGATTTTCCTTCTGCCCCTTAGGCATGATATGGGGGGTACTGTTCAAGCTTATAAGTAACTCAGGTACGCTCTGTAATTCAGACATGTACTTACCAGCCGCATTGATAAACTCGGCATATTTGAAGGAAGAAAGAGGGCAGGGCTCATTGTGTCATTGATTAGGCTGGCAGACAGGCTGATTAGTCATCTTAGTGTCATCAATGACACTATAAGCTCCACCTTCTTTCTCCCATTCTCCAGGGTAAGCATTTAGTCTGTAAATCAGACTGGTGCAAGCTGCAGATTAGGAAGAGGGTGACCAAAAGGTTCAGTTAGAAGTTGAACTATTGGCCCCACTCAAATTATGGATTTGGAGTAGAGGGGATGGGGGCTCACTATGAAAAAAGGTATGTTGAGCTTTTGGGGATTGGCGCACCTTATGGTTGCCGTGGCATTAATGGCTAAATACCACACATAAAAATAGATTTTGTGATACCAACATTGTGTCCATCATTATTTGCCATGGTGTCTGTTGCACTTTGTGGGATTTGTGGTGTCACGGTGGCAATTGTTTGGTGGGCGTCGGGACAGTGTACCCACCATCTGGCTATGGTCATACAAGGTGGGGTTCCCTATCATAATCTCTGCAGGTCCATAGGTGGATCCTGTGTACTGTACTCAGTGTTGTGGGGGAGGGGACTACCAAACATTTATGTCTAATCAATGGTGTCCACAGGCACCTCTCCATGGCTCCATGGATGCTGTGTCACTTGGCACTTGCAAGGATGTGCCATCATTTACTACAATCCCCTGAGTGGCATAGCAATGGCAGCCTTCATCTGCACGTGCAGGTATACAACTCATGCTGTGGTTGTGCATGGGCGCATTAAGCACACAGGTATGGGCTGTCATGCCTACAGCTGGCACTCTGTATGACATATATGCATCCCATCTTAACTCAGTTTTGCCCTGGTGATCAGTGGAAAGCTCTGGCATCAAAAAGTACTCCAGGTAGTAAGGAGTGCACCATTTCCACAACCTACTTGTGTGTTTTGTTATGGATAGGTCACTGGGAAACTCCACCTTGTTTTGGCATAGCCAGCTGCACAGGACTTCTCCATGGCTGTTCCACATAGATGGAACCTCTGTGGATCAGGCTCTGGAAACAAAGTGCTATCTAGTAAGCTACCACAGAGGAGTCAAGCATTTACTCTGATTTCCTGCTAAGTAACGCTACTTATCTAGGTTCTGTTTCTTGCTTTTTGTTATAGGCTCATGTTATCTCGGTCTGACCCATGGATGGCAGTAAAACACGTTATACAAAATATATTCTGCAGTGTAATAACTGGGAAATAGAAAGCAGCACACTTAGATTTTCATTGGGGATCTGAAGTTTAATTTCTTTTCAAAAGGTTCTGTTTTTAAGAGCAAAAAGCATCACATGGAAAATGAAACGACTGTCCATTTGTTAGCTGTTTATAGCACATGGAAGTTACAAGGTGTTCCATACACAATATATGCATCATTGCTGCTTCTTTGGGTCCTGAAAACAAGGAAAATACTTTATTAAAGTATTCATGTCTGAGGAAAGATATTGACTGAAGGTGGATAAAGCAATGGGGCCTGATAGATTCACCCCATAATTTTAAAAGAACTAAGGGAAGAACTACTAACACCACTGAATACCCTTTTAATAAATCATGGGAGGATGGGGTGGTACCTGAGGACTGGAGGAGGGTGGATGATGCCCTTCACAAAACTGGGAGCAAGACAGAGGCAGAAACTACAGACCTGTCAGTTTGACCTCAGTGGTAGGGAAAATGATGGAATCATTTCTGAAGGAAAGAAGTGTTGAGTACCTAGAGGCCAGTGGGCACAGGACCCAAAGCGCATCGATTCACAGTGGAAAAATTATGTCATACAAATCTAATTGATTTCTTTGACTGGGTGACCAAAGCAGTAGACCAGGGAGGGGCAGTGGACATGGCCTACCTGGACTTTAGCAAGGCATTTGACACAGTCCCACACAAAGATTAATAAACAAATTAGCCAGCCTGGGATTGGGTCCTAGGGTGGTAGCCTGGGTAAAACATTGGTTGGACAACAGGACACAGCGGGTAATAGTAAATGGAGTCCACAGTGAAGAAAGGAGGGTGACTAGTAGGGTACTGCAGGGTTCAGTACTGGGCAGTCCTTTCTAATATATTTATAAGTGACATTGCAGAGGAACTGGAAGGAAAGTATGTCTGTTTGCAGATGACACAAAGATCTGTAACAGGGTTGATACACAAGGTTGGGTGGAAAGGATGAAAAGGGACTTGCAAGGTTGGAGGAATGGTCAAATGTATGGCAGCTTAGATTCAATGCAAAGAAGTGCAAAGTAATGTACCTGGGAAACAAAACCCAGGGAAGAATACACAATGGGGGTGAGATACACAACAACAAAAATGGAAAGGGACCTGGGGTAGTCATATCAGATGACCTAAAGGTGGGCCAGCAACATTAGAAGGCAGTAAGAAGGGCTGGGGGATACTGGGATGCATAGGGAGGCATCACCAGTAGAAAAGAGGAAGTTGTTGGCCCTCTGTACAGACAGTCAGTAAGACCACATCTGGAGTACTGTGTACAGTTCTGGAGACCCCATCTCCGCAAAGACATAGACAAGGTGGAGGCTGTCCAGAGGAGGCAACCAAAATGATGCAGGGTCTGCATCAGAAGACATATGAAGAAAGACTAAAGGAACTAAAGATGTATAGCCTCGAGGAAAGGAGGAGGGTGGACTTGATAGGAAGTTTTAAATACCTCAAGGGAATCAACAAAGTCCAAGAGGATACCATCTTTCAGAAAAGAGATGTGCAAAAACAATGGGGCACAATTTGAAGATAGAGGGGGACAGCTCAGAGGTAAAGTGAGAAGTATTTCTTCACAGAGTGGGTTGTGGATACATGGAACAGCCTTACTGAGGAGGTCATAGAGTCAAAAACAGTGGGGAATTCAAGAATGCATGGGACAGACATAAGGCAATTTTAGTGGGGGTAGGAGGAAGTAGGCTGTTGGTTAACTAGGATCTGCAGCTTATCAGTTAGGTAGGAAATGGACAGACTAGGTGGGCCATAGGTCCTTATCTGCCGTCAAATTCTATGTTTCTATGACATAACTGAGAGTATAGAGGAGAGCAACCCAGGTAATGGAAGGTGTAGAAAACATTGGCTATAGAGGATCATCTGAGTGCCTGTGTTTCAACCCTGTCATAAAGGGACAACCTTGGTGACATGATAGCTCAATTCTTGGCCACTTATGTAAGACTACCAGATAGGCTGCTAACTAAAGAGGACAGGAAATTATTTATACTTAGTAGCTTTTAATAATGTTCCTATTTACAGAAATGATATCCATAAGCCTGTCCTAAATGATCCATATGTAAATGTGCTCGAATAAAATGTATGTGCAAAACTATATTTTGCATTGTTTTGTTTTATGGGCAGCATTCTGTTACAGTTCTCTTCATAGAACCAGTGATCTGGAGTTTTAACTATGTCAAGATTTGTGCACAGAACTCTGAGCATGGTTCTGATAGGACAGTAGCTCATGCTTAGCATTCTGTACACAAAGCATGACTAGTAAAAACTCCAAATTACTGATCCATGAAGAGAACTGTGGAGAATGTTGTCCATAAAAAGAATAGAATTGAAAACAGTTTTCTCATTAGTGTTTATTCAGGTAATGTTAAATATGGCTCAGCTGGAGGTGAACCTATTAATTTCTGTTACTAGTAACATTACAAACTGCTTCCTGTTAGTACATGTTTCCTGTCCCCTTTAACATCAGTAGTGTTGATGATTATTCTAAACCTTCCACAAATAAATGGATTGGAGGAGAAATGCAGCAGTTTAGTCTTCCTTGTCCAGCAGGTTTTTGGCTGACAAGTATGCATGTTACAGTTGGCTCTTCCCATGGCCTCATGATGCATGTCACCCCAGGATAACAGTCTGAGTTACAGTTCCTCTGGTTTCATACTTTGATCCAATTATGCCATTTTGACATATTTTGTTGTATCCTGAGGCAGTAAATTAGTTATTTTGTTTTGACTTATGCTTTATTTATTAAAAGTGATCAGATGACAACCCTGAGATATACATTTAGCCAGCAAATTTAAGTCGTGTGTAAGGTGCCTGATTGTCAGACCTGGAAATATAGCCTACTAGAAAACTATGCCAAACACAGCATAGGCAGTAACAGTAACCAACAATTCTAATGCAAGGAAGCAGTGGATCATACGACAGAGGAGAAGGACTTGGAGTGATAATTCAGACAGTCTGAAGGCATCAGCACACTGCAATAGGCTGGTGAGGAGAGGCAAATAGAATGTTGGTCTGCATTGAGAGTGGGACCACTAATGGGAGAAAGGAACTGCTGCTACCACTGTATAGGTCACTGATTGGTCCTCTCCTGCAGTACTGTGTGCAGTTTTGGGATCTTCATCTAAAGAAAGACAGGAACAGAGTGGGAAAAGTACACAGGAGGGTAACTAAGATGATGCAGGGACACCAGGAAAGGATATATGAGGAAGGTTGAAAGCCTGAACATGTATTATATAACCTGAGATGAGAAAAAGAGAGAGGGGACTTAATTGAAACATAACAATGCCTTCCATAGGGTAAATACAGTAGAGAGCGAGAATTGTTCAGGCTGAGGAAACACAAGCGCCAGTGGTGACCCGATGAAGCTGGTGGGGCAAGTTTAGGAAAGATACTAGGAGGTATTTTTTCATGGAGAGGTGTGGGAGGGTCGAATAGGATGGCAGAAGAGGTGGTCAGTGAATCAATCAATCAATTCTTTTTGTAAAAGACGCATTTCTAGAACCAAGGCACCTGTACAATAAAATCAAACACATTAATAAATAACAAGATAAAATTAAAACTAATAAATACATTCACAGCTTTAAAAATCGGAAAATGCCAGGCTAAAAGATACGTTTTCAGGGCAACTTTAAAACTTTGGATGGTCAGGCAATCTTGCACCGGCAGGTAGAGAATTTCACAGGATGGGGCCATAAAACTAAATGATCTTGCTCCGGATGTTTGTAAATGAACCGTGGGAATCTCTAGCATCTCTCATCGGTGGATCGGAGAGGGCAGAAGAGACAGTAGGGATGAAAGAGATCTTCAGGTAACTGGGTCCCTGATTGTGTCGGGCCTTGTAGGTTAGCAAAGTGACCTTGAAGGTGATCTGCCACTGTATCGGTAGCCAGTGCAGTCCGTGGAGCACAGAGTGCTAGGATCGTGGATGTGTTGTTCATCCACACTGTTTGGCATGTCTCTTTCCCTTTAAGATCACCCAAAAGTCTTCAAGCTAGCTCCTCCACCCACCGGGTGGTATATATAGCTCCGCCCCATGATGCCAGATCTTCCTTTCGCTGGAAGATACAGGTTGCCTCCCTCGTGCTCATGCATTTACGTAGGCACTGGCTTTCAAAACCTCAGTTTTACGAAACTAAAACTCATTCGAGTTAGCTATCGCTTTTAGTCCCTCGATCATGAAGCGAAATCTTCCCAGGATTTTGCTGGTGTCCTTGTGGCCAGAAGATGTCACGCACCTATCCCCATCTCATGTGTGTCTACTACCTAGGTGTCAGCCATGACACCTTGTCTTGCAGCTTTGCCTCACCTTCCATCCAAACATCCTGGAAGACCGCTGGTGTGTTTGAAGTTGGGGAGACTGGAGAAAAGGAACCCTCCGGTGAAGTCTAAGGAGGCTAGGTGGGTGGTTCCATGCCATGAGCTCCGCCGAGCAGCTGGAGCACATTAAAGTGTTTGAAGAAGAGCCGCCAGCACTTTGGCTGATTGAAGCATTTTCATTCCTCTCAACCTGGGTTTCACCTTTACAGGTTATTTTAAGAAGTTGTGCCAGTCTCTCCTCACCCGGGTGAGGTGCCTGGACTGCTCCTCCACTCTTCAGAAGAGGAAAGAATCAGCCTGTATTCGTTTTGACAAAGGTGCTCTTGGGACCGAGAAATGTCTCAGGAACATGTGGTCTCTACCTCGATCGAGATCGCTTCCTCAACCGCAGGCTTCACGGACCTTCCATCTGGCCAGATGACTGAGGAGATGGCCGATGAGGTCAAGATCATTCTTATAATCGACCCTCTGTTGCCGTCCATGGCCGATGACTCCTTGGAGAGGACAATGGTCCTTGTGTTCCCAGTGAGGAGACTCAGCCCGCTGGTGTCCCCATCAGTACAGTTCCAGACCCCGGGTTTCACCCATCCCTCAGGTGTCTCCCAAGTGTTCAAGTCAGCCTGCCCGATCTTGGTCGAGGCCCAGAACCCCATCAGCCAAAAGGCCAAGGAACGAGCCATAAGCACTCCAAGAAGAGGCGACCACAGGTCATCCTCGTCCTCCTCGCATGAGGAGAGGCTCCGACGGAAACTCCGTCCGGTGCTATGAGACCTTATGGCAACAGCTGATTTTGACTGTGGCTTTTGCCTCCTAGGCTAAAGCTGACCCCCTCAGAACCGAAATCCTTGGTTCCCCACCCACCGGGGCCTGCCTGTCCTCCGTTCGGCCTTTGCAGTCTCCCCACCAATAGTGGTGGAGCCACCACCTAAGCAGGCTGTGGGAGGGGCCCTTCAAAGAGGACTGAACAGATTCCGGACTCCCCAACATCTGTCAGCCACGGTCACCTCGGACCTTCCTCGATGGAGTCGAGGGTGATTTGGACAGCAAACCGCTGTATCCCAACTCCTCGGACTCGGACATCACTGGACTCCACTCACATCCAGGGGATGATGAGTCGTCCATTGGCACAGTGATGGAGGAGGCCCTTCCTCCTTCCAGGGATCCTCTGTCTCATCTCTGATTCTACAGGGATGCCCCTGCAGCCCATCCAGAAAAGGTGGAGTACCCTCTCACGGACATCCTGAGAGAAGGGACACCCTGGCGAGGCCTTTCCTGTTGCCAAGGCCATTTTGGCCCCAGCACTCAAACTATGGCAGCACCCTGCCTCATGTCCATCACCATCTGCTCGCATGGCCTGCAAGTATGGGGTGGCCATGTGGTACCTTGTGGGGTTCACAGAGCACATTTCAACCAAGAGCCTTGTGACCACCTCTGCGTTCAGGCATACTGGCAGTTCTGCTGACACTGACCGTCCCCTAATAAGGAGTCAAGCTTTTGGACTGTTTGGCTTGGAAAGTCTATGTGGCTTCCTCTTTGGGCCTTACGTCAGGCCAGTTCGACCATCATCACACTTCTCTCATGGCCTTCTTGAGTCATTAGATGAAGTCCTCCCACATCTCCCAGCGGACATGCAAACCATGGTTAAGCAAGTCTGGGACCAGGGCCATGCTGTTGCCAAACAGCAGCTCCAGACAACCCTGGACATTGGAGATTCTTGTGCCCGCTCAATGGCAGCTGCAGTGGCCTCTCACCACAGGGCTTGGCTGAGGTTATCCTCCTTCCAGCAGATACTCAGCATAAGTTAGCTGATGCCTTTCCTCGGAACAGACTTGTTTGGCCCAGGAATGACGGGTCATCTGAGGCATTGAACAGTCAGTGCCACCTTGGACACCACTTCTGCCAGGCACTCTTCCCCTGCGGTCCAGCAGTCCTCCTACCAAGGAGGTCAACAGTATCAGCGGCAGGCTCAAGCTTGGCACCCTTTGCCCAAGCCTGGACTAACAGGCCCACAAAGGGGCCGAGGCTCAGGTCCTGGAGCCTCCTCCTCCTCCTCCTCCTCCAAGCCTGCTCAGTGATGGGATGGGGGCTGCCACACTATCTCTGTCATGCCAGCTCTGGGTCCTCCTATGGGGGTTGGCTCCATCACTTCCTTTCCGCCTGGCCCACTATCACTACGGACAGGTGGGTTCTTGAAGTGGTCAGTCAAGGACTGCCTCTGGAATTCGAGCAGTACCCTCCCAGCCGAGCCCAGCCTTCAGGAAGAACAGACTTCGCATGCACCCAGTCGGCTCTTGGATGCCATTGCTCTGCTCCTTCTTAAGGAGACAGTAGCGATAGTGGCGGATCCATCTGCAGACCCAGGCTTTGTCTTCAGGTACTTCCTGGTGCCCAAGCGGATGGGGACTGGAGCCCCATTCTAGATCTCCATAACCTGAATCAGTTTCTCAGGTCACGCACCTTTTGGATGGTCACTCTATCCCAGATCATACCATCCTTGGAGCGAAACATGTGGTTCTGTTCACTGGATCTGCAGGACACATTCTTTCATGTCCCAATCCATCCATCCCATCAGCATTTCTTCCACTTCAGGGTTGAAGGGACCCTTTACAGTTCTGAGCCATGCCGTTCAGCCTGTCATTGGCCCATGGGTCTTCACCAAATGCATTGCAGTGGTGGTGGCCAATCTTCAGTATCAGGGGGTCAGAATTTACCCTACCTTGACAATTGGCTCCTAGTAGGTTCCACCCGACAGGAGGTGGAGAGGTCAGGGATCTGGTCCTTCAAACCTGCTCCAACTCGGCCTCTTGATCAATGAGGCCAAGTTGGAACTCATGCCTTCTCAGGTGATGGGCTTCATCAGCGGCAGAGCCTGACTCTTGTCAAGCCAGAGCTTGGCTCCGGTGGACAGGACAGAGGTTCTTTCCTCCTTTGCCCAATCATTTCTGGTTGGGCACTTGCATCCCTGCCTGGGGCTTTGGCGCTTCAGGGTTACATGGCGGCGTGCACCTCAGTGGTCAGTTGGGCCGGTTGCATCACGTCCCTCAATGGGAGCTGGCCACCCAGTGGACTCAGCGCCATGGTCATTTTGACCAGCTGATCACTGTAACCCAGAAGATGTGGGACACTCTCAATGGTGGATCACCCCAGACTGGTTGCAGAAGGGACCCAATTTTTAGCCCGGGCGATGCCTCTCTCATGGGCTGGGAGCCCACATAGGGGACAACACGGCCCACAGGTTCTGGAGCCCTGAGGGTTCCAATGCCACATCAACCTGTTGGAGCTCAAAGCAGTCAGACTGGCACTGTCAGCTTTCACTCCTCAGCTCTGGGGTCAAGTGGTTCAAGTCAGACGGACAATACCATGACCATGTACTACCTTAACAAACAGGACAGCATGCAGTCCTATCTGCAGTCTAAGGAGGTGCTCACATCTGGTCCCTCGTAAGTCCGGTTGAGGTGGACCTCCTAGTCATCCATGTGGCAGGAGTCTCGAACCAACTGGCGGATGCTGTCAGCCATATAGGCCAGACATCCCACAAGTGGTCTCTCCATCCAGAGGTAGTTTACTGTCTGTTCTTCCATTAGGGCAAACCCATGGTGGACCTGTTGCCTCCAGGAAAACACCAAGCTGAGGCTGTATCATGCCCACCCCCTCAGAAGGGCTTGCTGCCAGGGGATGCCTTCTGAGGCCATGGACCCCAGGCCTCCTCTGTGCCTTCCCTTGATCCACAAGGTGTTACTCAAGGTGAGAAGGGACAAGGGAAGTGATTCTGGTAGCTCCAGACTGGCTGTGCCAGTTCTGGTATCCAGATCTTGTCATACTCAGTTGAAGGCCCCCTGGAGCAGCTTTGTACACCCGGACTTGATATCTCTGAACCAGGGGAAGGACTTCCATCCGGACCTTCAATCCCTGCACCTCACAGCCTGGTACCTGGCGGCAAGCGTTCCAGGCTTTGGGTCTTTCAGAAGATGTCTACACCGTGGTGGAGGCATCTCGAAAGAATCGATCAGGAAATGTTATGCCTTCAAATGAAAAGGTTTTCCATTTGGTGTCAGGGTAAGGTCTGGACCCCTTATCTTGTTCTGTGGCTAATATTCTCAACTACCTTTGGTCTCTCTCAAAGGGGTCCATGGTCATTGACCCTTAGAGTGCACCTGGTAGCCATTTCTGCTTACCAGGCATGGGCCAATCAGCAGACATTGGCGCGGGAGACAGTGGTCAGGCACTTTCAAAGGCCTGGATCACATATCCCATCTGGTGCGTGAACCTCCACCTCCATGGGACCTACTGCTGGTACTGGCAAAGCTCATGGGCAAGCCATTACAACCAATGCACAAGTATGAGTTGTCACACTTGTTGTGGATGACGACTTTCCTGGTGGCTATCATGTCTGCCAGAAGGACAGGGGAGCTTCAGGCGCTATTGGTGGACTCTCCTTATCTGGTCTTCCACAGGGACAAGGTTGTCCTGTGCTGCCACCGAAATTCCTTCCGAAGGTGGTGTCATAGTTTCACCTTAACCAGGTGTTGACTCTGCTGGTATACTACCCTAACTACACCTCGGAAGCCGAGTACAGGTTCCATACTTTGGACCTGAGATGTATTCTCTCCTATTATAAGGAGAGGATGGTGGAAATTGTGGACAGGTTCGCCAGCTGTTTGTCACCCTGCGCTGAAGCTGCTCTGGCAGACCTGCAGCCAAACAGACCATAGCAAGATGGATTACATCAGGGATAGGTCTGTGCTACGAGTTACGGGCAAGGAGCCTCCCAGAGAGATAAGAGCTCATTCTACCCGCCATACTGCTGCATCAGTGGCCACTCCAGGGATATCCCTATCCGGAAATCTGTCAGGCTGCCACCTGGAAGTCAGCAAGCACCTTCATTACCCACTACCACATCGACCTTGAGTCACGCCGGGATACTAGTTTTGGGGCTTCAGTTCTCCAGTCTCTGTTCCCTAAGTGGGTGTGTGCCTTGCCCCCTCCTCCCAGAGAACTGCTAGGAGTCTGCCAAACAGTGAGGATGAACAACATATCCACGATCCTAGAAAGACAGGTTACTCACCTGTAACAGTAGTTCTAGGAGTGGAAGATGTTGTTCATCCAATGAGACCACCTGACCTCCCGGCTGTGAGACACACAACCTGGCTTCCAGAGGGCTAAGATCTGGCGTCATGGGGTGGAGCCAGTTATATACCACCCAGGTGGGTGGGAGGAGCTAGCTTGAAGACTTCGGCTGATCTTAAAGGGAAAGGAACATGCCAAACAGTGTGGATGAACAACATATACCACTCCTAGAACTACTGTTACAGGTGAGTAACCTGTTTTACATGACTGGTCATAGAGATACCAGTCAAAAGCCTGGCTGCCGCATTCTGCACCAGCTGCAAGCAGTGGATATCAGCCCCGGTAGCCGAGGTAAAGGGCTTTGCAGTAGTCAAGGCAGGAAGTAACAAAGGCATGGACCAAAGTTGGGAAATCATTGGGAGGAACCAGGTGCTTTACCAGGCGATATTCCTCAGATGGTAAAAGAGGTTTTGACAACCACGAGACCTGCAATTTTAGGGTCAGATGGTCATCAAGCATAATGCCCAAGTTCCGCACCAGTCTGAGTAGTTAGCTGGACACCTCAAATCATAAACTTGAAGGAGATCCCACCAAAACACCCGTCTCTTGATGACCTGGGTCCACAACCAACACCTCAGTTTTTATGGGTTTAACTGCAGCCAGCTCACATCCATCCAGTCCTGGATCTCAGCTAGATAGCTATTAAAGACCAAAACAGCATCATCTTGACCAGCCACAAAGGGCTTGTACAGCTGAGTATCATCTGCATAGCAGTGAAAACTCAAACCACACCACCTAATAATTGCTCCTAATGGCAGCATATATACTGCAAACAACATGGTTGCCAAGATGGAGCCCTCACGGCACCCACAGGATAGGGAGAATGGAGCTGAGGAAAAAAACCTGACACCACCCTCTGAGTCCTACCCTCAAGGAATGATCGAAACCATCTGAAGACCGTCCCGAAGTCCACAGATGAACCATGAGCGCCAACAGCACACCATGGTCCACGTTGTCAAATGCCCCAGAAAGTGATCTAGAAGGACCAAGATGGAACAGGTCTTTCGATCTCTCGCTATTAGGAGGTCATTTAGTACCTGGTCAAGGGCTCTCGGTACTGTCATAAACATTGTGGCTTGTCAAATGGTCATCCAGCTGTGACACTACCACCTTTTCAATAACCTTACCCACAAAGAATAGGTTAGAGACAGGCCTGTAGTTAGCCAGACAGTCCAGGTCAAGGAGGGCTTCTTAAGAAGGGCCAAACCACAGCCTCCTTCAGAGGATCTGGAAAGTTCCCCATCTCCAAAGACATCCAGACTATCTCAGCAAGGACCGGACCAATATTATCCACACAGCCTACTAAAAGGCACATGGGCCCGAGTCCAAACTACAGTTGGTTGGAAGCAATGACTGGATAACCATCACAGTATCATTGATTGTGGGCTGGACGAGTCACACCACACAAACTGGGCATCCGACATCTCCTGCCGCCAATAACTCCCTTAAAGAGAGGCGGATGCCAAACCTGATTGTGGCAACCTTATCCGTGAAGAATCGAGCAGTCTTCTTATAACGCTCTTGTGAAAAAGCATTTCCAGGATGGAGACACAGTGGATTGCACAATCTATCCAGATCTGGAAAAGCTGGGCTGGTTGATTCTGCACAGCAGCAATTTCTCTGGACAGGAATTTTGCCTTTTATGGGTAATTGCTGATTGACAGACCAGATAGTGATCCATCAAACCAAGTCTGTCATGCTGCAGGCCCGACCTCCACCAGCGCCTCTCTAACCTTCGTCCCAATCTCCTCAACTTCCTCAAGGCCTCATCAAACCAAGGAGACCTGGGGTGAAAAGTGAGGGACGAACACAAACAGGAACAATGGAATCCAGGGCCTCTGTCACTGCTTTGTTATAGGCTAGTACCAGATCCCTGAATCCGTGCATTCACTTGGTATACCAATAGGTCCAGTACCACCATCAGGTGGCACACCCTCAAAGGGCAGTATCGGACCATCTCCATAGGGGCAGGCCTATTGGGGCCAGGAAACTGAACCCAATGGTGTGATAGTCAGACCACCCAACTGGTTCCACCACCAAGTCGAATATCTCCATCCCAGGAGAAACGCTCAAGTGCAATGAATGACCACCAGTATGGGTCAAGGAGGAAATAACCTGTTTGAAGCCGGTGAATTCATTAACTGGAGGAAGTCCTGTCCAAACTGTGAGAGTTCATCATCAACCCAGCATTGAAATCCCCAGGATCAGCCATTTGAGGATCCCAGTGTCAGACTGACAATGAAGTCCACGACTTCCAGGACAACATTCCCATCTCCTGGTGGATAGATGAGAAGAATCCTGCACCCACACCCTGCCAAGATACATTCAAAAGAGTTGGTGGCTCCCACTGGTACCGCCATCAGGTTCAGTTCTGATCTAAAACAAATGGCACCCCCCACCCTCGATCCATCCTCAGGCGGTGTATCTCCGAGTACCCAGGCAGGTGCTGAAGCCAGAATGGGACCAGCATTCTCATCCAGCTAGGTCTCAGTGATGCAAATCAGGTCAGATTTAACAAGATCTGCTACTATAGCGGTCTTGTTTTAATAGACCTGGCATTACATAACACCGCCCCAGTAGGATGAGCAACCAAGGAAGACCGAGTTACCTGCCTGCTGTAAGCAGAGAACTTAGGTATGGGAACCAGACAGGCGAACCCCTTTCCACCACCCATTTCACCCCAGGGCATCTCCTTGTCCCCACTATCCCAATCTGTCCACCCTTTCCATTCCTCACCAGACTGAGCTCCCGCCTTTAGCCTCCTGACTATCCCCAGAGCCCTACACTGTCTATGTACCTCCGGGGACAGAGAGGGACAAAAGAAAGGGCAGAGGTCCCTCAGCCTGGAGGGGACTAGTGCCTGACCATCATTTTGCCTCAACACATCTTCGCCACAGATTGCAAACGCCCAATCAAACAACACTCAACTCAAACTGTCAAACTTCCACACCACTCCACTCCACACCACAAACACACACACAACAATCAACTCAAACCCCAACCCCAAATACAAAAGTATACAATAAATTCTATTACAAAGTGTGAAGGTTATTTTAGTAGAAAGAAAAGCCACACAGATTCTCCAGATGGAATAGTTATTTCCTCTGAGGAGCTCCCACCTCTCCAGAGATAAAAGTTATTGCCCCACCAACACTATCTCCCACATAGGCTGGGAGAGCAGTCAGCAGAGTCAATGCAAAGTCAGTAGGGCATTCAAATGATGTCAGGGCAGAGGAAAAGGCTTGTAAAGACCAAACCAGCAAGGTGGGGGAGGGAGGGAGCATGAAGCCCACTCATTCAGCTAGAGTCGGACTGGCCCACCAGGGTGCCTGGAAATGTCCAGGTGGCCCTCTGCTGGGTACCTGACCCCATTCTAAACTCCGAGAATCTTTGTTTTTATCATCTGTTTTTGAATTAAATGGGCACTGTAGGTAAATGTAAGATGCAAACACAGAGCTGGTGTATCAAACTGAAGTGGGATACTGATATGAGTGTGTGACTCTGGGCCTTTCTCTATTGATTTTGCAGGTGGGTCCCCTGTGTCCCAGTCTGACCCTGAATTATTAGTTAAGTAGAAATGGGTAAGCATGAAGGGTTAACAAGCCTTTTCTACCAACTGATTCTACGTTTTAAGTACAAACTTCCCAACGCTGCTGCTAAATGTGCCTCAACAATGGTATGGCGAGACAACCCATACAGGCAGGTGAGAATATGAGAAAGCAGTTCAATCTCCTTGCAACTCATCCCTCAGCTTGTCATAAGCAGTTGCCATCGGGGTACCCTATAATGTCAACTGTGTTGGTGGTTTTATCATGTGAACACCTACCCACCAGAAACTGGGCTGAACCCTATTTTTCATGTTGACCACCAGAGAATAACGACTTTCAGCCACTGCTGAACTGGGCTAAATCAAAATGCACCAGTTTTCATAGCATTTACATTTCATGTTCAAAGCACGATGTATGGCAGGGACAGTTTGTGGAAAATGTAACTGCTGCTATGCATGATTTTAACACAGAACGTGTTGTCTTGTTCTTTTATTATTAAGGTACAAATTGAGCAACATCTTTATTGCAGTGCAGAAGTTAAATGAATGTTCAGTCACAAAAGGCAAATGTGTTTTTGTTGTCATTTGTCTCTTTCAGTTCAGCAACAGGTGTTGTACTTCATACACTTCCGTCATTATTGGTTTGTGATTAATGGTAAATGTTAGTGATGTCAAGCTGTTTAGACATACACACAGAAACGCACATGCATGAAATCTCTCCGTAGAGCTAAAAGGAAATCTTGGAATCATTCCAGATTGAAAACTTAAATTACAAAAGCAGTCAGTACTCAGTGTGCTGTTAGTTTTGTTTATCAGCAGTTTTCATAATGCTGATGACATCACAATTGCATAGTGTAGCACAGACATGAGCAGGTGAAACCAAAGAGAAACAGTTTAATCTTAAAACAAACAGCAGATTTAAAGTTTAAACCACTGTAGTAAACTGATGTTGTATACATTGACTATGCAATGACCTGACAAAAAAAATTTGCATTTTATCGTCCCTTGTGAGAGGATGAACTTTAGAACTCACTCGTGCCTCTCCACTCTCAAATTGTGGTCCTGCCTCCTTTAACATGAAGAGAAATTGCATATTTTGAGTCAGGTCCTTTCATAGCCCATCCTCCCCTCCGCCTTTACTGTTTGTCTGTCTGCCTACAGACAGTATATGTCTGTCTGTCTGTCTATCTATCCATCTACAGACAGTATCTATTTATCTTTCTATCTACAGACAGTATCTCTCTGTCTGTCTGTCTGTCTATCTATCTGTCTCTATCTATATATGTTACAAAAACAATGTTAATGCAGACATTAGGGCTGAAGTATACAAATCCCACAAAATAAGTAAACTGAAAAGCCTGCAATAATAAGGACCCTAAGAAAGGCAAAACTAGGACTACTTCATAACAAAAACACAAAACAATAAATTGCCACAATAAAACAGACTTCACACATGCCCAAAATTACAATTGTATTAAAATGCAAACAACATTGCTCTGCTCCCTTTAAGCTTATGGGTAACACTAAGCTGGCCTGAGGTGTGGTCTCCTTGGACAATGGCAAACGTCAAAGAGGACTTGAACAAGCTGGGCAATTGGTTGGATTGCTGCAGTCTCAGATTTGTTTTTGTGTGCTGTTTTATCCTGCTGCTCACTGACCAGCCCCAGCCTCATTACCCTCCTACCTATCTTCTATTCCTCATGGCTTCAACAAGGGTGTAGGCAGGGATACTCACTACACACATTTAGGTACAGTTTTTTGGTATATACCCAAACCGTATGCTTTCTGTTACCACATTATCAAACTTATCTGGAGTATTTGAGTTAATGTAGACCACTAAGTAGTTTCTGTATCTGCTTAAACCTTGATTGTCTAGGACAGAGATACTGCATATGTGCAGTCTGCTGACATATGACAACAGTCTGTCGTGTTTTGTATTGCATTGCGAAGCAGCAGTTGGAAGAGTGTGTACATTTCTTTTAAAAGGGACAGCAGTTGAATGGAGCATGCACAAAACAGAAATTTCTGGAGTACGCCACTGGCCTTCAGTCCATGACAGGGCCGCTGGAGTTTACATATTTCTTTGGAGGTCATGATCTGGTGCAGGATAAGCCATCTCGATGGCTTTGTGGCATCATGTTATGCAACCGTGAGGGCAACTCAAGTTTGGGAGCAGACTCCGGTTACCTCCTTGTAAGGCTGAAGCACCTGCAGAGGGACATAAAATAAGTGGGCTCACGTAGCAACTTGCTACTCAAAAATGCTATTTGTAAATCAAGTGCAGCCTTAATGAGCAGGCGCTGCTAATCAACAGAATTGTCGCATTTCAGTAAAAATGTCTGCGTTGTGGTAATTTTCCCCATAATTGTAGTGAAAAGTACCGAACTGTGGCCAATTTTTGGTCACTTGACACTTTCTCCGAGGTTACACCTTTCAGGACTGTATCTTATGAATAAAAGTGACCATTTACTGAAATCTCTCCTCAAACCTGACTGCATGCTCATCACATTTTGTTGATTAAGCAAAGACTGCTCATCAAATTTCCAAAACTGATTTATGCCTTGCTGCTGAGAGACAGTGATTGTTGGCTGGGCAAGGTTGACTGTGGGATCAGTGCCACAGCACCCCATACACCTGGCCAGGGAGCTTGCTTTTGCTGCAAGGACATGTTGTACATCTGAAGCCTAATTGCATTGGCCACACCACTAGGAGGAGGTGGGTTGGGGAGAAAAAGGAAGAAAAAAACAGCTGCTGTCGATATGGTGGCCTCAGCAGGTTACAGCCCTGTCACAGGGTGTATCCCTGAATGATGATGACAGTGGGGCTGCGGATAAACTCCTATATAGACAAAAATGGTGGAGGAGGGTGCCAGGTGAGGTGGGGTCTGTCAGAGACTGGCCATCAGTTTCTCTTCCCACAACCCTAGGTGGCATGCAAGTTTTTGTGTGTGTATGTATGTGTGTAGGGGGAGGGGCATGCTTCAGCTGTGTACAGTATACCTCTGCTGGGAAGCAGTCACCAGCCCACAAGCAGGGATGTTGCAGCACTGAAGCATAATGCCTCCTCCTCCCTGCTGGGATTCACTGTCCACAGTGCTGCCTCTCAGCCTGGCTGCCTGAGCACTGGCTTCTGAGCTCACTCCTGAACAGGGGTGACCAGCATGGAAGCATGATGGGCTTCTATTGGGCCATGGGATGACCCTTGGAGGCTTAGATTTGAAAAGCAAAGGTTGGACTTGCATGTTGTTGAAAACCTAAATGTACTGGATATGAACATGGCCACTGTCGAAATCCAGCTAAATTTACTGGATATATAAATGACCTCTGGCAGAAATCCAACTAAAGTTACTAAGTATAAACACTTGACATCAGGCATAAATCCAGCTATGTTTACTGGATATAAACATGACATCTGGTAGCAATACAGCAAAATTTACTGGAAATAAATCCTTTGAGATGGATTTCAAAGAACTGTGACATATTTTAGCACCAAAGTAATGTTGCAGCTAGACCACATAAAGGTTTGTCTTATAGACTCAGTTACATGAAATTGCGGCAAAATAATGCCACATATCATTTTATTGATTCATGTAATCGCAATGCAGGTAAACACTTGCCTTTGATTACAATTATAAGGTCATTGACCCATAAGATCTCTAAGTCCAGCTCTTAATTGTATCGTAATTGTGAAATTCTGATCTGAGTAGGAAATACCTTTAGCAAGATCTGAGAATGATGCAGCTGTATTTAATATTGGGTCTACCAGGTCTCCTGTTGCATTGCTTCTTGTCTGTGTCCATATATCTCATCTGATGTTTTGCCATCAATCTGAACTAATTTATTATGTCATAAGGGGCAGAAAGGTGACCAGCTTGGATTCCAGTCCAGATTTTAAAACCATTGACCAAATCCTTGCTATGTTCCCCATTATTGGTGAGAAACTAATTGCTTAGTAAGCCAGCTGTCTTTTATCCCACAAAATTTATTTTCTTGTATATTTGCTTGAATAGATAGCAGAAATTTTAATGGAATGTGTTACAGTAGATAATAACTCATAGAACAACGCTCATGTTCAGGAGCTTGGATTATGCCCCATATGGAAAAGTATAAAGATTTCCACCTTTCAAAGTCAATTTACATTTTGTTAATTATTCCGATTAGATTTTTATATGGCATTTGTTTAAGATCTCTAACAAGGATAACCTCTAGGTATTTAAGACTTTCTATATCAGAATTCATATGTGTTTCAGTAATTTGGGGTCAAAATCAGATAATAGTCTTGATCCAATTAATTTTATAACCAGAGATTAGATGAAATTTATATAGTATGTTAAATAGTGAACCAAGAGAGCATGAGGGTTGATTGAAGAAGTATAAAATATCATCTACATATGCGATAAACTTAAAGTGTACCCCCAGATGATTGCTTTCTACTGTATATCTCATGGCCCTGATCTTAACCAACAGGGTTCTAACACAAAAATAAATAGTATAGGGGAGAGGGTATCCCTGTCTCAAACCTGATTATAGTAGAAAAGAATTAGATGAAGAACCATTTATTTTTATTTTGACCAATGTCCCTGTGTATAAGGTAGGTATCCATTTGCAACAATATGTGCAGAAGTTTTATTTAGCTATAATAAAACTTAAGTATTTCCATTGAATTATGTCAAAACCCTTACTAGGCATCTAGTAATAATGTGATTTCTTTTCTTTTGCTGTGCTGCATGAATTATATAAAGGGCATTTCTTTAAGTTATCTGAACAGTGTCTACCTTTAACAAAGCCCACTTGATCTGAATGAATTAGTTTAGCAAGAACCCCTTCTATTCTGTTTGCTAATATTTTTGCAAGAATCTTGCAGTTAACGTTAATTAATGAGATTTGGCAATAGCTGTCATAGCATGAGGGGTCCTTGTCAGCCTTAGGAAGTACTGCTAATACAGCCTGCCTAAAGAAGGGTGGCAGAAACCCGCCTTATGGGCTTCAGAGTATACATTGAGAAGTTTGGGCACTAAAATGGACATATGGGCTTGTAGAATTCAGATGAAAACCCATCCAGGCCAGGTGCTTTTCCATATGTGAGTGATACAAAACGTTTAAGAGCTTCTTCTTTAGTGATCGGCCTGTCCAAAACTGATCTCTCAATTTTGTCTATAGTGGAATTTTGTTGCCTAGCTTAAAATTCAAGAAGGAGTTTTTACTAAAAGTTGCTTTTTGAGTTGTACCATTCTTTACAGAATTGGTAGGTATCTCTTTGTAGATAGTAAAGGGTTCTTTTCTTATCTCTGAATACTGGGATTCTAAGGGCTTCTGCCATTTTCTTCAGTTTACATGCCAGCAATTTTCTGACTTTCTCCCATCCCAATATGTTTGTTTGAGTCTAAATAATGCTATTTTTGCTTTATGGTGAAATCCACAATTTATGAAATATTTAAGTCCAACAACTTCTTGTTTGAGGGTCAAATTATTGCACTAACAAATTAATTATCCTGTAGCACTGAACAGTTGAACCTCCATACCTTATTGCCATTAGTAATGTTACCTATTGCCATCCCTATTGATATGGGGGCATGAACCCACTTCTGCATATGCCTCCTCTTTTCTAGCTTGCTTACCTGATCCCCATAACTACCTTATCCCTCAACCACATCTTGATTAACCATTCTTCCATGACTATGCTAAACTCTCCTCCTTCCTTTTAGGCATGTTACTTGACCCTCTGAACATTTTCTTATCCTATCCCCTGCCTCCTCCTCCTCCTCCCCACATCTCGGTAATCCTACTTTTGAAGCCTATCTCCTCCTTTCTCCCTTTGATTGCTCTCTGTTGTCATATCTTCATCACAACCTCTTAATTTATTCTCCTCGTATTTGTTATATACAGTAGATTTGTATATATTGTAATTAAATATTGCAATCTTGTATGAAATGTATTGTATATTGTTCTGTTAACTTTCTAATTGTTCACCTTTTAAATGACGTTCTTCATCTCATCATGTATCTTCTTATTTTGTAATATTGTCTGTTTATGTTGTTTGTCAGTATTGCTTTTTTTTTTTTTTTCCCCAGGACCACTTTGTAAAAGAGTTTTTCTCAACAGTGTTTCTCCTAGTAAAATAAAGACTGATTGATTGATGATCAGAGATCACAATATTTCTAATATTCACTGTTGTTAAGTCTTGTATTAATGAATTTGAGATAGAAATGTAGTCTAGTCTTTTGTATCGGTGGGTGACATTAGACCTGAAACTACAGTCGATACCTTTTGGGTTCAAGATCCTCCATGAGTTGTTCAGACCAAATTCAATGCATAGCTTTCTAAGAGTAAGGGAAGCCTTTCAGGGTCTAACAGTATGTCAGTTTAATCTGTCCAGGAATTTTCAATCATAGTGTTCGCATCCCCAGCCACTATAATTCTATAAGGCACCAGAGGCCGCTATCAAATCTATGTTGACAAAAACATCTGGACCGTCCTTATTCGTGCAGATACATTAACTAACAAAATTGTGTGGTCTTCTATTGAGCCCTTAACCAGCAAACATCTCCCTCTGGGTCTGACTTGACTGATTCCACTAGTAGAGGAATTTTCTACTTTTGGATGAATATATGATATAAAAACCTTACCCACCTCTGCTTTTTTCAGTTTCAGTGACTCTCCTCAGTTAGATGTGTTTCCTGGAGAAATGTAAAATCAGTTTTAGGGATTTTGGGTATGGTAGAACTTTTGTGTGTTTCATAGGACTATGGCAGCCTTTAATATTCTAGGAAACCACTTTGTAAATACATTTATTGTCTGCCATGACGGGACCCTTCAGAATGATTAGTGCAGAGGTACAGTAGATCAAGAATATTCCACATTCTAAAGTACACCCTAAATGAGTATGTAGAATTCTTGTTTTGATAAGTGAAGATGGTAGAATGCAAGATATATTATTCCTATAGCATTAGATATCTAACATTGAACCAATACACCCTCAGCTCAGAAGTGTCCAACCATTTCTTGTTATCTATAGTGGCATTCTTGTGTAGAGTAAAATTGTACCACTTTGTATTTCTCTGTACATTAACCTCTATTGATATATATTCTAAAAGTGTTCTACTTAAAGGCATTATGTGTGTGAACTTTATTTATTTTTGGATTTTGGTAACCTGGTAGGCTCACTGAGACCAACTCCCCTTTTCAGGAGCAAAGAATTAATTACAAACTTTAGAACAGGCAAACTTTATACAGTGAATACACAGGATTTACAATACACAAGAGCACGTGCATAGGTTAGGTATCAGTTACAGGTAGAATAAACCTGTGCCATAATGGCTAACTAGACAATGGACAGAACCAGTAGGAGAAATACAGGGTGAACAGTAGATCATTAATTGTAGAATTCACAAGGACTACTCCTGTGTATAAGCTCTGTGAGGAGTTTCTAAAGGGTAATAAGGTCTGGCATTCCAGGACTTCATGGGGAGAGCGTTCTGCAGTATAGATGCCACTGCAGCAAAACATCGCTGACCAGCAGCAGTGAGTGACCACGCACTGTTGCTCATTTTAGTGCAATGGTTTGATGATGAGAGTCAACCAAACTTCTTTGCTGTCCCCAACTTACTTGCACAACTATTAAACAAGCAAACGATGTACAACAAATTGTTTGCTTGACAAGCCATAACTGTAATTGTAATTATTTTCAACCTGAAAAGAAATGTAAACTAAGCAAATATACACTGTGTGTGCATCAGGATTAAATAATCCAGAGATGTGGCTGCCAGTATTATAGGCCTTGACATCTAACACTTTTCTAATGGTGTAATTTGCAGGATGGCATCCTTGATAGGCTCATAATTTTGAATGCCCAATCAACATATTTATCCTTTCAAGAAATGGAAAACCTTGCACCCTCATGACAGAAAACCAAAACACAGCAAAAGAAGCAGTGATGCAGAAAGTGCTTTAATAGTGCAGCACACATAGCAGCATCAAAACTCCAAATAGTAGTCCCCAACATTTCAAGACATGCACTTTGTTAGGAACATAATGCTCCCCTGTGCCTGAAGAATGTATACAGCACTGTTAAAGGCACAGGGAATTTAATAAAATACAGTAAGGTGCTGGTGCAAAAGTGACAATCTAGGAGTCAGACACTAACTTAAGCTGGATTCAGGAGGTACTTCATAACACTGTAACAAAAGGAAAATCAGCTCACTATATGTATTCTAAATCAGGGTACAACAAAAATGAGGTTAAAAGAAAAGACCTGGCAATATGGCTATTACACACGTTAGCTCTCCGGTAAGATACTCAACTTAATATATATTGTAAAGAACATAATAGCCAGACCTAGAGGGATAAAAATTATAGACACATCTACCAGAGATTATTTGATCACCCTCACCATATGTGCTCAACAATATACATTTTACCAAAGGAGCATGAGAATTTGAAAGCACCCTGGTCGCTTCAATTATTTCGCCACCAATCCATAATGGAATTTATCTCTGCAAAGACATAGACAGAGAGAGGCTGTTCAGAGGAGGGCAACCAAAATGGTGCAGGGTCTGCATCAGAAGACATATGAGGAGAGACTAAAGCAGCTTAATATGTATACTCTTGAGGAAAGGAGGGAGAGGGGGGACATGATAGAAACTTTCAAGTATCTCAAGGAATTAACAAAGTACAAGAGGGTAGCATCTTTCAGAAGAAGAGATGTGCAAGAACGGGGCACAATTTGAAGATGGGGACGGCTCAGAGGTAATGTTAGAAGGTATTTTACACAGAGAGGGTTGTGGATGCATGGAACAGCCTTCCTGAGGAGGTTGTGGAGTCAGGAACAGTGAGAATTCAAGAATGCATGGGACAGACATAAGGCAGTCCTAGTGGGGGGAAGTAAGCTGTTGATTAACTAGAATCTGCAGCTTATCCATCAGGTAAGGAATTGGGCAGAGTAGGTGGGGCAAGTGGTCCTTATTTGCCATCAGATTCTATGTTTCTATGTGGTAGATGGTCAGCCATTCCAAGAGTACTAGGATGGGTAGGGCAGATTGGATGGCCCAGCAGGTCTTTTCATCATCTTGTTTGTCATTTCTCTAATGTGCTAGAACCCTAATCACTGCAAACATCAGTATGGAAATGATTAGCTATGATTATTTTTTCATTTTACAATTTTAGCTGGGAAAGGCACACTAAGTCAAGGCTTGTTTCTAGGTGTACCTGGGAGCACGGGAAGTTAAGTGATTTGCTCAGGGTCACACAGCGCCAGTGGGGGCTGTGGGATTCAACTGCAGGTCTCCAGGTTTGCAGCTCGGTACTCTTAAACACTACACTATACTGCCTCGCAATATAGGACTGCTAAGTGCTGATTTTGCATGCACTGTTTCCAGTGGCTAAAGTGTGGATGTAGGCAGGCAAGGACAGTGCCAGGAGCCCATCTGTCTCATTGGGCACACCGTACTGTATATCTGTGGCAAAATCATCCAGTGCCATTTTGGCAACCAAGGAAACAATGTGCATGACCATCACTTGCCAGAATATATAACAAGAACAGCCAAATCTCCTAAATCTTTTTAAGCTCTTTTCTTTGTTGTACATTCATCTTACTGCCTCATTGTACTGAAACAACAGATTCTGTCTGACTGCTTCAGTGGGAAAATATAGCTACTTCTGCTCAAACAAATATTCATTGTCTCATTGTTTCAGTTGCAAAATAATAACCTCTGGCTGCATCCCAAGGCTTAGGGACTGAATGAGTTTTATGGGATGCTAAGTGAGTAACTAAGCAGAATTTATTTCCTGGCTCCAGCGCAAACCCCATAGTGTCACAGACAGTTTCTTGTTTAACGTGGTAATGCTGAAATCAGATCTTCAATACACTGTACCTGAAAATAATATGTAATCAAATCAAATGTACTGATCTTTACACAGGATAAGGATCACTGGGTGAAAACAATTTACAGGACTGTCCTGTTACAAGCAGTAATGAAGGGTTTGAGTCAAGGGTGAAGCAGGGCTCACATCCAACCCTGCATCACACCCATTTTTGGAGCAGATGCACAACTCCTTTGATGCAACTGCACCCAGTTTTAGTACATCAGAGGCAGTTGTGACAGTTTCCTCATTTTACAGCAATTTGCGCTAAAGATTTGGCACAAGCCCCGGAAAAGTGTCCTGCTGCAAATGGCACAGGTTAGACAAGAGAAAAGTGGGTCTAACTTGTGGCAGTTTGGTGCTGGGGACTGAAATTTAATCGCCAGCCAGGTGAATGCTTCAAGCCAGCGCCTAAACCATGCAGCACCAGGGCCTGTAACATTCCTGGGGCTCTGTAAAATTGAGCCCAAGAAGTTTAACACAAATCACACATGTATAATAACCTTGCTATTAAAAATGCAAAACACCGTCATGTTGGTTTGAACTAAGAGGCATCCTTTCACGTGAATTCTAAGGATTACCAAGCCTCATTTCAGCAGAATCATGATCAGACTCACAGGGGCTGTAAAGCTTCCCATCCACCAGTTGTTTTATAAGTAAATCTCAGGAAACCTTGCTGCAGGGATTCATCAGAATTTCAATTAGATCACAGGGGGTCTAAACTGCAAACCCTAAATGATGCCCCCATCTCGCTTTAGTACACAGAGAAACTAGCCTTTAACTATGCCAATATGCAATTTATATGGTTTTGTTTTCTCATTACAGTACAGCCTCAATTATCCGAACTTACTGGGAACACCAAATTAGTTTGGATAACCGAGGATTCAGAAAATGTGGTCCCATGGAAATGAATGGGAAGTGCCAGTCACAGTTTGCGCTTATACTCTATACAGCATTACAAAGCAATAACATAATGAAACTGGTAATATTAGGGTCGGGTAACATTTTATTTGTAGAAAACAACATTTGATTTAAGAAATGAAAGGGAGGCCTCTATTGGACTCATGGACTCAGTTTATTTGAAATACTCAGTAACAGCACACTGCTTTGCACTGTCATTTCTTTTTTAGGGCTTTCATTCTGAGCTGTCTGAGCAGGAGTGTATGCAGTTAATCGCATCCCTGCTGACTCTTAAGCCACATAATGCACTTTTCAAATGTATCTGCTGCTTCTCCAGCTGTTGGCAGTACAGGACCGGTTTCGCCCACCTCCTCCTCGTCCTCATTCTCAGCCAGGCCATCTTTTGAGTTTTCCTCCAGGGCAATCACAACAATTTCCTGGTCAGCAAGTTCTCTATACCCTTCATCCTGTGCATCTGACTCTGTCCACTCTGCCATCTATTCTTCCCCAACCAAGGTGTTCTGCAATCTATTTAAACCCATCCATAGCCTCGCCATGCTGCTGTACAGTTATTGGTAATGTTGCAGGTGACAGCACCTGCGACTGATTCCAGCATTTCACTACTGTCTTGGTGCGTAACTCAGCCCATGCTTCCACCAGCAGGTAGCACACACAGCCTTAAGGTTGAGATGCTCGATTATGCCTGAGAGGCTAATGTCACAATAGTCCTCAGACAAGACATTGCTAAGTAGTTTTCCCCTGTAAATTTTTTTGAAGGTAGCAAGGATGCTTTGATCCATGGGCTGCAGTTTCGCAGTAGTTTTCGAGGGTAAAACATACAGTGGATAGAGTCATCCTCTGTTCATAACATGTCTGTGTTCTGGGTGAGCTCCTGCATTTTCAATTAGCAGGACTGCACGCAAGGGGAGACCTAAACTGCACAGATGATTACGGACAGCTGGCACAAAGTCATGTATAAAACAGTGTTTAAAACTGTGGCAGTCATCCATGTGCTGTTCTGTGCTCTGTACAGTACAGGCAAATCATCCGTGTTACAGGGTTTAAAGCACGCGGCATAGTGACTTCCCGATAACAAGGAGCTTTTTAATTTATGAGACCCAGTAGCACTAGAGCAGCTGAGAATTGTCAGGCACTTTTAGTTCATTTTGTAACCAGGAGCACACTTTTCTGATGAGCTGGCTAGTGTTTCTCTGGTAATAACTTCCAGTAACAGCCAGACTTGTTTGCATTGTAAATCTGTTCAGGGTACAATCCTTCATTGATCATTAGGAGGAAAGCCTGTCTTCAAACGGTTCTGTTAAATCATTGCAGGAAGACAGCAACTTGCCAGCAATTAAAAGCTGGCAGATTCCATGCAGTGCTTTGAACCTCCCTAAGCACCCTCACTACAAAGGGCACTTTTTCTATACTAGTTTTTTACCATACAGAAATTAAAAGTGGAGTGGCTACCGCCTCTTCCGCCCCGGTTCTGGCCCCTACTGCAGAGCCTCTGTTTAGTATCGCCAGAGACCGTAGCCGGCACATGGTTCTACACAAACCACAGATAATGAGCACGGTCCAGCTGCTCATCTCTACACCGTGTCATGGTTTTCGCTCCCACCCTCCTTATGCTCCATTGTGGCAGCATAGTCAATAAGCATTCTCCGGCTTTTACTAATATTGGATGCAGTGGATTTACTGATCCCAAACCTTTAGCCCAGTCCACAGCCCTTTACCATGTTCCAGGCAATCAAGAATTCGATTTTCTGGCCGATATCCAGGGTGCTCCATTTGTGCTTTCTGCCTCCCATTCAGTCTGCCATGTGTCCAAGAATAACAGGGTGGTATGCACGGTTGTGCCAACCCCACCGCCACATGCTTGGCTGCTGGTGTGCCTTCAGGGTAGTCCATACCTGCCAGGTATGGCGCACTTGCAGCTGGCATCCCGCCCCGCACTACTGCATGTCTGTCCCTGTTGCCACTGTGGGCAGTGCCTGTGGTCTGGTGGCTGTCACATGGGGTCCTGCTGCATGCGGGCGATGGTCTGCCATCAGGGTGGCCAGACGCATAGGTCACCTGCCACATGGCAGGCTCACCAGCACCATGGTGGTGGGTGGGCCGCAGGTACACGGCACCATGGGCTTCATGATGGCAGCATCTGTTGCACTGCTTGTGTGGCAGTTTGCCAGGGTACCCATGGGACTGGGATGGGGGCATTGTGTGTGCCCTGTGTTGCCTCCTGTGTGGCGATGCCTCCATGCACCACAGGAGGGTGCTGTGGTGTCTGGTGGGGCCGTTGCAAGGATGGAGGTGCATGGGTGGCGGACCGTGCTCGGATCCTGTGTTCGGAGTGCCTTCCTGCTGGTGGCAGTGTCCGGGCGGCCCTTCTTGTGCGGGGTCCCTCGGTTCTGGTGCTGGGTCTCCACCTTGCTGTGCCTCTGTGGGGGCCATGCTGGGGCCCTTGTGTGGGTTGTGGTGGCTGGTGGATGGTGTCACCACGCGTGTGGGTGGTCACGGGTGGGGATGTGGTACATATGCACTGCGCCTGGGGTGACTGGGTTGCCTTGGCACAGTGGTGGGTATGCCTTCAGTGCCATGCACAGTTTGGTTATGCTTCTGGGCTTGGTGTCTCAGGCTCACCGTACTGAGGGTGGTCAGCATTGGTGTGGTGCCATGGCATGGATGGGGCCTGGTCATCCTTGTGTTCAGGTCTCTGTTGGCCGGGGACGGTGCAGGGTCACCTTGTCCAGTGGGTGGGACTGCTGGGTCACATCTGCTGTTGGTTCAGCACCGGGGACATGGGCTGGTGGTCCGTCCTGCACCCGTCTGGTTGTGCAGCTCATGGGGGCCTTGCCCGGGGGCTGTCTGTCCTGCTGCATGCCCCTCCTGCATGGTGCTTCCATGGCTGCTGCTCAGCTGCTTCCTGTCTTGGCCCCGCGGATCCCTAGGGTGCTAGTGCGCATTGACCCTGCTCCATTGCACATCCTCATTACGCTATGGCACATCGGGCATGATATTCAGCCACATTGTGCAGGCGCACCTTGTCCTATGCATGGTTTGAATATCGTGCCCTGCTGCACCATGACGCACTGGCCTTGTGCCTGCTCCTCTATTGCACATCATTTAGGTGCAGTCTGAATATCCCACCCTGGTATGTAACAAGGTAACAGAAATATGGTAAACCAACTCATTTACACAAAAACAATAAACAATTCATCCTATTTTATCTTTCATAAATGGGACTGCAGTCCACCTAATCTTCCATGCACTGGGATTCATATAATGTTGTTCAAACATACATTGCTTACTTACTTCAGTTTCAATAACACTAATGACTGTCTCTGGATCCTGGGAATCTGTTGCAAGACAAACTTGCATCTCACTTGCCATAAGATAAACTTAATAAATGAGAAAGTAAACCACCATGCCATTCATTAAGCCTAGATCTATCAACTATAGGCCCCTGCCACTTCCGCAAGTATTCTGGCCCCAATGAGGGTGACTCCACCCCGAAGCAACAGCCCCACATTTCCTTTACAAACGGGCAAAAATAAGAAAGTGGGACATTGATTCTTCCTGATCCACACAACTCGGTCTCGAGCATATCTGCTCATCCCATTTTTATGCTTTGCATTCCCTTTACAAGTAAACGCCATGTGCACTTAACCAGTAACATCCCACAGTCTGGGAGTGATATACGGATCTCTCAAGGTCTGTAAAACTGTAGGATAAAATTAGGGCTACCCTATAAACTGGACTCCTGTGGTAAGCCAATTTGGGTTTGTATTGTACTATAAAATACTTTTTAGTGGTGGAGGTCAAGATATCCAATTTCAGGTGCCACAGCTTTAATTTTCCAAGGGCTGGTCTAAAAACACACATTTAGTCTTTACCTGGGCCGAAAGAACTCCCTGTTTCTCCCATGTTTGATAGAGAGGTCTAATCCAGTGATCGGCAAAAGAATCCATGGTGCCATGCTCAGCCTAGTCAGATCAGGTAAATTGCTATGAAAAATACTGTAAAAAGAATACAACCAGGTGAACAAGATTTAAACCTCCTCTTCTACGCAAATACAAAACTTCCTCTTAATAGGATTCAGTCGGCAACCCCATATTACCTGAAACACTAAACTTAAGAGGTATGTTTCTAAAGTCTGGGGCAAAGGATATACTGCACTAAGAAATAAAAATATTGGAAGTAAAACGCCTAGACCACCGCCTGTTTGATTCCATGATTTCCAAAGAGCTATTTTAGTAGAAGCAAAGTCCAATCTAGTGGTCCAATTCAATACACTATTATCCCTCTCCCAAACCATACCCTAAATATTGTAATGGGTCAGTTGATACCTTAATATCATGCCAAGTTTCCTTCGTGGAAACTAAACCACCCAAGGTAAATTATGTTTTTCCGCTTATTCAAATGTGCACCTGTTGGCTTTGAATATTTCTCAGTCAAATTCAAAACCCTGTCACCCGCTTTCATTGACTATTATTACACACACGCTCATCTGCATAAGCAGTCACTGCACTCTATCCCCTCGGCTGGATACCGCTGATTCTCGCGCCCTGTTGTAACAACCGTAATAATGGATCTAAACAAAAACATAAAATAAGGGGCTTAATGGGCACCCCTGCTGTACTCCTCGGAAGATATTAATGTAAATGCCTGAATACCCATTTACTGTTGGAATCACCATCGCATTACCATACAATAAGGAAATCCATTGCACAAAAAACTTGGAATGCCATAATGAGTAAGGACCCGTGAGATAAAGAGATGTGGAACCCTATCAAAGGCCTTTTCTTGGTCCAATGACATGATGTACCCCTAAGCTGCTCCTTCTTGCCCTGTTCAACCAATTCTTGAATCAATAACAGGTTATGTTGTATTGAACATGCAGGCACCGTATATGTTTGAGCCAAAGAAATTAAGTATGATGTCAAATTAAGTAAGTGAAAATATAGTATTTTCATCAAAATTTTATAATCTGAATTCAATAAACTTAAAGACCTCCAATTATCAAGGTTAGTCTTGTTCCATGTTTATACACTAATATCTGTATGGCTACACAAAAGTGAAAGTCAACCACTAAATTCTATAACACCCAATTAAAGACAACTATCAAAACTTGTGCAACCAAATCCTTAAAGGTGTGATAAAATTCATCCTGAGCCCATCAGTACCTGGAGCAGTATTTTCTTGAGACTACCAATTGCCTGCTCAATTTCTTTAATGGAAATGGGTTTAGTTCTAGCAGAGATACTGAGGGTACATCAGGTATCTCGAGCATAGAGAGAAGCTCATTTAAAACCCTCATCAATCTGGGAAGCTGTGTACATATTTGATGGAAAGGTGGACACAGTTTCCAGAATACTAGGGACATCTGTAATCACTGTACCAGTTGCAGTTGTGAGAGAAGACATGAATTGGTCAGACACTCTTTGTGAACAGCTTTTAAAAGCATCACCAAACCCTGTCTTACCTGGGAGCATATCCTATGTTCATGTAACATTGCTGTGGCTCTAGAATGTTGTACGGCAGACATAGCAGCTTTAACATTCAACGCTTGTGCCGTCAAACTAAGGTGCTATACATTTATGACCGAGTAAATTTTGCTTAACTGTAGCTTTAGTTTAAGATACTGTTTATACTGATTTTGTCAGTTTTGGGTAGAATACATTTGGAATAACCTTCCTTAACCCCGCTTTGGTGTTCTCCCAATATGTATTGACATTATCAATTAAAACAGCTACTGACATCCGTGCTTTTAAGAAAGTCAGTAACTTTCACCTTTAACTGTTTCTCTCGCAAAACTGTTGTATTCAATTTCAATAACCACATCCATAATTAGGACTATGGATGTTACCCAAGATAACTTGAAATATCACATGATCTGAGGTTTCTAAAGGTATCGTCAGGGTTTTTTCACACCAGTATTAGATTTAATAAAATTAAAATCTATCCTGGTCGATAGAACACCTCAAAAATATGTATGCTCTCCTCCTTATGTAGAGTCCTATACATATCTTGTAATTGGCTCTGTGCCAATATATTTATAAGACAATTCGAGTCACAATACAGTGTTGTTGTCCTTGCACCCTATCACTACTATCCACAACACAATTAAAGTCACTCCCCAAATTGCATTCTTCGCTGGATTAAGAAGGGCTTAATGGAATTAAATAATACTGTCCTTTCCTTCTTAGTAAGAGGGCATACACATTTATCAGTCTCCACCCCATCGCTCCATATGTGAAATCTACCAGTAATGCCCTCCCCAATGAAATCTCTATGAGCCTTGACAGTTTAAATCCATCCCTTAAATAAGATTCCTACCCTCACACATAACTCCGCTCCAAAGAAAAAAAAGGACCCCAACACCATAACTGTTGGACCGACCTTACTAAAGAAACAATATTCAACCTAGTGTCTTGCAAAGGCAAATATCACTCCCAAATCCTTTAATACTGTCAGAGCAATCAGTCTCCTTTTGCATTCTGCATACTATTTACATTAATAGTAGCAATACTCAGCTGTGGAGAAAAATTAGCCAAAGAGAGTGAAACATTTAGGGTGGTTTCTCAACCTAGTGCTTTTTCTAACTCTAGACTTAATCCATGTTCTTCTGTCCTTAACATCCCCCTTATCCTGCGATCCCTGTCAGAGTTGGAAGAGTGGGAGGCCATGGACTAAGCCTCAGAATCACCACCTGGCTCCGATTCTTGGGTATGATTCAACAGGATCTCATATTTATTCGATACAGCAATATCCTCATCCCCAGGGAAATTTGCCTTAGCTACCTTAGGTCTAGGTTTGGTCTGTTTTTGTTTTTTGCAATGCTTTTAACAAACCTGGGGGCATCTCAGTACTTCTACTCCGTGACAGTAGGTATTTGTTCAACCAGCGGCTCAGGTGCTGGTCCTAAAATAATTTCTG
The DNA here is from genome assembly GCA_016271365.2 of Neoceratodus forsteri. NCBI lineage: Eukaryota > Metazoa > Chordata > Ceratodontiformes > Ceratodontidae > Neoceratodus > Neoceratodus forsteri. The sequence goes on along the minus strand of JADMNL010000029.1, from coordinate 35,558,403 downwards.
GTTCCCAGGTAAAACTATGGGTACTTTCTCTGCCCTCGATCTCCACTGGAGAAGGGGAGGGAGGAGCTGTCCAGTATTGGGGTTCGTGAGTATGAGCTTTCCTTTGGTCATCTCCCATTTCTGTGCATCTTGAATTATAATGTCCTGACTTTTTCAATCAGTGCGTTATGGGTTGCCCATGGACAAAATCTATATGTATGTCCTGAGTCAAACATAAGTTACATTTTAAATCTGCCTGGCAATCAGAACTGTGATGACCAAAATCCAAACAGAGGTTACATCTCAGTCTATCACATGCTGAGCCTAAATATGTGTAGGCCCCACACTTAAAACAAGCCCTAGGTTGTCCTGCATAAAGACAATGACCTCTTTCATTTCCCAAAAATATACTGTTTGGTAGATGAACTGGGCCCAAAGTGTTATTCTGCAGGCTAACCTTAAATATCCAACCCCATTCCATATACATTCATCATCAAAAATACGGGAAGGATTGTCTAGCACTTCACATTTCCTTTGCAAGCAATAGGTAACATCGTGCACAGATACAGATTCATTCCTGAACAAAACTGTCACATTTTAACAGAAGGTTTAGTCAAGGTAAAACTTTAAAGGGCAGCCATAATTCAGTATATTTGAGGGAGTCCAATTTCACCAAAAGCGATCCAGGCCTTGTGGTGAAACTCACATCATAAAGTACTGAGCCAGAAACATGAATTAATGCGTGAATTTCATTAGAAAAACATTGAACTTTTCAACAAAGTTCTCCCACATACAGTCGATCCGGAGCTACTTTAAACCCCTAACTATTCCAAGCGAACTGCATTACGCCGTGGGTGGGGGGCCTAGAAAGGATCTTTTCATCTAAAAGACTCCGCAGTTTTAGATTGTTTATGAAAGTCAGGTAGTTATTTAGCCTTCAGCAGTTCAGTCTCAACAATATCTGTCCACTTTGTGGGGTTAGCAGCAGAACCCTCTGACTCCGAGGAGGAAAGCTCGAATAGTGGGGTAGCTCTCATTCATTATCACAAGTACTACTGTGTCACACGCTACAGGCCGTGCAGTTTCAGGCCTAACCTGTGAGTATTCAGAGACCCCTTTATCAGGCTGAAGAACAGTAGAAGTAGTTTGGCTAGGAATTGGACTGTGGGCTGGATCCAGAATCCAAACGCCTGTATCTCCGCTTTCCAACCTATGTTCATTAAAGAATGCTCCAAAGAAGTCAGAGAGTGTTCGCAGGCTGGGAAAGGAGGAAGTTCCTCAGCTCTACCTTTCCGTAAGCCCAGTACATTTACTTGTGCACCTACAGGCTCCAAATCAGTAGACAAAGAAGTACTCACTGGCTCAGGAATCTGTATCTGGGGAGATGTAGCATTTTCAGACAAGACAGGCCCTGACTCAGCTGTCAGTTGTATCTTAGCAGGGTCTGTCTCCAGTTCGACCGATTCTCTTTGATGCTGGTGCATCATCAGTCTGACTTATTTGTTGCTCAGCTACCAGTTTGCTGGCCTCATGCTATCCAGCTCAGCTTGGATCCTCCGCACAACTGCAGTTACAAGACCAGTGTACAATGATTCAATCTGGAACCAAATATTCGAATCCTCTGTACCCGTAAAGTTTTCCTTGCAGCTAAATCAAGATTCACATTTTGCAATGCTCTATTTTGTTTGAGTATCTTTTCAAGCCAGACATCATCCGTAGCAAATAGCCCTTATGGTGCACTCACCGAGGTTGAAACGGTATTAGACTCAGTATCCTTCATTTCCATTAACATGTTTGAAACAGTTGCAGTCTCCTGTGCTGGACCTGAGGGCTGGGAGACCTGCTCACCCCAGGTATACCAGCAGAATGAAAATCCAACACGTCAGCCTCCATAGCAGCGGCGCCCCTATGCAAGAGGAGGGAAGTTCCCTCAGTGTCCTGGCCAAATGTCCCCCATTCACTAAAATACTGTACCACCAACACCTTCATCTGGTTCAAGAGCAGTTGGCATTCATCTGTATCCCCTCCCCGGTCATGCCTGAAAATAGGCAGAATTTGTCTAGTGCACTTACCTGGTCAACAAAAACTAAATAAATAAATAATGTATGTGTCCTTTCAAAAATTCCATGCTATCCCACATGTACTGCAACAATCTTAATCTGTATCTATAGTTTTTGGAAATCCGCACCTCCCACACTTTTATTGTATGTACACTTTTAAGCTGTAAATATTGTATGGAAAATTGCAAGCCCACATTTCCCATTTTTGTTTAAGCCCTTTGCATTTATGTGACCTTTAAAACGGCAAACCACGACCCATGCACTTTTCTAGCATTGCAGCACCACTAGATCTTTAGCCTACTCAACCCAAGTGCTGCATGTATATTTTAAAAATGGTGCAAAATAGTTTTATTTCTACTGTGTACAGTACCGACTATATTTAAAGGAAACATTCATATCCAGTGCCTCACATAGTTTGAAAACCATGAAAGCCCTTTCAAATGAAGTATTGAGTTCACCGGTAGCCATAAGAACTCCAGAGATATAGATGACTGAGTTTGTTCAAAATTAGTGCTACATTTGAGCCAGTTTTACAACATTGCAATGTCACTGGCAAACAAGCTGTTCAATATTAATAATACATTTCAGCCAGTTTTAGAATGTTGCAGTGTCATTGATTAACAAGTTGTGCTTGACGAGTGTAGTTAAGCACACCTTGTTCCTCAGTGACATCACAGCGTTAAGAAAAATGACTGCAGACTGTCTTAATATTGAACAGACTCGGTCATTTATATATCCGAACTACTTCCAGCTACAGATAAGTCCAATACTTCATTTGAAAAAGCTTTTCATTGGCCTACAAACTGCCATAGCCTCTGGGCATGAATATATCACTTCTGTGTTGGATCCAGAATTTTAAAAGGGTCCTGTGGCAAAAATGAATGGGATCTGACTAAAAGGTCTGGGCTGTCAGGAAGCAGGCAGAAACCTTATGTACCTGTCATCTTGTACTGAACATGATAGGACTTGGTAGTGGGCCATGATAAAATTAATTTGTGTTATGTTGGAAATATATTATGTTGGATTGGTTCTGTGCCATGTAAATGTCAAAGAAGGGCCCTGCTGCCACAGGATCTCTAGTAGTGCTGGATCCGCCACTGCCTGTAAGTAAGTTTGCATTTGTCTGGTAATGAGCTGACATTTGAATCGCAAATACACTGACAGCAGGGACAGCAGTGAGTTTTAAACAAGTTATCAATGAGCTTCTACATTCCATTGTGGGGATAATCTCTGAGGCATTCCACCCTCCTTACATATGGGTTGTTTCCACCTGATAGGTTGCTTGATGCACATAGAAACATAGAAACATAGACTTTGACGGCAGATAAGGACCTCTAGGCCCATCTAGTCTGCCCATTTCCCTACCTACAGGATAGGCCGCAGATCCTAGTTAACCAACAGCCTATTTCTTCCTACCCACCACAAGAATTGCCTTATGTCTGTCCCATGCATTCTTGAATTCTCCCACAGTTTTAGACCCTACAACCTCCTCAGGAAGGCTGTTCCATGCATCCACTATCCTCTCTGTGAAATAATACCTCACATTGCCTCTGAACCCCTCCTTCTATCTTTAAATTGTGTCCCTTGTTCTTGCAAGTCTCTTTTCTGAAAAATGCTACCCTCTTGGACATTGTTGATTCCACTGAGGTACTTAAAAGTTTCTATCATGTCCCCCCTCCTCTTCTTTCCTCAAGGGTATACATATTAAGCTCCTTTAGTCTCTCCTCATACGGCTTCTCTTGCAGACCCTGCACCATTTTAGTTGCTCTCCTGACTGCCTCTATCCTGTCTATGTCCTTATGGAGATGGGTCTCCAGAACTGGACACAGTACTCCAGATGGGGTCTCACCAACTGTCTGTACAGAGGATAACAACTTCCTGTTTTCTGCTGCTGATGCCTCCCTATACATCCTAGTATACCCCCAGCCCTCCCTACTGCCTTCTCACATTGTTTGCTAACTTTGAGGTCATCTGATATGATTACCCCAGGTCCCTTTCCTTTTTGTCGTTGTTACTACCTCCCACCCATTGTGTATTCTTCCCCTGGGTTCTTGTTTCCCAGGTGCATTATTTTGGACTTCTTTGCATTGAACTTAGCTGCCATACTTCTGACCATTCCTCCAACCTTGCCAAGTCCCTTTTCATCCTTTCCACGCTCCTTGTGTATCAACCCTGTTGCAGATTTTATGTCATCTGCAAAAGGCATACTTTTCCTTCCAGTCCCTCTGCAATATCACTGATGAAGACATTAAAAGGACTGGACCCAATACTGAACCCTGTGGTACCCCACTAGTAACCCCTTTCTTCAGAATGGACCCATTTACAATTACCTTCTGTGTCCTGTTGTCCAGCCAATGTTTTACCCAGGCTACCACCCTGGTCCCACATGTGACTTCAAAGAAGTCCGACCCCTTTCCCTGTGATGCTGCCTCCAGGATCAGTTCTCAATGTGCATCGGTACAGGTTGATGCACACAAAATCAGCTCCTAGAAAATCAACATTTCACATACAAGGAAAAGGTAAGAGACTACGCTAATGCAAGGAAACTTATATTCAGCAGTATCAGCTAGCTAGCTTGCAGTCCATACGTTGTGTTTAAGGCCGCTATTTAAGACTAATAGCTATCTCAGGAAGCAGGCGACATTGTACTGCAATGTGCCAAAAGAAGCTTGTAATGTATCCAATCTAAGGTATAGATCATACCCTGTAATCGGTTACTTGCTTCCCAATTCACAGCTTCTAACCCTATTCTGCACTGCACACCAAGCAGCAATACTTTCAGGGGAAAAATGTTTCTAAATACTTCCATGGTTATTCCTTGGACTCTCTGCTAGCGAGTCTAAGATGATAAGAGAAAAGAAATATGAGCAGGCTTCTGTGACCCCTGCTAGCGGTCCCAGTGTAGTTTCTGCACCCACTACTGCATAGTACTGGGCAGAGAACCTCTATAACTCCTGCTAGCAGCCATGGGGCAGTTTTCTAGGGATGCCTCACATTACTCTGCTGCCTTGTAATCTGTGACTAGATTTCTGCAAAAATATTGTTCCTACATTACACCCCTCATTTTGGGGAAGAAAGCGTGTTTCTCTGGTGTGCAGTCCATTTGCAGTTAGCCCATCCAAAAGATTCTGGTTGTTGCATGTTCTCTCTCTAGCAAGATCCTGACTCAACTACACAGTGACTGAATGACTGGGCACAGTAACTGATTATCCTTGAGGCAGACAATAAATGATGACATTATTGCAAAATAAAACTGATACCCTGGTAGCAGTACCTGTGTTTAGATGTACTGTAAAATATTTCAACACAGCAGCTCCAGAGTATGTTTCCGCAGATATGCAACTGTTTAAAATTGCAAAACTGGCAGTCTTGGAAATGTTAGCACTAGCATCTACTAGCCAGTTGTCTAGAAAAATATTAGCTGAGAAATTGCTAACACAGTATTCAAATTATGAACATTATCACATCATACAGGCATAGAGATTAATAGCTATCTGAACACCCCTGCTGGTGGTGCCAGGAGCTAAAAGCAATATCTGACCACATAAAAGAACACAGAATCTATGCAATGATTTACAGGAGGTAATATATATATAATCAACCTGGTTCCTTGCCAGTGGTTCCTGAGTTGTATTATTCACCAGCAAGAACATGGTGACCCACTAACATCATGAACTTGTAAAAGGGTATTCACAAACTCATCCAGAAAAGTTTGCTTGCATTGAAGGTGCTTAAAATGCCCATGCTGTATTCAGCCATTCCTCAAATTGCATGGCAGTAAATAAAAGCACCAGCAACCATTTCATGTTGTTTTCTATCCAAAAACACTCCCACAGAGAAAAGGAAGCTCTAGGGACCAAAATGGAGCCACTCAAATGTTATATTATGGCTTCTCAAACAGCATGACCATCCCCATGCTTCTTCATAGTTTCCAAATTTCCTGCTCCATGAGAACTGCAAGCTGACTGGCTCTCGTAAGTTCTTGGCCACCATCTCAGAGGAAGATAAACAGACAAGATTTGACTAAATCCAACATATCTTGCAATGGAGAATGGAGTTAGCAATAGTACAGCTTCTCAAGCCTAAGTCCTTTAATTTTTAACACTGACCATGAAGGACAACTGAAGAAACATATTTTAAAGAGCAAAAAAAAAAATAATGCAGATGATTCTTCCTCAGCTTGCCACATGCAAGGCAAGAAGTAGCTAAGACATCCTGCCCACCTCCCCTCTTAAAGGCACATGCCTATATTTTCCCAAAGAATACCAAGACATAGAAAAGGGGCCAGCCAGAATAAATAAATAAAATAAATAAAACACAGTACTGTATTATATTGGGTCAATATACAAGGAGGTTTGATTACAATAATATAACTATTTGGGAAATAGTGCACTTTAATAGTCATTTCTTTTGCTGATTTCCACAGTTTCCTTCTCTTAATGGCACAGTCACATATTAATTAAGGAGCCGCTACTATGTACTGTGTATGACAAAGTAATGCATACTAGTGTGAATGCACAACTTAGCCCCATTAATTTTATACAAAAAAAGGCTTGAACAACATAATTTATCACATTTTTGAAATTTAAGGGATGCTAAATTTAAAGGATCCTAACAGAGCCATGTATTGTCGGAAATCTTTCACAGATGACCAGATAGATTCCACAGCCACAGGAGCGCAGTACATCAGGGGCTACAAAATAATTAAAGGCTCTCATTCCTTAAATGGGAATATACTCTTGAGTCCCGTGACATGCTGTCCAGAACAAGCATACCACTTTACTAAGGTGCCGGATGACCTGGAGTCCCTACCAGCAGCTCCAGAGTCTATCCACTATTAAATGAGGAAGTGGTCACCTTAGAACATAAGGAGTACCCTGCCAGCATCCCGGACTGCTAAAATACTAAGTAATGTGCCACAGTTCCCCATTACAAGGATAGTAGCACCTGAAGTGCTCACTCAAGACATAACTACACAACAGTTTCTGAATCATTTTCTCAGTCCCTCTGTGCCTCACCTCAAAATGATGTGCTCTCAATAGGTTTTATGGCACATTATGTCTTTTAAACTCACCACCTTCTTCTATCAAAAGGTAGAAGAAACTCTTCTATCATCTACCCGACTCAAACACTACAAACAAAGTAGGTCTCATGAGGAGGAGAAACATTGAGGACTAATCTAACTTGCCTATCCAGATTGGCAGCCGTGACAAATATCATCACGAGACTTGCTGCTGTGATCTCGGATAAGCTCTCCACTCCACTCTTATCTATGTGGAACTAAAGGTACAGGCAGCCGTCAGACAGTGTAGATTGACTGACAGCCACTGCCGCTTATCTTGTGGAGAGTGCAACTACACTCACAAATGTCCAACCAGCACAGAGGGCATTGGTTAAAGCACCAACTGATCTGCAATTGCAGACCACAATGCGAATAATTAAATATACAGGCAATGATTTGAAAATCAATTAAGAATGGGGTAAATACATTGGGGCAGCACTGTTACCACAGCGGTGGGCAAGACAGCATAACACTGAGTCCTCACTCACTCTAGCCACATTTATAGGGACAGTGACACTTTAATGCACAGGCACAACAATAGCCTGTACGGTGCAGAACATTATTTATTACTGTGCAGGGGAAAAAATTAAGGAAATAATAAACAAATAAAACAATATATCTAATCTGCCCCCCACCAACACCACTCTCTATGTATCCTTTCTCAACTTACTACAGTAGCCAAAACAAAGAGCGCAGCCAATGCAATGTGCTGCTAGCCCAACAACAACTACATGCTGTGTGCATCAGATGCAGAAGAAGCACCCATGCCATCTGTCCAGGAGGACGCTGGGAAGACACCAATGAAAACACAAAAGACAAGGCACAAACAGATATGCCACCTGCAATCCCAGATCCTTCACTGGGCAGGATTTAGACACAGCAACAAATCACCACCAAAATAATCAACCGATGCAGGTACAACTAGTGTAAACATCATGTGAAATAAAGTCAGGTACTGGCAGGGCCAGAACCCCACTCACCATAGCCAGATTCAGAAATACACTCCGATCTAGAAACAGAGCTGGAGATGGTTATACAAACACTAACATCCATATGGTGTTTGCCTCATCAGATGCAGCCATGAGTGCGAATACTATGATGAGGGTGGGGTTTGTCACACCAACTCCTACCCCACTCACCCAAGCTAATCCTCACAACTTAATGGCACACTGCCCACGTGATTTGCCTGCTTATAATGCCATGCACCTTGAGTAGCCTCTACATAGTGGCCACTCCACTGTGAAGCCCAGAAAAGTGGTACATGCAAGAATAAAAAATGGTCATAAACATTCTGGAAATCAGGGCACTGTCCTGTGCACCACTGCAATCACAAGTTAGAAAAACTGGAAATTGCCTCATGAGCTCGGGCAATCAGGTTATCGTCCACCTATATCAACAGGCCAGGAGGAAGAAAGAGCAGAGCCATGCAAAGAGAGGCTCAAGACTCATTGCTTGGACACAAAAACATGTTGAGCATATCAGCCATACACTTGGCAAGCAGGCTGAATACCACCAGAGATTGGCTAAGTCGCCAGTTAATACACCCGGAGAGTGGAAGATTCATTCCAACATATTCCAAATGATCAACAGACATTGGAGACCGACAGAAATAAACTTAATGGCCATCAACAAGAACAATCAGTGCCCCAGATTCTACTCCCTCTTCAGGGACCACAAACCATGGGAGTGGATGCACTATCAGCTACATGGTCATTTCAAGAAACCTACATCTTACCACCGATACTACAGGTTCTGAAAAAGATATGCAGTACCAGAACCTGGGTGATAATCATCACCCTCATTGGCCCAGGAGAACATGGTTCACCACGATTGTGACAATAGCACTAGACCACCCATGGATACTACCATTCAGGGAAGATATTGTCACCAGGGACCGTATGTCACCTCAGTTCAAACAATCTCAAACTAACAGCCTGTCTCCTAAAAGGAGACTGAAACCCCATTACCTCAAAATATCAGAGACATTCGAGATTATTCCGCAGATGGTGGGAAGAAAAGGGAAACATAAATAAATAAAAATACATTAATAAACATAAATAAATAAATACAACCTCTAACATACTTCTCATCCTTCAGCAAGGTCCAGATAAAGGACTATCTCCAGCATTCCTAACAGTGCAAGTGGCAGCAATAGATCCAATCTACATCGTAAGATAAACAATGGACCACTCCTGGGACCTCAACTTAGTACCCAGGGCAATGACCAACTCACCATCTGAACCTCTACAGTCACTACCACTCAAAGGGCAAACACTTAACCCTTATGGTCACTATATGTTCAGCTAGGTGGATAAGCAAACTACAAGCATTATCCCACAGACTGCCTTATCTGGTATTTCATGAGGACAAGATCAACTAAAAGATGATCCTTCCTTTCTGTCTAAAATATGCACACTTTTCACACCACACGAATATCAAAATACCAGTCTATGTGCCTGCAGACAAGGTAGATAGGGACCCTCAACATCATCTGCTAGCCATGAGGAGATTAATGTAAACTTACATCACAAGAACAGCAGACATATGGCACATATTGGCTTGAGTATCCCATCACAGAGGTGCAAAAGGCCTCAAATCATACACACACACACACACACAAAATATGAAGGCCATTCCACCACAGCAATAGCCACATTATGGGCCGAGAGAAACATGACCACAGTAGAGAAAATTTGTGCTGCTGCTACATAGGCATCGACACACACATTCACTTAACACTACAGGGTAGATGTAACCCTGGAAGCAAAACTAACTTTACTTAAGTAGTTTGTTAACAGCAAGGTCGAACATAACATAATAGACTGACTACCCACCCTTCTCACTTTAGGGTACTGCTTTTTACATCGAAACCCATGTAAGGAGGGTGGAGTGCCTCAGAGATTATCCCCACAATGGTAGTTTACTCACCTGGTAAAGGTGATTGTGGGGGTATACATCTCTGAGGCACTCCACAACGCACCCAGGTAGTCAGTCAAAGGACCCAAAGATGAGCTTAAGATGTAAAAATCAGCATGCCATATGGGTCGGAAATGTTAGATTTGTATAAATAAGAAATAAAGAGAGGACCCTCAGGGGCCACATCTTTTTTGGTAAAACATAACAAATGCCTCTACTATAATTTATTTAACACACTACAATACATATCAGGAAACATTGTGCTGCCTACTAACAAGTCAAGAGTTATTGGTTACAGATTAGGTACAGCTTTGAAGAATTTGAACTGATCCTGGAGAGGCAGCATCACAGGGAAAGGGGTTGGACTTCTTTGAAGTCACATGTGCATCAAGCAACCTATCAGGTGGACACAACCCATGTGTAAGGAGACTGGAGTGCCTCAGAGATGTATACCTCACAATCACCTTTACCAGGTGAGTAAACTACCATTTTGTAAGGCCTTTGTTACAGGCACTGCATTAGCAATGTTTTGACTAAAAACTAAACATTGTAAGAAGCCAATTTGAAGAAACATGGAATTCCTCTTCTGGCAAGTTATAAGCTAGAATGTAGCGCAAAGTTACTTATGTGTGGTCTGTGCTATATATATGGATTCAAAAACTGCAGTCTGCTGAACTGTAGAAGTGCCAATGACTAATTCTGTAGCTGTGAAAGATAAGAACATTCTTCCTTGCCACAGATTTTAACGCCCACAACGCTGATGACCTGCCAGCATACTTTTATTTCAGGCTTTTTATCTGGTAAAGTCTCTCTTGTTTCTACTGATGTCCTTTCTAGGAATATATCTAATCAGATACAACATCAAGCAAAATAATCTGTGGCCTGACAGCATTTTCCATCTCTTGCATGGCCATGTCGAAGAAAAAAACATTACAGATACTTCGTCAAGGAAAGACAAAGATTTTCATCCCCATCTGGTCTGCTCCAGTTTCCTACCAAGAGTTACTGGTTCCTCTTACATTCTCAGTACTGCTATAATTAAGGCCACTGATTTACAGTGATTAAAACAATGAAATCCATTTTCAAGACTTCAGATTCCAGAATTGCACCGTGATTGTCACTCTAATTTCTGGATTTTACCAGGCTTCTGCTATCATTCTTTAGAATGTGCATAGTATAAATAATCAGAATTAAAGAAGGATTAATATACAGAGCATTAAATAAAGCAAATTGAAAATAGTACAGCATGGAATGAAAAGAAAAACATAAGTTTTGCAGATTTACTGATCTGATATAAATGGCAGATTCCATAAAATCTTTGTTTTACCAGTCTTCAGGCAGCCCTAATTCTAGAATTTTACCGGATTTTCTGGTAAAACTGAAAAACAATGGCCTTGGCTATAATCCCATAAATTCCTCAAGGAAAACATTCAGTATAAAGGGCCCCAACACTTAAGTGTGGGGCTGGTCCCAATGTGCACTTTGGTGGGATATTCAAAGCAGATGCACCATGCGTAGGGATGCGCCCAGCGCAGAGCCGCAAATGCGCCATGGTGCAATATTCAGGAGGGCAGCACAGCACAACATGCAATGCACCATAGCACAACAGTAATGAATGCATGTGCAACTACAGGGGCGGAACCAGGAATAACGTGCAGTGCGATATTCATCAGTAGGCGACATGCACAGTAGCAGAGCAAGTGAAAGTTGCACGATCATGAAATGAGCCAAAGTAAAAGGGAGCAAGAGAGGGAGGATGAATGCACCACAGAGGAGCCATAGGTGGGAGCGCGGAGACAGACTGGTAGGGAGGCAAGACAGGAAGCAGTGGGCAGGTGGCCAGGAGTTGGACAGGGCCCACCGGAGGTGTGCGTGAGTGAGAGAAGGAGAGTGTGTCCTGTGCCTGTGTGTAAGAGGGTCTGAGAGTGCCACAGTGGACGGAGGGCAGTGGCAAGAGGCAGGGCACCCAGAGGTGAACAGCCAGAGGTGAACCCGTTGCAGGGCAGCACCAGCAACACACGCGGGGAACAGGTAGACAGCCATCCGGGTGGGGACAGCAGCCAGGACATGGCCAATGCCACCTTCCAGATGGAGGTGGTAATGAGGGTGTGAGAAGGCAGGCAGCAGGGAGGCGCGTCGTGGAAGGGCCCATCAGTGGTACACCCAGAACAGGCTGTACCGAGCCTGCACCACCTTCAACAGTACAGTGACACTGAGATTGTGGGCCAGTACCACCTGAACCGGGTGATTCTGAGGCAGCTCTGTGAGCTGTGCAGTGATGAGATGCAGGCACCCACACGACGGAGCCATGCGCCTGTCTGTGGAGACGGGGTCACAGCTGTCATGTGCCTGCTCACCACGGGCACCTTCCAGAGACCCAACAGGGACATGACAGGCATAACCCAGTTGGCCATGTCATGCCTACTTACACATTCCTCAGAGCACTGGTGCCACATGCTGCAGAGTACATCCATTTCCCCAGCACACAGGCGGAGTGCACAGCACATATACAGGAGTTCCACAGGGTAGCACGGTTGCCTGGCATGCTCAGGGCCATAGACTGCACCCATGTAGGCAACTGCATGCCACCTGGCCCAGAGGGGGTGGTGTACATCAACCACAAGGGGTACCCGAGTGTCAACTGCCAGGTGGTGCAATGCCAGGGGCGATAATCAATGTCTGTGCCACGCACCCTGGAGGAGCACACGATGCCTTCATCTGGCACCAGTCTGCACTGTGCCACAGGTTTGAGTGGGACATCTCACTGGCCATCTGGTAGGTTAGTGCATAGCACGCTGGACGATGGGTGCAGACATGGGTGTGGGGCTGGCAGGTGCTATGGTAATGGGCTATGATGGCCTATGGCATAGTGACGCAGACCACCATGCTAATGACTCCTCTACACACAGGTGACAGTGGTTACCCGCCACGGCCCTGGCTGTCACACCATACCGGCGCCCATGACCCCAGCGCAGCAATAGTACAATGAGGCACACGCCACAACACGGAATGTCATTGAGTGGGTGTTCGGGCTGCTGAAGGCATGGTTCCATTGCCTGCACACGCCAGGCGGTGCCCTACAGTACAGCCCCTCAAAGGCCTGTGGGCTATTCCTGGCCTGTTGTATCCTGCACAACATGGCCACTGACTATGGGATATCTGTTGAGGTCGAGGAGGGGACAGTGGTGGGGACGATGAGGACGCCGGTCCAACTGGTGTAGTGCAGCCACCCCTGGGTGATGGGACTCTGGCTGGCCCTGATGGCACAGCAGCACCAGGACACCATCGCAGAGGAGCACTTTGGACAACACAGGTAGGCAACGGTGCCATGTGCAACCACCAAGGGCAAGGGCAAGGGCACAGCCCACAGCCAGACAGGGGTGGACACCAGGGCGACGGTGTAAAGGGCATGGGAATGGGTGGGGACTGCACACAATGGCAGGGATGGGCAGGGCTGCACACGCCACGCACACACACCACAACACATGCCCACAGGGCAACAGGCATACCCACCCCAACAGGCACCCCCACAGGACCACACACAACCATGCCCAGTGGCTGGCACTGTGCGCCTCAGACGCTGAGCACCATTGCACAGTGGAGGACAGCACTCACACAGGCATCATCATGCACACGCCACAGCGGCCAGCAGCTGGGAGGGTGTGCACAGGACCAGTGTGTGAAGGGCTGGCACCTCTCCCATGCATCGCACAAAGAACACCACAGTGCACACAGGGCAGTGGCAGACAGTGGCCATGGAGGAAGATGGATCAGTCATGCAGCACAGTACCACGGCTGCCACGGATGCATGGGTGGCCCCACGAGACCTGCCAGCCATGCCAGGCTGACCAGTGGCCTCATGGGGTGGCACCGACAGGCCCCCAGGGTGACGCTATGTGAACACAACCGTGTCCATGCAGGGAACTGCAGGCCACCAAACATGCCCGCACAGGCATGCTTGGTATGCCCACAGCCGAACCTGGTGTCGATATAGCAGGGTCGCGATGTTTGGAACAGGGGTGGACATAGCACTCTGCGGGATGTGCGGTGGCTGGGCACCCAACTGGGTGGCCAGTGTAGCCATGAGAGTCGCCATTGCAGTGGTCTGCCTGTCAATGGCAGCAGTCACATCCACCCGCTGCTGCGCCAGCTCTGCCAGGAGCAATGCATGGTCCCTGCTGCGCCACTCTTCTGCCTGGTGCAGAACCGCACTGAGGCCATCCACCGCCACCATGAGCTGCATCTACTGATCTACTGAGGCCTGGAGAAGATGGCTGTGGTCATCCAAGGGCTCGTCTGCATGTCCAGCATGCTGTCCCCTTGGTGTTCCTGGCCCTGCTGCCCAGCACCCTCGACAGTGGGCACTGCACATCACTGCCATTCTGGGGTATGTCCCCGCCCCGTCCCCACGCTGACATTGGCCATCTGCTGCTGCTGCCCTCTGGCTGCCGCTCACCAGGGACATTGGCACGGCCGCAGCAACAGCCCCACCACCCTGGCCGCACACCAGTGCTGCCCCACTGGAGCATGCAGATGCAGCCTGGGAATGGGCTTTTGTGCAGGCAGCCACGCCAACACTACCGCGAACCGCCTGGGCGGTTGCCATCTGTGGAACCATCCTGTGTCCCACATACATCTGTCCGGACGTGTGTCACGCCATCATCAGTGCTGGAGCCAGCCCTGATCCATGTCCCAGCACACTGGACACAGAGGGTGGTGTCACGGTGGGACACAGGCAGGACCATGTCCGCACTCGCACTCACCGACATCAGTCCGGACAGACGGCAGGTATGCAGACGGTCGGTCCTCGGACACCTGTGGAGGTGGATGGGCATTCCACCGAGTCCAGAGCCTCCCCTGGTGGACACACCACCACTGCTGCCCCATGCAGATGCTCAGTAGCTGTAAAGGAACACAGTACCGTTAGTGGCTCCGCCTGGCCCTGGGGCCTGCCCCTCACCACCCACACACTGCCAGTGCCGGACCTACCATGTAGTGATGGGCTGACACCCGTCTGGAAGCCACCACCAGGAACACCCTTAACGGCACTACCCGCATGCTGCTGGCCACCTGCTCCTCCCGTGGCATCAGGCTGGGCACGCCCTGCTGGCTCCACTGGTGGCAGCACATGCCCTGATGGTGGCCCCTTTGTCTTTAATCCTCCTCCTGCCCATGCCAACCTTCTTGCACTCCTGCACGACCGCTGGTGGCTGCCGTGGTTGGTTGATGGCACGTGCCACCTACCCCACACACCGCAGCACGGGCCTGTGATGTTCCCTGCTGTCCACTGTCCACTAAGCAGTGGTTCCCTGTCAAGGTATGCCTCAAAAGGGCATCAGATTCAGCCCTGGTAAAGTTGGGCCTCCTTCGCACCCTTCCTGCTCCTCCTCTTCCTCTCGCCGGTCATGCTTGTGCCTGGGGATAGACAGTTACCTTGGACTGTGCAGTCCCATACAGCCCTCCCAGACCACTGTCCCCATGTCCCTGCAGTATGCAACCTACCTCAAAGGGCTGCAATACCGATCCATGGCCTATGCAGCTTCAGGCTGCTTATTTATAGCGCAACGCATGCAAATGAGAGCAGGCACATCTGTAATTGATGCTAATGCAATGGATGCGCCGTGGAATGGCTCATGAGTTGATTTGCATATCCTGGCTGAATATTGCGTTGTTGTGCCTTGTGCAATGGTGTTGGGCGTGCTCAGGCTATGGCACACCACTGTGACGTGTGCATGTGCACCGCACCACGCATGCCCGCGGTGGACACCGACGCTAGCAGCACTGCTGACATGCTCTGCATGGGAGGCAGTACAGGGCATGGCCACCACTGTGCCTGTGGCGCAAGTGTGCTGTATGCTCAGGGGCTTTCGTGCCATGGTGCACTGTGAGGCGCCATGGCACCACAGCATGGTAGGCCACTGCAAGGCGTCACACATGCACCCTACCACTACATGCAGGGCTTCCCACTAGCACTGTGGCGCCCATGCATGGACAGACCCTTGACCCTGCAGCTGACCTTTGCCCCTAGGCACCATGCGTGTATGCATGGCTGCACCCTATTGCGCAGTCCGATGGCAGCGCAGTACTCGCGCTGCCTCTGCACATGGGGCACGTGTGCTACAGGGTGCCATTTTGTGCCGATAGGTTCTGCACTATGCTGCACACCAGAGCACCCATGTGGACAGTAATTGAGCTGGCCAACCTGGTGGAGACAGAGCCCCATGTAGGTGCCCTTGGCCAGGTACCCTCCTGAGGCTATGGACAACAGTGTGGCAGAAGGTGGCAGAGGGCCTTGAGGAGGCCATTGGGTGCAGCAGGTCAAGCAGTGTCGCCACCGATATGGGGACCTCCAGTGGCAGGGACCAACCGCCTAGGGTGACGGCAGGCACGTGCCCAGTGGGTCACCATGCCATGGCCAGGTAGGTGCTGCATCACATCACTGGTAGTATCTGTCTGTCCAGATATCATGGTGGTCATCAGGCCATGCCACGGGGGCCTACCTGTATTGCTGGTGTTGGGGTGCCTCGTGGTACACCCTGCGCCATGCAGGCTACGGCTGAGCTGTGTGGGCATGCACACAGCAAGGGGGGCTATGTTACTGGCCTGTACTGATGTTACCCTCTCCATATTTGCATTCTAGGCCTGGAGGATCACTTTAGGGCCCGGTTAGCCCGTGAGCAGGGATGGCAGGCTGGAACTGGAGGTGTGGCCTTGCAGCCAGGGCACAGTGGTGGTGCCGGGGTCAGCAGCACCATGCTGACCAGGATGCAGGTGAGTGCCGTGTTTCCCTTGCATCTGTGCATGGTGGGTTGCAGGGTGGTGGTGGGGCATGGCCCTTGCACATGGCCCCACTGTTACAAAGACGCTATGCAGTGCACTCCGCACTGTCCTGTGGGACTGCATGTGTGGGTGGGTGGTGCAGGTGGGCTGTGTGTGCACTGGGCGCCTGGCTGTGCCACTGCCATCACACTGCATAGCCATGACACTGTATGGCCACATTGGTGCAGTGCAGTGCATGGATGGTGGGTGTGTGTAGTGGTTTGCATGGCTGTGGTGCCCGGTAGGTGGGTCATGTGGGTGCACCCACTGTAGGTCGTCGCATGCCTTCACAGGGAGAAGCCCACAGTTGTATGCCATGCACATTGGGTGGCTGCTGGGGTCTGGCCAGTCACACATACTGACTCTGCCCCTTGTCCTAGGTGGATAATGCTGGATGATCCTGGAGCCACATCCAGGAGATACTACAGGTGACCAGGGCCACACTGGAGCTGCTGCAGGGCATGGAGCGGAGTGAATAGCGGCAGCACAGAAGGCGCCACAGGGAGCGGGACGAGAGGGCTGCCAGTACCTGCGGCACCCACACTGTTCCTTCCCCTGGACTGTCCTCACACCCCTTTGTCCCCTCCTTGCTGTTCCCCTGCTCCCATGCCTGTCCCCCATGTTGTAGCCTTTTACCCCTCCCCCACTTTGTATATAGTACTGTAAATAGTTCTTGTTCATTCTGTTACCTTTTGAATTATAGATATGTTTCATACTACAACTGTGGTGGTCTCTGATTTGCAGCAGGCATCTGGTGCATTGCTGCAGTGGTGTGCATGGTGTCTGGGAGTGGTGCCGGTCTGGTCATGGGTATGTCTGCCAGGGCCCTCCACTGGTGTGGGTGGGGCCATGGTCCCTGTCTGTGGTATGTGTGTTGTGCCCTGTACACTGAATGCCTGTGTGCAGTGGTCTCAGGTGCATGCGCTGTGTCCTAGTCGCCCCTGGCAGTGTGTGCCTGGCCCGTGCGGTTCAGCCCTTGTGTGTCTGTGGTATGCACGGTCATGCTGACCTTCTCCGCCGCATGCATGTCTGCTGGCATGACATTGGTGGCTGTCCATGCCAGCCACCTCTGGGCACGGCACCATGGCAGCTGGCGTCCTGTCTCCAGGTCTGTTGTATGTC
Source organism: Neoceratodus forsteri (assembly GCA_016271365.2). NCBI lineage: Eukaryota > Metazoa > Chordata > Ceratodontiformes > Ceratodontidae > Neoceratodus > Neoceratodus forsteri. The sequence goes on along the minus strand of JADMNL010000029.1, from coordinate 35,540,445 downwards.
TGCCTCAGGTGACACTGTAGGCGGTGCTGTTGTTGTCCCCTCCATGCTGTCGATGGTGTCTGTGGCAGTGCCTGTGGTCTGCTGTCTGTCACATGTGCCCCAGCTGTATGCTGGCAGTGGACAGGTTCATGGTGCATGCACCACATGGCTAGCTCACCAGCGCCATGGTGGTACAGGCCGTGGGTACACGGCAACATTGGACACATGACAGCGGGTATCTGTTGCCCCACTTTGTGTGGCTCTGTGATGGGGTACCTTGGACAGGGTGGGGATTTGTTCATGCCCTGTGTTGCATCCTGTGTGGCGCATGCCTCCATGCACCACAGTGGGCTGCTATGCTGTCTGGTGGGGCCAGTGCTGGGACAGGGTGTGTGCATGGGTGGGTGCGGTGCTGTCCTGCTGGTGGTGGCATCCAGGGCGGGCCTTGTCATGCGGGTCCTCGGTACTGACGCAGGTTGACCTCTTTGCTGTGCCACAGTGGGGGCCATGCGGGGGGCATTGTGTATGCTGCAGTGGCGCTAGTGGCTGGTGTCACCTGCTGCAGGGGGATCACGGTGGAGCTGTCATGCATGGCACCATGGGGCACAGGGTTGCATTGTCATGGTGGTGGTATGCCTTCAGTGCCATGCACTGTTTAGTAATGCTTCTGGGCCAGGTGTCTTGGGATTGCTGTACAGGGGTGGTCAGCATTGGTGGGTGTTGTGGCGCAGGAGGGTCTGGCCTCCTTGTGTTGCAGTCACTGTTTGCCGGGGTAGTGTGCTGGGGCACCATGCCTCTGCTGTTGGATCGGTGCTGGGGTTCATGGGCTAGTGGTCCATTCAGCTCACCTCTGGATGTGCAGCTCATGGGGGCTCTGGGGTTGGTCTGTCTAGCCTGCTGCATGCTTCTCCACCCATGGCGCATCCATCGCTAGTGCACCCTGCTTCCTGTCCTTGTCCCTGTGCATCACTGGATGTGCTGCTGCACATCGGCCCTGCTCCACTGCGCATCCGTGGTTGCGCCATGGTGCATCGGGCGTGAGATTCAGCTGTGTTGTGCAGGCGCACCTTGGCCTGTGCTTGGTTTGAATATCGCACACGCTATGCAATGGCGCACTACTTTTATGCGCTGCTCCCGCTTATTGCGCATCTTTTTGGCGCAGTCTAAATATCCCACCCTTTTGTACAAAAACATTTTGGTTTACTTACTGTTTATTCTATTATAGTAGATTGCATCAGACTAATTTTGTTTACTTCTAGGCTGGACGTCTTCTGTTACTACAAATCTCAGAATCCCTGCACCTGCATCAGAGCAGTAGCCTGTAGTGGAGATCAATAGCCTACAGTGCATGTTACAGCTTTTATAATCTCCAATCAAATGTTTTCTAGGTCTGCAGGGGCTAAGTGCAGTACTCTGTGGCTGTACTTGGCACAGAAAGGACAACGGACCAGTAAACAAAAGATCAGAGCTTATATAAACTCTTAACATGCACTGCAGGCTACTGAATCTCCCACTGTCGCCTACTGCCCTGGTGTCATCTGCAGGGATCCTCACCATATCTTCCCACTCCCAATTTTTTCCTCACAACTGAGTCACCCACAACATCTGCTTCCTCTTTGACTGGTGGCCTCTGTTTCCTCCTTGGGGCCTCCACTTCTGTGGACCCCCACCTCCTCCCTTCCCACTGCAGTGGGTACCTCCTCTCTACTGTCTCTTTCTGCTAGTAAGGTGAAGGTGTTCTGTAGTGGTATAGCTGGAGGACCGCACACTACTCTCCACCCCACCTTTCCAGAGTCCAACAGGGTCCACTACCTCTGCCTCTGTCTACTTATCTTCTGAGGAGTGGTGGTAGACTTGGTGGCTTCTGGGTGGAGAAAAAGGTAACCTGTACCCTTTCCAGTTCAGCCTGGAGTCCGAAAACCTGTGCTCATGACCCAGCAAGGTGAGCACAGATGGGGCAGCACCTCTGTCTCCAGGATGTTTCCCAAAAGACTGCAGCACCACAACCACTGCACTGCACCACTCTCATGACTAGAAATGTAGAATTTGTCAGCAGAAGAGAACTGCTTAGCCCACCCAGTCTGCACGGTGGTCCCAACCTTGTCTGCCTCTGTAGACCCAAACTGGTCTTCAGCAACCATCCCCTCTCACTGCCATTTCACTAATACCCAAACTGGTCTCTGGCAACCATCCCTCTCACTGCCTGTTCACTATACCCAAACTGGTCTCTGGTGACCATCCTCTCACTGCCTGTTCACTAATACCCAAACTGGTCTCTGGTGACCATCCCCTAACTGCCTGTTCACTAATACCCAAACTGGTCTCTGGCACCGTCCCTCTCACTGCCTGTTCACTAATGCCCAAACTGGTCTCTGGCGACCATCCCTCTCACTGCCTGTTCACTAATACCCAAACTGGTCTCTGGCGACCATCCCTCTCACTGCCATTTCACTAATACCAAACTGGTGTCTGGCGACCATCCCATCTCACTGCCTGTTCACTAGTACCCAAACTGGTCTTCAGCAACCATCCCTCTCACTGCCTGTTCACTAATAACCAAATTTGTCTCTGGCGACCATCCCTCTCACTACCTGTTCACTAATACCCAAACTGGTCTCGGCGACCATCCTCTCACTGCCATTTCACTAATACCCAAACTGGTCTTCAGCAACCATCCTCCTCACTGCCTGTTCACTAATACCCAAATTGGTCTCTGGCACCATCCCTCTCACTGCCTGTTCATTAATCACCAAACTGGTCTTCAGCGACCATCCCCTCTCAGTGCCTGTTGACTAATATTTCCTATGCCTATCCCACATGCTTGAAGCACCTACTGTTTTCACCTCCACCACTGCTACTGGAGTAGTCTCTTTCAGGTGTCTACTACTCTTCAGTGAAGAAGACACCACATAATTTTAGAATGAAGTCAGTAACCCAAAGAATAGCCAAATTGTGTGTGTGTGTGTGTGTGTGTGTGTGTGTGTTTATTTTTATTTTGTTTTTTGGAACTCACTGCACCAGTTTAGCTCATGATATCTGTCTGTATAATTTACTGTAGCACTCCATTAAATGAGTGCATACTCAACCAGCAATTGAATTAATTACAATGCTGTGACACAGTGTATATGTTTGCAGTCTAATTCTTACTAAGGACAGGTCTTCCCACGGAAATGTGGCACTGGTATGGGGAGAATTCCTCCATGGAATGTAATAGAGAAACAATGTAAACTATATTACCAAACGGCTCAGTTAAACCATGGCTCTTGCTCATGAAGCACGACTCTGAGAATGTCTGGGTGCATCAGGAGTTGGGGGTGGATTGGGACTGCATCCCTTAGACGGCTTTTGAAACACCGACAGATGTGATTCAACTACCAATTTCCAATCCATGGATATGACATCTTTACCATGTTTGGAAAATGGTGAAGAAGGACCTGAATATTCAGGAGCAATGACTTCCATACCCAGAAAACTCACTGTTCTCAATTCACGCCACCCAAATTAGATCATTCCTTCCATAGATGAAGGGATCTAGGTTTATACCATTTCTCTCAATTCATATATCAAGGGATTATAAAATCCTTTGCAGAGATGAAGACAGCAGTCTACCTGAGACAAGTGGATTTTTTCACTATCTGCAGGTGGTATCTTTCCTTAGGTGTGGTTACCATCTCCAAGAGACCCAGACCCCATACTCCCACTATAGTGATTCTTAAAGCAACTCAGGGTTTAATAACAAAACATTTATTTATTTGCTTGCCAAAACATGCAGCGAATAAAAACTCTACCCCTCCTAGCTTTCAACAGGCTTGGGAACAGGAGTCTGGTGGACACTCACCTCCCAAGAATGGAAGCTGGTTTGGTATGGGATAGATCATACTTCAGCCTCGAACAATTGGAATGAATTCCATTGGAAGCTGGTGAGCCATGTTTTTCTTACTCCTACCAAACAAAACATTATAGACAACTTCAGTCAGATAGATGCTGGCGAGGGTATGGTGGGAGGGCACTCTTATCATATTTTTGGGATTGTCCTGTCATCCACCCTTTCTGGACAGAGCTAGGACAGAAATACAAACAGATGGAAAAGACGGTGGAAGAACTCGACTTAAACACCTAATTGTGAGCTTTACCCTAAGGAAACTGAAGTAACAGCCAAGATCATTTTAGGAATTCTTCTGGTTGCAGTGGGTAAAGCTATCACAAAGAGATGGCTACATCCTGATCCACCTTTTTAACAGAGTGGTTTAGCCTGATCAAACAAATATATTGGGTGGAGAAGTTAACTGCCGAGTTAAGACTGCAAACAGTTAGGTTTGAAGGTATTTAGCCCCTTTATGACACTTATTGAGGAAATACAGTAGAGGATATTTCCATCCTAATTCAGCAAGCATGGGGATACTGACCCCAGGAACTCATATTTCATGTATACAACTGATACTTTGCTGAATTCAGAAATCCAGACCCACTTGTGATGTTCTCTAATTTGCTTTATATTTAACTTGAATACCAGCCTCACATAGTGATTATATTAATTATCTATATTGCCGCCTGTTCAAAAGTGTAACTAGCTATGAATTTTGTCTATTTCAGACATTTTGTAATCTTTTATTGGACAGGGTTACCCCAATGATATCAGATAGCATCAAGTGTATGGACACAACTGTATGTTCTTGTCAATTCAGACTAAATATTGGGACTCATTTATCAATTTCTCTTTGACCAACATAGGATAAAGTACACCTGTATTACCATACATTTGTACTCTGGCTGCTGTGTCCTTTGTACTATACAGTAAAGAAGTTTAAAAGATAGGAAACAATGTACAACACATGCTCCATGTAAACCATGATGTACAAATTTAGATTGGAGGAGCAACATTTTGTTCTACAAACAGGGGCATCATTTGCCCTCCTTTGATGTTATATAACACATTTTATGCTTTATATAAGCAGTTACTATGCAAAATGCCTATCCTGTAGCTAAGTGTAACACAGCCTTGGGGTGGGAGGCAGTATAGCACGGTGATTTAAGGCTCTGAGCTGCAAATCTGGAGACTTGGGTTTGAATCCCACAGCCCCACTTGCTTAATCCCACAGCCCCACTTGCATACTGTGTGACCTTGAGCAAGTCACTTAACTTCCCTGTGCTCCCAGGTCACACCTGTAAACAAGTTTTCAGCTTAGTGTGCCACTGCTGGTTAAACAATTGCAAAAAAATAAATAACAATACCAATGTAGAGCAACACATAGGGTACAACTGTGGATAACAGACAGGGTAGGGGCAAGGTTATGGGGCTCCAAACGGTGTAAACGCTTTATTTTCCTAACTCCACTCCCAGATATTATATGTAAATAATCATAAGTAGATAGGAGACAGCAGCAGGGGCTCACCACGTGACAAGCCAATCTGATAGACCTGTTTGAGGAAGTGACTAGATCAGCAGACATGAATGAGGCAATGTACAAGTCTCTAGAGACTTTAGCAAGTCATTTGATAAAGCGCCACTTGAGAAGTCAGTACACAATGTTAGGAAATCATGCTATGGGCAGGGTGTGCACTGATTGATCAGGGCAGATTGCAAAGGGTGGGTGCTGAATGGAAAAGTTTTAGTGTGGCGACAGTAGGCAGGTGACTAGTAATGAGCCCAACATATTTGTCTGGGCTGGCTGTCATTAATTAATAGGACTGGAACTTTGTAATGAAATTTGATATAGTTCAAAAATCACCACTGTAGTTAATCATTACAAATGAACAACCTGCTAATTTATTAAAGGCCTTAGGTAGATAAGGAGAAAAGGCAGACAGATGGCAAATGCAATTTAAAGCAGCAGAATTTTCTAGCCACCGTATAGTTGTTTTCAGCAATATTGTTTTTCTGGCAAAAATATCAAGATACATACTATATAACAGCTTCAATTCACGTCCGTTATATTTAGCACTTTGAGCATGTGCAATATGTTCACGCTTATCTTATTTTCACTGGTGAAACACTATTGCTGCTGTTGTATTGTAATTCACCTAAGATTCACTGCCTTGTTATTTTCATGCTAACATGAAATCAGTGAGCATAGCAAAAATGAAACGACAGTGAATATTTCCTGTTACACAGTATTTTTTCTTTTTGTTTTCTTTCCGAACCAAAACATGGAATTTTGATGTTTTGAAAAGTTCCTACTCCTGTACTTTGCCCTTCATGAAAAAATTAAGTATTTATTTATTTAGTGTATTTATTTGTACAAGTCAAAATTACAATCCTTTGAGTCAAAGACTCATTTCCAAAGGCTCTCATCAGACAAAGTACAGATTACATACAAACAGAACACCATATAGTTACAGAGGGATATAATAACATAGCCTCATATGGTTACATAAGTACATGAGCAGGCAACGATAGAAAGGGTATGGCAGATTGCCATATAGAGTGCCTGCGTACAGTCCAGAGGGGAAGGAATAGAGGGCAGACAGGTAGGGTACTTGTAAAATAGTGGATTTTTGCTGGAGGGTATATAGAGCGGTAGTGCTAAAACAGACTCTCTGCAGGGGAGATGGTTAGCTGTCCAAGGACATTGTCGGGGGCTGTGGGTGGCTGGAGAAAGAGTGGGGCAGGGCCTGGTCTATCAACAGCTGCAGCAGCATGAAGCATGAAGCAAAGAGAGGGTTTCTGAGGCAATTTTGAATGGGCCTATTCTAGTGAGGCTGGTAATAGTAGCCGGGAGGAGTTGTACCATAGTGGGGTCCTATAGTGGAAGGACTGGCCAGCGAGTGAGGTCTTGACTCTGGGTACCATGAGGGTGGGTTTGCGGGTACTTGGGTAGATACTATGGGGCAGGCGACACTGAGGGAGGAGGCTATCCCTGGGGAGAACCAGGAGGATTTTCTTCAGCAACAGGCAGGATTGGTAGAGGAGCCTCTCTTGAAGTTGAGGATGTTGGCAAGCTAGTAGAGACAGCAGTGGGGGGTGCTCCTGTCCGCACCTACAGGAGCCTGCAGGCCTTGTTAATGGACAGTTGCACTTTGTTGAGGGCAGTTTTGTCAGCAGCAGCATAAATTGGGAGGCCATAGTCTATCAGGGACAGAACTGACGAGGTGACTGCACACGGCATCGGGGGCAGGCAGTCCCTGTGGCAGTAGAGGAGGCTGATCCGTATGTTTATGGCAGATGAGAGGGCAGCAATTGGTGGTGGAAGTCGAGGGCAGGGTCAAAGGTGACACCCAGGTATTTGTACATAGTCACTTGTTCGAGGGACCTGGGTGCAGGGGAGGATCTGGAGGAGGTATCTCTGGTCTTATTCTGATAGTGGGCAAAGAGCATAGATTTTGTTTTTTTCAGGTTGATGACCAATTTGTGGTCAATGAGCCAATGCTCGGCCTTGGTGAAGGAGTGCTGGAGGATGTTCTGTAGGGCATTGGGTGGGGTGCAAGGTGAGGAGGAACAGCATTGTCCACATAGAGAAGGATTTTTCCTGCACAGGCATCGGGAGCGTGTTGAAGTAGAGGCTAAAAATAAGTAGGCTTAATATGAGCCTTGGCGGACTCTGGAGCAGACAGGCTGGGTGTTAGATAGGGTGCCATTGATTTTCATGTGCTGAGACCTGGAGGACCGGTAGCTGTCAAACCCGGAGAGGGGCCTTGGGAGAGTCTGATGTGTCACAGGAAGTTGAGCAAGAGGCAGACTATATCAAAAGCCTTGGAGAGGTCGATAAAGACAGCCTCGCCAGGTGCCCACTGTCCAGAGCTGTGTGCAGGAAGTTGGAGAACTCTAGCAGGTCTGTGGTGGTGCTGTGTACTGCATGGAATCCATGTTGCTCCCTGCACATGATGTTGTGCTTGGTAAGGTAGTCAGATAGCTGGTCAGCCACAATTTTTCCAGCACCTTGGAAAGCGGGGAGAATGTAAATTGGTCGGTAATTATAGGATGCGGTGCTGTCCTCACCTTTGTGAATAGGGGTGATGGGATTGCCATTGTCCAGGCAAGAGGAACTGACCTAGGCAGAGGGAGTGATTGTGCTGGTGGGTGAGGGGATGAGTGCTGCATCCAATACTCGCCAGTAGCCTAGTGTCCAGGAGGTCATTGCTAGCGCTGGTGCTGTTGAGGGCTTTGAGAGGTATGGCCTGGCTTCTGCAGGGTTCTGGTCCAGAGGTAGAAGGGGCAGTGGTGAAGATTGGGTGGCGAGGACTAAGGGACTGGGTCTTAGAAGTTGCTGGGTAGGACCGAGCTGAGATCGATGAAGGTGAAGTTGAGGTTGTCGGTGATGGTTTGGGGTCTGTGGTAATGGTGCCATTGACAGTGAGTTGGGATGGGGGTTATTGTGTCTTCCCATTTAGTTCCTTTAAATTGCCCCAGAAGTTCCAGGCATTGCCCCATGAGGAGGCAAGGTGGATTTGTAATGCCCAGCCTTAGCCTTGTGGATGGCACAGGTGCACTTGTTGCGCCAGTATTATAAGCCTGCCTATCAGCCTGCTTCCCAGATTCCATGGCTCTATGCCAAAGTTTGTCCCTTAATTGCATTTGGTGGACAAGTGCTGGGGTAACTCATGGGGCATTCTGTTTCTTAGTTAAGGTCTTGGTGAGGGTGTGAAAATGTCACAGACCTTGTTGAAAGAGCTAGTGAATTAGTCAAGCCCCAGGTCTATACTTGGGGCATGGGTAGTGAGGGTCCAGTCCCATTGGGCTAGGTACAGCCTGAGTTTACTGAGGTCACTGGGGTGTAGGCGCCATTGGTGGACTGTCCTGGGGTAGGTTTCCAAACTTGAGTAGACCATGTGAATAAGACTGGAAGTGGTCACTGAGCACATTTGGGAGGACGAGTAGGTCAGCGATCTTATGGGTTCAGCTAGTGAGGACAATGTCTTGAGGGTGCCGTGCCAGAGGTGGGTTGTACCTAGTAGGTTCGGAGATGAGTTGTGTCACATCATATCAAGGGCTGAGAACATATCTTTGATGTGTGAGTTCGAGCTGGCAAGCCAGTTAGAGTTCAGGTTCCCTGGAAGGATCTGCTCGAGCTTATGAGGTAGTTTGGTGAGGTAGTCAGAAAGCGAGTGTATGACTGGGGTTTTGTTCTGAGAGGAATATATACCAGTGAGGATCAGTGGGGCCCTTGCAGGGTCAGGGTGACTTTTAGGGACAGGGTTTGGGGCACCGTGGTCCAGTTTTGGTGCTGGGAGGGCATGACCTGACAGGGTGTTCTGCATATAGAGGGCATCTGCCGCCATGTTTGCCAACTTGGTCTTCCTGAAGAGAGTGTAACCAGGGAGGGAGATAAAGGAGTCAGGGGTTGTCTTTGACAGCCAGGTTTCAACTAGGGCTAGGATATCGGGATTGTGCTGGGTGGTCCAGCACTGGAGGGCAGCAGATTTCTTCAGAAGGCTGCAGACATTAATTGAGGAAATGCGCAACCCTGATACAGGGGGCATCCTGGGCTGGTCAGTGGACAAGGGCCGGGATTGGGGCAGATGTTACCCGCCAGTATGAGGAGTAGAGAGAGGATTCTAGCAAGAGCAAGATAGTGTTTTGCGCTAGTTTTGTGCATGAGGAGGTTGACCTAGAGGAGGGTGTACAAGGAATGGGTAGGGTTTGGAGGGTGGGTATGGTGAGGAGGGGGAGGACCAGGAGGGCTGGGGAAGGAGGTGGGATGTGTATTGGCAGGGGGTGGAGGAGGGTGGGAGTAGGTTCAGGGTTGGGGTGGGCATGGGTGGATGGGGTGGTAAGGCTATGGGTGTGTCACTGTAGCAGGGGGTGTCATCGGTGAGGGAGATGGTAAGTGCCAGTAGTAGTAGAGTGGTCAGCTTATATGGGTAGGTAGAGTACCCATGGCTATGTGGGCTGGGGCCTTGGGAGGGATGGTGTTGGCTGGAGAGTCTCCAATGGGTATGTCAGCCTCAGTGGTACAGTGGCAGGGCTGTGGACTTTTGGCACTGAGGATATAAGGTTCAAATCTCCAGGGGGATTTATTGAAACAGTGTTGTGCTGTTTGCCACAAACACACACCGCAGGTCAGGCCCTTTGCTCCCACAGTGCCAATCTCAGAGTGCAATAGTGTGAACAGGTAACAGACAGGGTAACCCTCCTGTTTTGGGTCCACATCACCTTTAGTTTTGAGTTCTGGAGGGATTCAAACTGTGAACCTTATGCTAGTGTACCCAATTAACAGGCGCGGATATGTACCCTCTTTGGAGAATGCAGTACAATCCTTCACCAGGGGCACCTAACCAGGTATCCAAAATGAACCATTTTAGCTCTATAAGAAACCTAGGATGTTTTTACCGCTTTTCCAGTTTAGTAACACCATGCAAGCTCTTACAGCTGTCAGAGTTAATATCAGTTCAACAATGACATGCAAAAAATTACTGAGGAGACACAGGCAGTATCTTAAAGAAAAACTTTACTAAAAATTGTAAAATCAGTAAAATAAAATACAGAACAAATAGCATGAGCTCACAGCCACAAAAGAAAATGGAAAATTACAGAACAAAACTCCTACCACAATACTTTAGATTTTTGCTATCTATTACCTTTTGTAACTGATGATTTTAGTTAGAGAGAACTTTCTGTTTTCAGAGCCCAAGATGATAATGATCCTTCATGTACAATGTTACATGTATAACTCTATCTTCCCCACCCTTTTGGATGAGGTCAGAAGGATCTCCCTTAGATTTTAATTCTCTGACATAAGTGTCTCTGAGGATATGAGTCATTTCCTTGAAAAATCTGTAACTAGCAATTTCCCAAATATGACAGTCTTTAATTAAACATTTCTCTTTGAACTTAATCCCACACTGGCACCAGTGTGTTGAAAAGCCAACAGGAATCAGCCTAATGACATCCTTTTTCTGATGTTATAAAGCCACATTTGGTTTCAACTTCAAAAGCCTGGGCAGGTCACAAAAGGTAATAAAATGCAATTTTGCAAGGAAGTCAATTAAATGGTTCTCCTGGTCAGTTTAATTACATCCTGTAGTTCTCAGACACTGACACCTTGAAGTTACAGGCCAAATTCCTCGCACACTGAAATGTCACACAGACCATGTATTTATAATACCAATATCATACATAATAATCATAAGGGCAGAGCGTTGCACTGTTTACCATCAGAAACATGTGGTAACACCATCCTAATATAACCACAGTAGGAATCTAGCATGTACATTCAACAGGTAACCTCAACGGAAGAGATTTTTTTAATTGTGAGTGGCAGCCATCTTTAATGACGTGAGCCATTAATTACAAAATTAGCTGTAAAAGCTGTTTTAAAATATCTGATAAAGCTAAAAATACACTGAGGATAAATATGAAGATGCTAGAAATATTTTTTCTGCCAAAAATCACTGCTAACAAATACTGCTGCTTTAACATTTACAAGTATTAGGTTGGATGGAAGCAAATGCTGTTTGCCCTTGAGATCTGAAGAAAATTAGGCCAGACAGATGCAAAACTTAGATCACCAAAGCTGCTTCAAACACAAGTCTGCTGTTGAAGACAGAGGCTGGTAGATCTTGAGTGTATCCGCTAGACCCTCCTCCCCATATTTTTACATTCTAATGTAGACTTGGCAGTTGGATTGATTATAAATGTGAAGCTGATATATATATGTATTCTTTTTTCTTAATCCATTATATCATCTTTATCTATGGATAGACTTTTTATTGCAAGATTCAGATAATACCTTTGAGCACAAGTGCTCTTTACAAAGGTTCCCTGTCAGATTACATTATTACACTCAAACCAGGGACCAAACAGTTAAGGCAAGAAAGGAAATGTTTGTCAAGCAGCAATAAACATACATAATACTCAACATCATTCAGAATAACAAAAGGATAAATTCAGTACAGCAAGCTGCATACAGAGACAGTGGGTATAAATGCAGAGTAATAGAGCCAGCTCACTAACTGGTACAGCTGCACCGAGTTGCTAATGCAGTCCTCAGGGAATATATAAATTGGTCAATCCTGGGAGATTCAGCATGGATTCAGTCAGTTTGTTTAACCAACCTGTAGCCCTAACAGCATAAGAGTATTTACCCAGCTGAGTTCTGTGGATAGGTAGTTCAAGGGCATTCCTGGCCATACTCCTGTATTGTATTGATTTACAATTGGCGGAAACAGTTTTCTAGAGCAGGGGTGTTAGGCCTAGCAGTGCTTTCTTTGGCTGGTATTCATGTTTGTAGCTTAATTCTACTATTTTAAAGGTAACCAATTGCTTGTGCATATAGAGTACAGTTTTGGGTGCACTTGTCAGCCCCTAACACGAAGAAAAAGTTTTTTGATAACATAGTCTGTTTTGTATATATTTAAATTTAATGTGCTACATTGCTGTCTGGCAGTGAGGAGGATTCTCATCTGTATTCCTGTAAGTGATACCAGGAATAAATCGTCATGCACATGAAGTAAGGTTAACTGGTTCTGCTCTCAACTCGCTACAATTTATTAGTGAAGAGTTTTATCAAAATCATATTTGTTTAAAAAAATCTGTATTAATTCAGGACCCTCCTCCAACTGATTTGCATATTACATTACAAAAAAATGTGTTTCATATTCTACACTCATTGTCAGTGCTCTGTGTATTTTGCTATGCATATGCCATTAATGTATTTTTTTATGTTTTTCATTTCTTCTTAAAATGTAATGCATCACAATATGGAAAATTACACAAAATTTAGTTTAAAATATATATATATATATTGTTCCCATATGTGCATTAATTAGCAGCCATTACACTTGGTACTTGAATATAGGGAATTACTTGCATAAAAACATTTGAGAATAATTGTATGCTTAGTAATGCATCCTGCTAATAAAATCATTAATGACAGAGTGCTATTAAGGAACAGGGAGGAAATTGTTTAACCAGGAAAGGCACACTAAGCTGGAGCTTGTTTCCAGGTGCGACCTGGGAGCACAAGGAAGGTAAGTGACTTGCTCAGGGTCACACAGTATGCAAGTGAGGGTAATGGGATTCAAACCCAGGTTCTAGGTTTGCAGCTCAGTGCCCTTAACCAGTACACTATACTGCTTTCATAAATGTTACACTATTACACTATTAGATTGTTTAATCAGCACTCCACGATTAAACTTGGTTTAAGTAATTAAGTGATTTATAGATTATCTTTGATACCTTCCTGACTCAAAAAGCTAACCATGGCACAACACTAGTTTAAAATACCATATCTATAGGACTATACCTTTGTCACAGACTTCATGGAAACCATAGTTTTTCCTAATCTTTTTTTGCATTTTCTGTGAAAACCTCATGGTTTGTAGCATTTTAGAAAACGCCACTGTTTTTGGCATTTGCAAATGACAGATGCATCATTTTGTCTTCACCACCACAATACGCTTGGTTCAATCTACCATCCAAAAACACTGAGCACAACACACAGAGACAGAAAAATGAGTTGAAAATTTATTGCACAGACTCAAAGTCCACTTATCACAGCTTAAGTACAGTATCAGAATATCCACACTCCTGGTTAAACAATGTTCCTATCAGAATATCCATAAAATAACAGCATAGCTAAGGCATTTGCAAATGCAGAGAATGGTTGGCGATCACAGTGCTGGTGAACAGGTGCTGCCACTGGGGTGGCTGCCACCACCAGTACTACCAAAGCGGGATGTGGCATACAGAAATGAGAGCAGAACACATAACACAAAAATGTCAATTATAGTTGAATGTATTGAGTGCATCACTCAGTGCAGGTACATAACACATGCGCTTTACAACCACCAGTGGTGTCCCTGATGCAGCTGTAAGAGCAAAGCACCAGGGCACCTTTGATGATTGTAGCTGATATGGTTCAAGAAAGCATGCACTCTCTGGTGCAGGATCAGGGTGCCGCTGAAAGGAGGAGCTCTCCTAGAAACTAAAGAGCAAGACAGGAATTCAGCACACCAAGTTAGGAGTAGCACTGTGACAAAGTTCTACCCAACAAAGCCCCACCTGAGCAAAGCGCCGGTCACCCGTTGGGTGACGGGTCTGTATTATCACCCTTGCATTTGTCGCTCAATTTGTATTTCTTCAATAAATTATTTACAGATGGCAGCCTTGGACTGGTATTTTGCATCATTGGTGGCACTGCTACTCCAGACTTGGTGTGCTGCTGAATTCCTGTCTTGCTGGTTGAGTTGATAGCTAAGCGTTTGGCTAGATCATTTCATAGAACATTACATTCAGCACTCACTTTCATTGAAGTTGCAGGGCAGTGTCCAAAACTTTCCACCAATGGTCATTTCATACATAGACAGTTATTGATACTGGTAGGCAAGCTATTTAAGAGGTATAGTGCAGAGGCAGAAGGCTGATCCTCCCAGCGCTTCATGATTTTACATCACTTCATCAGGGGTGCTGTATGCCGGTACCTAGTCAGCCCTACCTTCAGAATGGGATTCTGGGCTTCCACATGAGCCACAGCCTCTGAGATGGCAACACAGTGTGCTGCCTCCTGTTTCTGAACTAGCCTAAAATGTAATTTTCAGGTATTTAAATATGTGCTGATATGCTTCTATAAACATGTTGAAACAGATGTAGTTTAACACATGCGGATCCCTGACTTTTCATGACTTTTACTATTAATTTCAGAGTTCTATCATTTTGACTGTGACAATACAATGCTTTTTCCAAATTTTCCATGTCAAAATACAGCTTTATGTGTATATATTGGATATACCAGAAAGTGGAATGTTTAAATACAGTTTACTCATAGGAAACAGATAGCGCACATGACTTCATCAGAATGGCAAATAAAGGGGAGGTGCTGCTAGTTGGTGATTTCAGTCTGCCAGATGTAGAGTGGAGCCTGTCAATGGCAGCTTTTACACGCAGAGCCATCCTTGACTCCTTACAAGGAGCTATTCTCAGGCAGCTAGTCAAAGAACCCACTAGGGACAGGGCAGTGCTGGACCGGTGCTTACAAACAGGGTCAGAATTGTAGATGTCACAGTGGACAGTCCCTGGCTACCAGTAGACCACCGTATAGTGTTGTTTAACATAAAAATAGGAACAGAGGCAAACTACATGGGGATGAGGATCCTGGACTTTAGGAGGGCACAGTCTCCTCTTCCAACTTCTTAATCCTCACTATCCCTTCACCCCCTCCAGCTTCATCACTTGTCTTCTGGTCCTGGTGCTCTTATTCATTGAAAGAGACTCTGTTCCTGCACCCTGATCACTCATGTGAGGTACTTGTAGGTCTCTGTCATGTCCCCTCTCACTGTCGTTTCTTCCAGGGTATACATGTTGGGATTCCTCAGTTTCTTTCGATACTGACTTCTCTTGCACCCCCTGCACCATTTGGTTGCCCTCCTCCGAACTGTCTGCATCCTGTCTTGTCCATTTTTAGTTGCAGCCTCCAAACATGCACACAGTACTCCAAGTGAGGTACAGTGGCAACACCACTTCCCTCTTCCTGCTGGAGCTACCCTCCCTATGAACCCGGCATCCACCCGGCGTTACTCACTGCTTTGTCTCACTGCCCTGCCACTTTGAGGTCATCAGATATGATAAGCCTAAGGTCTTTTACTGCTCAGTGACTGTCAGTACCTCCCCACCCTATACTCACCGTCTGGTTTCCTATGCCCTGGTGCATGATTTTGCACTTTGGCATTGAACCCCAACTGCCATTCTCTCAGCCACTCCTCAAGTTTCCCAATGTCCCTACACAGTCTCTCTACACCCTCCTGAGTGTCCATCCTATTACAGATTTTGGTATCCTGTGCAAAAGGCATACCTTCCCTTCCAGTTCCTCTGCAATATTGCTTACAAAGACATTGAAGAGGACCAGTCCCAGTTCTGAGCCCTGCAGCACACCATGGGTCACTGTCCCTTCAGAGTAAGTGCCATTAACCACCACCCTTTGTTACATATGTATTAACCAGTTCTATACCCATATCATCACTTTGGATCCCACCCCAAGGCTGCTCAATTTCATTATCAGTCTCCTGTGCAGTACAGTATTGAAGGCATTGCTATGTGCAGATAGGCCATACCTACCGGCCTCCTCTGATTATTCCCTGGCAGTGGAGGCAAAACAGTGGCAAGCTTTAAGCATGTGTGGGATAAACAGGGTATGGTATATTAGAAAATAGGTAGGGAGGAGGGAGGTCACAGAGATCAGTTAGGGACTGCAGACAGATTAGGTGGGGAACATCTGGCAGACTGGTGTTCTAAGTGACTTTGCTGCCAACAAATTCTCTGTTTCCATGATTTATGATTTTAGAGTCTGCATTTGAGCTCACTTGCTGATGTTTGAATGCAAAACAGGATCTCTAATTTTCTAGCAGTCCTAAATCTAAGCTAAAAGAGCGGAATATAGAACTGTCCCTGCCAGCAGTTATGCAGTGCCATATGATTTGTGTACGTAACATTACTCATGTTATATAGATGAGAACTGCTACCTGATTGTGATGAAAAGGCAAGACATTTTTTCTAGTTCTTTGCAAGTGAATTATGATGTCAGAAAAGAACAGAAACATTACCTGACCTGATCATCTCGATCAGATCTGCTCTGTCCTCCCTCCCTGTCAATTTGCTCTGCTTCTTCTGCTTTCTTTAAAGTCTCCTCTTCATGACTTTTTCCTCTCCCTCTTGCAACTGTCATTGCCCTCTTACTCTGTATTGCACTTTATACTCATCCCCAATAGTTTGGCTTCTTCTGTTACATTGTTCATTGCTTGTAATGTATTAGCCTTGTCACCAAGTTTCAATTAATAACTGATGTGCGTATCTTTATATTGTTGTTTTCTTCTGTTACATTGTATTGTTTATGATTCTTCCACTTCTCCTTCCCCCAGGACACATCTGGAAATGAGCTGTTATCAGCTCAGTATGTCTTTCCTGGTGAAATGTTTGAACTAAATAATTAATTACATAACTAACTAAGGTATGGTCATTGTTATTACTGTGTTATTTGTGGAAAGCAAGTTGACGGCCAGTTCTGTCTACCTTACTGTCATCTGAGAAAGTAGAAATTAACTTTTGTTTATCAGCAGTAGGTGCTTCTAGTGATACCCCAAGAGGAAGTACCACTGGATTACACACCCAGGAAAGAAGAGCAACTTAAAGATGTAGTCAGAAGAGTAACTACATGATTAGCACTGTAACGATTATGATCATTCAGGTGGAAAATTAGTCCGTGAATTCACCCCCAGCAGGAATGACACATCAAGGCAGTGGAAACAAAGTTGAAGTGCTTCACACAGCGTTCTTAGGTCCAACATGCCTAGCTCCCTCGCCTCTGCACTAACCCCTCAGTCTACCTCCTATGGCCTCTGATCTGCTGACCTTTCCTTGCTCCACATCCCTAGATGCAAAACATCCTAAGGTAAATCAGATACTCACATGAGCCCCAGTTATGAACTTCGCTGCCCCTTGATATGCATGGCCCTAGTCATACCACTTTTTAAGAAAAGGCATCGCTCACTCCTTAATGTACGTGCCCTATGTGCATCTGTTTCAACCCACCCTAGGTCTTGGCTACCCTCACTATGTTGCTACTGAAATTCATCTTGTATTAATGTCTGCATCTATCTGCCTCCATCACCTGTTTCTACCATGCCTCCTCTCCCCATCCCCTATCTCCCTCCTCTTCTCTCTCTCTCTCTTGCTATATTCTATAGTTTCATATTTCTATTTCCTGCTTTCCTGCCCTCTTTCCTTTATGTATTGTATGAAGCTAGCTGGTTGTATGACATACTCGATCCAAACTTTACTCTTTGGCACTTCGTACTTTAAATTGTGTGCCACCCTAACTGTAAACATGGGCACTTACCATATCCTTGTATAATATTCGTAGTGTGCGTGGACTGAAACCGTTTAAATTGTTATCCACTCTTCCTGATATTCCTATGTTGTATGTTTTGACACTGTATCTTGCCTTGTACCTGTACCTCCCCATGTTGTGAACTCCCGGGTCATGCCTGAAAATAGTCACTTCTGTGTCTAGTGCACCTACCCAGTTATCAAAACATAAATAAATGGAGCAGTATACACAGTGGTTTAAGGCTCTGAGCTGCAAATCTGGTGACAACTAGCAGACCAGACCTGGGTTTGAATCCCACAGCTTCCACTTGCATACTGTGTGACCCTGAGGCAAGTCACTTAACTTCCCTGTGTTCTCAGGTGCTCCTGTAAAAAAGCTTTCAGCTTAGTGTGCTACTCTAGTTAAACAACTAAGAATAAATAAAGAAATAAAGTTAAAACAGTCACAAAGTGGGCCCCATCTGGAAAGGAGGACTAGTCTGAGTGGGGTGGTCACATTGTGACTGACTATGACACAATTTGCTTGCATTGGATGAAATGAAAACTGTGTGAAGCACTTCGGACTTTGTTTCTATTGCCTGCATGGCCATTCCTGTTGAGGGGGTAAGTGCACTCACTCTTTTTACTTTTGAACTGCACCCATGTCCTGATGCACCCTACCTGTTTTTTTTTCATACAAGTTTTCTCCATTGGTGGAGTGGGCTTTCCACCCCATTCTCATCTCCTCTCACCAGCACCCACCACATAGGAGCACCATGCAGGAGAGTCCCCATAGATTGCCTCCTGTGACTGGAGTGGGAAGGGAGGGCAATCCTCCCTACCTGGTGACACACATCCAGATGAGGCAGGGCGATCGGCAGATGGTGCGGGACAGAAGTAGACATATAGGGCTTCATGTAGCCAACACCAACCTGTTTTCCAGTTTCTCTCTGGTTCGTCTGCTGTGACAGAATGTCAGGATGTCCCGTGGAGGCACCCATACTCTCTTGGGATCATGGCCTCTCCTTTAAGCCACTCATGCCTGCGCCACCATTGGGCTTCCACCTGGTGGCAGTCAAGGGCTGAATCTGTTGACCACCCCTCTGTGGGAGAGAGAGCAGTCCCTGGGACACTCAGTCCTATCCCACCCCACTGAGCCCGGCAACCCATGCTTCTTCCCAAACACGGGTCACCAGTATGGCAGGAGGTAAAGCAGTCAGTGCCTCAGCTCTCCACACCATTGGGCCAGCCTCATCTACCTGTGTTTAAAGCAATTCTAAACTGTATTTATTTATTTAAGAGATTTACCAGGCAAGCATACTGAGTGGGGACCACTCGTTTCCAGATCTGAACTGGGGGTTACATAATGGATCACACAGGACAAGTACATGCAGCAGCAATACACATTTGACATAGTTTAGCTAATACAGGATTTGGTCCTAAGACCGCAGTGTATACAGTTAGGTATTACAAGGTTAGGACCTAAGGACCTAAAGATCGTGTAGTATTAACAGGCAGAATCATGCAGGTTGACAGTAATTTAGCTGCAGGTGTAGCACAGTCAACTTGCAGTTAGATGCCCTGTAGTTTGCAGGTCTGGGTAGTTGGTAACAGTTGCATACATCTGACAAATGGTCATGGAGGAGCGGTTTAAGGAGCTGAGGGGTGGTGGTGAGCCTGGTGTCAGCAGGGAGGTCATTCCAGAGTTTGGGCAGGCGATATTTGGAAGTGGATTGGCCCTTTGATGTGTGCATGAAAGGGAGTTTGAGTATTTACAGTCTTAGTATATCATGGTGCTCTAAGAAGGGCTGAAACCCTCCTACTCCCTAGATCTGGTCCTCTGTCAATATTCCAGATTCTGCCATGGGGGCAACCACAGGTTAATTAGAGGAGGGTTACAGCACTTGTGAAGCTCTTGTCAGATGGTACTGGGATTATGGTGGCTTGAAGGAGGCTCTAGGGCAGGACAGCCCCAGCTAGTAAAAGTAAGTAACAAATGTGTCAAACAAAAGGTCTCAAAACAAACATGTTTGAGCAGACCTTTTCACAGCAGTACATCATATAAAACCCATATTATACTGCAAATCAGTTTTAATTAATTGTCAGTAATTGATTCATAAATGTGTGTTGGTTAAACCGTGACAGGCACCTTGGCTCTTAGGATGGCGCCAGATATATTTAGTGTATCTAACTTTATCATTTTGTAATTACTAATTATCTTTAGACTTTATCTGCTCCTGTCATTTACCTACGCCCTGAGTCATAATCTTCTCTTTGTGACATTACATTCAAGGAACTTGTGAGAAACTGATTATAATGTCTCCATGCTGGTTTATGATTCAAGGTATAGACAATCACAAGCAGATGGTGGACCAAGGATCAATTTTCATTTTAGTTGCTTTTAGTGATAAAGATGGCCAAACATCTAAATACAGAAATGATATGAAATGTAAGCAGAATTAGGTCTAAATGTAGGAAATGTAAATGATACCCTTTTACACACAGTGATCTGTATCAGAATGACTGGTACAGACACACTGTAATATTACATTTTATGTTGTGTAAATTTGACGATCCAGCTCCATAACCAAAGTGTGCATTCGCCAAAACCGCATTCCCTACTTTTCTGGGTTCATGGTCATCTGTTCTGTTATTTCAGGCCATGTAAACATGTCCTGCCTGTCATTGTGCCACAGTCCTTTTGTTTTCCCTGCCAATTGGCACACTGGAAGGGCAGAGACACCAATACAGTGCGAGTGTGTAAACGGACCTGGAGCAGAGAACTGTGAATGGAGCAGAGCGACATAAAACAAGCACTACAAAATAAGCTTAGTGTAAAAGCACTATGAGTTTCATCTAAGTATCTGAAATGTAAAGTGAGTTATGTCTAAAATATGGAATGTAAACAGAACTGTGTCTAAATGTTATATTTTCTGGCATTTTCTGTGACACACCTGTAGCAGTTAAAAATACTGTTATTACATTTTGTAAAGCAGTTACCCTTTAGGGTAGAAAGTGAGTGTGAGTGTATTAGGTTTTAACTGTTACTCACCTAGGGTTTATTAGGCTGTAACAGTTTATAGTTATTTTGTTGTTGAAATGTCTTCATTGATATTGATCCATGTTACAGTGACAGAAATTAATAAATTGATAGCTTTAAAAGTTAGTGTCCAAATAATAACAACGATAGTGTAAATCAGAACCAATGGGGACAAATACCCCCTCAACACTATATGTCCATTTTATTTATTTATTTATTCATTGATGAAACCTCGGATTAACCCTTTGAGGACAAGCTCATTACATGGTTCCACCTCAGTGTATACAAACAATATTGACATTGTACAGATAGGTACAGACAATATAAAACAAATTTTACAAGAGTGGTTATTGCTAGTAGAAAGGCCTAGTTATGACATTGTATGCGAAATAGGTGTGAGCAAAATAAAACAGGCTTTACATGGATGGTATAGCAAGTAAAAATGCACAATCGTAGGCTATGAACAATCACCCGTGTCACTTCTGAACTTAGGCAGTGCCTGGAGGTGAGGCAGAAGAACAGGAAAAACAGTTGAGCAAGGAAGTTTATGGGTAGAAGGAAGGCCCAAACATAGGGTCTGAACAAAAGCCTGAGTCGACCGAGTAGGCTTATACAGTAGCAGGAGAAGACAGAAGGGAATAGACATGGCAATTGGGTGGGTGAACCCAAGGATAGAAACCCATTGGGTACATTGTGGCAGGAAGAAAAGGGAAGTAGGAGGGGGGGAACAGATTGCATGGCAATAGGGGGTCGGGGGAGTGTGAATCCAGGACAGTGGTGTTATAGGATGGGGCATGTGAGATTGGAGGGAGGATAGAGAGATAATGGGAAAGAGGAAGGGGATGGCTGGCGGTATCTCAGCACACTTGTAGGCATTTATGAAGTATATTGTTTATAGATGGAGGGGTCATGTGACCTGCTTCTGATTCTGACTTTTACTGACAGGTTCTGATTTACCCTGGTTTGCAAAACAGGAACATTTTCCAGACTGGTCCAGAACCAAGTAAACAGTAGATCCAGACTGGGTCAAAGACAGAATCAGGCTACCCCTTCATACGCTTTCATAAATCATTTTTTGTATAATTTATTATTTAAAATAGTTATTTTATGTTTTCTTATCAACCAATTTCTTGAGAGGAACAAATATCGAAAATTATTTACATTGTCAGGACCAGGTCAGTACCAGGTCATTGAAAATCAAACCTGGTCAAGAGACTGAACTGAGTCAAATCAGAATCAAGTCACAAATGACTGATTTCCAGAGTCAAGTTGAGGAAGACTTTTTTTGGGGGCGGGGCTGATTTGACACAGAGCCAGTCATCCTATCCTAATATTGTTATACACTGTTAAAGAGCAATACACAGTACTGACTTTAAAAAATGCAACTACTAGCCAGCCGGTGGCACTGAGGGCTGAGGCGCTGGATGTTTACCTCACATTATGCGGTGACCAGTATTCAGGAATGAGCATGGACCACTGGTGGTTGGCAGGGTTGGAGAAGGATTGAGCATCCAGAGGACTGCTCTCCTTCTCCAGGGAGGGGGACATCAGTGGTCGGCGTGGTGGCTGTCCCCTAGTGGAGACTGGGGGCAGTGCACTGATGCTGCAGAAGGAGGGGCGAGGGAGCAAACGCCGGAAGAGCATATGTGGATGCATGTGTGCTCCTGCCACTGGCATCATTACCGCCCCTCCCACTGGGGATCCACCTAAGAAAAATTCTGTGCAGCATGATGGCTGTCCTGATGGTGCCGCCATGGTTGCACAAGTCAGCTCCTCCTGGTCCACCCTCCCGGTCTCCACAGTGGTGGGTAAGTACCTACTGCAATGCAGTCAGAGGGGTTGTGACAGGGAGGTCTGAGCTCTGTCATGACTGGGGCAGCAGCCATGAAGGTCAGCTGTGGGGAGGAACCAAAAGGCACAAACTCCCCTAGTTGAGGAATGTAAATAAACTAAAAATATGAAAATGCAACTGCCATATATACATGGCATAGTAGTTATTACGGATCTCCTGTATGATAAAATCGCTGGAATTTAACATCAGTATTAACAAACATGGGTGTAGCTACCGATACTCCAAGTAAGCCATGGAGTATCAAGTTTAGTAACAGGGGTAGCAAACAAACTGGCCAACATTGCTCTGTTTCTCTAGTCCATCACATTTACATTCCTTTTTGGCTTCACAGGCTTTTTCTTTCTTTTTCTGATTTTTGGGGTGGCAGAGTGGACTGTGGACTTTGAAGCTGAAGGTCTCAATTAAGTCTGCATGGTCTGCCTGCATAGTGATTGGCTGTGGCACCTGGCAGGGGTGTGGTAAGTCTGGGGTGGTGAGTTTAAATGCCGAGCAAAAGTTAGAAGCCATACTATTAGTTCAATTGTACTGGGAGTGAGGAAAGCGGTAGAGGAACTGAGGAGCAGCAGACGGAAGAACAGCCTCAGAGCCAGCTAAAAGGATGAAGACTTCATGTGGACTGGCAAGTGAAGTGAATCTACCTACCTGCGGGGAGAAGAAATTCCTGCCAAGATCTTGGACTCATGGTGCAGTCAGTGGTGTTTACCAGTGGGCAGCAAGCACCACACTAGCAGCGCAGACAGACAGCAGGTCTAGTGTGGAAATCATCTGATTGGAGCCAGAACCTTGTACTTGAGTCGTGGGGGAGCAGGCTTGAACAACAGTGGGGAGGGGTAGCAGTGTGGCAGGTTGTGTATAACTCTGAAATGCCTGGCTACACCCCTGTTAACAAATCCCATGTATCCGATTTGTCTTAGATTCTCTACTGAGAAATGATACAAAGCAGCTCGAGGCAGCACAGAGAAAGACTACAAGCATTATCTAAGGCCAGCATGACAGCATATAAGAGGAAAGTCAGAGAAACCTAAATTCTGTATGTACTTGCTGAAGGAGAGAGGGAGAGGGAACATGATTGAAAATGTCAGGTACTTTAAGACGCTTTTACACACTGGTGTCTGTAACACAGTGACCATTACAGAACCAGTGTACGTTACTTCCGTTCATGTGTAAAGTGGATCTCTTCCGCTACCACAATGAATGTTCGGCCAGAACACATTCTCTACTTGCCATGGTTCACCCTGATGTGTGCCGGTACACCCCGTGTAATCAAGAGGTTCCATTACCTCCTGAGAAAATCAGTTAAGGATCACATTTTCATGGGGATGCGGAATAAAAAAAAAAAAGAGCAGAGAAGGAGATTTGCTGAAATGGGAGCCATATGTAAATCAGATTACAGAATGAAATGTACTCAATGGTCCAACAAGGTAATGTTACCATGGTTCAGAACACTGACGGTAAAAGCGCCTTTAAAGACATAAACATGGTGGATATCCAGAATCATTTTAAGGTGCTTTTGCATGCGAGTGTTCTGAACACGTAGTCTCAACAACTTCAACTATGCCTAAAATTGAGAAAGTTTTCACCATAAAGTGCAAAATCTGCCTGTGAATTACAAAATTTGCAGGCAAATTCTGCCATTCACTGCAATTCCATCATTCAAGGGTGAAAGTCCACACTTTGTGGATAAATTCTGCTCTTCACAGATTGCGCTACCTTATGGATTAATTTAGGAACCAATTTAATCAGCTTTGCACATCTCTAATAAGAGAACTCCTTTTGAAGATACTGCTTAATGTGCAGAGTGGAGCATTGTAGGTTAATAAATATGGTGTTAATTCACTTCCCAGATTAGCTGGGTCTGCAAGCAAATGTTTATACAACATCAGACATTTGTGTAACCTGGACATGCAGCTAAAACTACAAATGATTGGTCAGTGTCTGTTTCAGGAGTATGTGGCACTCTAAACACAACTCAAAAACCCTAGTACTTTGTGAGCAAACAGGAAGATCAGATAAGAAGAATAATAATCATCATTTATATTAGCTTTTCATACAAATTGTATCCCAAAGGACTTTGCAAGCAATGAGAGACTTGTAGTGAAGTGACTGAATGTGTAGTGGCAGCCATTTCACACATCAACACCCACACACAGCCTTGGACAATTACATTAACTGATTTTATGGGAAGGGTATGTTGGCCAGAACAACGGGACAATCCCTACTCATGAGGCCTTTCTTATCAGCATGGCAACAGGGTACACTAAAGGTGGTTAGGAAACAAATGTTTATTCCAGATTATATAATAGATGCTTTTATAAACATTACAAAATGGAAATTGTCATCTGCACAGGTTTCACCTTTAAAAGGATACGTGTATATCAGCGATTATGTAAACTAGTTTTAAAATAGAGAGCTAAAGTTTCCACAGTGTCCTAGGGAGAATCAGGCATCTGTGTTGCAGTATTTGCAGAACCCTTGAATACCTAAATTTGCATGGGATGTATTAGGACTCAGTAGTCATGGAAAATTAGGAGTCAGGAATGTGCATAAAACATAAATGAATAAGTGAATGATACTGGCCAAGAAGAATGTATTACCATATTAGAGACTCAATAACACTTGTTTCTAGAATGCCCATATATGCACCAGTTTTGGTCTTACTTACTTTGTGTAGTAATTACTGTATGTGGAACTAGTGCTGGGCATTTTGGAAATAAATGGAAAAATACCAGGCTGCTACCTTGCAGGTGTTATTTATTTATTTATTTATTTATTTAGCTTTTGTTGACCGGGTAAGTGCACTAGACAAATCCTGCCTATTTTCAGGCACGACCGGAGGAGGGATACAGATGAATGCCAACTGATCTTGAACCAGATTAAGCTGTTGGTGGTATTGGTATGGTTTTGAGCCATATTAAAATACTACACATGGCAGGCAACATGTTCATGGGTGATGCAACAAAAGCAGGTCTCATATTCAGAAATAGTTATGAATACTGTAATAGCATTAGAAAATGTATATAAACAAGGTGAGAAAATGTACTCAAAGTCCAAGGTAAGAACTATGTAAGATAAAAGCATTTCCTTTTTCCAATACGAAAAGATTATTATAAGATTAATTGTGGTAGCAGAAGACACACAGTCAGTTTGTAATGCAAGAAATAGGTGGAATTGTCTAAATTTGTTTATCTTTTTATTTCTATGATAATTTTGTTTGTATTACGAGGGAATTGTATGAAATGTAATTTATGTCTTGTGTTTTCTTTTATCAATAAAAAATTCCGTACTCTTGTGAAAAGTGCCTTGGGTTCTTTTATTTCCACCTGGACACCCACGGAAAGCACCAGAGATGGCACGGAGGAATCTTGGTTTAATGTTTCATCCGAAGGACAGCAAACCCTAACAGTACAGCACAAAAGTGTTACAGCAGTGTTGAGTGTAACATGTAGAAACAGTGGACAATAATAAGTGCGGGTTAAAAAGTAAACAAGTGCTTATGTGAAAGGAAAGGGTGAAAGGGGAGGGAGGGTGAGGTGGGGAAAGGGGAAGAGTCATGTCCATGGAGACCCCTCAGGGTGAGAGAAACCCTGCAATGGGACTGGTAGGACCAAAGAGAAGGAGGATAATGCAGTGTCCCAGAGAGACCCCTTTGGATGGTGGGGGCAGGAGTAGATCAGAGATACAAGCCCCTTGGGTTGGTAAATGAAGGTGAGGGTAGAGAGGTAGGGTTTGTCCAGGGCTTAGAGGAGGGAAGTCAGGAGGGACATGGCAGGAGCAGCTAGGTACAAGGTAATTATTGAGGAAGAGCGGATTTGAGGTGGGAGGAATTCCACATTTTGGGAGGCAGTGAGGTAACTGGATTGCACGATTTGTGTGGATCTGTGGGGGACAACCAGGGTATGGGAACTGGATGATCTAAGGAATGGGAGGAAGGGATATAGGGATATAGTCATTGCAGGTACTTCTTTTGCCATTTATTAGCTAATATACTACAGATTGTCAGTTATACCAGTTGTTGCAGTGATGATGTGCACATTACAGTGTTTAAATTGAATGTTGAGATACTTTTACATTGCTTGTAGCTCCAAGAGGTCCTCAGGTCCTGAACAGGAATTTCACTGTATATGTGAACTGTGATTTGGTTAATTAATACATAGAAACATACATAGACTATGTTGGCAGATAAGGATCAGTTAGCCCACCTTGTCTGCCCATTTCTACTAGCTATACTGATACCGTAGACCCTATCCAGTCTCCAGCTACCTCCCCCACTGCTTCCCTACTAAGATTCCCATGTGTCTACCTCATGCATGCTGGAAGCCACCACTGTTTTGAGCCCCACTACTTCTGCCAGAAGACTGTTCCAGGCATCCACCACTCTTTCAGTGAAGAAGTAGAAGTACTTCCTACATCCCTCCTACTGACACTAACGCAAAGCTACAACCTGCACCAGACCCTAACTGAACCCACTAGAACTGCCCCTACTCTAACTACCTCCACCCTCTTAGACTGGGTCCTGGTCAATCGCCTTGACCACGTCAGTTAACTGTAGGCAGCCTGGCTGATGCTATCCAGACCACTCCCCACTTTCTGTGTAAGTCCAGTGACTGCCTCCCACCCCGTCCATGCTACATCCCACAACTACCAACCGCCCAATCTGGACATGGAGCTTTCCTCTATGATGTATCCTGTATCAACTGGTCTGATATCTCTCGCTCCCCATGATGTTCAAAATGCCCTGACTATCTTCATTAATAAGTTTACCGCACTCCAGGATAAACATACCCAAGATCACCAAAAGGGTCAGGGATAAACAAACAAGATGGTTACATAAGGACCTGCTGGCAAACCTGAGCACCTGGGACAAACTGCTGTGGAAGAAGTATAAAGTGTCAGACTACCAGTTGAATACAATACTTACAGGGCCTCTAGGAGTGCCTGTAAGAAACAAATCAGAACTGCAAGAGCATCTACTGTAAGGAACTACTCACAAACTGCCGGTGACCCTAGAAAATTCTGGACGCACATTAAGACCTTTCTGGGGGTATCCAGTTGTTGACCCCAGGATATGATCCTAAATGGTGTGCACTGCAATGACTGGAACACCATAGTGAATGCCTTCAACAGTCTATTCATGGACCTGTCTCGGTATACGCGTCCTTCATCTCACCTCCCACAGCATCCACTCCTTCTGCACTCCCCAGGGATCTGCATCAGATGCTGGCCACTGCCAGCAAACTTCTACCCCTCCCTTTCTACTTTAAAGCTATAACTAGGTCTGAGGTCCATAGGTATTGCAAAACACATCTGACAACACTAGCCCTGGCTCAGACTCACTCGAACCACAACTCCTGAAGCTAGCGGCTCCGCTGATAGCCTTGCCTCTAGTTAAGATTTTCACTCTGTCTGTCTGTCTTTTGGCATTGTCCATGATCTCTGGAAGATTGCCAGATTCGCCTATCCTTAAAAAGGTGACCCAAAAGATATTAACAATTATAGGCCCATAGCCATACTCTCTGTGCTAAGCAACTACTGGACAAACTTGTTGCAACCCAAACCATTGCCTATCTCACAAAAAAATGACCTCCTCTCAGACACTCAGCATGGTTTCAGAGAAGGGCACAGTATCTCAACTGCTATTCTTAAATTCTCTACTGATGTACTCTGCAACATGGACAAAGGCTTACTCACTGGCGCAGTTTTATTGATCTTACCAAGGCTTTCAGTCTTCTTGATCGTCCCTGCTTCTCTCAACCCTGCATAGACTTAACTTCTCAGCCTCAGTAGTTGATTGGTTTAGCAATTACTTATCAAACAGATTACAACTTGTTAAATTCAACTCCGCTCTCTTGGATGTGGCCAGCACTGACATTGGTGTACCCCAGGGCTCCATCCTGGGACCCCTTCTTTTCACTCTATTCATGAACAGCATTGATTCTGCCATACCCTACTGCTCAGCGATCGCTGATGATCTCATACTCTACTCCAGTGCTGACAAAGTTAACACCATCAGCGAAAACCTCTCCTCGGATTTCAGGAATGTGCAAACATGGCTAAATGCTAATAAGCTCATCCTCAACACTACAAAGACCCAAGCCCGTGCTATTTGGCACTGCCCCCAAACTTAGGGCCTGCAAGGAACCCCTTCTAGTCCATGAAACTGGGGTCTCTCATCAACTGTGTCACATCCTTCAAATACCTGGGAGTCCTCCTTGATAAATCCCTTGACTTTAGTCTACACATCCAGTCAACCTGTAAACTACAAATGCCAAACTTGGAATTGCCTACAAGACTAGTCACCTGCTAACACCATCCACTAAATTGGCCATTGCCAAGGTATTCTGCTTCCAGCGCTAACATATGGTGTCACCACTTTGCTAAGGCCCATAAGACCACTCTCCATAAATGGGATGTTGCATATAACAACATATGTCGGTATGCCTCCTCCTCACACCGCCTCAAGCACCACTGCACACTGTATAGTGACCTAGGCTGGCTCTCTCCTAGTGCCTACCGACTTTACTCCTAGGGACCCTCACAGACTCTGTAATCCATAACCAACCCCCTCCTACCTTGCAGCCCTACTGGTTCCACAGACACCAGCCCATGGACTATGCTCAGCAAATAAATCTCTACTTACCGTGCAAGGTGTCTCACCTCAAAAGGCTCTGGAGCATTTCACTGCACTGCCCCAGCCACCTGGAACTCCCTCCTCCCTCCTGCCCTGAGGCAGGCTAACTCCCACCAATCTTCAAAAAGAACTATATCGCCATCTATCCAGGACCCTTGCACATGCTTTGATCCCACTTAATGCCTCACAGCCAGCCACCCTATTTGCGCCCAGGTCTCTGTTGTGTAGCCATAAAATATCTTCATAGCTGCCACTTAGCCCAGTCTTAGCTGCTGTTTGCATGAACTAATTGGCACCTTGTGCCTAGCTATATGTAATATCTAAAGTACTGTCTTGATTTGTATTCTTTTCTACATGTCCTATTTACTATGTATTGTTAATTTTCCATCTCATTTTATGTATGTATTCTCCCGGGTCATACCTGAAAATAGTCAACTTTGGCTAGTGCACCCAACCCAGTAAACAAAACTAAATAAATAAATAAAACTGCCCCTTCCATCCTCATTGCATGGTCCCTTGTTCTTGTGCATCTTCTCCTCTGAAAATACTCCTCTCTCTGCTTTATTCTCCTCTGTGAAGTATTTATAGGTCTCTATTTGTCCCCACTGTCCCTCTTCACTACCAGGGTGTACATATTCAAGTCCTTTAGTCTCCTCATAGGGCTTCTGATGCAGACCCTGAACCATTTTAGTTACCCTCCTCCGAACAGACTCTAGCCTCCCTATATCCTTCCTGAGATGTGGGGCCTGATTTTCAAAGGGCAGTGCCGGACTTGTGTCAAGCTGTCTGTCAAACCCTTTGCTTTGGCATTGCTGCGTCAATCATCTTTGCCACAGTGCCCTATTTTAGTAGGTCATGCACAATCACGGCACATTACCTGATTTACGGCATCTTGCGCCAAATATCAGGTGCAAGCTAAATAAAAAAGGGTACCCAGGGTTGCATAAGCTTGACCAGAAGATGTTGGTCTGATTTGTGGTGGTTGGCGCATGGGATCGAAAATCGATCTCCGACCAGGACAATGCCAGAGGCCTCATGCGCCATATGCTTGGTGCATGCGGGCCTGCAGACATTCAGGGCTGTTTAAAATCTGGCCCATAGTCTCCTGAACTGGACATTGTACTCCATGTAGGGCCTGGGCTTTAAAATAAATACAAGTTAAACAAAAAGGATGGCATATGGTCAGTAGGGCCATCTCCAGAATACTAAGTAGGGTTGAGCAGAGTGGATGGGTCAGTGTGTCTTTTGTTGCTGTCCTGTTCTATGTTTCTGTACTTATGTCATTTATTTTGCACTTACTGTGTATTTCCTTGAGAACAACTTTGGGTATCAAGGAGCAGGACAACAAACAAAACTATATATACAACCTGACAATGCACTATTTGTCGTTATGTAAGCTGTGGTCATACAAGTATTGTGCTTTATACCTGGGTCATCCTGAAAATGATGCGTGTACTCAATAGATTTACCTGGTTAACAAAACAAACAAACAGACAAACAAACTGGAGTGGGGTCAAAAGGGTTCGGTGTGCATGTTTTGTTTTCCTAGCTATACCCTTATTTGAAATGTCACATTTGAGTTAGTTTGAGAGGTTCACACTGACTTGAATATTGATTCTCTGACCCAGAGTGGGTCTGTATTAGAAATAAATTGCTTTGAAGCTTCATTTCCTGAAGTCAGGAGCCTGTTTCTGGTGGCAGTCTCTCTGTCCTACTAATGTTGTTGCCACTGGATCACATTACAGCCAAGCAATGTTCATCCTGGTTTTTCTCAATATTATCGCACCACAAAACATTTTAGGAAAAAAAGACTCAATATCATTCCTGTCCTAAGCTGTATAAGCTTTCCACTTGAAATAATTTAATATACTTTAATGCTGTGGTGGAACTTGGCAGGTATTCACTGGTATGGCATTTCAGCACTTTGATTTATACGAGCTGATGCAGTAGTGTAAGCTGTGGAAAGGCACTGACGTCTTTTTTTGGTCATTTTTAATACAGTTTTGTAGGAGCTTTAGCGAGTCATGAAAGATGCCAGACTGATAGCACTTCAGACTGAAGTCCTCTGTTTTCCTCAAACAGGTAAAGCCTGAATGGACATACAGTATCTTCACACTGCCCTCCTGGGTCCCAGGGTTCCCCAGTTTGCCATAAAGAACTCTCTTCTAATACATGAGTGGGTAGTTCAGACTCCATACACATTCAGTTCCACATTCAAGACCCTCATGCAATAGTGCAAAAAGCATGCTAATTAGTGCCCATTGTGATGCAAAATCCCAATAACTGTAGCTCGCTCAACTATAGTGATTTATAAAATTGGTAGGTGATATCCTGCATCTTGATTGGCTAAAACTTGTTAGTACCCATTGGATTGGGAGATCACAACCAATGGAGTACGAACAAGTCCTGGTACCAGCCTACCTCAGTACCACAAATATCAGTGTGCACTCTCAGTACCTTCTAAAAACTCCTGTTCATCAGCTATTCTTGCAGCGTTCTCTTCGGTAGCTTCCAAAGACTGCTGCATTTTAACATGCTGCACAGGAATTATTTTATCATTCTTCACATCATGTTCTTCCTTTTTACATATTTTTAACAACTTAAAATTTTTCTTTCAATGTGGTTTTCAAAATACTCATTTTATAAGTACAATAAGACATGCCAGGGTGTTGGCTGTGGTGTCCAACAGCACATACAGAGGCTGAAGGCACTTGGCCTGCAGCCCATGTATACTATGCCCTGGGTGTGTGTGTTTGTGACACCACAACCAACACCCTGTTGTGACTCATTGCTTACATATTTTCCATTCTTACATTTATAATGAGCTACATGGAACCTTTTCATAACCCAACTAGCCACTTCATGGCAGCACAAACTAGGCTCACGTTATTTTATTTCATTGCACTCTCATTAGCTACAGGTGATGGCTGGACCACACATGAGAGTATTTTTGAGAAGTTCTTGAAGCTAAAATAATTTTTTTAAAAGGATAGCACCCAGCTGAGGCAAAGCTGCACTGTGTATAAGGCTTATTGAAACTGATTAAATATAAACATGTGATACCGATAAACCTGGAAAAACACAGGATATGTTCTGATAATATGGAAGAGCATGAACCTCCTTATAAATTGCAATAAAATGAAATAACATCAACACAACATTGGGACGAAGGGGTGAGCTGGACCACAAAATGTGAACCCCATTTTCCATGCAGCTTGTTAAGAATGAGGAATAGAAATAATATAACTATCGTGAGCCCCAATTATTAGGATTTTGTTACTGACAGTGTCGGTTGCGGAGTCTTCAAGATCAAGATAATTTTTGGGCCCCATTTCTGAGAGACTTAGGTACCTGGATACCCAGCACAGAGATACAGTTGTTTTGTGATGCAGACATCTGTCCACCAAAAGTGGGCTGAAGCCACTAGAACTCATTTCACATCTGCCCTAAAAGCTATCAGGCAGTAACCTATGGACACTATCGACCTGGGTCAGACCAAACATGAAAAGCTGAAAAATGCACTGCTAGACTGCTGGGTCATCCGGCCTCTGAGAGGAGTTCAAGTCTTACTGAAGAGTTCCCACACCTTTGGTCGGATTACTGATAATTAAACATGTGCACTTCATCCACTGCAGGGAGGAAAAATATGGCATGGTGTCAGAAAGTTCAGTTGTAAAGACAGAGGTGGAAGGAAGTGAAAGCATGGAGAGCCAGGGACAGATGAGACATCCCAGCCACAGATTTCTGACCCATATTTCTAATGACTTCATTATTTTTATTTTATTTAGTTTTGTTTACGGGTGGGTGCGCTGCCATAACGATGACTGTTTTCAGGCACGACCGGGAGGTTATAGGGCAGACATTGCAGGTATAACAAACAGTAGATTACATCGAGATACATAAACAAGGTGTTGTGAAACATTAAACAATAGGTAGTAGCACAGGTAGTATACAGGGTATTTTGAAAAACATTTAATAATAAGCCAAGCATTACAGGTAGTACACAGGGTGGTCCTGGTAGGATCATAGAGGTTTTACAGTCATAGCATGATGAAAAACATACAGTAGGAAGAATACTGCAGTAGTACTCCTGAAAATATGATTTAGAAAATACAACAGAAATAGATAAATAAAAATGTGGTCAAATACTGACAAGTGCAGGGATAATGGGCAGGAAATGGCAAGATTGTGAACAGTATGGATAACTGCAGGTCAGGATAAGGAAAGGTAGGAGTATAGGATAGGTTATTGAATTAGGCTACACTGGGTCATCATTGTTCATATTTGGATTACTGCCCCCCCACCAAAAAAAAAAAAAAGATTAGTGACATCTATATATCCTCAGTCAATATGCATTAGCTTTTCTGGGTGTAGTAACTCCTGCAGCAGAAAGTCAATATTTCAAACCATTTAAAACTTGAGGTTGGGTGTCATTACTGTCTGACTCTTGCATGGGTCCGTGACTGTACAAATCAAGCACATGGATAACAATGGTAAGTGATAAGCTACGACAGGGTGTGCATTCTAGGATTTTAATGCACATCCCAGGGTGTATAGTAACTAGAGATGTGCTGAAGTTTTAATTCGCCTGCAAAGTTGCCACAAAGTGGTCGAAATTACATCCTTGGAGTTTTGCAAAGTTTTCATATCCTCAGCACCTTTGGCTTCACCCGAAATTGTGAAGTTTTCCATGTGAATGGCAGAATTCCACATCACGAAGTGCAGAAATTTGCCCAGAAATGGCGAATTTTGGCCACGGATGGTGGAGTAATCACCATTCTTGGGTAAATTCACGCCATTTGTGGGGAAATTCTGCACTTTTAGGTGGCATTCCACTGCTTGTGGCAAAATTCTGCACTTCACATATCAATCTGCAGTTCGTGAATTGTGCTATATTTGTGGAGTAAATTTAGCTAGCTTCACCCATTTCTAGTAGTAAGTCATAAAAGTCGAAGGCTGAGTGTCCTTACACCTCTGGGGAATGCTTTAAAACCTATGATGCACACCTGGAGGCACTTATTACACTTATAAATGGCTCTATGTTTTTTTTGGGGAGGAAAATGATTTGGCACCTGACCATGCATTTATAAAGATTTAATGTACAGTCAGGTTACGTCTCTCACCAGTGAAATTTCTAGATTTTTTCCTGCCATTTATAATATTAAATAACATTTAGCAATAGGCTGGAATTGTTCAGGTAGGAAATGGACAGATATGATGGGTTATGAGTCTTTCTTTCTGTTCGCACTTTTCTGTGTTTATGTTTCTAAATAGGCTGTGATCCAGTGCCAAGGACTCCCTGCACTGATGACTGAAATAATTTCCTCATCACTAACCTTCTTTTTTGCTGAGCCAGGCTCAATGTTCTTGAATGGCCTTTCCTTCCATTTAATAATGAACCAATATAACTTGGGGCCCTTTGGAAAGAAAGGAACAAACACATTAACACATGACGACACAAAGATCTGCAACAGGGCTGATACACAAGATGGAGTGGAAAGGATGAGAAGGGACTTGGCAAGATTGGAGGAAAGGTCAAATGTATGACAGCTTAGATTCAATGCAAGAAGTGCAAAGTAATGTACCGGAAACAAAACCCAGGGAAGAGTACACAATGGGGCTGAGATACTGACAACAACAAAAATGGAAAGGGACCTGGGGTAGTCATATCAGACAACCTAAAGGTGGACCAGCAATGTGAAAAGGCAGTAAGGAGGGCTGGGGACACTGGGATGCATAGGAAGAGGCATCACAAGTAGAAACAAGAAGTTGTTATCCTTTGTACAGACAGTTGGTGAGACCCCATCTGGAGTACTGCATGCAGTTCTGGAGACCCCATCTCCGCAAAGACATAGACAGGGTGGAGGCTGTCAGGAGGGCAACCAAAATGGTGCAGGGTCTGCACCAGAAGACATATGAAGAGAGAATAAAGGAGCTTAGTATGTATACCATTGAGGAGAGGAGGGAGAGGGGGACATGATAGAAACTTTCAAGTACCTCAAGGAATCAACAAAGTCCAAGAGGAGCATCTTTCAGAAAAAGAGATGTGCAAGAACAAGGGGCACAATTTGAAGATAGAGGGTGGACAGCTCAGAGGTAATGGGAGGAAGTATTTTTCATGGAGAGGGTTGTGGATGCATGGAACAGCCTTCCTGGGGAGGTCGTGGAGTCAAAAACAGTGGGGTAATTCAAGAATGCATGAGACAGACATAAGGCAATTCTAGTGGAGGTTAGGAGGAAGTAGGCTGTTGGTTAACTAGGATCTGCAGCTTATCCATTAGATAGGGAAATGGGCAGGCTAGGTGGGCCAAGCAGTCCTTATCTGCCATCAAATTCTATGTTTCTATTAACTGGTGCATTTTTCTCACATTTTCCTGCACTAGTGGAATGGGTTTCTCAGTTATTCTGCAGAAACTTGACACGCTCTTTAGGAGCAAAGGCTATATATATCCCATTGCCTACTAGACAGAACAGCATTGTGAAAATGATCATCCCATCTTTCAGCTATATGGACATGGTGTGCACTGCTGCCCAATCTGCCCTTGCCAAGCTGGGAACCCTTTTCTGCATCTTCTGTTATTTTACCCTTGACTGCCCGGCACCCGGCACTGTTCCCTTTACTTGTCCCTCTCGATGTCTGCCACCAGCACAAAAGTCTGATTTGGTTCCTCCCTTGCAACCACAGCTCCTCCTCTTCTGCCCGCCTCCTCCTGCCCTCTTCAATCCACTGACCTTCGCTACTTCTCTCTTGTGCCAAGACATCAGAAGGGCTGGCACAAAATTTGTTCTGTGCTGTTTACAAACACTGAAGCAAAGGACAAGAGCTTGTACTTTCTGTGTTGCATGCCCAACGGACCCGCCAGCTTCAACTCAATAGCACCACTCACTGACCTGCAACCAGTTTTACAAAATGTTTTCTGTTTTATAGCTGCTTACTGAGAACTGTCAACAGATGAAAGTGGAACACATGGCACACATGTTCGACAACGCGCATCTAATGGCGCCAAAGTGTCCAAATGTTGCAAAACAGCAACACTTTGATGTCAAATCTGAAGTTGCCAAAAGCTAGAGATTTGTGGCCCTTTTAGAGGTGCTGCTGATCACATTGCCCACAGAGAGTCCTGCCCCAGGATTTTCTGTGTTCTGGATGTTTTATTGGATTATTTAGTTTTATTTATTTGTTCTAGGATTACAAATACCTTTGAGCCGAGGCTCTTTACAAAAGTTCCACATCATTGGTACAATTGAGACAAACATAAGTAAAGATAACAGTTTATAAAATTAAAAAAAAACACATAGTCTTGTAGGAAAAAAAGAACAATAAGGTGAAACTTTGGGGAGGAAAGGAAAGGAGGAGGGTGAAATCAGGAAGACTAAGTGGATGGGAGAAAAGGAGGTAGGTTGGGGAAAAGAGAGAGGAGAGGTGGAAGGCGGTAAGAATAGAGGTAGTGCAGCCGGGTGGCATTTGTCATGGGCCAGCAGGGAGGTGAAGATAGAAGGGGGGGTGCTGGCAAAGTGCAGGAGTAGATGTGGATCTAAAGGGCATCTTCAGCTATGGAACCAAAAGACATGTTTAGCCACAACAGTCACAGAGGTTGGAGGCAGTGAGTGTTAGGCTGGCCGAGTCTTAAAGTGCTGAGCAATAGTGAGGTGAGATGTAGCTGGGAAGACCGTTGTACCAACTGGCAGCCGGTAAGCAAAGGATCTTTGGCCTTGTGTTGTGCGGCAATGCGGGATTTGCAGAAGCTGAGGTTTGATCCCTGGTATGGCGGGTGTGGATTCTCGGTTGTATGAGGGCACAGACTCAGAGGCGCAAGGCCCAACAAGATTTTCTTAGTAATACAAGTTTGGTGTTTTATTCGATTGGCAAGATTCAACCATCCAGTTTGAGAATAGAGGTACAGGTGTGAGTTAGGCATTGGGAGCCAGTGACAAGTCGACAGGCCTTGTTGAGGGCGGTGGATACACGCTTGAGTGTGGTGGTTGTAGCAGAGCTGAAAATGACAATGCCATAATCAGTGATGGATATGATGGAGCTCTGGACAGCCACAACGAGGGCTTGGGTGTCAGGTGTTTCCTATGATGGAACAGCAGGCATGCCGGGAGTTAAGCTGGCGACATGGTCGATGTGGGCAATGTAGGAGAGGTGAGGGTCAAGGGTGATCCTGAGGTATTTAAAGTTTTGACCGGTTTCAGTGCGGCACCTTGTCTGGTGATAACGGAGAGTTGGGAGTGCTTATG
Organism: Neoceratodus forsteri; assembly: GCA_016271365.2. Classification (NCBI taxonomy): domain Eukaryota; kingdom Metazoa; phylum Chordata; order Ceratodontiformes; family Ceratodontidae; genus Neoceratodus; species Neoceratodus forsteri. The sequence continues at coordinate 35,502,971 of JADMNL010000029.1, read as the reverse complement.
TTTATTATGGGAGCTGCTGAAGATCATGGCCTGTTTTTTTTTTTTTTGATTAAGGATCAGTTTGTGCTTTGTGAACCAATTCTCAACCAAGGAGAAGCCGAGTTGGAGATTTTCTTGCAATTTCGCTGGGTCCTGGTGTGTGGCAAGGATTACTGCATCATTGGCATACAGGGTGTTATGTTCAGTGCAGGAGTCCAGTAGGGTGTTAAGGAACAGGCTGAAGAGTAGGGGCCCAGTATTGAACCCTGGGGTACCCAGAGAGGACAGGTTTGGAATCAGAGTGCACATCCCGATTTTTACATGCTGGGAGCGGTTTCAAGATAGCTTTTGAACCAAGAGATTGAATCATTGGAGAGACCAGCATTTTTAGTTAGCTCAGCAGGAGGGAGTGGTGGACAGTATCAAAGGCTTTGGTCAGGTCAATGAAAATAGCACCAGTTAGTTGTCCATTGTCAATTATGTTTTGTTTGTAGTCAGTATTACGTTTGTTCAGGATTTATAGGGTTATAGTAGGTCTTGTTTAACTTTCACAGTATTGTAAAAACCTTGTAAAAAGAATCTTTCATAAACAGTATGTTTTGCTAAGTAAGTCAGACTGGTGGATCCCAGGTGCATGACAGCGCTAGTGAAAATGTTTTGAGTGGGTAGATGTATGAGGCTGACGAGTCTTGCTACCTGTGATGCATGGATGTTAAAGGCTTCATTTCCACGAGGACATAAAATCTGCACTTTGTTTTCAAAGTCTGCCTCTGTATTTAGCAACCATTTATTGGAAAAATGTATCCTCACAGGCTTTATTTTCTTAAGAAAGCATGTTCAAATTATTTTTGAGAAACATGCAAAATGACAGTCATTTTCCTGTCCATATGGCACTTAAAGAGCTTCTGTACTGGCTGGATTTAATGGTAAATTTCAGAAGCAGTCAGCTATCACTTCTTATATCTGAAGTACTGTTTTCTTTTTGTTTTGCTAATTGGAAGATTTTCTATCTACTGTACTTGGTGTGATGTGTTGAACAGCATTCTTCCTGGAGGCTGACATTTGTCAGTTCTATCCCTCACTATACATCATCAGCATTCTGACTTCACTGACAGTAACATCACTAGTAACCAAGAATTGCCACCAAACCTCTCAGCATTAAAAATCATTGTACTAGCCTTCAAAATTCAGAGCAAATGGCCAGAACGTGTAGCACTTTCTTATTTTAAAGAATACTGTGTTGCGGAATAGCGGCCCCATATGTTTAGTGTTAAGTAATGTTTTATCACGTTAGTTCAGTGTTTTAATACTTTGTGTCTCCAGAAATACCTCTAACATTCTGAGGAATATCAGTTAACCTTAGTGAAGCAAGGGTAAATTTGAGTGCAAAATTCATAGTGCTATGCCAAATTCATAGCAGTTGACAGGTATGATCGCAGTCTCCTGTTGCTTGATTGGCAACCTTGACAAATGTTACCATCAGGCAGCAGGGCTTGTGATGTAACCTTGAGTGAGGTCACATTTTGATGATGTAGTAGGAGGAACAGAACTAGATATGTCTGCTTCCAGGTAAAGCACTGCTTTCCAGATCATGTTCAGTATTATTAGGCAGAGAACCATCTAATGAGTACAGAGAAAAGAAAGAAAAAAAACACTTCAGAAATAAAAAGTAATATGGGACTACTTAAAAAACCTAACATTTTTGTTATTTATTTGGTGCTACGTGTCGTTAAGGTACTGGGTGTTACTAACTAATGTGGTATGAGGACATTTTGTATAAGGCACCTTGGGATTTTCAAAGGGCAACTCAGGGTTTGCGCCAAGCCCCTGTGTTAAACCTTATTTTTTGACATAGCTGTGCCCAAACACTTTTGCTGCAACTGTGCCCCATTTTAGTATAGCAGGTGCAGTCATGACAGTTTTCTCACTTTATGGCAGCTTGCGCCAAATGTCTAGCAAGCCCTGTGTAATGGGTACCCAGGATTAATGCAAAGCTAGACCAGCAAAGGCTGACATAACCAGCGCGGTGCACAGGGATAGAAAATCCTAATTGCCGGCTGGGAGAATGCCACAGGCTCTGGGCACCATATGTTTGGTGCACCCAGTTCTTCGGCACTTGCAAGCATTTGAAAATGCGACCCTTGAGACTGGAACAAATTACCTGAACAATTCAGACCAAAGACCAAACATGCATAGTGTAAAATGTTGCTAGCAATGCACATAAAACAAAGTTGTTACATGAGTTAGTTTACACAGGACATTCAATTACTACAAAGTGAGTAGAATAGAGCACAAGACCATTCTCGCTAGTGATGTTTAATATGAAAGATTTTTAACTACTGCAGCATGACAGCACAAGAGGGCCCAAAGGAAGGCTTAAGGCAGTAGGATGATGTGCCACATAATAAAATCAGACACCACTATATTTACTGATAAGTGCCTTTTTCGACCTAAGGGGTCATAATATCAGGTAATCTAGAATCCACAGTACACTGCAACAAAGCAGTGAGAAAGGCAGACTGAATGTTGGGACGTATAGGGAGGGAGGTCAGTAGTAAATGCTGGAGGTAATCCTCCTACTCTACAGGTCACTGGTGAGACCGAAATGCTGGCAAAGATACTGGGGTCCACACACACTGAACAAAGACTGCAATAAAGTGGAAGCAGTACAGCCAAGGCAATCAAGATGATCCCACCAGCCGGTGGTGTTGAGGGTTAAGGCACTGGATGCCACCACCACACCATGCCAGCGACCTGGGTTGGGGAATGAGCCCAGGTGCTGGGGTTGGCAGGGAGAAAAAGAATCCAGCATCCTGAGGACAGCTCTCCTCTCCCTGGGAGGGATCCAGGGTTTTCCTGGCACAGTAGAGACCACTGGTGGAGACTGGAAGTACTACTAGTGTGGGAACAACATCAGGGATGAGCGCAATGGACATCTATGGGGTAGCCCCGTGCCAACGCCATTGCACAGCTGCACCGGAGGGCAAGCAAAAGACAAAATTCCCATCCCAGAGACAGGCGATGGCGCCTCTGTCCCCTGCAGCGCCACTCCCAACACTGGACTCTCCTCCCTCCAGGGCCGATTGCCTAGCTCAGCTCACTAGATTTAGATAGAGCACCCTGGGAGGATAGGGTGGCCCCACCTTGGGGGGCTCAGAGCAGGGAGTTCATTGGGTTGGGCAAGGAGAAGGAGGAGGTAATGGTGGGAGGCAGAGCCTGTGGGAGGTAGTAGATGCCAAAGAGAGTTTTCTAGTGATGGTGCAGAAAGAAAGTTGACAAAAAAAAAGATCATCCCTGGGCTGTGGAACATGCCTTAAGGGAAAGCAGCAGGACTTAAACATGTTCACTTTGATAAAAAAGGAAAGAGGTCATATGATAGAAACCTACAAGAACCCATACTGGATAAACACTTAGACGACAAGGCCATATTTCCCTTGAGCACAGATACAGGGATGGGGAACTCACTGAAACTGGCAGGAGACAGATTTAAGAAAGATGTCCGTCAACACTTTTCACTGAAGGAGTGGTGGACAAGTGGAACAAACTACCGAAGGAGTGGTGAGGGCGAATCAGTGAGCTGCTCTGAGGGAAGGGGACAGGCATGTGGCCTTAGTTGGGGGGCAGAGTATGGAATGGGATGTCCACTAGGCCCATAGCAGAGTAGTCAGGCTGAGTGCACAGACTGGATGAGTGATTTGGCCCTTATTTGCTATCACCACCCATGTTTTTCTCCTGTTTTGGGATGATACTAGTCCTTTTTTGCCTAATTTCATGATCATTTTGCCTGTCGCTCTTCTCTTTTCTGATGAGACTAGCCCCATTTCTGCCAATTGGTCCTCATGACTCTAGACCTCAAAGCTGTGACCTCAGCCATGTTGGTCTTGTCCTTGTACATCACCACTGCAATCGCCAATAGGTATTTTGTAAATAACCTTCTGTATCATGCTGCACAGAACTATGCTATATGTATAATAGAGAATGATGTGTGATGAGGCTTCTTTTATATTTTATATTTAAATAAGTAGGTAACAGCCAATCAAGATGTAGTCAAAGGAGTTCTGTCTGCTTGCTGTCTACAAGGGCCAATAATCTGGCTGATATCTGTGGACAATAGCTATAAGTTTTGACTGGACAATGAGCTCTTCTTCCAGTATCCAAAATGATTATTACCAGAGCAAGTGCTCTTTGCCAAAGGCACATATGAGTGGTGCTGCCACATATGAGCAGTGCTGCCAAATTGCACATATGGTGTAGTGCTGCTAAAGGGCACATATGAGCAGTGCTGCCACATAATGAGCAGTGCTGCCAAATCACATATGAGTGGGCTGCCAAGCAATATATGAGCAGTGCTGCCAAAGGGAAACATATGAGTGGTGCTGCCACATATGAGCATTGCTACCAGTGGCACATATGAGCTGTATGCTGCCAAAGGAACATACGAGTGGTGCTGCCAAAGGGCACATATGAGGGTGCTGCCAAAGGGCACATATGAGCAGTGCTGCCACATATGAGTGGTGCTACCAAGGGCACATATGGCCCAGTGCTGCCACATATAGATGGAGTGTGCCAAGGAGGCACATATGGCGGTGCTGCCACATACAGAACAGTGCTGCCAAATCTGCACATATATGAGTGGTGCTGCCAAAGGAAAATATGAGTAGTGCTGCTAAAAAGGCACATACGAGTGGTGCTGCCTAAGGGCACATACGAGTGGTGCTGCCAAAGGCACATACAAAGTGGTGCTGCCAAAGGGCACATATGGCAGTGCTGCCAAAGGGCCATATGAGCTGGGTGCTGCAAATGGGCACACATGAAACAGTGCTGCCAAAGGCACATATGGCGGTGCTGCACATATGAGTGGTGCTGCCTAAGGGCACACACAAGTGGTGCTGCCAAAGGGCACATACAAGTGGTGCTGCCAAGGGGCACATATGGCGGTGCTGCCAAGGGCACATATGGCCCGGTGCTGCGAATGAGCTATCTGAGCAGTGCTGCCAAGGGCACATATGGCGGTGCTGCCACATATGGTGGTGCTGAAAGGGCACATATGAGGCAGTGCTGCCAAAGGCACTATAGCGGTGCTGCTAGAGGCACATATGAGCGGTGTGCTGCCACATATGAGTGGTGCTGGGGGAGGGCACATATCAGCTGTGCTGCCAAAGGGCACATAAGGTGGTGCTGTAGCATGGGAGAGACTGAGAGAGAAGGGTACAGGTGCAGATGTCAACAGCAGCAAACACAGGTTTGGCCTCGGTGAAGGCTGAAAAAGAGCATTCAGAAGGTGTAAAAGAACCCAGAGGGAAGAAGATAGGGAAGTGTATCTGGTTACAACGGAGGCAGGCAAAGCAGTAAGGAGTGCAAAGATGAAAATTGAGAAAAAAGTAGCGCAGGGAATAGCAAAAGGGGACAAATATATTTTTAGGTATGTTAGTGAGAAAAGAAGACCATGGAGGGATTGCAAGGTTAAGAGTGGAGGGGGTGACAGTGCAAAGGGATCAGCAAAAGCAAACATCTTGAACAAATACTTCTATCAGTATTCAAACAGAAGAGCAGGAGGAAGGACCTCGAAAAGGCACCAGGAGCTTTGAGGGAGGGAAATGCAATCCAGTCCATTTCTGAGGAAAAATGTGAAACCACTCACTAACCTGAAGGTGACTAAAGCTACAGGACCAGATGGGCTACATCCAAAGGTGCCGGGAGCATAAAGAGATACTGGCTGCACCTCTGACAGAACTATTTAACAGATCACTGGAGACCGGCAAGGTCCTGGGTGACTGGAGAAGAGGCAGATGTAGTGGCGATGTGATAGCAGGGAGGAGGCAGGCAATTATAGGCCTGTCAGCCTGACATTGGTGGTAGGATTAGCTCATGGAAATCCCACTAAAGGAAATGACTGTGGAACTCCTTGAAGCCAATGGATTACAGGATCCAAGGCAGCATGGGCTCACAGGAGAAAGGTCATGCCAAACAAATCTGGTAGATTTCTTGACTGGGTGACCAAGGAGTTGGATCATGTGGGGCAGTAGATGTGACCTCCCTGGATTTCAGCAATGCTTTCAACACTGTTCATAGGAGGCTGAGTAAGAGTCGTTGGAGAGCTTGGAGGTGGGAAATAAGGTGGTAACTTTAGTAAAAAAATTGGTTAGTGGACAGGACACAGAGGTAGTCATGAATGGAATTTGCTTAGAGGAAGGGAGGGTGACCAGCAGGGTACATCAGGATTAGTAATTGGACTGACCCTCTTCAATATCTTTGTTAAGTTATGTAGCAGAGGAACTTGGAGTAAAGGAAATTATACCAAGATCTGCAACAGAGTGGACACTGGAAGGGTGTGTGGAATGGATGAGTAGGGGTCTGAGAAGTCTGGAGGAGTGGTCTAGGTATGACAGTTGTGTAAAAAATGTGCAAAATAATGCACTTGGGCCGAAAACCTCGGAAGCAGTACAAAATGGGCAGAGTGATACTGACAAAGACCAATCAAGAAAAAGACCAAGAGAGTAATCATATCAGATGGCCTAAAGGTGGCCAGGCAGTGTGGCAAGGCAGTTGGACGGGTGAGTGGGATGCTGGGGTGGGGTGCAGGAAGGGTATCACTCAGCAGGAAGAGGGAAGTGGTCCTGCCCCTGTACAGATTGCTAGTAAGACCTCACCTTGAGTACTGTGTCCAGTTCTGGAGACCATATTTCAGGAAGGATATAGACAAAGTGAAGGTGATCCAGAGAAGTGCTACCAAAATGGTGCAGGGTTTGCATCAAAAGCTCTATGGGAATAGACTAAAGGAGTTAAACATGTACACCCTGGAAGACAGGAGGAGGGGGATATGATGGAGAGCTTTAAATACTGAGGATTAATAAGTACAGGAGAGGATATTTTTCAGAGAATGGGGGCATGATATGAAGTTGGAGGGGTTAAGTTTAAAAGGGATGTGAGGAAGTACTCTTCACAGAAAGGGTGGTAGATTCCTGGTGCAGCCTTCCAGCAGAAGTAGTAGGGGTGAAAACAGCTGAAGGGTTCAAAATGCCTGTGACAAGCACAAAGGGAATTATAGGGATAAGGAAGGTAGGGAAAGGGCTGGCTCCATGTACAGCAAGTGTTGTCTACAAAAGAAAAAAAGACAAGACCCAGACTGGGTGGGCCAAGTGGCTGTTATCTGCCATCACATCCTGTGTGTCTGTGTATGTTTCGTTTCTAATCTTTCTGGGCAAATAAAACAATTTCACAAAATATAAGCCTCTCCTCCCTCCTCCCACTCCAAAAAAACCCTGTCAAACCAAAGTTCAGGACAAGTCAAGCCACTGTGATTCACATTAAATATCAGTACCGGCCTATGGACAGATGTGCTTATAATGGATACTGGGCCTAATTCCCACATTTTGCAAGCCAATTAAAGCCGTTGGTTCTTAGTGTTAGGAATTGGTAAGACTAACACTGCCACTTGCTGAATCTGCTTGCTGAAGTATTGAACCCCAGCTGACTTCCAAGATGCCTCACAGTTGTTGTAGCTGAGCGCCACTATTTCTCATGAAGTCCGCAATTCTGAATCAAGACGCAGCACAATCATGGAGGCACTGCCAAGTAAAATGCTACTCCACCCCAGATAGTTTATGCAGTCTTTCAGAAATAACCTCCCCAACTGTGGCTTGTGACAGCAAAAATTATCTGAGTTTTTGGAGCATGTCTGCTAGTTCTTTAGGAGCATAAGTTTATTGACTCTTCTTTTCAAAATTCACAATAACCACTCTACTCAAACACTATTAAGCTAAGCTGAGAAATGTGGCGCATTCCCCAGTTGTGCAGTACTCTAGACCGTTTTCACCAAATTTCCCCACCCTCCCATCTGACCACCTCAGCTGGGCAGTAAACCCAGCCACTATACCAGCCTACTTCCTTGAATGTTACGTCATTGAAAGCTATTTTGCAATAGTTATTTTGTTTTTCCAAAAGTGGATGCCCTGTAAAGATTTTTGTGCAAGTTTCTCTTGCAAAACCATGAAATCTGCAGTTTGTGTTGTTGCATGCTGGTGTAGCTGACACATCTCCTGCCCCAGTGCTGTAGATTTGAATTCATCCTGACACTGTTTGTATCTGCCACACTTTACCATTCTGTATATTCTTAGTTGTTTTGTTTCTCTTGTATATTGTATGTCAGTTTGTACACTGCTGACGTTTTGTATTGCTGTACTTTATCACCACTGTTTTACCTTTATAAATTTTGTATATCTCATATATTGTCTCCTTGCTGCCTTTCCCCAGGGTTGCACCTGGAAATGAGCCTTGGCTTGGTGTGCTTTTTCGGTTACCAGTTTTCAATAAATAAAATAATCATGCGTCGTAAAGAAGAGTACAGATGTCTTTAGGCATGTTTACACTGCCACCTTTGTGGCATATCAGCCCTGCTGCGCATGGGTTGGTGCACAGAAAAGTCGCAGCGTGGACACACACCAGACCATGCTAGAAGTGCTTTGGATTCATTTTTTGCACTAGCACAGGAGTGGCTACATTTATCAGAGTGAGGCGTGTCGTGTGGTGGTGTAAATGTGCTGCAACGCTTGCTCCGATACAAGCAGCTGTTCCCATCTCCTCCATTGCTCCCAACCTGGCCCCATAACCTCTCTCTGGTGCAGCCTGCTTCAAGCTCGCGAGGATGGGCTGTGTAAAGACAGAACTGAGCCGCAAACAGAGATCTCATCAGAACGGAGTGGCACAAAGGTCAGAGTGCTGTCAATGTGTAAACATTGCAGTTCACATTTTATTATTGTCCAGTAGCATGGAAAATGCAGATGTCCTCTTTGTCCAAATACCAAGTTAGTTGTATTTCAGGAGACACATAAATCCCACAGATGGGTATCTGGCTGTCTACAGTATGCTACTGTGAGCGGAACAAGGTGAGGTGCCGCTCTAGCACAGGGATTTGCATATCTTGGTAAACAGTGGAAAAGTTTTTTGCATTTGTCTCTATGATTTGTGACTCAATCTACAAGTTGACGAGTGTTTCCAAACTTGCTGAATACCTTATTTCATAAGATACAAAAGGGCTTTCAAAGGTTATCCATTGCTACCTATGAAATATTTACAAAACAAAGTCTGTCATGCAAATTCTCTGTATACCATGCCTTAACAAAATGTCGTCTTGGAAAAAGATGTGTATCTCAATGAACTCCCAGATAAAATAAAGGGATGAAAGAGCTAGTCTACTGCCTGAAATTAATATTAAGGTTTAAAAGTAGTCAATTACTTATTTTTCTGCCTGAAGTAATTTGTTTCCTTTTGGCTAATTCTAGCTAACGTAATGTTTCTTTTTCCTTTGCTAATCACAAGATTTTTTTCCTGGCAGTAGTCGGTGTGATCTGTGGTACTCTACCTGGGGCTGCCACATCTAGCTCTGTACTTCTTCTTGCCTTATCAGTATTGTGACCTCACAGACTGTGACATCCTAGCAGCTAAGGAAGAGCAGCTGCCAGGCTGATTACCTCCCTGTGGCGATTAGAACTAGATGCTGTACCTTAGCTTCCAAGACAAATACCGCTCTTTACCATCAACCTAATACAATCGGATAGAAAACTTCCAAATGAGCAAATGGTGGGTGGAGAAAGTCAGGATTAACAGCAACAACAATTTAAAAAAAAACATTTTCTGTCTGCTGCTTTTGTTCCTTCTAGCTCCTTAATAATGCTGCAGGCCTGAGGGCCTTAATCTCAAGATCCAGAAGGCATGCTCCTGTAGATCCTTCAGTGTAGCAGATTCTTCTAATGAAAAAAATATGCACACTTAGGCTATTTTTTTGTTAATTTTGTTTACTTGCACACGCGCAAGAAACATGTTATGCAGCTTACTGCAGAAGCAGGTTGTGGAGGTGCGGCACTGCTGTGGCCAATGCCACCACTGCATTTTAGGGCTTGTGTTTTGGGCACCAATAAAGGAGGATGCTGCCCGTGACACTAGTTTCAAGCATGCCACCACCTTGAAAGAAAATAGCCGCACCAGTCCGGGAGCTCCTTGTCATAGCAGCAGCGGCCTGTGTTTTCGGCTATGCAGTTTGCCGACAGAAGCTGAGGCTGCGATGGTGGAGCACCCGATTGATGCGGCACAATGTTACTACATTTGTTGACGAGAGCCCTCCTCGTCAGCATAATGCCCATTTGTTGTGTGCCGAGGGTGCCCAATCCCCTGGTATCACGCGCCCCAGCAGTCTTTCTTTGCTGACAGGGCCCAATCCCCATCGGCTCTTCAGCCCCCTTCCCAGTTCAATTTGCCAGTGGGGAGCCCACTCCCTGTTGGCATAATTCCCCCAATTTGTTGTGTGCTGAGGGGTGCCCAGTCCCCTTGGCACTTGCACTTGAACCCCCACTCCATATGTACAGACAGGGGTGCCCAATCCCCATCTGCTACAGCACCCCCAAAACAGTCAGGTGTACGCTGGGGCCCACCCCAGCATGCCAAATGTCCTTGTTAAAAAAACCTTCCGTGATGTTTTCTTTTCTTGTTTTTTACCCTGTAAAACAAGAAAACAGTCCCTGTTGAGTCTGATGGCCCCTCCTCAACCTGTGTCCACCCTCTGCACACCCACCTCCCCACACTCCCCTCATCCCATACTTACCTCAGAGCCCAAGCGCGACCACCTTGATGGACGGGGAACACATCTGCACTCTTCAAAGCTGACAGCGAACTGAAGAAATGCCCGGTAAGCTGTATAATGGCATAAATAGGGTTTTTCAACTTTGGTGCATATCTTGGGCATTTTTGGATTTTGGCCCCAATTTGTCAACATGGGGTTATTGGAACCCCTCCTCATGAATTCAGTCACTGTCATGGCGTTATTCGGTCCGAAAGGTGATTTTGCAGTCACTGTATGGAATCACCTTTTGGGACGAACTAATGAAACAGTGCCACTGTTCATGAGATGGGCTCTCAAAAGCCTATGTTGCAAATTTGGTGAAAAAAATCCAAACAATGACTGTTTTACGAGCATGTGTGCAGTTTGCATGCACCTCATGAACTTCATAATTTGTAATATTTCATTCCAGATTTTCAACATTGCCATTTTTCCACACCTCCTTATGAACAGTACAGCTGTCACTTTACACATCCTGGCCAAAATCTGTTTTGCGCTTCCAGTGCAGAATAGCAAGACGTCACTGTGGGAAATCAGTTTCGGGATAGATTGAGAAAATGACAGTATCACTGCTCATGAGCAGAGGTCCTAAAATGTCTGTGTAAGGAAATTTGGCCATGAAAGTCTGTAAAATGACTGTTACAAGTGTGTATGCGAGTTTCCATGCACTCTTGTAACTTCGCAAATTTTAATATTTTCACGCCAGATTTTCAACACTGGCATTTTTTCACCTCCTTATGAACAGTACAGCTGTCATTTTTCACAACCTGGCTGAAATGTGTTTTCATACTCTGTCGAGAATAGTGCAGTCGCTTTGGGAAATCAGTATTTGGGACAGATTAATATCGGAGTGAGAGAGAGGGGGAGTGAGTGAGCTCAACTGAGCGCTGTCAGGACTGCTGCAGATTTCTTTGTGGGCAGAAAAAGGTGCCATGCAGGCAGGAGCCCAGTAAAAAGGGCAGCCTGCAATGCCGGGACAAACAGAATGAGCGAGTGAGAGAGGGGGAGGAGCAACCTCAACAGAGCTCTGTCGGACTGCTGCGGATTTCTTTGTGGGCAGAAAAGGTGCCAATGCAGGCAGGAGTCCAGTATGAAAGGGCAGCCTGCAAGCGCTGGGAGGAAACAGAATGAGTGAGTGAGAGAGGGGAGTGAGCAAGCTCAGCGGAGCTCTATCAGGACTGTTGCAGATTTCTTTGTGGGCAGAAAAAGGCACCAACGCAGGCAGGAGCCCAGTACAAAAGGGCAGCCTGCAGTGCCCGAGAAACAGAATGAGTGAGTGAGAGAGGGGAGGAGCGAGTTCAACAGAGCTCTGTTGGAACTGCTGTGAATTTCTTTGTGGGCAGAAAAAAGGGCCAGTGCAGGCAGGAGCCCAGTACAAAAGGGCAGCCTGCAGTGCCGGGAGAAACAGAATGACGCGAGTGAGACAGGGGGCTGAGCAGGGCTCAACGGAGCTCTGTCGGGACTGCTGCAGATTTCTTTGTGGGCAGAAAAGGTGCCAATGCAGGCAGGAGCCCAGTACAAAGGGCAGCCTGCAGCGCTGGGAGAAATAGAATGAGTGGGGAGTGAGGAGCTCAATGGAGCTCTGCCAGGACTTTAGAGTTCCACCCTCCTGCCCTGGGTCCTCTGTGGTCCTATATTGCAGCAGGGTCTCTGGAGTGGAGACATTAGGATTACTGTAATAATACAGATTTAGTTGCTCTGTTTATTTCTCTAACTGAGATAAGTATTGAGCTGTACTGTTATAATTGCTGTAATAATACGTATTTATTTGTTCTGTTTATTTCTCTAACTCAGCTGAGTAATACTTGGAGTGCAATTGGATTTCTAAGTGGGCTAAGTAAAATGATATGAGAGCTGAGAACAATAAGTATAGTAGCTGAGGGGTGAAAACGGACAAGGAGGCTTTAGGATTGTATGTAATACAGTATCTAATGGATGAGATTTGGGACTGAATTAACCTGGTTGTCAAAGGGCAGTAGGGGAACTAGTGTGGGGCACAGGAATTTGAGTAAATAGGGGCCTAACAGTTGTAGTAGGGTACAGAACTGGGAGTAAGAGCCCGTGAACATAAAATGGGGGCCAAAATGGGGCAGGTGCCACATGTCAATGGGTCGGGCATCTTTGGAAGGGTGGTGGGGTGTACAGGGTGGGTCCACCATGATCCTGGACTGGGCTTGAGGATGGGTGGGTGTATGGTCTGTAGATGACTGGCTAGTTTGAGGGAGGCACTGTGGAGGTTAGGAGGAGTCTAAGTGGCAGGGCACATGAGTATGATAGGCATCTGGCTGGGGGGAATAGGGGATGGCAAGGGGGACGGAGGAAGAACAACTAGGAACTGAAACCCACCCCAGTATCAGAGACACTAGCAGGAAAGAGAGGAGAGAGAGGGTGCCCGAGATGAGGGAGGGCCTCCTGATTGTGAAGAAGAGACCATGAGGAGTACCAGGGAGAGAAACAGATGGCTGCAGGTAGGGAGGGACCAGGGGTGGGACTGGGGTGCGAGGTGAACAAGTAGGAGGGGAACCGATGGGGGGAAGAGATGTAGTAGGGGTAGTCACTAGGAATAGATCTGAGCCTCTCCTATGGGAGCAACAACATACTGAAGTGGAGGACAAGCGGGGCATGACAGGGATGGCAACAGGTAGGGGAAGAGATATAAGGATGAAAGGGTAGAAGGGGGCTAGTAAGGAAGGAGGGGTGGTGACTTGAGGAGAGAAGGCTAGGGAAGGGGAAGGATGGGAGGAATCACTATCGGGAGAAAGGTATGAGTGCTCTAAATCGACAATAGCAGGGATAGGAGAGGGGTAGAAATCAGCAAGGAAGGAGGGAGGTCAACATGGGAAGCAGTAGGAAGTGAGTCAGGCTGGGAAGGGGTTCAAGGGGTGGAAAGAATAAGGCAGAGAAAAGGGTGAGGCGGAAGTAGGGGTACAGATACAGAAGTCACAGAGTGCAGCTGGCGAGGGTAAGGGTAGGAAGAACGAATACTGGGTGGTGGAAGGGCATTAGAAGGGAAGGGAGTAAGGGATGGGGATTCTGTCTAGGGATTCTATACTGAAAGGGTGAGATGGGGTGGAAGGGAAAGGCACAGCCGTATTGGGGTTGAAGCTATCCCCGGTTGACTGCAGGAGGGGCAGGGGCAGGCACTGCTCAGAGTGTGCGTGAGGAAAGAAGAAACCTCATTTACTGTTGCATGTGGTACAAATGACTTGGTGGGGAGACTGTGGAAGTAGTGAGGTGGAGGTTGAGTAGTTGGGCAGGCAGTGTGAGGGATGGTGGAGTGGTGGCATTCTCGCAGGTACTCCCGGTACCATGTGCAAGCATGGGGAGGAAGGGTAGGATTGAGGAGTTCAACGAGTGGCTGAGGGATTGGTGCCACACCAAAATCATGGGTTAGTGACTAACTGGGGTAGGGTCTGGGGAATAGCGACTTGTACATGGGGACAGGGCACTTGAGCAGGAAGGGGAGTATATTAAAGGCAGGATTAGAGGGGTATATCTCTACTAAGGTGGATTTAAACTAGTGGGGGTGGCCAAAAGACTGAGTTTGGTAGAAAGATCTGGACCAGAGGAGTCATGAGCTCACCCCCAGATATAGGCAAAGCGGGAGGCGTAGTAACCCTGGGAGGGGCGGACAGAGTGGTCTGATTGTAATACAGAAGGCACCACCACCTGGGAAAGAATAAGGAGGAGAAAGGGTGTGACTACGGGAGGAGGACAGCCCATGGGGAGAAGAGTGAGGAGGAGGAGGGCAATGGTGGAAGGTGGTCTGACTAAATGGATAGAGAACTGGTTACGAGGGGTGCAGAGGGTGTGGCCAGAGGGTGATAACATGTAGGACAGTCAATAGTTTTAAGGAGGAGTGGAATAAAGCAAGAGGAAGAGTCGAGGAGCAGGGCTGGGCCAAGCAGGGAGGAACTAAGGGGAGGAGGCTGGGGCAGCTGCAATCTAGGGTGCTGGCTGCACACTCGAGCAGACTTATAGACCGATTGGTGTGTTCTGCTGGCAGATTCGTATGTTCATATGTTTGTATGTAAAATCACAGTGACTCTGTTTATGAGCAGAGGTCTTAAAATGCCTATGTTGAAAATTTGGTGACAAATGTCCTTAAAATGACTGTGTTACAAGCGATGCGTTATGCATTTTCCACGCACCCTCATAACTCCATAATTGTAGTATTTAACTCCAGATTTTCAACATTGGCATTTTTCAGACCCCTTATGAATAGTACAGCTGTCATTTTCACATCCTGCCCGAAATATGCGTTTACACATCTGGCGCAGAATACCACGGTTGCTGGGAAATCAATATTCGGACAGATTAAGAAAATCATAGTGACAGCATCCATGAGCAGAGGTCACAAAATGCCTATGTTGAAAATTTTATGAAATAAATCCACTAAATGACTGTTACGCACATGCTACAGTTTCCATGTATGCTCAGACGTCTGAGCACATTTTTATTATTTTCACTACAGCCATTGCCATCTCTTCTGCACCTCCCTATGAATGGTACAGCTGTCATTCTTCACATCCTGCCCGATCTGTGATTTCATACATTTGGTGCACAATGGCACGGTCATTGTGGAAACTCAAATTTCGGGGCACATTGACAAAATCACAGTGCCACTGTTGTGAGATGAGGTCCCAAATGCTTTCATGAGGTGGGGGCCACAAAATGGCCATGTGTGAAAATTTGTACTGCAGATACCAACAAATGCTTGGGGGCGCATGTTTCTAACCATAACGTCCCACCCTGTACAGACTTACAGGTATCAGGGGTGTGCCTTGGATTGCTGACTGTAATGCTCATGCCATTCCAACCCCACACCCCACCCTGCAGCCACTGACAGGCATTGAGCTGGGCCTTGGACTCTTCAGCCCCAGAGTTCACCTCATTCTATATTGCACCCATTTCAGTGTATGTCCTTATGGAGTGGGGTGACTGGAAAGCCAAACACCCCAAGGCACACCTCAACACTTGTCAGTGTCTGTGGGATATGGTGAGTGAAATGGCATGAACATTATGGGCAACAACCCAAATGCATACCCCAATGCCTGTCCGTCTCTACAGGGTGGAGGTGAGGTTAGCGTGAAGTTCAGTACTTCTATGCCATTCCTACTCTGCTTCTGTCTAATTCCTGCATTTCCAATGCTAATACCAGCAAGCAAACATTCGGCATTGACAAATGCTTGTTCATTATTACAGCTGCATGGGGCGAGCTCCACAGATGTTATGCCATCATAGCAGGTATAGAAGAGCATTGTGGAAGCACGTGACTGGACTGCTATCCGGTGTGCTTCCACAGTGCTCTGGGGAATGTCCTCTGATGCTGTTTATGTGGACCTTCCTCCGTGGGACTCATAAACACACACCCTTTGTGGGGCTCTACTTGTTCTTCCATAACTTTGGAAGTGACGTCCATGGGGCCCAAGGTGGCGGCACCAACTCAAACTGCACATCTTGGTATCACACATGCACAGTTCTGACGGTGCTGCCATCTTGCAAACTGCAGACTCCAGTGCAGTGAGAGCTCTGACTATTCTTTTCTCATCGAACTCCCATAGGTCTGAGCAGCCATATTAGCTCTGACCAGAGTTTGTTCATTAGCGTTGCTCTTTTATTTATTTATTTATTTGTTTGTTTTTTCTATAGGTGTTTTTCTTCTCCTGGGCAGGATGGGCATTGCATTTGCCCCTGTTCCCATCCACTGCAGCCATCTTCGCTACCTCTGAATTTGGGTGGCAGACATGGCAGGAGGTAAGGCAGGAGTAGCACCTCATCCCTCCACGCCACTGGGCCAGCCCCAGCAATGCACTTTAAAAGGAGAACGTTCATGATTAGTACCCATCATAGGTTGAAAGTCCATGAGGTTAAAGGAGGTATTGGGCTCATCTGTAGCTGGCAGGAGTCCAGCAATAAGCGATGATAAAGAGAACTGCGCTGAACCTGAAAGTAATTTTGCCCAGTAGAAGCTGTTGTTTAAATACTGGTTCCAGTTCTGTTACTGCTTTATGTTACTGCTTTATGCAAAAGGCTGTCTAGTAACCTCAGTGTTTTTCTGAGTTATCCCAGTGCACATTCTAAACTCCCAATGCATCTCACAATTCAAAAATGGCCTAAGGCAACACCTTCTTACTAGGACAGTTTGTGACTGCCACTAGGACCTAACATCCATAATGCCCACTCACCCACACTCTCCTTCCCTTCCTTTGACCCCCACGCTTCTTCTTGCCCTATCCCTCTGTCTTCCTCTCCCCTGTGTCTTTTCCCCAACTAGATCAACCTTAAAACCAACCTACCACCACTACCTCTCAACCTCCTAGACAAAGCCACTTCTTTACGCCCACTCTCCCCAGTCTCCCCCCTCACCTTGACTGCTCCTCGACTCTCACACTAGGTGTCACACCTCTTTATCTCTTTCGCTGCATATAAACACTGTCCTTTACCCTAGTTGAATGCTCTTGACACTGTACTATCACCATTGGTGCTATGAATGAGTGTAACCTTATTGTATACTAGCTACCTATTATTCGAGTATTGTATATAAACTGTTTGTTATTGTTGTCATTGTCACTGTTTGATGTGGAACCTTTGTAAAAGAGCTCTGAGCTCAAAGGTATGATCAAATCCCAAAATAAATAAGTAAATAAATAAATAAAACATTCTGGGTGGGATAGTCAGGCGGTGCCAGGCTGTAAAGGCGCAGAAACCTGGGCGTAGCGCAACTGGGATGTGCCAGGGCACTGACAGGATGATATTGAATGGTGCTGTGCCATGGCTCAGTACTTGTTGAATATCGCCTGTGGCCAGCCTCCGCATTGTGTATGGCGAAGTGGCACTGCACCAGCCAGTAGCCAGAGAGGGCAGGGGATGCACAAAGTGCCATTGCGCTAGGCGCATCAACGCGATATTCAAAGTGCACACATGCAAATGGGGTCATAATGCATGCAAGGTAGGTAGACCATTGCATGTCATTATCAGCTTCATTTGCATGCAGGTGTGCTGATCCCTGGTGACTTCGCCTGGCGCCTGCCAGGATGCAGCTGGAGACAGACGCCCTGCACAAGCGCACAGTGCCCCACTGCCTGATCGCAGGCATATGTATTGAAAAGGAAAGTCTCTATCCCGGTGGTCCAGTGGACCACTAGCAACCGATCGCAGGCAGAGATATAGCAACAAGGGATTAAATCCCATCCCTGGTGGTCAGTGGACTGCTCGCAGCCTGATCACGAGCAGAGGTATAAGAAAAGACTAAATCCCATCCCTAGTGGTCCAGCGGTACCCCCCACCTCCCATTGAGTCCCGCCACCCGCTCCCCGTCAGCGGTGGGAGGCTGCTCCCCACCCCAAGCTGCCCGGCCACCCGCCGACTGACTGTGTAGAGTACAGCTGTATGCCCATTAGTCCACAGCATGGACCAATGGGTGTGCAGACCATACCGTACTACAGAGTCCAGATATGTGAATGAATCCATCGGCTGTGAGTGGTCCACTGGACCACCAGGGACTTTATTTTCTACTTCTGCCCGCGATCAGGCATGGGGGCGCTACCCGATGGACCGTGCCACTGGAGCTCGGTGGACACCCACAGCTGGCAGCTGCCGTGTTGCATCCTGCAACACGGCAGCTCCTATGGGTGGCCCGGCTATTGCTCCTTTATTTTTTGAACAACTGTATGCGGCGCATGTACTGTAGGGTTGCACCTGCATGGGCTCACACATCCCGGCTGAATGTCGGGAGGTGTGGGGGTATCGTAAGCACGCCTCTTGCGCCGCGCTACATTCACTGATACACCCTGGAGCATCGGGTTTGTGCCACGACATTCCCCTTTTGAATATTGCGCCAGGGCATCAATGGAGTTCTTGCATAGCTTAACTGTGTTGTGCCATGCGAAACCTTTCGAATATCCCACCCTTGGTTAAGTGTCATTTCAGAAATTGTGATGTAGTTTATGCCCTTTCAGTCACTCTATAGTAGAA
Source organism: Neoceratodus forsteri (assembly GCA_016271365.2). Classification (NCBI taxonomy): domain Eukaryota; kingdom Metazoa; phylum Chordata; order Ceratodontiformes; family Ceratodontidae; genus Neoceratodus; species Neoceratodus forsteri. The sequence goes on along the minus strand of JADMNL010000029.1, from coordinate 35,484,403 downwards.
CACGGATACATTGTAACAATAATGAGAGAGTTGTGTAAGGGCACAAACCACGCTATACAGTTCTAAAATGGTACTTACTACCGGGCTGATTTTCAATGGTTGGCACAGCGCTTACATCAAGCCCTGCACCACTACACTTCGCTTTTGGCGGTGTACCAAATGAGTTTGTCACAACTGCATTTTTAGTTGGTCGGGCGCAGTTGCAACAGTTTACCCAGTTTACGCAACTTGCGCCAAATATGTGGTATAAGCTCGTGAAAAGGGTCCCCAGGATTGCTGCAAGCTAGACCACAAAAGATAGTCTAACTCCAAGCATAATTGCCACATTAGATGTAAAATCCCATTAGATCACTGCAAGCCATCTGACTGGTACATCTGGTGCTTGTGGCAGTCCGGGGCTTAGGAAATCTGGTCCTCTGTGAGTAAACAAGAAACGCTCACTAGGATAATTAAAATCATTTAGCGATAAAACAGTAACAGATCTGGAACCAGTATTCAAAATCAGCCTCTACAGGGAAAATGAATCACATGTTCAGTGCACTTCTCCTTCAAGAGATGTTTGTTTAATTATACATTAATTACATAGAGGATAATGTATGGTCCTCTATCGTTAACCGGTCAGTTAACAGTCGAGAGGTTGCCAGGGTGACCATGTAAACCTCGAGGCGGAAGCTCGAGGTTTGCGTCGCTATAACAGCCTCGAGCAATTAAGATCGACCGGTTGCCGATAGAGGACCATACATTATTTTATAGTGTATGGTCCACTATCAAAAAAGAGACTTCGTTTTTAAAAGTCACCGCCGTGCCTTCAGTCCTTCCCGTCGGTTTCCCTTCAGTCGGTTTCGTGTGCGAAAAAGCGGCGCACATCGCAGACCACTCGCTGTTGTTAACCTATCGATGTGACGTAGGATCGAAGAGTTAACAACATATCCACGCCACATCGATGAGTTAACAACCTTAGGAAATGATGATTTCTAAGGTTAACAGCTCTAACATACATTATACTGTAATTACAGATGCGTTCATGTTTACATACAAGAGTTAATCTAACACAGTCTGTTGGCAAGCCTCGTGAATTAGGTGATAGTTCATGTTCATGAATTACATATGCGTTCACTTTAAATGACAAGGTATGAGCGGCAGCATGACCTAGTGGCTAGTGCACAGAGCTGAACATTTACAAACCCCTGCTGAAATGTCATTTTGTGCCACAGATACAAAACACATTTTGGCCAAGATTTGAAAAATGACAGTTGTCACCTTCATGAGGTGGTGTGAAAAAAGGTTATGTTGAAAATTTGGGGTCCAAACTGAAAAGTACTGCAGTTGTGTTAGCATAGAACTTTTTCAACATACGCCATAACTTTGTTGTTTTTAAATATTTGTACCCAGAATTTCAGCATAGCTTTCTTATGACAGGAAGGGGAGGTGAAGGGAAAAAGGCAGACTAGATGGGCCAGTATGGTTCTTTTCTGCCATCAGGCTTCTATGATTCTGTAATTGTATGACACCACCTCACGAGCAGGGTGGTGAAAATGTCTAAATCCTGCACAAAAGGTGATTTTGCTCAGCGATCTCAAAATTACCTTTCCGGATGGAGTTGAATAATTTCACTGTCTTTCTTCATAAGGTGGGGTCCCAAAAGGCCATGTTGAAACGCTGGTCTAAAAATATTAAAAATGACAAAGTTATGAATAAAACTTCAAACCCCATTGCCAGTGGTGTTTATATTCAATAAGTGTGGCTCACTGGAGAAAGATATCCCCAAAGAAGGTCCCTAATGCTACATTTTCTGATTTTTGTGGCTTTTTAATACTAATGTATGCATTAATGTAGCTTTTTAAATGAATATATATATATACTGTATATGAGTTGGAACAGTCAGCTAGCATAGGTGGTAGGCACAAAACTGTTAATGAGTTCAAACACGGTTGGGACAGAGTTAATAATAAATAATAATAATAATAATAATTTTATTTATAAAGCACCTTTCAGGATGTCAAGGTGCTGAACAATTACAAAGCGATCCAAAACTCTAAATAAAATCATAAAACATCCATAAAATCAGCGTATCATCCAGATATCATATAAATACTAAAATTGAAAGATTAATACAATAACTTAATTATCTAAAAGGCCATACTCATAAATATGTTTTAAGTCTTTCTTACACTTAACTCACAGAGAGGTGCACTGCCGTAACCGGCATGGTAGAAGTTCAAAGAGTGGGGGCAGCATGCGAAAATGCTCTGCTGCCCAGAAAATTTAAACTCACTCTTGGAATCTCTAACAACCCATGTCGGCCGAGCAGAGTGATTGGTCAGGGCAGTAAGGAACCAGACGGTCTTTCAGATAGGCTGGACCCTGGTCGTGAAGGGCTTTAAAAGTCAGTAAATGACTTTGAAGGTGATCCGCCACCGCATAGGGAAGCCAGTGTAGTACTGCAGCACGGGAGTAATGTGACAGGACCTACTTGTCCCAGCGTCAATACCCAGGCTGCAGCTTCACACCAGCTGTAGGCGACTGGATTTCAACCCCAGAAAGCCCAAAGTACAGGGTGTTGCAATAGTCCAAATGTGAAGAAACAAAAGCATGGACCAAGGTAGGCAGGAGTCAGATGGAACAAGGTGCCTAACCTGGCAATGTTCCTAAGATGATAAAGGAAGTTCGACAACAGCTGACACCTGAGATTTCAGAGTCAGCTTGTCGTCAAGAATAAACCCAAGGCTACGCACCCATTCAGAGGACCGAAGAGATACACCACCAAGGAAAATTCCAAATGGTGCACCAATACACGGCCTCTCAATCCAACCACCTGGCCAACTACCAGAACCTCTGTTTTCCAAGTTCAACTTTAGCCGACTAGAATCCATCCAGTCTTGGATCTCCCCAGACAATTATTAAACACTGAGAGAGCTCCATCCTGGTCGGGTGCAAAAACAGATAGAGCTGGGCATCATCTGCATAACAGTGAAACCTCAGCCCTTATCGCCTTATGATACCTCCGAGGGCAGCATATACACTGCAAACAACATGGGTGATAGCACAGAACCCTGAGGCACTCCACACAACAAAGAAATTGGGTCAGAGGAAAAACTCTTTACACAACTCTTTGTGATCTTCCGTGAGGAATGACGTGAACGGCTAAGGGCTTAGTAGTTACTCAGGGGTAGTAGTAGTAGTAGTAGTAGTAAAACAGGGGTGGGGAGGGAGGAATAGTGTAGGCAAGGTCCCTGCATTTACAAAAAATCTTGGGGTATGATAGGGTATAACAGGCCGACTAGATGGACCGCTGGTCTTTTCCTGCCATCATTGTCTCTGTGGTCTTAAAAGCAAAGTAAAAAACATTGCAAGATCTGAATCATATGGCAATGGAGATTAAGATAGGTCATGTGACCAATTTTAACCAGTCACATTTTCTGTTTTAGGAAGTCATTTATTTTAATGTAAAGTCTTTGCTTAACATTAAGCCGTTGTTTGGATTTCTGTCATCAGTGCAATCAGCACCATTTTCATAAACCGCAACAGAGCTGGATGTAGAGGTTCCCTGCATACAGAGTGCAACAGGTTTCTCAGTCACAATTTTAAACTAAGGTGCACAAGTTGCTCCAGTGAATGCTTTTACTGGGTGTTGGCATTCCCAAAATCCAATCAGTCTGTGGATTTTGGATTTCAGGATAATTCAATTCCAGATCCAGTTCTGGTGCAGAGTCAAAATCCTAAATCCTAATAATAATTTTAATTCCTTTTGGACTACTATGAAGCTTACTGAAGGAAGCCCTTCTGGCACAAAGTGCAAGATGCCAATGTGGCTATTTGGTTTGGGGAAAAAATAAGGATTGCTTTATAGTACCATTCAGTAGGAAGCAAATTGGAATCAGAATCCGATTCTGATTTAGAAATCCAATTCCATTGACTCATTTTCAGAATTAGGACTTTCAGACACAGCATCTGAAAATCCTAATTCCTAATTTCGGACCGAATCTAATTAAAGGCGAGCTCATCTTCAGGATTTCTAATGTCTGAAAGCCCATAAAAGCTGATTTGAGTGAGCTGTTATGCCTACCTGTAAGTCTTAGCAGTCCAGAGTTATCCATATGTAAATCATCCTATAATTAAGGGCTGGGGACAGCCATGTATTTTAGGCTTCCGACTGGCAATGATGTCACCACAGACTTGGTTCTGCTTGACTGCAGATAATCCAATAGGTTAAATAGGACATTGGCTGTTTTATTAAGTGTTTTAAGTGTTGGCTTTGACATCAGCTGCAGGGATTCTGGGATTTGTAGTAGAAGAAAATGTCAGCTAGGAAGTCAACATAATTAGTCTAATACAATCTAGTATACTGCAGTAAATAGTAAGTAAAGAAAATTGCATGCAAACTGCAGATTGGGACCAGCCCCACACTGTGTTGTGGGGCTCTCAGTGCTGACTGTTCTCTTTAAGCTGGTGAGAATCATACTGACAAAGAATCTTTCATGTAGTCTCTTCAATATATCATTTCTATTATGGCAGGCAATTGACAAACCCAGGTCCCACCTGGATATGGGCTTCATTCCAATAAACCTATCCCAGTCACCAAATAAAAAAGAAAGAAAACAACATAGGAATCCTGCAAGTTTTACAAAGACACACAGACAAAGACACAGACACAGACACAGACACAGAGACACACACACACGCAGACACTGACTCTAAGCTGTAACCAGCCTGTAGGAGTGCCTCTCAAATAAGAGTGATGAATTCACAGCCCCATATTCAAACACTGACTGATCAGGCTAAGGATAGTAGGCAGTTACTTGAGTTGAGGTACCAGGTAGGCTCACAGTCTGTGCCCAAACAATCATTATTTAAAGAGTCAAAAGAGCAGCAGTGCAACCACAGAGCATCAAAGCTGATGTAAGCGCCTTACAACATGGTTTGGCTCCACAGTGTCGACCCACCTGAGGAAAGGTCACTTCGGAGCTGAACCATGCCTTGTGAGAAGCAGGCATGTCAAACTTCTGGCTTCATGCTTATATCATGGAGCTTTTGTGACACCCGCATGGAGTTTGCTTTGTCGGGATTGCCAGCCCAGCTGATACTGCTGCCCAAGTGGGAAGCTACTTTTCTTAGCCTGACTGAATGACTGTTTGTGGCCTGTATATAGAAATCACACAACCACTGCCATGGACGCCTCTGCAGCTATTGCAAAAGTTTGCTCAATGCTGAACCTTTATTCTGAGGGCAGTACTGTGTGCGTGCGTGTGTGTGTGTGTGTGTGTGTGTGTGTGTGTGTGTGTGTGGTGCCCTGAGAGTCAAGGACTGATTAACATTACAAGCTAAAGCCCTTCACCCATAGGTTAGCTACAGTAATTGCAGCAGTATGCGCTAAACTGAGCAAACATCAAAGATCACATTATCAGTGCAGACTAATAGTGGTTCTCCTTCAGGCCAGCAGCGTGTTATTTGTTTATGGTATTAAGAGTACTCTAGCCTGGTTCAGCTCAGCAATGATGCATGACAAGGTGTCGTCATTAAAGGAATAATGCATGACAGGTTGTGTGTCATGCTGGGATAATGCCACACCTGGGGGATTGGGCACAGGCCACAGGTCGAGTGCATAATGCCCCAGCGCGCGTTATCCCAGCACGACACACACACCCTGGAGTGCATTATTCCTATTGTACAATGGCTTGTTGTTAATAGTATATACAATAAAAAATAATTTTAAAGAATGTTTTATTAGAGTGGAAAAATATTTTTGTTTCTTAGGAGGTGTAAAAAAGTAAGTAATGCTCCTCATGGTCATCTGCATTGGTTCACAGTGAGGCTGAGATTAGACCTGTGGCATTATGCTGATAATGCCATGGGTCCAGCCCCAAACTGACCAATCACAGTCCAAGATTCTTTCTTGCCACTGTATAATGTTGTATAACAGCACACCTCAGGAAGTGAGGCATGAGGCAATGACAAGTGCCTTATGTCCCAAATAAGTGCTGCTTGTTCCACCATTATGCACACCCTGGACTGCCTTACTGTGATTATAAAATGGTACCTCTGATTTTTATTTTAAAACGGAGTACTGAGGTTCAGAAAATTAAGTATTTCTACTTGTGCCGTTGTGCTAGAATAATGAACAGTCATGTGATCACATCTGGCCAGAGGCTTTGGTTTCTCTTACCCATTTTATAATACCTGATATACTGCTTAAATGGACACTATCATGTCTTATGCTTCATACTATTTCAGGTTTTAAAACACAGACAAACAGAAGAAGTGGCAGCTCCTGAAAACTCCTAAAAGCAAGTCGCTTTAAGTAACTATTGCTTTGTGATGATACGTTGAACCCTGAAGCTAAGGAGATGAACTGATCCAGTAGTTGCAGCATTCGTAAGTCTTTTCTAGTGTGCATGCCCAGCTGCAGTTTACAAAAATAGGTTACTCACCTGTAACTGTAGTTCTACTATGGGTATTCTATTCACATCTGCACTGTGGCAGTTAGCTACGCTCATCTCAGTCACTGTATGCCTTCAAGCATGCTCCTTCCACCACCTGTGATGTTGTCCTTTATCTATGCTCTGCCTGACGTCACATCTTGCATACAGGAAGCAGGTCTCCATACGCACTTGCCAGAGGAAGCTGGGGGTTATGTGGATATGAACTGAATAGCCATAGTAGATCTTTGATTACAGGTGAGTAACTTACATGTCTACCAACTGGGATTCAATTCCCTATCCACACTCTGATGGACTTAGCAGTCCTCCGCAGAGCCCAGCTATGCCATAGTGCAGACTGTGAACCCAATCCCAGCTGACCAAGTAACCACTTTACCTTTACTCCATTTCTGAGCTTGTTTTTTTGCACAAGTATTGTTCTTGGTTACTTTTCTGTTTGATTTCAGCTTGTTGTAGGCCCTGCTTTATGTACCTGGTCTTGTCCGGATGCGATAAGAATTCGGCTAAGCAAACACTTTTAATGCAACTGATTTATACATGGCTACTAGTGGCTGAAACATTACCTAGCTTACGGTTTGTGGTTCCACATAGACATACTGCAGACAGATTACATAGGATCCGATTTATTGTGGCTCTGCAGTAAGGACTAACTGCTGGTGCAGATGGTTTTCTTTTGTAATATAGTGAGGCTGCATTATCTACATGCATAGTAAATGAACTGATAGCTAAAATGCCCCCAAAACTCAAAAGGAGTAAAAGATCTGCTTTATTTTAAAGGAACACTGTCAGCTCTAACATGATTTTTCAGCCCACTTTAAAGAGCTAGTGTACTGCCTAAAACTAATATTAGTCTTTGAAAGCAGACAACCGTTACCTTTTATATCTAAGGTGCTTTTCTTTTCCCTTTGGGGAATTAGAAGAGTCTTTACCTGGGTTAGTAGGTGTGATGTGGACCAGCTCTCAGTCTGGCAGCTGACATATTTAGTTCTATTCCCCGCACTACATCATCAGCACTGTGACCTCACTGACTGTGTCATCACAGATGAGTAACCTGGCAGCTACTGAATGGCTATTCCTGAGCACCTGTGATGTCACAGTCAGTGAGGTCACAATGCAGATGACGAATGAGGAGGAATAGAGACAGTTATGTCAGCTGCCAGCCTGAGAGCTGTTCCATACATTCAATACAATGTTATCACACAGGAGACTTTCTAATGAACAAAGGAAACAGAAAAGACTTCATATTTCGATCATTTTTCAATACTCTGCCTTTTATCCCTCTTGACAAAATCCTGAGCAGACTGCCACTCCTGTGTGTGCACTGTTAACATGAGTTACAGCTTTCTAGTTTAATAACTAAATCTGGTATATTGGAACATCCATTTTAACAGGGAAGTCACTTTACAAGCTTAGAAAGTAATCCTCTTTCAGAATATACCTTTATCAGACATGACTGGCATAAAACAAACTTATTCAAGCACAAGTATCTAGGTGTTTTGGCACCATGTTAACAGAACATGCACAGTGTGGCAGTTTGTCTGGGATTCAGTCGAGCCTGGGATTCAGTCGGAGAGATAAAAGGCAGAATATTGAAAACCATCTAAATATGAACCTTTACGTTGGCAGACACAATGTACATGACATAAAGTGAGACATAGATGTGTGCAGATATCCTTTATTAAGATGAGCTAAAAATCACGTAAGAGCTGACAGTGTCCTTTAAATGGAAGTTGGATATGTCTACTTTATAACTTTGAATGGGAAAGTTATAAAGCAGACATATTCCAGCTGCTTGTAACCCCTAGATGGCGCTCATCCCAGGGCTACTACCCCTGCCTGATTTGCCACTAACAGGCTGAGGGCCTGGATCCAATGGCGGTGCCTCCACCCAGAGGTCAGGGTTTACAATAGTTAAACTAACTTGGTCACAGCCCTCTGGGACACTGCAACCCCCTTCTTCCCACTAGTGGCCCACACAATACATCAGAATTACCTTTACAGTATACACTTACCCCCAGAACTGGTTCCGCACTGGGACCTCCTGTGAAATAAGATACAGTGCAACAATCACAGTACAGTACTTTGACATAGACAACACCTCAGGCAGTATAACTTTGCTGAAACAAGCAGCTCTGATTTATTTAGGGATATAACAAGGACAGGGGAATCAGGTTAATTAGCTTATCACTCTACTCATCTACCTATGGCTCTGTGCACAGGCCTATCCCTATCAGTTACTGTCCCTGGGTACCCAAGCCCTAGTGGCTAGTCCAAACCGTGGCAGCTGGTAGGGCCCTTCACACAGAGAAAGGAGAATTAAACAGTCAGCAGTACAGTAATTCCATTTGGATTTAATGTGGCAATTCAACAGGGAGCGACCCTGAATTAGTACTCATGACCTCCAAATAAGATAGGGTCCTTCAATGTCAGCAGGGCTACTCTTGAGCTCCAAGAGACTCCTCACACATTTATATGGTAAACAGTCACAGGCAAAAGTCACTTAATGGCAGCAGGATTCACTTGAGGTACACAAACCTCTTCACACATTTATATGGTAAAAAGAAAGCACTATACCAGGCAGGCTGCATCTGTATCCGATCGCAATCACTGCACAATACCCGGAGAACACACAGCAGATTCAGTTCCTGACAGACCGAGTGCAATTTTCAGCAATTCCTCCAGTCTTCGACAGGGTGAGCCTGGTTTCTACTCTTCAGATATCCTTTGATTCTCTTCACAGGACGGATTCAGTCCTAACAAGCTGCAGACCGGAACTCTGGACCCACATGTTTTTTGACTAAAACTGTGCACTGAAGGAGCACAGGGTTCCTTTCCCTCACTGCCAAAGCTCAACTGAAACTCCCAACAGACAAAACCGGCACTTCCTTTGAGTTCCTCCCAGTTCTTGACTGGATTGGCTGTCACTCACAATAGACTGCTGCTGTTGGTCCAAAAGGCGTCAAGTCTAAACTACATCTCCCAGAGTCACTGCCCATACAATCCTCTTGTGGCTGGCTCAGATTATGAGTCCAAGTTCTGATTCGTCCAAGGCACCATTTTAGAGCTAGCTTACCCCACACTGATTGGTCCAGTTCAGCAGTTCAAAACCAGAATGGAGAACTAGGCAGACACAGTTCTGACTGCAAAGAAAGCAGGTTAGACAAACTATAATTTCATTATTACTGTAAATGATTTCTGGCAAACAGTTACATCTTTCAGATAGGTTCCCTTTGCACCCTAGTGACTGCAAAATGGAGTGAATTGGCAGCAGCTCGAGTGGTACTCAAACAGAGAAGCACACAGTCCCCATACAACTAATTATGTCTGCAAGCAGACAGCTCTTAAAGAGACAGTACCAGAGGTTCTAAAACACTCACTGATAAATGGCTTAAACGCCAAACACCATTCAGGCTTGGAGCATTCAAGCAAGCTCCTGAAGTCTTTTGGGAACCCCATTTGCAGGTTACACGTTTAACTCCTTTGCTCCATAGATGTCATATGGTGTTGGAACAATCCATTGCTGGATCTGGACCCAAAGTGGCCACTGGTAGCAAATGAGTTAAAGGGACACTGTCAGCTCTTACTTGATTTTTTAGTTCATCTTAGGGCATAAATAAGACTACTCAGATGGGAGCTGGGGAAATGGGGTGGGAGTCAGGAGGGTGGAGCAGGGAGTAAAGGGCAGGTGGTGGGTGCCCAGGAACATAGATGGCAGACAAGGAAGGGATCAGGAAGGATCACCCAGTATCAAGGGATAGCTCTTCCTCAGAGAACCGGGGAGCCAGGGTGGAGGAATGGCAATTGGTAGGGAAGGGGTAGGAGTGTGACAGAAACAACAGGGTAGGAAGGGAGGGGCTGGGAGAAGGAACAAGGGCAGGAACTGAAATTGGTGTCCTTAATGAACAGCAATGCACCACTGTCGGTTATAGGAGGAGGAATCAGATGATGGGGAAGGAGGATGGGATAAACCAGAGTCAAGGGTTGGAGGTAAGGGGTGGAGAGAGGGACTAGTCTGGGAGGGCAGGAAGAAGAAGCAGGCAAGATGGAGCAGAAGACAGGAAGAGGGAGAGAACAGGGTAGGAATGGGAGGGAAAAGGATAGCAACTATGGCTAACCAGGGAGGAAGAGGCTTAAAGGGGAATGGTGAAGTAGAGGATGCGGAAAAGTTATCCAGTGTGGGGAGGGGCAGTTGAGTGGTGGAGTGGCTAGTATCTTAGGAGGGAAAGGGAGGACAGGAAACACAGTTGCAGTGGACGAAGAGTGGTAATCCTTGGGGACTCTGTAATTAAGGGTATTCACAGGGAAGGAAGGACCCACATGCAAGAAGGAGGGTGATATTCATGCCAGGGATGACAGCAGGGAAGGTGGCACCAAAATCAGGAAAACTGTAAGGGAAGTTGTGGAGAACCTAACTTAGTTATCCACGTGGGAACCAATTTCATAGTTGGAGAGGATGGGAGGCAGTGCAAGGCAGGTTCAGGAGTTGGCAAGGACCTGCAGGGAGCTAGTAACTTCTCTGGCTTTTTCAGAGGTGATACCAGTCCAGAGACAGCACAGTCAGGAAGAAAAGTATAGAAGACTTTACTAGCTGGCTGATGAACTGGTGCAGAGAAGGAGGTTCACCTGTATTGGTGACTGGGGAAGACCTGGTTAAATAAAACACTCTTTTCATCAGATAAGCTACACCTCAGTAGGGAGGGCTTGAGGGTACTCATGAACAAACTGGGGAAGTACATAGCTAACGAGTTGAATTTAAACTATTGGGGTGGGCAGCAGGCCAGCAGGTCCAAAGACTCTGGGAGGAGCAGATCAACATACCTCCCCATACCGGTAGAAGTAGTTGAGAGGTGGACGTGGAGGGAAGTGGAGCAATTAGCAACAGGGGTGGGGGAGAGTACAGGAGGGAGAAATGTTAGGAAAGGAATAGAAGAAAGAGAAGGAGGCCAGAGTCAAGGTGGAAGGTAGTGTCGCTGAATGCTCAAAGTCTTAGGAACACGATGGAAGACCTACAGGCACTACTAGCTGAAGGGCAAGTAGACATAGCAGCAGTAACCGAGACTTGAGCCACACCACACCATGACTGGGACCTCTGAATCCCAGGATGCAAACTATATAGGAGAGACAGGATGATAGGCAGGGGGAGGCAGTTTATATCAGGGAGGACATAACATGCACGAGGGAGGAGTCAGAAGAAGCGGGGGAGGAAAACACTGTGGGATCAGTTATAGTCCAGTAGAGGGAGAAAGATGAGGCTGGGGTGGTCTAGACCACCTAGCGGAGAAAGGGACAGGGACTGAGTTCACAGTGTTGAAGCTGCAGGGAAGGGACCCTCCCTTCCCTGCAGCTTCCAACAACTGTGAGCTCAGTTCCTTGTCCTTCTTCCTTGGTTGGTGGTCTCTAGACCACCCAACCAAGGAGTAGTGGTGGGGAACTTTAACCTGCCCATTGTGGATTGGAGCATACCATCCACATCCTGTGCCAGAAGTCAGGTGATCCTAGAAGCACTGCAGAGTGAGTTCCTGACTCAGGGTGTCAAACAGCCCTTCAGGGAGGGGAAATCCTTTATCTAATACTCACAAATGAGTAGCACGCATAAGTGATAATGGTTGAAGAGCCCCTAGGTGGTAGTGACCATTGCACAGTGTGGTTCTGGTTGAATATGGACAGGAAAGCAGCCCCCTAAGACCACAATCCTGGATTTCAGGAGGGCAGACTTCAAGAAGATGGGCAAGTTGCTAAGGAGACACTTGGTAGGCATCAGAATGGATATGGGGTGGACCAAAATGGTCCATCATCAAAGAAAGAATACTTGCTGCCCCAGAGGAGTGTGTGTTAGGCTCAAGAAGAAGAACTCAAGGGCCAAAGAACCCAGATGGTTCTGCTCTGAGGTTGCCTGAGCAGTGGGAAACAAGCGGTCAGCCTATAAGAGATACAGGAAACTCAAGAGAGAGGGGATAGGGTAGATTACCTAAGGCTGGCCAATGTGGCAGGCAAGGTTGTGTGGCAGGCTAAGGCACAAAAGAGCTGCAGACATCTGAGGGAAGCTGAGGGAATCAAGAAAGGAGAGACGGCCTTTTTCACTACGAAGTGAAAAAAGGGACAAGAAGGATGGGATTGTTAGGCTTCAGAAAGGAGAGAATGGGAAGAGAAGAATGGGGAAAGGCTGAGGTACTGAACAAATACTTCTGCCTCTGTTTTCACCAAGGAAAAGGATGGACCGTGCTTACAGGTGGGGAAAGGAGCAGAGGGAAGGAGCACGGATGTGGTGATAGCGGAGTACAGAGTGAGGGAGGGAGGGAGGGCTGCTGGTACTGAAGGTGGACAACCATCAGGCCCTGACGGCATACACCCAAGGGTACTGGGGAGCCGGCAAGGAGCTGCGGGTAGCTGACAGGCCTGTTCAATGGTTCCCTGAGTTCAGCATAGCACCCAGGACTGAAGAACAATACATGTAGTGCCCTTCATAAGAGCAGTCCCAAGGATGACCCAGGGGGTGACCTGTGATAAGAGTGAGTCAAAATGAGTGAGTAAATATGAAAGACATGTTTAGGGTGAGTCTGTGTTAAACGACCTGTACTAAACGCCGATTGGTAGTAAGAGTGATGTTTTGCAAGGGATGAGCAAGGTAGGAACTGAGGAACTGAGCTATGTAGGCAGGAAATTGTGGGAGTGGAATCGAGCCAGGGTGTGGTGTAGAGGGTAGGAGCGCAACCTGTGTGTGTGATAGCTCTGGGTTTGGGATGGCTATAGGACTTTTATTTATGCCTCGAGTTGGAGTTAATTTTTTCCCCATTCAAACCCCTCAGAGTTGATTACTAAATAGTTAGTGTGTGCGGGGCAGAGCCCCCAAGCATGGGGTGCAGAGGGTTTAGTCCCCCCACAGAAAAAAGTAATTGGAAATCACCCCATATGGATAGTGTGAGTTGGTGTTTCTGTGAGGCCTATTGCGCTGATCGCCATTTTGCTTTTGGTGATATGTAGTCATTTTTGTGCTGCTCACTGTTATTCTGTAGCTCTTATCACATGGTACTGACCCAGTGATTTACAGGCTGGTCTGTCTGACCTCTATCATGTGCAGGTTCATGGAGACCATTCTAAAGCAAGGTTGGTAGGGTATCTAGAAGAGAATGGTCTCCAGGGTGAGAGGCAGCTTGAATTTATGGGCGGAGATCATGTCAAATTAATCTGATTCACTTTTTGACTGGGTCACTAAGTCAGTGGACAGGGACCAGGTGGTTGACATCCTTATCTGGACTTCAGCAAAGCCATTGACTCTACCACACAAGAGGTTGATCAGGAGTTGGCAGATCTCAGGGTTGGGGAGAAGATGACCAGCTGGGAAGAAAGTTGGTGGAGGACAGGACCCAGAGGTTGGTGGTCAGGGGAGAGTTATCTAGCACCAGGAAGTCACCAGTGGAGTCCCACAGGGCTCGGTGCTGGGGCCAGTGTTGTTCAGTGTCTTCATCAGTGACATTGGGGATGTCATTAAAGGCAAAAGTGCCTATTTGTGGATGACACAAAACTCTGTGGGAGGGTGAACACAGTAGAAGCAATACAAGACCTACCAAAATACCTGAGGGAGCTAGAGGTGGTCCGATTTGGCAGCTTGACTTCAATGCCAAGAAATGCAAAGTTATGCACATCGAGGCAGGAATCCAAGGACAGAGTATTACCTGAGAAGGGGTCTGAGTAGAAGCAGCAGAGGAGGAGAAAGATCTGGGAGTGATAATCACTAGCAACCTGAAGCACTCCATGCAGTGCAGAAAGGCAGCAGCAAGGGCAAACAAGATGCTGGGGTGTATAGTCAGAGGAATCAGCAGTAGGCAGAAAGAGGTTATAGTACCCTTATAGAGGTCACTGATAGGGCCACATCTAGAGTATGGAGTAAAATACTGGTGCCCACACCTTAAGAAAGACATCAGCCTGTTGGAGACAGTCCAGAGGAGGGAACTAAGATCACTGCATGTCAGCAGTGTAAAACATATGAAGAAAAGTTAAGGGTCTTGAATATGTACTCACTGGAGGAGAGAAGGAGAGAGGGGGACATGATAGAGACCTTCAAATATTCAAAAGAGATAAATAGAGTTGATAAGGATAGTCTCTTCAAGCTAAGTGGTAGCTGAGCAATGTGGGACACAGTCTAAAGCTGGAGGAGGAGATTTGGGTTAGGAGGCACTTCTTTACAGAAAGGGTGGTAGATAGTTGGAATGCACTGCTGGAGAGTAGTCTTATGAAGATGGTGAGCAGCTTAAAGGGGCTGGGATAGGCATAAGGGAAGAGTACAGGGCATGGGGGTGAGCAGATGGAAAGGAAGGAGAACCGGGAGGGCAGGTCAGCAGTATAACCTGGAGACCCTGCAGTATGCAGACTAGATTGACTGAATAACCTCATTCTGCTGGCACCTGTGTATGTTGTAAAGCGATTTTGGGAGAACAACTAACCTACTGAAGATGAAACCTGAGGTAGTGAGAGGGGTGGAAGGGGCTGAGACACAGTGGAAGGTCATCAAAGGAGCAGTCCTGATGGCCTCCCACACATGAGCTGTTTGAGAACTGTTAAGGTCAGGAAGTGCATGAGGCCTCTTCAATTCACCATGAAGGTTAGGGAAGCTGTAGGCAAAAGAGGACATCCTTCAGGGTGTATAAGAAGGATCAGATGAAGGAGAGGAGGTTAGTCTACCGGGCAGTCTGAGGGAAACAGGAGTGGCAGTGAGGAAAGCCAAAGCCAAAACAGAACTCAAATTGCTCAAGAAGTCAAATTAAACACCAAAGCTTCTTCAAGTACATCAGGAGAGGAGAAATACAAAGGAGGGCATTGAGAACTGAGGAAGGGTGGGGGAGTGACCGATGATGCTGGTAAGGAAGATTCCTGAATGAATACTTCACTTTCAGTATTCATGGTGGAAATGAGGGCCTCCTAATGCTTGGTTAGACCACCAGGAGGAGCAGAGGGAAAGCAGCAGAAGCTGGACATAAACCTGGTCACTGGGGATAGGGTATAAAGGCTCATGGGACTGAAAGCAAACAAGGCACCTGAGGCTGATGGGCACCACCCTAGGATACTCAGGAAGGCAGAGAGGCTGCACTAGCGGCCCACTACCTGGTCAACGAACTGCTTCTCATCAACAAGAATAGTTCTGAGAGACTGAAGGATGCACATTCCACAATACACGGGAGGGGACAAGGGGAATCTAAGTAACTACACACTGGTTTGTCTGATGTCTGTAGTAGGGAAACTGCTTGAGATGATCATCAGAGAATAGATGGTGGCATTCCTTGAGGAAAAGAGACTGAAGGACAGGAGGCAGCATGGCTTTGTAAGGAGCAGGTCTTGCCAAACAAACCTTACTGATTTTTTAATACATTAACATAGGCAGTTGATTAGGTCAGGCTGTGGATGTCCTGGACTTGGTTTTCAGCAAGGCCTGAAACTCTTGTACAGCACAGGAGGCTGGTGAGAAATCTGAAGGACCTGGGAGTGGGGGATGGCTTGCCAAGTGAATTACGAACTGACTATGTCATGGGATGCAGAAGGCTGGGGTGAATGAGAGTCACTCAGGGTTTGAAGGGTAACTTGTGAGATACCTCACTGGTCAGTCCTTGAACCTATTTTCTTCAACATATTCATCTGTGACATAGGGGTGAGTTTAAGGTAAGATTAGCTTGTTAGCAGATGATACAAAGCTATGCAACAGGGTTGACACAGAGGACGTAATCAGGAGCTGAAATGCAATCTGGTGAAACTGGAGAAATGGTCAGGTATCTGGCAGCTCAAATTTAATGTGAAGAAATGCAAAGCCATTATCGCATTTATGGAGTACAGTCACAGCACGGTGGTGCTTTGCTTTGAGGTTGCAAAGGTGTAATGTCCATTGAGACAGCAGTCATCCTCCAACTGTGTGGACCTGCATCACAAATAATCAGGTAGATTTAATAGTCCTCCATATTTTTCACTGCTAAACAATCAGTGCAAATAGTGCAAGCCGCAGACGGACGCCGGCATCAGTTGAGCTAACATTTGCGGACTCAGCATCATTTTGTCAGAGGTTTCAAGTTCAAAGTCATGCGTATGGAAGAAGAATCCTCGCTTTGGATAGGAAGTGTTGGTGTGAACTGAGTATGGGGAGGGGACCTTGGGGTCATCATCAGTCACAGCCTCAATTCAACAGCCAGTGAAGTAGAGCATATGCAAAGGAAACTGGTTGCTGTGCTGTATCAGTAGGGGCATCACCGGCAGGAGGCAGGACGTGATCCTTCCTCTGTGCAGGTCCCTGGTGAGGTCACACCTGGAGTACTATCAGTTTTTAAGCCACACCTCTGGAAGGACCATGACTGCTTGGAAATGATGCGAGAAGGTCCATTAAAATGGTATGGGTTATACAGGGAAAAGTGTCCGAGGAGCATCTGGACAGCTTGAACATGTACTTGGTTGAAGCAAGATGGGAGTGGAGGGGACATGATAGAAATTTACAAATATCTCCATGGAGTCAATAGAGTTGACTGGTCAACATTATTCAGATGAAGCAAGGGTCAGGCACCAGGGCCACAAGTACAAACCTGTAGGGGTAAATTTAGAAGGATTTATGAAAATATGGTTTCATGGAATGGGTTGTTGACAACTAGAATAGACTGCCAAGTGAACTGGCAAGATCGAGTACTCTCCATGGATTTAAAGTGGAATAGGACAGCTACAGCAGCATGGTGACTGTGAGATTGGTTGAGGGGGTAGAGCTGCCAGACCTCACATCGGGATCTCAGCCTAAGACCAGACAGCAGTAGGCTGCAGTGAGCCTCTGTAGAACAGCACAGCCTTGATGGCCTCCCAGCCGTCTTTCCGCCTAATACAAAAACCTGATGAGTTTGCACTAGGCTGTGTGGCACACAGTGAAAAGCACATAGTGGTTTTCATTGCAGTACACACCACCACATTTCAATGCTGACACATAAATGTGTTTTTAAAAGCTTTATTATAAGTTAGTTACATAAAGACAATGTTGTTCTCGATGTATTTTCTGGTCAAACTTGACCCTTTCTCAGAGGCTTTGAGAAACAGTCAAGTTTGGCCAGAAATGCATCAGGCAAGCATTTTATTCTTTTGCTATGTAACTAGCTTATAATAAAGTTTTTAAAACATATTTATGTGTCAGCATTAATATGTGGTGGTGTGTGCAAAGTTCATTTCTGTATGTCTTTTCCTGCCTGTAAAATGTCTCTTTCTATGCTTTCTAAACTTTAGGAATTTTCGTGACTATTACATTCATTCATCATGCTGTTGTCTCCCCACCTTATCACGAGTGACCAGTGCCTGCTGAGTGTGTTCCCAAGTTTTAGGAAGGAGACAGTGTGAGTAGATCAAGAATTGTAAATAAGCAAGTTATTTGTGTTGTAACACCAATATGGTGGCCAGCACATTTTTCATTATTATTAGGAAAATAGAAGCAGCTGCAAATGCCCAGCAACACTGATGAATTCTACACATGTGGGCAATCATAAAATAGTTTCTTTAATTAGTGACAATTTGAGGCCTACAGGGTTTGAATTCCCCTTAAGAATCATTTGTATTACTTTATGGTTTGTGAGAGAGTGTGTGAGTGTGAGTCTGATTGCCTTCCATCACTTGTAATTGGCAGCAGGAGTGGCTTAAGTGAAACATTACAAAATACAGGTCTCACAAGAGGCTTTTCATTGCATATATAGCTTCCAGTCTGACCTATTTTCTTCATGTAGGTATCATAAAGGATTGTGGCTATATGCAGATAATTTGAGGCACTCTTTGAGAAGCACCTTAAAGCAGCAATGTACTGAAGACAGGGAAAAACAAAGTCTGACCCCACATTTTATAACTGTAAAATATTCCAGTCATCTTCCACATTCATTTGCTGGTAAAATGTTCCAGTTTTTCACAGTTTAAGATTTAAAAGAAAATATGTTTAACTAGTTTTTTTCTTGCTCAAGGAAAAAAAAGATGGCCACATCCTTTGCCTCAGAAATAGCACTATGGATCTGACTAGAGTTAGGGGTGAGAAATAAAAAATATATACTGTATATAGAGAGACTGCACTGCATATAATACACCTAGAAAAGCAGATTTGACAATTAATATTTTTATTAACTGTAGCTGAAAACAGCTTTTACGGAGAACATTTTTTCAGTGTACTGTTTTTAAATGTCATTGAATAATTTTAAATGCCTTAAAACATCCTACAGTAGTGTTTCTTCCTTTCAGTGTTATCTGTATATTTTCTTTGTTTTTGCATGTTAAATCGTTTTATTACTTTTTACAGGCACGTGCTATATTTTATTCCCTTCTGCAGAAATGACAGAGTAAAACAACACAGTAACATCAGGACTGACTCAATGAACTCATAAGGAAAGATTTTCAGAGACCTGCAGTGTTCCAACATGTGTTTGGAATTGCTGTAAAGCGACCCTGAAAATGATTCGTACATTACAATAAACAAAATAACGCGATGCATCATTTATTTGAAACACGAGTTTAAAATAAATTATACATGCGTTATTTCATTTAATTAACTGTGGCATTTAAATGTTTGGATGCAAGTAGCATGACACAGGCTGTGTTGGGATGGAATCAGCGCCGTGCCTGCGCCTCATGCTGTCTGGAAATGCTTCCATGGCCATTTTCTGTCCTTGACTGTCTATATCTATGTATATTCTGTATTTGCTGCTGTTCTTGTTCATGTTAGCCTCCGGTGTCCACTGGTGCCGCTTCTTCTCTCCTGCTCTGGCATCACCACTCTTACGCAATGTCCTCGTCCAAATCCCTCCCTTGCTTGACCGACGCTTATGATGTTACTATGCTCAGAATCCTCACCAGCCCTGTTGGTCATTGAATTTATCTCTAACTTATACCTTGCCCCAGCACTGTATCTGGTGTACCTTCCACGTAAATGTAAAAACTGTAAAATTGTCTTTTCTCCTGTTTTGTACCTGAATGTATTCGTCTGAACCAATTACTGTATCAATGTACCTGTTGTACCCTTTGTACTCTCCCGGTCGTTCCTGAAAATAGGCATAAAACTTGTCTAGTGTACTTACCCGTAAACAAAAACTAAATAAAATAATGTTTCCTGGTGATTCTATGATGTGAGCTACATTGTTAAAGCAGCAGCATTTGTTAGTGGAAAACAAATGTCATCATATAGTTCTTTTAATAATCATATAGTTCTGTATCCATTTTTCTTTTATTGGAGTTCCCTCCTGATCTGAGATATGGGGTTGTAAAGTTTTCTTTTCCATATGCCATCTTCCCTCTGGTCGACTCAGGCAGGATCATCAGTCCTGTCCCACCCTCTACCCGCATTCCACCTCAACCATGCCTGGGACCCTGAGACCCCCACAGATTAGTGGGGCCAGGTGGGGAGGGCTAGTCTCCTCCCACCTGGAGACAAACATCTGGTAGTGGGTCTTGGTCAGGTGGATGTGTAGGGCAGAGGGCTGGCAGTCAGGACGTCATGGATCCCGAGCTGACCGCTTCTTTTTTTCTCTTGAGTTCCCCTAGCTGCGGTGGCATGGGAAACTCATGTGAGTGCTGGCTTACATGCATCCTGGAACCACGGCTCACCTTCCCGTGACCTCCATCTGTCACTGTGCATTGGTGCTACCACAAGGTCTCCACCTGGTGGCAGCCAAGAGCTGAGTCAACAAGTCAACACACCAACCTGGTCCATTAGCGAGAGTTGCCAGGTGGCCACTTGATCAACTCGTAGCCCTGCACCACTGCCCCCACCCGGTGACCCAAGTTCATTCTCAAACTTGGCACACCAGAGTGGAGAGCTGTAAGACACTCAGCCTCAGCTCTCTGCACCACTGGGCTGGCCCTGTTCTAAAAGTTTTTAAAGTCCCTGTTCTGTGGTCGTGCCCACTATGAATATATGAATATGGGGATAGGACAGGGAGGGTTAGTACCCTGGAGGAACAATAGATTCCAGAGAAGGTTCCAGGATTATAGGAATATGGGCAGACTGGATAGACCTCTGGTCTTTTCTGACATCATGGTCTATGCTTCTATGTTTCTATGAAAATTCAACATTTTGGCATGGTGCTGTGCTGTTTAACACCTGAAATGTATGCAAGCACCCTCCAAATCATATACACTGTGAATCCAGCATGTTTAGTCAAAAAGTAACCCCAGGGGAAGTGATTTTAAATATTGTTAGTGGCAGCCATCTTTAATGACTTGAGTCATTACAGTAATTACAAAATTAGTAATAAAGCTGTTTTAAAACATCTAATAGAAAAAATACTGATGATGCATCTGATTATGCCAGAACTAAATCAATGATAAACAATATGTGATGACATGTTTTGCAAATTAACAAACACTGCTGTTTTTATGCGGAACTGTTAATGGAACATGGTACTGATGTTATAGAACAGCCCGGGAACAGAAACAAATTGTTGGCAGGACAAAGAGAGAAAACATAAGGAAACTAACAAAATACAAGGCAGAGTCATTAACAGTAACAAAAACAAGCAAACAAAAATTCAGATAATTCAATTAATAAATAAAAATACTCCAAGCATATCAGAAGTGTGGAGGGATTGAATGAAAACAACCCTCAAGAGGGCACTAAAAAGGTATACAGTACATATTTCAAACAGTTTTGTACCACCCTTTAAAAACAGTTCAATCGCTATGGCTCCCAGGTCTTGTTTGGGGTTGCCAGCTATTTAGTTATTCCAAATTGTGACACGGATTACTGAACTGGAACCCTTTGAGAAAACAATAAAAAAATGGTTATTTCATATGTTCTGAAATCGCACTAATGTATCACAATACCTGAATACATGAGTATTTTAAACATATTGCATGTGTCAAATGAAAGTCGGCATTGTTGACTTTGTAGATCACACAGTGTTTTTATATCGGTATGTCCAAACTGATCACAGTCGGTGTTCATGTTTCTACTCTCTTTACAACAAAGTATCGCTTTCCAGATCTGCAGGAATGCTCATGGAACCTCTTAATTCTGAAGGCATACACAATTGATTCACAGCTGAGTTGCCGTGGGTCAGGAAGATGCATGTACAGCATTATGTCGGAGTTTTTAGTAGAAGGACTGAAGAGAGTAATGCAGTTCAGAGTGTGCAGGGGAGCCAACTGAGTGCGAAAAGGAACAACACCAGGGCTAGGATTTGGCAAGCCCTCAGTTCCTTGCCATAGTACTTGCTTGGGTCCATGCCATTCATAGTTATGTTCGGTTCAGGTGCTTAATCACATTGAAAATCTCAACGAAATGATAAGCATCAGAACGAGAGGTGGTAATACCTCAGCCAAAGAAGTTGAAGTAGACCATATAATCCATGCTGATAACGTTCTCAAATTTGCATGTTATGAGGGATGTATTACTGGAGCTTATGTTTAATTTCTTCAGATTGTTCCATCCAAACATGGGTGTGAGACCCACAAAAGGACACGCCCAACACACAGCAACACCAATTCCAGCTCTCCGTTGAGTTACAACATTCTTATAGCTGTGAGGCAGAAAGAAAAACAAAGCTGTTAGGATGTATCATTACAACTGCCCTTTAGTGACTCTGTTAATGCATTTTATGGAGTGAGGAGTCAGTCACAGAACTTTTCACAATAAGGGCACATGCTTACCATGCGAATAGGGAAACATCACTATGGTTGCAGTTATGAGATTAAAGAAGATGCAGAGCAAAGCTTAGACATACTACCACAGGAAAGCTTTGAGCACTATAATATTTAAAGGTGATTCACATGTTCCGTTTGATGTCTGCATTGCCCTCCTCCTTTTCTTCATGGCTGTAATGGTCACCATAACAACATGATATTTGGGCTTTGTCCCTTAGAATTCACCTGCTACTGCTATGTGCCAACATCAGGAATCATAATTCCTTCCTGTGACATCATCTTTGCCATGACAACAGATCGAGATGTCTCATACACACACACAGGATTTTTTTTTCAGTTGTAGACACACATGTAAAATCAGGTTAACTCTTAAAGGCAAATGTTGTATTTCAATGTTATTTTGACCAAATTTTGATAACAATCAGATTAGGAAAACATATGAAAAAATTCCAGGACTTAAGGCAAAGAGCTCTTCAAGCAAATATTCTTGGTAATAAAGAAGAAGGGAAGAAGAAGAAAAACTGAGCATAAACTAACATGTCTAAATATGTTTTCCATTCAGTTAGTAGCTTGCAAACTGGATCTATGATTCCCCAGCTTGAAAAAATAGGCTTTCTTGCATACCCATAATTTGGACTCCTTTGCTATTAAAGCAATAAGGCATAACAGGGTGTTCATTATAGTGAGATGAGGGTACACCTTGGGAAATTAGGCACAAGGCAATGCCAAGTGACCTACGCACCTGAGAAGTGCCATAATCCCACAATTATGTACACCCTGAAGTGCTTTATTGGGATTATAAAGGGTTATTCTGATTTTATTTTAAAAACTAAGCAGTGATGTTCAGAAAGTTTAATATTTAAGGCCAACCCAGTGGCATAGAGGGCTGAGGTGTCAACCCTTACCTACTACCATGCCAGTGACCTGGGGTCAGGAGCGAGCTTGGGTCACCAGGGGTTGGCCGGTGGGAAGGATTGAGTATCCAGAGGATATCTCTCCTCCCTCAGGGTGGGGAGGTTTGTTGGCTTGGCCTTGGCTGCCCCCAGTTAGGGGCATGGAGCTACCACTGGCAGCTAGATCGGCAAAGACAGGAGAGGATCATGGTTACGTGAGTGCGTGTGCACTCCACTCACATGCACTTGTGTGGTGCCACAGCTGGGAAACAAGAGGAGAAATGGAAAATTGATCTGTGAGGGCTACATGAAGCCATGCCCACCTACCTCCATCCTCGCACTGTTGCCTGGTCTCTGGCCCAACAATCTGGATATGGGTCTCTGGGTGGGGGAGGATGGCCCTCCTTCCCAGACCCACCATGGCAGGAAGTCTGTGGAGAATCTGGGGTCCAGAGACCAGGAAGAGATGGTTGCGGGTGTGAGGAGGCAGGGACAGGACTGACAGCCTGCCCGTGCCAACCAGTGGGGAGAAAAGATGATGGAAAAAAAAGAAAGTTAAATATTTCTGACCTGTGCTATTGTGCTGAAATAACGCATGGTCATGTTATCGCATCTGACCAATCACAGGTCTTGTTTTTCTGACCCATTTTGTAAAATGTGGTTAGGAACCTCTCTTCAGACAGTGCACAGCTAATGCTATGCTAATTAGCTTCAGCCAAGGCAGCCTTAACTATTGTTTTATTTATTTATTTATTTAGTTTTTGTTAACCGGGTAGGTACACTAGACAGCATAACTGCCTATTTTCAAGTATGACCAGGAGATTACAACAAAGGGACACAGACAATAGTAGATACAAGAAAACATCATGGGACAAGTAAAAGTCAGACACAGTACACTTATACAAAATTTTCAGCAAATTACATTTATTTATTTATTAGAAAGCTGGTAATCAGGACGACACAATGAGCCAGGGCTCATTTCCAGGTGCAACCCACAGTTTTACTGTGTCTGCATGACTGAAGCACAGAAGCAGAGCACTCAGGTATGATAACAGATGCCTCTACTGAAAAGGCCAACTCCACTTTCAGATACTCCACCCTCCTTTTCTACACCAGAACCGAAAGGCTTACTCCATTTTATCATCTCTAATAACAGTTACACTGTGCATATTTTCCAGAATAATAACCTAAGTGGTCAGTTTGTCAAACAATGATAAATGCTAATGGCTTCCATATACATCCTCTGATCCCTCTAGTGGCGCTCACTTTATCCTCTTTCGTTTAAAAGATCTGCAGCTTATTTGCCACAGAGCCATTATATGTTGCTTACAATCTGACTCTTTTCCTCACCTCAGGTCGTTTGTAATGTTGAAAGCTGCAGTGTAGAAACTGGGCAAAAAATCTGACCCTACCTGTTATGTAACTAAGACATTCCAGACAGCTTCCAGTTTCTTTTGCTGGTAAAGTATCCCATTCTGCTAGAATATAGGTATCTTATAAATCTTTTAAATTATTTTTCCTTAAAAAAAAAAGATGGACGCTTTATTTGACTTAGAAATAACATTGTAAAACTGGATAAATGGTTAGGGTCAAATGAATAAACAATATGTAGTAAACAGAGTGAGAATCCCTAGAACAACAGATTCTAAATGCATGCTAATATTTTATTAACTGAAGCTGGATCGTACACTTTTGGAAGAACATTTTTGAATTTAAATTTTTTAATTAATTTTAAAGAAGACAGGGATAATCTAAGGCATTACACAAAATCAATAGCCAATTCAATTCAAAGATGTGATACAAGCATTGCTATCAATGAGTACAGCTATAAATATATTTGTAGTCTGAAATAGTACTAATAGATCTTAAAGAATGTACACTAGACAACTTACATTGTAATTATAAATAAGAACAAGGTAATAAGATCTACGTAACAATGGTATAACTGTCCAGCAACTTCAAGAGTTGCTGGCTCAAAGAAAACTTAAAAACATAATAATTAGGTATAATTCAGCTTGCATTCCATATATATTCCATATATTTTTCCACCCTCCATTTATTACTGAGGAAATTTGCATGAATACATGGTCTTTATCCTTTAGAGTTCATCTGCCTCTGTAGCCTACTCCCTACTACAAGTTATAATCCTCTGTTGTGACATCACAATCTGTTGCCTTAGGAGTAACTGTGATGTCACAAACAGGAATTATGACATCAGTTAGGAGAAAGCAACAGGAATAGATAAACTCTTCAGGAGCAAAGATCCTGTTTTCTTGCAGATCACTCAGTAATAAATAATGGAGGGGCGAATATAGAACTAATGTGAAATATAAACTGAACTATGTCTAAATATTATTTTGGTTAAAGTTCTCCTGAAGGCATCAGCTACTGTTTAACTGATTACAAGTTCCAGTGTTTCAGAGTTTCAAGAAAGGGCCCCAAACTTGTTCAAATGGACCAGGTTTTCCTGAAGTGTATAACAAATTATTTCATTATTAGCTGTTGTACCATGTATTGATGCCACTGTAGCATTGAAGAAACTGGTCCGATTTCCAGTGGGTTTGTCATAGGCACTAGCCCACTGGAAGGCTGCTAATAGTCACAACTGTGAGTTTCTCCCAAAGAATATATTATCAGAGAAGATGCCCATAATAAACAGAGACAGTATAACATTGAAAAACATTTTTAACCATACTGTTGCTTTAAATCAGCACTGAGTACAGAGTATAGTCTGGCTGCTGCATTCTGCTTTGATGAGCAGTTCTGGAGTTCTTGTACATGATGCTCATACAGAGGATCACTACCTGACGTGGAAGGTCACTAGGTATATGGTGCTCTATTCTCTAATATTCAACCTAAATGTACATTAGATGGGAGGAGTCTCTTTCTGATTCGAGTTACGAACACTGGGGTTCTCACACATTCTAGTTGTGCTCATCTAAAATGGGCCATTTTGTACAATGGCATCTTTCCCTTAACATGTATTTTATCTTCTGATGAAGGAACAGTAGCGTTATTAGAAGGGAGAGTGAAATGGTCTCAAATCCATTAAAAGCACATGATGAATGCACAGCGCTGCAAACAACACAATTCCTAAAAGCTTTAAAAACTTTTTCCTAAAAATAAATAAATAAATAAAATCACATATTTTTATATATGTATGCATGGAAGCTGTAGTAACACGATATATTGACAGCTGCGGATCAGGTGAGTGCTAATAATCAGTGATCCCTACAGTAGGTGTGTCTGATTCCATTCATTAGGCAGTGACTGGCCACTATGGTTCTCGAAAGAGGCGGCAGAAAAGATAAAAGCGAACATGGCAGCAATCAGAAGGTACACTTTAGATTGTTTGCACTGTCATTTCACATGGCTCTTGGTTGTACTGTGGTGCAGAGTCTCCAGTCTGTGAAGTAAGGTGCTATATAAATAACAAAATGATTGATTGATTGTATACAGCTATGTCCATACTTTGACAGCTATTACATCAACTATTAGATTTTCAACCAGTACCCAAGCTTTGAATGCAGTTGCATCCAAAACAGGACAGATTCTTTTGAAAATCCCCTCAGTTTCCTGAGATATCTATCCAGAATGTTTCAAGCACTAACATTCACAACCAAAATTTTTTTAAATTACAAGCGAGTGGAGCAGTAGAAACTGTGCAAATGGTATCGGATATATTTCACATGAAACCTGAAAAACTGCGATCCAAATCTCAGGGGTGCTTGTGGGAGGTTGAACGCTTTTTGTTTGTTTATTTTAACTGGGTGGGTCCTCTGAGCACAATGTGCCCACGTTCAGGGACAACCCCAGGTGCAATGCACAATACAAAGATTACACAGTCACATGTAAACTGCAGCATAGACACGATATATTTGTAATACAATTAACATTTTCAAAATCAAGTTTTAAAAAGCTATGTTTGCTAGCTGCTGGCAGACATAGTTTCAGAGTGTAGTTAAAACCATGTATTGCTCGGGAGGATTCTGTGTGCAGGCAAATTATTTCTGGTCTTTATAGCACAGTAAGAAAATATTTATTTTTATTTTACTCTTTAGTAACCAGGTAACCAAAGGAGGACTGGGAAAGTTAAGTGACTTGCTCAGAGTCAGACAGTATGCAGCTGCAGTTCGTGGAATCAAACCCAGGGCTGCTGGATGTACCAAGCTCATTCACAGCTCATTACTCTAACTCTAAGCTGTACTGCCAGCCCCATTTCAATCTGACCCACTTTAGTTTTCCGACAGGATATTGTAAGATTATGATTTATGTTATCCCTTGTTTTACCAGCTCCAGTCTCAATATGAACCCAAGCTCTTAAGTTTGTAAGGGTTGCAAACGTTTAACATTTTCCAGGTTAGAATAGCTTGAGGGTACTGAATTTAATCAGTTACTGATAACCACATGATTGATACAGCTTACAATGATGAGTATTACGTTCAGCTTTTAAGCTGAAATGCTGTATTTGGTTTAGGAGAATATGAACCCTGGACAGAGCACTTTGAGTTGCTGCAGAAAAATTAAAGAGCTAGTGTACTGCTTGAGATTAACAGTAATTCTCAGATGCAGTCCACTATCACTTCTTATATCTCAAGTATTTTTTTCTTTTCTGTTTGTTAATTAGAAGATTTTCCACCTGGCAGTACTGGGGTGATGTGTGGAGTAGCACTCTGTCTGGAGGAAAAAAAGTCAGTTCTGTTCCTCCCACTACATTGTCATAAATGAGGTCAAACACCTTGAGACACCACATTCCTTGCAGCGGTGACTCTCACAAGCTACCAATCAAAATGCAGGAACCAGTGACATCATTAGGAACCAGCCAGAGACAGTCCCTGCTGCTTCATGTGAAAGTAAAACCTGGCAGGAAAAATGGTTCTCATTTGTTACTAGTGATGTCATTGTTAGTGTAGTCTCAGTGTCGATGTAGTGGGAGGAACAGAGTGACTTTTCCCTCCAGACAGAGTGCTGCTCCACATCACCACAGTACTGCAGGTGGAAAATCTTCTAATTAGCAAACAGAAAAGAAAAAATACTTGAGATATAAAGAAATGACAGCCGACTACATCCAAAAGTTACAATTAATTGCAGGCAGTTTCCAGGCAGTACATTAGCTCTTTAACAGCCCATCGTCCACCATGGAAACCACGACACCTGCCCTGTTGGAGCCATTGAGGATTCTAGGATACAGCCACAACAATGATATAGCATGCCCAGACAGATGGTCTTGACCAGGATATATTTTTTCAAATGTTATTGCATTATATATATGATTTTATATAAAATTCACCTTCTGGCAGGTGCACAGAAATAGATATCTCTCATCAGCAAGAGCATCACTTTAAAAGTAAGAAGTAGGAAACTATACCCTGATCTTTGTTACCACATTTTGGGGTTACCATATAGTCCCAACTTTGCACGTTAAACATCTGGGGCCGGATATTCAAAGGGATGCACAAGCATGGTGCAAATGATTGTTACACTTGCACTAGTGCCAGACTGGCAGCTGCTATATTCAGTTAGATAGCAGACCAGTACTATCCGACTGAATATCCGTCCACGTCAGTGCAGCATTAAGTGAAACTGCACTGCCATGACATGGAACTGGACTGTATATATCCCACTGGGAGTAGCATTCCTTGGAACAGTTAGCACTGGGACCCCTTGGAATACATTCAGCCACTACATGCAGATGAGCCCACTGGGCATATAAGACGTTATGGGGCCATCTGCGTGCCCTTTATGGGCCCATTTGCATGGTGCATAGCAGCCCATTAGTGCCCATCCTGACAGTGACCTGACACACCCTCTGGTGGCTAGTGGATCCCCACCCCGATTACTCATTACTTGTGAGCTACTGCAATCCCCTGCTGTCAAGTGGCACCCCCAATCACCCAGTCGCACTGATATAGCGTTAACCATGGGGCCAGTGGCATTCCTGATCACCTGTCATACTGGCTGGGGTGCTCACCTGTATCGTGTAATGTCTGACTTCCCTGGTGTCCAGTGGCACCCTCTCCCAGTCACCCATGTACAATGATATAGAATGCCCTGGTGTTCACTGCTTCCCCCACCCCACCTGAATGCCTGTTGATGGTCATAATGTTATCACTGGCAGTCCAGTGTCCCACCCCCACCTACTTACATAACACCACCTGTCCACACACCCTCCCTTACTGGGGACAAGAGATGTCCAGTGAATCCCAATATGATGATTGGCACAGCCGCTGGACCACCAGTGATGATCTTTACTTATGTCAACAGGCACTTGGGAGCAGGGAACCACTGGACACCAGTGCATTCTATATCCTTGTATGCAGGCAATGAGGGGTGCAACTGGACACCAGGGATATCAGACATTACATGATAGTGGTGATTAGGTGGGAGCACCATTATACACCCAGGACTGCATGTTTAAAGGTATGATGGGTGATCAGGGTGGGGAGTGCACTGACTACATGGTTAATGCTACATCAGATGGACTGGGCAACTGGGTGTTTTGGGTGCCACTGGACACCAGGGATCACAGTACATCAGATGGAATGGGTGATCGGGCTGGGGTGCCACTAACCACCAGGTACTACTTTTTTGAAGGTAGTACGGGTGATCTGGGGTGGTGGCTGCAGTACCACCACCCTGCCATTGGTTGGGTGGTGGCATGGACTTAATGCCCAGTTAAGTCATGGTTTTCGTGGTGGTAGATAGTGTCACTTTATGGGCTGTTGACTGCCACCACAAACCTTTGACTATACTGCTGTGTCTGTATGCAGGAGGAGACCCCTCATTTGCATAGGTGCAGTGGTATTTTAGTGCCTGGGTGCAGCCAGGTTTAGTGCACACTAACTTGGTCACTAAATATGGCCCTGTCCTGAGCACAGTCTGCAAACCTAGGTAGCAGTGGGGCAAACCACATTAGCACTGGAACTAGCATTTGAAGACTGGACCCCAGATATTTAATTCACAAAAATCAACTGTTTGGAGTATAAGATTAGACCATTGCTGTCATGAGCAGGGATATAACATATTATTAAACATCATCATTCACCCATTCTTGGGGTTTAAGCATCTCCTATTAGCATAAAAGGGATTTAAGGTAAAAAAAAAATCTTATACCGAACAGAACTCCTAGACTGCTGAAAGATCATAAGTGCAGAAAAACATATATTTAGCTGTAAGAGGTCAAGCAATTAGGCTATCATTGTACATTATGAATTGTAAACTTTTAAACTAAACTTTATGGCAAGAACAAATTAACTTTGAAACAGTCCTCAGAAATGTGATTTTGTCCTTCGGGGTCAAGCGGTTGCATCTAGTAGAGCTCTCTCTACCATCAAACAATGAGTTCTCTACTTAAATAAGCTCTGAAATCCCGCACTCTCCCAATCCGTTCAGCCACCTCTCCCTACTCTCTATCCTCCCTCCTGTGTAGCCTCTCCTCCCGCACCTACAACTGTAACCTGTAACCTCACCTACTTCTCCCTATATCTAATCTACATACTCCCCATCTCTTACCCTCCTTCCTTTCTCTATACCACCCCTTCCTGTTCCTCCTCCTCCTCCTCTCACAACCCTATCCCATTCCCTCTATCTCACCCTACCCCCTCCTCCTCTCTGCCCACCTTTCACTACTCCCCTTCTCCTCTTCTTTCTTCCTCCCCCTCCTCTTATAACCCTTTCCTTACTCTGAATCCTTCCACTCATCTATCTCTCCTCCCCACACCAAACCCACTCTCTTAGTCCTTGACTGTAACTCTGTTTCTGTGTTCCCCTCAAGCCTGCTCCCCCAACTGTAACATGTATTGTTCTACTACTAGCTGGTGCTAGCACACATTCAGCTTGACACTATAATTATCAGTGCAGTGGTGCCTGGTTCACGAGTTCTCACACTGTTTATCTATTTATTCATTAATCTGCATGGATCAAATCCAATGCATGATTTACTATACATAGTTGCTTTCATATTTGTTTCTCTGCTGTTTACAGCTGTAACACGTTGTTTTCAACTCTATGTGTGTTCAAGAGTATTCTTCTTTCCTTTCCACAGAATGCATCTGAAATGAACTCTTGTTAGTTCAGTATGTCTTTCCTGGTGAAACTTTTAAAGAAAGAGAAAAGGAAGGAAGGAAGGAAGGAAGGAAGGAAGGAAGGAAGGAAGGAAGGAAGAAGGCATGACAGGCAAGTTTTTATCTGATTGTTAATCAACACAATACAGAGAGATACACAGCAATGTGGTTCAAAAGTCCTAACTGTGGTACTACAGCATGAAGGTGCTAAACTCGTGTACCTTGCAGAGCGGGAGAGGAACTAGGCAAGCACTGATTCATAATTGTGTCACGGAGTGCCATTTTTAACATTTATAGACCATGCCATGTATATTGTAAATCTCAGTATGTAAGTTTAAAAGTTTGTGTTCTAGTCCTGAATGCATGGCTAGATCACACAATTAATAAACACTTTTCTTTGTTACTTCTTCCATCCCTGACAGACCCAATGACTGGGCACCCTACCTTTGAATCTCTCCTCTCCTCATAGTTTGACTTCTCCCAAAGTCGTGAACTCTCTTTGTTTTTCCAGTAACTTTGAGGCTTCCGGTATCTGAAAATTCAAAGGCCTTACCACTAAACATGATCTTCAAATTTGCTGCCATTTAGAGCACATGATGAGCTCAAGTATGCAGTCAGAGCTTGAATTCCTTCAAAGCTCTTTCCATGTCCCTGTTGCATAAATGGATTAAGTACTGCTCCAGGGCAAGGGACCTAAATTATTTGCACTCAGGAGCAGGTTGTCCCATTCCAAGAATGTCCGAAGCACTACCAGCAGGCAGCAGAGTTTAGGATTGGGTTCACCAGTTGCTGCTCGACCCTCTCCTTCCAAGTGGTGAGATCCTGTCTGCTTTTAGAACCTCAATGTCTTCCTCCACGGTAGCAAGTCTGTAAGCCAAGCTAAAAATCTCTGGGACGGTCACCTTCTGTATCCTCTAAAATATGGATAAATGTTGCTCAAGCAGCATTCTCAGGTTTTGAGCTGTCTCTTAAGTAGGCTATTGTTCTTTGTCAGTCCTACCAGCACAGCCAGGGCTTTATCCACATTTTAGTTGCCCGCTTTGTGCTCGTTAGCATCAACACTTTATTGTCCAGTTATTTCATCTGTGAGGAAAAATCTTCAATCTTTCAGTCCAGACTTTGGATCACCCTGAGCAGCCTGCATTCAATGCTTTGCTGGATTCCATCTCACCGCTTTGACTGGCAGGTCTTTACTGCTCCTTGGTGCTGTTCTTCAGTCAGGCTCCTTCGCCACTTGCATCTGGCTAATTTCCATGGACCATCTCACCTTCATCCTTCCTTCAATGGCTTTAATTTTATATCAACACAGTCCAGGTAAGTTGCTCTTCAAGTTTTATAAGTTTTAGATTGATTTTCAGGTTGCAAAGGATATTTTTGTCAAAAACTTGCTGCAGTCTGTGGCGCTCCACTGAAAGGTTGTAAACAGCTTGGCTGCTAGGCATGATGGTGTAGCCAGGCATACTCCAAGTACTCCATGGTGTGCAATTTTATTTAGGGGGTAGCAAATGGGCTCTGAACTGCTTCCTTTTCCATGAAACAACTAAGAAAATGCTGAAACTTTCTGTAATTTTATTTTTAGGAGTTGAAATTAGAAGGACTGGTCACTAATACTGTCTTTGCATCCCAAGAACAATACAACTTTACAGGCTCTGGGCTGGTATGTGGTTATCTTAGGGAACAATGCATGGCATTTGTATTTACTCATGCATGGCAACAACCATTGTCATGAGATACAAAAGTTGTATTTATTGTGCCAAATGAGGTAACAAACACAGTCCTGGTGTACATTTTTATATTGTCTGTGTTACAGCGGGGGTAGTACACCTTAACAAGGGGAGGGGTAGCAGTGAGTCTACTTGGTGTGCAGATCTGAAATCCCTGGCTACACCCTGGCTAGACAGGCCCTCTGCCTCCAACAATGGTAGCTTTTAAATTTTTTTATCCATTTCTGCTTGAATAACAAGTAATGAAAATGACAAATATTTTTGTCCCAGGTACAAATACTTGCTGAGCATTTGTTTGGGATGTACTTGATAACCCCCATTCAAAAATTGTACTGCTCAGATTCAACAAAGGTGCAGCCATACAAAGAAAATGAAGACTTCTTCATCTCAAAAGAACTCTAAACTCATTGGTGCTTTTGAGAGAGACACTATAGACCACAGCACAGTCTGCTCGTTGTGGCAGCCAGTATAGCCTAATGGTACAGTAACTGTGCAGAACTTTGAACTGGGAGACATACACCCATTACTCACATGGGACCTTGAACGTTAGGTCCTTTCAGTCCACCCTGCTGCTAAATGGATAGAAGTAGGACCCACTGAAAATAAGTTGCCAAATCTTAGCGGGCTATCCTAGGTAAATTAATTGTAAACAAATAATCAGGACAATAATAATTTATGTGTGGTTTTGACAGCAGGGTTGACTTAGGGCAAATACTTGAAAGCAAAGCAATTAATTGTTGGTGCTAAGTAATGAAGGATTCTGCATTTAACAGAGTGCTGCATTTAACCAGCATGCCTATATTTACTATAGAAGCTGGTTTTTCAAACTGGATTGATTTCGATTATTGCTGTATCTTCACTAGTATGCCCGTGATATTCAGTGGGTTTTTCTGATTTGCACACAGGTGGCAAGGCCGTTTTAAAACTGTGTGATGTAATTTAAATCTTTCTTAAGCTCTTTCTCCAAGCGCTACTACTCTGCATGGCTCCTGTTTTTGTGCACTTTTGCCAGCTGATTAATTTCCCCAGTTGCTACTCCAACTCTTGTTTGCACACCATATTCGTTTGCACTATTATACATCTAAATTTGATTTTGCACTATTGTTCTATTGAGATTTTCTGTGTGTACCTTCCCTGGGGTCATACTTGGAAAAGAGTCTGGGCTCAGTGCACATTTCAGGTCACCAATTTATAAATAAATCAAGTTAGTTTTCACAGTGGACTCATGTTCTACTGTAGAACATTTGCAATTTATAAGCAATAATACCCGACAGGGTGGGCAGTACTGGGCAATACCGACCACCAGGGGCATAATGAGGCCCAACGCCACAGGCGGAGGGCCTTGTAGCCCTGGATGGTCCAGTATCTATACTGCCACCCTGGAGGGTATTATTGCACTTAGAAATTGGGCCACTGTGTTTTAAATGTTTGAAAAATAATTTCATATGAAATGTTAAAGCTCTTGAATATTTTACTTGTTTTGTAAAAAAAAAAAAAAAAAAAATAGTTGCTCCATCTTTTGACCTAAGGAGTTTTGTCCTACTTGAGCTTCAGTAGTTTTCTAGATTTGTATTTGGTTGTCATGGTTACCCCACACACACACACACGATACACAGCATTGCTCTACTGTTTTTTTTTATATTTATGTATTAATGTTATTATATATTCTGCATTTTTGTATGTATTTGTGTCTAAAGTTTTTTTTTTACTATAGTAGGGGAAATACAGTGCTTACTCGATGCATTCAGAAGATGTAACACCTGAAAGTTCAGTATGAAGGAACGGAAGAGAGCGGTAGACCACAAACATTTTTTTTTTAATAATGTTGTGGTCTGCCTTTAGCTTTTCATTTGTTTATATTGTAGTGGGTCCTGTGTGTTAGTGGGATATTAGGAAGGGCAAGGAGCAGAACATCAAATGAGGCGCCGATCAGGAGATAAGCAGGGTTCCAAGGATCAACTTGAGAAGATGTTTTGTGGTATGAAGTAATTTATATGTGCTAATAATGGAGAATAGACACTTTTGTAGCAACTAGCTAATCATTTTCACTTGTTACAGATTAAGTCTACTTTGGGGGCTCTTGCTCCTAAGTAAGAGAGCAACATGGTGGTGTTCGTTTCTTAACGTTTTACTCACCCAGGACTATGTAGAACGATATGAGGCAACGGAGACTGGGACTAATTATTTCCTGGCCTCTGTTATCTCATATCGACTCAGCAGATTGGCTATTCCAGCCAATTAGAAAGTAGAACACACTTTGCCCATTTTCAAAAAGGATGTAAACAACATCATGCAATTCTAAAATGGTACTTAACACCAGTGTGTAAACTGGAAATACCACCTAAGTTAACTAGAAGGCTAGAAAAGATTGAAAAATACCAGACAGGGAACAAGTATTTTAAAACAGCTTTAATGGGAAAAATGACTCATGGGTTCAATGCAGTTCATCTTTAAACGTGAGCTTGTCCCTCCCAGCCCATGTGCTCCTATATTTTACAATTCGCTGCCACAGAATTAAAGAATTTTGGAAATTCTGCCTAATTCCGAAGAGAATTCTGTTAGAAGTGAAACCTGAAATTCTGAAAGCAAAATGTTTTATTTTAAAACCGTGGATTATTAATCCTATGCATTGTATCCTATGCAATGTTTGCAAAAAAGGTGGAACATTACTGCACAGTTTGTCAACCACGATTTCTTTCCGCAGCCTGCAGAATAATATTTTGCAGATTTTGTAATCTGTGAATGATTATTCCGCAGTTTACATCAAAGTGCCTTTCAGAACTCTGCGGAAATAAAATTAATTCAAAAGCATTTTGGATGCAAATTTCACCAGTGGCATTCCACGTTCCACAGCTCTAACGAAATCACAATGTTTTGTGACATCATAATCAGATGCTCTGGAAACAGCTGTGATGGATTAATGGAGGAAGACTTGCAGCTTACCCAAGCCATGGACGTAGTTGGTTTGGGATGGTGAAAGCTCACAGTCATATTTACATGGGGCGGGTGTGTAATAAAAATGTAGAGACAGGGTGGTCTAGTGGGTTGAGCACTAGCTTGGGAACTGGGAAATCAAAGATCAAACCCTGCTACATTTGTGCTGGACTTGCTGTATGCTACAGTCCTGCATTTGTTTTGTAGTCAGTGTTCTCCTAGATCCTGCCTGCACGTGGGCAGGTATGTCTAGTGCACTTACATAGTTAAGAAAACTTAAATAAATACGTAAGAGATAAATACTTACTATGTGGGCTGGCCCAGTAATGCAGCGGTAGCTTTACTGCCTGCCACACTGGCAACCTGGGATTGGGAGTGGACTCCGGTCACGGGGGACTGCTGGGAGGAGAGGATTGAGCGCCCGCTTAACTGTGCTCCTCTCCCGGTGGGGGGACTTTGTCAGCCTTGCTGTTAACTGCCACCATGTGGAAGCATTGTGGTAGTGCAGGTTGAGGCAGCACATAAAAAGGAAGGGCTGTCGGTTTGGCATGGTGCATGTGTGCCTCGGCACGGCACACACCACCGCTTGTCCCTGGCAGGGCAGGGGCACCAGAAAACAGAAAAATGGGGCCTTGCTGCCTAATGAAGCCCAGCCTGCTCTCCTCAGCCTGAGTCACTGTCTGACCACTAGACTCTGGATTATTGTACTGGGGTTGAGGAGAATGGCCCTCTCCCCTGGCCCACCACAGGGGAATCTGCAGAGGAACACCCAATGGTTTTGGAGCAGTGAGCATCAGTTGAGAGAGATGGGAGAGGGCTGATAGCCCAACCACATAGCCTCCCAAGGCAAAAGCTGTATAGAAAAAATTGCTCTCTGTGTCAACTTGAGTAAGTCATTTAACCTCTCAGCACTCCAGTCTACCCAGTGATTGAAATTGCTAGAAGTAGGACCCCACTGGAAATGAGGTGTTGCATCTCAGCTGGGACCTCAGTAAATAAACTGTAAAAATGCCTTTACAATAATGGCAACAAAAATACTATATACACTACAGAGAATAAATGACAGACAGCAATAACTTATAAGGAAATAGTTTTATCAGTGGCATTTACCCAGTAAACCCCAATAGGAAAGTTCATAAAGTCACCAAAGCCCTAATATGAATGTTTTACCTCATAACTTATGTTTGCCCATTATTTAATAGTATATAATTATCATTCAACCCTCCCCAACCTAACTGAGCATGTGCAGATCCATAACTCACTATTGTGATGTAGCCATCATGAATTATGTGGAATTTTCTGTATGAAATATATGGTCATTATTGATTCTAACCATATATATAGAATAATGCATGGAGAGAGGAACAAAATTTATTTGACATACCTAAGGTTTGTGAGGCCTCTGGTTTAACCAGGCATCACACACAAGTCTGTGTAAAAACATACAAGTTATTATACTCCAGGTGTTTTTAATTTTATATAATTGCTGGTTTTAAAAATGTCAGAGTTGCAGACTCAGTTTATGTTTTATAAGCAACACGCTCTTACTGCACTATGAAGAAAAAGCTGCTTGTTGTTCTGTTATAAACACCTGTGTATAACAGACAAGTACAACCCAGTTTGTAGATTGTACAGTTCTGTATCCAGTCAATAATAGCAGGAAACAGTAAAATAACTGGATTTGTTTACATTTGTTGTAGTGTGAAAGACCTTCTTTCAAATGACTCATTATGAGAGCTGAAGCATATTTTGACCTTCTGTCAAATTCCACTGCAAAGAATCAAAACCATGAGCAGTATGTTTACCTTTATGGAGGGATTTTTTTATTACTTTTTGTCAGTAATACAGTATTTCATGTGAAGTGGTTTAGTCTCAAACATAAAAGAAATGAGCTGTGGAATGTAGCTGGCTGCTAGTTACAGCTGCTGACGTTTCATAACTGAACCCAGGTTTTACTGGTAGGAATTGGTGATAGTTAATATTCAGTAGTAAATTGCAACTAATCTAATATAGCAATGGAAATAAAGAAAACATGCACTAAAAAATATTTAATTACCCTTACGGGAAGCATATGTATTACTCATCATATACTAGGCTGGACGAATTCCAATTTCACAGACAAAATTCCATGAAAGCAACTGAAAACCTTCACATTTTAAAGTGGTACATTTTGGGGATTTCCACTCCACAAATTAACAAATGCTACAGATTTCTGGAAAAAAATTCACAAGTCACATATTTAGTACTTTTTCGTATGGTTTTGTTTGGGACATGCAGATATTTATGTTTTGAAATTCATGGATTTTCAGGAAAAGAATCCACAACCACCATATTAAGAGCTAGATTCGAAAACCTTACAAATCTTTACATGGGTGTTCCTGCCATACCTCTCAACCTGTTGTCCCCCAAATGTGGAACATTGCCTGTCAAAATGTGGCACAAATGGACAAAATGTGGAACACTTACTCAAATCTTTACCTAAGAAGCTCAAAACACTGTTAACATGTTGCATTTATGTTCAGAAAGTCTATTATTATTTGAATAATATATTTTTAAGCCATTTACTATGGATTTTGCATTAAAATGTTGATTTTGAATGTGGAACAAGTCCTCACAATGTGGAACAGGGAGCTTTTGTGAAGCAAAATGAGGAATGTTCCTCATAATGTGGTACAGTTGAGAGGTATAGTTCCTGCTGGTCTGTTACTGCTGGTCTGTTACACACACCAGCTACTCTCTTTCACAAGAAGTACTAAAGCTGTGCAAGATGGCCTCAACCAGAGCCACAGAGCTACATGGGCGGTCATGTCAGGGGCCAGCTGGAATCATGTCCACATTTCAACAGGATCCTGTGCACAAGATAAGTGCTGTGGAGAGGATTCTGGCCTAGGGGGCCCTCCAGCAAGTGCTCCCACCCTCTGACAAGGCATGGAGAGTTCAGGGGCATGCTGCCTGAATTTCAGTTCTTTGGTTACACCTTAGGGTCATGTTAACTACAATGCAATGTAGCTGCATGCAACAAACATGTAACTACAATGTAATTTTCCTGTTGCATGTAATTAATGCTCAGTTACATTGAAATGGTCTTTTAAAATATTGTTTTGCCATATTGGAATCTGATAGTTCTTGAAAGACTGCCCTATCCCACAGTTTACCCTGCTCCACACAAATAATTTGATCCAGTTCTAGCCAACCATGACTTCCTATTGGAAGCATGGTATTTATCTCAGATTTTCCCCAGACAGCCCCGCAGCCCATAATGGGGCAGCAGGGAGTTCAGAATTCCACCAAGTGTGGAAGGCTCAGGGTGCAGTGCTCTGCCACACGAATACGTACCAGTCACACATATCCTGTTTTTGTAGGTTGTGCCAATATGACTTTTTTCACCAACTTTGTGATTGTTCACAAATTTTATAAATGTTTATTGCTACACTTTACGTAACATGTGAATACTAACTCTGCAACATTCACAAAAACATATTACTTATTAATTCCTAATGGGAATTATATAAAAACAGCCCTCAAATCCTAATAGTATTCCTTGAAAGAATGATCACTGGTTGATGGTGCAAGGGTAACTTTTATTTTCAAAGGTGTAAGCAAGGCTGTAACACTCTCCTCATGCTACCCTAGTCATCTGGCAATAGAGAAACCTTATATTTGTGCAGAAAGCACGTGAACATAGGCTCACTGAGACTGTTGCACATAAATGTTCTTGAAATGTACAGTATTTGCTTATAAACTTTACCACTGCAAAATAAAAAGAGCACAAAGAAAAGCACTCATTTAAGAATCTGTCAGAAATCCCTGCTGTGGGAAAGTTTAAGTGTGAAACATACTCATGAGATCCAGAGCTTTTGGGAGTCCTAATGAGCTGTGAGATCCATGTAGCAGCAGCGATCTCTAACTGCAAGCAGAGGTGCCAGAATCAAGGTACTTGTGTCTGAGCTTGTAAGTGAGTGCGATTCATTTGTGTCAGCAGGAAAGGCCCTGTTGAGTGATGCTCATCAACAAGGAGGTACTGGTTAGGATAGTCAGGACCATACAGTCCGTCAACAATATAGCGAACACAGAAAAACAATAGACAAAGCTACAAGGCAGTAGAATTACTACGGTACCACAGGCATGAAGCCATAATAGTGGCATGTAAAAGCAACAGATACAGAACAGGAACATTCAATAATAGTACAGAGTAGCAAGTAGAAGCAACAGATGCAAAACCTAAGCTTAAAATCACAACATAAAATACTATTTACAGAAATGAAAGACATATCATAGTATCACTATATGCAGTACT
Organism: Neoceratodus forsteri; assembly: GCA_016271365.2. Classification (NCBI taxonomy): domain Eukaryota; kingdom Metazoa; phylum Chordata; order Ceratodontiformes; family Ceratodontidae; genus Neoceratodus; species Neoceratodus forsteri. The sequence goes on along the minus strand of JADMNL010000029.1, from coordinate 35,444,434 downwards.
TTATCACTGAAGCCAGCTAGAGGTTACTTGAAATGTACAGTATATGGTTATTTTTTTTTGCAGTTTATCCTTTTAATTAAGGTTTTCAGAAACAATCATAAGTAACGAATCTGCTGCATGTAAACGACAGAATAACATAAAAATTAATGGAACGTGAGAATATAAGCTGATTGTTAGGAACAAGTAGACAGTATGTACCTGATATAGATCAAGCAACATAGTATATGCTTATTTATGTAATAAACTTTACCACAGCAAAAAAGGCCCTCTTCAGTATCTGCAGAAGAGCTGGAAGGAAGGTATGCCTTTTGCAGGTGACACCAACATCTGTAATAGGGTAGATACAGGGAGTGGTGGAGAGAATGAGTATGAACGTTAGAAAACTTGAGCGTAACCCTCACAAATGGGGGTCCCTAAAATGTCTGCTGTGGGCTTACCTCGCCATCCCGCGCTCTGTCTCCTCTTGCTCTTTCCGGGTGTCTCCTGTTTCTGCCTGCATTTTTGTAGCCCACCAGGTCTTGTCCTGCCCCTCTGGTGCCCTGCCATGCTGCCCAAGTATTTGATCCAGCCCTGTGGGCTTCAAATGCCCACCACGATCTCCTGCTATGGCATCTGGCCTCGGGCAGTGGGGATCACAGGTGTGAGCAGCGCCTTTTCATTTTCAACCACACAAATTTGTGGTTGTTCTGGGAGTGTTCTGTTGGTCCTGGGATCCCCATCAGCTGAGTGGGACCTGGTGACCACAGACAGGCTACTGAGAGGCGTAGCCCAAAAATTAAGGAGTTCCACAGAGGTGTTCAATCGGGGCTCATTTAAATATTCATGAGCCTGAGCCCTGATCCCTTTGAATATTTATGAGGGTCTGTCTGCCCTCGGAGCACCTATATCTTGGCTGCGACTGAAAGGAAAAGAAAGTGTTTTGAAAAATTAAATATTGTAGCTGCTGTATGTGGGAGAAAGTATTTAAAAGGGAAGTATTATTTAAATTAAAACACTTTGCTCCTGGTTGCACCAGTTTACTTGGGACTCAGAGAAAATCAACCTGTCTGCTGCATGTCAGGAGTATAGACATTGACAGTAGCAACAGGAAAATGGACTGAGCAGATTTCTCACTCTTTTTTTTTTTGCAATTGTTTAACCAGGAGTGGCACACTAAGCTGAAAGTTTGTTTATCACATCACCTGGGAGCACAGGAAGTTAAATGACTTGCTCACGGTCACATAGATGCAAGTGGAGGCTATGGATTCAAACCCAGCGCCCAGATTTGCAGCTCAGAGCCTTAAATCACTGTGCTATAGTGCCTCCCTATGCTGTGCAGCGACAGCAAGTATTTAACCAGGGATTCAGAACTGTGGGGCATTGGGGCAAATATTTGTGTATCCCTGGCTGCACCAGAGTTTTAATTCAGGACTGTGCGTGTTCTGCTAAAGGGACAGTGGGTTAAGCAGCCACTGCAAGCAATCTCAGCCAATTGGAAAGCCAGAAAAACAAAGCCGGGACTTGTGGGACCTTCACAAAGTTCATGGGTAATGCCTAGTGCTGATGGGGACACTACTGGGACCTAATTGTAGGCACCAAACAGCAGACCAACAGTGCATTAAGTGAGGTTCATGCATTATTCATTTCTGTGACTGACAGGTCCTCTAGCCAATCGGAGGCCCTGCAGCCAAAAGTGACAACCAATTAGGAGACTGGGAAAAGCCTTATAAGAGACAGTGTAAGCCAGTATTTTGCCAGATTTGAGAGATTCCAGCCTGCAGATTCAAGAGGGAGACCCCAACGGGATGAGGGCTCAGGCCCCTGCCATACTTCTGGGCCTGGGCACTCCCACTATGCCCCTCCATCCAGGAGGGGTGTTTCTGTTTTCTTAAGTTAAAGTAACCTAGTTAAGTATTGCTGACCTGCTAGCCTGGAGGTTGCCAGATTGTCCTCCAGATGCTAGCCTCCCTCCCACATCTGGGAAAGATGTGGACCAAGACCAGATGTCACCAAGCAGCGGTGAGAGCGTGACCAGAAACTCAGTCGTGAGAGGACTGAAGAAAACAGGATGTCTTCTATAGCGAGATCAACGGTGAAGGTTACCAAAGTTCATAAATAAATAAATAAATACCTATGTAAGTACTCTTGTACCCCTGGTGCAAGGGAGAAACATCTTGCAAGCTAACCTATGGGCCTGCCAGCACTTGTAGTTGTTCTGTGCCAAGAAAAAGGAACTGAGTGACCTGGGCTGATATGCCATCTATCTTGTTAGTTGTGAGAGACTGTAAGCGATTAGTCTGAGCCGCTTTGCCCAAGACACTGTTCCCTCTAGTAGTTATCCTGTTTGCACCTTGCCTGCTACCCAGCTGGCTCAGTGCAGGTGTGTTTTCTGAGACTTCGCTATGCATAGGCCGCTGTTGCTGGGGTACCTAAGAGAGCCCAGACAGCGTGCAGATAGGCAACATCATATAAATGTGCTGATGTTTATCTGTACCCTCTGTTTGGTCAAGATTGCCCTGTTGGAGCTGCCAGCCATAGTTGCTGCCACTTCAAAGGACATGAGGCCCTAGAGTTTGTTGTGACTGAGCTTTACACCTGAAAATGACATATTTCCACTTTGTCGAATTTTGTCTGAGACCGCAGACGTGTTAAAGAGTATTGGTATATGAGTGTACTGGATGTGACTACAGTCTACATGTGCTGAATGTTCAGGATTTGTGAATCCAAGAGCTAGCCAAGATAACCTGGGCCAGTTGCCTTTTCTGTAATGTTCAGTCTGTTACCAGGCAGGGCAATTCCTTGCCTTCTGCAATGAGCAGGGCAACTGCCTGCTACACTGCAACAAGCAAGGCAACCCCTGCACTCTGCTAAAGAATCAACAGCCATTGTTGTTCATTCACTTTCCAAGTTAGCCCTTTCCTTTCAAATCAAAGATTGCCAACTTGACCAGCTGCAACATCCACCAAGCCTGCAACATCCAGGAGTTTGGTATTTGGGTACCCAGTGTATAATGTGAGATTGTGGGGTTCAGCTGTATTTGGGACTAATACCAGTGGTAGGGAATGGTATATGTAACATCTGATTTAGTCAGCAGCTTAGATAGCCAGGGCTCTGGGTATCATTTTCTGGTCGGAGAATTTGTGATTGCCTTTTCTGTTAACTTAGTAGCCACCCAGCTGGAGGGTTCACCAACACAAACCAGAACTATGTACATTTTGTAAATAGAGATCAGCATAACCTCTACTCTTCCTCTTTGCCATACTAACTCTCATGTCCCCAAATAAACCTTGTTGTTACTGTTTTTGAAAATCAACGTATGAGCATATTATTAGAGAGAGTCAATAATAGCAAAATATCTAAAATGTGGGAAATGCCTATTGGGTCGTGTTTGGGGGTGGCAACTGGTATTTGAGGGTGATATAACATCTGAGAGGGTTATACCAGGTAACAGTTAGCTGACATAAAAGTATACTCTGAGTGGAGGCACTGTGTAATTGTTTTTAGACTTGATATAAGTTAACAATCCAAACCCCTCAGTCTAGCTCATAGGTAGTAGGCAGGGGTGTAACACTAGAAGCAGCGCCACTAGGGGTTACATGAGGTTGGATCAAGGGTATAGCAGCTGGGGTTCAATGCCAAAAGGTGCAAAATTATGCACTTAGAACATAGAAACCAGGAGTTGAGTATAAAATGAAAGAGCAGTTACTGACAGTCACTAAGTAGAAAAGAGACCTTGGGTTTATAATACCTGATGGCGTCTGAGTGGCGGGGCAGTTTTATAAGGCAGTAGGCGGGCCAGTGGGATGCTGGGGTGCACAGGGAGAAGCATCACCAGCAGGAGGTGAGAGGTGGTGTTACCAAAGTATGGGTTGCTAGTGAAACCCCACCTGGGGTACTGTGCCCAGTTTTGGAGGATGCATCTCAGAAAGGACATAGACAGGGTGAAGGCAGTCTGGAGGGGCAACAAAATGGTGCAGGGGTTGAGATGTCCTACAAAGTGAGATTGAGAGATTGAATAATGTACACCCTGGAGGAATGTAGGGAGAGGGACATGATAGAGATCTACAAGTACCTCACAGGCGTGAACAGGGCATAGGAGGAGTCTGCTTTAAATGAGGAAAGTGCACCACAACAAGAGAGCATGCAATGAAGCTGGAAGGAGAAAGCTTAAGAGATGTGAGGAAATATTACTTCACTAAAGGAGTGGGATGCCTGGAACAGTCTGCCAGCAGAGGTAGTGGGGTTAAAAAACAGTGTGGAGGGGCTGCAAGCACATGGAATAGACATAGGGGAATACTGGTAAACAGGCAGGGAGGGGAGGGTCACTGGAGACCAGTTAAGGTCTTCAGAGACAGACCAGGCAGGGACCATCTGAGCAGATTGGGTGGGCCATGGTCTTTTTCTGCTGACAAATTCTATTGTTCCTCTGGTTCCAGAATAAAACACTAGCATATATATCTGAGTCAAAATCAAAATGTAACTGCAGTTAGAGAGACTGCCGGCAATTGCAATTGTCCACACAGTGACTGTCGAACAGTGCTTTAATTGCATTGAAGCTAACCAAGGATCCAAGTCTGAGTGCTTTGTAAATTATTCCAGAGCACAGTCTGTCACTTTTGAGAACACGTTGAACAAACAGTCTAATGGACGGAAGTGCTACACTGAGCAGACTAGACAGACCGAATGGCCTCTATCTGCTGGCAAGTTCGTATGTTCACAAACACAGTATTCACACAGCATTAAGGACATTATTTTACAAACTGTCATTTCCTGTCTCTTTGTTCTTCATTACTAGGTTCATTTGCATGAAAACCCTTGTCCCCTAGGCGCATACACTGATGCAATATAATCCTATACAAAGTCATAACCCTCTGTTTGTGATATCACAACTTTTGCAACTTCAGGACAGACTAGATGGACTTCTTGTCTTTTTCAACCATCACTTTCTATGTTTCTGTGTTCCTGCAGACATTATTATAATTCATAAACAAAGGATTGTGGCTTTAGCAATGGATTTAACAGTAGGAACCAATAAACTCTAGGAACAGAAATACAGCAACTTGACCAAATGCAAGCTGAATTGTGTCTAAACACTGTATTACGTTCAAAGTTTTGCCAGAAGACACAAACCCACTAATCCAGTTACCCAGATTCTATTCCATCATGGGCCTTATCTGATTAATGGGCGAATCGATATCATAGGTGGCCAAATTGCAGTTATGCGGTTGGATTCTACATGAAGCGGAAGTGGAGAGATGGGGTGCGATAAACTACTCCTCTTCTGTAGAAAATATTGGGAAAGGTCTGTATGTTAACACCACCGTCGAGACCACTCCTATAGTTGTAACGGTGGTCTCACCATATTCTTAGGGTATGAAACCATGAACTGAAGGTGAACAGTTCTGATACCATAAGGATGTAAGTGAGACCACACTTACAACCGTAAATGTTGTCTCAGCAGTGGTATTAATATAGTTTATGTATGGTGAGACTTTGTTCAGCATGGATTTTCTTGCCCTGTCAAAAGTTGTTCGGCACTAGTAATGTTCGACTGCAGCAGAATTACTTTTCATTCTGCTGCAGTAGGACTGAGACACAGTGATGCCCCAATCAGCTGTTTGCTAGTCATGCTACTGCCGCACATGTTGTGATGTGTCACACAGTCAGTAGTGCCTTTTTAAAAATAAAAACTCAGACAACAGTGGGAGTGGTCACTACTTTGAAATAAAAGGCAGAGTCAATAAGCATCATATTAGATTTATAGCTAAATTAGTGGGGTTGTGGAGATCCCACAGGTGTGTGTGTGTGTGTGTGTGTGTGTGTGTGTGTGTGTGTATGGGGGAGTAATTTAGGAAAAGCATTCTAAGAGTCATCAGCACAGTAGAGGCAATGATGTGTAAGTAAGTGGCATTTTTGTTTTTGTTTTGTTTCTGTATTGCAGGCTCAACCTCGAAGTCTGAAAAGGGAAAGTGAAGTCTCGAGCAGAGATTCAAAGGAAGCCATTTTTTACATCTTGCAGGTACTGTTTCTGTTACTGGAATGTTTCAGTTTATGTTCTAAATCATTTTAATAAAAATTGCTAAAACCTAAAGGATGGCTAGTATTTTTTTACCATAACTTGTATAAAACAACATATGGAGCCCCCCTCTTAACAACAAGGCTGTTATTCCAACTTTGTAGTTACTATGACAACAGGGACCTCTTTAGCATTGCTCTTGAGGTCACTCTGTCATCATGGTAACCACTCTGTGGAAAACTGCCCTGTTGTGTATGGACCCCAAACTATTGTTCTATATATCAATCAAGATCGATGAATATATATTAAAATTATGACGAAACCTGCCCCAAAAGTGCCAGTTTCAGGGCAGCTGTGCGTGAGACAGTCTTCACAGAATATAAGGGTCTCACGTGCAGAAGAAAGAGTACACTAATTGGTTGGGAGTGCTCCCTGGATCTATGATCAATAACTACTTGCTACCCAGATGAATTTAAAAAAATTTTTATTTAAGATTTACAAAAATGCAGGACAGGTTCCATGAGAAGCAAGTCTTATTTACAGAATGTCCTAAGTCATAGTTAACACAAACACTAACTGTAAATCAAATGACAAACATCATAAATCAAGTAACAAAACAATTACTACGGTAGGCTGCAAACATAGCTTCAGCATACTTTTTGTAAGAGTCAGCCAATCCCATGCACTGGCGTGCACATGCCCGCAGGCGTGCACATGCCCACGGGCAAACAGTTTCACTGAAACGTATAACAAGGAATGAACATACGGTGCTGCATCTTGCTACAAATCATCTTGTTTATATAAGACTATATTTTATTCATCTCTTTATAACAAAAGTCACACTTTGCCAAAAAAAAAACTTTTAGAGAGACACCACATGAGCAGACCATATTTAGCTTGCTGGCCACAGTACAAAGAAAAATGGAAGTCAGCACTGGAACTGTGCCCCACAGTGACATCACAGTGGTCAAACATGGATGTATCTGATAACAGTTTCACTTTTCAATGGTCCAAAGTAGGGATGCTTGAAACTGGGCAGTTCCAGTCCAACAGGATTTCATCAGAATTGCAGACTGTCTGATTCATAGTCTGATTTAATTCTGATTCTAATAAGGATCTCGTAGTTGGAACTGAAATCAGAATTGGAATCCTAAATTTTAATTTCCTAAGTAAAACAATTTTTATCTTTAACTCTGGGATTAAGATTTTGGACAGCCATTCTGAAAACCTTGTATCCTGAAAATGGATCAGAATTCAGCGATTCAGAGTCTGAATCAGTGATTCCAAGCATCCCTAGCCCAAAGAGCTAAATCTAAATGTGATCACAGTTGAAAAGCTTTGTTTTTTGTATTGCATGTTTGAGAGCCTACCAGGTGACAAGGTCACAAGTACTGATTTTGCATGTTTTTCCTAAACAATTTTTTATTTACAATTCCTTTGGCATGCAAATTTGGTTTAGTTACCTGTTTAGTTATACCAAGAGTTCCTTGTGGTCTTATCACCATACTTCCTCAAATGCAAAATGCACAGTACAAGGGTGCATAGGACTTTTCAATGTAACACTGATACTCTCTTACATTATTAACAGTTGTGCCATGACCAGCTAATCTGAATCATACAACTTGGGTACTAGAAATGCTCCATTCTGATTGGCTGTCAGGACTCTGACAGCCTTACATTAATTGCTGCTACACTGTCATGTACAGTCTGATCACCATGGCGCATGAATTCTTCCCGTCAGCTTTCTGCTATCTAGCACTGCTGAATGATTCTGAACCAACATTCTTTAAACAGCTGGTGGATGAACTATTTTATTAAAATCTCCTTCTCAATGTAAAAACATTCAAAAGGTACACTTCTAACACATTTCTTTTGAAATCAGTTTTGGTAATAGCATTAAGGTATGAACACGTGTTAGCAGTCAATTACCCCAGAAGCAATATGGCACCTGGCTGCACCTCATGCCATATTATGCCACAGGAGTGAGTAACAGACTGTCACTCTAACACCTGGTCATGCCTTATTGGTGATGCCACAGCACTGCACTACTTAAAAAGGAAAACAGGTGCTTGATTTTGTACATAGTAATGTACCCCATATGTTAGTATATTGAGTTTTTTATTTTTTACTATGAAGTAGAAATCATTTTAGTATTTTTATGCTAATGTCATCTACAAATGCCTTATGGAAAAAGATAAAACAAATCCAAATTTGGGAGCAACATTAAATACAGCACAGTTGGCTAAAGAAGACTACTGTAAGAGCGGGCTAGTCAGTGCAGCAGAAGGGCTTCTGCTCGAGATCCTGGGGACCTGCATTCAGAAACAAGTGGGGACTGTTGGGGGTGGTCAGTAGAGAAAAGACTGAACACTCCAGGGATTGGTCTCCTTCCTCATGGAGGGGGAAACACTGCTGCTTTACTGCCACCTGGTGTAGATGCGGCAGGACCACAGCTGGTAGCACAGAATGGGAGGGGTCGCTGCCAGAAACCTTGCATGCACGAGTCCTGTAGCATGCATTGGATGCATGCATTTTTGCTGCAAACATTCCTGCAGAGGACAACCAGAGGTGGAGAAAATGCCAGTCTGTCCTATGCCAGCACCCCTGCAGGCCCATACAGTAGGTCACACACCCCTATATAGTCTTGGGTAAGTAGTGAATAACTGGTGTCACAAACCCACTCAGCAGGTCAGCCTCTATTCCCAAAGTGCCAACCTCCAAGTGCAGTCTTGTGAACAGTTAACAGAAACAGGGTAACCCTCCTGTCTGTTTTGTGGGTTCGAATCAACCTTTGGTCTCAGTTCTGGAGGGATTCAAACTGTGAGCCTCTTGCTAGCATACCCAATGCAGAGGCTCAGATAATTCTGTCTTTGCAGGGCCAGATATCTTTGCCTATGGGCACCTAACCAGGTGTACAAAATGAACCCTTAAAAACTCTAATAAAGACCTCAGATTTCTCTTACCTTTTTCCAGTTTGGTATCACCATTCAAGCTTATGCACAGTGTCTGCTTTAACCATGTATACTCCACTTGTTAAGGAAAAGAAATTCAAAGACAGACCAAGTAGGCTCTAAAATAGAGTTTTACTAAAATAGATAAAAGTATGTAAAACGAAATACAGAACTATATATCACAAGAACCATACAATCTTTTAAAAGAACAAGGTTTTAACAGTGCAATTCCTACTACAGTACTTAGATTTCTCTCTCTACCTGTATACGTGATTTAAAGTGCTCAAAGATGTTTCTTTGTCAGAGCGTAGATAAAAGTGTCTCTGAAGGAAAACAGAATATTCTTTAAAAACTGTATTTGCAACCCCTTTGTGTGAGGTCACCTAGCTTCTCCTCTGTTTATTAAAAATCATACACCCAGGAAGTTTTATCATTGTATTTTTTTCCACCCCCATGCTCGCTGGTCCCCACCCTTCGGCTCCACAGGTTCCCTCCAGCCCCACTGTCCTTACCCAGCCCTCCTCTGGTCCACATATGGCAGCCAATCCCAAGATATCCCGGCGTATCCCTTCACTGGGTGGGTCCCTCCGAGGGGAAGGCCCGGGAGAGGGATGGCCCCAGCACACTACTAGGGTCCAGGGATGCTGCTGAGGAGCAGGAGGCCCTGGGAAGGTGCTGGGGCACTCAGGAACAGAGAGCCATCATCCAGCGCCAGCAAGCAATCTTCCTTTTTTCTGTTGAGGGCAGCGTGGTGACATTACGGCATATGCCGACGTCCGCTCTTCCCAGTTAGCATTTGGGCCATCGTCCTGTGATACTCCCAGCCTCCGCTAGAGCTAGCAGGCACTGGACCAGTCCCCTACCTCCCGGAGAAGGAGAGCTGTCCATGGAGTTTTATCATTTTAGAAGGAAAGTTAATTAAGGTTACATCAGCAGAAACTCCTTTCCCCATGTGACTTTCCCAATCAAGTCTGTAAATTTCCTTTCATCTATAAGCAGTATCCTCTCTCATACAGACATCAAAGCATTTATGACTTCACACCAGTGTCACATAATCCTGTACTCTTCTCCTAAACGCCATAAAAGTTTATGATTTCCCTCTTAGCAACTACAGCTATAATTAACTTAGATAAATTGGAGACCCTTGATCAAGGCCTGTTCTACTCTGTAATTAGCTTCTGGCCTTCCAGGTAACACCTTGTATCTGAAACCTGTGTGTGTGTGTGTGTGTGTGTGTGTGTGATGTGTGTGATACTCACATGCTGTTTCAGCATTTCTCGTGAGAGACAGTCCATAACACATTTTATATTACAAAAATGATACAGTGATAAGAACCAGCTGTCCAAGTGTCACAATTCCTCCCCACCTAGACTGAATTTGGGGGCTCTGTCCACTGCATGGGATGGGCTTCCCAAATCAGTTCACTCCTCGACACGAGACAGCCCATCAGAGTTCTGATTTTGGCTCCAGCTCTATGTATGATTATCAGATCATACCCTTGCAAAGCAAGACTCCATCTTAGCAATCTACCATTGTTTTCCCCTCTCGCCAACCAAACCAGGGGTGTTGTGATCAGTCTGCACCACAAAATGCTGCCTATATAAGTATGGCTCTAATTTCTTTAGGGCCCACACTATGGCAAGACACCCTTTTCCACTGTGGAGTATGTCTGCTCCCTGGGAAGTAACTTGTTGCTCAGGTAGGCTATTGGTGATCCCTCCCTTGACTGGATGTCTGGCTCAATATTGCCCCAATACCCACGTCTGAGGCATCAGTCTGAATTATAAAGAGTTTGCTATAGTCCGGACTTGTCAAACGGAGCACTGCACAGTGCCTCCTTTAGTTTGGAAAAGGCTTCCTCACAGGCTGGGCCCCAGGTAATTTTCTTTGGCATCCTTTTCTTTGTCAGGTCAGATAGGGGAGCAGCCAGGGCACTGTAATTGGGTACAAACTTTCTATAGTACCCTGCTGTCCCTAGAAAACTCCTGTCCTGCTTCTGCATTTCTGGTCTGGGCCATGCCTGGATGACCTCTATTTTGATTTGGTTAGGACGGAGCTGTCCCCAGCCTACCACATGCCCAAGATATGCCACTTCTCCCATGGCCACCTGGCCATTTTTGGCTTTGACAGTGAGCCTGGCCTCTGTATCCTGCCCAGCACTTCCCTGAGGTGGGATAGGTGTTCCTCCCAGCTGGTACTAAAGATGGCAATGTCATCTAGGTATGCCACGGCATACTCCTCAGCACCATTTAACACCTGGTTCACCAACCTTTGGAAAGTGCCGGGCTTCTTCATTCTGAAAGGCATTACTTTAAATTCAAATAAGCCTATCGGAGTGATGAAGGCCGACCTCTCTAGCTCTGTCTGTCAACTCTACCTGCCAATACCTCTTGGTCAGGTCAACCATTATAAGGTAGGTTGCCCCCTCAACTTGTCCAGGAGTTCGTCCGTCAGGGGCGTTGGGTGGGCATCTGACTTCGTGACTGCATTCAGTTCACGATAGTCCACACAGAAATGAGTACAGCCATCTGGCTTAGGCACAAGGACTATGGGTGAGGCCCAGGGTATATGGCATCTCTGGATTACCCCTAAATCCAGCATCTCCTCCACTTCCTCCCAATGTCCTTTTGGACCACCTCTGACACCGATATGCTGTCCGCCATATGGGCGTCTGTGTCCCTGTCTCCACATCGTGCATTGCTAAGGGTTAGTCTAGGCTTGGTGCTAAACAATGGAGCAATGTCTGTTAAAGCCTCCCTGACTTCCTGGATCTTGCCCGGATCAGCTGGGAGACAATTTAACTGTCTCCACAGAGGACTCCCACTTACTTTCTTCCAGCAGTTCAGAAGGGGGTCTCCTTCGTCCGTCCCCTCCCAGGACTACACACTGCAAACACCATGTCAGCCCTATTTGCACATGGCTTCATCATGTTGACATGGTACATCCTTTCCGCCTGTCTTCGGTCAGGTAACTCTATAATGTAGTTCATGTCATTTATCTTCCTAACCACCTTTGTACGGTCCTGCCCATCAGCCTGCAGCTTGTCTTTCCAGATCGGAATAAGGACCATGACTTCCTGACCCACCATGTATGAGCGAGCTCTGGCTCTGCAGTCATACCAAACTTTTGTTTCTGTTGGGCAGCTGCCAGGTTGCTCTGGGATGTCCCCATAAGCTCCTTCAGCCTTTTCCCAAACTTAAGGACGTAATCCACAATGGGAGTTTCCTGGGTGGCGTGCTTGCCTTCCCAGTCCTTCTGGATCAAGTCTAGGGGCACATGTACCCAGCGTCCATATAAGAGCTCAGAAGGGAAAATCCTGTCAACTCTTGGGGCACCTCCTGTATGCAAACAACAGGTGGGGAAGGTATTTCTTCCAGTCCCTCCCATGCTGTTCAGCAAATGCCTGGAGCATTGACTTCAAGGTACCATTGAATCTTTCCTCAAGCCCATTGACTTGTGGGTGATATGGTGTCATGCATCTCTGCACCACCCACACTTCTCCCATAAACATTTCATCAAGTCCGACATGAAGGAACCCGTTGATTGGTGATAACCTCCTCAGAAACCCAACACGGGAGAAAATCCCAGTAGCGGCATCTGCCACTTTGTCTGTCCTCAGTGAGGATAGGAGACTGCCTCTGGGTACTGGGTGGCATAATCCACCACAGTCAGGATGAATCTCTTCCCTGAGGAGCTGGGGGTATTTAAAGGCCCAACAATATCCATTCTCACCCTCTGAATGGCTCCTCTACTATGGACAATAGAATCAGGGCAGTTGGGTTTTCTTGCCCACCTTCCCTATTTCTTAACACGTGACAAGACCTGTAACACTCCTTCACCTGCTGGGTGAAGTTAGGCCAGTAGAAATTCTGGGCCAACCGCTGCATCATGCGTGATTCCCAGATGACCAGACAAGGGACTATTATGTGCAATCTGGAGCAACTGCTCACAATACCCCTGGGGAACTACAAGCTGCCTGCCTAGCATCCCTCCCTCTATCTGTACTGCCTGAGTATACATAAGTCCATTTACCAATAACCCTTATGTCTGCCGTCACCTCCCTGTGCACCGCCTGAGTCTGCCCAAGCCCTCAGCTTCTCTAAACTAGGGTCACTTCTCTGAGCAGCTGCAGACCCCTCACACATTCCCAAGGCATGGGACAGGTCCCTTCAGTCGCTAAACTAGGGTCCTTAGCACTAGCGTAGGCGCTCAGGATCACTGTCAATCCCAACCCTCTGACAATGGTTCACCCCTCCCTCTTTGGAGTAACCCTCTGTAGCTGTTTGGTTACTTGCTACTGGGGAAATTTCTACCCTTTTATCAATCTCCCTCTGGAGATACAGGCTGGGAATCAACCTCTCAGTGGTTTCACAATGGCTTCTGTGGGGTTCATAGGAACTACAATTTTCCCTTGCCACTTGGCTACGGGTAACTACACATACCATCCCTGTTGGAGATTGCTGCCCAGGATCACATCCACTGCTAATGTTTTGGCTACAGCCACCTGTTGCACAGTTCCTCTGTTTCACCCCAGTCTAAGAGAACACTAGCGACGGGCAATGTTTTCTCCCCACCTGCAAAGTCCTGTACAGTGACGTATTTATTGGGTATAAGCTGACCAGGCTGTACCAGATCCCCTTATCCCCTTTACCAAGATCAGGGATGCCCCTGTGTCCCTTAACCCCCTGTCCTCTACACCATTCACCATGACTGGGTGCATGTGTTCCCTCATGTTCACTGGCATGCTTCCAGGGACACACAAACAACCCACTTCTTTCTAGCACCCAGTTGTGCATTATTGCTCACCTTTTGGGACACTGTCTGGCAATATGCCCAGTTTCTTTACATAAGCAACATTCACTTCTCTTTTCAGAAGTCTTTTCTCTGAAACCTGGGGCTAACTGGTTTCGGTGGAGGCAGGGAGGGTTTTAGCTGCCCTGCAGGTGCGCTTTCCCTTTCTGCGTTGCCACGCCACCCATTCACTCTCAGAGCAGGTCTGCTCTTGGCATAGCGGTCCTAGAGTTCAGCAGCCTCTTGCACTGTTTTGGGATCTCGGTCCTGCAGCCAGGTTTTCAGCTCTGCTGGACATGCCCAATAAAACTGTTCTAACAAAATCACATTTTCAGTTTTTATCAACAGAGTTTGTGTCAATTCTTCTCACCGTTTAAAACTGACGTTGTTTCATGACTAGCTCCTCATAGCTCTTGTCAGGCTCCTCCTGAGCTTACGAATTTAGCTGTTATGATTCAGCAGTTAATTCAAATTTCTTTAACAGTGCAGCTTTAAGTTTGCTGCAATCATCACTGTCCTCATTGTGCATTTGACCTAATGCATCCTGAGCTTTCCGGTAAGTAGCAGGGATAGCTGGAAGCTTCAGGACTCTCTAGGAATTTTAGCCTGATTACAAACTTTTCAAAGGAATTTAAAAAGGCATCCATATCCTCCCGCTTCTTTAAATTCAGCTATTAATTTGAAATTCAATTTGTAACCCAGTCCTGTAGTCCCAGTTAAACCCAAGCCACTTACCTGCTCTGGTGCCGCTGGTGGAGTTGTAGCTTCTCCAGTTCATGTTGTCTCTGGCACTCCTGCTCCTCACGATCTGCGCCTCGGCATTCTCACTCTCTTCTCCTCTGCAGCTCACTGGCACTCACACTCCTCATGGTCTGCCTCCCACTGTTCCCACTCTGCCTCTCTTCTCTCATTCTCTCTTCTCCTGGAACTCCAGCTCCATCCTGCACAACTCAATTTGCAGCCTGAGTACTTCTGGATACAGGATACTGGTGACCTTCCCTGCTGCTGTGGCCTTTCACTGACAGTGGCCCTGTTGCCCTCCTCATTGGATCTGGACACTGCACTGGCACTAGCCCTGCCACACTCGAGGTCTGGTCCTTTTCCATCACGGTCTGTGCCTCGCTGCTCTGGGTATCTGCTACCATTAGGGCATCTATGAGGTTCTGCTTGCTGGCTTTCACCTTGAACGGGACTCCTCTGTCCCCACACAACTGCCTTAAGTAGTCTACAGTGTGCCTACTGTAGTTGGAAACCATCTTCCTTACCTGCTGCTACTCTGACTTTCACTTTAGGAAAAAAATAAAACGGTAGGAACTTGACTGTACGCCAAGTGATATAGTTCTGTCTCCTTTTTAAAACAAATTTACCATCTTTTTCTATCTTTGCAAGTGAGCTGATGGTCTCAAGCTGCCACACTGAACAATAAAAGCTTGTAATACCAAAATTATCCACACTGCTGCCAACCAATCTGTCACAAACCCACTCAGCAGGTCAGCCTCACACCCAAAGTGCCAACCTCCGAGCACAGTCTTGTGAACAGTTAACAGAAACAGGGTAACCCTCCTATCTGTTTTGTGGGTTCAAATCAACCTTTGTCTCAGTTCTGGAGGGATTCAAACTGTGAACCTCTTGCTACCATGCCCAATGCACAGGCTCAGATAATTCTGTCTTCAGGAGGCCAGATATCTTTGCCTATGGGCACCTAACGAGGTGTACAAATGAACCCTTAAAAACTCTAATAAAGACCTCAGATTTCTCTTACCTTTTCCAGTTTGGTATTACCATTCAAGCTTATGCACAGTGTCTGCATTAACATATATACTCCACTTGTTAAAGAAAAGAAATTCAAAGACAGACCAAGTAGGATCTAAAATAGAGTTTTACTAAAATAGATAAAAGTATGTAAAACATAAAATACAGAACTATATATCACAAGAACCATACAATCTTTTAAAAGAACAAGGTTTTAACAGTGCAATTCCTACTACAGTACTTAGATTTTTCTCTCTCTCTCTGCCTGTATACTTGCTTAAAGTACTCAAAGATTTTTCTTTGTCAGAGCATAGATAAAGTGTCTCTGAAGGAAAACAGAATATTCTTTAAAAAACTGTATTTGCTACCCCTTTGTGTGAGGTCACCTAGCCCTCACCTGTTTATTAAAAATCATACACCCAGGAAGTTTTATCATTTTAGAAAGAAAGTTAATTAAGGTTACATCAG
Source organism: Neoceratodus forsteri (assembly GCA_016271365.2). Classification (NCBI taxonomy): domain Eukaryota; kingdom Metazoa; phylum Chordata; order Ceratodontiformes; family Ceratodontidae; genus Neoceratodus; species Neoceratodus forsteri. The sequence goes on along the minus strand of JADMNL010000029.1, from coordinate 35,428,477 downwards.
CAGAAACTCCTTTCCCATGTGACTTCCCAATCAAGTCTGTAATTTCCTTTCATCTATAACCAGTATCCTCTCTTGACAGACATCAAAGCATTTATGACTTTGCACCAGTGTCACATAATCCTACACTCTTCCCTAAATGCCATAAAAGTTTATGATTTTCCTCTTAGCAACTACAGCTATAAATAACTTAGATAAATAGGAGAGCCTTGATTAAGGCCTGTTCTACTCTGTAATTAGCTTCTGGTCGTCCAGGTAACACCTTGTATCTAAAACCTGTGTGTGTGTGTGTGTGTGTGTGTGTCATACTCACATGCTGGTTCAGCATTTCATGAGAGACAGTCCATAACACATTTTTATATTACAAAAATGATACAGTGATCAGAACCAGCTGTCCAAGTGTCACAATTGGTACATCCACAAAAGGTCAGTGACGTGGCTGAAGGGTGTCATCGGGCAGAAAAAAACAAGAGAAAATTGGTTATAGAAAAGAAGAAAATTAGTGTAAAAAGTAATAAATACATTTCATAAATAATAACAAGTACTTTCTAATAAACTCACCACTCAGCCCTGCACAGTCACTGAGGTGCAGTCACTCCTGGGTTGGACGACAGCAGCAATTCTGTGGCAGCACACTGCACAGTAGTTTTCAGTCTCTGTGCATATACAGTATGTGAACTGATTGAAAATTCACCAGGTAAATCTACTGACGAATTAGTGTATGAGGGCAAAAATGGCCAGAACATGAGGCGAATTCCTGTACACTGTTTGAAATGTTTCATAAGATCATTAACATCAACATCAACTTGTGCAAACTGCAAAACAGACAGATAACCAAAAGAAGAAGGAACATCATTTTGAAATATGCAATTATGTTTTTCCTTTTTTCACACAGTGTTCTCTACAAATCTTTATCATAGAAATAAAACATATTAAATTAAAATTTTAACTGTTTTAGATTTTTAAATGTGTTATGTTGTTTGTACAAGTTTACATTAAAAATGCAATTTTTTCTTTGGTTAGATGCAGTGCTTGTCAAGTCAGCCATGAACTGCAGGTAGGGATGTGTACCTGGCCCATTCTAAACCCAAAGTACCACTACTCCAAGCTGTTTTGGGTTCTGATCATGTTTGATCCCTCAAGACTAAGTGACTTGCCCCAAGTTCAGGGATGTTCTTTTCTCCTGACTGAACCATGGGAGGCAGTGTACAGTACAGTCAACATTAAAACTTTAAAACAAATCCATTACTAATGAGTTGACAGTCAATTGTCTGAACTCAATAGCAGCGAGGTTAAACTATGAAGTAGAGTGATTTTGTCCAGTTAAACAGGCAATGTATTGTCAACTTGTTTGTATCGAATGATATTCTGATATACTTTAAATATACAAACCTTTATACATTACATTAGTACACACATGCAATCCTGGCAAAATATATAAAATGTAAAATAACCAAAAAGCAACTCATTAATCAATGAGTTAGCAACTCACTACAGTTGCAGTTTAGTTTCAAGTTCTACAGTCCAGTGGTTAGAGGATTGAATTATCAAACAGGAGATTCTTAGTTTGAATTCAACCACAAGGCAATGTTCCATAGCAAGCAGCCATATTGCAAAACATAGGAGACACGGAGGAGTTCCAGCTGAAGACCATGTGTGAGCAGACAGTGCTTTCTGGATAGAGAACCCGCTCACCAGATAAATAACTCTAAATGATTTATTTCTGTGCTGTATAGAGCAATCCCCCTAGAACCACCATGCCGTATACAGCAATCCCTCCTTTCACCCACTATGCTCCTCAGCAGTGGAACTCACTCCTGTAGATGTCCGCTAGCACCTACACACAACGCCTTTATAAAAGCACCTCTGCCACTACCTCAACTCATCTAATCAATGCTCCTGCTTTAAACCTCCTTAGTACTTAGCCCTCCTCCTTCCTGAAATTCTAAACCTGCCTTCTGCCATATCCCCAGCCTCACCCCCTACTTGCATGACCAATATCCCTGTGACATGCCCTGTTCAACCACAACCAATCTCAACTTTCCTGTCCCTTACATCTAACCCCTTTGCACTTATTTGTTATTGTTTCATATCTTTTAGATCTGTATGACATGTTTTTTCCTCTAAGGATATACCTGCTGTTTTATTTTTGTACCTTTGCTTGATATTGCTGGTGTACTCTTGCATGTATCCACTAGCCTAAATGCCTTATCCCAATGCTATGACTGAAACTATATGTTCTGTACCCTATGCTCATTACCTTGCATTTTTGTTTATGCTGTATAACCTGCTGTGTAACACCTTGCTTGTACTTTGCTGTATAACCTTCTGTTGTCATCTCTGAATTGCCACCCTGTAACCTCCTGGGTCATGCCTGAAAATAGTCATCTCTATAGCTAGTGCACTTAGCAGAAAACTAAAAAATAAAATAAATAAACTAGCTTCACCATCAAGGCTTTGTCAGCATATAGGGAATAACTAGAAGTGAGAAAACTCAAGGAGTTGTCAAGGGTATGGCAGCTGGGTTTCAATATGAAAAATGCAAAATGATGCACTCGGGCATGGAAACCCAGCAGTGGAGTATGAAATGGGTGAGGTGGTACTGATAACCACACACAGGAATGAGAGCTGGGAGTAATCATATTGGATGATCTCAAGGTAGACAGACAGTGTGATAAGGCAGTTGAGAGGGCAAGTGGGATGCTCGGATGCAGGTATGCCACCGCTTTAGCAGAAACGTTACAGTGATGTCGCTGACAGCAACAACAATGACAGATCACTGTAAAGTCTGCTCGGGACCCCAGAATGGCTTCCTGGGCATTGCGCCTCCCAAGTCAGCTCTGACCTGGAGTCGACAATAATAATTGCAGTTGACATAGTGCCATTGTTGTAATGGTGCTTGACAGATTTTCTGTCAAACTGGCATTGTAGAACCCTAGGGTGCATAGGTAGGGGTATCACCAGGAGAAAGAGGGAGGGTGCTGCCTCTGTACCTCATGCTCCCCCAGGGAATGAAGCCCCATCCAGGCAGAGATGGAATTTCAACACCTCCTCCTGAAGGACCCAGAATTCTGCACATCCCTGCAGGTAGACATTGAGGTGTTCCTGAAAACAAAACCACACTGAGGACACATTGGCAGCCACCCAGTGGAATGTCCTTAAAGCTACTCTTAGCGTAGGTATATTAGCTATACCTCAAACCTCAAAAGGGCAAAGATCTGCAAAAGCAACTCCAGGCTCAAGGAGTTGGAGGACAAATGTAGAGGAGACCAGCCCACCCTGAAGCCCTATTGGCAGAGATCACTGGGGTAAGCTATAAGATCAACCCTACATCAGAAGGCGGAATACGCTGTATTTCACCGTAGGCAAAATTTTGGGAAGTGGGAGAAGAGCCGGATGCCTCTGGCCTACCAGCTAAAGAAGCAGCAGGAAAAATTCAGAATGACAGGAGAGAAAGGGAAGGGGAAGAAACCTCACGAAGCCCGGGGACATTAACATAGCTCTCAGAGATTTCTATCAGGTTCTATACACTCAAGAGGTACAGCCAACTGATAATGAGCTCTTTACTGCTGGCCCCATCTTGGGCTTCTGACGTTGAGCCCAACCCTCAAAGGAGTGCTTGATACACCTCTCACACTTAAAGAGCTTGAGCAGGCGCTATGCAACATGCTGGCTGTCAATGCCCCGAAAGTGATGAACTCCCAGTGGAGTTTCTTTATCTTTTCAAGTCAATGCTCCTGGAATCACTTCATGATGCACTGATGGAGGCTGGCTGGCTGGATGGGGAACTGTCACCATCCTTGGGGATGGCAGTACTCTCTCTGATCCCCAGTGGAAAGGCCCACTGCTAGCGGGCATTACCAACCTATCGCCTCCACGGCTGATTGTAAGGGATATGTCAAGGTGTTGGCCTCTAGTCTAAAGGGATTAATTGCAGACTTGGTGGACAGAGATCAGATGGGCTTCATCTCTCAATACTGCAGATCAAACAACACCAGGAGGCTACTAAACCTCTTGTAGCAGGTGACGCAACACCACCCCAAAGTGGCTTTAATCTCACTTGACACCAAAAGGTGTTTGCCCTGGTGGAGTGGAAATACTTATTCTCACTCTAGGGCCTTTGGTTTTGGGAGGAGCTTCACTTGAAGTATCCCCACCTTATACAAAGAAGCTCTGTCCAGGTCACGACCAACGCACAGGACTCAAGCCCCTTTCCGCCGCAGGGCACCCATCAGAGTGGCCTGCTCTCCCTTTCCTCTTTGTCCTGGCGTAGAACCCCTGTTGCAGCTGCTTTGATGGCAAAACAGTATCCACAGTATGCAAATCGGAAGAAACACAACGCTGCATTGATGATAGTATGCTGACTCTATGCACCCTTGTGAATCAGTGCCAGCTGTACTGGAGCTGTTGGTAATATGGCAAATTGCCAGGTTACAAGCCATATGTGTCCAAATCCTCACACTTCATTCTACAGTGGAGGTGACCTCCCTACAGAACTACCCATGGGGCTACAGCTAGCTGAGGGAGGCCTCAGATACCTGGAAATCTACTTCGTGAGATATATACCCAGACTAACAAAGCTAAATATCCTCCTCTCCTTGCTGATATAGAAAAGGACTTGGCCAGATGGAGTATCCTGTACATGGGTTCCATCAAGCTACATGGACAACCAAGTTGTCGAAATGTACTTAGCAGCAGTAATAATGTTGACAGGCAAAATTTCGCCTGTCCGACATTATGTGTTTTCTTTCCCAGGGGCTGTGTCTCTGCACCCCACAGAGGGGCTGTGCCCCTGCACCTCTTCTTTAATATAACAAACTGAATCAGAGTTTGTTCGGGGGTACTTGAAATCTGTGAAATTTCACCATTGATCTAGGACAGCAACAACAACCTCACAGTTGTCATTGTACTGGATTTCGATGTCGAAATTTTGAAGTAATGTGATGCATCAGACATGTCCCTATGGGGTCAGGCTCACACCTTCAAGAAGATGGTTGCCCTTATCTCCAGTATATCCTGACAACCGTTCACTTGAGATACCACTTGATACTTCCAGGTGAATCCAGAAAGCAATGCTCCACTTCCTCTGGGGCACAAGGCCTGAATAGGTAAGTCACCAGGAGCTCAACCTATCCTTAGACCAAGGCTGAATGAACCTCCTGACTTTGCCCTGAAGCATACAGCCCACATATTGTCCCAGTTCTCCCAAGCCTCTCCATTGGTTGGTCCTGCCCAGCTGCCCAGATGGGCAGTGTGTACGCTATACCTACTCTGGGAGCTACAACAAAAGGTAATGTTGAAGCTGCCCCCAGGCTAGGCTCACACCCTACTCTACGCTATTACGCTTAGGCCTTTAATAATGCAAAATGACCAAAATAATGCACTTAGACCTTAGAAACCTGGGAGCAGAGTACAAAATAGGTGGAGTGTTTCTGACAAAGACAAACAGAAAGAGACCTTGGGGTAATCATATCGGATTACCTAAACATGGTTAGACAGTGTGATAAGGCAGTCAGAAAAGCCAATGGGATGTTGGCATGTATACAGTAGGTAGGGGTATCTCCAGTCGAAAGAGAGAGGTGATTCTGCCTCTGTAAATTGCTGGTGAGACCTCTCCTTGAGTGCTGTTTACAGTTCTGCAGATATCTCAAAAGGACATAGAGTGGAGGCAGTCCAAAAGAGGGCTACCAAAATGGTGCAGGGTTCACACCAAAAGCCTTATGAGGAAAGGCTAAAGGAGTTAAATATGTACCTCTAGAGGAGAGGACAGAGAGGGAGATATGATGCAAATCTTTTAATACTTTGCAGGGTTAATAAGGTAGAGGAGGAGAGTACTGTTTGGAGAAAAGGTGCTCTATAACAAGATGGCATAATATGAAGCTGGAAAGATGTAAATTCAGGAAGGATGTCAAGAAGTTCTTTTCACAGAAAGGGTGGCGGATAGCTAGAATACCCTTCCAGAGGAGGTAGTGGGGGCGAAAACAGTAACTGGGTTCAAAATGCCTGGGATAGGCACAAGGGAATTGTGGCGGTAGGGTAGAGAGGAAAAGAGATTGCAACGTGGATTAAGAAGGGTATGGGGGAAAAAATAACACAAGTAGACAGACTGGTGGGCCCAGTGGCCTTATCTGCCATCACATTCTATGTATATGTATATATATATATATATATATATATATATATATATATATATATATGTATGACTTGCTGTGCCAAGCTAATGAAATGGGCATATTCTCTTCCCCACAAGAGTTATTATTTGGCAGAATGAGTTCCTTAAAATAAGTGGAGCCCCCCATACACTGGAGAAGCTGGTCCAAAGGAATATTCTATTTGTCTCACATGGTGGATGAACACACCAACCACCTAAAGACCTTTGGTCAGCTGCAAGCAGAGTTCAGCTGTGGAGGCAATATAGTGCAGTGGATTAAGGCACTGAGCTGCAGATCTGGAGACTTGGGTTTGAATTCCACAGCCACCTAGGTGCATACTGTGAATCCCACAGCCACCTAGGTGCATACTGTGTGATCCTGAGCAAGTCACTTAACTTCCTTGTGCTCCCAGGTTGTATCTGGAAACAAGCTTTGATTTAGTGTGCTACCTAAGCAATAAGCCACGATGGGGTGTGGTTATTGGGGATTTACCACGCTGGAGTGGTTTGCCTACAGGAGCAACCAATGGATAAATCTGTGCCAGCCGTGGTAAATCCCTATATAACTCAGATCCCCCAAGTAGCTTATTATGATATACCAAGTACTGCTTTTCTTAATTATTTTAAAAGCAGTACTTGGTATAATGTTTAAATAAGCCACCAGTAGTACAGCAGTGGTTTTGTTTTGTTTTGTTTCCGATGTACGGAGCTGCTGTTTTACAGTCTCCACTTAGTGGGAAAACAAGATAGCGGTCACAGTTCCATGATTTCGCTGTCAGATTGCTTTTTTAAAGATGCAGCTGGCTGGCACCTTTGCATGATTATCAGAGGGTTTACAATGGAGGTGAGGTGCCAGCCTGCGTTCTCATTGGTTGGTGTACAAGGTCCATGGTATAATCCTAGTTAAACAATGTTCCCTTCCTAGAGAAAGCCCAGCACTGGCAGTTTCTGCAACTGTGGGATTCATTGGCAGCCTGCTCAGATCCCACTACATGTGTGACGGCACAAATGATCTAACAGGATTATATACCCCCAATGGGCAGGGTCTGAAGGCCAGCACAATGCATTAAATACTCATTAGACTGTCAACAGAATCCATTGGAGCTGTTGTGGCAGAAATGGTGTACGTAGCTTAACCAGGATATCACCCCGAGGCATGGGGTACCTGCTGGAGGGGCCTGAAATGGGCAGCCAGGGACACAAAGATCCGCTTCACCCAGTTCAAAATCCTTCACCGCTGGCACCAAACTCCCAGAAACTACACAGATGGGGGCTCCTGGGCACTGACAAGTACTGGAGGTGCAAACAGTTCCCAGGAAGCATCTTGCATATCCTTTGGGATTGCCTCTGTCCTACACACACACACCGAAAGGCATGGAGGAAACCTGTTCAACCTTCTTGGCCAGACCATTGAATTTCACTCCTTTACTGGTCATGCTAGGAATTACTAATGAGGCCGGTCCAGATCAGGTGGTCCCATGGATGGGCAGGCTTTGGTTACAAGGAGCATTGGTCACAGGTCACAGCTAAGCGGGTCATTCTCAGATGATGGAAAGACCCCTGACCTCATAGGCCTGTATCCTCCCTCTCTCCTATGGACATAGGCCCCCTCTTCCCTCTCCAGGTGGCCCCCGCAGTAGGAGGGGCTCTGGATCCAGGCCCAGCAGGAATGGAGGAGGTCTCTAGGCCCTGCCCTGTTGGATGCTGACAGCTGAAGAAATAAAGTTAAAAGCTAAACTTACAGTTGCTGATTATACCGCTGCAGTTTAAAACCTGTTATGAGATAATGCCGTGCAACCTATACAGATGGATTAACTAAACATTGAACTGTCACGTCATGTTGTGTTGTATTATGGTATGTTAAACGCAGACTTCTGTTCCTGCCTAGTGTTGTATCTCCAGTGGCAATGGACGGCTAGGCTTTGTATGTTGTACGATGCTCAAAATGTATATGGTTGTTGCTATGTTTTCTGAAAACTAATAAACTTTGAATTATAAAAATACACACAAAACCCACCTTGCAATGGTCAGGCTCGAAGTTGTGGCTTTCTGTATTTGTGTGGAAGGCAAAGCATTTACTCACTCAGTAGGAAGGAAGCATCCTTCCTCTGTCCTCACTGTGGTCTCAGAAAACAAGTTTCTAGCACACAGAAGAGCTACGTGACTGATATTTAGAAAATACACACTGTGAGGTCGAGTCCAATGAAAGAGTGACACTGGTTAAAATGGGCCAAAAAAGCTTGGGGCTTCTTTTCACTAATGTTATTTTCACTAATATTTTCACTAATGTTATTTAGTGGCATGTCATGGTAAATACAAGATTTATCATTTTACATTGTGGCTTTAACTCAGTTTGTATTATTTTAAATGTCAGTTCCAGATAAAAATACGTTGTCCCTGACCAGATTATCAGGCCTTATATTACTTTACAAGAAGGTACTCCAGGGTGTGTGTACTGGGGATAAAGGCACACCTTAGGAAGTGAGCACGAGGCAACAGTGAGTGCCTTTTAGACACCTTAGAAATGCTGTTATCACACAATTACGCACACCCTGAGTGCATTATTGCCATTTTTAAATGGCTTCTGATTTTGTTTTAAACACTGAGGAATAATGGTCAGAAAGTTAATTATTTCTGACCTGTGCTGTTGTGCTGGAATAATACATGATCATGTGATCACACCTGACCAGTCACAGGTCTTGATTTCTCTTACTCATTGTACAATAGAATATTGGTAACAGTCATAATTTTCCTAGAAGTATAATGTAGAAACGTATTTCTGTAATAAACTAGTCAAAAACTTGTGATGTAAATATATTTGAAAGTGCTTTTTGCATATATAGGATTGCATGGCTTGCACCTTACAAAGTGGTACAGCTTAGCTGAGAAACATTGGGACTACTTAGTGGTCACTCGTGATATGCAAATTTCAATAAGAATGTATTTAGAACTTGCTGAGTGTTTCGTCCATTTTTCCTTGTCCAGGATTATTTTTTGTCAGTGTTCAGCAATGTAATCCAAACCCCTTTTCCTAGTGAGGTGCAGGCACACTTTAACTCCCTCAGAGGATGAAGGGGACAGTGTGGTGGTAAAGTGGGTGGATGTCTACTGTATTTCCTTTGGACAGCAGGTCTGCATGACAAAAATAAATAATAGCAGTTTTAAAGGGCAGGCTAGAAGAACTGCAAGTCTTTTCCTGCCGTCACTTTCTATGTATCTGTGTATCACATTTTATGGCTGTGTGGGTGGAGCTTTGCAGACGTTATGGCATCATCATAGTTTTAGTAGACCACTGTAGAAGCATGTGACCAGACTGCTGTCCAGTGTGCTTCCACGGTGCAAAGGTGAAAGTCCAGTTTATGTTTATGCGCCCTTCTTCTCCTCAGACAGCATAAACACACCCTCTTCGTTGGGCACTATGTTTTGTTCCACACTTGCGGAAGTCATGGCACCATACCCAAGATGGCAGCACCGACTCAAACTGAGCATGTGCAGTTCTGTCACCACTGCCATCTTAAATACGGCACATTCTCTGCCCTGGTGCTCTTTGTAGCTTTCAGCATTCCAGCACGACTAAACTGTAAGTTTAATTCTGTGGTTGTCTTTGCCCTGGTACTCTTTGTAGCTGTAATCATCTCTAAGGATGTTAGGTGGAAACTCTGGTGGAGTCCAACATACCAATCGGCAGTCAAGAGGTGCAGGTAAATGACAGCACAATATCCAATGACCGTCTTACCGGGAGTTGACAGTTAAAAGTATTGCCTTCTAAAAGCCCTGAACAGCCGTATCAGCTCTGGAGATTTCTTATAAAAGCAATGTGTATGTTTATGTTCTGATGTACACATACTAAGAGAGTTGGTTCAGCAGGAGGCAGAGATGACTGCCTTAACCCCTTAAGGTGAGTGTATAAACCTTGACTCTGTATGTATCTCTCGGTTACCAATGTTGAAATAAAAAATGTAAAGTAAAATAAATAAATACTATACATATATACATTACGTACATACATAGTTGAGTACAACCACACATCCATGGAATCGAAATCACTCAAAAATGGGTTTCTGTTGAGTAGAAAAGTAAAATAGACATGAAAATTGAAATGAGTTATTATTCTGAACTGTGATTTGATCATTTGAAATGCCATTTGCCCACATTCAGTACTGTTTATTTCTACACCATTTTACTTTTGTAAAGTCTAGAACCCTTGAAACACTACGCTTGGCACATTCTCTAAAGTGAAATGCAAATCTGATGTCATGATGACTGCACGTAGATGTTCCCAAGCCTCTACTTTCTTTCTTAAACCAAGTTCATTTCAAGGTTATCTGCATGGAATTGCCTCTGACCTTGTTGCATTGCTTAACAGACTGTGTAAGAAATTATTTCATTTCTTACATGCACAAAATTCTTTGGAGCACATTTTCTCTGAGTGCAGAGCACCCACTACCTTCGGCAGTCGAACATCATTTTATTATTCCATTCTTTGGACCTATATCCTGCCGATGGCACTTGGGATTCAAACAGTACACCTATTGTAAGTTACTCTTCAGCCTTGCAAGGACATTTTACTGTACGTGTGCTGTTTGAATGCTGAGTGCTGTCAACACAGATAAAAGCCCAGAGAATGGCTTAATGTGAAAGAGACATGTTTAGACTTGCCTGAAGGTATTGGGTATTATCTTTTCAGAGTAAGTGTGCTCCAAATTCTTTGTACATGCGACATTGAGTTTTTTTAAGCATTCACATTGTCCTCCTTGGACTAGATCCACTCTTGCTGAATTCTTCCCTGCCAGTACCTTATGTTAATGCTGGCAAATGGACACAGTAGCGTGCACTTCATCGATGCTGAAATGGGGAGGGACACTATAGCCATGGCCCTAACATTTTCATAAGTGGCAGGACCTGGCCTGATCAGTTTTTGCAGTCATGTTAATTTATTACCAAGGAGGGCTGTGCCTTTAAATGTAGCATGTGCAGTAAGCAGTGTTACTTTCCAATCACTCCCTTTGTAGCTTGTAAGGGTGTCAGCAGAATTTTGAAAAGTGGGAGGCCTCAGTAGTGTCGAGGGTGGGCTGGGTTCATGGGCTGCTGAGTTAGGTCACAGTTGTCAAACATTAAAATGAAAAGAAAGGGCCTGCCATTCAAGTTGGTATCAAGGAACTAGGCACTGGAAACTGCTGTCAGTCAGGGAGTTGGTGGTGGGAGCTACTCTGTAGATTATAAATTTGGATGCCAAAAGCGGATTCTGTGTGTGAACCCGTTCAGCGATGGGGGAGAGGATGGACCTTCACATCCTTTATCCTACCGTGCTTTAGATTGTAACACTACAGATGGTGTCATTTGAAGAACAATTCTTTACTATAGTAAAAACTTAAAAATACTAGATTTACACAATTTTATTTTAATTTTATTGTTTTCTAGTTATTTTTTTTTTTTTTCCCTGTTGTTGGTGTACTAAGTATTGTAGGTAATGCAGTACTGTACTTTATTTCACTCATTTTTTCAAAATGTGTCTGACTCTCCCACTGACTACACAACTGCTGTTTGTGATGTCACAGTCTGTTGCTGTGGTGGCGCTATGATGTCATAAACAAAGGTACTGTGAGGTTAACAGGGAGAAGAAAAGGTTTTTATACAGAGTTTTAGACAGACTGCAAAGATATGCTGTAAACCTTGGAAAGAAACATTGAAATGCAAAAAAAAATTTCTAGTGAATTACAATAGCGAAACATCTTATTCATGAATGTACGAGCTGAAAACAGTTACCCTTTAACTACTTTATTAGTTTTGCACTGTTGCCAGCAACAGGCATCCTTACAACTCTATGCTCTGTGGTTATATTAAGAATAACAAACACCAAAGTGTGAAGAACAAACTGGTTCACACGCCTAGTGGATGCTATGATATCCCTTGGCACTCCACGAAGTGTACAAACCTGCAAGTTCTTTGCACTTTGCTGTTTGTTATTCTTTGTTTTAACTCATTCAGCATCTATTTTAAATAAGCACCTTAGCTGGAACATGGACCCAGTAGTGTGTCTTTGAAAGAGCAACTCTCTACTATAATAAAAGCTTAAAAACACAGGGCCCAATTCTCAAAGCTTCCCAGGTGTTGCAAGGGGCTTGCACCTCAAGGAATGATGCAAGAGGCGGCTTGTGCTACAAGATGTGCGAATGCCATTCTGAAATGCAGCCTGTAGCAAACACAGGCTGCATGTACTCAAAGGGGCTTGCGCCATCTGTGTAGCCAAAATGGGCTGTGGCATGTGGTGCAAGGGCCCATACGCCAGAGGCTAATGCCGCAACATCCCTTGCTTGGCATTCTAAAGGGGCTGGTGCCGACAAATTAAACACCCATTAGACCACCCAGAGCTGGTCTGTTGGTCACCGCACCACCCATGGATAATCAGCTCTCACTACTAGGTGTGGTTACTGGACATATGCCAACCACCGATGTGATTATATGTGATGTACCAGCATCGTATATTACAACTAATCATCAGGATGACATAGTGACAGTATTTTGCAGATGAGTCTGGCACTGCATGTTAGGTACACATAAGCAATGTCCAAAGCATCTGTTCATCTTGTCTGTTTGTCGTCATGACTATTAGTTATAATATAGTTGTGCTGTTCCATCATATATCAGCATGTACTCCTAGTGATGTTATGCATACCTCTACTGGTTGCTCGTCGTCTTAGGTTGCGCATGGCTGCCTGCAACTTGTAGCAAATCACTCAGGTGCATTGTCTGTTTGATGCATGGCCACCATTGCTGCAAGCTGTGGGACTTTGACACGGTACCCTACATGATAAGAATTGGGCACAAGGTCCTGGTGCACCACTATTGATGCAAGCCACCCTTGGTGCGGATTGCGCCGTGTTTGAGAATCGAGCTCACTAGATTTACACCAATTATATTTTAACTTTATTGTTTTCTAGTTATTAGTTTTTGTTTTTTACTTTTCCCTATCGGTGGTCTACTAAATATTGTAGATAATGCAATACTAATTTCACTGAGTTTTCAAAATGTGTCTGACTCTGCCTACTAACTGCACAACTGCTTCTAGACAGACTACCAAGATGTGCTGTAAACCTTGGAAAAAATTTCTAATGAATTATACTAGCTGAATCCTCTTATTCATGAATGTATGAGCTGAAGCAGAGTTCCCCTTTAAATACTTTATTAGTTGTGCACTGTTGCCAGCAACAGGCATCCTTCAAGCTTTAAGCCCTGTGGTTATATTAAAATAACAAACACGAAGTGTGAAGAACAAACTGGTTCACACACCTAGTGGACGCTGTGACATTTGGCAAAAGAGCAAAGTTTAAGTGCCTCAGTGATGTCACAGCACCCACGAGTGTGGAAACCTGCACATTCTTCACACTTTGCAGTTTTTTTTTATTTTATGAATACAAAAATTAGCATGTCTTTATGCGCTTTGTGCTAATTTTACCTTCTTAATGATGAAATACAGTTTTGCAATGGTGTTTATTATGGGAACTGCATTGGTGAGTGACTGTTTTTGGTTTTAATGACTATGGCTGCAGTCGCAACTGAGCTTGCGTTCAATGTTCCTAGTTGTTCTTAACATTTTGAAAAGTTGTTCTAATATACTGTATATGTTAACAACAACTCTTTCAAGTCAAGGGTAAAACATGCTATCCGTGCATTATTATACAATAATGCATGGGTGTGTGTGTTTAATGAGTTTTACACCCCGAGGTGTAGGATGCTATATAACACTTGAGGGGTTTATTTAGCATCCAACATTGAGGGTATGTGTAAAACCACGTTGAACACATTCATTCTATGTTTATTTTATATAATTGCTGGGGAGCGTTTCACCACAGCAATTATATAAAATAAAACAGTCATCACCATGGTTCAGTCGCTGGATTGACTGCTGTCTGCAGCCCAAGACCGAGCTGCTGCAAAACTTTTTTTTTGTTTTACCAGTCCATGGTTCTCCTGAAAAGCGCCATTTACCATGGACCAGTGAAGTAATCTGTGCATGCTTCTTTCAAAAATAAACATAAACTTGCCTTATCGCAGAGTGGAGTGAGCTTTCCTATGCTGAACAGGAGGAAACAGTGGCAGGTGCATGCGTGAAGCGAGGGAAGCCTGGCGTGTTGTCATTATAACCCACGGGTTATATCAGAGAATTATAACGGGTTTCTGCGGGAGAAAAGGCTCCCAGTTATTACATCCTGGTTATAAAATGGATAGAACAAACTCGGTTGAAGCAATTTCTGACACGTGATGATATCTCGATATATCACCACAGGGCAGAACATGTTACCAAGATCAGTGAAATCCTAACTCTTGTAGACTATTTTATAATTGAAGAAATACCCACTATTGCATGATATATCAATGGATGTTGTCACTTTCTAAGTGACTGAAGGTGCATCCTAGTTGTGATAATACCCTGTGATATATCTCTCAGAAGTGTATTATTATATGAAGCAGCTCTACAGTGAAGTCGGGCAAAATATTTGACCCTACGCTTTCTAACCAAGAAATCCAGAAATCATCCAGTTTCATTTACTGGTAAAACTGTCCAGTTCTACCAGAATTTAGGTATTTTATAAATGTTTTAATTTCCTTTTTTCTCAACAAAAATATGCCTACTTCATTTGACTGAGAAACAGCAGTATTAAACATGACAAAGGGTTATGAGAACAAAAAAATGTAGTGAACAGACAAAAAAAAAATAATAATCGCATCATCGGAAAAATAACATGCTACATAGAAACCAAGCTACCATTTTATGTTGTCTTGCGCGTGCAGCGCAGACAACATATTAGGGGTGCTTGAAGTGGAGAGCAGGTTTTGGAGGCACGGTCATGTTTGCAGTGGCACCACTGCTTTTAGGCTGGGATCCGTGGCACAAATTAGAGGGCACGCTGTCTATGACAGCAGTTGCAAACTGTACCACAAACTTGAACGTTTAAGTTGCTGCAATGAGGAGTGACCCTCATTGCAGGGCGTGCCTTGCCTGGTGTAACATTTCAAGAATGTGGCGGGTGGTGACCCACTGCCCACCACCACAGTCCCATGGAAGCTAAAGTGGGGTGCCCAATCTCCTAACAGCATATGTGACTCCTTTGGTATCATGCCTCTGAACACAGATATGCTTACCGATGGGGTGCCCAATCCCCTGTCGGCATCATTAACCCCATTTTCCTGCTGGTGTGGCACCCCAATTGTGTGCCACATTGAGAGCCTACTCAGTGTGGCTAACATGCCCCTGAAGAAATGTGCCACACTGGGAGCCCACCCCAATGTGGCCAAACCTGTAAAAATAAAAGGTCTGCGGTGAATTTTACATTTTTATTACCTGAAACAAAGGAAGCAGTCCTTCGCCATCCTGTCCCTCCCCGGCCTGCAGCTACCCTTTGCACAACCCACCCCCACCCCATACTTACCTCTGGAGCCTGACGTGACTATCTCTGGTGGACTGGGAACACGCCTGCCCTTTTTAAAGCAAACTGAAGAAATTCGTAAGCTGCATAATGACATAAATGTTTTTTTTTCAACTTTGTTGCATATCTCGCCATTTTTGTGAATTTTGCACTAAATTTTCAACATGGGGTTCTTGGGACCCAACCTCATGAATTCAGTCATTGTCATCTCATTATTCAGTCCCCAAGGTGATTTCATGGTCATTGCACGGAATCACCTTCGGGACTATTAACTTAATGTTATGAGTTGGGTTCCCAAAAGCTTATGTTGCAAATTTGTGAAAAAATTCAAAAAATTACTGCATATGAGTGCATTGTGCAGTTTCCACATGCTTGTAACTCGAGAATTTTTAATATTTTTACTCCAGATTTTCAGCATTGCCATTTTCACACCTCCTTATGAACAGTACAGCTGTCATTTTCCACATCCTGCCTGAAATGTGTTTTCGACATCCAGCACACAGTGGCATTGTCGCTGTAGGAAAACAATGTTCAGGACACAGTAAGACAATCACAGTAACACTGTTCATGAGCAGAGGTCCCAAAAGCCTATGTTGCAAATTTGGAAAAATTCTAAAATGACTGTGTTACAAGCGGTTGTGCAGTTTCCTTGCAAGCTTGTAACTTTGAGAATTGTTAATATTTTACTCCAGATTTTCAACATTGACATTTTCCACTCCATATGAACAGTAGAGCTGTCATTTTCCACATCCTGCCGAAATGTGTTTTCAAACATCTGGTGCACAGTGGTGCAGTCGCTGTAGGAAAACAGTGTTTGGGACACAGTAAGACAATCACAGTAACACTGTTCGTGAGCAGAGGTCCCAAATGCCTATGTTGAAATTTGATGAAAAATACTAAACTTACCACGTTACAAGTGTGTTGTTGCGCCAGTTTCCACGCATGCTTGTAACTTTGAGAATTTTTAATATTTTCGCTCCAGATTTTCAACATTGCCATTTTTCCACACCTCCTTATGAACAGTGCGGCTGTCACTTTCCACATCCTGCTCAAAGCGTGTTTTAGAGTATCCAGCACACAGTGGTCGCGGTCGCTGTAGGAAACAACGCTCGGACAGAGTAATAAAATCACAGTGACACTGTTCATAGCACAGGGCCCAAAATGCCTATGTTAAACAGTTGGTGACAAAATTCCACAAAATGACTATGTTGCAAGCGTGTGTTGCACAGTGTCCACGCACAGTCAGATGTTCAAGAATTTTAATATTTTCACTCCAGATGTTAAACATTTCCATTTTTTCACGCTTCTTGTGAACAGTACAGCTATCATTTTTCACATCCTGCCCAAAATGTGGTTTTGCACATCTGGCGCACAATGGGCAGTCGCTGTGGGAAATCAACATTTGGGACAGATTAAGAAAATCCTACTGCCACTGTTCACGAGCAGAGGTCCCAAAATGCCAATGCTAAAAATTTGTGAAAGAATTCCAAGAAAAGACTGTTACGAAGTGTGTTGCACAGTTTTCATGCACACTCATAACTTTGAGAATTTTTAATATTTTCACCCAGATTTTCAACATTGCCATCTCTTCACAGCTCCTTATGAATGGTGCAGCTGACATTATTATGTGGTGCAGAATGGCGCCGGTCACTGTGGGAAATCAATGTTTGGGACACATTAACAAAATCACAGTGACACTGTTCATGAGCAGAGGTCCCACATGGTTTCATGAGGTGGGGTCACAAAAGGCCATGTTGAAAATTTGAGTGCAAATACCAATAACGCCCAGGGTGTTAGGGTTTCTAACCATAACGTCCCCACCCTGTACAGACTAACAGGCATCAGAGTGTGCCTTTGGATTGTCGGCTGTAATGCTCATGCTATTGCACCCCAACCCCACCCTGCAGCCACTGACAGCCATCCAGGTGTGCCTTGGACTCTTTGGCCCCAAAGTTCACCCCATTTTCCTATGCTGCACCCATCTCAACATACTTCCTTATGAAATGGGTGGCGAAGGCCCAACGGCCTCAAGGGGCACAATGCGACACTTGTCAGAATCTGCAGGTAGAGTTAGGTGAAATGGCATGAGTGTTATGGCCAACAACCCAAAGGCACACCCCAATGCATGCCACTCTCTGCAGGGTGGGGTTGATGTTGGTTCTATACTTCACTGCCATTCCTATTATGCGCTCTCTAATGCCTGCACTACCAATGCCAATGGCAGCAAGACAACATTGGCATTGACAAATTCTTGTTATTAATGGAAGCTGCAAACTAGCTTTTTAGAAACTCATTGTTTGCTGCACTTCTGTTTTAATTATAACCTGGCTGGCTGGCCAGGTGATGCTGAGGGATGAGGTGCTGGACACCACACCCCGCCCATGCCGTGTGACCTGGGTTCAGGGACGAGCTTGGGCCACTCGGGGTCGGCAGGGGAGAGAAGGATTGAGCACCCATCAGTGTCTCTCCTTATCTGGGGAGGGTTCCTGCAAGTCTCGCTGGTCTACTGCCATCTCTCAGGTGAACCCAGGGTTGACAGTGCAGATGGGGGCAGCAGAAGGTATGGGGGCAGCATTGGCCAAGAAGTCCTGGGAGGAGTTGCGTCTTCACGCACACCTCTCATTAGCTCTCCTAGAGTGCCGACATCTGTGGGAACAGAATACAGGAAAATGGTGGCCCGTCACTCCTAGGGTGACAACCCTCGCTGATCACCTCGGCAACCGCCAAGATGGGAGCAGACTTCACTATGCAGCACCCGCTCCACCATTGTTGCGGGAGAAGGTAGGAGGGACCTCTCCTCGCCCACCCGGGGATATCTGGGATACCTAGGAGTACTGAAGGGGTGAACACTCTAGGGGCAGACTCATGTGTGTCGGGACGTCGAGGTTAGCGAGGCATGTAGAGGCTCTGATTGAGTGAGGTGATGTGGCTGGAAAGAGGAAAAGATTGGAGTTAAAAAAAAAATTAAAATTATAACCTGGCTAGTTAAAGCTCTTTCATGGCAATTTATATATATTACCCATGATTTTTCATTATGGTACTCTGCGTTTCTATACGTTGCTTGACAGTTTAGGGTTTTGTTGCCAATAGATTTTAAGCATAGCTTTAGCTGCACTGCTTTTGCACCGAGCTTTTCTCATTAAAAATAATTGCAACCCTATATAATCACTGATTCGATCTTTTAGCAGGCCTATTTTATCTGCATCAGGATGTCCTTCTCTTTCTTTCCTTCCTGCCCAATGCTCTATAACAGATTTCCTGTGATCACTTACATCGTACAGTATGTCTGTCAGTTTGAGGAATGCTTTGAAAGACACAATGTAGTACATATTTGATACATTTTCTGCATTTTATTCCTTCACCTTCCATTACTAGGTTCATTTATATAGGAAAAGGATCAATGTCCCAAGGGCTGCCCCAGACCTTTAAACATGATACGCAAAGGAACATTTTTTTTTTCCTCAGTATGTTGCCAGCTTTCTGCTGCCTGATAGAGCAGCCCTTAATTTCAACACATGCTTGACAGATTTAGGGTATGCAGGGTGCATGCTTGAATATGCCTGGGAGCAGCTGTGAATGCCCATCCCCACAGTTGATCTTCTCAATCAATCAATCAAAACTTGATTTAACCAGGCAGAGTCATCATTGAGCAAGCTCATTTTCAAGATGGCCCTGGCAGAAGGGAACAGAGCAAGGAATAATATAATTGGACACTTAGTGCAGGCTGATACATAAAGAAGATAGCAACAACAACAACATTGGATAATATAGAGTGTGCAGATTATTAACAATTTAAATTAAGGGTAACACCAACGCCTGAGGGGATACTAAACAAGGCAATAGCAGTAACGGTGCAGTAAGCTGATTATGCAGACAATAGAACAAGAAGGCATGAACGGACCGACCAGGAGGGTCAACCCTTGGTAGAGAAGGATGGGGGGCGGGGGATTCAGGAGAGGGACGTCAACACTAGAGGGAGAGATGACATGAAGTAAGATCAGGGGTAAGAAGAATAAACTGTTTATTCTGTTGCTGAAGTCATAACCCTCTGCTTGCAACATCACAATCATTGCCTGTCACAAGCAGAGGTTGTGACTTCAGCCAAGGATAAAGCAGCAAGAACAGATATACTGGGGGGCTTGTTTCCATGCAAATTAGCCTAATTAAAAAAAAGATGAAAGAAACATAAACTATATCTACCATTTCAGCTGAATTGTGTCTAAATGTTTTGATTTCAGTTTTCTAAAAAGTGACAAACTTAAAACTGCCACTGCTATGGCAGCTAAAACTACCATTTCTTTCTTCAGAATCTGTCTGCTGTTACCTATGTTGTCATCCCATCCCCCATTCTGTCGTGCCTATCTCTGCTGTAAACTCTGTGCCCCAGTCATCATCTGTTATACAATGGACAGTGAAAATTGAGAACTGTGAGTGGTGAGAGCCAGTCACATGACCGTGCATTAAATAGAATAAATAACACCAACATGTGAAGAACAGACTGCTTCCCACATCTTGTGGGAGCTGTGACATCATTGTGCATGAGAGCAATGATATCACAAAGATGTCTGTGGCTCAATTGATAGCACATCTGCCTCTGAGCCAGAAGGTCTTGGGTTCTAGTCCCACACGGGACTGGGATCGCACCTAAAAAGGCTGGCACCCAAGTGCAGTACTAGAGGGGTGCTGTACTGTTGGGGTAGGCTGTCCTTCAGATGAAACGTTAAACTGAGGTCCCTTCACTCATCTCTCTCTGGTGGTGTCCAGGTGGAGGTAAAAGAATGCAAGACACTTATAGCAAGAGTAGGAGATTTTCCCCACTGTCCTGGCCAACATTCCCTTCCCATAAAAACCAGCTCATGCAACTGTCCAAGGCTGTGTTTGGGTGTTAATGTGCAAAATGGCTGCCACTACACATCCAGTCACTTTACTACCAGTCTAGCATTGCTTGTAAAGCACTTTGTGATACAATGTGTATGGAAAGAGCTATATAAATGCTAATTCTTCTTCTTCAACTGATATTGCAGTGCCCACAAAGGATGTTAACCAGTGAGTGTTTCACTGTTTGGAGATATTCTATTCATTATATTGTGTTGGACTGCACGTTTCAAGCACTTAACTTGTAGACCAGCATTATGAGGTCAAGTCTAACAGGAGGGTCTAGTATGGTTGTTCCGGCATAAGTTTCCGACTCTGTATTACCCGTGATCTGTTTCCCTAATGCAATTTTTCGACATAATGTTTTCCCGATTATTGTTTGCTCGACTGTCAGATATGTGAATATGTGTCGGAAGCCTGGTTGTTACAATATACAGAATTAGTAGGTACAAAAAATGTCAAGAGTATTAAAATAACACTGTAACATACTATACCTAGTAACATACTGTACATAATTACATAGCAATGGAAAGAAGAGACTCTCAAGTCTATCATGTTGTGCTCCCCAGTAAACTGGGATACATACGGCTGCTGTGCTGTGGAAATATGTATATTTTTGGATTTCCCACCACTTTACTCCACAGGGTACCCTGTATTTTTATTTTGTTTTGGTAAGCAAAGTTTTACCTTGAAAGACTGTACTGCCTTATATAACAAGGTGGGAGGAGAATGGGGATATGCAAATGAATTTACAGGTATACATGGTTAGCAGTTAGTTTTGCTATGCACCCTTAATCCACTGACTTTCCCTGCATCAGAACCTGCTTATAGCCCATCTGAAATACAACATCTCGTTTTGGCTTTGCTGCTGTGAGTGAAGTATTTTGTTCTGAGGTTTTGTACAGGAACTGAACTAGAGACGTTAGGCATGCTGATTTGTATGCTGGTGGTGTTTACATTGTTGACTGGTGTTTTTGTAGCTGTAGAAAAGGCACTGTACAAATCAGTAAGTCATTCAGTGACTCTAGGTCACACAGTAAGTTACGTGGAGGATTTGAACCTGTGATCCCCTGATTTAGAATTCTACACCCTTTCACTAGGCTGTCCGAGCTCCTAGACTGCAGTGAGCCCACTCGTTGAAAGGAGACACAAAGCCTTCCTTTTGTCCTGCAACAGCAGCCTTCCTATACAGATGTGGTTGCAAATTAAAACGCTCTCCTTCACTCACTGATTTTCAGGGACGCCCTGATTTTGCCTCAAAATGTTACTCTGTCCCTCTAAAATTTTGTTTCCTTAGCTAAACTGTGGGATTATACGCACAAAATAATGTCAAACATTAAAGTTACAGACTTGTTCTTCTTTAGAAAATGCATTTGTCACTAATCACCATATTCTACCAGCTTTCTGGGTGGATATCTCTAATTTTGAAAATGTGTCCCTGATTTTGTTCCTTTGTCCCTGACTTTTTAAGCCTTGTCCCTGATTTATGAGGCAGAAGGTTGAGAGGTATGGAAAGTGGTTATAATTTTCATGTTTCAGGTAATTCGGAAATGTCAACAGGTTTTCATTTAGCGGGGCATGCCTATGGCGGGATACTGGTGTCGGTTTACTTGTTGACGGGCAACATCATGCCGGGCAACAGTACGGATCTCTAACAGGAAATGAAAGTTCAGACCAAAACTCTGTTTGCCACACTGTTTAAACCACCACATTTCTGGCCATGCCCTCCAATGAGCACAGCAGAGCTCACGATGAACATTCAAGTTGCTCTTAACATTCTGTAAATGTTGTTTTCAACACATGTTGAGAACTACATTTAGAAACACAAATGAAACATCTAGCCATGTATTATAAGAGCACAATACAGGTCATTCTGGTTCTCAGCTTCACTTCGTATCACCACACCAAGAAACTTAAAAAAATTGGGAGGCATTTGTTTTTGCTTAGTGAAGTACAAATCCTTGCAAAATTCAACACCCTCCCCCACACACACCAATCAGGAACCGTAATCTATAAGTAGAAAACATTTTTGTTATTTTCCCTGTTTTTCTTATTGCCTGCTCTCAACTCAGATTTTACAGTTCAGTTTTTAATGACAGCAAAATTCCTCATTACCGCCTGCACGCTGACTCCCTCACTTTCAGTCCTCCCTTTGCCTCCATCTGAGCAAGGGTCCCTCATTGCTGACCACACGCTGACTACCACATATAACTATATTTTAAATTTCCATGCTGTATCCTGTAATATTATACTGTCTTCCTGATGTTATTTCCTGGTGCCTAGAGCCTCCAGGATTAGGCGCCCTGAAATAAATTGCCTTGCTTTGCGGACTCAGCTGTACTGCATACAACATGGTTTAAGTGGTCACTTTTCCGCCTGGCTGTCTCCATCTCGCCGGTACTACTCCATTCAGTAGACCAAAACAATCCTAAGAACAACTGTCCTAGTTATCCACAATTTCCATTTGTCTTGTGTGGTAGCAGCTGGACAGCCACCAGTTCACCCCTCTATCCTGCTTCACAGCTTATGACCCTACCAGCGACTACACCCGAGAATACAACTTCGTATTTCCTTCCTAGCCTTTGATTTTCAAATGAGATGCTTAAAGAGAGCCACTGAGTCTGTAAGAAGAACACTGGAAATGATTCCTAATTCAGCTAATATTCCATATTTTCTTAAGGTTTTAGTATCCCTATTGTACGCTTTCTGACCTCTGACCCTGTGGCACTTCCCAGACCCGTTATGCATCATCTCATGGACATTGTAGCTAGGCTGTATCTGGCCAGAGTTCAGTCTTCCCATGTCTTCAGGATCCTGGATGGCTTTCAACTGAAGAAAACTGACAACTAGCTAAAATGTAAATGACCGAGGTGCAAAAGGGGGAGGAGTGGCCCTGTATGTTAATGAAAATATCAAAGCTACAGAAATTCAAAATACACATAAGGAGCCAGAAGAACTGTGGGTCACCCTGGAAACAGGAAATGGGACAGCCATAAGAACTGGGGTTGTCTACAGGCCCCAGACCAGAGGGAGGACATAGACACATTACTGTTAGAAGATATACAAAACATGACAGCTAAAGGGAGGTTCTGATAATGGGAGACTTCAACATGCCAGATACAGATTGGTCAATACCAGCAGGAACATCTGCCAGAACTAGACTCATAGTGGATTCCCTGCAGGGGAGGCCTCAAACAACTGGTACAGCAACCCACAAGAGACAGGGCTATCCTAGATCTAGTACTGACTAACATAGAGGATCACAGATCTCCAGGTAGAAGGTCACCTGGGGCCAGTGACCATCACATGGTATGGTTCAATTTGGCTACTACATCTAAATCATCCCATTCCAAGGCAAAAATATGGGACTTCAGAGGAGCTGACTTTGATAAGATGGCCAACAGAGTTAAGCTAGCCCTGGCAAAAGAAACACAGGTGAGGAGGTACAGGCAAAGTGGGCAAGCATTAAGGATACAATACTTGAAGCAACATCCCATTGTGTTAGACAGAAAAGGAAGTGCAAAGAAGAAGGAAACCACTTTGGTTCTCAAATACAGTAGCAGAAAGGTCAGAGCCAAAGGCTGGCCTTCAGGAAATATAAGGGAACACAGCGGGATGAAGATAGGGAGGCATACCAAACTGCCCTAAGGGAAGCAGGGAAGGCAGTAAGGCAGGCAAAGTCCCAAACTGAGGAAACACTAGCACGAACAGTAAAGAAAGGTGACAAGACTTTCTATAGATACATTAGTGAAAGGAGAAAGTCCAGAGATATTGCTAAGCTTAATGGAGAAAAGGAGCATGTGAGGAGGAGGACCCTGTAAAGGCATCTATCCTAAATAGATACTTTTGCTCAGTATTTACTGAAGAAGGTAGGGCAGGCCCACAGCTCAGCATCATGGACACAGGGGGAGGGAGGTGAGCACTACTCCTTCACAAAAGAAAGGGTCCTACAAGAGCTTGCTAAGCTCCAGGGTGGATAAGGCAATGGGACCTGATGGCATACATCCCAGTGTACTTAAGGAGCTAAAGGAGGAACTAGCAGAGCCATTAGCAAATTGTTTAGTGAGTCTCTGAGCACAGGAGAGGTTCCAGAAGACTGGAGAAGGGCTCATGTGATCCCACTCCACAAGAGTGGTAGCAGGAGGAGGCGGAACTACAGACCAGTCAGTCTTACCTCAGTAGTGGGCAAGATTATGGAGCACTCCTTAAGGAAAGGATAGTGCAACACCTGGAATCCATAGGGGCACAGGATCCAAGACAGCATGGATTTACAAAGGAAGGTCCTGTCAAACTAATCTCATAGATTTCTTTGACTGGGTAACCAGAGTGGTGGACCAAGGGGAGCAGTTGATGTCGCCTACCTTGACTTCAGCAAAGCTTTTGACACTGTTCCACATAGAAGATTGATAAATAAGCTAGGTAGGCTCGGGTGGGTCAGAAGTTGGTCAACTGGGTGGCAAACTGGTTGACTGGCAGAAAACAGAGAGTGGTAGTAAATGGTATACAGTCAGAAGAGATGCAAGTCACAAGTGGGGTACCTCAGGGATCAGTCCTGGGGCCAGTCCTATTCAACATCTTCATTAGTGACCTCGCAGATGGACTAGAGGGTAAGCTTGTCTGTTTGCAGATGACACCAAGATCTGCAACAGAGTAGATGATCCAGATGGGGTGGGCAGAATGAGAAGAGATCTGGATAAACTAGCAAATGGTCAGAAGAGTGGCAACTGGGATTTAATGCAAAGAAGTGCAAAATCATGCACATAGGGAAGAGAAACCCTGAAGCCACTTATAGGCTGGGGGGAGTTGCTAGCAGTCACAAAGGAAGAAAGAGACTTGGGCATCATCATCACTGATGACCTAAAATCATCAAGCAGACCTCTAAAGCAGTAGGTAAGGCTAGGGGGTGTTAGGGGTGTATTAGTAGGGGTATCACAAGTCGTAAGAGGGAGGTAATAATCCCTCTGTACAAGACATTGTTAGGCCCCATCTGAGTACTGCGTGCAGTATTGGAGGCCACACCTTCACAAGGACATTAACCAAATTGAGGCAGTCCAGAGAGGGCAACCAAAATGGTGCAGGGACTGCATCAGAAGACATATGAGGACAGATTAGCGGAGCTCAATATGTATACCCTTGAGCAAAGGAGGAGAGAGGTGATATGATCGAGACATTTAAACACCTTAAGGGCATAAACAAGGTGAAAGAGTCTAACATGTTTAAATATAAGAAAAATAGCAGGACAAGAGGACACAGCATGAGATTAGAGGGAGGCCGATTAAGGGGAATGTGAGGAATTCTTTTTCACAGAAAGGGTGGTGGATGCATGGAATGGCTTACCACAAGAAGTGGCGGCTATGAATACAGTGCAGGGCTTCAAACAGGCATGGGATAGGCATAAGGAGCAATACAAATGACTATGAATAGATAGGTCACTGACAGAGCAAGGCCGATGGCACATTTATAAGGTAGAAAAGAAATGGGCAGACTGGATGGCCTTGGCGGTCCTTATCTGCCGTCAACTTCTATGTTTCTATGTTTCTATCTATGTTTCTATGTTTCTGACCCACATGGAAATGTGTCTGGGTCTTGGCTACCATTTTGTTGGCAAGTACAGCGCTGGGTATACCAATTAATTTAAGGGTACAGAGACATCTCTCACACACACACACACACACACACACACACACACACACACCGCATGTAGGAGGTAACTTTGCTTTAATGCACACATTGTTCTCAAGCCACATCAGAAAGTAACTTAAACATCACATGTCGGTACACTTTTTCAATGTCAAATAACCATTTACAAACCAAATGTTTTTATTTGTCTGAGGGAACCTTTTTTTTTTTTAAACACCAGAAAGACATGCAGTAAAGGCCTGATACAGGATGGCATAATAACATGTCTTTCTTTTTGTTTGTGTGCTGGTGGGACAGTTCTATAAAACCGATGTCTGTAAATACTTTTTAGATTCCCTCCATCCCACAATATATTAGTTTTTCAAAGTGACAATAATGTTCTCACTCTGACTACTGTGGCGGAGGTCACAGCCCATGATAATGACGCTTCTCAAACTTTTTTGATATTTCAATAATGTAAACACAGAATGAGGGTGGGAAGAGCTCACAAAGTTATCCAGAGATGTTTTACAACCAGATACAGTACTGATGCTATACATATAGACTTAATGTGCAAGAAGTTTTAACATGTTTACAAATAAAGTGCAACTTAATAATTTCTATTTCAGAATAATTGTACATAAACAGCATCTTCATTTTTGACCCACATATGAAAAGTATTATATGGTGACTCTATAGGTTAGAATTTTTATTTCTTCATATTTTTTACACAGCTTTCCTCAGATACTACAGAAACTCTCAATTAGTGCTATCAGACAGTAGCAACTTTTTAATGATGTAAAACAGCTACCCACAACTCGACTTGCTGGTGGCAACCACCATCCCAGAGCAGCAGTGAGATTCCTGGCTCGCTGTATGCTAATATGCCTGTTTGACCTCTGCTATTGGTTAGCAGGACATATTATCATAATGTGAGCTCAGAAAGCTCACCGCTACTCATGAGATGGTGGTTGCCAGCAACAGAATGTGAAAGTTGAAGGCCACTGTTTAAATCACTAAAAAGCAATTGAGGGAATTAAAAAAAAATAGTCTGAAGCACAAATCAAGCATTTTTGTAGCACCTGGATAAAGGGTGAGTTCCTGAATGTTTACCTTTGCCTATTGATGTTCAGCTGTTCCTCCATAGGTTTCAAAATGCAGTCGTTAAAGGAACTATCTTTTTAAGTTATAAAGGAGCTATAACACATCGGTTGTGTGGTGAAACTGCTGTCTACAATTCCATGTTTGACCACTACACCAAATAGCACTAATGTGCCACTGAGATCACCAGCGCGCTGGGAACTATCACATACTATTGGTTGTGGAATAAGTTGTTGGTAAATTTGTTCATGTGCAATTTGGTTATTTTTAAAGCATATGAAGTTTATACTGGGCTGAATTTTTGAAGGGTGGTGTAGGGCTTGCGTCCGGTCCTGTGCCACGGACTTAGGTTCTGGCACTGCCAAACCTCTTAGCCACAGCTGCACTGATTTTGCAGTCTCGGTGCAGTTGTGACAGTTTCACCATTTACGGCAGTTTACACCAAATATCTGGTGCAAGCTGTGAAACTGGTCTCGTTGGAATACTGCAAGCTAGACCACAAAATGTTGGTCTAGCTCACAGCAACTGGCATGGGATAGAAAATTCAGATGCCAGCCCGGAGAATGCTGCAAACCCCATGCACAATATGTTCGCACACTTGGGGCTTGTGGCATTTTTAGCATTCAAAAGTCCTGCCCAGTGTTTGTTAGCATTTATCTTGCACACTTTGGCAATCAAATTCTTTTTCCAAAACAAGGGCTCTAACCCAGTTTATTCACTGTTTGAAAACTGAAGCAGGACTCCGGCATGCACATTAACATCAATGTATATTTATTTCTTGAACCTGATTAGCCTTCAGCCTTTTCCCCAAGTTCAATTTCATTTTGTAAGCAGACTGGGGTGCTCACCCTGATACCATTTCATTATGCCCTCCCTTCTAAATCGGACCCCCATTTAGGTGGTGGTGCAGGTGCCCACTCCCAGTGCCTAAGACTATCCTGACACTGGGGTGCTCAATCCCCAGTGGTGGATAAGGTTCCCCTGTTAAAAGGAAAACCATCCTTCAGTGGTCTTTTTTCTTTTAACCAGCAAAAAAGAAAACAGTGGCTTGGTGGCACTGAGGGTTGAGGTGCTGGGTGCCACACCTCGTGTCACGCGGTGACCCGGGTTTGAGAGCAAGCTTGGGCCATCGGGGATTGACTGGGGCAGGGAAGGATTGAGCATATGGAGTACTGCTCTTGTTTCCTGAGGGTTGATGTTTGCACTTGCAGTGCTAGCATCTCTTGGTGGTGACTGGGGTGATGCACCTTCGATGGCTCTTGGAAATGGGGGCTGATGCCTTACACGTGGGTGCAGGAGCATGCCCATGGTGTGCAGGGCATCATTGCATGTCTGCACCCCAGGCAAAACCAAGCAGCAAAAATCCCTGACCCACAGATAGGCAATGGCAACCTCAAGTGCCCATCACCACACACCCAAAGCTGAACTTGCTCACTGGTTCTCCCAATCCCCTACTTTGCCTTGGATCCGGTTTGGGAAATCACTGAATTGGGGTAGGGTGGGAGTATCTGTCCATGATTTCCCAGTGGAGCAAGGATCAGGCAGGTGGTGGAGTGGTCGTGGCAAGTGGGGTCTGCCAGACAGAGTTCTGTGGTGTCAGAGCAGAAATAAAGTCTGCAAAAAAAAAGAAAGAAAGAAAGAAAAGGTCCCTTGTCAATATCAGCCCCAACCCACTCCCCTTATTCAGCACTCATCACCCCAGCCCACACCCCACACACACACGCACACAGTTACTCACCCAACAGTGTCCCATAGTGTAGACCAACTCTCCAATGGAATAGATGCCCTCCTGCTGGAACCGCGACCGTGATACGAGAAAATAAGGTACAAAATCACCTTTCGGCAGGATTTGAAAATGTTCACCTACTGGGTTCATGAGGTAGGGTCATAAAAGACTATGTGGAACATTTGGTGAAAGTATGGTAACGTCCAAGTTATGAGTGAATGTTTAAATATTTCAGTGTTCACTCATAACTTCACTAATTTTCAATATTTTTCCACCAAACTATAAAACACGGCTTTTTGGAACAACGCCTTGTGAACAAGGTAGTTGAAATTTTCACATCTTGGCTGAAAGGTGATTTCACAGTCACTCAGCAAGAAATCAAATTTTAGTTTGGGTTTAGGTGGGTAGTCTGGATAAGTACCTTCTTCAAATTTGGGTCTGACTTCACTCTGCCATTGCAGGGAAGGTGGTCTTGATGGGCCTCGCCCACGTCCACCTTTTAACAATTGAGTATTAACGAGTATTTGAACATTTTTACTTACTGTTCATGACATGGCTCATAGAACACTATGTTCAAAATGTTTGGTCAAAACATTAAAAAACAGGAACGTTATTAAGGTACATTGAAATTATTCTACAGTCACCATTACTTTGGTAATTACTAATATTTTGACTCCAAACCTCCACCATAGACATTTTTTCACAGCCCTCATACACATGATTGGTGCCATTTTTCAAATCCTGGATGAGACATGCTTTAAGCACTTATGGGCAAAATGACATTTTACCCGCTATTCTATAAATGACACGTCGGTTTATAAGGGAGAGTTAAATGACTGTCTTGAAAATTTGGGTCAACATTTAAAAATATATATATTATTAAGAATATTGTGTGTAGTACCAGCATTTACCCCAGTGGATAGTGATTTGTGATCCAATGATGGTGAGCTAAGTTTGGGGTGAGCTTAATGACCCAGCTGGATGGGGCTAGGCTGGGGAGATGGCACTGTTATGTGACATTATGCCCCACCCTGGGAAGGAAGGAAGGTGCAGGCTTTCCGCACAGGCCTAAGTACCAATATAGTGAAGAGATTCTTTCTCTTGGCATAGGGACTTGAACCTCTGCAACAGTGGGTACCAGAGAGCCCAGCACTTTAGCTGAGAGGTGGACTGTTTGCCCTGTGCTATGTATCTGAAGTCACATAGAAGCACAAGACCCAGAGGGCCCTCCTGCACTTCCACTGCCCAGCAGACAGCACCATGAATTTGTGACATCCGCTGCTGCATGGAAGTGCAAGCCTGCAGGGTCCTGCACTTCCATAGGTGCATGGAGTCTTCCCTTGCTGCAGGGCCAAGAGGGCTCTGTTCATCTGAATCTGTTCATACAGGTCCTGAAGGGACTTGCATGAATGGATACAATTCCACTATCTCAAAAAGAAAGGAAATTTTTGCAAAACCTGCATTAATGCAACAGCTAGGTTCAACTTAATGCCATAAAAGAGGGAACTGTGGCATATGGGTTCCTGACCTAACTCCCCACTCCCCAAGCAGCAAAGGACAGGACCACACAAGCAACCACAAACAGCTATCACAAGGTATGACAAACAACATACAGCTGTTTCCATATGTCACAAATGCAATAGCACTGATGTCCTGCCTTTGTGAGTTTGTATGTGTGGCTGCATAATCAGTGTTTATGCAGCCACACCTGTATGTATATGTATACAGTGTCTATGAGTATGTGTGACTGCATACACCGGCTCCATTGGGGCCTGCACCTATGGGAAACAGAAGGCCCCATGGGGCCTGTGCTTCTGCAGCCAGAGGTATTCATGTATGCTGTGCAAGGTACCTCACTAGATAGCATGATCTGCTAGTGCATGGTTTTCTGTGTGCAGGTGCATAACTGACAAACTGCTACTCCCCTTGAAAAGTTTCTAGATCTGCTGCTGAAACCATGATACCCACAAAGCAACAGCACTTCTGCCTGCGTAACTGCAGGCCCATGTGCCCCACCCTTCTGGAGCCAGAAGTTGGTGTGTATGTCTTACACCTGTGGCTGAAGAAGTGCAGGGCCCTTAGGGGCCTGTGCTTCTGCA
This sequence comes from Neoceratodus forsteri, assembly GCA_016271365.2. Classification (NCBI taxonomy): domain Eukaryota; kingdom Metazoa; phylum Chordata; order Ceratodontiformes; family Ceratodontidae; genus Neoceratodus; species Neoceratodus forsteri. The sequence continues at coordinate 35,397,481 of JADMNL010000029.1, read as the reverse complement.
GACAAAAAGCACTGCTGCATTTTGGTATCATGGATTTTGTGGCATCTACACCACAGGTTGGTGTGTATGTCTTACACATGCACCTGCAGAAAGATAGAGCCCATCAATTATGTGTATGTCTTACAGTGTCAATAAGTACCTGCACTATTAAACTGCAGGCCCCATAACGGCCTGTGCTTCTACAGACAAACTAACTCTTTACAATTTGGATATCATGGATTTGTATCTGGCTGCAGGGGCCTGTGCTGCTGTACATAGAAGCAGTGTTGGGATTTGAGTATCGTGGATTTCTGTCTACAGTGACAAGTGAGTGTGTGTATCTTCGGTGTACATGCCGCAGACACAAATCCACCAAGGTAGTACTTCAGTGCTACTGCATTTGTGTCATCTGGAAACAGTTGAATGTTGTTTGTCTTACCTGTTGTTTGCTGTTGGATAGATCACACTCTACTGTCTTGATGACTGGATACATCACAGTGTGGTTAAACTGACACTTTCGATGTGACTACTAAAAAGTGGTGGCCTGAACCCTAGTTGAATGGTTACTGCTTCCAGTCCCTATGCAGGGACTCTCTTTATTGCAGTAGTACACAACTGGATGTGCACTCATGGGAGGTACTGGCAATCCTCCAGTATGTGCTGAACATGGAGTCAGAGGCTGAGTGCTTTTTAACATACTGGAGGAGTACCATAGCCTATACTCCCAATGAACAACATCCTGGACTGTGTTACTGCACTCATAGAGTAGCATCTGATGGGAAACCTTATGCATGTCTTTTAACTTTGTTAAACCAAACAGATATCAACATAAGTGACTGCTTTTTTTCCTCTTTTAGTTCTTATAAGGAAATGGGCGATCAGTAGAGATGGGGATGGTCAAGGATATATACACATGTCATTTTATATAACGGTATATTCTTCTTGTAAGCAAGGTGTATTTGTAGTGTGTGTGTATGCCTTATTTGAAACTTTTAATACCATTTACTATTGAAAAGACAGCATATTATTAAAACTTGATTAGAAAATGCAGCACTGTGCATTTTGAGTACCTATAGGCATAGCAGTGGCCTGGTTTGTCCAATCTGAGAGTAATATTTCAGACACACATTTTATCACAAAATGCAGCTCCCAGTTAAACATAAATTGATTTAGACTTCTAATCCACTTATCTACATTATATTTAAGCATATGATGTTTTCCCTACTATGATGCATACAGAACCCCACACACTCACCAAAGTAATTTCAGAGTTGTCAAAATATACATTTTTTTAATTTTATGGCAGCAGTAAGTTTGGCTTAAGGTCTATTCTCAAAAGATTTATGCTGCAGAAAGCAGAATGAGAAATAGTCTTTTGAAACAAGGGTGATTTTAATCAAACTGATGGATATACTCTAAGTTAATTACAATCCATCCTAAAGGAATTAAAATCTACATCAATAAATTACAATGCCCTCTGAACTGACTGCATTGTTTGGCAATCATTTTAATTGATATTATTTTGTGCATATCATGCAGTAGAAACACAATCATCATCACATTGACTGCTGCCCTTAGCAATTATTCAATTGCCTTCTGAGGTGGGACAGTAGTGTGGTGGAGTTAGCCTGGTGGTATATTGGCAGTTAGCCCTGCCTAGAATGCTGTCAACTAAAGTTTGTGTTCTGAGACCAGGGCCACCAAAAGGAGTTGGAGGAGGAGGATGAAGTATTTCATAAGATGCTTACCACCTTTACGTGAGAGGATGTAACTCTTGGAATTACAAGTGGAAGTCCAACTTAGGCATGCCTGTATATGAGGGAAGCACTATGTGGGATGCCTTCTGCATACTATTCACATGCATGGTTCTACATCTTTAGGAGAAGAGATGTAAGCTTGGGAGGAAAAAGAGGAGGCTGGGAGCAAAAATGAGGAGGCAGCAGAAGGATGGCACACACCCACCCATACCTCTTGGATTGTTCCAGCACCGTCTGTTGACTCTGAGGAGCTTGCCTCAGAGAGGGTTGCCTGTTCCCTTTCTGATATGTAGGGAGAATAAGTTCAGCCTAATGTCTCCTTGGAGGCTGTCACCCATGATATGGCACTGTGTGACTGCCACAGCCTCACATTGCAGGGTCAGCAGCATTAAAGGGAATCCATATGATCTCTATATAATTACTGTAAGGTTATTATGAGGATCCAGTAGGTATAACTGGGATATATTTAGAAAATTTCTTCAGTAGGACAGAAATATACTTTTAAAATTGTGACATGGAGGAATCCATTTTGTAGACAAGAAGGGTGCTGTGATGATGTCATTGCCTCACCACCTCCTCTAATAATGCAGTGAAGCAGGTTAAAACAAACTGCTCCTATAGACAGGGATCCTATTAAATCATGAAGAAAAGCACTGGATTCTTTGTTACACTCTGCCAAATGTAACATTAGGGTGTTCTTCAGAAAACAGTAGGATTCCTAACAGCATAGCCAAACTGTTCTCACTAGCTGCACTGTACACTGTTAACACTGGTGAGGCAGTGACATCATCTGTACACTCTCCCATGGAAGGAACCTGGGGTAGTCATATCAGATGACCTAAAGGTAAGCAGGCAATGTGAACAGGCAGCACGGAGGGCTGGGGATACTGGATGCACAGAGAGGCATCACCAGTAGAACAGAAGAGGAAGTTATCCTCTGTACAGACAGTTGGTGAGACCCCATCTGGAGTACTGCATGCAGTTCTGGAGACCTCATCTCCACGAGGACATAGACAGGATGGAGGCAGTTCAAAGGAGGGCAACCAAAAATTGTGCAGAGTCTGCACCATAAGCCATACAAAGAGAGACTAAAGGAGCTTAATATGTTCACCCTTGAGGAAATGAGGAGAGGGGACATGATAGAGACTTTCAAGTACCTCAAGGGAATCAACAAAGTCCAAGAGGGTAGCATAAACCTTAAGTTAGGTAATCTTCCATCAGAATTCACTCCTGTTTGGAACAATCCAGAATTTCCTTTAATGGGTGCAACTTAATAACTCGGAGTGGAAGAAGGCAGGTATTTATCAGATAGGGATTTAATGAATCTAGGAAACAGAAGATTTCTCTCCTTTAAAGATCTTCAAGATAAATTCCATGGGCAGGATATTCAGGAAGGGTTGTGCATGGCGCAGCACAGTTGTGCCATAGCAGCCCACTGATGCACCTGATGCGATATTCAAATGAGGATTGAGCCTGGCACAAACTGATGCCTATGCCACATCAGTATGTATGCGGCGCAGGTAGTGGGGCATTGACAAATGCTTGTTATAGAAAGCTCTCCGTCACTAAGTCCAGTGGAAAGTTTCCACCTTTAAAAAGGAAAATCCTTCAGGAAAGTCCCTTTTATTATCTAAAGCTGCTCCTCATTATAAAAGGGTAACTAAGTCCTTTTCGCCTGTTATTTAATTAAATGAAGGGCCAGATGATGCTTGGTCACCTGACCCAGGTGGGCGGGTATAAATAGTGCTGCCTGAGTGAACAGATGTTAGATATGGTCAGTGTCTTCTGACTGAGTGTAGGTGAAGGACTAGGAGTCCTGTGCTGCACTAAGGAGACAATTATGAAAATTATTTACAAGACCTTTCTTTTGGATTGTTTTGATTGTTTTGTTTTTACTTATATATGGTGCAAAGCTGTTGTTGTTTATGATTACAAAATAAACATCCCACTTAGAACAAGTGGGTTGCACCAACAATCTTGTGTTTGTGTCCATCTGTATTTCCCACACCTTTACAATGCCATCAAAACTTATTTCAGGCCTGGACCTGAAAGTGCAACACCAAGCCCTAGCACTTTGTGACATATGTGTGACACTTCATCAGGGAACATCTTTATACTTTCAGTTTTGAGTACGACTGCCTCTGTGCTTTTGCCTTAGTAGTTTTGGTTGGCACCCTTTCCATACCATGAGTGCCTGCTTTTTTGTTCTCTCTTTCAAAATAACGATTCAAGAAAATTATTCATTCAGAATTATGTTGTTATCTGGGATGACATTGGACCAGTTTCTCAGTCATTCTTGAGGACAGCAAATATGGTGTGCTTTGCACATGCAATACTGAATCACCACCAAGGTTGACAACCCCCAAAATGAAGTGTGTTATTGGGGGTAGTGTCACAAAAAGAGCAGCACAATTCAAATCCCTGATCCAGACAGCACTCGGTATATCCATAATAACGACACTGCAGGGTATTGTAAGATGCACTTAGCACATGTAGCCATGTCCAGTAATGCACCATCTTGGCGGTGCGAGCACAGAGGCATGCCTACAGGAATGGATTCTCTCTCTCTCTCTCTCTCCCTACCCCTCTAAGTTTCCTGTTCCAGTGGATGCCCCTCCTTAACACCATGTTGATTGCCTCCCTAGTGGCCCTCCACCTGTTTCCCAGCTGAGGAGAACCCGGTGGTTCAGTGGCACCATTCCTGATCCTAGTATGTAATACAACCTGGTGGTCCCCCGCCAAGAACACACACACACACAAGGCACAACGTTTGAGTCACTGGGCACCAGTTGCATGTACCACAGTGCTGAAACCCTGTTGCTGGCTGTCTTTAACAAGTTGCACACAGGTAAGGGGCACAGTAATGTGCAACCAGGCATGCAGGGCTCTAAAACACCTGATTAGGGAGTTCTGAGAATAACTGACTTTTTGCAGTATCTTTGATATGTGCTTTACCTTTCACTGTACAGCGCCATAACTGATACACAGTGCTACTCATTGCCGTTGTTTGCACCAGCTGGCTTCCTGTGCAGTTAGTATGCTTATGAATGCTACTGAGTAATGGCAGAGGTTGGCAGCATTCATTAACAGACTACGTGCACAGGAAGACGTTGCGTGCACAAATGGTCGTGGGCAGCATCGTGTATCGGACGCTATGCCCTGTAACAGTAAAGAATAAAACACACATCAAAAGGTACTGAAACATTTCAATTATTATCAAAACTTCATACTGAGCACTTTTAGAGCTCTGGGTGAAATAATGGCTTTTTCTGCCGCTTTTCCTTTGAAACACATAGTAATTAATCACAAACACTTAAAACACAAAACCAGCCAAAATAAATACACTGATTAAAGTTCTGCAAAAATAGAAGAAGAGCACTTACAAACTGTTTATAAGACTGGGGCACGCAGATTATTTTTGTTCCATGATATAATCTGTTTATCAGCACCCTCGGTACTGTAGCCTTATTTGCTGATCAGGCAGACAAAATATGATAAAGAATAAAATGATATGAGCCTGTTTTAATCTCTGTATGCAACTGGTTACTATGTGGTTAGTCTGAGGCATGTTGTTTTCAGGAAAGTGGACTCACTATGTTATGCTAACAGTTGATAAACTGCATTAATTGTAGTGCTTTCTGTAAACGCAGGCACATGAACATTTTAACTGAAGTATTATTAGAAATCTGCATATCTGTCTGTCTGTTTCTATTACGTCACCGAAGTTTGAGTGTTTGCTTTACTCATGTGTATGTTGGTAAAGGTAGCAGCAGTAGAGTTTATAGTGCCCTTTCCCCAGTGGGTCAGGGCACAATTACCGCAGATCGTAGCAGAACAACACTATGAGCACATTATTAACATCAAATGAGTAAAATGATGCCACTAATCAAACATTACTACTGTAGCAACTAATAAATTAATAACTAATAAAGAAGTATTATGATCAATAAATATAGAATAAACAATGGGGAGGTGTGAAGTATTTATTTTATTTATTTAGGGTTTTTTACTAGGTAGGTGCACTAGATAATAAAATGCCTATACAAAATCAACATACAGTATAACTGAAATTATGTATAATACTATCAAAATAAAATGACAGAGTATATTGCTAAAGAATTGGTAATACAGCAGCCAAATCTGGGGTTAAGATTGCCCCATTATATAGCATCTGAAGTACCAAATGAGAAAAAAATTGGTGTGACACTATTTTTATTTAGGACCTAAATTATGGAACAATTTACCAATACAAACATACGAAAATTGCCTGCAGCAAAAGCCATCATGGTCTATCTAGGCTGCTCGAGATTGCAGCTAGCTCCTTATTCAGTAGCTGCCCACCCCTTACCTCCTGTTACCCTCCCTTTGCCCTGTCACCCCTTCTTGAAGCATTCCACTGTGTTACATGCCACCACCTCAGCTGGTAGTGCTCCACTTTGCCACCACCTGTCCATGAAGAAATGCCTCCTCACCTCCCTCTTGAATCTACCTCCTTCCAATCTCATGTCATGGCCCCTAGTGTCTCTCCACACTCTCCTCCTGAATAGACCCTCTGTGTCTGTTTTGATTATCCTTGCATGTATTTGAAGATCTCAATCATGCCCCCGTCCCTCCTGTCCTTCAGTGTGTACATGTTTAACTCTCTTAGTCTGACCTCATGTGGCAATTCCTCCAGGCCCTGAATCATCTTCATTTGCCCCTACGCTGCATTCCCTCCAGCAGCCTAATGTCCTTTTGTAGGTACAGATGCCAGTACTACACACAATATTCCAGGTGGGGTCTAACCAACAATCTATATAATGGTAGAATAACCTCCCTTCTCCTCAAAGTAATGCTCCTTGCAATGCACCCCAGCATTTGTTAGCCATTGCTACTGCCTTTCTGCATTGTGTGGAATTGTTCACTGCTTCCATGATGAGCACCCTAGATCCTTTCTCCTCTTCTGTTACCTCCAGCTGCACCACCTACCCAGATGGTAGGTTCTCCTTGGATTTTTGTTCTGAACTGCAGCATCTTGCATTTTTATTGTGTTGAACCCCAACTGCCATCTGTCAGACCATGCCTCCAGCTTTGCCAGATCCTCCTGTAGCCCCCGCCACCACCCTGGTCATCCACAAATAGGCTGATTTTGCTGCTGATGCCATCTGAGATGCCTGCAATAAACATTGCAAACAGTGCTGGGCCCAACACTAATCCCTGTGGAACACCACATGTCACTGGCTTAAAGGCTGAGTATTCCCCACCTACCACCACCACCCTCTGCTGCCTATATTTTAGCCAGTTCTCCACCCACCCCATCAGGTTTGCTCCCAGTCTCATACTCTGTAGCTTGCTTCCAGTCTCCCATGCAGTGCTGAATCAAGGCCTTACTGAAATCTAGGTAAAGGACTATGTTTAGAGATATATGGCTACCACTGTAAGTTGGTATCAGATTAGAAATGGTATCAAACATAATTTGGTAAGTTGAGATAATGTTGCACTGTAGTAGAGGTTGGGTAAGCATTACAGTGGGTAATGCTGCTTTCGAAGAATGAATTTGGTCTGTTTCTGTTGTGCTTATATATTTATATGCCCTTTGTAATATTTGTAAATCTGTGTTTTATTTTTCTCCCTTGACTATAACCAGGAAATGTTTTTAACCATGGTATCCCTTATAAATGAGTGTATTTTTGTACTCAATGGAATTTCTTACCCTGTTCATGTTATATAATGAATAAAATCATTACCACAGTACTACTATTTTTGTACATGAGTTACAAGTTGCAAGGTGATATTCAGTCAAAGGGCTTATGGAACATAATAACCCATGAGGCTGAAGGCTAGTGGATTGTGATGGTCCATAAACCTGAGATCGAATTGTCACTTTGTAAGTCACACCTTCTCATCAGTTTATTTTTTATGTTATATCTCTAATCCCACAGTTAAAGTAAGAAAGTGGCAATTACTGTTTCTGTGTGGTTTTGTCTTGTCTGTGATGGAAAGAGATTAGCAGTGTAAAACTGGTGTAGACCTTCACTCGGCATAGGTTAACAGTTTAAAAATAGGCTAATGAAAGCTAACAATTCAAAATAACATCCTGAAGTTGTAACTTTAACTGTTGTTCAGGAAGAAAAAGTGCTCAGTGGGGCTGTGAAAAATGGCTTTCTTTTCATTTCTGGAAGTGATAAGTCAAGGCTTTTAAAGATAGAATATTGGCAGTTTTGCTAGATAAATGCCTGTCCACACCTTGTATAATACCTCTTATTCTACCAGGCTCATTTCTGTCTCTGTTTCCCATTTTAGTGGTGTAGATAAAATCAGTGTGGTGTCTGTCTAACACCATAACAGGAATGTTGTGAATCTTTTTGCTCCCCATGTGGTTTAAGTATGCAGTGATTAACCTTATGTGACATGGCATTTTGTTGTGGTGTTGGTATTTCTCTGTGGGTCAGTGAAGGCTTCTCTCTGTGTGGGTTTGGGCATGTGAATAAGGATTCCATTTTCCATGACTTCGAGTGGCGGTCAGTGAAGCACAGTGGCTGCAATCTGAGAAGAAGTGTTGTTTCATTTTGGGGCAGTGGCGAAAGGCATGGCTTTCTGTGGTTTTGCATAATCTGCTGTTAGTGATTGACAGGTTATGATAAACCATGCTTAAAGATGGATTCTTGCCAGCTGTCAATCACTAACCATGGATTATCATATTTAGAAAAGTACTGTTGTTCTGCGTTATTGGCAGAAGCTTGTTTATAAGAAAACAGAAACAAATACAGTATGACAAATAAAGACAGAGGGTCCATCCAGTCAGCCCATGAATAAATTTCTACCTATTCCCTGACCTAGTATCTTAAAGTTGTATTTAGCAATAATGCTGGCCCCATACAACCTCCTACCCCTTCCCTTTCCTCCTAACTCCTCTATAAACCATAAGCCCTCTAAGTCTGTCCCATCCAGTTTTGAATGCATTTATGGTCTCTGTCTGCACCACTTTTGCTGGTAATCTGTTCCATGGTTCTACCACCATCCTGTAAGTAAAACTTCCTCACATCCTCCTGAGTTTCTGCCTCGAGCCTCCGGTTGTGCCCTCTTGTTACTGCACTACTGTTCCTGGTGAACAGGACCTCACGGTTCACTGTAAATTTCCATCAGGAACCTGTATATCTCTATCTTCTCCCCCTCTCCTTTTTGGCCTCTAGTGTGTACATGTTAAGGGCCACCAGCCATTGCTCATATGATCTGCCCTACTGGGCCAGGACCATCTTAGCGACCCTCGCTGCATGGGCTCTAGCCTATCAGTATCCTTCCTCATGTGCAGGCTGTAGAACTAGACAAGGTACTCAAGGTTGGCCTCACCTCACATGGTGTGCCACCTGTCAGGATGATGCATAGTATCACAATTTCTGCCAGTGATATCTTCCAGGATACTGCAGCCACCAATGTAATCTGATGGCAATTACCCTAGTTTGCCATGCAGGAAACTATGACACTTCATTACAGAGTCCTTCATCCCAGTAGTTGGCACTGTCCCTGCCCCTCTCATTTTCCTTTACCCAACCACATTCCTCTTCTGGGCAGTCTGCTTTCTCCCTATTGGCCTTCGCCCTGTAGAACTTGCTTGCCTCTGATCTCTGCCTGCCCCTCTTTAGATGATAGCTAAACTTCTTCTACCCCTCCTGCTCTGCCAGCCTTCCACCTGAACCTTGCAGAAACACAGGTGTGCGGCTTAATAAACATATGGCATACATGCTGCATGCATGTACGCACTTGCATTTCTTTAAGGGACCCTCCTCTCTAATGCCTGCTATCCCTGTGTTTTGATTTCATCTGGCTATCGTTGCTGCCTGAAATAGACGGTTCCCTTGCCAGCTGCAGCATTCACTTTATTTACTCATGAGTGCTGCTCAGTGTACTATTTTATGCTTCCTGTGTTTGTCACTGTACTTTTATTCTGTTAATTGCCCAGTTTATGCACTTTACTTTGTACCTTGTCACTGAAGCTGTGTTTGTCATACTACTGTCCTCTCCTTCATCTTTCCCAGTAAGTCACACCTGGAAATGAGCCTTGGCTCAGTGTGCCTTTTCCAGTTACTGATTTTCAAATAAATAAATAAATAAGAAGCTGTATCATAAATAAACTTGCACTTGAATTTATTCCATTAATCTTAATTAAGATCGCCTCATACTTGAAAATCTTTCTCTGACCTTGACACTGTTCTTAATTTTTTTTATGCTGCTGCTGTCACACTTTGTGAAACTCATGAATACAAACTAAATGTCCTGTTTGCCCAGCCCTAATAGCAACTATCTGGTGTAATTATTCTGATTGTCCATTTCCACGGACAGCTATACCATTTAGCATCGGTTTTATCTGATCTTCTAGCAAAGGACTGGTGACAGAAAGGGTAAGAATAGATAATGACCACATCAATCAGGAAGTAGATGGAGAAAATAATTTGCCACTGACACCATATTTTGTTTGTTTCCTACTTGCCTGAGAGAAGCAGTACATCTTCATAAATAACCACAGATTCTTTCCTGTGATAGACCAAATGTAAGCCACAAGGCTGTGTTCTGCTGCCTGCTCTCTTGTTTTTCATCTGTGTCAGAAAGGGGTTTCAGTGGACCAAAATAAGAAGTACTGTGCATGAGGGAACTTATTAAACACAGGCTAAATAAAAAAAGCAGAGGTGTTGTAGCACAAAATTCAGAGGTCGTAACATTTAACAGAATGTCAGTAAAGGTAAAGGTACATCTTTTCTCAGCACCATCTGCATATGTTCTGGAAATGGTCGGCAAAGATATTTATTTATTTTATTTAGCTTTTGTTTAGCAGGTAAGCACGCTAGACAGTCAAGTGCCTATTTTAGGTGCGACCTGGGAGAATTACAAAGGTACAGGCAATGACAATTCAGAGACAGGGTAATAGCAGTCAACAAGGTACAGTCAGAGAACTCAGGCAATATACAGATACAGAGACAAGGTAGCAGCAATCAACAAGTTACAGACAGGTATGGGCAGAGAGCTACAGTCAGGTACTGACAGAGAGCAATATACTACAAATACAGTGTTACAGGTGGCAACCTCAGGAGGCAGTCAGGAAGAAAACCACAGAATCAGCAGGGCATTTTTGAGGAGAGCACTAAAGGTGCACACACTCATATTGAAGGGGGCAAAGACAGGGCAATGTGGCTGAATAAAACAAAAAGAAAGAGACTACACCACAGTGCAGGAGGGAACAGTGCTCCTTCAAGGATGGCTATGCCTAAAACATGACCACTAACCTCACAGAGTAGCAGCACCCAACCCGGAGTGAATGAAATACAGTAGTTGTAGTTTTCACAGCTTGATTTATTTCAACAAAAGTGCAGTGCTTAAGGAGAACTGCACTGAACCTTTATGCCCTTTTTCCGTAAAACTTTTTAAAATACTGGTTTAAATTATGTTACTGTTCAAGATCTGTAGGCTTTTAGTTATTCTAGTAGGTGTTTCTGATTTACACACAAGTAGTAAGTACCATTTTAGAACTCTCACGATGGTATGTCCCTTACTCAGCTCTTCCATTGTTGGCACAATGCACTCATGTTCTATGGAACTCTGTGGTTGAGAGGAACATGAAGTACATCATACAGTTCCAAAATAGTACTAAACATCAGAATGTAAATCAGAAATGCAGCCACACATCATGATGCAATAGTTTCCTCTTCTTCCACTGCATAATGAATAGATAAACTGTGTTGGGGGTGTTCTTAAGTCCGGGAAAGATGCAGGGGAGTTGATCAGGAACTGTAAATAAACAGCTTTTGTGTGGTAACACCAGTATGGTTGGCAGTCTGGTTTTCACTTTTAAAGAGAAAAAGGAATTGGAACAAAACTACTGGCTACATCAGTAACCTCTAAAGACTGACCAATTATGAAATATGTTTTTAAACTAGAGACACTTCAAGGTGGTATCCTTATGGGATACTGAGGCTGAGGGTCCCAACATGTACAAGCCGGCATCGGTATCCCAAAATTAGGGATGGCCAACACTTCAGCCCAACAGTGAAATGTCATTTCACTGGGTGAAATTGTATTTTGCCCGGCAAAATACTGGTTATGCCCGCGAAACATAGTTTTGCCTGGTGTAACCATTTGAAGATGGCGTGAGAGGTGCTGGCTGGGCTGCCCGTGGTGTGGAGTGCTAATGCTCCTACAGCTCGGCCAGCAGGCTATTGGGGACCCAGTTCTGTTCCTGCAGCAGGAACTTTTAAAAATATATACTGCATTCCCTGACACTAACACCCAACTCAAGTCTGCTCCCCTGAGTTGGATATTTCAGTTAGTGTGTGGGGGCGAAGCCCCCTCACATAAAGCAAGTCCCCATCAGGATTTTGAAATGCGGTCTCCTTACCTTGGCATAATGCAGGTCAGGAAACTGCATTTTGAGATTCCATGGGTAATCCTTTGAGGCCTATGGGGCTTGACACTGTCCTCTTAAACTCTTCACTTTGCTTGAAATAAATCAAGTTGTGAAAATCATAAACACTGCATCCGGCTTCTTCACGACTCCAGGCTGATTGCACCTTCTTTATGGAGTTAGTAGCATTGGCTGAGTAATTGAAAAAGTTGCAAAATGCCATCCCACCAAGTACCGCCTAGTTTCAACCTGCAAGCGTCAGTTTAGACAGCACTAGTTTCTGAGCTAATTCAAGGCCCATGAAGTAACGGAGACTCTGATGCAGGATGATTTTAAAAGTCTGCAAATGTGATTTACAAATAATTCTCTGGTT